>OX345704.1:8750000-10000000 GCA_947044815.1 Apomyelois bistriatella | reverse complement strand
TTTTTTTTAAATCTATTGCTATGGATAATACCTGACTCGCCAATTGTAATTATATGGGCGGCGTTTCGACCTCGCATTGACTGACACACACGCTTTGCATTCTAGAATGCTGATATGCTAACGGTACGCCAAGGTTCCTCACATCTTCGTGCCAATAGCACAGCTAAATAGTATGTCTTACGTTACTAGCTGGATTCTGTGATATTGTGTAACTTCCCAAAAATCGTTATATTACTGATATTTTTGGTGTGGTGGTTAGCGTAATAAACAAACAGGTGGCCTACTATCATCTCTAAAAACCATGCAAGTTCCAGTGAGTAAGGGGGATGTCGCACAACATCTTGTATCGCGCTGTCTCGTTTATTCACTGGAACTTGCATGGTTTTAAGAGACGATAGTAACCCCCCAGATCAGTTTCACAATTTGTAAGTAGTACCTTGACCTTTTACTTTTATTTTACATGCCGTATTGCCATGGTATCAAGTTTTTGTTACACAAAATAAATAAATATCTTTAAAATTATATTTTTTCTGTGCATTATAGTAATAGATAAAAAACTACTTATCGTCTATGCGAATTGCTTATGCGTCAAAATAAGAAGAATGTCAAATTGCACAATGCACCGTGATACTCGTAATAAGTCTAGAAGAAAAGTATTTTATTTGATAATTTGGAAGCAGTGTAATAAAATATAGATATAATATATAAAAGTGTATATATAAGGTGGACACAAATTTACAATTATTATACAATCTAATTGTATGATTTTAAAGTGATTTTGTTGCATCTGTCACATGCACTCCAAACTCTACCAAATATCTAGATTTTACACAGTTCCCGACAGCAGCAATGGTAGGTAATATAATAAAGTAATTTAGAAATTATGAGGAAAAAGATGAATATAGGTATATAGCCACAACTACCTGACTAACGAACTTCTTTAATAGTAAGACCGGCTTTTTAAAAAATAACGGTTTGCGTTTCATCTACGGGATTCGCAAATTAATACCACCATGTGTCTGCTCATCTCTCTCAGCTTAATTGACTGCCTATTCGCCATTTTTGCAAACTCCTTTCTATTCTCTTCAATTCTATGAGAGCGTTATACCTCAATCTAATTTTCAAAGTGATTTCTTCTAGAACTTCGTCCTAACTAATATTATAAATGCGAAAGTGAGTTTGTTTATTTGTTACTTCTTCACGCCCTATCTACTGAACCAATCTTCCTGAAATTTCGCATACACATAGTTAGAAGTATTGAGAAGGACATAGGGTATATCCCGGGAAAAAGCACTGTTCCCGAGGAAAATGACGGGCGAAGCTGCGCCCGAAAGCTAGTTTATCTAATAATCTTCGACTTCGCACGCCGATTCTCTTTTTATAAACATCCAACTACCGTCTAAGCTGTACTCTGAAACGCTCTACCAAGCTCTATTAGTTGAAAACAGTAAGAATAAAAAGCGTAAATTTTCCTTTAGTCAACAACAAATTTCACATTTCTGTCAGATAGTGCGTAATTGTAATATGTATATTTCATCATCATCATAATGTAATATAAGTACGTCATCATCGTCATCATTATCTTACATTTCTCTGCGTTACTCTTTTGAATGACCAAAGCAAGCAGGCTGGTTCAAAAACTTGGTCATGGAGTTTGATCCATGCTGTATATCCTGCAATAATGAAATAAAAGATGGGTACTATAACTATAGTACCCATCTTTTATTACCCGAATAACCCAGTAAGTCTCAGGCCAAACTTGTAGCACCATTTCGTGCTATACACTCGTAATTCCCACCAAGTAACCAGTTTAATTCGATAAATTAACATTACAGTGGAACTTTGCAGTTCTGCCGCGAATAAAGCAAGTTTTTATGTCTCCATTGCGGGTGTAGTTGGTAAAGTATCTGGAAGGGTGTAATAAAATTATAAATTCTATTGTGCTTAATAATTAATACTTGATGCACCAGTACCCCTAGAATGAGATTTTATAAATGCAGATGTGACTGCATTAGCGATTTTGTATGACAAACCTGGTGGCTTACCACCATCTCTTAAAACCATGCATGATCCAGTGAATAAGGGAGATATCGCCTTACATCATGTATTGCGCTGTCTCTCTTACTCACTGGATCTTGCATGGTTTAAAGAGACGGTAGTAACCCCCCTGAACAGCACCCCTGGCGGATAGTAAGGCAGTTAAGAAATTCCATACAAAATCCTAACGCAGTCGCTAGCGTCTCGTCTCTTCCCCCCCACTGCACTACATCATGCTTTGATGATTGCCTGTCGATATTATTAACGACCGACTGACTGGCCATGACATTTCCCAGATAATGTTAATTACATTATCTGGGAAAAATATCAGGATATCCTGCTGTCGTAATATTTTTTTATCACAGGTCTTCAACCAGTGGTGGGAGTATATTGTGGTGGCATTATTCGTGTTCTTCACATGCCTGATACTGAACTACATCGTTAAAAGAATAAATGGTACTTAAGTAAAACTTTAATTTTATTTTGAGCTATACCTATGTAGGGTTTATGGTAGGGACGTATCTTTTTAACAGTTTGAATTTATCTGTTTTTATTTACTTAACGTAGACACTACAGTTATTTAGTTTAGTATATACTATATATAGTATACTTACTCTTTGTTGCATCAAATCAACTTTAACATGCCAAAGTATATAGAACTAAGTTGATAAAGGCGGTCTTAGTGGGGCCACTATAACGGGTAAACGCCGGGGTTTAGATAGAAAAAGGCGATTGAAAGAACACATGCGTATAATTAGCTTCACACACCAATTTTACAATAGTTTCCCGACATTATAGGACACGAAAAGTTTAATTTCGCGTAGACAACGCGGTCCCCCGCACTGCAATCTCTTCAAGGCAACCAATGTGCTATTAACATATATTAATGGCACCTTGGTTGCCTTCTAGTATATACATATGTATATAACTAGAATATATGTTCTACGAGTAAAGCATCTTGAATCTAGCTTTAGGCTTGCGGAAGATAGAAACACCTGGATGAGACTCCAACGACAAGAGCGCAGCTCTTAAATTTTAGAAAGATATTGTAGCTTTTAGAATAGACCATGCCAATACATGGAGTGACCTGGATATCGTTCAAGGCAAAAATATAATCATCCAAGTTCTTAACCGACTGACTCATTGCTGACGACCAAAAAGTCTTAAAAAATATATATGGTCTGGACCTGAGCAGGATAAACGTCCTTGTACATCCACGAGTAATCAATTCTTATCAAAACAAATTTCAATTTTATAGGTTTCTTGCGAAAACATATGAAACGTATTTTCTCGTAAACAGAAAATTCAGTTAGGTACGTATTTAATCTTCTCATCAAACGGGGGTATGTTCATTTAATTTCCTATTTCTAAAACTTCGGAACGTCATTGAACCGAATTAAGTACAAGAGCTCTATAAGTATTTCCAATTATTAATTTCGAAATCCATTGCTGAGGTATTTGCACGTATTTATAGCCTACTAGCAGTTCCCCGCGGCTCCGCCCCGCGTGGGACTCTGTTATATCGCGCCCAAAAGCCTATGTTTGACCTCAGGTCGTTAACTACATCCCTACCAAATTTCATCACAATCGGTCCAGCAGTTTAGCCGTGAAGAGGTGACAGACAGACAGACTTTCGCATTTATAATATTACTAGCTGTTCCCCGCGGCTTCGCCCCGCGTGGGACTCGGTTATATCGCGCCCAAAAGTAGCCTATGTTTGACCTCAGGTCGTTAACTACATCCCTACCAAATTTCATCACAATCGGTCCAGCAGTTTAGCCGTGAAGAGTGACAGACAGACAGACAGACAGACTTTCGCATTTATAATATTAGTATGGATATTACTAGCTGTTCCCCGCGGCTTCGCCCCGCGTGGGACTCGGTTATATCGCGCCCAAAAGTAGCCTATGTTTGACCTCAGGTCGTTAACTACATCCCTACCAAATTTAGTACGAAGTATGGAAGTATGGAAGTATGGAAGTATGGAAGTATGGATATGGAAGTATGGATAGTATGGATGTCCAGAAGTGGACAGCGGCTGAAATGATGATGATGATAACGTCTTTATTAATTTACTTACCTCACTCTTGCCTACTTCTGCTTCCACCTAAACTGCATTGCTTGCATTGTATTCCGGTTTGAAGGGTCAAGGAAATAAATAAGTGGATACTGGTAGCTCACTACCATCTCCTAAAACCATGCAAGAACGAATGAGTAAGCGAGACAGCGCAGTACATGATGTAAGGCGACATCTCCCTTACTCAATCGTTCTTGCATGGTTTTTAGAGATGGTAGTAAGCCGCATGTAGAAAAATATCAAAGTCCACGAGTTAACCACATGCTAGTGACCCCTCTACAGCTACGGTACGGTGACCGCGTCTATCTTTGGCTGTATTGTATGCTTAACTGCTAGTATCCTAATTCTAACTATCCTTACTAATATATTATAAACTAGCGACCGCCCCGGCTTCGCATGGGCATAAAAACCTTCCTCTTGAATCTCTCTATCTATTAAAAAAACCCCATCAAAATCCGTTGCGTAGATTTAAAGATTTTAAGCATACAAAGGGACGCGAAAGTGAGTTTGTTTGTTTGTTACGCTTTCACACCCTATCTACTGCACCAATCTTCCTGAAATTTTGCCTACACAATACAAAAGAAGAAATCAAGACAGAAGTATTGAGAAAGACATAGGATACCTTTAAAGCACTGTTCCCGTGGGAAATTTACGCGGGCGAAGCCGTGGGCGGAAACTATTAATCGTATAAAAAGTAAATGCTTTCAAAAACCTTTTTTTCGTGTTACAGATGCTCATTTAGAAGAAAAATTGCTAAGATCACAACAAAAAACACCCAGAAGTGAATCAACGCATGTCGAAGGTTCTCTACTTGAAGTTGAAACTAAGGCAGGATCGGGAAATGAGACCAATCCAGAAACAAAAGATGAAGCACCTATCGACAATGTGACTGCTGCTCCTAGATTTATTGGTTCCGTTTACGATGGACTGGGCACGTCGAAAGATGTTTCTACGCATGATACGAATAAAGCTTAGTCCACTTGTTGGTTTGGATTTTTTTATATTTTTTATACTATTTAGGTACCTAGTCTTGTTAAACAAGCATGCGCTTTGCCGGGTTCTTCCAGTGAGGAATTATTTAAGGCGAGGAAGCTAGTGTAGGCTATCATACCACTAAGGTCGAGTAAACCTCACTTTAAGGCAACGAGTTAAAATACGGCCTTTTTCCCCTAAAGAATTTACTTAGCTTTTCTTCTCGTGGATATCTCAAAAGCAACATAGGTTTTAGAATCTGGTGGCCTACTATCTACTCTAAAAACCATGAGTAATCGAGATAGTGCAATACATGATGTAAGGCGACATCTCCCTTACTCACTGGATCTTGCATGGTTTTAAGAGATGGTAGTAAGCCACCTGTATCTTGACGTGTTGCTGTATGAATCTTTATAGTAAAATATAGTTTCAGTGTACTATCTATTGTACAAATCTATGTTAATGTAATGTGAAATAATTTATGCTAATAATAAAACGATTAAAAACTACTTATTTGGATATTTTCTTTTAGTGCTTACTACCTATATCCATACTTTATATTTTTAGTTCTTGTGGAAAGTACTTAAAACAGACTTTTGTTCCCCTTTGAAATACGGAGGAACTCATGCTACCCCTACCAAAAATATCTGGTAGTCCGGACACTCAGCCTGGGAGTCACACACTCAATGTATAAATGTATTTCCACTCCGTAAAAAAAAGAAAACGTCACCACCAGTAATAGCCACAAAAAAAAACCATGAAAAATAAAATGTCAGATAAACGTCAACATCAGTCTCGGCGGAGTTTTTGGAGGGAAAGTAAACTGTCGCTATGTCGGCGCTGTATTTAATTTCCAAAGAATGATGGCGGAATTTTTACGAATAAAAAAAAAATACGGATGAGTTGATTTTTTTTTTACAACATCATAAGAGTCCCAGAAATACATTTCTGTAAATAAAATATTTTTAAACCCCCGGGAAAAAAACTAGATTTTTATTATAAATTATGTTACAAGAACTTAAATATTGCAATGTAGAAAGTGAAACATTCGCATAGAGCCACGACTTACAACTGCCAATGTCACTGTCATTCAAACTGACTTGAACTCTGTAGATTGCGGTCTACATAAAGAAAGTGCAAAGCAATAAATATATTGACTTTCCTAATATCGTAACCTAGTACTCTACTATAATCAATTAAATCAACTGTCAATGTCGATTTGACAATGCTAGCAACTGTCAGAGTGACATGATGTTTCAGTTCAGTTGTGGTTGGGTGGGTTTTGTTTTAAATATGACGATGGAAAATGAAACAAAAGGACGACTTTTAAAAAACGGAATAATTAAAAAACCCCGGGGTTTATAATTATTTAGTGGTGGTAAACGTGTAATTAGTTAAGTGTTCTTGCTAATGCGATTTGTTTCAAGTTATCTATATTTTTTGTTTTTTTTCGTACAAACGATGTATGGGGCTTCGCCAGGATTCTTTAGGTTTTTTCGACTATTTGTGCTTAATATTGGTGGATTATTATTCGCAGTGTTCGTGAACAAGCGTGAGTGTTGGGAAGTGATACAGTGTTGATTACGTGACTTATCTTTGTCACCAAAATCTCCCGTTATAGCTAAGTGAAATTTTTCCACCGCTTTACTTAGCCATCTGACTGACTAGAATTACTCACTTGACTAGATTAGACTACTGACTTGATTATTTTGACTTGACTAAAGTAGGACTGAAGAAGATTAATAAATTGAAGAAAGGCCTTAAAGGACTAGTTTCCATGGCCGTAAAAAGTATTTTAAAAAAAATCAGTCTCGGCGTCTCGGCCTTGAAACTCGCAAATGTTAATCAACTGTCAATGTCAAGTTATTGCCACAAAAAACCGCCAGCCAGCGTGCCGCTTTGTTTTTATTTGAAAATAAATAGTTCTATGATTATAATTAATATTTATTAATAAATAATAGTAAACTTCATGTTTCTAAATCCAGATATTTCATGTGTGTTACAACTTAAAGGCATGTTGTTACTTAAAAATTAGCGGTACCGACCCTGACTTCAAGATGACTTCTATTATCAAATTACACTGTCTTTCTGGCGCTGGTGATGAATCTCCACCATGCTACGTGCTCCAGATAGACGAATTCAAGTTCCTACTTGACTGCGGATGGGATGAGAAGTTCGATATGAACTTCATAAAAGAACTAAAAAGGTTTGTGTTTGAGGTTATATTTTGGATAATATTGGACTGTTGTTTCTGTTGTTTTATATTTATACTAGCGACCCGCCCCGGCTTCGCATGGGCATAAAAACCTTCCTCTTGAATAACTCTATCTATTAAAAACAACGCATCAGAATCCATTGCTTAGTTTTAAAGATTTAAGTATACATAGGGATATAGGGACAGAGAAGCGACTTTGTTTATAATATGTAGTGATTAACATTGAAATTGGGTTCTACCTATCTTCTTTTTCTTCTTCATCGGTTAGTTTAAGTTCTAGGTAAAGGTAGCATGGATATTCATTGATACTTGTAGATTGAGCTATTTTGCTAATACCGCTACTAAATAAACGTTCATATATTCTTGTTGTGTTTTCTTTACCCTGTTATACTATCAACTATTGACAATACACAAGCTAAATGCATGTACCTGTATTGGGCTTGGAGAAGATAAAAAATTTGCCTTTAATTATGTAAACAACCCATGCAGTCATCATCAATAAATTTGTTTAAGAAGAACCTCTACCTTCTCCATATTCATGCCAAAAAAAACTAAATTTCTACCATTGTTTCAGATATGTCAATACTATAGATGCTGTACTACTCTCACACTCGGACCCACTCCACCTCGGAGCATTGCCGTATGCAGTAGGCAAGCTCGGCCTGAACTGTCCAATTTACGCAACACTGCCTGTTTATAAGATGGGGCAGATGTTCATGTATGATTTGTACCAGTCCCACAAGAACGTTTCAGAGTTCGACCTGTTCACGTTGGACGATGTGGATGCTGCTTTTGATAGAATGACACAGTTGAAGTATAATCAAAGTGTGGATATGAAAGGTAATATTTTAATTTTGATATGTATTCAGTAGCTATCATCATAATGTTAGGTATATTAATTAATGCTAGCTGCTGTAGAATATTCTCAAATAAGCTTCTTCTTGGATTTGGAAAGATTTTTGCAATTTTTTTATAAAAGAGTTGGAAATTGTCAAGAAATAAAGAAATTCGCTAATTATAATAGGAAATAGAAGCCTGGTTTTTTATGTTGATGATGAAGTTCATTACTAAACTTCTAATTTAAAGTAACTTATGTCTTCAAAACTAACTATTAGCCAGAGTATTTGTCGATACTAATATAGAGATTACCAAGAAGGTACCTGTACTTGATTGATCTTTATTGGGAATCAATTTTGCTATTATTTCCTGACTATCTAGCGACTCGCTCCGGCTTCGCATGAGCATAAAAAACTTCCTCTTGAACCACTCTATCTATTAAAAAAACGCATCAAAATCTGTTGTGTAGTTTTAAAGACTTAAGCATACCAAGGGACATAGGGACAGAGAAAGCGACTTTGTTTTATACTATATAGTGAAAATGTCGGCCTATGTTATAATGTTGTCAAATTTCAGGTAAAGGCCTAGGTCTCCGAATCACGCCACTGCCGGCTGGCCACTCCCTCGGCGGCACTATATGGCGAGTTTCTGCCCCCGGCGAAGAGGATATAGTATACGCCCCCGACTTCAACCATAAAAAGGAGAGGCATCTCAACGGGTGCGAGATTGAAAAAATCATGCGGCCAAGTTTGTTGCTGCTTGGGGCAATGAATGCTGATTACGTGCAACCGAGGAGGAGGTTGAGGGATGAGAAACTTATGAGTGAGTGTTTATATTTTATAACGCTTGACGATGACGACTTAGAAACTAACTAAATGAATTGACTGCATCTGTGGTCCAGTGGTTAAGCCATGTCTTTTATTTTTTTTGCATTTTTGCATTGCATATTTCATTCTGCATTCAAGTATTTATTGGTTTGAGTTTTGTAGGATTGAATCACCTGATTGTCTGATAATAAAGAAATTGTTGTTGAACTTTCCACACATTTAAATATTAATTTATTATATAACTTTGACGGCCTCCCTGGTGTAATGGTTAACATGTCTGTCCTCTACTCAAGAGGTCCTGGGTTTGATCCCTTGTCATCTTCTTGTCTTGGATGTTTATCTATATTTATTGTAAAATATAGTATCGTTGAGTTAGAATTCCATAACACAAGTTTCGAACTTACTTTGAGGTTAACTCAATTTATGTGATTGGTCCGTATATATTTAAAAAAAAAGTATATGTTTCATTTCTTGTATCTCTTATAGGTTGGTGGCGGATTCCAAATGCTAGTTGCTTATATTAACAGATGATCAGTAATAAAAATTTATTTACTCATATATAGACAGGCAGCTCTTAAATGTCTTATTTGTTAATTATCTCATGAAGGGACATAAATAAGACATTTCGTCAAGCGGACCCTGGGATCCAAAGCTTTGATACAACCAAGGAATTACAATAATGGGTGTTTATCAATTGGTTTTAACAATTCCAGCAACAATCTTAACAACCCTTCGCGGTGGAGGTTGTGTCCTCGTCTGCACAGACACGGCGGGCCGCGTGCTGGAACTAGCACACATGTTGGACCAGCTTTGGAGGAACAAGGACTCCGGATTGGTTGCATATTCTTTGCTTCTACTGTCCAACGTCAGCTACAATGTCGTGGAGTTTGCCAAGTCTCAGGTAAATACTGTCCAAATGACAGCTTAAGACTAATAAACTGTTAAATGACACTAGAGCTAGATCACATGTCGAACCAGCTCTGGAAGAAAAACAAAACAAAAACTCAGGGTTGGTGGCATATTCATTGCTTCATGTCACAGAGATGAAGATGCTGCGCTGGAAATGTGGAGTGTCATGGGAAACCGTGTAAAATGCTACTGCGTTTAAGGCAGCCTTCA
Organism: Apomyelois bistriatella; assembly: GCA_947044815.1. Lineage (NCBI taxonomy): Eukaryota > Metazoa > Arthropoda > Insecta > Lepidoptera > Pyralidae > Apomyelois > Apomyelois bistriatella. The sequence continues at coordinate 9,989,916 of OX345704.1, read as the reverse complement.
TGTCCATGACATAGTGGACAAACTTCAGGAAAATTACTTCAGATAGTACAGGCACGTGTCGTGGAAACCAGCAAGTGTTGCCGGCGACGTTAGGAACAATTGTCACGTGGTCTCCCTGTGACACTCCACATTTCCAGCACATCATCTTCATCTCTGTGACACGAAGCTTTTGCTTTTACCGTTCTAGCACGGGCCACGTCTCACTACCGTGTAGAAGAACAGGCCTTGGATTTATAGACCTGTCTGCTGGACCTTGTATTGTATCCCACATGATATAAATGAATGCTTAGATAATGATTTAAGCTCGATAGCCTTGAGGAGCTCGATAGCCTAGCGCGGCGCGCATGTGCGTAACGATAGTACGCGTCAAGCAACAGTAACGGCGAGGGCGCGGCCATGTTTGGATTGGTCGCCATTAGTGGCATTTCTATCTTGAGCTCCTCCGTGCTTCGGAAAGCACGATAATCCCACGGAGGTCCCGGCTGTTATCGGTAGATGGCAGTCGTTAGGCTGTCAGATGCCTTTAGGCAGCCTGAAAAATCTGACAGTGTTGGCCACTAACACACCCAGGTCATGTTCCTGTGGGTTTCCCTTTAAAAAAGATTACGGGGGTCAGACGGCAGTCGCTCCATTGTAATAACTAGTTCTGCCAAATCAGGACCATGATTAAAAGCGTACCCTGGGCTCTGAAGCGTAAGCTGAAGATGCAAGAAACACGCTCGGACGAAAAATAAGAAGTTTAGATAATGATTTATATTTCCAGATAGAATGGATGAGCGACAAATTGACGCGTGCGTTCGAAGGCGCGCGAAGTAACCCGTTTGCCCTGCGGCATCTTCAACTCTGCCACTCCGTCATAGAGGTCACCAGGACACCTGGCCCTAAGGTATGTATGCCATTTATTATTAACGATTTCCTGTCACCAAAACCTAGTAAGCCAAAGACGGTGAAGTGAAGTAGAAAAAATAGTAATGCGAACCCTGGGTGTCGATTCTGCTAACGTTAAATCACAATCGTGTCAAAAAAGTGTTTCAATGGTAGTGCTTTTTTACACACTAGTTACAATACAAGAAAAGTATATTTTTTTTATATCACTTCTGATGATCACACCACACACTAAATTCACATCACATCATACTGTCATAACTGTTGTAAATAGTGTGTAAAAAGCACTACTATTAAAACACTATTTTGATACGATTTTGTCTTAACGTTAGCAGAATCGACGCCCTGGAAGCCGGATCGACCAGCTGAGAATACAACTGGGATAGGGCTAACAGCCCTATTTTTGTCCACTATTGAGCACTCCAGCTCCCTTTATCCATACTTCCATACTAATATTATAAATGCGAAAGTCTGTCTGTCTGTCTGTCTGTCACCTCTTCACGGCTAAACTGCTGGACCGATTGTGACGAAATTTGGTAGGGATATAGTTAACGACCTGAGGTCAAACATAGGCTACTTTTGGGCGCGATATAACCGAGTCCCACGCGGGCGGAGCCGCGGGGAACAGCTAGTATACGATAAATTGGTAATAATAATCAAAGAGATGGTTGCCTTAAAACTTCTTGCCACATTTGCCTGTTGAGAAACTATATAATTGTTTTTATCAAAAAAACGAAACCGACTCCAATTCCTCAACTAAACAGCATGAAATAATTGTTGTTTAAATTGTTTAAATATGCTTCATATCAAACATTTTAATAAATCTTAAGTCGGTGCCGATTATTTTAATAAAATATGCTAATTAACGAGCCAGCAGCTAGTCAACGAATTCGTAAACTCCCGATTCCTATTGAAATAAGTAGTGCCTTTGCACTCATTGTGTTTCCTCGCTCCAGCTGTTCCCCGCGGCTTCGACCCGCGTGTGACTCGGTTATATCACGCCCAAAAGTTTAAGTTAAGCCTATGTTTGACCTCAGGTCGTTAACTACATCCCTACCAAATTTCATCACAATCGGTCCAGCAGTTTAGCCGTGAAGAGGTGACAGACAGACAGACAGACTTTCGCATTTATAATATTAGTATGGATTCTATATTCCTATTTTTGTGTACATAAAGAACGAGAGAAAGAATAAAAAAAAAAAAACTAAAAATGTGTCCACCAGGTGGTGCTAGCATCGTTCCCTGACCTGGAGTCTGGTTTCGCTCGCGACCTCTTCTTGCAGTGGGCGCCACATTCCAACAACTCCATCGTGCTAACCGCTAGGTAAGCTGTTGCCCGGGGCTCCGCTCCCGTGGGAATTCCGGGATAAAATATAGCCTATGTGTTGTTCCAGTGTCTTAGCAATCTCTATTCCAAATTTCAGTCGTCGGTTCAGCCGTTTTCCTGTGAAAAAGTAACAAACATACACACTCACTTTTCGCCTTTGCAATATTAGTGTGATAAGTGGGATGGGAATAATTTCTTAACTAGCTTTCGCCCACGGCTTTCCGAATTTCCCACGGGAACAGTGCTTTTTCCCAGGATGAAAGGTATCCTATGTCCTTCTCAAACAAAACTATATGTATGCGAAATTTCAAGAAGATTGGTGCAGTAAATAAGGCGTAAAAGCGTAACAAACAAACTCACTTTCGCATTTATAACACTAGCTTTGCCCGCTAAAGTTTTCCCTCGGGAACAGTGCTTTTTCCCGGGATAAAAGGTACCCTATGTCCTTCTCAATACTCCTAGCTATGTGTATGCGAAATTCCAGGGAGAATGGTGCAGTAAATAGGGCGTGAAAGCGTAACAAACGAACTCACTCTCGCCTTTATAGTATTAGTTAGGATTCTTCAGACATTTTGAAATAGTTGATTTAAACATGAATGAATGAATGATACTTGTGTAATGAATATAAATGTGATATCTATACTAATATAATAAAGCTGAAGAGTTTGTTTGTTTGAACGCTTATAACTTGAAAACTACTGGTTGTATTTGCAAAATTCTTTTTGTATATTAAAGCCAGATTCTTGGGGAAGATTATAGGCTATAGTACATATGGCAGGGCGAGTGAAACCGCTGGGAACAGCTAAATTATGATAATGATTATGTCTGTCTTGTTTTTTAACCCCCGGAGGGGTGTTATAAGTTTGACGTGTCTGTCTGTCTCTGGCATCATAGCTCCCGAACCGATGAAGCGATTTCCTTTTAATTTTTTTCGTATTAAAGGTGACATACGGGCGAGTGTTCTTAGACATGTTTGATGAAAATCGGTTGAGCCGTTTAGAAGTTGTGGTGTGTGTGGGGTGTGGGGAAAAACAACCGAATGTCTGCAAATAATATGTGGGGGATAAATCAGTCTACCGTCATCACTAAAAAGAAAATGTGTCATGTGTTTTTTTTTTTATTTTAAATTTAATGTTATCATTTACACAGGACATCACCGGGCACTCTAGCCAGAGATTTAATAGAGAAAGGCGGCGACCGCATCATAGAGCTGGCCGTCAGCAGGCGAGTGCGGCTCGAGGGGGCGGAACTGGAGGACTTGCTGATGCAGCAGCGGCTCAAGCGGGACAACACTGTCAAGTTAGTTATATCTATTACTAGCGTTTAGAAGTTCACGCGGCTTCGCCCGCGAACGAACTTCCCTCGGGAACTTTTTCCCGGGATGAAAGGTACCCTATGTTCTTCTCCTGGTTCTAAGCTACCTTCCCACCAATTTTCAGCCAAATCAGTTCAGCCGTTCTTGAGTTATAAGTAGTCTAACTAACACGACTTTCTTTTATATATATAGATATATAGATTACTAGCTGTTCCCCGCGGCTCCGCCCGCGTGGGACTCGCTTATATCGCGCCCAAAAGTAGCCTATGTTTGACCTCAGGTCGTTAACTACATCCCTACCAAATTTCATCACAATCGGTCCAGCAGTTTAGCCGTGAAGAGGTGACCGACAGACAGACAGATAGACAGACAGACAGACAGACTTTCGCATTTATAATATTAGTATGGATATGGATATACAAGCTGTTGCCTGCGACTGCGTCCGCGTGTGCTTTATTGTATCAGGCGGTTTGTTATACAGTTATGCTAACATTATATCATGCGTACTTAAATGGTAGATAAAAAGAAAATTTGAACAATGGGACACAGATTATTTTCCAATTTAACCTGAATCCCTGCCGTCCAAAGGCACATAATGTATTGAAATAATTGTTTTTGCCAAAAAAAAACAAACTGACTTCAATTCCTCAACTAAAAAGGATGAAATAATTAATACATTGTTGTTTAAATATGCTTCATATCAAACATTTTAATAAATCTGAAGTCGGTGTAGATTATTTTAATAAAGTATGCTAATTAACTAGCAGCTAGTCAACGAATTCGTAAAATTGGCACCAACTTGCTTGCTTGACATGGATGCCATTGTCAGAACTGGACCAAATTGCTATGGGACCAAACGGGAGCACCAGCTTTCAAATAAAAAAAAAACATCCAAATCGGTTCACCCATGCGAAAGTTCTGTGGTAACAAACATAAAAAAAAATACAGACGAATTGAGAACCTCCTCCTTTTATAAATGATTCTTATTCTTATTCTTATTCTTTTTTTTGAAGTCGGTTAAAAAAGGATAGCTTGGTTTTTCTAGAAAATTCACCAAACTATAGTAAGCTAGCTTTCGCCCGCGTAAAGAACAATGTTTTTTCCCGGGATGAAAGCTATCATATGTCCTTCTCAATACTTCTAGCTATGTATATGCGAAATTTAACGAAGATTGGTGCAGTTAATAGGGCGTGAAAACGTAACAAACAAACAAACTCACTTTCGCATTTATAATATTAGTTAGGATTTTTTATGACCACCATTTCCTTCCAGGGAAGAGACAACCGGCCTATCGTCCGATTCTGAATCGGACGGCGAGCTAGAAATGTGGGTGGTGACCGGAAGGCACGACATTCCGGTCAGACAAGACTGCCGGCCAACCGGATGGTTCAAGTCCAATAAGAGACACCACGCCATGTACCCGTTCCATGAAGAAAGGACACGTGCTGATGATTATGGGGAGATCATCAAGGTAATTAACTTTTTAACTCTTGCATTTCGTATATATTATAAAAATATCGCACGATATCGCAACCACGGCTCTTAAAACAGCCACAAAATGTTTTAAGTTTATAACACTTGTTTTATCCTGTAATGTTATTGTATAGTCATCAAGTTAGGTTTTGTATCTTTATTTGAAAATAAGCAGGCATGAAGTCTAAGTAAGACAAGACAAATGGTTATCATCATATCAAATGTCACACGCCTTCTACCCGTACTATGAAGAAAGGATATGCGCTGATGATTATGGGGAGATCATCAAGGTAGGCTCGATATGAAATGTATTTGATGATAAGCAGACTAGACCTGAGTTCAGCGACATAAAACTACCGTTTAATCTTAAACGTTTATCTACACTAATATAATAAAGCTGAAGACTTTGTTTGTTTGTTTGTTTGAACGCTTATAAATTGAAATCTACTGGCCGGATTTGCAAAATTCTTTTTGTATATGATAGCCTAATTCTTGGGGAAGGTTATAGGCTATAGTACATACACACTAATGGCGAGTGAAACTGCGGGGAACTGCTAGTTAAATAATATGAATAAACGGTTAAGGAAAGAAATAAAGGTTGGAATTGTGTGTTGCAGCCAGAAGACTACAGACTGGCGGAAGTGGTGGACCCTGACGGAGAGATCAGGGATGTGCCGCCCGCGCCGCCGCCCAAACCGGAGCCCGAAGGTAGGCTCTTTTTTATTAACCCCCGACACAAAAAGAGGGGTTTTATAAGTTTGACGTGTCTGTCTTATTAAAGGTGACTTATGGGCGAGTGTTCTTAGACATGTTTGATGAAAATCGGTTGAGCCGTTTAGAAGTTGTGGGGGTCATAGTGGGGAAGAATAACTGAATGTCTGCAAATATACTTGAGTCGGTCTCAAATGAAAGCGCATCACGTGCACATTACAAAATAATATGTTTAATGAAAGTCGGTTGAGCTGTTAAAAAGCTCTGGGGGTATAAGTGGAGAAAATACCTAATGTTTGCAAATAATATGTGGGGTAGTATACGGCTTTTGCGGTCTATGCCTTTGCTTCGTTAGGTAAAAATGTCATTGTCATTGAATTAATGGCAAAACCAAGTAGCGACGCCATTAATTTGTCATTAAAATACAATATTTTAATTAAAATAATTGGCTGATTCTAAAAATCTGAGATTTATTTCTGGTAACAAGGAACCTTATTCCTACCGACAGAAAAAAATTCAAGCGTTTAAAAAAAAAATTATTGTTATAAGTTTGACGTGTCTGTCTGTCTGTCTGTTTCTGTCATCATAGCGCCCGAACGGATGAAGCATTATTTTTCATTTTACTTACTGAAAACACAAGTTATCGAAAATCCGTGTTATGTAATTAAGGTTCTGGATCTGAAGTTAATTTTAAACATATCACATTATAATTCACTATAGTTACAAATAGCATTATTGCTTAAAACGACCACTTTTAGCAGTTTAGCAATGCGTAACTAATATGTAACTATAATTCAATAATCGAATATGATTAAAATTAACCTCAGATCCAGAACAATGATTACAGCATAGGGATTTTCGATAACCCGTGTTATCAGCGAGTGATGATTTTTGTAAACGACCGCGGCGCTAGTGTTCACCGAGGTATCTCGCCTTATTTCCGCAGTGGAAATGACCGAGATCCCGAGTAAATGCGTGACATCGACGCGCCAGGTGCACATAAAGGCCAACATCCAGCACATCGAGCTGGAAGGGCGCTGCGACGGCGACTCGCTGCTGCGCGTGCTGGCGCGGAGCAGGCCTCGCGCCGTTGTTGGACTGCGGGCCCCCCGCGCGGCTTTGTTGGCTCTCAGGTGTGTTTGTTTGTTTGTATAATACTACTAGCTGTTCCCCGCGGCTTCACCTCGCGTGGGACTCTGTTATTTTATTTTATTTTATTTTATTCGGAAAACATACAGTCAATATATCTAAATATAAAGCTATTTATAATACTACCTTATACATACATACCATCACGCCTGTCTCCCGTAGGGGTAGGCAGAGACTAGAGATTTCTCGGTTATATCGCGCCCAAAAGTAGCCTATGTTCGACCTAAGGTCGTTAGCTACATCCCTATCAAATTTCATCACAATCGGTCCGGCAGTTTAGCCGTGAAGAGGTGACAGACAGACAGACAGACAGACTTTTGCATTTATAATATTAGTATGGATTTACGGCCGTGGAAACTAGTCATTTAAGGCCTTTCTTGAATTCATTAATCCTCTTCAGTTCTATTTTAGTCAAGTCAAGTCAGTAGTCTAGTTCGCTCAAGTAAGTCTAGTCAGAGTCAGATGGCTAAGTGAAGCGGTGGAAAAATTTCACTTAGCTATAACTTGGAGATTTTGGTGACAATGATAAAATTCACATAATAGACACTGTACCACTTCCCAACACTCACGCTTGTTCACGAACACTTTGCGAATAATAATCCACCAATATTACACACAAATACTTGAAAAAAACCTAAGTTTTGGAAATTAATAAATACAGCGTGGACATAATGACAATTTTCTTTCCCTCCAAAAACTCCCTCAAGTATGTCTTCTTCCTCTTGCTCGGAAATAGCTTTGTATATAAAAAAAAAAAAAATACACCAATAAAATAATTGGCTAGAGTCCAATTTTTACAAAATGTATAATTCCAAAACCATTTCGAGAAATAGTCTTAGGAAATAGTTTGCGGTAATCAGATTTTTTTATTAAGCTAGTTATTTTTGGGATAATTGCGAAAAACCACAATGAACTTCGTTTTCGAAAATTTACAACAAGGTCAAATAACTTTTTTTCTGCAAATTGGCAGCATAGGGATCATATACTCTTTGCTCGGAAGTCTGCAAGCACAAACCAGACATTTTTTTTTAGTAATTGTTTTACGGCCCTGGATTCGAAGTCCTTTAAGGCCTCACAAACCAGACAAATCTTCATAATCTGTCATTGTCAAATTTTTGCTTTAGTAAACAACCTAAATACTTTGTTTCAACGTAGAGTGACGTCATCGCTGTATGCTTCTGTAAAATTAAAAAATATATAAATAATTTTCATATGTTTTTCTTTTAAATTGTATCTCTATAATGGTCTATTTAATCGTAATAACACTTAAAAACACTAGTATATATTTTTTGAACTAGCCAATTGCGGGCCCAGGCCAACTATGTAATTAAAAAAATGTACATTAATAAATAAACATATATATAGGGACACAGATTGAGTTAGCCCCAAAGTAAGTTCTAGACTTTATTTTTTTTTTATTCCAGGGAACGCTGCGAGTCGGAGGGTATCGAAAAAATATTCACCCCTAACAAGGGTGATATTATCGACGCCACAACAGAGTCGCACATTTATCAGGTATTTATTTATTTATTAGCTATTTTTCTGTGATTTCGTACGCGTTTAGAATTAAGTATTTATATAAGGTGGACACAAATCAAGACCGCTTTTCCAAATAACTTTTCCAAATGAACTTATATCAAAATACGAAAAAAAAAATTTTGCCCTTCCATACAAATTGAGAAGTATCTGTTCTAGTTTAGTATGGAGAGTGAAAAAAAATTTCGTATTTCGATATGTTTATTCGGAAAAGTTCAGTATAGTGGTCTGAATCTGCCCTTAAAATATTTGCAGTTGATTTGTGTTCACCTTATATACTAGCTGATGCCCGAGGCACTGCATGACTTTTTTTGATAATTTAAAAGATGATCGTGACCGGTTTTGTTTTAAATTTTAAATGTTTCTAGTATTTTCGCGATGTCAAACTCTTTATAAAATAAATAAATAAAATATATTTATTTCAGGTTTCTTAGACCTGTAATGTCAAAAAAATAATTAACAATAGAGATGCTTGGGCCGTGGGAGCCAGGTGCTTTTGAAATATTAAAAGATTTGTCGGGGAAGGTTGAAGAGGCGACTCGTGATCAGAATGCTGGCTTATATCTTGGACAAAAAAATTAGTATTGCGATCCAGCGAGGGAATGCTGCCAGCATTTGGGCACGTTGCTTCAAATTGTAGATAGTTTTGACGTGACAACGTCTTAAATTAGGTTGCGGCTGGGAGTCACTTATGAAAAAGTGTAACGCTCGGTAACGTTACGATGCGCTCACAATGAGAGCGAGTGAGAGGCACGCGTCCCCTAAGAGCGAGAGAGACAGACTCAAAGTCGTTGTCACGTAAAACTTTCGCCCGTATACCGACTTTACAGGCAACCAATTTTTTAGGTTATTCTTTAGACTACGTTTTCTTATTATATTGTTTTAATGTTATTGATTTTGTAATTGAATAAAGTATAAACAATAGACACGTTGTTTGATGAGTTTGGGGCTATACAATCTGTGTGGTTTCAGGTGAAGCTGACTGACAGCGTGATGTGCAACGTGGCGTGGCGCAGCGCCGGACACGCCGAGCTCGCCTGGCTCAGCGCGCAGGTCGCAGCGCCGCGAGCTGACACCAACACAGGTAGCGATCGTGCGGGGCAAGCGATCCACAGCGTGGCCGGACTAGGATTGGTCGCCACTTGTCACATTTCTAGATTGAGCTCCTCCGTGCTTCGAAAGACTCGTTATGCTGTTGGTTTGGTTAAAGAAACTTGGACTTGTACATAATGCCAAATGTCGAAAAATGTGTTACATTCGTTCGACATTAAGGTGTGCAGGGTCGGTTAGTTTCTAATCCACCCGATAAGACGAGGATATTAGTGAAAAATGTTTTTTTTTAATATATATAGATTCACAATCTTATTTTGTTGTATGTACATTTGTCCGTGATTGTCTCGCGTTTTGCTAAACCGATTGGATTCGGTTGGAAAAAAAGAATTTTTTACATTTTGGCATTTTAACGGACTACAAAACATAGGTTCTCACTTTATAGTAAATTACTCAATGACTATAGGATATTATAATATTTGTAAGCCCAACAAAACGACAATCTTTATGCTATATACATATATAAAAAATCGTTTTACTTATAACACAAGATCTATTAACCTCTTTGAAATTTTGAATACACATAGAAGTATTGAGAAGAGCATTGTGTCCACATTCCGGAAAAAAGATCGTCTGAGATCACTGGTCCCGAAGCAAATTCACGCGGGCGAAAGCTAGTATTTTTTATAATTTACTAGCTTTCGTCCACGTAAATTTCTCTTAGGAACTGTTTTTTCCCGGGATAAAAAGTATCCTATGGCCTTCTCAATACTTCTATCTATGTGTATGTGAAATTTAACGAAGATTGTTGCAGTAGATAGGAAGTGAAAGCGTAACAAACAAACCGACAAACGCATTAATAATATTACTAGCGACCCGCCCCGGCTTCGCATGGGCATAAAAACCTTCCTCTTGAATCACTGTATCTATTAAATCATCAAAATCCGTTGCGTAGTTTTAAAGATTTAAGCTTACAAAGGGACATAGGGACAGAGAAAGCGACTTTGTTGTATACTATGTAGTGATAGTGATGATAATTGGAGGAAGTTGAATACATTAAACCTTTCTTCTGAAGGCCCGTTGTCCGTAAGCCGCGTAGTCGCGGCGCTCACTCATTTTGTAGGTATTAAGACATCATATTTGGGAAAATAACACTACAACATCTACTTCAGCGATTTTCACTATATTAATACTTTTTCTAAAGGCTGGTATAAAAATCAGGTCAATAAGTTTATCATTTTAGGCATAATATTGAAAATAAACTTTAAAAGGAGGCAACTTTGTTTTTTTTTTTTCTATCGAGCGAATTTCGTATGATTGTATTATTGTAAGCGAATTTCACTCTGCTAGATCCTCAAATAAAACATATATTGTTTTCAGAATTTTAAGACTGTTTAATACCGATTCCTATTGATTTTAAAAATGGTATGTGAGAATTCTTCTTCCATACTGCTCTGGGAGAAAAAGGAAAACATAGAATGTACCAGCTGCTTCTCTTCCCATGCAAGCCGTAAAAGTCGACTGAGGGAATCGGCGAATGGGGGAATCATGCAGGGGCGATGCGGCTATCAACCCATCACTATTGATTTCATGTTTCAACTATCATCATGCTAAACGTGATCTAAGGTCTTATGGCCCTAGTCTCTGTCTACCCCGTATGGGATAAAAATGTGATAACATATATTTAAAATAATATGAATATCTACTTTTTTGGTGCAATAAAGAGTTTTTCTATTATATCTATGTATGTATTTGAGAAAGGAGCCCTTAATTATTTAAATGAACAAGTATTTCTAATATGATTTTGTCTCGTTTTTCCTTTCAGAAGAAGCACCGTCAGATCAGATGATGTCATTGGAACCGGCACCAGCCAGCGCGGTGACTCCGCACGCGGCCGCGTTCATCAACACTGTGCGACTGTCGGAACTGAGGGCCGCCGTGGCCAAGTTGGGACTCAGTGCCGAGTTCACTGGAGGCGCTTTGGAGTGCTGTAATGGGACACTGGCTATCAGAAGAGTGCGTATTAAAATAAAAAAAAAAATGAAAAAAAAAATAGACATTTTTTAGTTATTTTAGGGTGTCCAGAGAACTAGAGGTCCAGAGAAAAATAATAGAGGGACGGTGACCACTTTAAATGCAAATTTATGTCTGTATAAGCATACAGACAGACAGGCAGATAGACAAACGTCTATCTGCCTGTCTGTCTGTTACGCTGTCACGAATACACTGCTGGGCCAATTTTGATGAAACTTAGTATATTTAAAGACCAAGGTCAAACGTAAACCACTTTTTGGCGCGACTTAACCGAGTACCGGGCGAAGTCGTGGGCGATTGCTATCAGAAAACTTCATTTGTATCTGTGGAATTGCATTTTTTCTTATATTCATATTCATTTGATTTTTTTCTTTTTCAGTTGGAGAACGGTCGCGTGGCGTTGGAGGGCGTGCTCTCCGAGGAGTATTACAAAGTGAGAGAGTTGCTTTACGACCAATTCGCTATAGTGTAGTTAGAACTGATTTAGTAAATAAATTGATGATTATTAAGTATTGCCTTTTGATTATAATTTAGAATATACATTTATTAAAACATTTATCACACATACAAATCAACAAAGGACTAGATAACAAACAAACATACATGAAATGTGACAAATATCCTAATAGATGGCGGCTTAGTATTACACTAGACATGCAAGGATGTCTAGCACTGATGTAAGACGATACCTCGGTGAACACTAGCGCCACCGTCATTTAAAAATTATTATTCACTGAAAACACAAGTTATCAAAAATCCGTGTTATGCAATTATGGTTGCATAACATGGTTACATGTTGTATGCCTGTAGGCACTTGCTGCCACAGCTACCTAGCAAATTTCAACCTATTCAACTTGGCTTCGGTTCCAAAGGTGGCTGTGAGGCGGCAGTGCATGCAGCCCGGTCATATCTAAGATGCGGCGGCGGAGATGTGATGTTGAAGGTGGACGTTAAGAATGCATTCAACGCTATCGACAGGGGCGCTCTGTTGACCGAAATCAAAAAACAAACACCTCAAATTTTTAATTACATCTGGCAATGTTATAGCAAACCATCTAAATTAATATACAAAAATCATCTACTATATTCCGCAGTTGGATGTCAACAGGGTGACCCTCTAGGACCGGTAATGTTTAGTCTCGGTATCCATCCCGTGATCTCGGCTCTAAATTCTGAATTTAATGTGTGGTATTTAGATGACGGCACCTTGGGTGGCGATACTAACACAGTACTAACTGACTTACTTACAATAAAAACAAAATTCGAGGAAATAGGTTTAGAACTAAACTTTGGGAAGTGTGAACTTTACGTAAGAAATTCACTTCCTGAAGCAACAAAATTTGAAATTATTAATAATTTTAACAGTTTGGCGCCAAACATAAAAATTATTGATAGTAAATCTCTTCGCCTACTTGGTGCCCCCGTGTTGGATGAATCCATTCCAGATTTTATTACAGAGCAAATTACCAAATTTCATGATTCGTCCAACCGGCTTAAAAGCATCAGTCCACATATGGCCTTATGGATTTTACGTTTTTGTCTTTTCGTTCCAAAATTTACATACATTCTGCGCTGCACGCCTCTTTGGAAGTTTTTTAATCTTCTCCAGCCTTTAGACGAATTGTTAAAATCTACATTAGCGGAAATTCTAAATTGCTCCTTGGATATTCGTTCCTGGACCCAAGCAACTCTTCCAGTCAGATTGGGAGGCTTGGGTGTCAGGAAAATATCTAACGTAGCCTTACCAGCATATTTGTCCTCGGCTCACAGCACTCACAACCTCTATGGTAAAATAATATTCCCATCACTTGGTGATGTTGAGGTCACGTGCCTGGCCGAGGCCAAAAATGCTTGGCAGCAAATATGTCCGAACGAAACATTGCCGGTAAATCTAAATTCACAATATCTTTGGGACCAGCCGATCTGCAAACGGATTCGAGATGGATTGCTAGAATCCTCTAGATGTGTTGCAGATCGAGCTCGTCTCTTAGCACTAGGTGAACCAGAATCTGGGTTTTGGCTGCATGCAATTCCATCCAACAATATTGGCACCTTGTTGGACCGGACAACATTTTCAATAGCGGCTAGCTTGCGACTCGGTTCGAAAATAACTCAGGTTCATCGCTGCCACTGCGGAGAAATAGTCGACCAATTCGGTCACCATGGTCTATCCTGCCAACGCAGCGCTGGCCGTTTCTCACGCCATGCCAGCCTTAACGAGGTCATCCGAAGATCTCTTGCCACCGTCAACGTACCGGCTGTATTGGAACCTATCGGCTTGGTGCGCGACGATGGTAAGAGACCTGACGGTTTGACCTTGATTCCATGGAAGAACGGCAGGTCACTTGTGTGGGATGCAACCTGTGTGGACACAGTCGCTCCCACACACCTTCAAGTGACCTGTACGAAGGCTGGCGGAGCGGCCGAATCGGCTGAGAACACCAAGCGGCGCAAATATTCTAGTCTTACCTCAGAATATCTATTTGTGCCGTTTGGTGTAGAAACTTTTGGACCATGGGGTCCCGATGCGCGACGGCTGTATAAAGAGCTGTCGTCTCGTTTGGTCGACGTATCCGGTGACCCAAGAGCTGGAGCATACCTCGGACAGCGAATAAGCTTAGCCATCCAGAGAGGTAATGCAGCCAGTGTCTTGGGCACATTACCGAGTGGCAGCGACCTCACACAAATTTTCTATTTAGTCTAGTTTTATTTTATAGTATAGTTTAGTCTAGTTTTATTTTTATAGTTTATGTAGGTGATAGGAAATAATAAGTCAGGTTTATGTATGGAAATTTGTAGCCGTGGAGTGGCGTGCGTACTCGCATAACGGTTGGTAGATGGCGACTGGGTTCACTTGGTTTTCAAAAACTAGATTCGATCAACGCGGGGTCCCACCACCCGAAGGTGGAGGGGCAGGGGGGCACGCATGACCACTCCGCAACCACATAAACGTATAATTCAAAATATAGGTACACAATACATAAATGCAAGCCAAACAAATAATTACAATGTGTACATTAATATGGGCACTTAGCTATCACTTCGCGTCGCCTACACTCCCCTCCCTAGTGCTGACGCAGCACTCAAATCCCGTGGGAATAAGCGCGACGCGAGCTGCAGACCGTTGCAGCATTCCCGATTTCGTTTTCACTTGTACGACACGAACCCGGCCGTCGTTTCCGGGAAACACGGATTCCACTAGCCCTTTTGGCCACTTATTACGGGGCGAGTTAGGGTCCACGATCACTACAAGGTCACCCACTTGCAATGGCCTCTGTTCTTCACACCATTTCTTCCTAGGACGCATCTCAGGCAGAATCTCTCGAACCCATCGTCTCCAGAACTGATCTGCCAAGCGTTGTGATATCCGCCACTGCTTACGCAAGAAAGCATCTGACTCATCATATACACCGAAGGTGGGCAAATTAGATGAAGTGCCCAACAAGAAGTGGTTTGGCGTCAGTGTTTCGCTGCTGCTGGGTTCAACCGACACATGCGTTAGAGGCCGGCTGTTCACAATATGTTCGACTTCCGTTAGGAGGGTGATGAGTGTTTCCTCTCGTGGCGCTCGCTCTCGTAGAATTACTTTCAGCGAGTCCTTGATGCTTCTGATCAACCTTTCCCAGGCACCTGCCCAGTGAGGGCTGGCGGCCGGTAAGAATGTCCAGGAAGTAGCTGAACTATAGTTTGACACCTCTTTACTTAATTTAACTTGGTCCAATTCCCGTACGCACCTCTTCAGTTCGTTGTCGGCGCCCCTCATGTTGGTGCCGTTGTCAGAGTAAAGGTAGCGTGGCCACCCACGCCTAGCAGCCATACGACGAAGAGCCATGATGAGAACGTCCGTGGTAAGTTGACTTACAACTTCGATGTGAACGGCCCTTACTGTAAGGCATGTGAATATGACACCATACTTCTTTTCTCGATGACGACAAACCGTGACTTCTAAAGGCCCAAATAAATCAAGCCCACAGTAGGTGAACGGACGCTGATGATGAGCCATCCGGGCCCTTGGCAAATCACCCATTCTGGGTGGAAGAGGACATGCTCTTTTAATACGACATATCATGCACTGTGAACTTATGTACTTAACGGTGGGTCGTAGCCTTATTACCCAGTACTTTTGTTTTATTTCGTTCACAACCATCTCTTGGTTTCCATGACATGCCTTAACATGTTAGTGTTTAACAATGAGGCGAGCGATATGACAACGGCCATCCAGTATTATGGGCTGCTTAACTTCAATAGGTATTTCAGAAGCAGCATCGATTCGGCCCCCCAAGCGAAGAACACCGTCGGCGTCGAGTACAGGAGTCAAGGTAAGTAATTTACTCTTTTTATCTAATGTCCTTTTATTTTTCAGGTTCTGCAAATCATCATGAAAGCTTTTCATCTGAGAGTATTTCATTAACAGCACTTCGGCACGCTCCAACAGCGTGCGATCTGGATCACTGGTAAGTTTCTTACATTTTTCTATAAAGGTTAGCACAACTGACGTGGACCTCAATAGGCGAAGCCAAGAAGAGAATCGTTCAGGATCAGGTACAGCAGGTTAGCATAAAGGAGCACCGTGAAGAGTATTTATGCATTCTAGGTCCACGGCGCTAACATCTGGTTGCTGTATATCGTATTCTTTAGGCCACAAGTCTTCATCTTCATATAAAAATTTTGGTCCGTACAGCCATTCGTTTTCCACTGATTTTATTTCACAGGTCTCACGAGTAGCGAGGTCCGCGACATTCATTTTCGTAGGTATGTACCTCCATTCGTTGACTTTGGTATGTTCGTCTATTTCGCCAAGTCTATGTGAAATAAACGCTTTGTATTGACGAGCGTTATTTCTTATCCAATGCAGGACAGTAGCGGAGTCGCACCACAAAATTTTCTTCATAGGTTTCAGTCTTTGTTCACTTTCGATAGTACTGAGTAACCTCCCAGCCATTACAGCGGCTTGTAACTCCAGACGTGGTATTGAGACGTACTTTGCAGGTGCAACGCGACATTTGCTACTCACGAATGCAACTTTCACTTTTTTATTTGCGTCGATCCAGCGCCAATATGCGACTGCGCACATAGCCTTTGCAGATGCATCACAAAATATATGTAGCTGTAAGTTCATATAGCAGGCATGCAAGGCCGCGCCCCCCCGCGCAGGGTCTGGAAGTATATTTGTTACAGTGTCCGTGCTACGGTGACGATGAAGAGTGCAGAGCGATGACGGTATTGATGGTGCGTGCGAGAGGTCAACGTCGGTGCAGCTAGAACTAGAATTTTCGAGAGCACGAGGATTATGATGTTGCATCTCGCTCTTTCCTGTACTCGCCTGCTCTTCAATTGTGCTTATCGCTGCCGATGGATAATATCTTGGGAGTCTTATGCAACTGATGTATTTAATTTCAGATAACCAAGCCAGCCACTTTGTAAATATTTCTTCGGATATCTCATCGTCCCAACCAATGTTGGTTTTCCACATATCTTGGAATATTATTTTTCCTTTAATTGTTATAGGTGATAAAAATCCGTAAACATCGTATATTGACATCAATATTCTCAGCATCTCTCTTTTGGTAGGCTTTTTCTCTCCAGCTATTATTGAAGTAGGTATACGCTTGAATGAGACGTCGAAACCGAGCGTGTCATTACTCGGAAACCAGAGTAAGCCTAGTGTGCGTTCTACGTCACAGGGATGACCATTCTTAAATGACACGGCGGCTCGTACATTTTCTTTGGGTACGCAGTTCAATATTGATGGTTGATTAGAAGCCCAGTTTCTTATCTCGAAGCCACCTTGTTTGTGGATAAAGGTGACGTCACTAACAAGTTTGACAGCCATCTGTTCGTCTTCTATACTGTCTATATAATCGTCCATATAATGTTGTTTACATATAGCTTCTACCGCTTCGGGCATAGACACTTCGAATCTTTGTGCGTTTTTGTTTTTAATAAATTGTGCAATAAATGGCGAGCAGTTCGCACCAAATATCAGTGAGCTCATAGCGTAGGTTTTGACGGGTTGACCAGGTGATTCACGCCACAAGAATCGAAGTGCATGTCTGTCTTCTTCTTGAATTTTTATTCGTAAGAACATGTCACGAATATCACCTATTATGGCATATTTGTTTTCACGAAATCTCAGCATAATTCCAAACAGTGAATTTAGTAGGTCAGGACCTTTCAGTATGAAGTCATTAAGACACATATTTTGGCTTCGCGAGGCAGCATCATAAACTAATCTCAATTTTTGTTTATTAGGGTTGTCAACGCCAAAATGTGAGAGGTACCATATCCTTTTAGGGTTCTGAATTTCTGGGAGTTCTGAGGCATAATCGTTCTTGAATAAATGGTCAATTCTTTCCTTATATCTTTCGGCGTATCCTGGATTGGCCTTCATCTTTCGTTCAACACCTCGTAGGCGCACCATAGCGTTTGGGTATGAATCGGGCATCTGACTTTGAGCGCTTTTCCAGGGTATACCAACGTACCATCTTCCATTCACAAGTTTAGAAGTTTGTTCCAGGTGTTCAATAGCTTGAATGTCGAGCACGTTCTGTCTGGGCTTAGCTGATATGCCCAGAGAATCTATAGCGAATGATTTGTTTATTAATTCGTGCATATCTTGTAGTTCTCTGGCCACATTGACGTCGTGTTTAGACAGAAGTAAGTTTGGCTGAGGTGAAACGTCTGAGATATTGGAGGATCTCAAACACCCGTGGATACACCAACCCAAAGGCGTACGAGTGAAGTATGGGTCGCCAGGTTGACCCTTGATTACTTGCAAAGGCACAATGACGTCATAATTGTCTTGACCTAACAACAGTTCCGGTTTTCCCTGGTTCATGCTAATGTAATCTTTTATTTCAGGCTTTAACAGTTGTAGACTATTCAGCTCGTCAGCGGAGATGTTTTGCACAGGTAAGTTCATGTCCCTCACGCATCGGGCACGTAGTTTAAACTTAGTTCCATCTTCGTTGGAGAGGCTTATGTCCACTATTTCGGTATCGCATACCATTTCGTTCCAGGCACTACAAACACGCAGAGACTGTTTCTTTCCACTGAGGCCTAGACGTGACGAGAGAGAGGCGCTCAGAAAACTTATAGAAGATCCATCATCCATCAGTGCCCAAGTACGTATAGTGCCCTTGGGTCCATGCAGGTAAACAGGTACTGTCTTCAGCAGGACTTTGCGGTTGTTCGAGTTCAGATGGGTTACAGTCTCGACTTCGGAAGTACTTGCGTTTTGTGTCGATGTAGGTGCCGGCGTTATCTTTGTTGGGTAATGTAACAGGCGGTGATGGGGCCGACCGCAACCGTCTACGTCACACGCGAGCCCGATGCAGTCCGTTTGCTTGTGCTGTGAGTTTAGGCATTTGTAGCACAAACCGTACCGTTTAACATATGTCCATCGCTCTTTACGCAAACACTTTTTAAACTTTTTACAGTCAGATAATGCGTGTTTAGAAACGCGACAGAACCGGCAATTATCGTCTTTAACACTAACACCAGTCAGTTCATTGTTCACCAACAAAGTCTGAGGCCGATTACGAGACAAATCACTTTGTTTATAAAATCCGTGTGCACTTATAAAGGTTTTTGATATCTTTTCAGCTTCGCTACTTAAAAACTCGGACAGGATTATGAGCTTCGGGGTTCCTCGTGAGACTAAAGGGAAGCTGTAGTCACTCCATTTAGATATTAGGACACTAGGTAATTTCGCAAGAATCGTTGCGACTATATTCATGCCGTGTAGATAATCTTCACAGCCGATAGCGGTCACGGCTGCCACACAATTCTTTACTTTATTAGAGAAGGAGATGATATCTTTCTGATAATCTTGTGACATTGGACGAAGTTTGTTCAAGTCTTGTAGAATTCGGGATATAATGACATCAGGGTTTCCAAATTGAAGTTCCAGCGTAGCAATTACCACATCAGGGGATGTAGCACCAATGAGTAACGCTGTGACTGCTTCTTTGGCCGCGCCGTGGAGACATTTCCTTAAGCGCCATAGGTTCTCCCGATCACTGAAGTTACAGACTTGAGAGGATTCTTCGTAGGCCCTCTTGAATTGTAGCCACTCTAGCGGGTCTCCAGAATATGAGGGCAAATCTCTTGGGGTGCACAAGCGGTTAAGCATTTTGTTGCTGCATCCAGTAGTACCAGCAGCAGAGGTAGCGGTTAGGTTCTTAAGTGCACTCGCCAGTGCGTGCACGGTGTCATCAGTGCCACCGAAGGGCGGTGGCGGTCGTGCTTCTTCGAGTGCAGGGTCAGGGTGTGGGCCGGCGGAATTTGTATACAAGCGTGCTGGACCACAAGCGCCGTCAATGTTGGCAAGATGACTCTTCATATCCTGTTGACTTGTTTCTAACCACTTCTCAACCAAATTATCGTTGTGCTCACTTGTTACCTTCGATAGCGAATCACTACTACCTTCCGATTCCAATTGTGCCAAATCAGCAACTAACTTTTTATCAATAAGCTCCATACGTAAACGAGCTTTCTCTTCAGCAGCCTTGAATTCGAGCAATTTCTTCTTTTTTGCGATTGAAGATGAGGAAGATTTCTTGCTAGCGTGAATAGATTTTTGAACGCTTTGCACAGTACACTTTTCGTCCTCCATCTTTGTTTCTGATTGCTCGATTTTGCATTCCGATTCAAGTCGCTGTTGTTCCTCCTTCTTTCGGGCACTTCTAGTGCTAACCATGCTTCTAGGCGGCGTATGGTACATTCAGAAGATGCGGCTCGAGGATCAGCGATGTAGGTGATAGGAAATAATAAGTCAGGTTTATGTATGGAAATTTGTAGCCGTGGAGTGGCGTGCGTACTCGCATAACGGTTGGTAGATGGCGACTGGGTTCACTTGGTTTTCAAAAACTAGATTCGATCAACGCGGGGTCCCACCACCCGAAGGTGGAGGGGCAGGGGGGCACGCATGACCACTCCGCAACCACATAAACGTATAATTCAAAATATAGGTACACAATACATAAATGCAAGCCAAACAAATAATTACAATGTGTACATTAATATGGGCACTTAGCTATCACTTCGCGTCGCCTACAGTTTAGTTACATATTTCCTGTTGTTAAATGAATAAATGAAAAATTAGATTATGGTTCTGGATCTTGGATTATTGCTTAAAACGGCCACTTTTAGCAGTTTTGCTATTTGTAACTATATATGGAATTATAATTTAATATTTGAAACGGTAGCTGATGGAAACTTTATTCTTATAACTTTGTTATAATTTTTCATTTAGAAAAAAAATACTTAGTTTACGACCTGGTGGCTTACCACGATCTTTTAGAACCATGCAAGAACTATTGAATAAGGGAGATGTCGCCTTACATCATGTATTGCGCTGTCTCGTTTACCCACTGGATCTTGCATGGTTTTAGATCGTAGTTTGGAAAAAAATAACTTAGTTTACGACCTGATTACGTATTAGCTTACACTTACAGGTAATTTTTACATTACATATTTATCTATTTAATGTAGTTTTAGATAAAATTAAACAAATTATTTCGATGATTATATTTAACGCTGCTTTATCTAAGTATTATCGTATTTTATGTGTGGTGGGGGGTAAATTCAATTTTATAATGGTTAAATTCATCTTAGTAAGACTGAGTGGGTATATCAAAATAATCAAGAAATATATCTGATTTTTGGTATCATTTAACTACCAAAAATGTAATTTCGTTAATATAGAATAATTTGGAATTGTCGTTCGCCATGACTTTTAGTTGAGGCATGACAGAGCTAAGCTTGATCAAGCCAATTAAATATCCTTGCATATTTTTGGTGCAATAAAGAGATTGATCGTAATGATTAAAAAAATTGCAGAAGTCACAAGCGTGCCAATATTCATCCAATATTCTTCTTTAGTGTATATAGTAATATGGTTCAATTTTCAATAGTATCAGTAAAATGCTCGAATAATTTTAAGTTTTGTTTGAACTAACCTAAAAGGAATGGCACCATACTTGGCTTAAGCAAAAAAAACGTGCATCTGGACTTACAAGAGCTTATCACTATCACTACATAGTATAAAAAAAAGTCGCTCTCTCTGTCCCTATGTCCCTTTGTATGCTTAAATCTTTAAAACTACGCAACGGATTTTGATGCGGTTTTTTTTAATAGATAGAGTGATTCAAGAGGAACGTTTTTATGCCCATGCGAAGCCGGGGCTGGCTAGTTCTTGTATTAAGTGCAATTTTAGGCGAAGGTCAACAATGTCGCTTTACGATGAGGTGTAAGAAATTAATATGAATAGAAGAATAACGAAATGAAAGTACACAACCATTTTATAATTTATTTCACATATACAGGACCAAGTCACAGTTGATAACAGTTTGTAAGAAACAAGGTACAAATAAGACACGGGTACGATTCACTACTCGCGCTGAGATTACGTTAAACAAATATTTACAATATTTGAATTAAGAATTTGCAATGTAATCTTCGTTTGTTGAAGTCCTTGATTTCTCAAGCTTCCATATTAAATTGGACCTTATCATCTTGAAATAAAGTTAAAAATTGATGAAAACTACGTACTCTAATGGTATTGGCTCACAAGCTACAATGATAACAACTAAAGTTCAAGGCTGTTTTTCACCGAAAATAGCGGAATCATTATTCAAAAAGGTAAACAATACGTACAAATAATTCGTGTGTGTTCCTTTACCCGTTAATTTTACTTCGCACTATTCTGTAAAAAAAGCAGCTTGTAAGTAATCTTTTAAAAACCATTTTTTAAATGTTCCTTATTCACAAATTCTATATTCAAATATTGCTACTAGCATCGTGTGCTAAAAACAATAATATTTACAAACTTTTGGGTCTCGTCGTTCCAATTTTAAACAAAACTACCGTGGATTCTCATACATTGCCTACAGACATAGACTAATTACTGGGAACTACCAATATAAACGAGAAATCATGACGTGGAAATAAAGATCCTCTATTTACATTTTGACTGCCTACAATCGATTGAAGATATTTATACACATGATTTTTTGTAGTATTTGTTTGAATAATATTGTAAGAATTTTAGCAACAAATAGACCCAGAAAAACTCAATTAGATTTTTTTTTCATAAAGTTATTCGTTTTTGTATCAGCCTATTTGATTAAACCATAGTCAACGTGTATAGACAACTGTAACATAAATTATCATCCTTCAAATCAAGTACCTAAAACAATTGACATATTCATTTCAAATATTTAAAAACTGCGTATTACATATTTTAAATCTATTATTTTTTTCAACACAACTTGCTGCTTATAAAAGCATTAAAAATAAACGTACTTATAGCAAATAATCTATAGTACAAGCACCATAACAAAACCGGCTGAATAACAAATATTATCAACTTATTCCTAGAACTCTGGCACGTCATTTTCTGTACATCAACACCTTCAAAACTACTACCACGTATACTTAAAACCTCTTAAACTATAACGTAAATATTCTTAACATAAGAATAGCTACAAAAACCATGGAGCTTTAGATAAATAAATCAAGGATAATTTCAAATATACATAAAATACACATCAATAGGAAAGCTAGCTGAATTATTAGCTTGCTTCTCGAAAAGTTGCAAGGTCAATCTACCCTGTACACCCCGGTACCGTAAAATATATTGTATATTGTAATAAAATTGCATTGATGATTACATTAAATAACTTTGGGTCACTGTTGCCCTGTGTCTGTATCAAATATGTATTTAAAATTTATCTCCACTTTTATCTAAAGCTTCATGAACAAAACTAAAATAACTCACTGGAATTTCAAACTGTGTTCAGTAATATGTTTCCTATCTTAAAATTACACTTCGGGCCGTCTCTTTCTCCTTTTAAGAACACAAAAGAGACGGCGCGATTTTTCATAGTTTCGTGTACATTTACAACATTCCCAATTTCCAATATTATCTTACATATAACCGTTTTTACATTATAAATATAATTTTCTGTGATATTCCGTTTGGTAACAGGTTATCGAGGTATCATACTGTTCCATTATTTAATATTCAACATCTTAAGCTTGACCAGAAATAAACAGAATCTCTGGATCTCTTTTTGTATATATATAATACGAGCTTCTATTAGGGTGCTAATACACTCGTGTATCGTGTGAGGCACGCATGCGCGCTGTCTACATTTCGACTTTTTATATTTGCTTCTGTGTTTCGTATTTTTTTAATTGTGTAGTATGCTACCTCAAGCATGCGTGCCAAGGCACCCGCAATCTTAAAATATTAAAGCGCCTTAACATATTATTTATTTGAATAGACAACCCATACTTGTTTTTTTGTATTTGAAATAAAACATGCTATAAAACTTTCTTGGTCAAGCTTTACATAACTATGTACATATTTTGAGTGATTTATATATTTGTATAAACAATATTGTACATTATTAGCATGGCAACACTTAAAATCTACAATGTCCAGTGGAACAGCACTACAAAATAGATTTCTCCATAGAATTAGTGTTTTATTGCTAAAACAAAATATTCCGTCAACAAAATATATAAAACATGAAACAATTTTTAATAATTGACATAAGAGTTGATGCGGCTTGTACCGTCAGAATTTTATAAACTACGCAATATTGTAAAATATTGATATAATACAAAATTAGGTACATTTCGCTTGTAGCGCAAGGAACAAAATTTAATCATATATCTAATCTGTACAACTGCCGAAGTGTACTAAAAATTATTTGTCACTATATTTGTATTAAACAGTTATTTCCATTGAGTAAACACGATTTAAAAAATCTTTAACGTAGCAAAACCTACTAAGTGTATATTTATACATAAAATTTAACGTCATTAATAATATAATTCTGGCAACATCAACTCCTAGTCACGTGTCTAAAGACCAGTAATCAACATAAGACAGTTGGTAAGGTGCCGGTATACCAAACCCTCGTATGGTCGGGGAAAACTTACCCGCCATACCTGACACTAGCCTAGTAGACCCTCTCCCTTGGCAGTATAACATTCAAATATAGCTCTTAAATCCGACTCTGTAGGTGCAATGTCCAGAGATTTGCGTATGAGGCCTTGATATTGCCGGGTAGTATGGCATCTTCAAAGGTGTTACAGACATATTTAAATGCCGTATAAGCCCATCGTATTATAAATTGTTAACGCGTTCTTAAAAAGGTATTTCAAATTGAGTACCAAATTACCAAAAAAATAAAATTACATGTTTTATCGTTCAAGTTACTGTATAGTAAAATGAATCGACGGTGGGCGATAAAAAGGCCATATTTGAATGTCTAGTTGGTGCTTATAAGTATCAGTGTAGCTGCACTAAACATAATTTCGAAAATGAGATCCTATTACTATCGGCCGTGTTCAAAATCAATACTAATTAAACTTTAACATCACATAACGCTTGGTAACTTGACACTTATGCCTGATACCGGTATAAAGAAAAAACGCATTATCTTAAACATAAATTTTTTGATTTATTCGTGGTGAAAAACTGTTAAAAGATTTTATTTCTGTGTGTATAATAATATAAAGTCATTGTTTATTATAAAAGTTTTATTTTTAATTATTTTAGATTTTAAAAGCAATATGCACTGTTTTTGATAGCCATTTCATTAAACTTATAAAAAGAATTGACAACAATCACTATAAAAACTATCATAATATAAAT
Source organism: Apomyelois bistriatella (assembly GCA_947044815.1). NCBI lineage: Eukaryota > Metazoa > Arthropoda > Insecta > Lepidoptera > Pyralidae > Apomyelois > Apomyelois bistriatella. The sequence goes on along the minus strand of OX345704.1, from coordinate 9,964,764 downwards.
TTTGTACTCATCATTGTACCTTTCATTAAATCAACGTAATGATTTTGAAAACGGACGTAATCTATTATTTCTAATACAACTATCCATCTCCAAATGTGTCTAACTTACATTAAAATTATTAAATAAACCTTATTATAACCCTTTGAGGTAATTAATCAATTAAATATAGTAGATTAAAATAAAACATAACGGACATTCATTAGCTGTGAAAATTCATCGCTAGTTTCAAATAGAAAAATTATTTTAAAACCATTAAAACAAAATGTGCAAAGTAATATAGTGCGATGTTTTTCATATTTATACATTCATACATAAACGGGCCTTACCTCACGGGTAAAACTAGGTATATATATATTTTTTTAATATAATACAAAAATGTAAAAAGTTTTGTACTAAATCTGTCCATTTTGTACATAACACACGCGGGGCGCGACATTCTCCCGATATGAAACCGCACGCCGTTCACAGCCATTTCTATATAATACATCAACTCGTTTTAAATGCATATTAATAGTATGATACATAATAGGTCGGTTGTCTATGGTGTCTTTACTTATCATGTTAGTGGCTAACAACGATAAATTTTGATTTTTTTATTTTTTTTACTTTTTTGTTTTTTTTTTTACAATGTCCAGCGATTGACCACGATCCCACCTGATGTTAAATGCAGATGCGGTCTAAGATTGAGCTTGCTGGCACATTAATAATTTTATAATCAAAATTAATAATGATTGACTGCCATCTAGCGACAACAGGCTATAAATGCCTTACTTAGTACGGAGGATCTCGTGACAACGATAGACTAGTACACTCTGGGACAAATAAAAGTAACCATCCTACCATACCTGCCATAGAGATTTGGGGGTCAGCTTTTTCTGCCGTTAACTGTACAATACTATTCTATTCTACACATATCCATTTAGGTAGGGAAATGGTTATATTTTTCTATCTATTGTGAAGCTGTAGTCTTTTATAACTTTTGAACATTTTCCTTAAAAGTAAAAGGGTACCTACCTCCTTTTTACATTTTTTTTGTAATGAGAATATATTATACCACAGACAACCAACCTACTTTTTTTTTGTGATATGTGAAGCGGGAAAGTCGCGTCCCGACGCCCGCGCGCGTCTACATCAGCTAAGTTCATTATATTACATCCCGTTACAACGATCTAATTTGAAACTCTTTATGAAAACTAGAAAGTCACCCGAAATATTTCTAGAATATTATAAGTTGTATAAACAATTTGGTAGTACTTTCTTTTTCTTGTTGACGAGTGAAAATGGCTATGGACTGCATTGTATATCGACTTTGGCCCAATATTTCAAATTCTTTTTATATAAATACTACAGTTTTCAAAAAATTCCAAAATCGATGTCTTACACTTAGCCAACGTAGCGCTGTCGCCTATCAAGGTACATCATAGCTTAACAACATCGGTCCAAAGGTGCTATTTTTGAAATGTATGACTTTCCAAAACACGAACGGTTTTCATTCAATTCATTCGAAAACGAACGAAATCATTCAACTAACCGGTTTTGAGTTAGTCGTACGTCTCAAAAATTGCACTTCTGAGCGCTCCGTCATAGTTTGTTCGCGTTGCACGCTTGTTTAACTAAATCTTCACTATCTTTTATAGTCCAAACTCCGAGTAGTTTCACAAAAGTTCGGGATCTTACCGCCAGAGCGCGCTAATAGTCATATTTCCTTTGACAAAAAAATGGGTAGAACACTCCAAATAGTTGCCTCAATTTTTTGTTTAAAAAATGTATTTGCTAACTAAGGATACAATAGATGGAAAGCTATCGTTAATTTTTCAATCACTATCACATTGGCTATAGTTGGAAGAATATGTTTAAGTTTCTATTTGAAGTGCTCAACCAAAGACAATATTGATTTTGACAACACAACGTCAAATCCCGATTAAGTAGCTTACTACCTACATCTGTCATCCACAAAGGAAAATCCCCATTTCAAGTTATCATCTAAATTATCAAAACTAGCTCTCAAATCATTATCCCCGTCGCTCACTACCGACATCTGTTATTGAAAATCCCTACTATAATAAAGTTCTCAACCGAACCATCAAAACTAGTCAAATCAACCCCGTCGCTCACTACCGCCATCTGTTACGTAGAAGACCTACTAAAAACACACAGCACAAACAGTGTCTCTTTCCAACCGCAAGTATCAAAACTGGGTACGAGATCGCTGCATAAATTACACAGTCAAAACATAATTACCGCAGGCCGGCTTCTAACATTTCAACGAACAGTTTGTTCATGTGAGTGCGGCGGTCGCGGTGGACGGTTGACCAGAACCGGCGGACCGCGACGTCCGCGTGTCGAAGCGCGGGGAGGACGAGCAGGAGTTGTTGGAGAGTCGCGTTGGCGTTGTACGGCCTGTGACAACATTACAAATGTATTGGAATTTGATTCGAAATTAAAAAAAAAAAAAAAAAATCAATCGTTTCAACACCCCGCTGTCAATTTACGACCTCCGTGGCGTAATGGTTAACATGTTATGTGTCATGTCATGTATGTCCGTGTCAAGAGGTCTCGAGTTCGATCCCCGGTCAAGTCAAGATGAAAAAAATTTATTTTTCTTATTGCCAGGCCAATCAGAAAAATACAATTTTTCATCTTGGATGTTTATCTATATATGTACTAGCTTTCACCCGCGGCTTCACCCGCGTGAATTTTGGGAACAGTGCCTTTTTCAGGGATGAAAGGTACCCTATGTCCTACTCAGAACTCGTAAATGTGTATGCGAAGTATTAAGCAGATTAGTTCAGTAGATAAAAGCGTGAAGAAACAAACAAATATACAATCTCACTTTTGCATTTATAATATTAGTTTGGGATATGCGTAATTGTATATATATATTATGTGTATATATTAATAAGTGCGCTAGACATTTCCGGAAATGAGGACTTCTTTATAATGTATCTTGAATATTTACCTGAGCACAGCAACGGCATCGTTAAGCGCCAACAATATTGAATCCCTGAATCGCCTCAACGCTGCGTGCTCGTCAATACGAGCCTCAGAATTAGCCAGAACTAACGCCTTCAGAAGGTAGCACTCCTCGCGTAAAGCACCCGCGCCTTCAAGCCGACGGGCCACGCCCGAAACCTGCCAAAAAATAAACCGGTCAAGCGCGAGTCGGATTCGCGAGGGTTCCGTAACAGTAATGATGAGAGTGGCAGAAAAACCATGGAAATAGTACATTATTGTCGAGGTCCGAAATATAAGGCAAAATGATTTATATAATTTCAGTAATAAATTTTTTAGTTTGAAGGCCTTACGAAGGACTAATTTTCAAATATGTATTCCAATTTGACGTATATGAAAAGCGGTCTAATGCTCAATAGTGGGCAAAAAAGAGCTGCTGTTATAATGATTGATAATGCTAATCGGCACAAAAGGCATATAGATGGCGCCACAGTCAAAAAACAATCAGAATTTACTTACATACTACACATACATATAGAATATAATAGAAAAACTCTTTATTGCACCAATAAAGTAGATATTCATATTTTTTTAAATAAATATTATCACATTTTTATCCCATACGGGGTAGACAGACCCTGGGCCATAAAACCTTAAGACCACGTTTAGCATGATGGTAGATGAAACAGGAAAAAAATCAAGTGATGGGTTGCTAGCCGCACCGCCTACATCATTCCCCCATTCGCCGATTCCCTCACTCGATACTTACGTGTGTATAAAGGCTTTGCGCTCCAATGTCCCTCATCTGTTGCTCATCGAGAGACATGTCGCTAGCAAATCTCAGTCGTAAGGGTGCTCCGCCCCCCATACTGCGGTAAGCCGTCATCAGACTTAACATTTCAGCCCATGTGCTTTGGAGGAGCCGCATCTGAGAATCAATGGTTATTTTCAACTCATATTGTAAGGCTTACAAGGTCGATTGACCTAGCACACCCTGGTTTCAGAGTTCTTAAAAACTATTTTCAACGAACGGGATATATCACTATCTATAGATAGAGTGATTCAAGGGGAAGGTTTTTATGCCCATAAGAAGCCGCTAGTTTTTAAATAAAATTTAATCGCTCGATCCAGCAACACGGGTCTTTGTTTTTTACATGGTTCTTATCGTCTTATACTATGGCCTAAAAAGAAATTTGTTGATTTTCGTGCTAATAGATGGCGCTACAAGAATCAAGTCAATTCATTTTAGTGATGAATGAATGTAAATTATTAAAACAGAATTTTTTTAAAGTATCGTCATTTTATTACAGACTGATTTAGTGCTTGCGGATTTCGAATTACAGTGTCTCATGTGATCGATAGATGGCGTAATATGATTGAGTATGAGCACGTTATTAGTACACTACAAATCGATGCGTTTTTTGTATGTGAGTGAAATATCTGTACTAGAATAAATAAAATTTGTAATCTATGTCTTTGAAAAAAAAATGCTTTGCTTACCTGGTCATTAAGGTGTAGTTCCGTGAATCCGGGCAATAGCTTGGCCCAACCGATGACTTCAACGAGTTCCCTGTCGTACAGATCCGCCAACAGATGGAGTGTCTTAGCCGCGGGGTCAGTGACCCCGGCAGGTGGCGCTGCGCACGCAAACATCTCTGGTTCGTACGATGTAAGAACTTCCAAAACCTAGAAAAAAAATTAAGATAGTAATATAACTATGTATACCTTCAAAATGCTGTTCTCTTGTAAATAATTGATTGACCCTTAAATACATTATCTTATTCATTCATGCACCAGATGTCAGCACTGACGCGCTGTCATTGGTCAACTTTTCGACGTTTAACATTTGTCGTGAAATTTGAGCGAAAACTTTATTTGAATACTAAAATAATTTTTCCTCAGCAGACTATCAGGGAAACAGTTAAAAGTTGGGCATATCTCATTGGACCACGTGATCGTTTGGTGTAATACACAAAGCTAAATAATTGTGCTTACTTTTTTACAGTCCTATAGACATCCTGAATCTTTCAAGGACAACTATCGATAGTAACTATCGCTGGTTCTGCCGTCCGCCCCTCACTTGTTAAAAACTTACTTCTCTCATCGTGCTGGTTCCTAAACACTTCCTGAAGGGGCTTTTATTGATCTCGCACTCGTAAGTGAAGCTATCAGCCCTATTGAAGCCCTACCTTGATATCATCAAGCTGCGGTCTGGGCGCGGCGGGCTGGTCCGGCGCGCGGCGGTATTTCTGCCGTCCGCCCCTCACTCAGTCCAAACTTACTATCCTTCTCTCATCGTGCTGGTTCCTAGACACTTCCTGCAGGGGTTCTTATTGATCTCACACTCGTGAGCGATGCTATCAGCCCTATTGAAGCCCTACCTTGATATCATCAAGCTGCGGTCTGGGCGCGGCGGGCTGGTCCGGCGCGCGGCGGTATTTCTGCCGTCCGCCCCTCACTCAGTCCAAACTTACTATCCTTCTCTCATCGTGCTGGTTCCTAGACACTTCCTGCAGGGGTTCTTATTGATCTCACACTCGTGAGCGATGCTATCAGCCCTATTGAAGCCCTACCTTGATATCATCAAGCTGCGGTCTGGGCGCGGCGGGCTGGTCCGGCGCGCGGCGGTATTTCTGCCGTCCGCCCCTCACTCAGTCCAAACTTACTATCCTTCTCTCATCGTGCTGGTTCCTAGACACTTCCTGCAGGGGTTCTTATTGATCTCGCACTCGTTAGTGAAACTATCAGCCCTATTGAAGCCCTTCCTTGATATCATCAAGCTGCGGTCTGGGCGCGGCGGGCTGGTCCGGCGCGCGGCGGTATTTCTGCCGTCCGCCCCTCACTCAGTCCAAACTTACTATCCTTCTCTCATCGTGCTGGTTCCTAGACACTTCCTGCAGGGGTTCTTATTGATCTCGCACTCGTAAGTGAAGCTATCAGCCCTATTGAAGCCCTACCTTGATATCATCAAGCTGCGGTCTGGGCGCGGCGGGCTGGTCCGGCGCGCGGCGGTATTTCTGCCGTCCGCCCCTCACTCAGTCCAAACTTACTATCCTTCTCTCATCGTGCTGGTTCCTAGACACTTCCTGCAGGGGTTCTTATTGATCTCGCACTCGTTATTGAAGCTATCAGCCCTATTGAAGCCCTACCGTGATATCATCAAGCTGCGGTCTGGGCGCGGCGGGCTGGTCCGGCGCGCGGCGGTATTTCTGCCGTCCGCCCCTCACTCAGTCCAAACTTACTATCCTTCTCTCATCGTGCTGGTTCCTAGACACTTCCTGCAGGGGTTCTTATTGATCTCGCACTCGTTATTGAAGCTATCAGCCCTATTGAAGCCCTACCTTGATATCATCAAGCTGCGGTCTGGGCGCGGCGGGCTGGTCCGGCGCGCGGCGGTATTTCTGCCGTCCGCCCCGCACTCGGTCCAACCTCACTCCTTCCCTCAGCATGCCGGTCCGCAAACACTTCCTAAAGCGACAAGCCTGGCACGCCTTGCGACGACGCTTGTTGATTTCGCACTCGTTTGACGCGGGACACGTGTATTCTATGTTGCCCTGTGACAAATTATATACGACTTTAGATATGGTGGTTTAGGTGGCTTTTCCACTGACACGGAGCTGGGCGTAGCTGATTCAATTGACCTATCACAATATTGGAAATTTTCACTTCAATTATACGTTGGTAGCGCCGCAACAGTGGAAACGCAGTCTTACAATGAACTAATGACAGTGTCATTAATTATAATACGTCATTCACAGTGGCACATGGGACTCGCGTGTTTACACAGATCGATGGCAACGAGGGTGAATTTTTTACACCAGCCTTTTTTCACATGTTATCGTGAAACCCAAATAATATTTTTTTAGGTGAAAACTAAAAAAAAATAAACTACATCCAGTCAGCCGATCACTAGATTTTTAAACAAATCATCACTTAGTTCGCGCCCGCTTTCCTGCTTTTTCTTCGCTACTTTGATAATTAGTTTGTGTCCAAACAAGCTTTACAGCTTTAAATAGACTATACATATTCAATATTTTAAATATTCTAAAAATTTTTACTGCTTGTATTTTTATAGCATACGCAAAATTTTATGTAAAGCAATTAAAAGATCACTAACTTTACTATTTGCTCTCGTGTAACTCATACAATCTTTTTTTTCCTAGCCCTCTGATATTGAGTCTCACTGCTGAGCAAAGATTTCCTTTTGCTTTGTGTAACCTAGCGTCTCATCATAGCTTCGGAGTCCAGAGTCCGCTTAAGAACCCCCCCCCCCCCCTTTAGGCTCCACATATTGAAGCCAGCCCGCTTATTTGCTTTTTATTAAGCCTGCATTACCTATATCTAATTTGGATTATGACAGTCACGTCCGCTTCATTACTGAGACGCACTAAAACAATTGAAAAAAAAAAATTAAAGTAAGTGTAAGAATACCTGAATAGTCCTTTTAAAGAAAGCCTTGCACGCTTCACAGCTAGCCACTCCATAATGGAATCCAGATGCGACATCTCCGCAGACAAGACAGAGCCTCCTTGGGGCGTCATCGTCATTGGGGCCGGTGGCAGCCGCAGCCGTGGTGGACGAGCAATGCTGCTGTTCTGGACTGGTGTTGCCCCCGATGGTGTTATCGCCGGGGGACACGCAGAACTTCACGTCCTCTTTTGTCTCTATTTCGAGTTGCTGTTGACGGATAATGTTGTAAGTGCTTTTTGTTGTTTTTGCTTTGGTTAATACTACTTTTTTATTGCTTTGCTTATCATAGCATATTATGTAGGTGACAACGACAAATGACCATGTACACCCTGGTATAAGAGTTCTTAGAAACCGCTTCTTGGCTTCTGACCTGGTTCCCTCAACGCCTAATAGATGGCAGCCAGGACCAACCAACGGTTTAACGCACCACGGAATCATGTTTATTATCTTCGTAGTCGTTGTTTAGACAATCAGATGATTCAAGTCTACAATGTCTGAAAAGTATGTTTCCTATGAGAGTTCAAAATTGTCCTAAAAGACGACATCAAATCTCACAATTAGTAATCTTGGGCACTACTGGCAAGATTTTCGTTGCCCGATTGACGCCTAAGTCAAAGTTGTAGTATTGTACTACTGTAGTACAATACTATACTACAGTAGTCGCTACCACTAATCATTTAATAACTAACATGCGTGATTATGCCATTTAAAAAATCCACAATATAATATCTACAGAATATTTATTATATATTTACGTTTTTATGGTTTCGTATCTCAAAAGGCAAAAACGGATTCCTTTTATATATATTACATAATAAACTTTGTTCGAATGTAGGACAAAAATATTTTTATCGTCATTTCTTTTTTATCTAAATCTCGATTGGACTTTGCAGGCAGAAAACACGTGCACGTAGGTACTAACAAACACGTTTCCATTGTTCAATGTTTATGTAAAAATGGAAATTATATTTCCAGTTCTGAAAGGTTTTTAAAAACAAAATATATTTAAATAATTTCATAATACCCGTTAATAAGTTTTTGCAACTGGTATTTTACCCAAGTGTTTACCTGGGTAAAATGGAAAACCATGGACCAGTTGCAAAAACAGGTCAATTGGCTTAGCAACCCCTTTTATTATATTGTTTCGTAAACATAAAAACGTATATTAAAGGTTATTTGACTATTGAAATAGACCTCACAATAATAAGACACATTGGTAAATAAATACACTGGTAAACCTAAAACACAGATTATGACATTCTCGTGTAAACCCAAAGGAAAACCTAAGGTTGTATATTTTCTGCAGAGTTTAAGAGCTATTTCATTTCCAATGTAATATAATTTACATACAGGCATGTATTTTTCTATTATTCGGGTAATGCAGACAAGTTGCATTCTTATAGGTAGGTCCAGACTATGAAATGACTAGTCAATTTTATGTGTATTTTAATATTAAATGTTTAAAACCTATGTTATTATTACTGCATGCGTTATGCAAACGTTTTCATTCGATTGTGCTTCCTCGTCGCATCTTCCCTATGCTTTAGATAGAGCCAATGGTACGCTTTTAAATCATCTTCCTGATTTGGCAGCTCTTGTTATTACAGTGGAGCGACTGCCATCTGACCCCCATAACCTTTTTTGTAGAAAAACAGCCTTGTCATGGCATGTCATACGCATGAGCGTTATGGTAAACAAAATATTATTACAAAAATAGAACTACTTAGCACAAAATTACAATATTACGCCTGCCGCTGTAAACTGTTTGAGCCATTTAAATTTAGAGATTTGATCACAAATTTAAAAATAGTACTATTATCAAGGTTGATAAATCCAATTGAAAGTGAAACTGAGCTTTGCGGTTTCATGTCAACCGTGATGTGTATGTGTTTATAGCCTACTAGCTGTTCCCCGCGGCTTCGCCCCGCGTGGGACTCGGTTATATCGCGCCCAAAAGTAGCCTATGTTTGACCTCAGGTCGTTAACTACATCCCTACCAAATTTCATCACAATCGGTCCAGCAGTTTAGCCGTGAAGAGGTGACAGACAGACAGACAGACAGACTTTCGCATTTATAATATTAGTATGGATATACTATAAACACATACACATCACGGTTGACATGAAACCGCGAAGCTCAGTTTCTTCAAGAATTAGGCTATCTTATGCATGACTTTTTATAAAATTCGACCAAGAGCTCTATTTTGAAATATGCGACACAATCAAATAAAACCGATGAACATGATTTTCATTCATCTCACCATTATGATTTTCAATAAGTCATAGATTACCCTGATTAAAAATAGTCTTCTAGTAGTTCTAGAGTGTGCTAGCAGCAAAAAACATTTTTCATGTTGTACATAGCTCTTTCCCTGCTTAGCGAACTCTGACACCAGGGTGTGCATGGTAAATTGACTCTGTAACCCGCACTATATGTTGATGATCTTAGCGCTTTCCCGGTTGCGTCATTAGCTGGTTGCTTCGGAGCCCAGGGTCCGCTTTCCTGCTTTTTCTCCTCCACTACTGGTCTTCATGCTTATAGATAGCTATAGACAGTTAATTTCGGTAGTTCTTACCTCTTGCATGATCTGCATAGGCCGTTGGTGCAGGATGTGCGGTTGGGGCTCCGGGGTGGGATACTGTGGCGGATGTTCGGCTTCTTGCTTAACTCGGCGCAGCATGGGCTCCCCACTGACCGCTGACATCATTTGCACCTGAAACAACTGAACATAATTAATTACATATAATGTGTCTATTGTGTTAGATTCCTTAAATGTATATTGCACTTAGATTATGATATTAGATTTAAATTTAACATATGTTTTAAATTTTTTAGCAGATCGATAAGTACTTGGGCGGATGAAGAATCTTATAAATACACTGAGAAAAAAATCGATTTACATAATATTGTTATTTTCTGTACAAGACTCACAACGCATAAACTAGAGACCTATTAAAAATAAAGCAGAAACTGCTAGTATTTATATTCATCTCGTGAAACATGATAAAAATAGAAAAAAATATTTGATACAAAACACAATAGAAAAAGCAATTGAATAAAATTTAACAAAATGACAAATATTTATGTTTATACCAAAATGGTTCCCCCTCAGCATTATCATCCGACGCACTGGTATGTGATAAAAATATATACGTCCACAACATAAAAACAACAAGAATAATTTCCCGTTTGTTCAAAAGTTAGTATTCAGGGAAAAAAAATCACGTTTAAAACACCGTTAACTCTTATCAAACAAGTCCACGACCATATTTAACTCGCCCTTCATTTTGCGGACATGACCCACTGACTCAGAATTTAAATTAGGTTACGCAGACTCAAATCGTCTTACATCATCTGTGCGATTCCATTCGCTTTTGTTGTCACCGTCACTTCATAAGGCCAGGATCGTCACTAAGATCAGAAGTAATATTAATAATTATTATTTTCTATGCAAATGCAGTGAAGTACTTAAGGACACATTTATTACAACAATGAGAACAAAATGTTCTGTCTCTTTTATATCAACAAGTTTAGCAGACTTTTTGTTCTGTTACGTGTTACCTATACCATTACCCATAAAGTGCAGACTGCAGACTATGAGGACAATTATCAAACAATGTTTACACAGCTTGCATGAAAAATGTATGACTTGCCTCTTCTACTATTTGAGTTCTTTTTCCAACTGGTCTTGTTCTATTTGGTTAAGATTTGTATCCCGTTTAAAAAGAATGTTTTATGTCTAGACGGCTGTGTACACCCGTATTATACAATATAATATTGTTGCATTGTACGCCCATGAACATGGACCGTGCACCGCCCTACAGGTGTCGGCGATTTATCCAAACGCCTACCCGTCTCTCGTCCGTGCTATGCTAACATCGATTTGTTTAATTATTTCCATATTTTTTTGCACAATATAATATAGCTCTTGGATATATTTAATAGCCTGGTAAAAGTCAATATGAGAGAAACACTTTTGCATAGTCACAAATCAGCGTTTTTTGGCTATAACAACCCTGAATTTAGCTTGAGCACGCCGAGATTGTAATAGGGATTTAATTGTGATATATTCGTATTTTTTAAGAATTAAAGTTGAGTAAAACATAATTATTATGAAGTAGTCTATGAGACTTTATCAACAAAATAAAAGGTCAAAAAGGCAGGGTCTTTCAATATTAAACGCAATAAAAAAAATTAGAAGTCACGTTTTAGACGAGAATACGAAAACATAGTCTTGTACAAAATTAATTTTATGTTTCCGTGCATTGGAAAAACAGAATAATTTATCTACAGCAAATAAAAGTTTCAAGGATGCGCGAGCCGAGTTCATCGTCCCCTTGACATTGGCGAGTGTTATGCATGATAACTGGATGACGCAAGCGGCGGCGTGCAAGTGTTAAAATAGTTTTAAATGCATATAATACTTACTACGCAGCGCTTTATGATTCCATATTATGAATGGTCACTGCTCTTGTTTCATAATATTACAATTTCGGTGTTGACAAACAACGGTATCAATTTGAAATAGAACGTTGGTGACCGCTATTCGCGACCCGCGACCTACCTCAACAACAAGCCGCATATGCCTACAGACCACATGGATACGTCGATAGGTACACTCCTCGATTTTGATAACGTATAAAAATCTACATATCTGCAGGTATTTTGAACAGTTGAATAGTAAAGATTTTATTGCGAAAGTGGGGTAAAAATATAGCTGGCCGCTCGCGAAAAACATTGTTCTTTATCAACCACAAGATGCATCTGGATGCTATTAATAACGCTGTGCTAATGACCACCGATATAGTTGGAGATTCACAAAGAATGGAGAATACTTAAAAAAGTGGTCAGGAAGCTAATATAGGACGTAATGACATGACAGGGTACCAATGTCATTTAATATGTATTTTTAGCGAGAACTTCAAACCCTTTAATTTCAAAATAGCGTATCGAATTAAAATATTTCATCATCAGAGTCTGCGTTTGCAACTTAAAAATATTTCTTTTTTTGTAACTACTATTTAAATTCTTTGAGTACTGTTTAAATTTCTACAAAGTACCTATTTAAAAAAAAGTATACAAAAATAATTATTTTCCTAATAAGTATTATATTCCTTTATTTTCTATTTCATCAATAGCTTGAACAGTGTTTCATACTAATATGACATATTATTTAAGAAGTATTTCGCAGACACGTAGGGAACCCTATTTAATAGATAGCTGTGCCTTGCAGTATCATTCGTCTATAAATTACTAAATAGAGACATCATACAAATATAATTTATAAATCTTACAGGTGGTTATATCCCCTTTGTCCCATATCGTAGCTAGATAGCTAACAAGGCTCTTTATTGCACCCCCCAAAAAAAAGGTACAAAAACAACTTTAGTCATAACAATGATTATATACCGTAAATTACTAATAATTATTACTTCTAGAAGCTTCTAGAAAATTAAACCATAGACTCTACTCTGGGATGCTGATTTACTTCTTTACCAGGGACTAAATGTAAAAAAATCAACTACTCGTAGAAATTCTCATTTCAGCTACTTGATTGGTACTAATATTTCTTTAGAGATATTTGTGTCCCAATTAATTAAAAATTAAAATTACTTAGAAATGATACGATTTATGTAACACAACCTTCTTAATATCTCTCACATATGTGGAAAGTTTTAATTGTTAATCTACTTTAAAAATGGAGGCGGTTCACAATTCGTCGGAATTTATGTTTATTTATTGCTAAAGCAAAATTTATTTATCATGTTATATAAAACTGGATTGATTTTTGTAAGTACTAGTACATGTATTTATACTATCAATGTGCAACAGAACACTTTTTGCTTGCCAAATTATAAGTGATCTGGAGGCTCCCTTTTTTTTCTGTTTTCGAAGGAAAGTTTTTCAGTTTGTTGAGTCGATTGCTTAATTTCTAGACATTTAACTAATAATACTTAACATTTTTTTGTCCTATTTAACTAAAATGTGTTTTGCCTAGTTTTTACTCGATAAATATTGATGACGGATTATACATATTCAACTTTTAAGAATAAGGGGACTAAAATTTACGGACTTGGTTAGCGATTAAGGTTTTTAAAAAATGGTTAAATTGTTCACTCAATCAAAATTGTTTTCCTATGAAAATGTAAGACCTAAAATCCTAGCAAATAAAAACATCCATATTTATTCAAGTTGTTTACCCATCAGTGCGAATTAATATCAAGCTCTGATAAGCTAGATACCTACGAGACGTTGTAACAGATAGTGTACCTGATTACCTACTGCGCCGCTGTATTGGAATAGGTATGGAGACTGGCTTACGCGGGTCGGTGACCGGGCGACCGTCGTCTCACCTTTTAGATTAGATAAACGACGCCTAGAGCTGCCAAACGTGGGTACAACTATCCCTAGGTTGGGGTAGGCAGTAGACAATGGGAAAAGAGACTTGAAATGAACTCTTATACCTTACTCTGAGAATTTTTTCTCGTGTAAGTAGGTATAGTGAGCTTTAAGCGGCTACGTCATGAAATGCCATATCTGTTATAGATTTTCGAGAATTTTCCAGGTATTAGAATTCGTGTGTTTACCTAAAATCACAGTACCTATGTGACAAGAGAGTGTTATTAAGATGTTTCCTTTTTAGGTCAAACAAGAGATACACGATAACTAGCTACTTGATACGTAAACTTTATTAAATTATAGCTACTAAAATATCTGATCACAAATTTAATTATATATACCACTAGCGGTTTCACCCGCCCTTGATAATGATCTAACTTTCTCCAAGAATCAGGCTATCATATGCATAAATATTTTTTCAAATCCGACCAGTAGTTTTTAAGTAATTAGCGTTCAAACAAACAAACTCTTCAGCTTGTTATATTAGTATACATATTCGTATCCTAGTGCTCCGTTTATTTTAAATAGAAAAATTATCCTATTGAGCAACGCAAAATTACAATACGAAACAAAATTCTTGATTGCACCAAAATTTTTAAAAATAATATCTGCAAGCACAAATAAAATGGTGCAAGAAGCGGCCTTATCGCCTAATCATAGAATACCTAATAGAATTAAAGTAATCTTAATATTAGGAAGAGAAATAGTTTCTTTTAAATTGTATGTAGAGCCATTCTTTATCTTTTAATAACATTGTCAAAAAGTTTTACAGCTTTTAAACATCAAAATTCAAACTTCATTCATTATGTGACTCAGTGCATACTATTACGCAATTAAATAACTAAATGCAACATTTTCAAGGTTATGCACATCACAGTACCAGATAAAACCGACTTCGTTAGCATTTCTCAATAATTATATTATGCGTTTGTTTAATATGGCATTGCAATACACTCACACATATTTAAATCGCAGCCATTTTGGTGCTTGAATTATGTGTTAATGAGTTGGCTTGACTGACATCCTTTTTTTCCTATGGCCTTCTGAACTTTCAAATCACGATTCTTCTAAAGTCTACAATTAATCTATCTAGGTATACCATGTGATCCCATTGCCTAAGACAAAGATTTACTTCCTTTTCTTGCCAATAGTTGGCGCCACAAGGATTAAAAAAATTGAATTTAGTTAAGATCCCGCTTGTTTTTGGCGAAAAAAAGAGTGAATCGTCATGCAATCACAAACTGATTTAGTGCTTTATTTAATAAGTTATCGGAGTTAGAATCTCATAGATAGCGTAATTTTTTTCTATATAGGGAGGACTCTATTAATACATTGAAAATGGGTGTCTTTTATAGCGGTTGAATATCTGTACTACTTAGTATAGTATTCTGTAATCTCTGTCTATACTAATATAAACTACTAGCGACCCGCCCCGGCTTCGCATGGGCATAAAAACCTTCCTCTCGAATCACTCTATCTACAAAAAAAAACAGCATCACAATCCGTTGCGCAGTTTTAAAGATTTAAGCATACAAAGGGATATAGGAACAGAGAAAGCGACTTTGTTTTATACTATGTAGTGATATTTGTTCTATAAGTTTAAAAGTATGGTAATTTGAACGATTATTACTTTAAAACTATACAGGTTGGACTAAAAAAATGTTTTTGCATATCATAGACTGATTTATGGAAAAACTTAGGCTTTAATACATACATATACAAATACATGAACAACACAGAAGAGTGAAACCGCGGGGATCAGCTAGTTTATTATACATTAGGCAGTTTGACAGTTACTAGGTCGTCATGTCGCAGATTTTACAGAAGTCAAACAACAAATTATAACTATTTGTTATTGATTGTAAGCGAAAAATAATTTATGTAATTAAAAAAATATTAGACAGTAGATGTATGCAAATAAATAATTTTTAAAATAGATTTGAATAGGTATAAAGGAATATTTTAAGAATCCGAGATACAAAAATAGAATTAATGGTAGTACTTACGTCAGTAAGATGTGGCATTCTGTAAAATAATTTCCCCGTCACTTGAAGCTCACTTCTCACTTGTCATTTCGAACCTTATGCGAAGTTTGAGTGATAGCGACTTGAGAAGCGAGTTGCTGTTTGAAATTTATAGAATCGACAGGCAGGGTTTGCATGATTCGACCATGCACCATGACAACTACACGAAATTATGATAATGATGATTACAAACAAACAATAGGGCTAAAGTTCTTAATTATGATAGTAAGCATGACTCAGAAAGCGCGGCCTTGAGACCGGAAACCCGGACCTGCCTCAACAAGACACTATGATTTCTTGCTTGCATGATCGAATAGTGTTTTATAAATGTATAATGTATACGGTCTGCCGCATAAAAAAGTGTACCTTTTTAAAAGACTTCAAAAAAGAAGGTTCTCAATTCGTCGGAATGTTTTATGTATTATTGAAGAGACCTGGAGTCCTGGGCATCCTGGGCAGATTTGAAAAATTCTAATTCATTCGAATTTTCTTTTTGAACTTTTCAATTGGTCCCATATTACTCAGGTCACGATTTGATAATAGGATCAGGGAGACATCGAGGGGACTCTTCAAGTTTTATTGCCTATTTTTGGGTATGTTTTATATAATTCCAACAGTAAATAAGGTTAAACGATGCTGGAACGTTTAACCGACTTTCAATAATGCAACATATAAACCAATTTTCGTTCTAACGTAACTAAGTAGCTGTTGGGCACCGGCCGGCAGAAATTGCATGAACTAACTGGTGGTAGAAGCACGCATAGTAATTTGGATGGTACTTGTAACTTTGACTTCCACAGAGCAAAGTCTGAATCTATAAAATATTTTAAAATGACAATAGACAGACTTTAAACGGTAAGTGCAATGACTTATAATATGACATCATGGAACCCATTGTAGCAGCAATTAATATATTTAATTGTATATATTCAAGGAAATATAAGCTATTACACGCACATTACAAACCCTACAATACTTTCTTAAAAAACCTTTTCGGTATAATGTGATTTTAATATGTTCCGATAAATTTTAATATGTAAAGGAGCCCAGGAATTTGTTGAAGGAGTTGAATTCACAAGGTTGTCAAATCAGCAACTATACATATAATTTTGAAGATGTGACATAAGTAAACATGTTGACTTTTAAGTTATTAACGACTATTTGACGTTGTATTAGTGTTTTTTTTCTAAGACAACAACAAGTCTCGGCAAAAGCCCGGGAAAAGCTATAAATAATCAATTAGTGACTACTGAACATTTCGATCTTAAATCTATCTCTTTGAAAATGTTTACTTAGAATTTTACATTTTAATTGAACTTCGATTTTGTCGCAATATTGGCCAACCAATGCGCAATATACAAGTAACAGAATATATATTCAGATGAGTTTCTTGAGACGAATGCTAACAATCGCTTATCATACTCAGCTACCTCAACTAGACCGCTATTACACCTACATTATGGAACTCGTTGGCAAAACATCACAAGCCTAAAAAATTACGTGCGGCAGGTCATGGATACGCCTACTGTGTTTGATAAGGCTTTGCCCAGGCAAATTCGGTGGCAGTTGGGGCGCAAGGTAGTGGGATGGGTGTAATGGGGGTGGCGGGAAGTGAGGGTGGCGGGGGGAGGAGTGCGTCTAGACGGCGGCCTTGACCGCCGAATGGTTTCCGCGCGGAGGTCGCACCTCCCCGCAGCCTACAGACCGACTGTGGCAGGCCGGCAGCCACCATGCCAACGGTCCATGAATAGAGCGGCAGATATGGCAAGGGAATTTCTGTTCTATATGAGACACCTTTAGGTGTTCTATATTGGAAATTAAAATGAATAATCATGCGCGTCAGTCTCATAATAAAAAATAATATATTTATTATGTTAAATATCATTAACTAGCGAACCGCCCCGACTTCGCATGGGCATAAAACCATTTTCTTGAATCACTCTATCTATTAAAAAAACCGCATCAAAATCCGTTGCGTAGTTTCAAAGATTTAAGCATACAAGGGACATAAAGACAGAAAAAGCAACTTTGTTTTATACTATGTAGTGAATAGTGATCGCTATCGAATGTTTCTAGTTTATAGAATATCTGGGGCACACTGAATATATAAATAAAAATCTGGGGCTCAAGACAAGTTTTCAGAAAATAGATTACACAGACTAAACAGTCTGCACAAACAAAGTTTACGTGCATAATTAACATAGTATATTTGGATCTCCAAATAAAATTCCTAGACTTGTACAAAATTCGATACCTAATCGTCTATAAATTTCGGTCGAACAAGGCGGCTGTGAAGAACGCACCGTCGCGGCCCGGTCTGTGAACTCGGCGCGATTCGACATTGTGCCGACATTGAGCCGAGCTAAATAACGCAGATAGCAAGAGGTCGACGACCGACAGCGCCCAATATCACGCGGAAGATCACTAGCTTCGTAAGCACCTGCCGATGCCGCGTGCCATTACATAACCAGGCACATGTATACGCATCTAACCACGACCTACTCCAATTGAACGGAAATTGTCCAGCTCCGGTTAGCATGCCTATGACGCGCACGCACAGCGTTGCGTTTCGTACGCTCGTTTATTCTCTCAACTCTTCCCCGCGTCTCGACTCTTCTTAGATTTTCGTTACATAAATTTTTACCAGATTTTTCAAGCTACGATCAATACTTAATTTTGGGACCAACCAATATCAAAGACACCGCGAAACCGCCGTTTGGAAATGATGCGAAACGTTTCGGAGCCGGCAGACGCGGGGAGTGGGGAGGTAGGAGCGAGGCCGAATATCTCGCACGGGGTGACATTGATCGGCCGTCGACACTAGCCCGAGGCCCGACCTACGCCACGGCGGCCGTCGATAGGTATGGCAGCACCGAGCGCGCCCGGCAAAGGAACACACAAATCATTATACAAATCAAATGTCTACGTACGACCGCATATTTATATATACCTAATTACCTACCTACGAAGACTCTGAATCCAATAATAATTTTAAAAATTAACACATAATTTCATAAAATTAATTATTTGCGTGATTTTTTATTACCAGTCTCGTGCTTGGCGTGGAAATTAAACATGCACGTTCTTTGTCATGTAGCATGTAGTTATGATGCGGCTTGAGTCCTGCATCTGTATGAGGTTTTTGCTTGTTCTACCGTTCGTTTTTTTCTTGTGATCGGACTCGATTATAAAAACAATGTCAGTCGATGTTACATGAGAATCATGCATGACATAATGACGCCACGCGTAAAATTTAAAAGAAACAAGCAAAACAATACAGCAGAGGCCATGAGTTTTATAAACAAACAGACGATGCATATAAAGCTACCTATACTTGTTCGCGTTGTAAACCAAAGCAGTATAAAGCTTTTGTTGAGCTATATAGCCAGGCTGCCTGAGGAGCATATAAGTATTTGTATATATTAAAACTAGCTGTGCCCCGCGGCTTCGCCCCGCGTGGTACTCGGTTATATTGCGCCCAAAAGTAGCCTATGTTTGACCTCAGGTCGTTAACTACATCCCTACCAAATTTCATCACAATCGGTCCAGCAGTTTAGCCGTGAAGAGGTGACAGACAGACCGACAGACAGACTTTCGCATTTATAATATTAGTATGGATAAGTTACTTTGAATATATAGCATCTAGAAAGAACAAGAAGATTGAATACATAATTATTCCTAGCACAAACTTATTATATTCCATTGTAATTTTTAATGGACTTAAAAATTTTAGAAATCAAATAGTGGTAAAGTTCCCAGTAAGTAAAACGAACACTGAAGACAATCTAATGACGTAAAACATTTACAACAATTTATTTAACTTTTTGGACACCCAGCGGACCACCGGTGACCAACAAACAATTGAAAAACTATTGTCTGCGATTGCGGCGTTCAGTGTGAAGTGTTAAAATTGTTAAGTAATGATAATTATGTACTATAAAACAGTTTATGTTACCAACTAAACGGTATGTAAATAAATAATAAACTTAGAAATCGTCAATCCACATAAATTTATGCAATTAAAACCCCATTAGTTCCAACATAAAATACTGTGGTTAACTGAAGAAGAAACGTATAGAAATTTTATTTTTGAATCAATTACCTGACTTTATTTACATTGTGAATGTATCATTGTTTGTTTATTTATATATTTAACTTGTAAATGATGTACTCAAAACTGGTAGACAACGGTCATTTAAGGATTCCGAATTATTATCAATACTCTATAAAATATTATTAATACTATTTATTTTTGTTAATTTTATATTATTGTTTTTTTTATTTTTTACTAACTTAAAACCATTTCTGGTAAGTAATGGTAATTTTTTTATTTAAAAATTGTATTGTGTGATGGTAAGGATCCCTCAGAGCGCAAATCCGACTCGCACTTGGCTGTAAAATTTATATTTAATTAACTAATTTTTCATTCTACTTTCGTTTCTTACCTCTTAACGTACTATTTTTAGGAGCAAGACTTAAATTTTATACAATTCTTATACTATTCAATTTAATATGAATTACATATTGGCGATTGTTACATTAATGATAATTTGAAGCGAAAGGTCATTCAGTTATCTGTGAATACAAACTTATAGGTCACGTGTTACATTCTTATTATAATTATGAAACATGATTATAATAAAAATGACTAAAGTGTTCGATGTTTTATGCCAAATTGGCAATTAACCGGAATTATAAAAAAAACTATCAGTTACATTACTGGAGTGAAAATACTCGTGGTGTTACACTACCTAATAATTATACATATATAAAACTCAGAACCGCGAATTAAATCTGTTCAAGAAAATATTACAGACAGGTATGCTGAAGAACGTTCATTTTATTTAAATAAATAAATATATTTATTTATTTATTAAAACTTTATTGCACAAAATACTTACAGTCAACCATTGGAAGAAACAGAAAAACTAATAAAAATAAATAAATATATAGGGACAAAACTCACTGAGTTAGCCCCAAAGTAAGTTCGAGACTTGTGGTTTAGGATACTCAACGATACAATATTTTATAACAAATACATCATTTTTTCATCTTAACATGACAGGGATCGAACCCGAGCCCTCCTGAGTAGCGGGCAGCTCGACAAAATATAAAAAAATCTGTCAAAAGCGGTTTTGGTTTACAAGCTTAAAAAGTTATTTTCAGATGAAGTAAATGCTAGGATTGGTTTAAATCATAAAATTTAAATCTAGATTGATGCAACCTAGCATAAGAAATTCTGTCATGATATCCTCACAATATCCAGCCAATCATATTAAGAACCGAATACTTGCATTGACTTAGTAATTAAAAATCACGCGAGAATTTTGCGTCTCGTCACGGTTGGCGCATTGGAGTGAAAATCCATAATTTGAGACTTGCAAGACAGAATCAAACTTGATTGAAGGGATAAGACCATTACAATAAACAATTTACAAGCGCTAAATGACAAACAAGTTCAATGAATCAGGTTGTTCGGTATTCTGTTAGATCAGATAGTGCTATAAGCTTGGGATCCAAAGAAAAGACCGTTGGGGTTCAATGTTGTCAGTCGAATTTGACAATCAGAATTGTCAAATCATTAACCAGTGTAATTCGTTTATTTATGTATTTATTTAACTTTATTGTAAAAATACAAGAGGCGGACTTAATGCTAAAAGCATTATCTAACAGTCAACCTAGTTTAATACCATAAGCCTTATTAAGGCCTGGGATACTTCGCGCTGTACGTTGTACTACGTACGGTGTATTGTTTTTTCCGACCTCAGAATAAAGAAAGCCATTTTTATTAAACCGTGATTTTGACACGAGGCCGACTCTCGCTGCTGTAAATACTTGTACAAGTAGAAGGTATTTGTACCTAATAATCATATAAACTCTTGTTTCGGAGGCTAGGATCTACTTTGGGTCGTAATGATGCAACACACATGAATTGCAATAAATGAATTGAAATTGAAATCACAGTAAGTATAAAATACAAAGTATGAATAATTTAATACATATTCTCGCAATCAGATTTCAAATCATTTTATTTATTATAAATTTTGATAAACTAATAAATACTACATGCGGGTCACATATAGTGACCTTAGCTTAGATATAAATTAATCATAAATATATACTTTGTTTATAACAAGTGTTTAGAATTTTATAATTGGTTGATCATTGATAACATAAGTAGTCTTAAGAACATAATGGTATTTTCCACTTTATAAGGTTTTTTTGTATCAGGATATAATAATTGACACACAAATTGTGATAAAATTTTATTTTTCTACTTGCATAGTAAATTTTGGGTATAAATAAAGTTCGGAATATTTACGGCAGAGGCGGGACTCGTCAGCAAGTGCGCCATGGTTTGGATAACGTAGAAACTAAACATGACTCTACCTGCTGTATGATCAAGCCTACTTGTCATTTAGAAAGACTCTCACGAAGGAAGTCTGCCCAAATATTTATATTCGTCTTTCAAATAACACTGATAAATGCAAGTCGATGACATTATGGTGAACAGTTTTTTGCCATATTAAGTTGTATTGAATTCAGAGATACCTACGTTGCATTAATGCAAATTATAATGTATGGTTCTTTTTTGTCTCTTTATGATATTAAATTAACATCAAAGACTAATGTCAAAAATCAAAAAAAAAAGAAAGCTGAAAATGTAAATGTGCATTTGCAATTTTGCTGCAAGTGCTTATTACAGAGGTTACAACAATCGTCTTATTACTTGTTATACGACTGCCCAAAAAGGAGTGATGTTTTTTTAAGATTCATGTATGTAAGTATCTATTAATGAATGAATAAATAATTTATTGCATCACATAAATACATCATTGGAGTGTACAGGATTGAAAATAATATTAGTACAAAGGCGGACTTATCGCTAATGCAATTTCTTTAAGCCAACCTTAGTGAGTTTCTTTTCCACCATTAGTTTTGAACGGCTTAAATATCAAATACAGACAGCTTTTAGATTTCTTGCATTCTTCCGAGTGAGCTAAGCTATTTGACGTCAACATGATAACTAAATGGCGGATTATATATATGTTACGGGCAACTTGAGAAGTTCAGTCCCTTTGAATAATTGAATAATATACATAATGCCCAAGTCATATGAGCAATTTGATGCCTATTCACTTTTCCGGTCAGTAGGTACAGAAATTAAACTTGAGTTCTTATTTGCCTTGATTAGCGATAAGGCCGCCTATTGTATTATCTATATTTGTTATTTTCTAATTGTATCTATACAATAAAGAATTTTTGTCCTGTCTTGATCACGCCGTAAGAAAAATTTTACCGATTTCATTCATCTTTTTTTTTAATTTGTGCCTTTTGGCATGCCTTGTTAGTTTGTAGAGGGATTAGGGAAGAAAAATTAAGGAAATTTGAAATCCATTTTCACAACTGGTTGTGAAACTCAGTTGCCAGCACAAGCGTATGACAATTCGAGTACACAACCTATGCGACGTCTGGGGTTAAAGAATTTTTTTAGGTTAGGAGATGGTTCTTTGAAGAATGCTTAAGTATACAATTTTGACGCACATATCTTCAACTAAAGTAGTCACAAATAAGTGAACCTTAATAAAAAAAATCCACTTTAAATAAAACTGGATCAGAAATTGTAGAGCCTACCTTAGATTTTGAACTTAAAGCTAAAAACAGTCTCAATGTTAATTTCAATGATAACGAATTATTGTTTATTGCCATAATTTATCAAAGAAGTCACTCGTTTAGTTCGTAGGATGAAATTGATGAATCATAAGGCAAGACATTAAAAAAGGTTGGGTTGTTGCTTTTAGCGGTCATCGGCACTAGAGGTGAGAAATGTTGACTCAACAATATATTTAGCATGTTTACATAAAATTTCAAAGTAAACTTACATTTTTAGATAGCATTTTCAGTGTGTTAATAAAAGGAAGAACCATTGGTTGTTCGACGGCACACATTTTCACAGCACTAATAACATTGATATTTTAAAACGTCAAGCAAGACACATACGGCCAGTGTCGTTCACGCACTGTACTCACGCAATGCGTATGCGCAACACGCCCGTCCGCCCCACCAGATACTATCAAATGCACGCGCCGCCCCGAGTCGTTTGCACGTGTCAGCTCACTTTCAGATTGGTCCCTTTATGTACCTACTGTGGTTGGTAAGGGCAAAGCGTTCGAATCTTGAAACAGTGCCAATGCATCTTGCTTTCTATTGGTCGACCTTTTCAGGTGCATTTTATTGGTTAATTTGGTACATAAACGCTTTTATGTGGAAGTAGGAAATGTAAAAGCGCGCTCTACAATTAAAATTGTTATGCTATTTTTCTAGATGTGCTTTATACAGGCCCCTTTTTGTTTATTTTCTTTAATATGGTTCAGGCACTGAAATGAAAGCACGTTCAGTATTTTTGGTCGCGGCTGCCATTTACTGGTCGTTAAAGAAACCAAATCTATACTAATATTATAAAGCTGAAGAGTTTGTTTGTTTGAACGCTTATAACTTGGGAACTACTGGTCGGATTTGAATAATTCTTTCTGGATATGATAGCCTGATTCTTGGGGAAGGTTATAGGCCATAGTACATACACACCAAGGGCGAGTGAAACCGCGGGGGACAGCTAGTATATTATAAGTACAAAATTTAAATAGATTACTGAATAATAAACCATATTTTTAATTCTTTATTAGCCAATAAAAGTTGGCTTGATAAAATTCTTTAAAATAAAATTGTTCCTTAAATATTTAGTCCCAACATAACACATGGATGTAAAATAATAATAATATTACTATAATATTTAAACATGTACTAAACGAGATTGAGATGAGTAAACGAATACATATATTTAACTAGGTTTCGCCCGCGTAAATTTCCCACGGGAACAGTGCTCTTTCCCGGGATGAAGGCACCTATCCTATGTCCTTCTCAATACTTTTATCTATGTGTTGTGTATGCTAAATTTCAGGAAGACAGTGAAAGCGTAAGACAAACAAACTCACTTTCGCATTTTAATATGAGTTAGGAGGGATAATAACAATATATGTTCGGTTGCAACTAGGGTTACCAGATGAAAAAATCAAAAGTCCAGAGAAAAAGCCTGATTTCCATGGAAAAGTCCTGAGATTTTCTACAGCTTGAGAATTTTCTCTCAAAAACGTATTATTATCTTGCGCACGCGTTTTACGCGACGCGTTGCAAGCTTGTATGTACATCGCACTCTATTGTTTTTAGTTTGTTTTACTTTCATAAATAAGTATTGATTTGAACTGTTCAATCGTTACCAAAGAAAATTATTTTTAGTAGTTTAATAAGAGAGATCTTTAAAATGTAACCTGTGTTTTATTAAAAATCCTGAGCTATCACTAGATTTGCTAAATCCGGCCGGAATCCTGAGAAGAGTCGAAAAATCCTGAAATCTCAGGACAAATCCTGAGATATGGTAACCTTAGTTGCAACTGGAAAATGCCGTGATGAGAGAGTGCACTCTACAGTATTTCAGTATTTATAAGAACTTATTTCTTTAATGTGCCAGCCCATTAACTATATTTAACATTAACGTAATATTTGTGGGAATAAAACATCTTAATATCATTATTAAAAGAATTAGATTTTTTCATTTTTTATTTAGTTATATATTTTTATTATCTATTCCACTATTTTAATGACAACGATGTTTACTCTGCCATCCTGTAGAGTATTAAATCGTACTAACCTAATCAAATCAAATCATTTATTTGCCAAAATACAGTGTACCTGTGTATACCTACCCAGCAATAGTATGAAATAAACAAATTCTTATTTATCATGCAAAGTGAATCAGCTTTCCCATTGTGTTGCTAACTGTTCTAATATTATAATAAACAATGGCATTGTTTACTTTTTGTAGATTTCTAGACGATACAAACCACTATGTATGTGTACTTATAAATATACCTAATAAAAGGAATCGCCTCAAGTCTAAAATTCTTCCCAGTTAGTTAAGTAAGATATGGAATAGTACTAAAATAACTACACCAAACCATTATATACCTATTTCAATAAATACATTGTTTTTCTATAAATATATAATTACGTGTACAGGTTATAGGCCGCTACACGCATCATTTCATGAACCAAAATGGCGCCTACTGCGCAATAATGTCTAATTAGAACGTAGGCCGGTACTACGCGGGACTCGCGGGTAGGTTAGGTACGCCGAAATTATTAAAATTGCGTGTTATTATTGTTCAGGACCGGCGGGATTCTATCCATTTCCTACTACATGGACTACACATAAGGGTGTTCAAGAAGGAAAATATTCTCCTTTACGATTGGCAATGAGCTTGTGATTCTCGTGCAGTGGCGTCTCATAGGCTATATTAAACGCTTTCCATAAAATAGGCCACATGTTTAAAAAAATATATATTATATTAATTCCATTCGTATTAATAAGTGTCGCTTTTTTACACTCCCAATAGATAAGTAAGAGTATACCTGTTTTTCTGATTTTGCGCAGTTTCATTTTTTATTTCGCGCATTTAATTTATTAATTTATAAATAAATAATAAAAAACATTTTAACCATCGTTTTAACTAAATAAAAACAGTTAAATGGCATGGGCTTGGGTTATAGATGATGTCATTTCGAAGCTAGACCAGACAGGCAAAAAATGAAGGAAATCTAGATTCTGCCAAACTACAAAAACTAATTATAACTTACATATTTGATATTATGAAAATTGTAAAAAAAACTTTACGTAAATTGTAACGTTATAGTTATTAGTGCACAATTGTTTTTATAATAATTACTACTATAATAATTTTTCCTAAAGTATTAAGTACCTAAATGTGCATATTGGGAAAATAGACATTCTCAAATTTGTCATTTGGAAGGGTATGTAAAATAAACACTTAAAAATTAAATGTAGTCATTAATTAAATTCTTGGTCACGGTAACGATGGAAAATAATCTTAGGAATTTAAGTCAATAAAATATTGTCTATCGATCTAGACGTTTTAAAATACAAGTTTATTATAAATGCATATCAATATATATTCAGTTCTCTGATACGTATCCGTTCTCTAGCCTACGTATCCCCAAGATATTCTTAGTAGAAAACAAACAGAGCAGACAGAGAGCCTGTTGGCATTAACGATAAACATCCGTGGGCCCTAGGCCGTCTATGTATAGGTTGTCTTAGGGCAGGCACAGGCACGCGGCGGCGCGACGCCAGACGTTTGTTAGCTTTTTTGGCTGTAGGGTTGTGCGTCCAGAGAAACTTAGTGGAGAATACAACTTTAGACATTCGGAATAGTTGAAACTGTCGAATTAGACAACAATAGAAAACCTGCACGGTGCTTAATGGCTTAAAGATTGGCATTCTTAACAAATATTGTATAACGGTCTAGATGACTGATGATTGTTAATATTCGTAATATGGCCTATTAAAATAACCATACAAGCAGTTTTTGAAGGGTTTTTTTTAATTCCTGTATTACGTTACGATAGAGTGAAGGGCAACGAGAATTTTCTTGTACTTGCGACTAAGACCTTTTTTGGACTTCTGGAAGTTTTCCCATAATTCTTCTGTAAATAAAATCTCACCAAACACAACCCTAAATGTGTGGGAGGTGATTCGTGGAAAAACTCGCGATGACTGTGTGCGTAACTTGAAATACGAATAGATTACACGAGTGTGCGTGCCGCCGGTTCATTGTCAAGGCCAACCGCCAAATCTCCTCGTCCCACCGACGTCAATTATTTGAATTTGCCGAAAGCATCTAGTTGCTTCGCATATATTGCTCGTGGATATCGGAGCCTTGCCTGCAGACACACTAACTCGACCAGCAATATGAAGCGCAGTCCGATTTATCATTTGTATTTAAGAACATTATCATTATCTCTAGACTCTTGGTGAGGGTGATGTAGTGCCACCGACACGATAATCAAGTATTTTTAAGGTTGCATATCGCATTCCGCTTGTTTTTTATCTACGGTGTGCCGCAGCGCTTGTATGAAATCATGATACAGTAAAACAAAACATTAGCATTTTATAAGTCGTCTTGATCAAAACAAATGTCCAAAAAATACTTATACAACAGAAAATAAACGTTAGATAAGATTTGATAAATTAAGAATAACTATTTCTGTTTACTCACGAGATGACAAAATAATAAAAATAGCTGCAATCTCTCCACAATAACATCAGCGAAATGATTGAAATTATGCAAAAATACGCAGTAAGACAGGGTTTCCAGAATGAACAAGAGTGCAATAGTACCTAATGTAGGTCTATAATTATTTATTCAAACACTGTGACAATAAAAACATTTTATACAAGCTTCTTTGATATATTATGGACAAAGTGGACTAAATGTTTTCGATTTATGTCTGTAATTTTATATAATTATACGTTGTTTTACAATATCATAAATTCAATAATCAGAAGATAATTTATTTCACGAATAATATAATTATACGTAAATTTTTAATTACGCGAGAAACTTCTACTATAGACTCATCATTATCAGGAAACATAAAAAACTATATATTTTCCATTATAACTTCATTATTCTTTGAAATATTGTTTTCTTGTTTTCTGGTGATCAGTGGGTATTCAAAAATTCCCGGTGTATAAACGTCTAAAATGAAATTTAAGTAATAATAACCCTGAAACGTTAGATATAGAGCAACAAATATATTAAACAAATATAATTGCGGAAGTGAAATAATAAATGCTTTATCACATGAACTCGACCCTGCACATGAGAATGCTGTCTTGGTAGATTACGATTTGCCTAGAATATAAATAGTATATTATTTAACTGTCGGTAAATATATGAAGATATTTATTTGAATTCTAGCTGACCCTGCGAACTCTGTACTGCCTCAACGCACTTTTTTTACAGTTTAAATCTGCCCTGATCTTCCACAAATATTTCAAGACCAAAACTCTTTCTCGAGTTTTAGCGGGACAGAAAGAAAAAAGAAAGAAGAATAAGATTCACATAGAAGTAATTCAGATGATTTATTATTGAGCCTTTATTTCCTTCAAATCAAGATACATACTAGAGTAGAATTTTAAAATTACATAGTTGTGCTCTTATCAATATTATTATTATTGTATACGCAGACTCTGGCGCTGTAGTTGCGTAACTTATCATACACATTATTTTTCTAAAATGAATGATATGTAGAGCTAAATATAGGTAAATTTTAGTTTGGAAATTTTCATAGTTCAATAAATTCACGGAACCAGCCTGGCTAGTGCAAAAATATATCACTATGAATATATTAGATTAGATTGTAAAGACAGGTAAGTACTGTCAAATACAATGACGCGACAGGTGACAAAAGTAAAAAAAGAAAAACTGTTTTTGTTATATCTTTTTTTTCAGTACATATTTCACATAGAAACAATTTTTAGTTGTTGCCAAACTAACGATCTCGCCAAGGATATTAATATGTGTCATTTTATATTGCATGGAAAGATTAGGGAGTAGATAAGGCGCAGTCAAGGCCGCACTTCATATCGTAATCATATGCACGTTGCAACGCTGTAAACAGATTAGATACAAAAGTAAACTTCTTAAAAAGAGCACCAGCCAATCAACGGACGAATATACTCAAAACCTAAACGTATATCTAAAGGGCAGCTGTAAATTTCGAAGTTAAATATTTGTTTCTAGTCTGGAGGTGATATTAGAATTGTACCCGCTGGGCCTAAAAAGACGATATTAAATTATTGGATTATTGCTAGACGACCTTACCTACCGCGAGGATGAAAGTTCAACAATGTCAATTGATATTACAAAAATATAGAACACGATAATTATTATTGGTTTTATAATTTTAATTGAAAAAATAACTAAAAAGATATATATATATATTAATTGTAAGATCAACTGAAAGAGCATATAGAATTCCTTGTTAAACTTAAGATCAGAATTTATGCAACTAAATAAAGAAGTTTATTATTAGTTCCTGAGATAAAAAGATTATTGTCCTATCAGACGATGTAATACATTAGTACCTGGGCGACCGAGCTCTGCTCGGTAGTTATGGTATGCATCCATATTAATATTATAAATGCGAAAGTCTCTCTGTCTGTCTGTTGCTCTTTCATAGCCAAACGGCTGGACGGATTTTGATGAAATTTGGTATGGATTTAGTTGAAGACCCGGGGTCGAACATAAGTTACTTTTAGTCGCAGATGGAGCTGTGGGAAACAGCTAGTGGTGGTATATATGTAAAACAGAATCACTTTTTGTGAAAACACAACGATAGCGCGTTGTACTTTTTCAGTAAATAGATTACCGTCATCTAACGTCAACCGTTGTTAGTTGCATTCTTTAAGCACTTTCCACGTTTTAGTGCCCCTTGTATGAGTTTTTCTTAACGCAGACGCTAGCGACTGCGTTAGGATTTTGTATGGAATTTCTTAGTTGCCTTACTATCCGCCAGAGGCGCTGTACAGGTTTGCCATACTAAATCGCTAACGCAGTCGCTAGCGTCTGCGTTAAGAAAAACTCATACTAAGGGCACAGTCCTATTTGAATTGGTAGGTACACTGGGTACACTATTTACTCCGTGGATTGGTAAGTATTTCCTTTGGGTCAGTGGTAGAATTTATCATTCAATTTTTAACCGACTTCATAAAAGGAGGAGGTTATTAATTTGTCGGAATCTTTTTTTTTATGTTTGTTACTCGATTTCTCAAAGACGCGTGAACCGATTTAAAATTATTTTTTTTTGTCTGAAAGGTTGGACCGTCTAGTTGGTCCCATATTAGTTTCAACAGGTTTTGATGACGGAATCCTGAGAAAATTTTGATACTTGGATGACTTGTGATTTGAATCTATAATGTTTCTTAGAAAAATATTTTAATACGTTATAACTGAATTAATTCTTTCAAGCCATTTTAAAATAATATATGCGCAATTTATACTGATTCAATACTTTTATACTCCGAAACAAAAAAAACCTAAGAAAAAAAACCGTTCTTTAGTTGGGATTTGAACCTGGAACCACCAGAGTACAAAGTAAATGTCTTAACCACTGGGCTTTCGAAGCAGACCGGCCGACGCCGAAATTATTGTACTATAACTACAATTTCATGCGGAAAATCTTTTTTCTGGAAAGTATGGGAAAAATGAATTTTCCCCGACATGAAACCTGGCTAGATTAATTTTTTGACTTTATAAGAACCTATGTTTAAAATTTCAAAGAAATCGTTTGAGCCGTTTTCGAAAACGTGAGACAAATATATAAATATACATACATACATACATACAAATATTGCTCGTTTAATAGTATAGGATATGAAACGAACAGAATAAAAATTTGCACGCGCATAAATTATTTCTATAATAAGATTATAGGTCCAAAATATGAAACCATCAATTTAGTTCCCGCAATTCTTAGAACTAACAATCTTCGCTGAAATGATTTCTCAACAGGTTCTGCCAAACATGGTATCCATTTAAATTCTTATCTTATGTGCTAGTTTGGAAAATCCTTATATTTCATTACTTAATAAAAAAAAAACAAATAAACAAAGGAAAATTACTTTTTCATCCCTTCTATTCGAAATGTTCAACTTTGCTGCCCCAAAAGGGGGACCAAAGTAAGTCTTTTCCGATAGGGTTTTTAGCGGGCAATAATGAGTTTCAAATTTGGAACAAAACAATACGGTCATGCCGAGTGCACATATTATGAAAAATAAAACACTGGCTGGTAAGAATAAACGCAATCATCGGATGAAATAAATTTCTCATAGAGCGAGATGAAAAGTAGAGTGTATCATTCGGGCGCAAACATATTTTTGGCTCGGTCGATGTACTTTGAATCCCTCTCTACGTTCAGGATTCTATTAAAGAATCCATCGCTGCGCTCGGGATTCTACACTAGAATCCTTCACTCCGCTCTGGATTCAAAAATCGCCCTCGCCGTAAAAATATTATTTTGCTCCCTTGTGATACAATCTACTAAATGTTTTGTTCAATGCGCAGAAATTATTGATTTAACATGAATGATTTGAGCCAGAAAGAGAAGAGGAAAAGTTAATCCGTACAACGACCGGACACAATGACATCATCTAAAAAGAGTTATCTACAACCTTTAGGGCTTTTGTTGAATAATATTTAACTTTTATGATAAGTAGGAAAATTAATACCATTTTAAGTTTAGTGCACGAAAAGAAGAAGCAGTAGAAATAGGAAATATTATAAAATATGCAAATTAATATTTTGGATGATGATGAATGTGAAATAGGTCGCGATTTCGAAAATGATTCAGTTACATAACTTAGAAACAAAAAGTATCAAACGCATAATGGAATAAGATATAAAAAATGAGCGAGCACGCAAGTGGAAGAAAAAATATAGATTGCGTCATTAATGCGTAGATGCGAATGTGAAACATCGCAAATAGCTGTAGCTGACTAGACGCGGGCGGTAGGCGCGATCGATCACGGGTTAGGGCAGGTCGCGGACAGCGTTCACTTTTCACGGGGGAATTTCGTCTTTTTATGTAGTAACATCATGCCTACTACTACATACAAAGGTTTTTTTTTGCTTGTCTGTTTGTGGGGGATAATTTTAAATGACAGAAACGGACAAATACTTAAAATTCAGATTTCGTAACGTTTATTAAGTAAGTAACAAATAAAAATTAATATATACACAACGGTAGAAGGATGCGATGCCCAAAGAATATTTTTCTGCCTATTGCGAAAAATAATGAACATGTCAATAGTATTGTATAAGAATAATACATACTACTAAATCTTAAGAAAACACACACAAGTCACAACACGTATGGATTGCAAGGTCAAACGACCTTATATACCCCAGTGTCCGTTTAAAAACTTTATGACATTTGATGTGGTTTATGCACTAAGTACTAGACAGGTGCCTCTGGGAAATACAAAAAGGTGGCCCAAAAAATATAGTTTTAGAAAAAAATACATTATTAAAATTAAATATAACATTATAAAAAATAAAAAAATAATAGCCTAATTTTTCTCAATCTGGATGGATTTGAAAAGTAACAACTGAAAATATATTTTTAGTTAAAAAGAAAGTTTCTTTCGGTAAACTTTTTTCTCTGAACTTATATTTAAAGGCTGCTTGGTTTTCGAATGGTATCGATCCCAAACTAGCTGTAATTTTATTTTAATCCTACAAGATTTCACTAGGGTGGAAATTTCAGGAAAAATGCATGAAATAAATGTGTATCACACAAACTATAATACACTATAAAGGGTACAGTATAAGGATCAATATATTATTAATAATAATCTAAGTATTCTTATAATTAGGCATGAAGATTTTAAAGTAAAACAATTCAGAAAATCTGAAATACGCCGCTGCCGTATAAAATATGTTACAATTTCAATTGAAGTCTATATGTTTTATTTTGAGCCACTGTGATTTTATCTTGTATTGTATTGTTTACAACAAAGTGTATTTATAGAAATATATTCTATAATTAAATTTATTTACAACATTTGTCTTAGATCTGTGAATACAACGTAGGAGGAAATAATATAATACCGCTTGTAGACAATTTCGGCGCTGAATTCGGTTTAGTTGATAACATGTTAGGATAGGTCAAGGCGAAACACAATCAAATAGCCGGTTGTGTTCTGTCTAAAATAATAAAAAAAATATATAAATATTCAAAATAAAAGTACGCACCACATCCTCCATCTCCATCGACGACCAGTCCATTTCGGCTTTTTTTTCTTAGGTTAGGTTTCAAGTCTATTTAGTGCCGCGCGAAAGTACTGCGCGTCGCGACGTTCGGTAGACGAGTGCAGCGTCGTGTCGTATGTGCTGCACCGAAAATTCGTTCCCACACCACTCCCGCGACCCGCGCCGCACCCCTGAGCTCGCAAAATTTTCGAACTTCGAATCGCGTAGCGCCATCTATGGGCGATAGGGCGCCCCTCCCTTGCCGTGTGTGGCCTTGAACTTGACTAGGTATACGTCGCGATCGCGAGCGACCCACATTTTGCGGAGCGCCCCCACCTCCCCCCGCAGTCGCGCGTCGTCATGGCCGGACGGCGAGGCACCTGAATGGAAGTAACCGCATACAGCACGATTTCGCACTGGCATGCCGGCAATCGCTTTCGACTCGCTCGACTCGATTTCATTGTACATACGCAGACGCGGCGCTCAATCAAAACATTGCTTTGAATCGTTATTAACATCTGTATCGATTATAACAATTTGGAGCATTGCAATATCAAGTTGGTTTGGCGCAGTATGCGCGGCGTTATCGATGCATCGTTATCGACGAGTTGTGATTATTTCCTTGTTTAGATATCACTGTTACACAAATGCCAAAAAAAAAGGTTTCCAATAGGCGCTTCATGTCCGTCTTTTATTAATACTTAGTATTCGGCTGCCATACTCCCTTCTTCTTCGTCCGAGCGTGTTACTTAGTTGCATATTCAGCTTTGGCTTCAGAACCCAGGGTACGCTTTTTTAAACATGGTCCTAATTTGGCGACAAAGATAAAATCCTTTTTTTCAATAAATTGTACCTATTTCTTTTTTTCTTTTTGTGCCAGCCCCCGTTCATTGTTAACCTTAGAAGTCATTTTTATTTATTTATTTGTAACACATAACAAATTGCCACCAAAAAATATACATATATGTATAAGATACCAAACTTCTAATCTAAGTAACAATTAAGTTTCTCAAATTCGCAAAACAATATTTCTGCATCCCACCGCTCTAACAGAACATATACTAGGAACACTAGTCCGACAGAACATGCTGCGACTACACTCACCTTAGAAAAACAATATTTCGACGTATCCTTCTTCGATATGCACTTGTTCGGCGGATCTCTATTTCGACAGAATATAACTATACTACTCTGTTTACACTCCCATAAAGAGTGATTCTGAATTTCGACACTCCTCATGGATATATAAGTAGCAAAATATGTGTTACTTTCATTAATCATCTTTATTTAATGGAGAAAACAAAGAATTTTTACGTCAATTTCACTGCATTTGTCCGTATGTTATGTAGAAATGTATGTTGTACACCATTGTTTATACCTACATACCTAATATACTATTACTTAACCTTTTCACCACGAGACTTTATGTCAGTTGTCGTGCCCCAACCGCAAGAAAAAGTTAAAATGTAGTTTTTGGTCGGAAATATCGAAATATCCGACGTTCACGTAATGGGCTCAAAAATGTTAGTCGGATATTTACGAGGCGATCAACGCCATCTACTGATGGCGTAAGATATTGTCATTATAAAGGACCATGGGGGATTTTGTATAAACCCCGTCCCCACCCGGCATTGGGGCCCAAAAAAGCCTAAGGTAGTTTAAGAATATATGGGGTTTATTTTAAATTAAAAAATAAAGAATGGTAAAATGTCTATTATATATACGGTGGTAGCGAATCAAACGAGTAAAGAGAAGACTGCGCCTACTTGGTTGGTTAGAACGTGTGCGGTTATCCGTGAAGAGGAGAAAAGAATATATTTTTATTATGATTCACTGTTTATAATTGTTGAGTTTCTTTTACTAGAAAATACTAGTTTGCAAATTAGAAATCATTATATAATGCCTTGCAATAAAAAAAAATAAAAAAAATGCATATGACTCCCACTTATTCAAAGATTGTCGCCATAATAGGTACCTAACAAATGCGAAGACGCTTCGAATGAAATAAGTATGTCTCAATCTCAAATCGTCGGTGGAGAGGACGTTTTTTCAATTGTCTTTTAAAAACTTTTAAATCTTTTAAATTAAGTAGGTATGTACTGATTGTGAAAATATCTTTTAAGTTAAAATAAACATATTTTGATTCCGACATTCGTTTCACAAAGAAAATTGTTTGAATTTATACGTATAGCGCCATCTATTAGCAGTTGATAAAAACAATAGTAGATTGTTATACAAGGGAGGAAAGGAATAATTCCCGTGCGAGGTATTTCTATAGTCCGAGCAGGAATTATTCCTTTTACCCGTGTTAAACACTCTACTTTTCATTTCGAATATAAGGAAAGTAAAAAAAGATTTTTTTCTAAAATTAATAATAGTAAAACATGAGTAGTGCCTTCTTAAATGATATTGTGTTGGTAATTCAGTTTAAATTTTAAATATAGAACATACCGCGCGCTTCATGGGGGCCTCTCAGTTCCGCTTAAGATCAGCGCACACCAAGAGCACTGCAGAGGGGTTACCATCAACTGTTTTAGCGAGTTGTTTTATCAAAAAAATTAAAATGAAAAATTTTATAAACCTCTTAACGTGATGTTCAGGACCGTCGCGTTTGTACATGTGTTTATTTTTCACTGTATGCCCATATTCATGAAATTAATATTATAGTGTTATCAGAAAATGCTTTGCTCTTAGTGTGTGCTGACCCTAATAAATATTTTTTAAATTAACACTGGCTGTTTATATTTCCACATTCTTTTTTTGTTGCCGATTTCCTTCCAAATTTACAGGCAAAATTATGTTCTAATTTTGAAATTTCTTTCCCGCCGTAAGGAAGAAAGTGATTAATTACTATGGGTTTTTTCGGCCCGTGGGAGGGCATGAAGCGTTTTCCACCCTATACTCAGATCAGGAAAACACTACTTTCCGAGGATGAGAAATGAAAAAATATTTTCTTTGTACTGGATGAGACCTTCAGTTCAACTTTATATCCAATCTCGTTTAACTTGATCTTCAATTATCATCCAGTCTCATTCAATCACATTACTCCGTCTGCGGTACAGTGGTTAAGGCGTTTGCCTATAGTTTATAACGGTACCACATATAGCGTATAACGGTAACGTACGGTATATAGTACCGGAAATCGAACCCACGACCCCCGGGTCTATAGTATAGACCAGGGGGGTCGTGAGTTCGATTTCCACGGGTAACATACTTAGTTTAATTGTTTGGTACCGACATTACAGGCTTGAATCACATGAATGTCTGATAATAAAGATTTCGGATTCAGTCAGACACTCATATTACATTGATTTCGACTCGACAAGAAGAAGAATTACATTGATAAGGTGTGGGGAACCCCTTAACCTATAACTTACCTTAAAGTACTAGGCACTATGGTAGCACGGTGCCATCTGATGCTGGTTGGCCGTCGCATATCTCTTGAGAATAAACAGCTATGCGGTGTGCGTGATGGTGATGGCACATCACTGACGCGACCCTGGAATGTTTAATAGATAAGTTATAGTTCTTTTTGTATTATTATGTTTGCACATAAAAATCTGAATAATAATCTGGGGTTGTGGGATCGATTCCTACGGGAAACATAATTTGTTTCAGTTTCGTTAGGACATTGCAGGCTTGAATCACCTGACTGTCTGATTATAAAGATGATTCAGTACTTTGGAACGTTATATACGCTTCTTGTCCTGGCTGTCATCTGGTAGTCGTTAAATGAACCATGTCAGAGGCCGAGAGACTGTTCTGAATAACTCTGACACCAGGGTGTGTAGATCGATTGACCGTATCACTTACACGAAATGATGATGGTGTTAAAATTTGGCCAGACAATTTGAAAACTGCAGTAATTTACTTAAACTGAAACTTGTCAAAAGCACCGTATGTAGGGCATTGGCAAAAACAGAGGAGTCCATGAGCCACATTTTGTGTTGCTGTAACTCACTAGTCAGCAAGCGAATGGACCTCTTTGAAAACTCCTCTACTTCTTTTAATATGGGACCCATACTTAAGATGTTTGCACATCCATCCATACTAATTTTAAAAATGTGATAATATGTCTGTCTGCTTGTAATATTTTTTAACCCTTTGGCATGTAACTACTGTACTTTAATGAGATGTGGTGTTGGCCCAGTCATTATGGCTAACTATCTACCTACTCTTAGTGTATACATCTTTTCTGATTTCAAAGATAGTACTTGTAGGATGTTTATTTTTATTTAGCTTATGGCAGATCTTAACACTTTCGCTGACAGTAAACAAGATAACAATAACAGTTAATTGTTATCTAAGTCGAGAGGAGTTAATGTCAGCAAAAGTGTTAAGTTAAAATACCAAAATATATCTTCATATATTTTCAGAATAATTATATTATATATTAACGACCCGCCCCAGCTTCGCATGGGCATAAAAACCTTCTTCTTGAATCACTCTTATCAATTAAAAAAGATTAAAGATTTAAGCCTACAAAGTGATATAGGGACAGAAAAAGCGACTGTTTTATACTATGTAGTGACGATATAGTATGTAACTATGCAGCATGGTAAAGTACTAGATTTCAGATTTTATCAGAATCTAAGTAGTTTATGTTGTCAGCTTTGTAACTACTGCCATAGTTGTAATATCAAGGCCATTGAGTACTTATAATTTTTACATTGAAAAGTGTATAATGAAATATCACAATAAAACAATATGTAAGTAGAAATAATAAATATAAATCATAAAGTTATAAGAAGAATTATTGCCACAAAAAAGCTTCATCTAATGTGAAACTATTAGATAAATAAACTACCATAGTAGTTCTCAGTAAGTAGTAGTAAGTATTATGTAAACATTTCATTACTTTCAAGGAAACGATTGCAGGTACTTACTTATTATCCATAAAATCAGGAAGACTAAGTAACGCAAGAAATATATTTCTCTTTCAAGCAAATATTTAAGAATTTTGCAGTATTATTAAATTTTAAGATTTTGTTAGCCACCTATCTGTCAAAATGGGTCCATTTTGTTTTCTTATTTAAACAATTTTAACACAACTTCCCAACACTTTTTTAGATAAATAGTTTTTTTTACCTTATTAAATCTAAAGATATCTACGTATGTAATCAAATCTAAAAGAAATATTTAGATAAACTTAGACAAAATTAGGTTATGAACTTGTTTTTTTTTTTAATGACATTGACACAATGACATTAGTTTTTTCAACAGACGTAGAATCACATACTAATGGGAACCCAACATACCATGAGCTTCTTTAGCTGTTCTGGCATCGGCACGTCAATCAATCTGGTGGCCTACTATCATCTCTAAAAACCATGCAAGTTCCAGTGTGTAAGCGAGACAGCGCAATACATGATGTAAGGCGACATCTCCCTTACTCACCGGATCTTGCATGGTTTTAAGAGATGGTAGTAACTCTCCTGCCTGGCTCACTACCATCACCAGAAGAGTAAGCGAGACGAGTAAGAGGGGGATGTCGCCTTACATCATGTACTGCGCTGTCTCGTTTACACACTGGAACTTGCATGGTTATAAGAGATGGTGGTAAGCCACCATGACGCGTCATCTCCCTTACTCACTGGATCTTGCATGGTTATAAGAGATGGTAGTAACCCCCCTGCCTGCCCGTTTGTGGAAAAGCCTATTTTATTCGCTTGAGAAGTAAGGCTTACAGAACTCGTATCCAGGGCCAAGAAACATATAAAAATAAGTTTATTTTGTTTTGAAGTGAGTGCGTGACGTGGAGTTTTTGGAGGGAAAGTAAACTGTCGCTATGTCCGCGCTGTATTTAATTTCCAAAACTTAGGTTTTTTCGAGTGTTTGTGCATAATATTGGTGGATTATTATTCGCAAAGTGTTCGTGAATAAGCATGAGTGTTGGGAAGTCATACAGTGTCGATTACGTGACTTTTTATCCTTGTCACCAAAATCTCCATGATATAGCTAAGTGAAATTTTTCCACCGCTTCACTTAGCCATCTGACTCAGACTAGACTTACTTACTTGACTGGACTTGACTATTGACTTGAATTTTTGACTGGACTGACTTAAGTAGGACTGAAGAAGATTAATAAATTCAAGAAAGGCCTTAAAGGACTAGATTCCATGGCCGTAAATACTATTCAAAAAAAAAAAAAGTGCGTGACGTGTCGACGTTGACATTTCATGACGCTTGCTTGTTCAACCAAGTCCAATTTGGCAATTTCTTCCATTCGGATTTTGGGCCAACTCATCGATAATTTGACATAGAACATGTTTATTTTCAATACTTCGTGCTATGAATATTGACTAATTATTCACGAGAAGTGATATCATCAATAAATATAATGGAGGTGTATTATTTATTGTTTGTGCTGAGTGTATTCTGGCATGGCAGTGAAGGTATCATGTGGAGCTTAGCTCCGAACACTCAAAAGTGTCTGAAGGAGGAGTTACACGCTAACGTGCTCGTGGCTGGGACTTATGAAGTCACTCCAGCAGATGGACAAAGAGTGGACTATGTAGTAAGACTTCAAAATCATTAATTTAATCAAGCTTTTATATTAGTGTCATTGTGGGCGGAACCAGCCAGTTTGCCGGCATTTATCTTTCATCTGTTGCCTTAACTTATCAATAATTGTCAAGGAATCCCTGCTAGAGTATAAGGAGTCTGTGGACATAGTAACAATATATTATAATTAATTTGTTATGTTATTTCACAGGTTCGAGATTCAAAAGGCCACATTTTGTCCAAGAAAGATTCAATAGCATCAGGAAAATTCACATTTGTCACAGAAACATATGACACGTTTGAAGTATGTTTCACATCTAAAGTTCCAGCAGGTAAGGTCACATTTTAATTTATCTATTTAAAGAAAGGCTCATGTTTAAGCTGATGCGCCTATATCAAGCAGTGTTTATAGTCAATCACTTCACAGTCAGTTGTTCACTGTTGAATCATTGACACTTCATTTATTTGTATCAATTTGTCCAGGGTGTCGATTCTGCTAACGTTAAATCACAATCGTGTCAAAATAGTGTTTCAATGGTAGTGCTTTTTTACACACTAGTTACAAGAAATGTATATTTTTTTTATGTCACTTCTGATGATCACACCACACACTAAATTCACATCACATCATACTGTCATAACTCTTGTAAATAGTGTGTAAAAAGCACTACTATTTTGATACGATTTTGTCTTAACGTTAGCAGAATCGACGCCCAGTTGTTTTTAAAAAAGATCACTGATGGTTCCAAGATCACTTCCTCAGGCAATCTATTCAAGTTATAGACCACTAGATTGCTCAGAGAAGTTCACCTCATCTCACCCAAAGTGTGCGACAGGGACTACAATTAGGTACATACCAAAAAAATTACCAAATAGGGGTTTCATATTACTCTGTTTTCTCGTCAAAAACAAAAGCAATTTAATGATTTTTGGTATCAAAGTTTAAAGGAAAAGTAGAGCAATGTTCGTATGTTTTTCTTTGTTTAAAAACGTTTTTAAATATGTGGTGGTCGTCGGATAATGGTGGTTAAAACAGGGTATTGTTTAGGATTTTGGATGGTCATATTTTCTAAGATAATTAGATGTTCAAAAAATCTAAACATAGGGGCATGCCTAATAGTAAATCTTGATTTTTTTAAACAAAAATGATTACTCTAGAGACATTCCATCCAGTGGGAAAACAGGGTAATTACATTTCTTAGCTTGGCTGGATGCATTTCAATATTTGAGATAGCATTTTAATGTACATGTTTAATTGAATTGCTTAGTTTTTTTATAAATGACTTATTTAATTTTCAGAGCGTCGCGGCATTAACCAAGATGTGATGCTGGACATCAAAGTTGGTATCGAGGCCAAAAACTATGAAGGTGTAAGTATTTAAACCTGTTTATTTATATTTATACAAAACTTATGACCAATCAGAATGTTGCAACCACTTTAGTTTCGTGCAGCAAACCAAACCTTTTTTTTTTTTTTTTTTCGTGTGGAAAAGGCCTTCGCCTACCACCCAGCCAAGAACGGGAAGCTGGGTGGTTATGTGGGACTTGGACCCACCAAAAACCACACGGTGTCAATTCGCCTACCGCTTTTTGCCGGGACTATGTGCTTCCTGATGCTCCCCAGGCCCGGCACGGCGGCCTCGGCTCAGCCGCTCTCCTCGGAGCGGCCTGCGGGTTCGGCCCGCGGCCTTCATTTCCCGCGTGGGTAAAGGCGCGCTTGACACGGGCGCGCCTTTCAACCCGGCAGCAAACCAAACCTAACCTAACCCAAAGTACACATATTCTTATAATCTTTGGACTGATTGCAAGACATGGAAACATAACCAGAAACCATTAAGATCCCGGCGGAAGACCAGAGTTGGATGTTATAGACCTCCAGAATATGCTGAGTTGGAGCCTATTTTTGAAGAATGTTTTTTTTTTATATTTTGTTACTTTTATCTTTCTTAGTAGGTACCTACATTTCTCAAAAATATTTTGGTTTATTTATTTAACCACATTATTTAGAGGCTTTCCACTGCTAGATATAGACCTCCCCCAAGGATCTTCAGAATAACTAGTTTATTAGTGGCCTGCATCCAGTGAAGACCTTCTTCAGGTCACCAGACCATTTGCTCAGTAGGTTAAAATGTGTTTTTGGAGGTTATTTACAACACATACAAATAAACAAAAATTCATTATATTAGTAACCGTCTATCTCCATTTATATATACTTACTTACTGCAATGGCTCAGTGACCCAAAAAGGATCTTGGCCTCC
Source organism: Apomyelois bistriatella (assembly GCA_947044815.1). Classification (NCBI taxonomy): domain Eukaryota; kingdom Metazoa; phylum Arthropoda; class Insecta; order Lepidoptera; family Pyralidae; genus Apomyelois; species Apomyelois bistriatella. Next base: position 9,922,486 of record OX345704.1, on the reverse strand, counting down.
GACGCCAGAGCTCCTCTTGTCAGTCGGCTTTATGGAGGGCTTTCAAGTGGTTCCATCTTCATTAATCCAGTGGTAGGTCGACCGACTGGCTATTTATATATAAGTATACATAATGAATAGTGAATGTTCTAATTGTAATGTATCTTATTTTGTCGGTGGGTCTTTGGCAACAATCTTCTATCTGCTGAAAGTCACTGGTAAACACCGATTTGCTTTCTTGCACTTTTCTCAATTAATATTATGTATAACCATAACTTGTTTGGTGAAATATATGCATGGTGTGATGACGTCCAACTAACTACTACAGTTGTTTTAATTTTTTGTTGATATTTGATCTATAATTGCCTACTAACAAATGTAGTTCAGTTCTTCATGAGTCATAATGGCTATATGGACCCTATATTGACTTTGACCAGTATTTCACCACTAATTGGACTGATGGAAACTAAAACTAACCTATGTCTTATTTACTGTGATTGTACTCTCCGTGCTTGACAAACATATTCATTCGCCGGCACAGAGGCTATGTGGTATAGGTCGCGTCATGTAAAAAGAACGCTGGCTGTTGAGCTGCGCAGTAGGCGATTTATCGATGTATATGCGGTGAGCGCGATGCGGGCGTTTTTTGGTTCGTTGGCTTCCCGTGTTGCGCATGTTTACCCCCTCCTCTCTCCAGCGTTATTTTTATATGACGCGACCTGTATCTTTGATAAGAATGTATCATTTGTATCTGAATCAGTGCAAAGATTTGAATCAGTGAGTCGCATCTTTTAGATAACCGAATCTTTTCTCGATCGACAAGGCGATCGCGTGGCGATTAGATCTTTCGGCTCTCTTTCTCTCTCTCGTAGTAGCTAAAGATTCTTATCAGCAGATCTCTTCGCCCGAGCGTGTTTCCCGGTTGCATCTTCAGCTTAAGATTCAGAGCCCATGGTACGCCATTAATCATGGTCCTGATTTGGCGGTACTGGTTATTACAATGGAGCAACTGCCGTCTTACATCCATAACCCTTTTAGACAGGGAAACCAGACCAAAAGGAACATGATCCGTGTTAGTGGCCAACATTGTCAGATTATTCAGGCTGCCTAAAGGCATCCGACATAGCCTAACGACTACCATCTACCGATAGCAGCCGGGACCAACGGCTTAACGTGCCTTCCGAAGCACGGTGGAGGTGAAGATAGAAAATGCCACAAATGGCGACCAATCCAAACATTGCCGCGCACTCGCCGTCGCTTGACGCGCGCTTCCGTTACGAACACGCCCGTCGCGCTAGGCTATCGAGCTCCTCGAGAGATCATTATGAAGAAACGACTCACGCACTGTGTCGTTTTAGTAGAGTTACACAGCACTGCTATATGGTTTCTGGATTTAGAATAGAGCCCTCTAATCCTCTTTTCCCGTGGGTGTTCTAAGAGGCGCCTGAGGTATTCTTCAACGCTTAGATTTTAGCAAGATTTTAATGTTAGACAAAGAGCGGTCTTAATGCGAAAGCATTCTTTACCAACTGTGTTTACCTGAGTACCCACTGAATAACGATAATAAAGCAGACCTATGTACTTAAGCGCAATGATACGCAGCTGTCTAAGCAATTTGCGATTACATAAATTGTATAAAGAGAACAGTTAGGTATGCGTGCATGTGTTGTAAAACTAATATTTAAAAGAGTTCTTTTTTGAAAGTTATTGTTTTTTAAAAGTATTTATATTTATTTATTTCTCAACTTACATCTATTCTTACCGTGATGAATGATGAAATAGATATAAATATTTAAGAGGTGCAAAATGTGTAATTAACATTAAACTGATTTAAATAATAAGTTGTCTGCTAATTTGAAAGTTTCTAGCATGCTTGATGTGTGCATCAGCTTGGTGATTTTAATTGACGTCAATAAGTGATAAGAATATCCTATATTGAAAATAAACAATTTGAATTTGAATAATCGTCCAATTATAAAGGTTCACAAGATTAATAAAAAAGGCGCCTTTGTTCACCTGGGTGAATCAATTCCAAGGTGACTACAGGACTCCGCGTATGTCGAATAATTTCACCGGTTTGAAATCACCTAGTTGATATGACTCATGTGGAAAATGAAGACACCAAAGTTTCTACTTTTAAGCTGCTGCTTAATTAAATCAGACCATCGTATTGGATTATGTCCTCTGGATCTCCTACTGTCTATCCTGTTAGTGACCAAAAGCTTATTCAGATTGTCGACTGGTTTTCATGCTGTTACCAAAAATACTGGATCACTTTTTGAAAGCAGCTGTTTCCCATAAAATAATCCTATACTATTAAACGAGCAATATTTGTATGTATGTATATATATATATATATATATATATATTTGTCTCGCGTTTTCGAAAACGGCCCTAACGATTTCTTTGAAATTTTAAACATAGGTTCTTATAAAGTCAAAAAATTAATCTAGCCAGGTTCCATGTCTGGGAAAATTCGTTTTTCCCATATTTTCCAGCAAAAAGATTTTCCGCATGAAATTGTAGTTAGTAGTACAATAATTTTGGCGCCGGCGGGTCTGCTTTGATAGCCCAGTGGTTAAGACATCTGCTTTGTACTCTGGTGGTTCCAGGTTCAAATCCCAACTAAAGAAAGTTTTGTTTTTGTTTTTTTTTTTTGTTTTTTTTTTGTTTTGGAGTATATAAAAGTATTAAATCAGTATAAATCGCGCATATATTATTTTAAAATGAAAGAATTATTAATTCGGTTATAACGTATTAAAATATGTTCCTAAGAAACATTATAGTTTCAAATCACAAGTCATCCAAGTATCACCATTTTCTCAGGATTCCGTCGTTAGAACCTGTTGAAACTAATATCGGACCAACCTTAAAACATCTGTTTTTATGCATGGTATGCTCTATGTGGCCTTTTCTAGAGTCAAACGACCAAGTGCTTTAAAAGTATTGTTACCAGATGAGAACCCACGTTTAAATAGAAATATAGTGTGGAAAGAAGTTTTAAGTAGTTCATAGGAGGAGAAAACCGACCTCAAATTAAGCCAGTAGAAATGGGCCTAATGTATGTAAGGGTGGAAAAAGTATCATAGATTACCCGGCTTACTATTTTGCTCTATTGTGATTCTGTTTTCCATATATACCACCACTAGCTGTTTCCCGCAGCTCCACCTGCGACAAAAAGTAGCCTATGTTTGACCCCGGGTCTTCAACTAAATTCATACCAAATTTCATTAAAATCCGTCCAGCCGTTTGGGCGTGAAAGAGCAACAGACAGACAGACAGACAGACAGACTTTCGCATTTATAATATTAGTATGGAAGTATGGATGGATACCATAACTACCGAGCAGAGCTCGGTCGCCCAGGTACTAATTATATTAATGAGGTAATAAATTTGCAGATTGGCGAAGCTGCTAAGCTGAAGCCCATGGAGCTAGAGCTGAAAAGGCTGGAGGATCTGTCTGAAGCCATCGTGCAGGACTTCACTCTGATGAGGAAGCGAGAAGAGGAGATGACTGATACTAATGGTAAGCATCCCAATACTTGTCTCATAAAGAAACAGGCACGCAAGACGTGTAATTGACGTTGGCAATAAGTGTCTAGCTATGCCGCCTCCGCCAGGGCTTGGTAGAAGGAGCAAGTGTAAATAGTGATGGCTCGACGACGTCGCAGTAAACGATATGCGTGCAAATGGTCTCACAACTAAGGATGCCGAAGACCGGGTAAAGTGGAAAAGAAAGAGCAGGAAAGCGGACCATGGGCTTAGAGGAAGCAAGCGGGAAAGCGCTAATATGAGAGAGAGAGAGAGATAAAAACAGACACGCACACCCTCCCGCAAAATTCAGCCTCCTACCTCCCCCCGCAAATATCTTAAAATGTAACTTGACGTCATGATAACAAGTGTCATTTTGAAGTGTCATCTAATCTATTATGGTCTAGTACTATTTTATATTCTGTGGTACTAGCCGAATCGCTTTTGATGTGTGCATCAGCTTGGTGGTGTGCGTAGTTGTTATGTCTGCTTTTAGTATGTTTATATCTCTGGTAGACTATATGCTATTGTTGAGTATCACTGGCACACTCCACACATTACTCAGTAATTTTAACTCTTTATTTTAAACTGTTCCCCAATCCGGTTGGTCCCCGTGGGGAAGTAGACCAAGACCCTCCAAGTAAAAGAAATAGTAAAACATACATAGCAACTCTGAGCAACTCTGAACACACTCACTCTTAGAACACAGAAATTTCTATTTGAATTAGAAGCCGCTCTAGAATATATAAATTGGGATATATTGGGACTATCTGAAGTAAGAAGAATGGGCGAAGAAATCACTGATTATGGTAACTACATATTATATCACAAAGGAGAAACACCGGGACTATATGTCGTGGGTTTCATGGTGAAAAGCCAATATCGCAAAAACATAATCGAATTCATTGGTATATATGAACATATTGCTATATTGAACATACAACTCCCTACATACAAACACAATTGGTCAATAGTTCAAGTATATGCGCCTACGAATTTGGCAAGTTCAGAAATAAAAGATAATTTTTACGAAGATCTGAAAACAATTTTTAACACAACACATAAAAATGTAATAATTATGGGAGATTTCAATAGTCAGATTGGACCAAGGAACAAAGGCTAAGAAAAATATTTTAGGCCAGTACAGCACCGTATAGATCAAAGTGGAAAGACTTGGAGGAGGCCTATGTCGGTGGACAATCTAGGGTTAAGAAGGCTTAGTGTATATATATAATAATTTGTAAACAGATTTTTTGTAACCTAGAAATAAAGGCTATCTTTATCTTTATCTTTATTTTAAACTGTCCTAATTAATCGCAGTTTCCATAACGTTTCTCTTCCAGAGTCCACCAACAACCGGGTCCTCTTCTTCAGCATATTCTCCATGGTCTGTCTCTTGGGTCTCGCCACGTGGCAGGTACTCTACCTACGTCGATATTTCAAGGCGAAGAAACTTATCGAATAACACCACAAATGGTTCCACGCGGATAAAGTAGCATGCGTTATAGCCAGAGTGTGTGATTTTTTTTGAATTAAGAATGTGTTTTGTCTTTGCTGTTTTCTTTTTAATTTTTCTTGTAGAAATTCTGTTAGGGAAATTTAGGTTTTATGTTAATACCTATATGAACTGTTCAAATTAGTTCCTTTATAGGAATTCGTATTTAGTAACATACTATATTTATTTAATCATCATAGAATGTATGAATTAAATCATGGTTCAAAAAGTATACATGCGAGTATATGTCGATTTTGCGTTATTGATCAAATATCATCCATCACAATCGCGCATGTCACTTTATCCGCACTCTCAGATCTTGTTTTACTTTATATTTTAATATATAATAAAACTTTTCAACACTTTTTACTAACCAGGAATTATTATTTAATTTTGTTGTAAATTATTATAATATGGGTAACTGTTTGATAAGATTGTAAAAAGTTTTTGAAATAACGTACTGTTTCATTTTACCGACCCGATTTTGCACTGGTGCCATTGATTATTTGTTTATAGATGTGTAATTATCATTAGTTCAACTGCTCGACAAATGAGGGAAGTCTACCTTATAGACTTCCAATCTGACCGATTGACGATACAAATACATACAAAAGGATGTTTACTGTGCTTCTGACGTTGAGAAAATCAATAACACCACACAAGACGAAATGTGCAATACTTCGTATTGTATTTGTTGCGTTTTTTTTTTTTGATTGTTTTTACGGCCATGGAAAGTAGTCCTTTAAGGCCATTCTTGAATGTATTAATCTTCTTCAGTCCTACTTAAGTCAGTAGTCTAGTCAATAAGTCTAGTCAGAGTCAGATGGCTAAGTGAAGCGGCGGAAAATTTTCACTTAGCTATAACTTGGAGATTTTGGTGACAAAGATAAAAAGTCACGTACCTAATCGACACTGTACCATTTCCCAACACTCCCGCTTGTTCACGAACACTGCGAATAATAATCCGCCAATATTATGCACAAATACTCGAAAAAACCTAAGTATTGGAAAATAAATCAGCGCGGACATAGCGACAGTTTACTTTCCCTCCAAATTCCTATTTTTGCGTACCTATTAAGTAAATGACGCGGTGAAGTGTGGGTAAAAATAATGCAAGAAATCCTAGTTAAGATTGTTTTATTTTTCTAGAAATCAGTAATAGTTGGAATTTCTAGAAAGAAATGGTAACAATCCAAACAGTAAAATAAAAATGAGAGAACTATCTCTCCTTTTTTAGAAGTCGGTTGAAAAATTAAGAGCTCAGCTTTTAATACTATTTGGAAAAAATCACAAAACAAAAATTAGTTTAACGCCTTCCATTTATTTCCTTATAAATAATTAAGGCTTCAGTAATACACGCTTCATCAGTTATTCACTAACCACTATTAAATTATTTTTTTATAAAACATACAAATCCAAGTATCTTAGTATGAAATAATTTATATACGGAATGTTATACATAAATACATTGGGCTTTAAAATCTCAAATAATACTTTTGAAATGTGATTCATATTCAAACTTGGATAACAATTTAAGAATATTATTATTAAATCTAACCCCTGTATTAAGAAACGTTTGTTAAGCCCATTTTAACCAAAATATATTTTGTCTCTTTGTCTTTTACCTGACACTTCACGTGAAAGAAAGAGACGCAACACATTTTGGCTAACATGGGCTTAACACACGTTTCTTAATACAGGGGTAAGTCTATTAGTACATACGATGGATACAAAAGTATAACAAAATAAAATTTTCACATATTTTTTTTAATTAATGCAAATAAAACTCACTTAGAAATACAGGCTCAAACTTAGGGTTAAGTTAATTTTATATTGCAGCAATCACCTTTTGTTCCAGGGTTTTGCTTGTTGCTAGTACCATTATAATGTTTAAAAATGAATACGGAAAATACCGAATGATTTTTTTTTATTCTTGTTGATGATTGAAGAAAGAAATGCAAGAGAAGCTGGAAAAAATATGACGTTCTGACGTTTTTTGTGAAAATTTAACTGCTGTTACATGATTGATTTCTTATGTCATAGTTAAAAGAGACTATTTTTCTATGCATCAAGAAACATAAAAAAATGAATATTTTCTATTGGATATCGTCTACTAGATATAAAAATATCAACATAATATTATTGTACCCAAACATTTCTTTAAGATTAAAAAAACATGCAGTGTACAATATGTTAAAAAACTATTTCCAATCCGAAAACAGGGTTTATTCCAATGAGATTGACTAAAAACTAAAAAATAATATTACTTCTTTTTCGTCTGTGCGTGTTTCATTCATAAGGTTTTTAAAAGCTTTGTTTCGCCCTTCATCGATTTTATTTCTTATCCAAAACAAATATAGAATCTAATCTCGATACCTGATAACATGTCCCTTTCGAATCGGACAGGTTTTTTTAACATAACGCATGTACAAAGTAAAGTCACAAAGAGGAATGTACCTGTGTGTGTTTGTGTGTAGAAATGACTAATAAGAGACAAATATACGGTTTGTTTAAATTAAACACTTTGAAAGTAAAAATCACATAGCTGGTTTGTGAAACTGTCAGACCGCCATTTTTGTTACGTTTTTGACAACTTGTACTTTTGCAAATCTTTACTAATATAATAAAGCTGAAGTTTGTTTGTTTGTTTGAACGCTTATAACTTGAAAACGACTTTTTGTATATGAAAACCTGATTCTTGGGGAAGGTTAAAGGCTATAGTACATACACACTAATGGCGTGTGAAACCGCGGGGAACAGCTAGTGAGATATAAAAATCAAACTTGTGATTAATAATTTTAGCTATCCAAACTGGAAACAACTAAACAAAGAATGCTTCCGGTGGGAATCGAACCCATGACTACCGGGTCAAACGCCTTAACCACATATGATCAGTATTTCAGTATAAGCTTCTCCTAACATGACATGATCTCATTAAGTTGGCCATGTAAAAAGATGGTTGTTTGACAGTTTCATTTACATCTAAAGAACATAAGTAGCGATTTAATAAATATTTGAAGTAAAAAAATGTAATGGCTAAGCCATTTTTATTAAAATGTAAATGCCAAGCAGTTTCTACATAAATATAAAAATTAAATTTTGCCTGTATAACACTATCTCGTAGCATTTTCCTGGCTGCATTCTAAGCTGTATTGCTTCGGAACCCAGGGCCTGAATACACAAATATCACATCGAAACCTGATTCAAACACATCGCACTAATAACTTATCCATACTAATATTATAAATGCGAAAGTCTGTCTGTCTGTCTGTCTGTCTGTCTGTCTGTCTGTCTGTCACCTCTTCACGGCTAAACGGATGGACCGATTGTGATGAAATTTGGTAGGGATGTAGTTAACGACCTGAGGTCAAACATAGGCTACTTTTGGGCGCGATATAACCGTGTCCCACGCGGGCGGAGCCGCGGGGAACAGCTAGTATACAATAAACTCTAAATTTGTGATTGGGATCAAAGCGGGAAATAATCTAATTGTATCGTTAAATGTTTCACCCCAGCTTCCCTAAAGATCCTTGATGTTTGTTCTGTGACGTATCTAGGGTCCACTTCTCTTGAGACTTCTAATTTAATAGCGCCCACATGAACATCACTACACAGTGTCCAGAAGTGTGGCTCTTGAACGGCATGCACTCCTGCCAGACCAACCACTCTAGTATACAAATTGGGTAAACCCCGTTCTAAACTGGTTGGAGTCCGTTGCATAAGCACACCGGCTGAATCTTTCACTAACGGTATCACACTAGCGGCTATAAGTAACGCTATAGCCATTGAGCAGATCGGATCTGCTCTCATCCACCCGAACATCCTCATGAGAATCGCTGATATAATAACACCAACTGAGCCTAGAGTGTCGGCTAACACGTGTAAGAAGACGCCTCGCATTATAGCCGAGTTAGCCCCGGTGGGGGCTTCGATTTCGTCGTGGCTATGGCCGTGGACGTTGTTGTGCGAGTGCCCGTGGCCGTGGCTGTGGCCGTGGCCCCCGTGGCCGTGGCCATGGCCGTGATGGAAGGCGTATATCCCCACAAGGTTGACGAGGAAACCGAGAAATGAGACGAGAAGAAGGCGCTCGTGCTTTACCTGAAATAGAACAGAAATTGTTTTCTGAATTAAAATAAAAACGTGTTTTGGTACTTTTCGATTTCATGTTTCTCTGTCTGCTTCCAACTATAGTTCTTTCTTAGTCTACTCTTCTCTTTCTTTCTATAACTTTATAAACCGAAGTTTATTTGAAAGCGCTACATATATATAAATGCGAACCAAAGGACCTACTGGGTCTGATTTGATAATTTGTTTTGTATATATTAGCCTGATTTCTAGAGGAAGGTTTAACATGCTATTACTTATAGTAGAACGCGGATGTAACCTCGGAAACAGTATAAATATTGCACATACAGCAAAATTTGTCGTCTCTTTTTCCCGTGTATAAGCGTTGGGTACTTAAATTTCAATATTTTAAGGATAATAAAAGAGTCAGATTCATCCCTTTGAGCCTAAGAGAAATGAAGATAAATCCCGGAAGCCTATTTTATTAGCTGAGTATATGTTGACACTCGATCCCGCAAATTTTCAACGGCCCATATGATGGAAAGTGGTTGTCGTAGCCTATGAAAGTCTGCAACACCAGGGTAGACAAGTATTACAGACCCAAACAAATCTTTTCGCGCCAATAATAAATATATTTGATTTGCCCTTGTAGGCCCCAAGGCAATGTCGATTACAAAACACGGTATCCCTATATATTGAGGTCACTTTCGAAACATACATAAGGCGAAACTAATGTAACCATAAAAGCACAGAATAATATTACTAGTATAACAATGAAAAACAAAACGAGATGAAAGAATTGAGAGAAATACGTGACTAATGCCGCTTGCACAACACAGGCACTGTAATGCAATTTCACCATTATTGGTACGCAATAATGACGAAAGTCTTCTGATGGTACAAGACAGCTGTTTTTAATAAACATCAAAAGGATCTAAAATGGAAATGGGCAGGACATGTGGTACGGGCATCTCTCGATAGGCACACATTACATGCTCATGCACGCATGATGGTTTTCCATCAAACAAAGGGATGGTACCCGAAAGGTGAATTGAATCGACTGATTTCCAAACAAAAATTCCTAAATTTTTAAGTTTAAATCAAGAATTTTGCGATGATTTACGATGGAACAATTAAATCAACTGATTTCCAAACAAATCATCGCAAAATTCTTGATATAAAGTAAAAAAAATTAAATGATTTGTTTGTTTTAGTTAAAAAGTCAAAACTTAAATATACCTACTCAAGCTAATGCATTATTTATGAAGTGCATTGGCTTATCAACATATGGACATTGTTATTTCTAAAGTATTATATACTGTTATTAAATTGTATGGTCTCAGTGAACGTAAAAAGGTTCATTTTACGTAAAATTAAATTTGTATGAATGAAAACATGATGATTAGTTAAAGTTACAAGCAGATTAACGCTGTTCCTTATCGTAACTGTGTGTGACATTGTTGAATACATGTTTGAAACTTAACCATTTTTTTTAATGATAAATATGTGATCGGATAAGATTCTTACACAAGTTTAGCCTTACTCATGCCAATTGTTTTATTTAATAAAATAACATGCTTCATTACAATTATAAGAAGTTATAAGCTTCATAAAAAAAATTTATATTAAATATTGATAATATAAGAGAAAGAGACTTAATATATTTTTTAAAGTGCTAAAATAAGAGACAGAGAGGACAACAAATATAGTATTGAAAGCAACCAGGAAAAAATGCTGGGATGTTGAAATTGATTGATGGCTATCAATAGCTCCACAATCAGTACTATGAATGATTAATATTGACACATACACAATATCTAACTAACAAAGTTTAAGATAAGCTTAGCTTAAGTTTACAATATGAAATTCTATTATGACATTAGTATTGTATTACGCAATCATAGATAAATTATTGATAATGAACTTAAACTATATGTGACGTTCAGCAATTTAAGTTATTTAGATAAGATAAAATCTTTCCCAGTTAAATGCATCAATTATAAAAGCATTAAAAAAAATTTTTTTTTGATCAAATTGTGGTACATCTTGGCTGTTTATCTATATATGTAATACACAATATTATGTATGTTTTTGTCATTCCTCTGCTTTGCTCGAAAGCATAAGCTAAAGATACAGCTAGGAAAAATACTTGAACAATATTGATGATTATGTATTTGTCTTTATAAATAAAAATTAGATGAGTTGCATAATGTACAGCTCGAAAACAACTGGACCAGTTTAGCTGAGTTTTTGTAAATAAATAAATAAATAAGATAAAAAGGATCTTGGGTTTAGTCTTTTACTGATTAGAAAATTTGAGCATTATAGCTCATATTTAAGATATGACCAGGTAAGATGTGACGCAGGAAACGGCTAGTAATACTGTGCCGACCGCACATAAAAAAGTAAGATATAGTAAAGGAAAAGAAGTATTCTAGGTGAAAGTAGATCAAATTTTGATTGGGTCTCAAACATTTATTACAATGTATCAGACTAATATTTTAAGGTGGTGGCTACAGTCAACTGAACAAATTTATCTGTGCCTATAGTGCCAGCTCCACAATCTATGTCTATTGCCCAAAGCTTTAGTTGAAATTACTTCAAGTTTTTTTAGTTTAGTTTTTAGCCACGGGAATAGAAAATTAAAGCAAAAAAATAAAAGGGATTGTTTTAGCGATAAGTTTGCCTATGTGCCTCATTGTTTTAAGTAAACCCGTTTTATGTTATTTTATTATTTTATAGAGCAATAGAGTATTTGTATTGTATAAAAAAGTAGAAAATAATAACAGTTCTGTATCTGATGATCAATAAGATGACGTGGCCATTGTGCCTTCTAACTCTTGTATGCCATAGAGGTTAAGCATGTTTGTTTCCTACTTAATTATATTTATAAGACCTTACTGTAAAACATGTTTACAAGAAATAAATGATTATGATTATGATTATTAAAAAACTCACCTCAGGTGGTTCAATGGCTCTTTCCACAGCTTCGCTCATAATGAAAAAGGCAATAAATAATAGAAACAATCCATTTACAAATCCAGCCAGCACTTCAGCCCGAGCATAGCCGTATGAGAACCGCTCGTTTGCTCTCCACTTGGAGACCAGTGATGCGGCAAGTCCAGCCACGAGGCCGGTGCAGTCGAAAAACATATGGAATGCATCAGAGATTAGACCTGAAATTGAATATAGATTGTAGCAAATATAATACAGTTTTATTATTAGGTATATTGGAAAGCTCAGGTTTACGTGATATAAACTGGTAAATGTTTAAAATTTGTTAGTAAAAAGTATATTTTACCAACAATTGTATATTTAGAACTCAATGTAATACCTTGTAGAAGTATAACTCACCTAAGCTATTCGACCAAACTCCATAGAACAGTTCAACAAACGCAAACGATAAATTAAGGATGAGAAAGAGGAACAAATTCCTGGAATTCTTATCGGAATAAATTAGTCTCAGCCAATTTTGGAACTTTTCCTTTATCCCGCCCAGCAGACCACGGGACAGGCGCGTGTCCTTCTGCGTTAGGGGTAGCATTATGACACGAATATAATTTTACAAACTTTATCACGTCATATCAACAAAAATCACAAGTTATCAACAAAACTCCAACACAGGAATATGCATACGTGTACCTACTTTCGAAGCGGTTTATAACCTATCACGATAATGATTTAGAAGAAGGCATAGAATTTTGAATTAAATATTGGTTTTTTATTTATTTTAAAAATAATGCGTAAAAGTAATACACAAGTTTTAATGATTTAGGCAGTAATTCGAAATTTTTTGGTGTGTTAAATGTAATGAACGAAACACGAACACGAAACGAAATCTAGTCAATAAAATTCAATTTGTCATTGTCAAAGTCAAGTCAAATCTGAAACCACATTTCAAGAAACATTTCAAAAGAGTCATGGCGAAACTCCATACATCGTTTGTACGAATAAAAAATTGAAATACAGATAACATAAAATAAATCGAATTAGTAAGAATACATAACTAGTAACATGTTTACCACCACAAAAAATTTTTAAACCCCGGGGTTTTTTTAATATTTAATTTTTTTAAAGTCGACCTTTTGCTTCGTTTTCATTCGCCATTATTGTCGCAACTGAAACATTATGTCATCCTGACAGTTGTTAGCATTGTCAAAACGGTATTGATAGTTCATTATGGTAGGTTAGGGTCATAAATAAATAAATAAATATATAGGGACAAATCACACATATTGAGTTAGCCTCAAAGTAAGTTCGAGACTTGTGTTATGGGATACTAACTCAACGATACTATATTTTATAACAAATACATATATAGATAAACATCCAAGACCCAGGTCAATCAGAAAAAGATCATTTTTCATCTTGACCTGACCGGGGATCGAACCCGGAACCTCCTAAGTAGCGGTCAGGCATGTTAACCATTACGCCACAGAGGTCGTCAAATTAAATAGATTAAGTAGTTGTACCTGTGATTAAGCAATTAATTTTTACTTGGTGAAAAAGTGAGATGGCGAAATAGGGAAGTCCATGAGTAAGAAAAGGACCAACGATATTTTTTATATTTTTGTCTCTGTCATCGTGGCAATTTTTTCTTTGTTTGGCCAATTCGACGCCAAGCAAAATCTTACACCAACCTAACAGTGAAATTATTTATTTTTTGTATTCAGAAAAATATTCATTTTAAGTAGTAGAATTTGTACGAAAGATATACAAAAAATAAGGGCATTTGTTACATAAATTGTGTGGCTCAGGAACACATTCCAGGGTTCCTACCACCATCTCTTAAAACCATGCAAGATCCAGTGAGTAAGCGAGATGTCGCCTTACATCATGTATTGGGCTGTCTCACTTACTCATTGGATCTGGACAGCGTAATATATGATTTAAGGCGACATCTCTCTTACTAAATCGTTCTTGCATGATTTTAAGAGATGGTAGTAAGCCCCCAGGGGGGTTACTATATACAGTCTCTCAAAACCATGCAAGATCCAGTGAGTAAGTGAGACAGCGCAATACATGATGTAAGGCGACATCTCCCTTACTCAGTCGTTCTTGCATGGTTATTGGAGATGGTAGTAGGCACCATCTCTTAAAGCGTAATACATGATGAAAGGAGATGACGTCTTACTGTGTCACTCTGTCTCGCCTACTCACTCGTTCTTGTATGGTTTTAAGAGATGGTAGTAAACCATTTGATAGTGAGCCTGCTACTTAAAAAGTTGATGGTAACCCCCCCCCCCCCCCCCGGTGGCTTACTTACCATCTCTTAGAAACACGCAAGATCCAGTGAGAAAGCGGGACAGCGCAATACATCATGTAAGGCGACATCTCATTCACTCACTGGATCTTGCATGGTTTTAAGAGATGGTATACCCCCCAGGTACTAAATCGATGAATCTAACCTACCATAATGAACTGTCAATATCGCTTTGACAATGCTAACAACTGTCAAGGTGACATATTGTTTCAGTTGCGTTAAAAATGGCGAATGAAAACGAAACTAAAGGTCGACTTTTATAAATTGGAATATTAAAATAACCCCGGGGTTTAAATTTTTTTTGAGGTGGTAAACATGTTACTAGTGAAGTATTCTTACTAATGCGATTTATTTTAAGTTATCTATATTTAATTTTTTATTCGTACAAATTCCGCCATCATTCTTTGATTTTGACATTTTTATGACGTTTTTTTTTACTTTTTCTGGCCATGGAAACTAGTCTTTTAAGGCCTCTTGTTTTTTATTAATCTTCTTTAGTTCTACTTTAGTCAGTGCCCCTAGTACGAGTGCGACTGCGTTAGCGATTTACACCCATATTCTAAAACGTTGCCTCATAGGTCTCCTCCACTCAACCTCATTCGAGGACGCCTCAAGGAAGTCCTCCAACTTTCCTTGAAAACGGTATTATTAATTGTTTCCTTGAGCAAACTCCAGTGAGGATGAGTCAAGGAATGACGTTCCGTTTCATTTCTGTATGTTGGTAAACCGCTTAACTTTTTGACGTAAAGAGGGTTTTGAACATCGTTTCTTTTTCAATTTTAGCTTACTGGCATAGATTAAAATTTATTATAAAACAACAAAATACTTAATACACAAAGAACTTATTACAGTGGGTACAAGTTCTTTTAAATCTGGTCCTCAATAAATGCACCTACTTTTCGTTAAACGAAACGTTCGAGGCTTCCTTAAGGTACCTCTCGACCAACCTTATATTTTGACAGTTCGTTCCTCACATCCATTGAGTAATTTCCTTAAGGTGAGGAAGCTAGTGTCAACTATGTTATGTTTGAGAATATGGGTGTTAGTATGACAAACCCTTAGACCATATACAGTGTATATGGTCTAAGGACAAACCTGTACAGCGCCCCTGGTGGATAGTAAGACAACTAAGAAATTCCATACAAAATCCTAACGCAGCCGCTAGCGTCTGCGTTAAGGTGATACCTCGGTGAACGCTAGCGCCACCGTCATTTAAAAATCATTACTCACTGAAAACACAAGTTATCAAAAATCCCTCTGCTGTATTATGGTTCTGGATCTGAAGTTAATTTTAATCATATTCAATTATTAAATTACTAGCTGTTGCCCGCGGCTCCGCCCGCGTGTAGGTCGCTTTTCGCGTAACCTGTGGACTATCCAGACCTATAGTTAATTCTATTGTATCCTTTTCCCGTGCCAATTTTATAAAGCCATTACATTGCTACAATATCATTAAATATTAGGGCCACTTCTTTCTCAAATACCGTTTTAAAAATCAATAGGAATCAGTATTAAACAGTCGTAAAATTCTGAAAAAAATATATGTTTTTAGTTGAGGATATAGCAGAGTGAAATTCGCTTACAGTAACAGTACCAATATCAGACAAAATTCGCTCGATAGAAAAATCTAAGTTGCCTCCTTTGGAAGTTTATTTTCAATACTATGCCTAAAATAATAAACTTATTGTCCTGCTTTTTATACCAACCTTTAGATAAAGTATTTATATAGTGAAAATAGCTGAAGTAGATTTTGTAGTGTTATTTTCCCAAATATGATGTCTTAATGCCTACAAAATGAGTGAGCGCCGCGACTACGCGGCTTACGGACAACGGACCTTCAGAAGAAGGAGCCCTTAACATTCATACTATCAATCTTTGTCTCTAAAAGAGTAGACGCAGCCTATTACAGAGTCATTAGGACCTAAAATTCACTCCCAAAGTTTAAGTGGGCGTGAAAATTGGAGAAAAGCTCAATAAATAGTGATAAGTCAGATAAATTTGTCCTTACGACACGACCGTATTATTCCGTCAAACACTGATTTGATTATTTTTTAAACCAAAGCCAAACCAAACCAACCAATCAATTCAAATAGCTTACAATACAACACAACAAACGACCGATAAAAAAACCAACCAATAGTACTAAATCAACAGCCAAATTTTTTTTTAATAATTAGAATGAATTGCTGCCGTAAGGAAAAATTTCAATCTGCTATTAAAATAAAGTCGGCGCCATCTATTGATATTTTATGTAACTAAATCATACGCCCACAAACATTCAATGTGTTATTTTATTAAAATTTAATAGAGACTGCAGTGTGTTTTTGTCTTTATTGATATAAGTAGAAATTCTAGCTTTATCTAAATTAAATACGTTTATGTAAATCGCATTCAACTGTTTAAAAGTTTTGAAGCAGTGCTTGTAGTAAACTTTAAATGGCCATAACTTCTATTTCCCTTAACCGATTTTGATGAAACAAAGATTTTACAACGCTCCTAATTATATGTAATTCACCTGTGAAAACAGCGTTCAAATCTGTTGAGTAGTTTTGAAATTATAACGCACCACACAGACAGAAAGACAGACAGACAAAAAGTGCAAATATTGTTTTTTTTTTTGTTTTTATTACTCTTCTTTAATTGCCCCGTAGAGGTTTTTTAGAAAAATATTTAATGTACAGACACTCGATTTTTACTGTCTTATTATATGTATAGATAGATAAGTACAAAATGCTTTTATATTAATGGAATTAACGCTAAGAGCTTTCTCTAAGTAACAAAATAATTCTAGAAAACAAATAAAAACGAAAACAGAAAATTCCAGCTACTTTCTAGAAACATTTCTTTACTAAAATATTTAAAAAAAATAGACTTCTAAAAAATTAATACAAAACAAAAAAAGGGTAAAAACAAAAGAAGTGATGTCTAGCAGGATTCGAACCCTCTATTTAAAGATATGATCCGCTACCTCTACCGATAGGCCAACATGCTTTGCTTATTACTGCCGAAATTTCAAATGGGTTTTGTCTATAAGTTTTAAAGGTGTTTGAAGTAAATTTTCAATCGACCATAACTTCTTTTTCCCTTAACCGATTTTGACGAAACAAAGTTTTGACAACGCTCCTAATTATATGTAATCCAACTGTAAAAACCGCGTTTAAATCCGTTGAGTATTTTCGAAGTTATAACGTACCAGACAGACATACATACATACATACAGACAGACAAAAATTCCAAAAACTGTCTTTTTGGTTTCTGTTACTCTTTTTTAATCGCACTCAATCAGTTTTTTTGAAATATATTAAACTAGCTGTTCCCCGCGGCTCCGCCCGCGTGGGACTCGGTTATATCGCGCCCAAAAGTAGCCTATGTTTGACCTCAGGTCGTTAACTACATCCCTACCAAATTTCATCCCAATCGGTCCATCCGTTTAGCCGTGAAGAGGTGACAGACAGACAGACAGACAGACAGACAGACAGACAGACAGACAGACTTTCGCATTTATAATATTAGTATGGATATGGATGTACAGACACTCGCATTTTAGTGTCTTATTATATGTATTGATAGTTCCATATAGTTACAAATTGCAAAACTGCTAAAAGTGGCCGTTTTAAGCAATAATTCAATTTGTAACTATAGGGAAATATTATTTAATAATTTAATATGTTTAAAATTAACTTCAGATCCAGAACCATAATCCAAGCAGAGGGATTTTTGATAACTTGTGTTTTCAGTGAGTAATGATTTTTTAAAAACGGTGGCGCTAGTGTTCACCGAGGTATCACCTTAAGAAAAACTCATACTAGGGGCACAGTTAAGTCAAAAACTCAAGTCGGGGGTTACTACTGTCTCTTAAAACCATGCAAGTTTCAGTGAGTAATCGAGACAGCGCAATACATGATGTAAGGCAACATCACCCTTACTCAATTGACAAAACGTCAGGTTTTTGTGTATGTGAGTAAGCGAGATGTCGCCTTACATCATGTATTGCGCTGTCTCGCTTAGTCACTGGAACTTGCATGGTTTTTAGAGATGATAGTAGGCCACCAGTAATTTTGTGGGCATTGTATTTATATTCCAAAACTTAAATTTTTTGGAGTGCATAATATTGGTAAATTATCGCAGTATTCGTGAACAAGCGTGAGTGTTGGGAAGTTGTACAGGTCGCTTACCACCGTCTCTTAAAACCATGCAAGAACGATTGAGTAAAGGAGATGTCGCCTTACATTACGTAGCGCGCTATCCCGCTTACTCACTGGGTCTTTCAAGGTTTTAAGAGACGGTAGTATAGTAACCCCCCAGGCCTCTTGCTAAAACTGCTGTAGGTAACCCCCTGCCCTTAACTTAGACAGTCGATTGATTATATTATATCCAGGTGCCTTGCTACCATCTTTTAAAACCATGCAAGATCCAATGAGTAAACGAGACAGCGCAATACATGATGTAAGGTGAGGTGACATATTTTACTCGTTCTTGCATGGTTTTGAGATATGGTAGTAGGCCCACAGGTGGCCTACTATCATCTCTAAAAACCATGCAAGTTCCAGTGAGTAAGCGATTCATCTTTCGAGTTCCATCCCTTAGTTTGATGGTAAACCATCATGCATGAATTAGCGTCTAAGGCGCACCTTAGACGCTCATGCGTGCATGATGGAAAACCATCAAACAATGGGCTGGTACTCAAAAGGGCAATTGAATCGACTGATTTCCAAACAAAAAATCCTATTTTTTTAGTTTAAATCAAGAATTTTGCGATGATTTACGATGGAACAACTGAATCAACTGATTTCCAAACAAATCATCGCAAAATTCTTGATATAAATTAAAAAATATAGATGATTTGTTTGGAAATCAGTCGATTCAATTTACTTTTCGAGTTCCATCCCTTTGTTTGATGGTTTTCCTTTCCATAATGGATGAATAAGCGTCTAGGGTGCGCCGTGCGCCTTACTCACTGGATCTTGCATAGTTTTAAGAGATGGTAGTAACCCCCTAGTTATGCAACAAAAAAGATAAAAGCATATAAAGTTGGGTTTCTGCTAGTTTATGGTATATTTTTTATCTGTCTCATGTATGTGATACGACTTTGTCATTGATTGGCCATTTTATTGCAAATTTTCCAATGCACCAATCACCATTAGTATTTTTTATCAAAAACGTCAGAAACAGTAAAATTAAACCAATCAAATAGCCGTAAAATAGCATTTGTGTGATGAGTCATAGACTTTCAATATTGACACTCGTTTCCGTAAAAGTTTAGTTTTATTCATAAAGTCTATGATTTTTGTTGGAGTATACGATAATGTACAATTAATTTTCAAAACATTTTATTACAAAATAATACGCTAATAATTGTATTTTGCTTTTACATTCCCTATTCATATTTTTCATCTTTTTAAAAGTCAAACATAATTTATTTTTCATGTGATAATTTTTTCGCGCCACCTTTTTAAATTGATTCCACCGGAAGCTTGTCTATAGATGCGTTTGTTTCCGAAAAGTGAACGTTTCACGAGTCAACAGCAAAGCAACGTCTTTCGAGAAGTTATAGGCACTGTTTGCGACATTTTTCCTTCTTTTATCCGTCATCCAATGTTTTATGTGATGAAATAACTTCAGTTAGCGTATATTTTCGTTATTAGTGTTCATAGTCGTAATTAAGTAATCGCTAGATTACGTTATAAGCTAATATGGGCGACGAAAGCCACCCGAAAACTCTCTACGTCGGTAATTTAGACGCGAGTGTGACAGAAGATTTCCTATGCGCGTTGTTCGGGCAAATAGGCGAGGTAAAAGGCTGTAAGATAATACGCGAACCCGGTAATGATCCCTATGCATTTCTCGAGTTTACAAGTCACTCGGCGGCGGCTACGGCCCTGGCCGCCATGAACAAGCGAGTGTTTCTTGACAAGGAAATGAAGGTTAACTGGGCCACTAGTCCTGGTAATCAGCCGAAGACGGACACGAGTAACCATCATCACATATTCGTAGGTGATTTGTCGCCAGAGATTGAAACCCACATATTGCGTGAGGCGTTTGCGCCTTTCGGAGAGATCTCAAACTGTCGGATAGTTCGCGACCCACAAACGCTCAAATCTAAAGGGTATGCTTTCGTATCGTTTGTGAAGAAGGCAGACGCTGAAGCAGCAATCCAGGCGATGAACGGCCAGTGGCTAGGTTCTCGTTCTATACGCACGAACTGGTCGACGCGCAAACCGCCAACAAATAGGCCAAATGAAGGTGCTCCAAGTAGCAAGCGGGCCAAGCAGCCCACGTTCGACGAGGTCTACAACCAGAGTTCACCCACTAACACAACTGTATATTGCGGAGGCTTCACAAGCAATGTTATCACTGAGGATTTAATGCAAAACACATTCTCACAATATGGCCAGATACAGGATATAAGAGTATTCAGGGATAAAGGATATGCTTTCATTAGATTCACAACAAAAGAAGCGGCAGCACATGCCATTGAAGCTACACATAATACAGAAATTAGTGGACATACAGTTAAATGTTTCTGGGGAAAAGAAAATGGAGGTGGAGAAAGTCAGGTTTGTATAACATGGTATATTATATTTTAAAATTCTTCATAAACTATTGACAAATCAAGAAGTTCAATATACTCCAGACTAAATAATACTGGCTCCAACATTGGCTAATTTATATACTTTTCATGAAGTGGAGCACCACACATTCAGATCTCAATTTGCTAGGATGCCATGCCCTCAGATTAAGGCGCTGAACACATGGTCAGACCCCAGAGTTCTGCATTCCGCGTTCTTGTTATGAGTAGAGACTGTGGCGATATGAGCGCCTTTGTATATGAATGATTCTTAGACACCGCATATATTACAGAGAACGCAGAACTCTACTTTGACCACTAATGTGTTCAGCGCCAAATATCTGTTATGGCTTAACCCACTTCTGTTCACTCCAGGTTACCTAACTTGCAAAGCTTTCCCAGAAAGCCTTTCACATGGCATTTTTTTTTGTTTACATTCCATCTCTCATAATGATTAAAATTTAATCAAATTCATATTACCTATCCCATGAATGCATAAAAAGAGAAATGAATCAACTCTACTTTTAACTAATTGTACAGGATTTAAAATAAAATGTGTATGAAGATTATTACTAAATTTTTTTCATCAGTTCAGCTTATGTACAAATTTGTCATATAGCAATAGATTTTCTATTGTATCTGAAATCTGCAAGCCGATGGGTATCTTAGCTACCAGCCGGAATGATATCTTTACATAGTATAAAACAAAGTCGCTTTCCGCTGTCTGTCCCTATGTATGCTTAAATCTTTGAAACTACGCAACGGATTTTTTTGCATTTTTTTTAATAGATAGTGATTGAAGAGGAAGGTTTTTATGGAAGTAAAACCTATAATATTGCACCAGTGCGAAGGCGCATGGTCGCTAGTAATCCATATAACATTGACTCTGTGTTGATGTGGCGTGATCGCTTGGATGTTGAGGCATTAAGCGAAGAATTACACTACAAATTATGAGCTTTAGGATCAATGTACAAAACATTTCAGTAGAGAAAGTATTAATAAATAAAAATGCTTTTCCTTAATTATTGCTTTGAATTTTTACAATCAACACTAGACAATCGAAAGTTGCGCTGAAAAATCATAAATTTTTCAATTATGCCAATCTTTATTTAATGTTTATATTGTCTTAAAACTTTCACAATGGTTTTACACCCCTTATTCATAAAAATTAAACTATTGTTAAGAACATTTTAACTAAAAATATGTTTAGGTAGTCCCTTTCTCTCTTATCAATATTTAAAAGTGAAGGAACGAGCCAAAATACATTTTGGGTTACTGTACCTACAACATGTTTACAATTAATAAATTAATTTGAATGGGCCTAACAATCCTTTGTTAATTTTTATGAATAAGGGGGTTAGTGTTTTACAATCTGTTTGTTTTTATTCAGTACTAGCTGTTGCCCGCGGCTCCGCCCGCGTGGGACTCTGTTATATCGCGCCCAAAAATAGCCTATGTTTGACCTCAGGTCGTTAACTACATCCCTTCCAAATTTCATCACAATCGGTCCAGCAGTTTAGCCGTGAAGAGGTGACAGACAGACAGACAGACAGACTTTCGCATTTATAAGATTAGTATGGATTGTAAAAGTTCCAAAGTAAATTTTCTTCCAGTGGTATGGTATTTCTGCAACTTATTGCTATATTAAAAATAATTCTAGTATTTTGCTGTTGCTTGGACTACCCAATGTCCATGCTTTAGAGGCATGTGTCTGTCTCCTTCTTTTGAGTGTTTAGGCCAAAACTGTCTATTTTGTTGCTCCAGAAACTCACTCTTTCTGTGGTCTGTTTTCTGCAACTTAATGGGGAATGAAGACTTCACTATAATGCAACACATTACCCTGTTTTTCTCTGGATAATGTCTCAAGCCGAATAGTTTTTATTTTAAAAAATCTAGATCTGGCATATAAAACTATGATTTTTTTGAATACCTACTTATTACTAAAGAAAAATTGACCTTTCAAAATCCTAAAAACAACCTGTTTGAACAGCCACCACACACAATGAAAAACGCTTTTGAACTCTTTCTTTACACTGATTACAAAAATTATAAAATTATGAGAATGCAGCTAAGTGAAATCGATCACCCTAACAAAGTTGAGATATCTGTC
The DNA here is from genome assembly GCA_947044815.1 of Apomyelois bistriatella. Taxonomy (NCBI): domain Eukaryota; kingdom Metazoa; phylum Arthropoda; class Insecta; order Lepidoptera; family Pyralidae; genus Apomyelois; species Apomyelois bistriatella. Next base: position 9,899,475 of record OX345704.1, on the reverse strand, counting down.
TATTCCTGTACAATTTACATACATTTTACACTATTTTAGACCATCAATAACATGTTATTCACCTATCATCAATATTATGTTTCTTGATGTAATTTGCAGAGGTCGCTCTGAGTAATTGCTGAAATATGTAATAGTTATAATCTGCAATGCTTACTTTGTTGCAATGGTAGTAACTGTTATGTGGAATATTTTTATTTTTTAATTATTTTATCTCTAAGAGTATTATTAAACTTACCAGAGACGGCATGTGCACTTATTTCTACGTGAAAAAGTCTGCCACATTTAGCGCGCGGAGCGAGGAACACACAATAAGTCCTCGTCCTAGCGTGTTTCCCGGTTGCATCTTCAGCTTATGCTTCAGAGCAATAAAATCAGTCTTAACACTAATGCATTATTCAAACACTGTGCTATGCACATGCTTGACAAAAAATACATGCATACATGTACAAACAGTATGAGTGGCGGTCATATACATTTGTCAGAGGGGGTAGCCAGTCAATGGCCACTCCCTTTGGTTTAATTATTGTATATTATATATTTATATTATTATTGGAACACACTAGCAGCTTTTTTTTAAGCTGATGCGTGTGAGTCTTTGTGTTTGGAGAATTTATCCAATCTATTCTTGAAACTGTTTACTGTTTAATGCTTTAAATTTTACCTGCAATCAGCCCCAACTTTAATCTTTATCTAAGTTTTAAGATTCTAAACCTGCATCAACATATATGTGGGGAATAAATAAATAAAAGTAACAATTAATTTGCTTTCGCCATTTCAGAGTTCCAATAACACTCCAGCGCCACCTGCTGCAGTTGCAACACAGGCGCAATACCCATACCCATACCAGCAAGGCATGGGATATTGGTATGCCCAGGTAATATCCAGTTTGTAATCATAATGTCAAATGAGTATGTATCATGTTTTTATGACTAAAACCCCTTATCAAAGTTTTTTGAAAGTTACTTATGTTCTTACTACATACATATACTGTTATGCACATCATCATAAGCAGCTGTCTATAACCCACTGCTGGGCATAAGCCTCCCTCTGTCTATGCCATTCATCCTTACTCTGAGCCACCGCAATCCAGTTGTTGCCAGCAGCTATCCTAATATCATCGAATATTTAGTTCCCTATAGTTACAAATTGCAAAACTATTAAAAGTGGCCATTTTAAGCAATATTGCAATTTGTAACTATAGGGAACTATAATTTAACAATTTTTGATAACTTGTGTTTTCAGTGAATAATGATTTTTAACTGATGGTGGCGCTAGTGTTCACCAAGGTATCGTCTTATGTGTTAAGAAAATTTTCACATGATACATAATGTAGGTTAATATTGACGAAAACGAAGTCGCGGACACAGCTAGTTATAAAATCAGTATATTACAAGCAGAATAGATATTTAAAAATGTGTGGTATAACTGAATTAAGAGACATTTCACAATCATAGAACAGCTGTTCGCATGTCACAGCTAACTAGAGGTCATATTCATCAGCTTAAAATGATTTATTAAACTACATACTGTTTCATCCTTTAGGTGTTGTTGAAGAAATGGAGGATTTGAGAATATTTTGTTTTCCTTCATGTGAAATTAATGATAGAATAATATATACGGTCAAATTGAGAAACTTTTCTGAGGTCCATTAAAAAGAAAAAAGAAAATCATTTGTTTTGTTTTTGATACTGATAATTACAATGAAATGACTGCCGTGACCTCTGTAACCCTTTTTACAGGGATTTCAGGTGTGTTAGTGGCACAGAATTAGTAATAGTATAGCGATCAATACTGTCAGCTTTTTCAGGCTGCCTATAGGCCGATAATTTAGTAAACAAAAGTATTCTGTATCATCCGGCGTTTACAATCTTGTGACACGTACTTGTGTGTATGCAGCATTGACCTTGCTTATTTTTAATCTAATTCTATCTGTGGAGACTTTTAATTGGCTTTTTGTCATGTATTTGAGTTGCCATTTTCTCGTGTAATTGCTGTAGGTCTTCCTAAAACTGTATAAATAAATAACAAGAAGAACCAAACGGCTTAACCGTGCCTTCCGAAGCACGGAGGAGCTCAAGATAGAAATGCCACTAGTGGCGACCACTCCAAGCTAGGCCGCGCTCGATTTCGCTTGTCACGCGCTATCGTTGCGAACATACATGCCCCGCTAGGCTATCGAGCGCTGGTGGTGGTATGTGACACTAGTCAAGAGCGAAAGGCGAATAAGGGATAATTACAAAAGCCTTTTCTGACATTAAAGGGAAAAAGAGTGGCCTATTATTAAACCTAACTATATAATACCCGGCACATAAATTGGCCACAAACGGGACGTTCGGGGGGCTGCGCACGTTAAAATTTGTATGAAAATCGGCTACTGCGCTTTCAAGGTCATTCAGTTATTGCGAACTTATGTGTTGCGAACTATTCCCTCATATCAATACCCTAAAATTTATCCATCTCAAAGTTATTCTCTCATTACTTATATCCAGTTACTTTCATATTTAGGGTATTTTCTTCAAATGACGATGACGCCATACCCTTATCAATCTCATCAATTAATACATCATTAGCCATAATTTAGTCCTTATTCTTATTTTTCTCTGTAACACTTGGCCTGTTTATTTAACATGACAAAAACCGTCGCATTCGTTATGTATTACAAAGTATTGTAAAGTTTGTATAATAATCAACTAACAGTCCTTTATTTAATTTACTATTAGGCCCAGCGCACGTCGTATTTAAAAACAATTTTGTGTAATGTGTGTGTGTAATTAGCCAACACTTTGTTAGTGATTAGCCAACGCCACTAGTAGTGGGAACCAATCCATGTCAGCGCTACACCCTGGGTTGCTTAACGCGCATTTACTTTACAATTCAAGTGTATCAATTCAATTGGCACAGCTCCTTAAATTAGAATTTTACCACGTGTTGGTTGCTTTTTTGTATGAAATGTGTCAGAAAAATTTAGGGATAGATTATCTTTCTCTTAAGCACGACTTTTGGACAAAAAACCCTTCAAGTGCCTTAACGTCATTAGGTGCCACAGTTAAGTTGTGATTTACTATACTTCAAGTATGTGTCAGTAACACTCCACTTTAGTCTTAGCTTTGTTAGGGAATGTAATCATAAATTACCAACAGTATTGACCCTTCTGAGAAACTAATTAATCTGACAATAGGGTTCTATGGACGAAATACAAAAACGTAATGAAAGATTTTTTTCTAAAGCACTAAGATGATGTTTCGATTTTTCAACTTTGAATTTTGTGGTAGTCGTAAAGAGGCGGCTGCGAAGAATTCTGACACCAGGGTGGGCATGGTCTATTAACCGTGTCACCTACACGAAATGATGATGAGTTTTGAATTTAGTTTTTTTGGTTCTGGGAAATTAGATCTCGTGACTAAATGAATACCGTTTTTTTTTTTCAGGGCTACCCGGCGCTACAAGGCTACATGGCCCCCGGCTACTACCAGCAATACACCGCCGCCTATAGTAACCCGCAAGCTGCTGCTGCAGGTGAGATCCATATATTTTTAAGGGGTTCTGTCTTCATCCGAGCGTATTTTCATAGCTGCACTTTCAGCTTACGCATTCTGATGGGTTCTCACCCATCCTATGGTATGCTTTTAATCATGATCCTAAATTTGGCGGTACTGGTTATTACAAAGGAGCGACTGCCGTCTGACCGAAACCCTTTTTACAGGGAAATCGGACCAATGTGATGTGGTCAACATTGTCAGATTTTTCAGGATGACTGCTCAGGATGCATCGGACATGGCCTGTTTAAAGGGTTCTGTGCATCTGTGCCTATACAATAAGTCTGTTCGTACACGAAACTACGAAAATCCCGATACTTGAAGATTTTAACAAGCGACTTCGGCGATACAAAATGTAGAAAATGTTGGTGACTTTGAATGTGTGCAAACCTGTATGTATTTGTATTGCTATAGTCATTGTTGAAATAACTATCAGTTGTGCAAAGTATAAAGGAGAATGGAAAGTGAACGTTGGGTTCATAACCAGCTAAAAATGCATAAAGCCTAAAATGGGTCAAAGAGAGAGTAGCTAGCTAGTGTTGTTAGTATTTTGTATTTCAATTCGTAAATTGCCCCTGGCAGAGTAAATTAGGATTTAGATCCGCAATATGAGTAATTGGGTTGCGATGCCTCAGAGGAGGAATGCATGGTGTAGACAGAGGGTGACTTATGCCCAGCAGTGGGTGATGATGGTGATGAATATGACTAAATAGATACTTAGATACTTAATCCATACTTCCATACTTAATATTATAAATGCGAAAGTCTGTCTGTCTGTCTGTCTGCCTGTCACCTCTTCACGGCTAAACTGCTGGACCAATTGTGATGAAATTTGGTAGGGATCTAGTTAACGACCTGAGGTCAAACATAGTCTACTTTTGGGCGCGATATGACCGAGTCCCACGCGAGGCGAAGCCGCGGGGAACAGCTAGTACATATATAAATATCATGATCGAACGTGACTTTTTCCATGTGTTATCCTGAAATTCTCACAAAGCACAATTATTTTTATGAATAAAACATTCCGACTAATTGAGAACTTCCTCCTTTTTTTGATGTCGGTTAAAAAGGCCATGTTCGGCATTGGACTGAATCAGCTGAAATGATAATGTACTTACTAGTAGTAAAACACAGTTTTCTTATCATAAAATAATGTAACCCATTCGTTTATCAGCATGTAATGTGCTTGTGGATTGTGAACTTTTTTCCCAGCTGATAGAGTGCAGATTTTAAAAGAGTAAGCGTGTCCTTATCATGTAGTGATATGAATCATTATTCATTTCTTGAAATGGCTACAATGTCAGTAGATCTCTTTTCGCGTGTGTTAGTGTTTAATGTTGGTGTCAGATTTTTCATAATCATTTAGGATTTCACGTCAATTTCACAGTTGGCGCGTCAGATGTATGTTTGTCTTTTCGAATTTAGTGAAGGTTTCTTCCTTAAAGTTTAGAGATAGACTGCAATACTGCATTATTTTTTTAAAAGCTGAAGCTTAAACCGAAAAGCTCATAAATTGATATTGCCGTGCCATGTAAGCTCAATAGATAAAACTGTGGCTGCATTTTTCTGTTCCTGGTAGAATATTTGTTTTTAATATAATCTTTTTCATAAAACTTATTCTAGCGGTTGGTAATGTAAATTGATGGCCACTGTGTGTGTGGTAACAAAACTTGGTTCCTTTACTGTTTTAAATATGAATGCATTTAAAAAAAAAGAATTACGCGAGCGCTGGCTTGTTGTTTGCGCGAATGTAAAATTTGAAAAGAGGGCTCAGGTTCGAGTGTATGTTAAGAATGCAACCAGGAAACATTCTATACTAATATATTAAAGCTAAAGTTTGTTTTAGTTTATTTGAACGCTTATAACTTGAACTTCAGTTTCGATTTCAAAAAATCTTTCTGCATATTATACCCTGGTTTTTGGAGAAGGTTATAAGCTATAGTATAGTTCCCGGCATGTAAGTTGAAATGACCTTGAATGCGCAATAGCCGATTTTCAACGTGCGCAGCTCCCCGCACCTCCCGATTGTGGCCAACTTACGTGCCGGGTATATTAAACATACCTACTACGGGCGGGTGTCACCGCGGGGCTTGTATCATATAACATAAAACCCTCCGTTCGAGTTAAGCGGGAAGCTCTGCACGTCATCATCATCATCATCATAATTTCAGCCGCAGGTCTTCCACTGCTGGACGTATGCCTCCCCCAAATCTTTTGGGGAGGCATACGTCCGGTTGGAAGCGGCCTGCATCCAGCGTCTGCCTGCGACCTTGTTCAGTCAAAATATCAAAATAAAACGTCAAAATATGGAAATTATCTATTGCGCTTCAAGGTCAATTTATATGCCGCTGTATTTTTTCAGGTGACTTCCAAAAAAAAGAGGAGGTGGAATATTTTTTTTTTGTATTGTGTATTAACAGTGGTGTTGTTGTCCACAGCCGGCTACCGTATGAACATGCCGGGCGGCGGCGGCGGCGCGGGCGCGGGCTGGCCGTCGCAGCCGCCCGTCATGTACTCCGCCGCGCTGCCTTCCGCGCAGTACCCCTCGCAGTAACACACGCGGACACGTACACACACACACATACAGTACACACACACACACGAGCGCGACAGGCGAGTCGATAGCGCGTTACGGGACGGTAGCTCCGGGTGATGTTTTGGATAGCAAACATTTTTGGATCACTTTTACTAGTTTTACTGATGATTAGTTTCTTTATAGAACTTTTGTTTAGTGTCGTTGTACTTGGACAATGGAATTAGGAAGATGAAAGGTTCGCATTAGCTCTATGGAACCGATTGCCGGTGGGACTAGTGAGAATGATTGAAAATTTTGGATTAAACCCTTATTCATAAAAATTAACGAAAAGTTAGTAAGGTAATTTTAGCTTATGTGTGTCTCGTTCTTTTACAATAAATGACAATAAGAGGAAAAAGGAGCAGGAATGCGGACGCTGGGCTCCGAAGCAACCGGGAAAGGCACTAAGAAGAGAGAGAAAGAGAGATTGATAAGAGGGAAAGGGACATAACATATGAATTACAACAAACATTTGTTATTTTTTATGAATAAGAAGTAACAGTGTATTTAGTACGTGAAACTACGCTAGTTTCATTATTAAACCTCTCATCAAAAAAGATGCCCAATTGGGCAGCGTAACTTTTATGACTTCTAATATCTCTAGTACCTGGTAAAAACGTGATAAAATTTTGAATGGGAGATTGTTTAATTTTTCTCCATTGTCTTAAAATCAAACTAGTCAAGTTTCACATACTGAGCATACTTTAAAATTTGTAGGTGTTCAAAAATTCACCCTGTGTAAATAATACCTTTGTACACAAAAACATGGTGTTAGTGATCAATTAAGTGGTGAGATCACATGTTTCTCTGTTTTGGTCTACACGCACTTCATGTTCTAACGAATCCATAATTTTGACTGTAATCATTCCCTCATTCACGCAATATTCATGTGTGCATCCTCTAAGTCATATTCCCTTATTCGCACAATATATCCGTGAGTATTCTACAAGTCATCATCTTTGTGTGGGTCATTTGATCTTACACACACACATTCTCAAGAAAAAAAAGCTGAATGTGTAGCGTTACGTAGTACAGCCAGCTAGTGCGTGTAGACTTAAAATTTCCACAAATGTTGCCATCATTTTCCATCTCAAAGATAAATAAGGTCTCGCTACAAAAATTGTACACTCAAAAATACTTTGGTTGTGTATTGCTCGCATATAAGTAGTGAACCCAACTATGAGCAGAATGAAACTACATGAGCGTTTCAACCCTAATACCATTGAATTTGACATTATTGTCGCCTGAATGCGCTATCGACTTGCCAACAGGTGTTCTTTGTAGTACAGTAGTAATGCCAACATACACTTTGTTGATAGCATTTTAATGTGTTTAACAAAATCATTACCCTTCCTTTTGGCTTCGCCGTAGTCGGGTAAAAATAGCATGTTATACCTTTCATAGTTTGACCATATCATGCAAAGCCTACTGATGAGTATTTTCTGCAGATTTACAAACGGATAGTGTGAAATATGTTTTCGTTTATTATAAATACCAAACTGAATGTTTTTGATTCGACTATTCTGAACGTCTTTAGATTTATTTTTGATTGCAGTCTGAACTAATTATGATTTTATATTGGCATTACTACTGTTGGTTCAACTTTGAACCATTTTGAATGTATTTTTAGTACATTGGATATGAGAATTGTTCATTTTCATGTATTGAAGTTACGTTTAGTGGTAAAGTTGAGCCTTGATAGTCTATCTTGTGAAGATCTGACACTTGATTGTATTTGCATCATACCATACTCCATATATTGACTTAATTTTGTAAGATAGATTGTCTACTACACATACATCTGCCGACTTAAGGATGTTGGTTTTCAATAATCTCTTTTAGCCGTATAGAAGATATTTGGCAGCACAAAATGTGATTACGCCTATAGTAGATATTAGAAAGGGCATGTTCTCATTGCATGTTGGCAAATATAATCTAAAAAAACTTGTGTTCAATAATGAGATTATTTCAGTCTATCATCGGGTTTAAGAGCTAACAGAGGTTATTGTAAACCAACCATATGTATTTATAAAACCCCCTTAACATTGATTGGGGGACTTTATTTTCATCCGGACTTGTATCGGTCGATACATACGCACACAAGTGTCTTCACCAATAGTCAATGTTATTTTACCAAGTTCACTGTACACCGTTTATTCCTTGGACAACCGACTTATACATTGCGGCGTTGCCATACATATCCGAGAGACGTCGTTGGCAACGAGGCGCAGTGGAAAGAAAACCCGGCGGACCTGGAAACTTTACTTATATTTGATAGACATCATTTTAAGACTCCTTATCAGCACAATTCATCCGATGTTGAAGCTATATTTATTTCCAAACATGATTCATAACAGAGAAGTGGAGTATCACGGTCCGCCGTTAGTTCCCAAACGAACCGTCGCGATCGCAGCGCCATCCCAACATGGCGTCCCGCGACAATTCTGAAACGCCTCCTGTTAGTCGACCTACATAGATAGGACATAACGAAATAAATTATAAATTTTTAAAAAAGTTATAAATATATAGGGGGAGTAGTGTCGCGAGTGTCCTCGTGTACATACGTTGATATTTATTGGCGCTCTGCGCTGGCAGACTGAGTATACCCGAGACTCCTCGACGACGCGCCAGAGTTTGACGTATTTATAATATTAAGTTCGGCACAGTTGTTTTGTTTGACCTTGTTATGATTTATTGTATGGAAACACTGGTAAGTCAATAAAGCAGTGGGTCTGGGAAAGGGTGTTTGATTTACCGATATATATATTTACAAATTTATAAAAAACTATCTAAAACTGTATTATGTTTCCTTCTGGGTCCAAATTTACAACAGTCGACTCTAGCCTGTGATTAAAGTCTGCACAATATACATTCGGGTGACGAAGTTATTGTAAATTCTTGGTCATTTTGTAAAAGGAAAAAAATAAATAGTTAAGTTTACAAATACTTTTGATTATTGTTGTATTATTGTCTAGATGTACTGTGACCCTTTGCCTTGGAGTCTGTTCAGACACCGGCTCAGAGAGCAGAGCACGACCCGTTTGAAAATAAGTTTAAGATAATTGGAATAAGGTTTATTTTTCTCTGTCACTATTTTGTTTAAATTTGTGAAATATGAAAATATACCTTAATTCAATTTGTTAAAAATTATATTTCAAATGTGATTAAAATTTGTTCTCTGGGCGGTATGCGTGAACTAATACTTAGTCATTTACGAATAATTACAACACCTTCCAAATAAAATTTAAATGCTTCTAGTGGAACAGTTGCTATAGAAAGGTAGACAAAATTCTAGTAACAAGTCTTGCCTATTGTATTTATACGAGAATGTATATAAGCTCGCTGGCTAAAACATACCCTATATACAATCCTCGACAGAAAGAAGTAACATATTTGCAGGGTCAAGTTTTACTATAGAGCTGTTTTTGAGGCAAAAAATATTACAATATATTTTGAATCTTATCTACTTACATAAGTTCATAGTGATTTGAAGGCGAGTAGAGGAGGCGTGGTGAAGTGAGTAAGACTACGCGAGGCTTCTGCATTAGGACTAAAATACACTTGTTCTTCAGACCGCTGCTCCTATACAGTAAAAATAGACCCTTATTTATACATTAAAAAAATGTATTTTCGTATCTTCAAACCTATTAATGACAAAACAAGTATGTTTGTGGGATGAGATGTCTATTAATATTTCCTCCGAAGAGTCCTATTTAGGAGATTTTAAATTACCTAGTTAAAGAATAACACAATATTTTCCAACAATTTGTTAATTTTTATGTAATAAGGCGGTTGCAGTTAACGTAATTAATCATACCTTTTTAATAACCAGAAATTAATAAAAACAAAAATCTTCCATAATAGCATGTTCTTAAGTTTCTTGTGGTGGTACTTTTCGGGCACTAATCCGATTCGCACTGGGCCGATTTTTTAAAATTTATTCTGTAAGCGTAACAGACTTAAGATATGCCAATTTTTGCTGTTTCTTTTATGAGTAAAGTTTATTTTAGTTGATGCATATACATATTGCGTCGTCCGTCCATCATTGGAAACTGAAATGTACAAAAAATTGCTGTTACATTTTACATATCTATCGTCACTTTCGTTTCAGGTTAAAATTAAACAAAATCTGAATAGAATAAAATAAATAGTACTACGAAATCTAGGTACGAACACAGAATAGGAACTTAATATGTAGTATGGTACGAGTAAGTATCTTAATTTTTGAGAATGTTATACCATTTAGGTAAGTAGTTATCGCATAGGTTGGTGGATTATATCATCGATATAATATTACTAAAATATAACTAAAAAATCGATAAATAATCGATGATTATATACATACATTTCTCGTAGTCACACCATTATGTGACAAGTCCAGCGTACTGTGGATGACAGAGCCGAAAGGCAAAGGTGATGAAAACATATAACAAGATAAGTACCAAACTGTTAAATACTTTACTGGTCAAGAAGATAGAATTCCACGTTTTAAAACAAAATTATTTAAGTACCTATTTGCGTCCCTTCCTCGTGGACAAACTTATTCGAGCAATGATTCAAAATAATGACCTTTCAAAACGTAAACAAACAATAAGTTCTGTAAACTTCTACGTGTAGGTATATCACCCACGCAACATGAAACGCATTAAAAACGCGACGTCCGAGGGTTGATCAGTGAGTCAGAATCAGAAATCATTCCCACGTACCTACATCGTCGTGGTTATTTTAATAAAACCCTTGTCATTCTGTTGCATACCTCGGCATGATTATCCTTCACCCACTTGTAACATCACTGGGCCGCAGCATTTTATAAAATCCAAGTAAACCAAGAGTAAACGCTGCCGTGGGATTCGGCAGTGACGTGGAAATTGCAATGACAGTGATCTAAAAATAAGGGCGGTGGCGCGGCGCGCGCGCACTCTGAGCGTTCTAGCCTCAGTCGAGGACCGATCGTCGCGAGTTACAGCCGAACGAACATAAGCCGCAAACATGGTGTACGAGAGTGACTTCTACACAACCCGCCGCCCTTACAGGCCCAGTTCAACATACAGCTCAGTCACGGTAAGTCTTCGTCTTCTAACACCTGAACGCACCGCACCTCGCTCCACTCTCCCCGGGAGCCGGGCGTCCCTCGCACCATCTCGACCACTCGCGTCCTTCAATGTTATTTCCAGTGACCTTGTCAGTGCTCAACCAGAAACCGGGACGCACAAATCGGGATATTTGTGAAACGATAACAGATCAAAGATCGTAAATTCTGCTTGTAAACATCATTGCTTTCATAAGTGTCCAGCCTAGTCTATCGTGCAGCCGATTAGCATAAGCGACAGTCGCGGTTGCATTCCGCAAGTGGGTCATTTCGCATCGATACGGAGATCGTAAGCGGAGCTACCGAGCGCGCCAAATATAGCCGCGGCTGGAGTCGCGCCCGCCCGACTAACGGCGACTTCTCCGCTTGCAGCGGCCGTCGATAGGCGACTGGGAGAAGGTGCCGTTCGTGCCGCGGCCGAGCCTCGTGCCCGACCCGGTGACGGCGTTCGGGCGGCGCGCGCGGCCCGGCGCTCGCGGCAGCGTGCTGGAGCCGGTGACGCGCCAGAACATCCCGCCCAAGCCCGAGGCCAAGCTGGCGCCGCTCGCGCCCTACGTGTCGCCGCGCGAGCGCACCCGCGAGCGCGTGCTGTCGGCCATCGGCCAGCGCGAGCGCTCGTACGCCGCCGACCCGCTGGGCACGCCGCGCGACCACATGGACGTGGTGCTGGCGCAGGCGCACGGCCGCCCGCTGCACGCCGCGCACCGGCACGTCTTTTACAGCAACTACGCGTCGTACTGATCGGCCGCTCGTTTGTCGTGTGTCGCTTTCGCTAGTTAGCTAGTCGGTCGGGTTGGTGCGAGGGTGGGCGGTGGAGGAGGTCGGCGGTGGTGCTAAGGGCGCGGTTGTTGCAGACGCCGCGACACTACGTGGTGGTGGACCGCGAGACGGCGCCGCGCCGCGCCGAGGAGCAGTACTCGTACTCTTACTCGAGCACGTCGGAGCGCTCGTCGAACGGCGGGCTGCCGCAGCGCAGCTCCTACAGCAACACGGTGGAGCGCCGCACCGGCTCGGGCCCCGGCGGCTACTCGTACACGAGCGAGCGCTCGTCCAACCTGGGCGGGCCCGGCGGCTACTCCTACACGTCCACGGCGAGCGGCCGCCTGCCCTACGGCACCAACTACCGCCACTACCACTACCGCGTGTAGCCCGGCTCCCGACCTGCCTCCCTATGTCCTATGTACCCTATACCCCTTGCCCATTCGCCCCTAACTCCTCGTCACCCGTCCCCCCTCGTAACCTAATCAGTATTCGCTGTAACGCAATGTGAGATCGCTCTACTTTAAAATAAGTGGAAGTGAATCTAAAGCTTTTTTGATGTAATTTATTTACTTATTTAATTATTTATTTCTAATGTGATTTAGACTGAATTTTTAATAAAGCTTGCGTTTTCTAATACTTTCCGTCCTTGTTCTTTACTCTACCTACCTTCAGATAGGTACACAGACCGAAAATAGACTCGGTCTTGTTTACTAACACTGTGTTTTTGAACTTAAATGTGTTGTGTATTTTCTGGTTACTTCTTATTCTATTTCTTACTAGGTATGACTAAAAGTTATAAATTGATAATGAAGTATTACATATTTCTCATGGCTACAAAGCCAGCAATAAAAATAAACACAGTTTAGAAATAGTTTGCGATGTGTTTACGAGCCACGTCTCTATGAGTTCATCGACAAAATACGTACTTTCGAGGATGTTTGATGATGAACCTACCCTAAAATACTACATTCAATTCAAATTAAAGTAGCATTTCACTAATGATGGTAGGTTCTATCTCAGATGGTAGGTACATATACTTCAAAAACATTATATTTCCATTCTAGTAGGTGTAACATTTTCATTGTAGGCTATTAGAATTATAACTTCACAATAATCTAGAAGTTTTGCCAGTCATCACTTGCAGGAAATTGCCTTTAAAGTGTGATACTTTCTGCAGTACGTACCGATACCGATAGTGGTAGAGATATCTACCTAAATAACTATCGCTATCGGTACCTACTGATTTATTTCACAAAAAAAAATCTCGATTTTTTTCTGTACCACATCTTACAAGTCTTCAGAGGCAATTTTAATTATTTTCTGTAAACTAGTGATGATTGTTGTAAGATAAAAAAGCCGTTTTTTCCAGTTACAATTACAATACATTTTTAGAGCCCAATGTTAAGGTATAAGCAACATCATCATTGTTAATGGAAACTTAAAATATTTAATTAGGTACAAGCTCATGACCATGACCAATGTTTCTTAAAATTACCTAAAGATCTTAATTTGGTTACAAATACAAAACTAGTAGTGCCATAACTACATTTAAAACATGAACTGTACCCCTAGTATGAGTTTTTCTTAACGCAGACGCTAGCGACTGCGTAAGGATTTTGTATGAAATTTCTAAGTTGCCTTACTATCCGCCAGAGGCGCTGTCTGTACAGATTTTGTACGGCAGACCTGTGTCTGCCGTACAAAATCACTAAATTAAGAAAAACTCATACTAGGGGCACTGCCGAGGAAATTGCGTTAAACTGCATAACCTTTGCACTTGTGTCGGAGATTAGATATTGGGGGTTACTACCGTCTCTTAAAACCATGCAAGATCCAGTGAATCTTGCATGAATTTAAGAGATGGTAGTAAGCCACATTGTCTCTAAATAAATTTTCACAAACTGTTAAGTAAGAACTAATGAGTTCACAGAGATCCCCTGAGGGATCGGTCTAGGGGATCCAGGTGGACGACATAGTATAAACCATGGTGGACTACTTCATAGTTATTTCTCACAAGTTTCGTCACAACACAATGTACAGTGAAGCACATAGAAAAAAACAAGTACTTCTTATTTTTGAGTCATATACTCGTAATATAAAACAGTAGCTGAATACTTCAGCTACTGTTTTCGTTGTTCAGTATTTTTGTGTGATCCATTATACCAACATTGGTAAGATTTGACTGAAACTTGAAACCATTGAAACGTTCGAATCCTGTTATTTTATCATATCATGAAATATTACATTTCATGATAGAAATTAAGAAAATACAAGAAATCTAACAAACAATTTTTGGTTGCCGACATAGCCGCTGACGTCGACGTACTACCTCTCGACCTTACTACCATACTACCACGTTCCGTACATCACATACATTCCAAAGTTGTCACAGGTGAGTTCTCTAGAAGACCATGTAAATATGTACATGTAAATACTCCATAGTATGGCTTCTAGCACAGAAAAGCACAGCTGCATTCGTCTGCACATCATTATACAGCATTTGAGTACCTAGTTAAGTATATATATCACTATCATGTTACATTGTAAATTACAAAAAAAAAACAACATGCGCATAATAAGAAGAAGGCCGAACAGATTGCCCTGTACAACACCATCTTTTTAACTTATTATTTTTGGAAGATTTCAGCTTTGAGTAATTAACAAATTAATTAATACTCGATGGTCAAATTCTTACTACTTAGTAGGTACTAGAACACATTAGATTTCAATACAGCGTGTTCCTTAATCCTATGAACATTGTTAGCGACGGACTTTAGTAATATATAAAATTTTATGTATTTAAGGTAGATTATGTACTAGGTAGGCAAATAAATCATGGTAGTTTTATTTCCCATAGTAATAAGGCTGATTATTTACATAGTTAGGTATAGATGCCAATATTGTATTAAGTGCCTTTTATACATATTGACTCGTAGCATAAGTGTAGTATAGTCGCTACGAATAATACCTAAAACAGAAGGTCGTGTAAATAATTAGTTTGTATATAGAATAGGAAAATTAGGCTAAAATGTATAAGTTGAATAGTCTCCACTAAGCAAAACTGTAAATATTGTACATAAAACTAAGGCAAATGTAAATCTCAATAGAAGTGAATGTATGAGATTTCCCCCACTACTCATAAGTGTACATGTCAATAATTAGACACAGTTTTGTATGAAGAGTTCATTGTAAGTATGCAACTTCTCCCACCCTTCGGAAGTGTACTCGTCAATGATTTGACGAATTGCGTGTCGGGGAATTTGCATATAATAAAGGCCGATTTCGAATGAAAGTGTGTTCCAGAGCTAATAAGTGTTCCAGTGCTATTATAAGTGTGCCAATATCATTGAATTGTGAATCAGCTCGAAAATAAAAGGAAAAACAAGTGCTATCAAGAACATTGTGGTTTTAATAAGAGGAATCCCTGCAAGTGCGACCTCTGGTCTAGAAACGCCAAGCGGAATACGTCGTGTGATATAGTGGCAGCCTGTTCCACATCCCGCCAGCCCGGCTCATCGAACCAAACATCGTCAGCCAGCCAAAACTACAGTCCACTCGCTCGCTAGTCGACCACATTTTCGTGGTCCTTCGAGCCGGATCGTGGGGAAACGCGATGCCTACTACGAGATCGACGTCCGCAACAGGGAAGACCACCACTACAGATTGGAGCCTGGAAACACCGGCAGAAACCGAAACGGACATCTCCAGCCGGTCGACGATGACGCGACGCACGCCGCCGTTGCCTGGGTCCCCCGACCGCGCCGTGGGGAACCCTACAGTGTCCGCGCCTTCTACTCGCGCCGCAGGAGAGCGCACCGCGACCGCGTCCGCGCTGCCTGATCGCACCGTTGCAGCCGCGGAACAACGCGACCGTTCGATGTCTCCTATTCGCGCCGCACAAGGAGACCGTGTTGCGGAAGGGGATACTGCCGCTCGCGCCGCTCGCGCCGCCCCCCCGCCCCCCGCACCCGCTGAAAGAGGGCACGCCGCGTCACGCTCCGGTACCGCTGCCGTTAGAGCTGAATCACCCGCGCTTCGTGTAACGCGTTCGATAGCTAAGGATCCGGAATTATTAGCGCGTATCACCGAAGCGGAAGAGCGAAGGATATTAAGGAAGGTTGAAGAAGAACGATCTGCGATGGAGTCAAGACTGGGTGCTCGTCCGAAGGCGACAAGATTCGACAAGCCGCATGATGTACGCTCCATACGTTCATCAAAAAGGGCAGAAGTGGAAGCAAGAATGCAAATCGCCAAAAGGGAACTGGAAGTAGCTGAGGCCAGATCGAAGATAGCACAAGCCGAGCTGGAGCTGCTGCAGTTGGATTCGGACGAAGACGAGTTTGAAGACTTGCAAGACCATCGAGATCAAGTGGAGCGATGGCTGGACAAGGCTGCACCTGTGGAAAAGAGTGCCGCGCCGCCGACGCCGAACCCTCCACAAGTAGAAGAAAAGAAGAGCGACATACAAGAATTGGCTCTGATCATAACGAAGATGTCTCAGAAATCTACTGAACATAGTATCTCAAAGCACATGATCGAGCTACCTAACTTCAACGGTGCCAGTGAAGAATGGTTGGCGTTCAGAAGATCCTTTGAAGATACCGAGCGCTCGTTCACGAATACACAGAACTTGGCTCGGCTAAGAAGAGCACTTCAAGGGAGAGCAAAGGATGCCGTGAAGAGTTTATTATTCACCGCCGAGACACCACAGGAAGTGATGAAGGGTTTAGAAGCTCGCTTTGGGAGACCAGGGGCCATCGCATTAGCAGAGTTGGAGAAATTGAAGAGTCTACAAAGGGTACAAGAATCTCC
The DNA here is from genome assembly GCA_947044815.1 of Apomyelois bistriatella. Lineage (NCBI taxonomy): Eukaryota > Metazoa > Arthropoda > Insecta > Lepidoptera > Pyralidae > Apomyelois > Apomyelois bistriatella. The sequence goes on along the minus strand of OX345704.1, from coordinate 9,882,701 downwards.
AAGTGATATCTGCGCGTTCGCCAGCCATGTCAAGAACTCAGTAGCAACAATAAAGGCGCTTGGGAAGAGCCAGTATTTAAGTTCGCCAGAAACCATGAAGAGTTTGATCGAAAGGATGCCATCAAACATGAAATACAGATGGTTCATATATTATAGAAGCCGCCGAGAGGAAGAGAAACCGGAATTGGAACTCATCAGTGAATTTTTGGAAGTGGAAGCTGATATGTGTGGTGATTTTGCTCCCCTTGAAGTGTCCTGGGAGCCGAAGAAATCTGTGTCGAAGAAATGTGTTCATAATGTGCAAGAAGCGGAAGCTCAACAGCAACCTAAGAAGGCGGAATGTCCTGTGTGTCAAGGTGAACATTGGATCTACGAATGCAAGACATTTAAGGATGGAAACATAGACAAGAAGTGGGAAATGGCCAAGAAAGCTAAGCTGTGTTTCAAGTGTCTTCGCTATCGCCATTCAAGAAGAACATGCAGAGCTCCACCTTGCAAGAAGTGTACAAGATGGCACCACATAAGTCTCCACACTGATGTGCCGCCGGCTGCGACTTCAAATAAAGAGCAAGAGAATCCCTGCTGTAATACTCTGAAGTGTGAGAAATCTACTGACATCATATCTTCAGTATGCACCTCTACAGATGGAAGGGCTTATCTTAAAGTGATTCCTGTGGATTTATATGGCCCAAAAGGAACAGTGCGAGTGTTAGCATTAATGGATGAAGGATCGACTGTGACACTCTTAGATTCGTCCATCGCTAAAAAGATTGGAGCAGAGGGAATTACAGAACCAATCACAATTGAAACAATTGGAGGAAATGCATTCAAGAAAGGGAATTCTCAGAAGTTGAATATTAAAATCAAAGGAGCTCATCGCAAAGATAAGAGGACAATCGCAGTCAGAACAATTGACGAGTTGAGACTTGCGAAGCAAGAAGTGGAAGACGGAATCATTGAAAGATGTGAGCATCTCCGGCCTTTGAAGAATCAGCTTGTATTCAAGAAAGAAGAGCCACGTTTGCTGATTGGGCAAGATAATTGGGGACTCATCGTTACGAGAAGACTGAAGAAGGGCAAGAAGTCAGAGCCAGTTGCTTCACTTACGAGTCTAGGCTGGGTTCTTCATGGATGTGAAGACGGAAGCAACACACCAGTCAACTTCGTCAATCATAGCCGTCTGGTAGAAGATGAAACCGAAGCTCTAGTGCGACGTCACTTCGACATCGACGCCATGGGAGTGATGCCGAACCGCCCAAGCAACGACGCCGACAAGAGAGCCTTGGATGTCTTGGAACAAACCACAAAGAGACTACCAGATGGAAGATTTGAAACGGGGCTGCTGTGGAAGAGCGAAGCAGAGACGCTGCCAAACAACTATCATCAAGCGCACAAGCGTCTCATGAATATAGAGAAGAAGCTCGACAAGGACCCAGAGTTGAAGACATTATATGAAAATCAGATGAGCCAGATATTGGAAAAGGGCTACGCAGAGAAGGCGCCAGCTGAAACAACGCAGGGGAGGACCTTCTATCTGCCTCACTTTGCTGTGGTACACCCTATCAAGAAGAAGCCGAGAATAGTCCTGGACGCTGCAGACGACGCCACTCGAGGGACACCAAGGGAGTTTGACCACACGGCGAGATGGTTCAGGGGCCCTACCTTTCTATACGAAGAGGAGGAGAGATGGCCGGAAAAGCGTTTCGACATTCAAGCCATCGAAACCGGAGAAGAAAAGAACGTCCAGACAGTTGCACTAACATACGAAGTGCCACTACACACGCCAGATCCAGAGAGGTTTTCCAGCTGGACACGTCTACTTCGCAGCACAGCGCGTGTATATCAATTCATTGATATACTGAAGAGAAGACGTCAAGAGAAAAAGCACGTCAACGCTGCTGAAGATAGCAACTGGAAACCATATAAGCGTACAACGAAAAAGAAGACGAAGACTGAACTTCTTCATACAAGAGAAGGGAGAATATATGAGCCCATAGAAGAGGTCCACTTCAGAAGAGCCAAAGAAGAGTTGATTAAGTTGAGTCAAAGGGAAAGTTTCGCAAAAGAAATCAGCTGCTTGAAAAATAATAAGTGCCTGGAAAATTCAAGCACACTTCGTAAGGTCGACGTGTACATCAACTCAGAAGGGATCCTCAAGCTAAGAACTCGTGCAAAGAAGATTCAGATTGAGAATCAAGAGAAGAATCCAGTTATTCTAGATGGGAAAAATAGAATATGTCGCCTCATCATAGACCATTATCACCGCAAGTTCTTCCATGGAAATACAGAAACAGTGATCAACGAAATCAGACAAAGGTATTGGATCCTGCGCCTGCGAACTACAACAAGAGGGATTCTACATAAGTGTCAGTGGTGTAAGGTCCATAAAGGCACTCCTCAAATACCGCCTTTAGGAGACCATCCTGTAGAACGCCTGCAACATCATCAGCATCCCTTCACCTGCACGGCTGTTGACAACTTTGGGCCAATGCAAGTTTCCATCGGAAGAAGAATAGAGAAGCGCTGGGGGGTACTCTTCACCTGCTTGACCACGAGGGCGGTGCATTTGGAACTGTCTAACTCACTCAGCACCAGCTCTATGATCATGGCATTAAGGAGGATGGCAGCCAGAAGAGGAACACCCAAAGTCATGTTCAGTGATAATGGGACGAATTTCATAGGGGCCAACAAGGAGCTAGAAGAGGCAGCCGCCAAAGAAAACATCAGATGGAAATTCATTCCAGCTGGAAGTCCAAGCATGGGAGGAGCTTGGGAAAGAATGGTGCGCACCGTCAAAAGCGCACTGATGGTCGTCCTGCAAACACGAACTCCACCTGAAGAAGTCCTGCAAACATTATTAGTAGAAGTGGAGCACATAGTCAACTCACGTCCACTCACACACATAAGTATGGACGCGAATGACGAAGAAGGCCTGACACCCAACCATTTTCTACTCGGAAGGTCCTGTGGGGTAGCATCACCAGGCGAGTTCGAAGATCGAGATCTCATTGGCAAGGCGAACTGGAGGACGGTGCAGCGGCTGACTGACCACTTCTGGCAAAGGTGGATAAAAGAGTATCTGCCAACTCTGAAACCGCGGAAGATCAGCGGACGACACTCCGATGACCCACAAGTCGGAGATATCGTCCTTATAGTCGACGCGACATCACCCCGCAACACATGGCCTCGTGGAGAAGTCCTGAAGGTGTATCCAGGACCAGACGGCAGAGTGCGCATCCTGGACGTAAGGACACCGGGAGGAGTGCTAAGAAGGTCTACACGTCGAGTCGTCATCCTGGTGCCAGCAGCCACGTCGCTACCACAGGGAGAAGAGCTTCGCACTGCGGGGGAGAATGTTAGCGACGGACTTTAGTAATATATAAAATTTTATGTATTTAAGGTAGATTATGTACTAGGTAGGCAAATAAATCATGGTAGTTTTATTTCCCATAGTAATAAGGCTGATTATTTACATAGTTAGGTATAGATGCCAATATTGTATTAAGTGCCTTTTATACATATTGACTCGTAGCATAAGTGTAGTATAGTCGCTACGAATAATACCTAAAACAGAAGGTCGTGTAAATAATTAGTTTGTATATAGAATAGGAAAATTAGGCTAAAATGTATAAGTTGAATAGTCTCCACTAAGCAAAACTGTAAATATTGTACATAAAACTAAGGCAAATGTAAATCTCAATAGAAGTGAATGTATGAGATTTCCCCCACTACTCATAAGTGTACATGTCAATAATTAGACACAGTTTTGTATGAAGAGTTCATTGTAAGTATGCAACTTCTCCCACCCTTCGGAAGTGTACTCGTCAATGATTTGACGAATTGCGTGTCGGGGAATTTGCATATAATAAAGGCCGATTTCGAATGAAAGTGTGTTCCAGAGCTAATAAGTGTTCCAGTGCTATTATAAGTGTGCCAATATCATTGAATTGTGAATCAGCTCGAAAATAAAAGGAAAAACAAGTGCTATCAAGAACATTGTGGTTTTAATAAGAGGAATCCCTGCAAGTGCGACCTCTGGTCTAGAAACGCCAAGCGGAATACGTCGTGTGATATAGTGGCAGCCTGTTCCACATCCCGCCAGCCCGGCTCATCGAACCAAACATCGTCAGCCAGCCAAAACTACAGTCCACTCGCTCGCTAGTCGACCACAAACATAAAAAACGTGTATTTTTTGATAATAGACTACGATTTCGCCTTTTTTCGTTTTTAATGTAAATTGATAAAGTTTGATAAACGTACCTACAGTGCTAAAAAGGTACAGATCGATTTTCTTATTTGAAAGAATATTAGAAAATGAATAACTTCAATAGGAGTTCAAATGATGATAAAAATAAAACCATTAATTTTTTTAAGATCCTTATTTCCTTACGCTACATTAATTCATACATATGTTAAGCTAGCTAATAAAATAAATTCTAATGTGGAATCCTCCATTGACTGATTGGGTGATTCATCAATGCCAGTTCGAAACGGGAGTCCAGCCAGAAGCCAACATTCCCACTCGACATTTGAACTACTCTCGTTGTAACTTTTGTTTTTTATACATCAATAATAGAAAGAAAGGGTGTCAAAACTCACAATAGGTACTGTGGCGTTAACAGCAGGTTACACAGGACTATTTATTTCTTCTTTGCTTGTTCAGGGTATTCAGAATTACTGGGTAAGTTTTCTTCCGTTCTCTTATGAGACCGGTTCAAAAAAGATTCTCAAAAATTCTTCTGAATCCTACGTATTTTCCTCCTGGCAAGTGGCGGCATCGGCATTTCCATTTCTACTAAATGGAACTGTTGCTTTTATTTTTTGAGGGAAACTCAAAATCCATGTCATACCTATCAAAAATATGCTCTGAAAGTATTTACTCCTGTCACATCAATATTTTACATAAAAAGACAGATTTTATAATAGTTGACAATAAAAGCAATATAATAATATAACAATATAATAATATAACCAAAAAAGAACAATACAAAGAGAAGAAGTATTGGTGTAGATTGCCTGGAATAAGCTGGACTGAACGATTAAGAAGGAATAAGTTTTAAAAAGTTTGGACAAAAGAAAACATTTTAAAAATTATTGAGAAGAACGAGAAGAGGAAACATGTTAAGTACACCGGGTACATGATGATTTTATGATATACATTGGTTACTTAGATAATATAATAGGAAAAAGTGGTCCAGTTACATCAAACAAACGTAGAAACGAAAGCAAACGTCGTGTCGAGAAATAAATTTACTCACTTATGATCGTCAAGAATAATGGAGGGTTCAAAAGGAAACTTCACCGACAATCCCTTTCGCTCCTATGGTGAGGATGATAATGTCAAAAATTCACACGGTGAGAATTAGGTACAGTTTTAAGGCTATCCCAAGGAGGGCTTACATTAGGCGGTCATCACTATCACTACATAGTATAAAACAAAGTCGCTTTCTCTGTCCCTATATCCTTATGTATGTAAACTACGCAACGGATTTTGATGCAGCTTTTTTTAATAGATAGTGATTCTAGAGGAAGGTTTTTATGCCCATGCGAAGCCGAGGCGGGTCGCTAGTAAAATATACAACAATGTCTTTTAAATTATACCTATGTATTTAGACATACACCTCTTAAGGGGCCTAAAATTATTGCGTTTTAACTAACACCGAGCTTCTATCATATAATATTCCAAAAATGCAAATGATGAAAAAACTCGATTAAAAGTACATTTTATCAATGCAGTTAAGTAATATTTTATTAATATACAGGTCTAACTCAGACGCGACCTATTTAATTGTTCAAATCGATTGTAAAATTAAATATCACTGCTTTGTTTTTCACTTTGACCGCCGCCGCTTGCCAAGTTCCTTTTAGATGACGACGGGTCGACGGTCTTGAACGCACCACGTCCTCTGTATATTTCAATTCAGAGGAAAATTCATTTGAATTCAAAATAAAATGACGCAATACAGTACAGACAAACGTTAAAGTTTTTCATATTTCCATTACATCATAATATTAAAACATATTTTGCTATTGAGCCGTGATTTGGAAATATACTAAAGCCACAGTCTTATTTTGGAAGTAATGGAGCTAGTGTAATGCACTATCCATCAAAATTAGTATTGTAGTCTCCTTTTTGAACATCCACAGACAGTGGTCAATTTTCAAGCCAGAAACCACACGACATAAACTAAAAAATGTAATAAACTATGTTTAATTAGCAATTGGTGATGGCCTTTGTTTACGTTGTAGCGAGAATTCATAAAACACCAAGGCTAGTAAACAAGGTAGTTACCAACATTCATCAAAAATAACTTTTCGAGAAAATGCGCATATTGGCAAACTCATGCTTTATTTTACAACACACTCATATGTAATACTTACATACCTATAAGCCACCATGAGGCAACGATTGGGTGAACAATTTTATGTATATACCTCGTCAAAAATGATCCTTCTAAAAGTAGAGTTCCACAAGGATCGATCTTGGACCGATAGGTATTTTTTCCTCTTGAGTTTCCTGGGAGAATTGCCCGTAATATCTTAAGTAGTTATTGTCATGTTTCTTTTAGGATGAATACCTACTAACTTTTATTTTAATGTCGGAACACCTACCTATATTCTCAACAAATATAAACCAACATTTTCATTGTGTCACCGCTTGATTTGGACACTTTAGTGTAAGTAATTACAATTTCCTAGCAAATACTTAGCTTTTTGGCATTAATCCAGGCTTTAGTTAGTGTTGTACAGAATAGATAATAGTAGCAACGTAGTGTCAGCACGAACATTGTAGAAATATAGACTACAATAATTAGGCAATTAAGTAATAATAACAGTCCAAAAAAAATCTTCACTTTGAACACATGAGAAATTTCCACTGCTACTAATTATAGTTAGATTTGCGAAAAGACGTCACAGCTAAACATCAAAAGATTTACTAGTAAGTAGTTATCAAAACAAACTTTAGCTAGTTTAACCTTGGAAACAGTTTATCCAAAACACCAGGCCGGATGCTGAGATCCCTAAAAAACAATGACTGGAAGCGGATCAAGGGAATTTAAAAGTTGGCACAAACTCAAAGGCCACTCATGTACGGTAACGCCTAGTCATTTACGAATTTCCATTGCTCGGCATCTTAGATATTGCGGACGTAAGCTGGAAGTAAGGAAGCAGTGTATCGAAAAGTTGATTTTCCGCAGGATTGGACGATGTCGAAATTTGATATGACCGTGTGTGCCAAATTTTCATTCATTATTTTATGGTATTTTGTGTATCATCAACGCAAATAAATCAAGAAATTTTGTTTATCCCCCAATTTCAATTTTCATTTATAATACCTAAAAAATCGTACTAAAGTATAATGATTTTGTTCGACACCGAATTCACCGGTTATGTCGAATACTCATAGATTTTGAGAGTCGCATTCTAAAACAACTCCCTCAAAAAGATGATAATAACACAATATGGTTCATAACTTTTAAATCACATTAGAATCATATGAGACGAGTGAAACAGTCTCTCGTAGAGTATTATATTCCTTAGTCTAATTTTACTCCACTTCAGATGATTCACGCTGCCATTGATACGTTACGCTTACGCGCAATAATGTGCGCCAGAAATAGTAGCTGATTCGCTTTTCGTAAACTTATTATGTTGAAAATGAGAGGAAATTTCTCAAATGGATAACAAAAAAATAATAAATTGCAAAATAAATACAATCAAGAGGTAGAAGTACTACCTACTACAAATATTATTTATAAACTAGGGTCTCATCGATACAAAAAAAATAATGTAATTTTTCACAGATTAAAAGTAAGACGATTGTTTTATTGGTATTTTCATATATTTTTCATTTAATGCATGTTTCTTCTTAAATATTTTTTTGCATTGTTTCTTTGCTTCTACTCGTAATCTTATAATGCTTATTTTAATCAGTTTGATCATCAACATTATTTATTTGTAATGTCGTCTTTTTATTTTTATAACATCATAAGCTTTATAGCGATCAAATATTAAGTTTATGAAGCTTTTGTTCAGATTTAACGCATTTCAATGAACCACTGAGGTTCTACATTTTACATTACAACCATAGACATCCAAAAAATTGCTATCTAATAGGAACAAAATTCATAAAAGAAACTTAGTAAATAGCAAAGAAGTTCGAATCACGCGCGGTCTCGACGCAATTTTTTTAAATCTATGGTAAATAGATATTATTTGAAAACTCGAAATTACCAAGTAACTTTGACATTATATAACCCACGTCAGCAAGGGTGTTCAGAATATAGCATACATAAAAGTTGGGCCTAAAAACAAAAACCAAACCATTCAATGTATAACGATATTATCAAGTTGTGATTCCGCTTTATTCATGCCATTATCAATATGCTTGATTGCAATAAAAAATATAATTACAAAGCTTTACGAATAAAAAATAATACTCAATCGAATTTCAGGCTGAGTTAATATACCGGCCCACGACTCGCAGCGTCACCCGACTCGTCACGTATCCCGAGCCACCACACCACATCGTCCGTGTGCGTGTCCGTCCGTCCGTCATCCTCAGAGAGCTGGACCGCATCAACCACCGTTCAAGGTCCACTCTTGCAATTTCGGCTGTCGACGATTTCTGCAGATCGGAGTCTACAAAAGTGAGTGCTAATTTTGATTAGAGATCTAATCTCTCATTATGTTTCCTAGTTAAAACGGTAGGATATAAACGCTGAGGATTTTGTATGTCTTATGGCGGAACAAAGAGTAACCGCTCTTGTTTACCATCTACTGTACTACCAAAATAAATGAATTTGAAAGGACATTAGAACCAATTCTTCCATTTATGGACCAATGAAAAAAATCTACGCCGTTAAAGAAGTCGGCATATTATTTGTCCTATCTGACCAAAAAACCACTATATTGAAAGGGAATATCCCAATGAAGACACGTTGAAATTATTGTTAGACAAAAAGTTACAATGGCTACTTTAATAATTTTCAGGCCTTCGAAGACGAAAGCCGTCGCATCCGCGCCGACACTGCCGCTCTCTTGCTGCGCGCCCGCTCCGTAGTCCCACGTGCTGCCTCTGTATTACCTGCTGACACTGTTTACTCGTAAGTGATCAAGTATACCTACAACATCCTTGATTGACGACTTCCCATTATCACGTTCTACGTTGTCCGGCAAATTCTACACGTACAAATTATAAAAATTTGAACTCTTTTCTACTTGATTAACTACTTTACGTACCTACCTACACTTATCATCTAAGAATGAAATTTTCTGTGTCTACAATTCCCTTGCTCTTCCGTATTCAGATGAAACAATCAAACCATCATACCATCATTTTCATCTAGAATATGATTGTCAAAAAAGAAAGTTCAGGAGAATTCATTGCCAGATTATATTTCACTACGGGTTAAATATACCTAGACGAAAAACTAGTGAATGAAGGTTGACGCATGTAGCCAATACATTGTCATCGCACCTGCGCTAGGTCAAGTTTTTCTCTGGCTGATGTAACAGAACAGAAATAACTCATCCATTGATGCGCCTATCAAACCCTGGCACTGACATTGAAGAAGAGCAGATTCTCGCGGCATTTGGCAATGTCATCGATGCTTATACAGAAGCAAATGACCAATTGGTGATAAAAGCCTGTCAATCCTGCGAAAAGTATGAAATTTTTGGTTCTTGGAAGAACAATTCCACGTGGGTGTTGGTTCCACAGCCAAATTTTGCACTCGACGTGTTTCGTGGCGTTCCGACTCTGGCGAATCGTCTTTTAATTATAGACTGGTTAAATGCCAGCTGATGTTTGCGTACCGCTCTAATAAAATGTTTTACGGCATAATTCGTGTGGTATACGTGATTGATGGATGAAATTTCTCATGGATAACAAGAAATATGTCAGAGGGGGTGCGCTGATAGAAGAAGGGGCTTCTATCATTTCAATATGCCGTATCTAGCTGCGCAATCGCGCAGCCTTACACCTGGATTTCATTTTGCAGATTTTTCATAACTTAATAGCATACTTGAAATCGGTCAGATTGAAGTCCACCAGTAGAATTCTTGCGGCTGGCTAATATGAAGAATTAGAAATCATTGAGCGTTTGATACAGAAGAAGCATCAACGTAATTCATTTCCAGGTACGGATATGGCGAGCCAGTGCCATACAGGTTCAGCAATGATGCTTACATCGCCAGGCTTCTTGTGCCATTGCGTAGCGTTGCCGGAAACATCCACAACATTTCGTTTTACAATGAGCCCGCCAAGAAGTTTACTGGTAAGTTTAAAGAAAACTCAATAACCGATCAGATTGAACGAGACCACGCACAAAATATACTTAAATTAAAAACCAATACTATCATATACCCTTTGATTATTTATTATCTATCTAAACAAATAAAAAGACAACAGTTTTTAAACGAAAGGTTTGTCCTCCGAAAACAGAAAATAGTTTCCCTAACAACTTCTTTGGCTGATAGACAGAATTAGGTAGGTAACACTTTTATTTCAGGAAACCAATACTGACACTGGTAATCTCATTAGTTCCCAGTAAGTTTTTACCTTATCCGACTAACATTTAAATTCTAGTGTGTCTAGGGTTGCCACGTCTTTAATCTATTCGACGATCGTTTTATTTTTGTATAAACTTTACCTGGCAGCCCTAAGTGTGACCCTGTGGTAACATGAGGTGTTCTCTCCAGGACGCGGACACCTCGCGTGCGTGCACTACTCCGGTAACAAGGGCTTCTCCAACCGAAGACCTCTCTACAAGGAACTCAGCATCAGGGATGACGTAAACCTACTGTCATTCTATGCCAAGAACAGGCTCGCGGCCGCCGGTTTGGCCGTCGAGAAGGCCACAGGTACCTCATAACGTCGCAACGCTCCCGCTCGCTTCGTCCCTTCGCTTAAATTTAAAAAGAAGATGTTAAACGATTCTAAAAGTCAGCTTCGCGCCCCGCGGGGTTAAAAACAGATTTAAAATGAAGAATAAAGTCCGTGTCTAACACTGTGTGTGGTGTCTCTTGCAGCGGGCGGCGCGCCGGAACAGCCGACGGCGGCGCAGTGCGCGTAGCTCACATTCGCGCGGCGCGGCGCGGGCGTACGCGGCGTCCCGTCCGCTGTTTCTATCGTGTCATTATGACTGTGTAACGGTGCCATAAGATTATATCGCAGCGAACTCGAAGCCTTAAAAACATGCTTGGAAATTCGCTAAATTGATATACCTCTTATGGGGCGCCAGTTTTGCCATAATGGCAAAATTTATACAGCAAACTTGACGCCCGGCTAGCCTGCGCCCGCGCCACGTTCGCCCTTCGCGCTCTCTGATCTCGGTATAACGCTCCGACTAACCAGATCATCTATTTTTTTATTCATATTCAAGATCAAAGTTATTTTTCTACGACGATTTTCGAACGATATTAATATTTAGTTTACTTTCTAGTCATCGTTGTGATAGCGCAATGTACCGCGCCATATTTTTCGGTGACCGAGACGTCTCGTTTTCACTTAACAGAACTGATTTTACTTAACATTATTAAAGGATTTTTACCAGTACCGTAGTTGTTTTAATTTGCATGTTAGAAGCCCTATGTCACGCCTCAGATCCACACGCTTAAAATAATGCTTTGCTTTCTGTACTAAAAGATATTGAAAATAAATCTTATAACAAATAACATAAGTATGAACTGAACACTAAAAACAAACGTAAATAAAATTAAGTAAAGTCCATTCGATACAATTCATACATGGCAAATATCATTAGTAACTGCAAACCACAATGACGTAGAAAACAACACACATTCAAACTTAAAAGTCTGTAAGGCGAACTGATTCCAACCACTGTATTACATACTTGTGTTATGACTATGACATGTATAACACAGAGCTCTGTGTACACGATATCACGCACACAAGTCAAATATCTTTTCATAACTTAATTTCTATAGCATTCCAAATGGGAGGGTTCTAAACATCCATATAGCATCACAGCATGCAGCAAGCACCGAGATTCTTCCAAAACCATAGCGATGTTCTCATTCGGCTTTGCCATCGAGCTTCAGCTGGGGTCTAACAGCTTGGATGACAGAGCATTTCGAATGGACTGCTACGGCGCTTGCTCTTCTTCCAGAAATACCATGAGAAATGAGTAACTGTTTCTAGTGCATCCACGGAAAAGCATCTTTTGATTTCATACGGATTTTGTTATACAAACGGCAAATTTTTATCACAATTTTTGTAGAATTCATCAACAATCTCTGCTATTATTGACGTGACAACGTCTTAAATTAGGTTGCGGCTGGGAGTCACTTATGAAAAAGTGTAACGCTCGGTAACGTTACGATGAGTCACCGAACGAGAGAGAGGCCCGCCGAATGCCTTGCGTCTCTCTCCCACTCAACTATGATCGGTCTGCCGCGCGCGGCAGACCGCGCGCGGCAGATTATATTCATACCAATAAATATTCTACCGAGAAAAAGACGTTGTCACGTAAAATCTTCGCCCGTAAAACCGACTTTACAGGCAACCATTTTTGTTTGTTAATGAAAAACGCATTGATGTGGATGCACTAAATTATATCAGAAAATTCAGCTATTCATTTCTTCAATGGTCAATATCTTTTGGATTTTATAATATTGGCCTCGGTGCAGAGAAACTGCTACCTTGGAGGCCGAGCCGCAAGTTCCAGGCTCCCCAGATGATGGAAGACCCAGCTTTGGAGCTGAAGGCTGCGAAAGCTGATAGGGAAGCTAGGTTCCGTGCTACAACTGCTGAACCAGTCCTGACTCCGTCTGTGGACTTGGCAGAAATAAAGAGAAAGCGACAAGAAGAAGCTCGCGCTGCTGAAGAAAAGTAAGTTTGTGAAACATTATACATAAAGAGAAGCTCAAAAAAATTGCATGGAAATTATTTTAAGTGCATCACTTTACTTGTAGACTTGTAGAGTAGAACGAACTATGTCCAGCAATTAAATTGATTTTTATTAATAATACAAACAATATTTAAGGGATTTGATTAATGCGATAATAACTAATTTAAAAAAATATACTTTCAGGGCCCTTAAGGAAGAAGCCAAACGTGATGCCGAACGCAAAGCTCAGGTAATTGTGTTAAGCATTTAGTTAGACATTTGCTAAAATGTTGAATAAATAATAACTAAAACCAATAATTTCCAGGCGGAACGAGAGGCAGCAGAAAAGAAAAAGGCCGAGGAAGATGCGCGTAAAGCCGAAGAAGCTAAACGTAAAGCCGAAGAAGATGCAAGAAAGGCAGAGGAAGAAGCTCGCAAAGCCGAGGAAGCTCGTCTTGCTGAAGAGGCTCGCTTAGCAGAGGAAGCAAGACTCGCAGAGGAAAAGAAAGCTAAAGAAGCGAGACTTGCAGAAGAGGCCAAACTGGCCGAGGAAGCGAGGCTAGCAGAAGAAGCGAGATTAGCTGAAGAAGCAAAATTAGCGGAAGAAGCAAGATTAGCAGAAGAAGCTAGGCTAGCAGAAGAGGCGAGGTTAGCAGAGGAAGCCAGATTAGAAGAAGAGAGACAAGCAGAACAAAGGAGGCAAGAGGAACTCGCCCGTTTAGAAGAATTGGAGAAACAGGCCCAGGAGGAACGTGAGGCAGAACTTGCACGACAGGTATTACTTAAGTTTGATGAATATAATTTGACGTTATTCAATACACGTTTTACTGGTGATTACAAGATTTGTAGTGTAGACCCACGATCAATATTATATTGACACACTTGATATAGAACTTGAATTAGTATAAAAGATATAATACTACAAATGATGGTTACTTAATTAAAAATATATATATATTAAACCAAAAAAATACAATTTCAGGCCGCCGAATTAGCAGAGATCGCAAGACAAGAATCAGAATTAGCCGCTGCTCGTTTAGAAGAGCTCTCCAAGAGCGAGTCTGCTGGAGACAATGAGGCTTTCGCTGACGCTGTAGAGAGGTAAACCAGAATTTCAAATTTAACTATGCTGATCAAGAAGATAGTAAATGTTGCAAAAGACAAATTATAATAACCCCTTTATTTTATAGCAATAAAGAAGGTATTCTTGAAAATCATTATACTGAAAACACTCCGAATGAAACAAGACTGATCAATATAGTGGTATAAATAATTTATGTAACATGAATAGAAGAAGAAAGGAAGCAGTTACTGCAGCATTGTGTGTGTAGTTAGGTCTTGTATTTAGAAGCCTGGCTCTTCATAAGATTTGATACTTTTTGACAATGCGCGTCATACAATGGTCTCGTCTTGGTAACATTTTACTTCCACACTAACAAATATTTTTCCCGCGCACTGTTTCATGTAATCAGAAGTATCGCTCGTGCTTTGGATTTCACTGCATAAAGTAAAGTAGGCTACTGGGAAATAAAAAGCGACCATACTTAAAACGCAGTTGAGCTGTAAAAATGTGTTATTCAACTTTTAAATTTAAAGAATTTAAGAAGTTTTCACGACTCTATATCTGGAAAATATAACTTTAATTATAACTTCTACTTACAGCGACACTGCAGCAGCCGAAGAACCTGAACCCATTGTAGAAGAGCCAGCCAGCCCTGAAATTGTCCCTGAAGAAGCCGCGGAACCCGCCGCTGACGTCAGCGAAGACGAGCAAGCAGAGCCTGACGTCACAGACGAAGAATAAAATATATTTTTTAAATATCACTGCATTTCCTCTTATGGATGTGATCGATGGAGTAGTAGACAGTATGCTGACGACACAAAACCTCAACAACCATTTTTGGTTGAGGTTTTGTGTTGCATGTCTTAATGAGACTCAAAGCAAACTTTTTTATATGAAATAAATAAAGATTTCGATCACAATCTTTTTTCTAAAATCTTTTGTGGTAATAGCTAAGCACTGTTCATGTTACTTATTAGCTGAATGGTGTAATAGCATAAGACATCTGTTTGTTTTTCTATCGTCTTTCTGCACGTAATTAAATTACGCAAAAATGAAAGCACTTATCCTTTCCTCGTATGACGATGTACTACCACCGTAACAATGTGACATTAAAACTAAAAAAAATTAAATGTCTTAGTGTAAGTGTTCTATAATGTTATATTTTGTTAAATTTTAACAATAAAAGACAAATTAACATTTTTTGTTTAATTGAAACTCATAATAATATATACTTATTTTACTTTAGACAATATCATCTATGCAACTGACCCCTTTATTCATAAAAATTAATAAATGTTTGTTAGCCTATTTTAACTGAATATGTTTTGACCCTTTCTCTCTTATTGAAATTTACTGTGAAAGAAAGATTTAAAACACATTTTAGTTAAAATGGGCTTTACAAACATTTTTTAATTTTTATGGAAAATTAGGGGTGTCGGCAATAAATAAAAACTACAGTTATGTGTATGTATTTATGTAGAAAAAAAATAAAAATATTACAGAAAGTGAAACTTAACTGACTTCACAAAATATAAAACAACAAAGGGTTAGAGTATACGAAAGGAAGCGCAAAATTTGGGAGAATTTTTTTGCAGTGATTCCGCTTGTCATATTGTCACACATTTTTTATTGTCCTATGTCACAGATAACATCATTAGCATCACTTTTGGTTATGTAAAGATTTTTGCGATGCTTATTATTCGAGTTTTACCGTATTTTCGATTTCGACAACCAAAAACGAAGTTAGAGGATGGCGGCATTTTTCACAAATCCGACTTTATGGAGGGTCATAGGTTAGGTTATAGTTATCTTGTGACGCCTAAAATAAACAAGCGAGCGTTCAACTTCCGCACACTCTGACCCAACAAAGTCTATGAATAATTAATGTAACATCATAGGTTACAGCGTCACATGAATATTTTTAGAACTTGGCTTGACATGTTTAAAGCTTTAAAATCGGCAATGTGTAAATAATAGATAATTCTATACATCCATCTCTAAACTATTAACTGAAGACTTTTGGTGCAGTCGCTTTCCACTATCAGGCTTAGATCTTTGAAACTATGCAACGGATTTTGATGCTGTTTTTTTTAATGGATAGAGTGATTCAAGAGTAAGGTTTATGTATAACCCATAATATTGCACCCATGTGAAGCCAGGGCAGGTGGCTTGTGTATGTATAATAACAATAAAAGCTTATCATAAATCCATCTTGTCAATTTTTTCCATAGTGCTTGTTACTTCTTCTATTGAAACTTTATTTTCTGCTTTCTTTTGTGGAGGCTTCAATGGTTTTGAAGGTTGACTTGGTTTGGGATTCTTATTTATTTCTAAAAATTGTTTGTCTATATCCACTACTTTTTGCTTTATCTGAAAATGAAAAAGACGTACGTATTGACTTCTGTATTATGAAATCCAAAAGGCTGTCAGCATTTGAACATTGAATAGCAATATTTATATTTTATATACTTGTATGTTGGATTGAATAGAATAGTGCAAATTTATGTTTCCTCGTAACGATTGATGGATACTAGGCACTAGCAATTTATATTTCTATACTAATATAATAAAGCTGAAGTTTGTTTTGTCTGTTTGAATGCTTATTGAGTGCTGGTGGGATTTAAAAAAATATTTCTGCATATGATAGCCTGCCTCTTGAAGATGGTTATAGGCTATAGTACATCAACAAAATGGGCGAGTGAAACGGCAGGGAACAGCTACTAAACAGTATAGGTAAAAAATATAAAAAAATAGGTAAAACGCTATAAATGGTTATGAAAGCCTAACTTACGTTTTTTAAACCCAAATTAACAGCCTTGGCCTTAGGCTTCTTTAAACTTTTTGCTCCAGCTACTTTGAATACATTTGCTTTAGGACCTGCTGATCCTGGCTTATTCTTTTTACCCATTGTTTTAAGAGAAATGTGGTACCCGGATTTCTTCTGTAAAGGTACTAAATGCACTCAATGACTTAAGTTGCTTAAATCTAGTTTATTTATATTGAGTTTGTACGTCCGAATTAACAAAAGCAATAATAAATTAAATTAATACAATCTTTGAATTGAATGTTGAATTGTTGACCATGTGCATGTCACTGTCACTGTCAAAAACAAATCATAGTGAGTGACAATGACAAACAATGGTAAAGTTAAAAAAACCCGTTCGCAAATGAATCATTTTACGCAAATTGCATAGACAAATCCACGAGCTGTGTAAATCCCTGGCCGTGCGCGCCGATGAATGACCGTGTGAGTCGGGCATAACTTTGTGAATATTTGCTATTTTAATGTCAAAGGAGTTTTCTGGGTCTTGTTTTGTTTGATTTGATAAGATTAAAAAATTGCACATAAATTGCAATATTATTGTGTTTTAAAGGAAATACACAAGCCGTCAAAATTACTTACTACTCCAAGTATAACGGAAATTTTACCACCATGGCTAAGGTGAACCTCTACATATTTTATTCTATTAAAATAAATTGGACTTGTATTATAAACAAGTTTATTTGCATACTGGCTTCTCTGGCTTGAGTAACATATTTTCAATTATCTAGTATTACCAGTTGTTTTTGTAGTTGATTTCCTTCATCTGAGACCCACGTGAGACATCCAGTTTCGTAAATTTTGCGTGATTTTGTTTCTCACATCAATTTTATAAATATTTACAATGAGCGATAGTAAGGTAATTACAAATCTCAATTTGTTGATGATCAATACAAAATTGATTATAGTTAGACTATTTTTGATTATTTGTTTATTCATTATTCTCATCTCCATGATTCTCATATTCTCTGTACTTAATTTTTTTTATTTTAGTTAGTATTTCTTTCTTAAAGTGTTATCTTTTTTATTTCAGCCAGTATTGTATTCATACTGGCGAAGCTCATGTTCATGGCGCGTAAGAATCGCGCTTAACCTCAAAGAGATACCATATGATATCAAAGCCGTCAGCCTCATCAAAGGCGGAGGGGAACAGCACTGCAATGAGTACCGAGATGTCAACCCAATGGAGCAAGTTCCTTCACTATGTATAGGTAAATATTATAATAGATGAACTATTTCTTCCTTTTTTAATTTGGTATTATTTTAATGGCCACTGCTGTTGTCAATCCTCTTTAGAAATGCTATTGTTTCGTAAGAGTTACAAACTAATTTAAATCTCTGTTTGCTCCTCTGGCATCTTTAAGGATGTCCAAAGAGAAACTATCCTACTCCCGTTTTTTTATGTATATATTTTTCATACTAAGTGACAAATACACAACCATGAGAGATAAAAAGTTAGATTTAAAAAAATTCAAAATCCGATTAGCCTCTTTTACTGGAAAGGAACAGTAAGAGAAAAAACATTTCAAATTCAAAATTATTTAACAGTATACTAAAATAATAAATAATTAAGTTTATAAAGCATATATTTAGCGAGTCCCTCTCATACATAATGGTGAATTACATGCAGAATAATATTAAATTACAGATGGACACACATTTATAGAATCTTTGAGTATAATGCACTACCTCGAGGAGACGAGACCTCAAAGGCCCCTAATGCCACAAGACTGTTTCAAAAGAGCCAAAGTGAGAGAGATTTGTGAGGTAAGTGCCTGTTTATCAATATCCTACTATGTCCTGAATCTGCCTATGCCAATTTTTTATAACCTATGTCATTCCCAAGTGAAAGGAAAGTCATGGCCATGATGCAAACTATTGTTTATTCCAATTAAGCACAAGTTTTTTTTGACAGATGGTGCATTAAATCCGTGTCAAAAATTAAATTGTTGAGGAGTTTCGTCTTTGGAAGCTTTTATGTTAAGTATTTTATTTTAATATTTGCAGGTGATAGCATCCAGCATTCAGCCTCTCCAAAACCTGATAGTGCTCATCTATGTTGGTGAAGAGAAAAAGAAAGAATGGGCCCAGCATTGGATAACTCGAGGATTTAGGGCTGTTGAGAAGCTGCTGTCAGCGTCTGCTGGAAAATATTGTGTGGGAGATGAGATCACGCTGGCGGATTGTTGCTTGGTGCCGCAAGTGTTTAATGCTAGGAGGTAAGTTAAGTTGGAAGTACTAGCTTTCGCCCGCGTGTTTTCCCACGGGAATAGTGTTTTGTCCCAGGATGAAACATATCCTATATCCTTCTCAATACTTCTATGTGTATGCGAAATTTCAAGAAGTTTGAAAGCTGTGAGAGCGTAACAAACAAACTTTCGCATTTATAATATTACTAGCTGTTCCCCGCGGCTTCGCCCCGCGTGGGCCTCGGTTATATCGCGCCCAAAAGTAGCCTATGTTTGACCTCAGGTCGTTAACTACATCCCTACCAAATTTCATCACAATCGGTCCAGCAGTTTAGCCGTGAAGAGGTGACAGACAGACAGACAGACAGACTTTCGCATTTATAATATTAGTATGGATTAGTATGGATTTAGGATATTTATAAAATGCGAAAGGTTGTCTGGAACGCTTTCACAGCTAAACCGCTGGATCGATTTTATTGGAATTTGCTATGGATATAGTTAAAAACAAGTACCACGCAGGCGCAGTTGCGGGTAACAGCTAGTATTAATTAATTCGGCTTTTTTATGACCTGACTGCTGCCTTTGGGAATGCTTTTGTTAGTGGACCGTTGACACCGCCGCATGTCGGATAGGGGAAAGAGAAAGATATTTTTTTAGCATTGTATGTAAGAACCTCAATTTCATTGTTAATTAGCAAATATTAACAAAATTAATTTTCAATTCAGTGGTGGTAAGTACTGGCCTTAAAAGGAACCACGGCCGTGAGAGCGAAAGCGCACTGCAGCCGGACCGGCATTTTGCCGGATGAAGACTGGCCTTGTTTGTGCCGCAACGTTTATTTTAATATTAACTAGCTTTTGCCCGCGGCTTCGCCCGCGTGAACTTCCCTCGGGATCTTTTTCCCGGGATAAAAAGTATCCTATGTCCTTCTCCTGGCTCTAAACTACCTCCCTGACAATTTTCAGCTAAATCGGTTCAGCCGTTCTTGAGTTATAAGTGGAGAAACTAACACGACTTTCTTTTATATATATAGATTTGAGTAAAAATTAATGTTATATGATTTAACTATAAAATAAGGTAATAGTATCGTCATAAGTGGTTTTTGGTTCTCATTAGCTATGTTACATTGATTTTTTATTATTATTTATTTCTAGCGACCCGCCCCGGCTTCGCATGGGAATAAAAACCTTCCTCTTGAATCACTCTACCTATTAAAAAAAACCTCATCAATATCCGTTGCGTAGTTTTAAAGATTTAAGCATACAAACGGACATATGGACAGAGAAAGCGACTTTGTTTTATACTATGTAGTGATACTAAGGTAATAAATCGTGTTTCCAGATTCCACGTAGACCTGCGCCCTTTCCCCATAATATTGCGGATCGACCGCGAACTGGAGAACCACCCCGCCTTCCGCGCCGCGCACCCCTCGGCGCAGCCCGACTGTCCCCCGGAAGTGGCCAAATGAACACACGATATTTACTACCCATACACCCATGACGCATGTTTATAACACAACCTGTATTCTAAATAGCCGCCTTTTTGTACTTTTTACACATAACCTCTTTAATAGCTTTTCATTTTTTATTGCGGCAAAACTAGTTGTAAATATTTAAAATCAGGTACACACACACCCATTTTGACAGCAGGACAGAAGTATGGAGAATATAGAAGTGCGACAAAGACGTGAAAGCGTTTGCGATTTGATAGCTGTCATTTTAATCACATGCTATATTTGACAAAGTACAGTGTGATACAAAAGAGTAGGAAAAAGGATTTAGAAAAATTTTGGTGTTTTAAAATACCAAAATATATAATAAACAGGCTTCTTAGCGCATTTTATGTTCGAGCTATTCAAGTTTTAGGATCACTTTCTCACTGGTATGACATGGGCCAGCAGAGCAACTATAATGTAAAATAATTTTTAACTTCATCTGTATAAGACTAATTATCGCTTGAAAGCTATAAACGGCTCGTGCCCGTGTCGCCGTATTGTTTTTCTTTGCAATAGGAACTTTAACTTTATCTTCATATTGATAAGACTAGTAATATTTGACAGGTCAAAAAGAAATCCTCTTTCAGATAGTAGTTGATCCTTTCGACTTTTTGTACGAAAATGTTTGAACAAACGGTAAGCTCTTTTTCAACTCTTTTGTGTACCATTTTACGTTGCCATGAAGTATTTTGTTTTTATCATACATACACAGCTAATTTAAGGACTCTATTGTATGGGTAGGATTGTCTAGATTTGCATTTTTATATTGTTATCTTAAATATAAGATTATCTATGTGTATGTGACACGAGGCACACAGTAAAATCTTTCTCACTGCCAACAGTTATTGTAGTCATTAATTTTAGTAGTAAGTATATAATATGTAGCTGCCATCTGGTTAAATTCGTCAACTAAATAAACGCCTAGGCCGATTATTGACTACAGATTAAACTGAACTTCGGCTGTTGTTAAAAACAGAATTAATCTATATATATTACAAAATAACATCAATTTCTGTGGTCTTACAATGATGCAATAATGAGTAAGGGAGATGTCGCCTTACATAATGTATTGCGCCATCTCGCTTCTCTTCACTTGATTTTAGATCGCTTGTAGAGGTCGTAATCCTGAAGTTTTCTTTTGCGGTACTCACCGCTTCCGACGAAGTGCACGTGAATTTTCAATATTGTTTTGCGTTTTAGCTACTATCAAGACCCTTGATCGGATCGCAAACACACACACATAATAATAGTTTTTCTATTGAGCCTGGATTCTTCAAGCCAAATGATTAATGTGTGGGTTTACGTTAGCCACCATTTTAAGGCCTCTTATTTATATCTTTCAGTTTTGTGCCTCAATATTATTTTTAGTGTACATGCGTATCATTCCACACATTTTGTGTGTTATACAAAATATTATAAGCTTCTTAGAAAGTAAAATCTAGTCTTAATATTAATTTTAAGTGGTTTTACAAGGTTTTGGGTCGTATAGTACATTATTATAAGTATGTCCCTATTTCACATGTAATTATTGTGCCATTTTATTGTAATAAGTACCTATAAGTTTTGTGTTTTGTATATTTCTTTATAACATTGTTATACCATGGTTTTATATATTTTTAATGTTTGTTTCAGTGGAAATAAAATAGCTTTTCTTTATATGCTGTATGTATTTATTGAAGATCTTCCTGCTTCTTCATTCGAACGTACTTCCTAATTACATATTCAGAGCTTAAATAAGGTATGATCGATCTTATCACAAACTAATGACTGGTTAAAACGAGATCAAAATTAGCTTATGTTTGACCCCTGGTCCTTAACTATATCCATACCCAATTTCATCAAAATCAGTTTAGCGTTTTAGCCGTGAAAGCGTAACAGACAGACAGACTTCCGCATGTATAATATTAGTATGAATATGGGTAGAATGGAAGTATGGATTATATGGCGGTACTGATTATTACAATGGTGCAACTGGCGTATTACCTCCGTAAACCATTTTACAGGGAAACCAGAGCAACAGGAACATCCCTAGTCTGGTTTCCCTGTAAAAATCTGATTTTTCAGGCTGCAAGCACAGAATACCTAATAGTAAATTAATATTGTAAGTGTTAATTGAACGTTTTCAAACATTTTAACTAAATGAACGCATTCGTAAATAATATTACATTTTGTGATGACGTTTGACAGCACAAAAGTTACCACAATATTAAATCTCCCCATTTATTGGGTTAATGACCACTGAGAGAGAGAGAGAGCTGAACATTAGCAGAGGTTTTTTTATTTTATCTAATGAAAAAGCTGTCGACGGGTATTTTATTGTCTTAAATAATTGTTAATTATCTTCCAACTATGTAGATAGTAATAAAAAATTTTTGAAAGTACTTTGCCGGTCACTGCCAGTGCCATACCGGTGTGAATTAACCAACCAAATTCTTTAAAAACCCAAACTTGTTGAGAATAAATAGTATTGTATATGTATAGAAAAATACTTACTTACATACTTATTTTATTTATATTTTTTAACACGGTTCTCGTTTTTAACTCGGTTTGTGCACAAAATTATGTTTAAATTCTATGTAGTAAAGCCTTAAGTTATTGATACATTTTTAAAAACCATATTAGCGCATTACCGCATTTACCGGAGTACATTACATCACAAAACACTTCTGAAAACGCGCTGACGAGAAAATTGTTCTTTATAGATTTTGAATCTAAAGAAGGGGATTATTTTTCAGGTTATTGCAACACTGACATGCTTACTGTCAAACGTATCGAACGCTTCTCGTCGCTTTGTCGCGACTCGCGAGTTTAGCTCTTCGAGTGTTTATGAATTTTATTAGGCATTGTTGGGTTCGCGTCTTGTCGGCTTCGTGTTCGCAATGGCACAATGAATACCAATCTTGTCCTGTGTTGTGTTTAGTGATTAAATAACAATGCGTGTCGTAGCTGACCCAAGTGCTGTGTTGTGAATACCTTGTGTCTTGGTGCTGATTTAAAATGACCGAGAAAAATAAATCCGAAAAGATGACTAATGCATCGAAACCTGTTCCCATGAAACTTTTTGCAGCCTGGGAAGTGGACAGGACGCCTTCCAACTGTATTCCCAGGTAAGTGAGTAGAATTTAGCACTAAAACTTACGTATTTTAAGTAAGGATTTGTGTGCATTAAATTCGTGTTGGAGGCAGGTCTGCGCGGTCAATATGTTTGTTTTTGTTAAAGTTGTATAGTCTCGTTCAACCGCCGGTGTTATCTTTTGTTTTAATTTCAAAGTAGATACTATAGTTTAGTTTTTTGTGCTATGTTAAAACTATTCTAAACAATAAACTATTCTAAACAATAGCTGAAATTTGCCCATGGTACGATGATTCCTATGGCTATTATGCAGTGTGAGTCAACTGTGTAATTGATTGTATGCAGGAGCTTAAAAGACATGATTTGTATAAAATGAGTTTGCAAGAAGAAGTTATTAAGATTATAACTGCTACAGCAGTCATGTGTCAGCTAATGTGTTAAGAAATAAAATGATTGGTGGCGCTAGTAGACTTATGATAGTCCCTTAACGCTACAGGAATGTGACGAAGAAGTAGACAAACTTTACTTTTTTTTATGAAATACATTTTCGCTTAATCTAGAGCTGGTGGACTGGAAAAGATCCCTGCATGGGATAAGTCCTCCATTGTATATACTGTTTCTTCTATGTATATGTAAATTGTACATTCTTACACTAGAAAACATAATTCTTTGGACAGTTGGGTAAAGTACTCAGGTAACCTATTAGTAAATTTTGGTGGCAATTTGTTTTGTGTTTCAAATAAATAAATAAATAAATAAGTAACCTCTTTTTTAATTTTGGTTGACAACAAAAGACATGACACGCAAACAACTACCTCTTCAATATATGTAATCCAAAAGACAATGACATTAAACAAACTGCACAATGTTATAATAATAAGTAGGAAACAGTGCTAATGACAATATTACTTGTATGTTTGTTTTGTCTGATAAAATGTCAGGGCAATACACTTCTTCAAACACAGGTATAGATTAGTAAGGAAACTGTTTATAATGTCATAAAGTCATTTACTCGTTCACTCTTTTACCACTAGCTGTTGCCCGCTGCTCCGCCTGCGTGAGACTCGGTTACCTATATCACCCCCAAAAGTAGTCTTATGTTTGACCCCTTTTCCTTATTATATCCATACCAAATTTCATTCAAATCGGTTTAGTGGTTTAGCTGTGAAAGTGTAACAGACAGACAAACTATTGCATTTGTAATATTAGTATATAGATGTTCCTAGTTATCATTGTTTTAAAATTAAAGCTAGTTAAAATCATTAACCAGCTAATTTTTCTGCCCATACATTTTTACAGCAACCTTATTCAAGCTGGTATTTTTGAAAATAACTGTCTTAACTAGTGTTGTGGTGTGGTAATCTGCAGTTTACAGAAATATTTCCTTTGAAAATTTACGGAAATATTCCCAAAGTTACTAATTACTTAGGAAAGTTTCCCAAAGTTGCCAAACCCATTTAGCGATTCCCAGAATATTTCCGAACTACAGGGGAAAGTTTCCGAAATTCCCAGGAATAGCATGTCACTAGTTTAACGCTTTCCTGATTTTCACCTTCACTTTGCTTGGTCTTCGGCATCCCAAATGACATCCATGAGTCTCCTTTCCCCTGCAATCAGCTACTAGTAATAGTACGTAAATAAATTTTGGACACAATATATTTGGTAACATGCTTTTTATTGGCATGCTCTTGTCCTGTACATATCTGTTGGGTCCATATTGTTGACCACTTATTTAGCACATCTGTTATCGGTCCATTTTATTTACATGTTATGTTTTAATGATAAGTTGTTTAGTAGATATAGTATTATATAATCTGTTGTAGGAGTAGTAGGCGTACTTGCTTCAGCAGTAAATATACTATTATTAATATTAATACTTTTATAGTCTTGCGGTTTAGGCTGGAAAGTTGGATGGAAAAGAACTTTTTAAAGATGTATTTTTTTTTGACATAGAAAGGTGATAATGATGGTGCAAGATGTGTCGCATAAGTCACATTGCAGATTTGATTCAGAATCACCCAAGTATCACCTAATTGTCTTATGATTCATGTTTTGAAAAGTACACTCAGCTATTAGTTCCATTCGGATCCTAACCTGGCGATCCCAACTACTGAAATTATTTATTACTAGTGACCCGCCCCAGCTTCGCATTGGCATCAAAATCCATTGCGTAGTTTTAAAGATTTAAGCACACATAGGGATATAGGGATAGAGGAAGCGACTGTCTTATACTATGTACTGATATTTAGTATTTAATACTAGCTTTTGCCCGGGGCTTCGCTCCCGTGGGAATTCCGGGATAAAATATAGCCTTTGTTCCAGTGTCTAAGTAATCTCCGTTCCAAATTTCAGCCAAATCATTTCAGCCGTTTTTCTGTGAAAGAGTAACAAACATCCATACATTCTTACAAACTTTCGCGTTTATAATATAAGTAGAACTAGATGTGCCCCGTGGTTACGCTCGCCCTGGTCTATAGCTTATAACTTTCTCATAGAACCAGGTTATCATATGCAGAAAGAATTTTTCAAATCCGACCTATAACTAAAGTTAATAAGCGTTCAAACGAACTAACAAACTCTTCAGCTTTATTAGAATAGTTTAGAAATTAGATTTTTTTTAAATATTTCTTGTAACTTATTTGATTAAAATTATTTCTTTTTCACTAGCTGTTAACCGCGTGCGACTGTTCTCTTTTCTTCTGTTCTTCGTCAAAAAGTGTGTTAGTATGGGTTAGTAGGGATTTTTTGCTTAAGCGCTACCACTAGGGGTATTAGGAAGCAAACACAATATGTCGTGTTTGTGGGTGTCGACTCAGGATGCGTCTGATTGATAAATTGTCGCGGTTTGATAACGATTCTATCGCAAGTATTCGCAAGGCCGGCGGAATTATTCAATTGAATGTAAATACCAGTGTCTTAGTGGGGTTCAGCTCCTTTGCCATGCCTTGATACGCACGATCTTCACGACTTTCGCATTTATTAGTATGGAAATATGGATCTTCACAAAGTAAGTTTACACATCAATGACAATCGAAAGCACAAATCAACTTCGATACAGATTAACCCAACCTTGTTTGAGCCTGGTGACCAAGGTTTAAAGAAAAACCTCGCATTTATAATATTCGTATGGAATTATGGATCTTTTTTAAGTCGGACACCACACTAGTAGTACTCGATTATTACCTTTTCCGTCAGGGGTTAAACAACAAATTATGTTAATCACAATGAGTCACGTTGGCCGCTTGTGTGTCACCCACCAGCAAGGCGAATCCGACCTTGCGGTCACCCCTGGGCCTGCGCTGGCGCATCAATTACAACCGCAAGTTTTAAGCTGCGAGCGATTTGGAGATTATTGTTTTTGTTATTGTTTTTTTTAGTCTGAGTATTTAATAGATTCAGGTCTTACTTTGCGGAATTCAAAGTCACAAGTACTAAAATTACTTTGCGTGCTTCCGCTACAAGTTAGTTCATGCAAACTACTGCAGGCCGGAAAATGCCTCCCCCTCTTTCTCCACTCGTCTCTATCCAAGGCAGTTTCTGGCCACTCTTCCTTAAAGCTATTGAGATCTTCGCACCATCTCCTTCCTCTTCCTCCTTATTCGGCGACCGTCCGATATCCAAAAGGTGGCCTATTTTGCCCATCTTTCTGGGCGCATTCGACAAACGTGTCCTGTCCAAACCCTGGTTAATGGTTAATCATTATCATATTATTCTTATATTATTATACAGTTATACAATACTTATATTTTTGTTTTTATGTTATACTAGCTGTTCCCCGCGGCTTCGCCCCGCGTGGGACTCTGTTATATCGCGCCTAAAAGTAGCCTATGTTTGACCTCAGGTCGTTAACTACATCCCTACCAAATTTAATCACAATCGGTCCAGCAGTTTAGCCGTGAAGAGGTGACAGACAGACAGATAGACAGACTTTCGCATTTATAATATTAGTATGGATTTGACTGTATATTTGACTGTAAACCTAGTCGGATTCGCGCACTAAGGGTTTCGAATGAGGTCTTCATAACTTTTAAGTGGGCCACATAGAAAAGTACACATACAACTTACACTTACAATACTTGGTATACTTATCTGTTCGGTCCACTGTACTACTAGCACGTATTTGTGTTAAATAAAATATACAAGCAAAGGTACCACGAAGTATTTCACAGTAAAAAATTAATTGCTGTCAATATATCATGAAGCTAATCTCGTTAAACAGATCTCGTTTTAGTGAATGAAAATAAAATAAAATTAATGAGTGTATCATTCTGAACTGAATATTAGATTTCGTTTATTCGAAGACTAAAAGTTTCCCGCAACTCTGGCCGCGTGGTACTTACTGTCAAGAAGAAACTAAGACTTTGTGCCTCTGTATCAAATTAAATAACCATAATTCTCAATCGTTTTAGTAGATTTAAGAAAAGTAGAAAATTTTCTCACGGCAGTCGCTCGATGGTCCTGCCTGATTTGGCGGTACTGGTTATTACAATCAATAACCAGTACCGCCAAATCCAGATCATGATTAAATTTAAGCGTACCCTGGGCTCTGAAGCGTTCTCTGAGGATGCAAGTAGGAAACACGCCCTTAAAAAGAAGAACAAAATAATTTTCTATTTATTATTTATTCATTTATTTCAGGCAACAATATTTACATTATTGGCCCATATTATTATGTATAATTATTTAACATTAGTATTATGCTCTAAGAAGCTTTACCAGAACACAGAGTTAGACCTGTGCAACAAAATGTATGCCTTCAATGGCTTCCAGAAAAGATACAGCACCAAACCAACTGGTTTGGTTTAATGCTCCAAGGGCTGTCCCATTGTTTTTGTTTTTGCTTCGATGGCAGGAGTACTGTCGTTATCCCAAATCGACGCTTAAAGAGTCGTATGGCCTCGTCCGTGACTCATATACCCGTACACATAGTACATATTGACTCATTTCGAAGTTTTCGGATAAGGTTTTATTGGAATATCGGAAGACCCTTGAGATTGTAATTAATTGGTTTCCGTTCAATGAAGGTACTTATTGATTCGGTTTCTTTTACTTTAGTACAAGTTAAGATAATTTGTTTTAATATTAAAGAGTGGGATGGGAATATTTGCGCACGTAGCATTGTGCAAACGTGACTAGTTGGAATATAATAGAACGATCCTCTCCTTGCAACTTTGAAATGCACACCTAAGAGGTCACACGATAGATATGCCTGGAATAAACCGTCTGCCTGCTATATTCTGATGGACCCATAACTGAGGAAAACGACACGAAGAAGAAGTACCGGTACCCCAAATCAATAGTCTGCCTACCCCGTCGGGAAATAGTCTTGTTAATGATAATAGTTCTCTATTGCTTGCAAAAGAGGTCACGGTTGTGCATACAACAAGGTTACTCATTTGTTTTGGTGAATGCAACGTTACTACACACGCTGCTGGTCAAATAATTGCAACTTACGAATATATATTGCAAATGATGATGACTAAGACAATCTACTTGGTAACACATTACATTGGATCATGATGAGTTAGATTTGATTCTTTGCGCATTAATTTTAACGTTCGCACTTAAGTTGTCTGCTGTCTTTTTCATCCGTTGTTTTCGAATTCTGGAACTAATACTACATACGCTCACATCGGGCGGGAAACTTTTAGTAATAAACAAAGTTTCCATTCTTTCTAGTATTGTGTCCCACTGCTAGATAAAAGCCTCCTCCCACTTTCTCCACTTGTCTCTATTCAAGACAACCTCTGGCTCTGGCCACTCTACCAAAAAGTTGTTGAGATCGTCGCGCCATCTCCTGGGTATGTCTACTTCGGCGCTTGCCTGGTATCCAAAAGGTGACCTATTTTGCCCACCTCTTTGCCACCTTCCTCTGTCGCCTGCCACCCTTCTCTGGCAAACATTGATCGTAAGAAAACATTTTTATTTTCTAATTGCACATTGCCAATAATTTTCAGACTTTGTCGACAAAGTAGTCTGCCTGGTAGCGAGCGATGCGTCACGCGTCAACTTGGCCTACATTCACGCTCTCGTAACTCCTTAAAAGGCTGTCGAGCGTCGGCTGCGCTTGTTAACAGCCTTCCGATTGCTTTGTATTGTAATTAAAATTCATTGATTGACCATAAAATGATGAAAAGTGTGTGAGGGATGATATATGTAGTAAGAAAGTGGCATATAGTATGGTCCGAGACAATAAAATTACGAATGAAGAGACATGCTGTATCGACATCACATTGTGGGTTTTAGGTTAGGAAAAGCGACCTAAAGGGAAAAAACCAATATTGAAGCACATGATTTGTAGTCATTGATTGATTGTTTTTGTGTCTGCTGATTTTTCATCCAGTCTTGTTTCAAAAGCGTAACTCCATAAGTAAGTTACTCCTATTATCATTTCAGTGCCTTGACTTTGCTGATATTCTAAACCAATGTCAAAAGGCACTATTAAATCTCGTCAGATAAGTTACAGTGATCGTCAATTTCGTTTTGATTTATAATTTAAGCATTTTTTTACCAAAATTTCTGACACATCTGACATGGTGGCATAAAGAAACATGTCACCGATGAAACGCAACATTGCCGTCTGTTGAACGTCCTCGTTCGTCACTCACCAAGTGCTAAATACCGAACACATCGTTATTGCCGGTTGTCAACATAACACAATTAGCTGAAACTCGTAGAAATAAATGCCTACTGAAATAATATTGAGAGTTGAACGTTTAAACAGTTGTTTTGAATCTTTGTCGTTGTGGGGCATAGCTCTAACTTTCCCTATTTTTAAGCATTTTAGTTTCATATAAGTCACTTCAATCAATGACTGTATTAACTATCTGTACTATTACACAGACACTTCTAGATTTTCTGGGTTGGTTAAAAGTCCTTTTCGCATTTGATAAACTAGTTCTTGAGGTAGGTCATCTTTGACCGTTGATTTCTTCAACAGTGGGTTTTAAAGTTTTTTTATTTGCTATCAAAGTTTCAACCACCTTAAAGCTATATCTCGTCTAGTTTTATCAGAAGCCCATATCACTAGCATCACTGGATTTTTTTGATTCAATACAATATCTATT
Source organism: Apomyelois bistriatella (assembly GCA_947044815.1). Classification (NCBI taxonomy): domain Eukaryota; kingdom Metazoa; phylum Arthropoda; class Insecta; order Lepidoptera; family Pyralidae; genus Apomyelois; species Apomyelois bistriatella. Next base: position 9,852,139 of record OX345704.1, on the reverse strand, counting down.
CAGATATCTAATAAGCAAAAAATCAATGTTGGTTGTATTTATTCGAACATTCTATTGTTTCAGTTTTTTTTTATGTTGTAACCTTTAACAAAGTTGTATATCTAAGTACTTATTAGGTACTCACTGATTTTCAAAGTTAGGTCTTTACTTATTCATTCTAATTTAAAAAAAAAATAGTTTTAAAACGGTTTCCCGTGGTTGAATGCTGTTAGAGATATATTTTGAAAGTTCAGCGTCCTCATTTACAAACAATAGCTGAATATTGACGTTAATTATGATTCATAGAAAGGATTACAATATGTATGATCTAATTAATCTGAGAATGAAAATAATTGTGAATTATCTCTTGTCTAACTTTTTTTACGTAAGTAATGATGAAGTAAGTGTATTTGGTGTAATAGTCGACGACCTTGGATTTTAAAATTCTTACAACACGCTTTCTGACGACGCGATGTTTTGTTCAAAATTGCTTTTGTCACGACTCACGACGGATTTAGGTAATTTGGTACGCTAAATTGCATATTTGCTCTAAAATATAAAAAAAAAATCAGCATGAAACAGTCACCGTCAGTAAAAATAGATAAGTTAAGTGAAATAACAGGAGCTCTATTTTTTTTTAAATATGATTCATTCTCCCCTTTCATTTGTTTTGTATAGTTTCGCATTTTTAAACCGAGTCTCTTTCATAGTACATTTTGATCAATCTGCTTGGACTGGTCAAGACTCAAGACAATTCCTTTTCGCACGATTGAAAATCATTCGATACACTGATTTTAAGTGAGTCAAAATAGAGCTTCTAGTTTATTCATTTCTGTTCTGGTGATGAATTTAATAAAAATATTAAACATGAAAAAAGAAAATCCTGGACAAATAAAAAAAACAGACTCCTATGTCTGTTGAAGATTATTCCTTGTAATTTATAACAAGTATAAAATTCCAAACCGAATAAAATTCCAAACCTATAGTAAATTCTTTAATGCATATCATTAAGTAAGTGAAAATAGAGCTCCTAGTTTATTCATTTCTGGTGATAGATATAATAAAAATATTAAACACGAAAGACAAACCTGGACAAATAAAAAAAAGCATACTTCTATGTCTGTTGAAGACCTTGTAATTTAAAACAAGAAAAAAATTCCAAACCTATAGTAGGTAAATTCTTTAATGCATATCAAATTTTATAGCTACATAGTACAACGAACTTTTGTATGCACGTGTTGAACACAATCGTGTTTCTTTTGACAATGATTGGACATAGTAATAACCAGATGTTCAAAGTCGTTAGTTGTTTGTTTGAAATTACCATTGTTTTAGGTTTTATGTGTATGGCGTTAAGTTATTTTGTTTTTATTTCATTTTTCGTTTGAGGTATAACATATTTCATTTCAAGAAATTACTGTATTGTTGTTTTTTGTTATAATATCGTAATTCTTGACTGTATGATTAAGTGTCACGCACTCTCCGTCCGACGCATGTTAACTGTGCCTTAAATAGAATACAGGAAATAATTTAGCCAATTCAACCAGCCTTCATTACAGCAATAATTCTAACAGCAGAAAATGACCAATTAGATCGTAGTCTAGTTCGCCTCGTGTACCGTTAACTGCAATTTTAACTGGCAGATCGAACCTCGTTTTCGGATGGTCAATGAACCGCCTCGCCTCGTCAGATTGTGGTTGAACGGAATGGTCGGGTGGTATTAATCATTCTCACCTTTCGTTTTGTTTTGGATCCACCTAGCGATCGGATCTGGCTTCATCTGGTCCTGTAGCTTGCTGAAATATATTGTTAAAATAAACAAACTGATATAGAGATTTTATGCTAGAAGTGCTATACTACACAAGTTAGTTTTTCACAGTTTTCCTGATATTGTGTTTTATATCAATCTTCTTTTCCTTTGCCTTATCCCACTTTCCTATGTGGGGTCGGTCGGGTTGTGTTTTACATGAATAGTAAATTCAATTTCTTTTAGCACTGCGTTAATAAATTATGTATTATAACATCAATGAAGAGGTTAACAGACCTATAGCCAACCTGATAGTGAGTAGTTACCACAGTTATAAACGCCCGTAACACACTGATACAAATGCGAGTTGCCAACACAGAGGAGATGAGCTAACATGTGTGAGTTTAGATGTCTCTCTCTTACAGATATTGCTTTTTTCTTCTCTACTTCTGCATCAGGCTTTGAACTGACAGTGTGTAATTCAATGAACAAGACAACAATCGAAACTTCGGAAATCGTTAATCTCAAAGACGCCAATCAGCATTTCTGTTCATCAAAAAAACATTTCCTGTCTACATCTTAAACAATAGATTTTCCATGACAATGCGATTCTAAATAGCACTCGACAAATCAGTCTTAAGAACAAAAAGGGCAATGAATTTATAACTAAGTAAAGTTCTATTTAATGAATTGTGCTCTTTATTCGTTTAGGCGTCGTCGTACAAGACATCAAATCTCAAAAGTAGTAATCTCGGGCAAGGCAGAATTTTCCTTTGCCCAAATTAACTCCTAAGCCGACTCTGGTTTTAGGCAAGATGCTTTGATTAGTCAGTCATTTATTTTCCCGTGTAGACTGAAATTGACGTAAACGCCATACGTCAAACAAAACAGAAAGAATGTGCTTTATTATTGAGTCATACTTCGCAATCCCAAAACTTTGTTTGTACTCATTCTGCATTATTACATGTACATTCAAGAACACATTGAAAACTTATAAAAATAGGAAATATAAGACATGGGTTGGGTACTTATTTCTATAGATTTCAACGGAAACTTTGATTTTAGTGTAAATTTAAGGATTTAAATTCTAATGTTTATTTGCAAAGTATGGTTTTAATTTTATAATTCAAGTTGAGTAGTCGTTTCAAAATATCTGTTTTATTATCAAAAAACTATAAGTTCTACGTTTTCTAATTTCAGTTTTGTTATCATTGGTCACAATGAGCTATTTCCAAAATTTATTGATGCGTCCATTTTGAAATTGCTTTCCTAATGGAATGTCGGCGGCTAGCGGCTGTGAGTTTAATGTAGCATTGCATGCTTGCGACTATTGTTTAGATTTGTGTCTATTTGTGGCCATTTCAGTAATGAGATTTATATTAAAAACGCATTTCCACTTATCATTTCTTGTCATTATTTTCCTTTCCGGCTAGTGGCAGGTTTATTTATTAAACTTCATTACAAAATATGTATTAAGCTTAGTCTACTAGTAATAGATTAGAGTAGCTTAGCTAATACCTGGGATGTGTAAATTAATGCTGCCTGCAGGTAACTTTCTTCTTCAGATTTCTGAACTGTGTAAGTTCATTATAAAATGTGGCCGGTGACCAATGCAAGTCATGCCATGCTCGGATTTCTTGACATTCCTAATTTGTTACTAGACTTTCTAAATGTCTGTGTTTGAACAGAGGCAGCTATGCTCCCGGCCTGCAATTTGCGGATGTCACAATGCTAAGCTATTATTTAAGGTAATGTGGACGTGACATCCGAAATTGCTATGAAACGCGGCCCTGTGTTGCAACGGATAACAATACGTAATGAGTACCTTCTTTATTCGTGGGTCTGGGTGTTTCATGGCCAGAAACATTTGTGAGTTACATTGCTCCAGTTGTTAATCTTTTAGGGTTAGTATGACGACCGATAACTTTTGGGTTACGAGTTTTATTACTTAAGTTCAGACGATATTTATGTAAAGTTTATTCGCAATTTATAAGCAGCCAGATACTATTACTTCTTATAGCACAAAAAATAATGAAATAATTTTAAAACTAATTTCGCTGAGACGTTAAACTTAGATCAAGTTACAAACATTCCAAATCATATTGTAATAATATAGGTATAAAAAGTAATTATCTTGTTGATGTCTCTCTTGGATAGAAAGTCTCTCTCTGATGCAAAAAGGCTAATTTGTTGTTCAGGATTTTGAAAAATATCAAATCAAATCAAATCAAAAATACTTTATTGTGAAACACAGGTGAAAAATTGGATAATGTAACAGAAATGGTTGTACCACTGTGATCTGCCCAAAAAGGACGTACAATAATTATTATTATTAACACATGCAAACTAATATTTGTTACTAATTTATTCAATTAAGGTATATAAAACAAATATAATATCGTTTATTCATATTATTAATTATCTAATAGGTATTTTGTACTTAAGGCCCTGAACACACTGGCGGTCTGAGTTCTGTATTCTTTATGTATCACGGAACGCAGAACTCGGTACTTTGACCGCCAGTGTGTTCAGGGCCTTAAAAATAGTTTCAACTGATAAACTACCAAATATTTTTTTCTAAGCACTAGTATTAACATATCTGTGTGAATCCTTTAACAATGCAAATAAGTTTGTACAAATTTCCTATGAGTCACGTGCAAAGCAATGCATCTCCGTTGCGCCGCGTCACATGTGTTTTTTTTGTATTTGCATACTAATCAAGGAAATAGTTTGTTGCGACTTTTCCGGAAAAACCTAAACAACGAGAAATTTATTAATCGTTAGAACACTCGAGTGCTTGCTCTCGACCTAGTTCACAAAGGTATCTTGATAATCTTACAGTAAAGGTTCACTTCAAAACTTTCCTTTGAGAATTTCAGACCAAAGATATTATTTCTTCGGAGTTCATGTCTATCACTTTATTTTAAGGATTTTGATGATTGTTTAAAGTAATTTGATTGGAAAATAAGCATGTTTAGTTTAATAATGTTAAACACGCCAGATGTAAGGTACTTTGTGTTCAGTATTTAAATTCTGTATTATATAAGTACAGTTTGATCATCAGATGTATTTCGGATTTCTTACACAATTAAATCATAATATATACTCGACAACTTTCTTACATCTAAAACCTGCGCATATTCAATCTCATCGTTCATAAGTTTTTTTTATTGGTTCTTTCGTTTCGCTTCGTTCGGAATATTAATATTTATGAACAGAATTAGCATACAGTTTAGTTTGGTTTTGTTTTCTGCTCACGCATAATCCTGACAGGTGGGAGAGGTTCCGAAGTTGCAAAGCTGTAGGCGTCATTTGAATAACTAATTACATTAAAATGAAAAACTTTGATGTCAAAGGTTGATCGAGTTATTTTTTCTCTGTTTTTAACTTCCTTTATTCTTGTGACCTTTCATCCCTTTGTTTCTTTTTCTCCGATATCGGTTGTACGTATTTTTTTTTTTCAATAGATTTACAATCACAAGCAATTATATGGATTTATTCCGATCCAATACCAAGAAGGAATACCACTGGTATTACTTTGAATTTTTAATTATTTTCTATTCCAGGATACCAGTGTTAAAACCATTTTTAACCATATTTTACTTCGATGACGTAAAAATATTAGAAAACAAATTTAATTTGATGACTGAGCTGACTGTACCAAATTCACGTTTTGCTATTCGTTCGGACATAAAATTAAATAATTTAAAGAGTGGTATTTGCTCGGAATAGAAAAGAATTAAAAACTCAAAGTAATACCACTGGTATTCGTTCGTGGTATTGGATCGGAATAAATCATTATATGATTTATCTTTCTTATTTTTGCGCACTCCTTTCTTAAGTTGTTTCTTGATTAGTAAAATGTATTATCTATTAATTTCTGTTTTTATGTTTGGTAAATCCTCTTTCATTATTTTTACAAAAGTGTAAACGACCCAAGTTTACGAATTTATTTCACTTTCTCGGAATCACGTTTATTTTTTTTCACAGTTTTATTATCTAGCTTGATTTTAGATCTAGGCCGTAATTTCCTAGAGAGTAGTCATTGTTGTTAAACACTCAACTCAATACTACAATACCAACGTTTTTTTTTTCTAGTTCTAGCTGGCGAATCGTAAATGTAAACTTGTCCAGTCAGATTTAAAAAAAATTCAGCTAAGAGAAATTTTTACTTTTTAGCAAATGTTATGTAGAATTGCTCATGACAATTGATATTGCAAGGTGCCTTTGTCACAGCTGAGTTTCTAAGAGCTATAGACGACTAAATATGAACATGACACTTTCTCACGTCTAAGACCTCACGTTCCTTTCTATACGTATATAGAAAGGAATCGATTTTTTCGGAATTATCAATCTTCTAATGATTGAATTTAGGATAATTATACAGAATCAGACACATTTTGCCATGCAAATTCCATGGTATACAAACAAACAGAATAGTAGAATATGATGAAAACAAATCTCGTTGACAATGCGATGACAGGAAGCGCTGGTTTCGTATATATGATGCACGGGCGGGCATGCACACAAATTGCTAGTATTAACCATTGTTGAGTTTCTACTTGTTCTCATGTACTGATATTGTATCGTACGATGGCAAGTGAGTCATTATTTGTAGTTGACATTTGTATTTTTTGTAATCAACCTAATTATCATCATCGTCCATGATATTATTATCAGTATTAAGTAATTCTAGTACGTCCAGTCTAGTAGGTTCACTTGAACCTACTAAACTGGACGTACCGGTCATCAGTATAAAATGAAATTTAAGACTAGTGAAGCGTTGTTTCCTTACGATAGTGAGTGAAAAATTTGGTTCGGCTGTCAGTGTTGGTTCTTGACGGTATTCGTGCCTATATACATACGCATACCCCACCTTTTCAAACTGTTCATGGTAACAGATAGTTCAAAATAGCCAAGTTCTTTGTATGTAATTTCTAACATACCTGGGGGGTTACTACAGTCTCTTAAAACCATGCAAGATCCAGTGAGTAAGCGAGATGGCGCAATACATGATGTAAGGCGACATCTCCCTTACTCAATCGTTCTTGCATGGTTTTAAGAGATGGTGGTAACTCACCTGTTCTCCTCGTTTTCTATTTTGGGTCTGCTGGAAGAGTTTTCTTTAGAAATAAAAAACACTATGTAATGTTGTGTTAATTTATTTATTTATTTATTTATTGGTGCACACAACAGTATTACAACTTAAACATTCTTAAAGTAAAACACCACTACAGTATACAATGGCTGGTTGTAAAACCAAAAGCGAGTGCACACAGCATGATAAACAATATTATTCTAACAAAAAAACATATGAATATGATAGTAGATTTATATGAATTAATAATAATAAATACGTTAATGTTCTATTATATTTTTTAATTTTAAACATGACATTTGTAAATAAATAAACAGATTTATAATTTCTTAAAATAAACGTATCTATCTTAGCCTAAACCACTCTGGCAAACTTGTTATCTTAAAGAATTTAAAGAACTTCCTCGAACGTCGCAAGACATATATGCATGCATTCAAAATACCAGCCGTTTACTTGGAAGCAGATCGATGCATCCGGCACCAGATCTGCGTGACACGATTACTTAGTACTCGTCTGTCTCGTCGCAGCAAGAAGCTCTGGTACTTTTGAGGGCATGCTAATTTGCTGGTCTCTTCTCTGGTCTGTGTGACGCCAGGAATATAAGTGTCTTTTGATTAATGTCATATTTTCGTGTTGATTACGTACTTCAGAGCATTTTCGACTAGCGGAAACTTACAGATTTTTCGAATTAAATGGGATACTTTTAGATATTTGCAAGACATTAGTAGCAGTATTTTCGTGTTAGATACTATGTATATATGTATATACTACGTACCGCTTATTTTATGCATATATTAATATTTATTGTATTTGTATGGCAATAATAATATATTATTATTTCTGTTTAAATGTAAATGTCGCGGACAAAACACGAGGCCAGGTTTTTCTCTCATTAGTTAGTACGTACCAAAATGTATATCCAGTTAACTTTATTTCGAAACAAATGGCGTGGAGTGCTCAGCAATAATTTTGCCCGTTGTTATACTTTATTACATAACATGTAAATCGTGTACCAATAAAGCTGTAGGGTTTTCTACCAGTCAACCAAGTTTCGCACCAGTATTTGCTTGAAGAAAGTGTTTAATGCAGTGAAAGCCTACGTACCTACTACAAGAGCTGTTCATTACCTGTCATCAATTTGCGGTTGCGTAACCAAAGTCAATTGAGAAAGTTTGCTAATAATATTTTGACTGTCATGTCATGGGTGATGTGTTTATAATGTAGTTTTGTTGAGATTTTTATGTAATAGTTGTATCTCTCTCTTGATTTACGCAAAATCAGCGTGAAATGACAAAAAATTTCTTTGCATACTGGCAAACCAGTATTATTTGGTGTAATAAAGACTTTTTTGTTTGAACGGTTCAAAAGTACCTAAAAAACGTGACCATTAGAAAATATTTTCAGTTCCACATGTTGTAATAAAAATATCAGTGGAATTTAAAATTGTTTATTGGAATTTAAATCAGTTTTACTCAGTCTATTTTTACTAATTGATTTTTTGTAATGATAACTCGCACCCCCCCACATAATTTATTGCATCGGGCGGGATTGAAGGCAATAAAACAAAGTCATTATTTACCATCAATAAAGTCGTGATTGGGTTTGATGTGTTTGCTCGTAAACATTGGAGGTTTATCGAGTAGTATTGGAGAAGGCCTATGATAGAGTGGAAAGAAATGAGTTGTGGTCTACTTTGTCGATGTACGGGTTGAATAGCCAACTGATAAGAGCAATGAAATCCCTTTATAAGGATTCCAGCGCTTGTGTCAGAATAAATGGGAGCTACACAGACTGGTTTGAGATCGAAAAAGGTGTCAGGCAAGGATGTGTAGCGTCACCTTGGCTGTTTAACCTGTTTATGGACAACTGTCTGAAAGATTCGAAAGATGCTGAATGTGGTATAAGAATGAATGAGTTATGCATCAAATGCCTTCTTTATGCCGATGACCAAGTGCTACTTGCTCAATCGGAGGAAGACATACAGAAGATGATAACAATAATGAATGTAGCGCTAGTAAGTAAGGGTATGAAAATCAATGTAAGTAAGACGAAAATAATGGTGTTTGAAAAGGATGAAAGTAGAACAGTATGTAATGTAAGTATAAATGGAGAGAGTGTTGAACAAGTGAATGAATTTGTATATCTGGGTTGTAAGTTTACTAGAAATGGCAAGCATGAGAGTGATATTGAAAAAAGAGTGGCTGCTGGTAATCAGGTAAATGGGGCATTACATTCCTTTATGAGCAGTAGAGTTGTGTCCAAAAAAGCACGTCTCGCTGTTCATGGGGCAGTGTTAATACCGACCCTTATGTATGGTAGTGAAAGTTGGGTATGGCAAAAAAATAATGAAAGTAGAGTGAATGCGGTTGAAATGAGAGCTTTAAGGAGTATGCGTGGTTTATGCTTGAGCGATAAAATAAGAAATAGTGAGATAAGAAAAAGATGCGGTGTAAATGAGGATGTAGTGACAAAGATAGAAAAAGGGATGTTGAGATGGTTTGGACATGTAGAGAGGATGGATGAAAGGAGACTGACGAAAAGTATATACAAAGCAGAGTTGGCTGGGAGCGGCGGTCAGGGTCGGCCTCGTAAAACATACTGCGACCAAATCGCAGACCTTTTGAAAAAGGGAGACATTAGGAGTACCCGAAATCGGCGAGCGTGTATGAAGAGAGTGATGAGTGTAGAGGAGGCGAGAGAGGTATGTAAGGATCGTAGCCAATGGAAATCTTTAGTCTCTGCCTACCCCTACGGGAGACAGGCGTGATGATATGTGTGTATGTTATCGAGTAGGAAAGAACCATATTTGGGGAGGCTATGTTATTAATTTATAGGCTGGAATAATTCAATGAGCATTGTTTTACGCAGTTGATATTTCTATTTTTAGTCATACTATCGCGGTTGTTTTGTTTGCTACATACATATGGCCGAATCGTAGTTATTTTTTTAGATAAATTCGACAGTTAATGAACTTATTGATAATGACGAATTAATTAATTTGGTATGTCAATAAATGACAATTTAATACGACGTTATAATTATAAAACAAAGAGAATAGATTATAAATTTATTGAAACACATGAGTGTACTTGACGTAACTATACCTAAATAGCCCAAAGTACAAATTGTAAAACTACAGAAGGCGAATAATGTAAAACGAACCTTCTGGTAGAACGGGGAATTTATATACGAAAAAGCAGGAAAGTGGACCCTGGGTATATTGGTAGATTCTGTGCACATGGGTCCAAAGCAACCAGCTAAGAACGCAACCAGGAAAGCGTGGCGATGACGCTTAACATAACAGGACTATAAATGTTTTGGGACCCTAGCTGTACAAAGTCCATTGACATTCCTGATGTCAAACTTTCTAAACAGTCTCCCAGGTCGGTCCCCGACCCGGTACCAATTGCTTATGGTAGCGATCAGAAATTATCCGTTCCGTACCAGCAGCACATTACCAGTAATAGCACTTGCCAGTAGCTTTTTGGGATTAATAAATATTTTTGTATGAGTATCCTCCGCTCACGTGGTACAAAGTTATAATCTTAGTTTCTGCATGATGTTATAATGAAATGACTAACACACTTTGATAAATTTTGTATGCCTTATGGCGGAACATAGAGAAACCAGCTTTTGTAAACCATCTATTTGTTCACGAAATAAATAAATCTGAATTTGAATCTATCTAGTTAAAATTCCAATACGAACGAACAAACACATCAAACTTTATAGCTAACTATGATGTATAAATTGATTAATTAATACGTTAAATCTTCGCTTGACATTATAAATAGGAGGTTAATCCGATTAATGGGTTCTTGACCTTCGCAAAGTTGAACAGGTTGTCGCTCTTGTGGTAATTAAGAGTAAATCGTCATTAGCCGCTGTGTCGATGGCTCTAGATGATTTTACAGTTTCCAGTTATGATATGAGTAGTTTGGCGATGCAACTTTTTCAGTCTTCTTCTTCTTTTCGAGTCATAATGGCTATATGGACTATATATTGACTTTTCTTAGTACTTGGCCACGGTCGTTTGCCTCGTTCAAGTCTCCCAAAGGTAACGACAGAAGGGAAACCATCGACGTTTTTTCACTTTTTTTTTTACTTTTTCAGTGAAATTTTATTTTACTTCTTTTTGTATTGCAGTATTAGGTAGGATAATGCAATACAAAAAGAAGTAAAATAAAATTTGACTTCGTAGTGTTATTTATCTACAACATTTACTAGGTTAAATACTAAGCATACGTTCTCTGTTCATGTAAGATTCCAATGCTCGTTAGAGCGCTGTGAAATTTGAGGCCTATTATTTTAACCCCGGACGACGCAAAAACGACAAGGTGGTTATAAGTGTGTATGTCTGTGGCATCGTAATTCGAAGCTCGCGAACGGATAAATCGGCAGCGATTTACAAAATGGCAAATAACTTTTTTAACGCAATTCCCTAAATATATATATCCAATAAATGGGCTTGTTAGCTATAATTTATCTCAAGGTGATGTTGGGGGTTTTTGTAAATTTTCAATTTATTTCAAGTACTCAGTGATTCCACTCTCTTTTCCAATCATATTGTCACCCTTCAACACGTAATACAGCTCTTCTGTTTAATAGCTGTTATAGGTGAGAGCCGAGAGGCGGTTTCGGAAAACTCTGACACAAGAGTGTGCAAGATCAATTGACTATGCAACCCGCACGCACGATAGGCGAGAGCCAAGACAGAGACGCCTTGTCTTGTACAGACAAATGTCAGTCTTTCGGCGTCAGGACCCCGATTAGAAAGTACGGTAGATAAAGTAGTCTGAAAATCAAAAGGTATAACAACAAAAATGGTTTTTTTTGATGTTATATATTCAGATTTTTATTTTTATTCAATAATAATCAAATCCCAACCTACAATTTATTCAATTACCTAACAATTTTAATTATAATAATGGGTACTCGCTTAGATACAAACATCTGTTTGCAAATCAGTGAAATTTTCGCTTCAATTAGCTGATGAATATACAATTTGCAATTCAATTAACAGATACAACCATTCATTCATTTCGTTCAGTCCTAATTCGCCTATTTTTCGGGAATGTTGTTGATTATGAAATTTGTTGGTTTTGTAGCAAATTTGTTTTAAAGTTTCAATTTGCTAGTATCGACCCTATCGACTGGACTTGGATTATTAAAACATACGTTACCTAGATTTTTTGTTAGATGTTTATTTCTGTCACATTTTTCCCGATGCCTCAAGGTATATGAATGACATAACTTCACAAAGTAACTGCTGTTTAGCAGTCAAGGCCTTGTGGCCAGCAACTTTACTTGCTTTCTGAAATACGCTTAAACCCCCTATATCCATGTGCCAATATGGTAATGGCAGTGACCAATTTATTTTATGGTCTTACTACATTGGTACTATTATCTATTTTCTGGTAAGGCCCTGGGTTGGTTTGTACTTTAACAATAAAAAAAAAACATTCCGACTAATTGAAGACCTCCTCCTTTTTTGAGTCGGTTATAAGCATTATTTTTCACCGAGATAAAAGTTTATCCATGGTTTTCATGATTTTTTAAACGGTTTTATTTAGCTCACCCCGTTTGTTTTATTATTTATTCTTGGGTCAAATTTAGTAATTCAAATTTCACCCTCTTCCTGTCAACCGATTAATCTGAAATTTTGTATACACTTTGGATTTTGGTGACAATACAATTATGTTTATTCATTATCATTATAAATTCAAGATGGCCGCCGCTACAAAATGGCGGATAATTTATGTTTTATTAATCCCATCAATATGGGTATCAAATGAAAGGGCTCAACAAGCAGAATACAATATACTATAAAAAATTGAAATCCAAGATGGCGGCCGCTACAAAATGGCGGATAACGTAGGTTTTATCAATCCCATCAATATGGGTATCAAATGAAAGTGCTCAACCAGTAGAATACAATGTACTATATAAAATTAAAATCCAAGATGGCGGCCTCTACAAAATGGCGGATAACTTAGGTTTTATCAATCCCATCAACATGGGTATCAAATGAAAGGTCTTAACAAGTAGAATACAATTTAGTATGCAAAATTGAAATCTAAGATGGCCGCCGCTACCAAATGGCTGATAACAATTTTTTATCAATCCCACCAATATGGGTATCAAATAAAAGGGCTTGACAAGAAGAATACAGTGCACTATACAACCTCAATATTTAAGATGGGCGCAGCCACTAAATGGCGTATAATAATAAGATTTAAATTTAGAAATTGAATCTGTAATTTAGGTATCTGATTAATCCAGCCTGAATCCACCACCCAAGTCAAGATTTTGTATCGTGTTGAGGACTGTGTGGCGTTAGGGTGGATAAAAATGATACGTCGTTAGCGGTACACCACCCAAGTTAAGGTGAAAGGTTAAAACGCGCCGAGAACTGTATGGCATTAGGGTGGATATAAATGAATTAAACAGAATGCGAAATAAAAACTAAAAACTAGAAAATAAAAATAGGTAAAAAAACTTTTTAAGTTAAACGGTTTTATGTTAAACATACATTGCAATTAAGATAAATGTACTAAAAACCAAAAAATAATAAAATAGATACAGTCGTGGGATTATAAACATATGCATAGACTAGACTAAAAAAAACCGTGGGGCACGTCAATTGTCTACAAATTATCGACTTAATGTGCGATAGAAGAATCGTTTAATTCGTCGTTAGGCAGTTGGCCCGCAGACGGTGAGGAAATTACTTACTATTTTCTTGCTCATGGAAATTCCAATAGTTATACACTCCATGTAAATAAAAGAGATGTTTCAACTAGTTTATCGTTGGACATTCACACTGCTGGCTGGCGAGGAATCGTTTCACTGCTCGTAGTTTGTCTTTAATCGACAAAACATATGATAAAAGTACTACTCGCTCACCACTATGAAACCCTAAAACTTGCTTATAATCGAGCTTGCTAGCTTGTTTCCACATTCTAGCCCTACTTATCACACGTCCATCGTTGTCGGTTGAACAACTGCCTAATTATAGTGTAACTACAAAACAAACATTTTAATCAACGATTGTAGACAATTGACGTGCCCCACGGTTTTTTTTAGTCTAGTCTATGCATATGTTTATAATCCCACGACTGTATCTATTTTATTATTTTTTGGTTTTTAGTACATTTATCTTAATTGCAATGTATGTTTAACATAAAACCGTTTAACTTAAAAAGTTTTTTTACCTATTTTTATTTAAACTATTGATAAACACCAGAACAAAGTATCTTTCTGTAGTTTTTATATATTGTTTGACACACGTACTCATTAATATTTACGCATTAATCAAGCATTCACAAACATGCAGTTGGCGATTTGTTCTGTTTTATAAATTCTGCATGTTTTATATGTGATTTGTCCGTATAATATTAAAATTTATTTATTTATTATTATTGTCGTTTAATACAACACAACATACGCGCAGACTAATTTATCTATTTCTGCGTTCACCAACTACTATACGGATATCATCTTGTATCTGTCTAATGTTAGCACTTGTCCAAAAAGTTGTCGAGATCGTCACCATACCTCCTTTTTGGTCAGAGGTTTAGAGGTTTCCATTGTTAGGGATGAGTGGAGAAGGAGGGGGAAGGCCTTTGCCCAGCAGTGGGACACATTAAAAGTAGGCTAAATAAAAAAGATGTTGGTAATTTAACGGTTGCATCTTTGTTATTACTTCGGAGATTTCCTCTCAATTACATAAATCTATATCTCAAATCCATTCGACACTATAATACTATAAACAAGGTACGAGTAGTTTTGCCACGGTCGATTTGGGTGTTTGATCTAACGGTCAATCTGGTATTTTTCAAATGTTTCGTGCGTAGGAAATTGTAATTGCAGCCTCTTTGAAGTGTAATGTTAGTTTACCTTTACGCTTGGTCATTAAGAAAGTTTATTTTTTGTTTTTAACTTTACCGCTTAATCTGTATTTTGTTTTAATCATTTGAATTCTGGCTTATGTATAGCTATTGCTTTTGCTTATGACCACATCGACTTATTAAATTTATGGTTCAATACAAAAGGAAATATTAAGGCTTTCAAGGGTTCCTAATGAACTTAGACCAGATCAAGGCTATGTTCACAAACCACGACGTTCGTTCGTGGTGGAATGTTCGTGTCACCTATTCCATACAACTAGAGACGAACGAAAGATGAATCACAAGGAAAAAACAAGCAGAAACGTTCTACTGATTTGTCATCGACACGAACGCCTACTCTTTTTGTTTTAGCGCAAAAAGAACAGTAAACAGATGACAAAGGTTGTAAAAACTAGTCTTTATGAGTGTATAGACAAAAAACAAGAATAGTACGAGTATATTGTGATGATTTTGGTACAGAAGTATTGGGAACGACACAAGATGAAAGAAATGGCTTTTGAAAAGCAGAAATTATTCGAAGAGTTGGTGGGCGTAAACCTATCCTATGACAACATCTTTTGATGTGATTGTTCTCAGATTGCAAACGTTCGTATTATAAGAGGATCCTTTAGCAATACTTATAAACGGCGAACCGAAAGAGAAAATTTTGTAAAGATCTGAAGGAGATCAGACTAATGCCAAATAGCGTACTATTTGGTGTTAGTGATTTTACAAGCTTACTAAAAGAATTTGGCTTAGCTTAACGACCGTCACAAAGGCATGATAACGTGTGTATATTGTAGGTATGGTGCGAAGGATCTACTCCACAAAGATGGTATATGCACAAAGCACAGGCACAGGTTGCAGGCATAAAACATGAGCAGTGTTTTATGCCTGCAATTTTATTTGGAGAACATACAGTCCTTAAAATCAATATGATTATAGATAATTTTCGTCTTTGTTAGTGACCGATGATACTGGCGTTAGATTTTTCAAATTTCGCGAAGACTGAATCTGTCTTATCTTAACAACTGCTGTCTTCGAATTAAGAATTAAGATTATCGATCTATGGCAAGGCAACTAATTAATTCAAAGAAAGCAACTTCAACAGCGAAATTATTTATAAGAGATTTCTTAAGTACTAAAACAGCTGCTTCGATTTCACCCCTTATGAGCAAACAAATGCGTTTTTTACTGTTGGGGAGAGCCGTAGGCATAATGTTTCTAGGAAACTGCTAATGGCTGCAACCCGGCCGGTTCTCGTGGAGAAACTGTGTTTCTAGGATTAGTTGTTGTATATCGCCCTCTTTCTCTTGTGTTAATGACCATAATTATCACTTGAAGGTAAATAACAGAAACTTATGGGGATAAAATATCCACCATATGTGTCTTGTTGGTGGTGTACTCTTTTCTCTGACACGAGCCATTTGTTATCATCCAGTTACCTATTTCTGGTCTAGTGGTTTTAGCTTGCTCATAAGCAATTTTTTTATTCCCACCCTGTACGATTTTCTTTTCGGTTCTAAGATTGGCTGGTAGAGAATGTTTGTGTGCATTAATTCCTCATAAATGTATTTTTTTAAAAGTGTAAATAACCTAAAATCATTAAACGTAGCGAAAATTCAGAGCCTAAGATTTTACAATAAAGAGACTAAACGAAAATAACCCTAGAGCCGATGAAGAAGTCTAAAGCTAGGAGTTTAACGACGTAATAGGAATGAATGGGCCTCGAAAGTGTTTGCGTGAAATCGGAAATTACAGCGTAGGCAATCTAGCTGGCTACCAACTAGACTTATGTACATTGACCTTTCTTGTTGAATAAGAAAATGGAATTTGTATAAGTGGTCAATATTGTAAATTTGGATCACAGAGAAATATTTAGGTTGTTAAAAATTTGGCCAAAAATGGTATAGAATGGAAAAATATAAGGAGAACCTCTCCCTAACCAGCCAAGTGTGGAGCGTAAGGATCATAGCAAGTGGAACTTAGACCTGAGGGATAAACAGATTTATCGCAAAAAAAAAACACTTTCAAAACATGCCAACATTTAGCAAAACTAACGTTCTGACTCGAATTATAACGAAGCTTCGTCAGTCACTTGGATATTACATCGAATTGAAGAACATTGTTTTAATATTTCATACACGAATTTTTATGTGCCCCTTCGGTATCATAATGTGAAGTCGTAAAACAAATTGGGATATTTTATTTTTATCAGAATTGGATATGAAGACACATGTTTTACAAAGTGCGCCAATAAATTTCACCAATTCGACAACTTTCTCTAAATCCTTTCTGAATCGAGTTGTCATTATCATTAGTCGATTAATCATTACGGGACTAGACAGCATTAATTTGTCTTATTGATATGATATGCTAGTTCAACTGATCGATAGTATCTATTTTAAACAACGCTACTAACAAATCGTTAATTTGTCAAATTGTCATGTAGTTATTTTGGTCCGCGGCTTTCTTGAATCACTAGAGCGTTTTGTTTTATTTTATTCGATATCTATATGTCTTTTCTTTTGTGGTCTCATGAATTTTAGTTTTTTTAATGAACTCAAATCTCTCTTGCAATTTTTGTAGGAAATTCGTAATAATTAACTTTAATGAAGGCACCTACATTATATATATTATAAATATCCATCTCATGTACAAAGTTTTAGCCGATGCCGTTCATTGATAGAATTCCATATATTCATTTATCATCACAACCTTTAATGGTTCTTATTATTTTTCAATTCAAGGACTTCATAATTTGGATTCGAACATAAATTCTTTCGCAAGAGTTCCGGAGTTCCAATCCATAAACGGAATCAGCGGAGCTCCGCAAATCGTTTTGTATTCGATTCAAGACTCGAGTTCACTTGCATAGATCCTCAGTTTCTCTAAACAATAAATTGGGTTTTCAAAGGATTGACATCAAACATCAAAATGTGTGAACGAAAATTGAAGATATGAAAAATAAAGTTTTAGACGTCTCTGACATACGTATAGAGCAGACCATATTACGAGAGACTTGTGTATCTTCAAAAAAGCTAATTCAGGTACGGCATAAAGACATAAACAAACACAAGACACAATGACGGCATATAACAGTTTTCTTGTTCAACTGCCCTTTACACAATAAAAAATTCTCCTCTTTCAGTTGTCTCCTAAGCCTTACACAGAGAGTCGAAAAGTGCGCGACCTGTCTTCGTTTAATACCACTGACTATATAGCTATATCTTTACATTGTATTGGAGATCTTGCTGTGTTTCGATTTATTTAGTGGTGTCGGGCTTCCTAAATTATAATCCCACCAAAAACATAAATGTAAAAAACGAGAGCCAAGTTCAATACAAAAATTATGCTTGGCGGTGAGCTTCGCCGCAAAAATAATGGCGATCTAAATGAGTGCCAAGTTCTATGCAAAATCGAAATATGTTTTTATAGGAACAAAATAACATTATGAACAAGTATTAAACTATATTTCTTTGCTTTATTAGATACCTATAACAATTGCTGTTATTTAAAAATGTGAGATCTTGAAGTAGGTCAGATTTGACTTGGCCAGTTTTCATTACATAAGTCATTTTATAAAGTTATTCAACATTTTAATTGTGTTTAAAACTGGCCAAGTCAAATCTAACCTACTTCAAGATCTCACATTTTTAAATAACAGCAATTGTTATAGGTATCTAATAAAGCAAAGAAATATAGTTTAATACTTGTTCATAATGTTATTTTGTTCCTATAAAAACTTATTTCGATTTTGCATAGAACTTGGCACTCATTTAGATCGCCATTATTTTTGCGGCGAAGCTCACCGCCAAGCATAATTTTTGTATTGAACTTGGCTCTCGTTTTTTACATTTATGTTTTTGGTGGGATATCATTACTTTTTGTAAAGAAAACTAGGCAAGTATTCCTATTTAATGTTTTTTTTTGCGTTTCCGCTGCGTGGTTTCCTTTTTTTATGCTATTGTCTACATTCTCTTGAATGTTAGAGATAATAGTACGCATTGCCCATTCATTATCTGCTACCTTTTTAATTCGCTTCCTGTTTACGCTTAAATTAGCCAAGTCCGGGCGATATATAACGATCTCAGGCGGTTATATTCTATTATCGAACTATCTTGTGCTTTAATTTGACTAGGGTCTAGATTAATAAGGTGTACTCCGTCTAGGGTTTTAACTCTGGAGAGCGCAACGTAGGCCTGTCCTTTCTAGTTTAATATTCCTGTGTCTTCCTATTTCAATTACACGTGAATCTTACTCCTACGGTCCTACCTAATAAACAAATGACAAATTAACCTAAAAGAGCTACAAACAAATGAGGTTTTAAAAGAAACGATTTACGTAATATTAAATAACTCACAAATCCCGTTAAAGTACAATACTAAAAAGGAATAATTTATATCTGGACTATTCCAGCTATAACTCAAATAAATTTAGTCGAACGACGCAGCATTAAACGCAATCTAATAGGTGGGTTTCCGCTAAACAACCGGGCATAACGAGGACGCTGGCGCGAATGAGCGCCGCTAAGAGCATACTTTGGTTCGTTCGCATTTTAAGTCGTATAGCGCTGTGAGCCGCGCACAAGTGCAAGGCGCGAGCGAGTTCAAGCAGCATTCTTAAGACTAGTCAATACATACATATATCGGTACCAATAAGACTTCGCCATTGCCTTGACCTTGGTATACATACACATTGGAGTTTCTTTTAGGGTACAAAGAGTTCGAACTAACAAATTTATACCTTAAAATATTATTTCTTATTTTCAAAAGAAATCAGTGAAACGAACCTTGGGCACTGATCTTTGTTAATTTAGTGAGCCGTGGACTATAAGATAACTACTATGCAGGTATAAACCAACCGACCCGCTAAATTTTAAGTAAATCGCTACCGCTTATAATTTTGTACCATAAGTAAGAGCGTGACGCTGATTGGCTGGTGTGCTGCCGCGCGCCGCTGACGACACACCGTTGTTGGCCGGTTGTTTAGCGCGTAGGTATTACAAGTTTTTTGTATGGGGACACCAGTTATTTTTTGACTTTTTTTTATTTTTTGATTTTTTCCTACGCTTACACACAATTTCCAAACTGGATTCCAAATTTCATCCTTCTAGGTCATCTGGAAGTAGGTTAGGTTTAGGTACTATAAGTCAGTCAGTCAGTGCTAAAATTTACAACTTTTTGACCTTCATATCTTTATAACCGTTTGAGCTAGCTTCATGAAATTTGGGCTTCTACATGTCCTGATGGATCTTATTAAACACACGTAGTTTTATGTGTTTACATTAAAGAGGTTTCGAGTTATAGAAGGGTCAAAAGTGGCTCCAAGTGGTTCGTGTAATATTACACTCGGCGCTGGCTAGCCAGTTCCTTTGCTTGAACTTGGCTTGACACGCTGCCGCGTGTCTAGATATCATTGTTAGCCGGTTAAAAACAAATCCAATCGTTGAAATGGAGCAGTCAGTAGCGCCGCGTGCGACACTTTCACTCCGCGCTAGTGGGGCGCAGTACTCGGTCAAGCGAATATATCGGAAATGGAATCCACGACATTTAAAATATAATTTTTATAGAAAAAATCTATGACCTGAGCGCTAACACTATTTAATTTTAATTAATGATTGAATTATTGCTGTAAATTGTGGTCTATGTATAGTTATTAAACATGGAGTATGTACTCGTATTGTAATTTAACAGTCAATTTAAATTTCAAAGCCTTATTTGCTGTTACCTTATGTCCTTGTGACACATAGGCCTCCTCCAGATTTTTCCATGTTTCCCTATCTCTAGCTTATCTGGCCCACAAAGGTCCTGCAGCATGTCTCAGGTCGTCTGACCATCTTTTCCCTTATTTTACAGTAAAGGTACCTAAAGGTACCTGAGCCATAAAAAAACATAATTTCAACATTTCTCAGTTTTACGAAAATTCAATAGTTTTTAAATAGAGAAACATAAAGTTCGCAGACATTAGCGAAATACTCTTTTACAACTTTACTTTCACCGCGGAAGCCAATGAAGCGAATAGTTCATTCGAGCGCGAGATGGTTAAAATTGATAGCTTCATCCTATCATAAAACTGTCTATATTATGACGCAAATCTGTCGATTAATCATACGTTTGTTTTGTAGTAGATTAAACAAGAACATAAATTAATTGTAGTTTAGCAACTGCGATCTTTTAGTCCTATAGATAAAAGAAAAGGTTACGCGATGTCCAATATTGTAATAATAGAAATAAGATAGAGAACTTATTTTAAGTGTCTTTCCATCATTGGAGGTTGACAAATTCAGGACCATGATTAATAGCATACCCAGGGCTCTGAAGCGTAAGCTGAAGATATAATTAGGAAACACGCTTGGATGAAAAATATTTTTACATGTTATAACAAAATTACTTAATAAAGTAAAAACCAATTAAAAATCCTATTAGAACTTTTTTCTACATTGCGCAAATGAAGTCGCGGGCAAAAGCTAGTCTTAACTACAAGGCGTCTGTTGGATAGGATATCGTATTGCATTCAGTTGATTCAATTCGCTCTGTTTTATAACAAAACTATCAACTACAGGTAAATAAGATTATATTGTCAACTTCTTTTATGATAAAAAACTTATCGATAGATACAAAATGCATATACTTATCATGTTATCAGTGGTTCTTTATCAGTGGATATGTGTATCATGTGGATTTATCAAAAACCTGATGTTCCCATGTTTGTGAGTTCGTTAAACTGAGTCTATATCAATAAATTTGTACCAACACTATATTATCAATTTTTTTGTTTCAAAGTATATTTCATTGTGATCATCGTGGTACCGAATAAAATAAGATGGTCTTTTATTGCTATTATTCCTATTAAGTTTCTTATGTAATTTCACCAGTTAGGACTTAGACATCACACATGTTTTAAATTTTGTAATTAATTACATATGAAAGAATGAAGAAGTATGATTAGATTCCGCATAGATCTTGAATTTTATACTCTTCCTTTTGCATAATTTTGTATTTTAGTAAATATTGGTACGAGTATTTATCTATACTTATTCGTAGACTATGGTAGACAGATATATGCCCGAATACTCAAACGCTACTCAATTTTGAGAGCTGTTCAAGTATCATGCTGTAACTGTCATATCGTTGACGTTCTGCACGACATCATGTGATACTTGAGCAGAGCGTTTGAATATTCGGGCGATAGGTAATCAATCGCAAGACAAATTCAAGTCAATTTTCAATTTATTTTTTAAGCAAAGCAATACAGATAAATAAACTGACTTCGGCCTTTTCCCAGACTCCATTTATTGCATTGCTCACATCCGCCAATCAATGTGTCGCTGATTTGAATGAAGGATGAAAGAGTTTTGATAAGGGTTCTTTTTGGACTGACAACCAACACGGACCAACTTTATTTAGGTAGTTATTGTAAAAAGTTATGACTTTTTACTTTTTATAAAAGAGATTGATTTGTTTGGAACTAAAAGAGAAGTATTCTTGGTCACTCTAATAGTATAAGCACAATTTTATATGATTGTAAAATTTATTATAAGTTGTGATGTGGTAATTTCAGATTTATCAAAGAAATTGAATTTAAATCCTTTATTTCCCAATTATTTGGTCTATTCATTGCTAATGTGCACAACATTGACATTCAAATGTATTTTGTACAGGAAAATTAAACGATCAAGAAGATCTCATGGATTTCCCACGGTGTTACTCGAATAGAATTAAATAATGGCATAGCCGTCAAAGTCATACACTTAGATGGAGATAACATTGTCTGGAGCGATTCCGATCAATTCATTAGGGAGTCTTCAAACAATGGAAGTATTTTTCTTATCAAACATGAACATGTAGATGTTGCTGGTATAGTTTTTGAAAGGTGAGCATATTGTTAGGTACTAACGATGCATGCATGTCATTATTAAAAAAAAAAAAAAACATTTGGATCATTGACTATGAGTTTTTACTATAGGGCGAATACAAAGTAATATCATAAAAAAATCGGACTAGTTGTACCCTAATCCAAATTTTTATTTTCGTACATCAGTTTCATAAGGAACCAAACCAGTTACTGATCTAAACACTCTAATAACTACAGTTTGCTAATGCTGTGGCCTAGTCTAGCTACAGTACACCCACAAATCAATCCCACGACAATTCTAGAATCCAATCATAAAGCTATGAGTGCATTGACGCAAGTTGATGCGGAGTCCGGGATTAGTGGTTCATTTGATTAGTGCTATTCAGCAGCGCACGTGAGCATACTGCGTATTGTGATGCGTGGCCGCGGCTTAGCCAGCTGTTTTGATTTACATGCACACTGGTCATTGTAGCCCTCTGCTCTGCTCCCGTGATTCTTATATTCCCCTGAATGTAGGTTTTGTCCTACAGTCCAATCTATCTCTGGGCCTTTCTTATTGTTTTCGTAGTATCAGGTAAATTAATTTCATATTTCTGTTCACCTGCATGCCACCGGCCCTATCCCAGTAAAAACAAAACACCATTATAACAAACTTATGATAGCAAGAGTTCATGTACAAAGCATTATAACTAAATCGTATATCAGCTGTATTTCTTTTGTACGACTCTTTTAGGTAAAATTTGTCCCCCCCCCCTCCCCCCTTTAGACAGCGTTGACCTTTATAGAGACTTTTTATTAGCATGACAATTATTATATTACATCATTAATAAAGTTTGTTATGAGCATATGAATAAACAAATGACATTTTTTAGACTTGAATACAAGTGATATTATAGCTTTTAAAATTACAATCCGTTAATATAATTTCATTACAATGATAACTGTTTTATTTCTTTTGTAAAGCAGAGAATCTTATTGATTTTAAAAATATATTTATCAGTAATTCCTAGGCATTTATAAAATTACAGTGGGTTTAGATCTTTTCGAACTTCTGAACTAACGGATCGCGTGGAAGCGCGTGCGATAAACTTATTATCACCAAATATTATTTTAATTTTTTCTTTTGTACTTGACGCATCTTCTGACTTCAATCACTCAGTACTGATACTGATAGAAATAAAAAGAAAAATCAACTTGCAAATTTAATAGTTTTATGTTCAGTGTTCTTGATGATATATATAGCACTATGTCTGCTAAACAACCTCCGGGCCAAAAATAAACTTACCCTCATTTCGTGCGCGGCATAACTCGTTCAGCACCACCCCCAGCCCCGTTATCGGTCAATGGCACACGACCTCTGTTATCAGCTAGCGTCCTGAATGTCTGCGTAAACCGTAGGCCATTTAAGCTGTGATTCTAGATAGCGTTCTATTCTGTCTAAGGTTATCGGGCCGTATAATGCCTTTAACGATTACCTATTCGTTTTCCTCGCAAATGGTTGCGAGATTTTGTGATTCATGATCGCGATTACGATTTTACTAGGTTCGGTGTCTTTCTATCTGGTTTAGTTTTTGCTAATGTCAGGCGATCTAATTTTAATTACGGTTAGGTTTATAAGTTGACTGCATAAAAATTTCTGCGAGAATATTTTACTGTCGAAAAGAGCTTCACTACACAGTATAAAAGAAAGTCGCTTTCTCTGTCCCTATGTCCCTTTGTATGCTTAAATCTTGAAAACTACGCAACGGATTTTGATGCGGTTTTTTTAAATAGATAGAGTTATTCAAGAGGAAGATTTTTATGGCTATGCGAAGTCGCTACTTATTGATATTTGCCAAATACGGCGAGTGTGGTAAATCCATAGTAATCCATGCATACTATTTAATTATTATAAGGAGAAAGAGTGGGAATTTTGTGAGGCAAAGAAAATATACTAGGTGCAGTATGGCGCGGCCACATAGATTATTATATCTATTTGGATGGTCTAGAGTCCACATAGGACTGTTATTGGGAAACAATTTTTTTTTTATACTACGACTACTTCGATGGCTCAGTGACCCAAAGAGGATCTTGGCCTCCGATACCATAGCTTTATATGTGTACTCTATACTTGTTTCAAATTTATAGATGTTTTTGTATTTCTTTTCAAACAAACTTAACTATTGAAATATATCGCAGGCACTCCACGTTCTGCTTACACTAAAAACAACCATTAATTGAGGAACATATGGCGTACTTTAGATTAATTAAATTCGCAGACAAGACAAATGTGAACAACGGGTAATGAACAAAGTTCTTGGCTTAATGTTCAAATTAAATTCTGGAGTTAATAATATTCCAAATATGTATGTATTCGGGTCTAATAAATTTTCGCACGTGTGTTACATAATGTGAAGCGATAATGAAATACCGCACTTGTTTAATTGTAGCAAATATTTAGGTGTTGTAGACTATTAGTAAAATAAAAAATATGGATTAGTAAAAAAAAAAACATAATTGATCTTAGGCAAATGGGTACTTCTTACTTAACTCCATCTCTGTTAGTTGCGAACTGATCAAATTATTCATGGTCTAATAATAGGTGACCACAGAGAAATTACATAGTAGGTCTGTGTCATACATAGCATAATAAAAGACATCATATTAATATATATTGGCAATAAAAAGGTCCCCAAAGGGTCTTGCCTCGTGAAAACAAAGCTGAAGTGATATTTGAATTTCCGGATCTCCCCGGAAAGGGACCAGTACTCAGACACCGGATGTCCGGTTTTCCGGACCGTGATTGATGGAGAGTGGCGAAAGTTAGGTAATATGGGTCGGGAAGGCAAATGGGGACGGGAGGACCACAAGCTTTGGATGTCTTGGTAGGGTATAGTGAACTTATACCCTACCAATTTAAAACTTTCGTCACGTATAAATTTCGAACTTGCGACTAAATTGCCTTTGTTTGCTAGTAAATTAAATACTACTAAACTACTAAATGAAAAATAATATCATATGATTACTATTACAACATTACAATTTTTTTATGAAGTTAATTAAATAAATATGGTCAAACGAATGATCTTGTCTAAATGACTAGTCTCTCAGTTAATATATATAAAGTGAAGCCTTTAAGTCACATAACTTTGGATTCCTCTTAGAAGACATTTGAAGGTAGGCTCATGCTTGATTTTATCGACTTTCACTTCTGTGGTAATCATCAATATTAGCATAACTATATTGTGTTATCACAGCTTGAAATCTTTTTAATGTGAAACAATTAGGACGGAAGAATTGTCTTCAGCGCATTGGCGTGCTTTGGATGCCACGCGACTGTGAACTAAGTCGGGTCGAAATTTGTATTGAAAGCCTAGTTTTACGCATGTTTTTTTTTATGTTGTCCATATGTTATCTGTTTATATAAA
This sequence comes from Apomyelois bistriatella, assembly GCA_947044815.1. Taxonomy (NCBI): domain Eukaryota; kingdom Metazoa; phylum Arthropoda; class Insecta; order Lepidoptera; family Pyralidae; genus Apomyelois; species Apomyelois bistriatella. Next base: position 9,826,162 of record OX345704.1, on the reverse strand, counting down.
TGTTATTGTATTGTAAAATTTTCAGCCGGAAAACCTAGGCCTGTGACTTCGCTCGCGTTACTTCGTAGTATTGCTACAAAATATAAATAGTACGTAGTACTATTAGGTATTCTGTGGTACTATTATCTATTCTGTGGTATCGCGTACTATTACTAATTCTGTGGTATCGCACAGACCAACTCCAAGAGTACTGGATTTTTCTATGGCACCTAAAATAGCATCAGCCTTTTTAAAACAAGGCATGTAATTTTTGGAATTTATTTAAATAACATTCTTTTATTTATTGTTTCAGGTAAACAACCGTTCTCTGGATTCATGAAAGAAATCAAACAAATCAGTACTGATACTGTCAATAATGGTACAGATTCTAATTTTAATAAAATAGAACAACTATGCAAAATTGATAAATTCGAGGAATTAAATGTTGAAATTTTTTATTAAGACCTTTATTTTGTGTTTTGGTTACTTAAATTAAATGTATATGTATATATACTTTACTCTCTTAAAAATAATATACCTATGTACTAAATCAGTGTTCGTTATTAGCTGTCCAACTGCTTTATAAACTTGAATGGATTTTTTTCCCTAAAAACTCTTGGGTATTAGCCGTTTAGCTAGAGAAGGTCACATTGCGATTTTCCTTTCAAAATAAAAGTCAATGATTTTAATATAGGTTAATCTATATTAAAGTCATTGATATCTTAGAGATTTTTGTCGATAGACCGCATTACTTAGACTAGTTATTGAACAGACTCCACATTAGTAGTACTAGCTAGAGGATGATACCCTTAAGGGGTGGTGTCTTTTCCCAGATCATGGCACACCTTTAGTCTTGACCAACTGTGCCCAGCCTGTGACCTGCACACTCAGGGACCTGTATGAAGTCATGATAGTGCTTTTTTTAGTGGCAGAGTTTTGGTCATCTAATGGCAGGTTAGCCAAGTTCAATTTACCTTAATAAATCTTAATATTGTGGATCAGGCTGTTGATGAAGATGATTTTGATCGATTTTAAAGTTCATCTAAACTTGGCATTGGATTTGATTTCAACCCCATTTAGGCGAACAACGATAGGAACTTGGCCCCCTTTTTAAAAAGTATGTTTTTGGTGGGATATTATAAACGTTAGCGCCGCTGTAAGAAAATTCTAATTCGCATGACAAATATATCTTTCTATACTCGTTCTATTGACTATTCTGCGTCATGACGAAGGTTAGTGCAACACCCTATCGTCTAATTCTAAGTCTGGGCGCGTTTCCGTTCAGTCCCATAGCAACAAGTGACTGATTTCACTTTCTCGCTGCCGGGTCAGTGACCTGGCAATCGCGGAAACATTTCCAATAATCCGCATGTCGTTTGCAATATCCTTGTTTCCGACTGACTTCAAAAATGAGGGTTTAGATATCGACTTAACTGCGGTTTTATTTGCGTCCCCACGGTGAATTGATTTTACTGTTTTTGAGATAAATTGTATTTAAGTTGTTTACTTGTCAATATTTGTTGTCGGAATTGGTGCCTCTGTAACAATTTCGTATATATATATTTCTACATTTTTACTATTTTTTGCACCACAAGGTTGAAATACAGACACATTGAATATCATGTTCACCTATCTGTGATGTGAATGTGAACATGTTCACCTACGGTGTCCTGGGTCGATTGACCGTGTCACCTACCGAAATTATGCTAAGTCTATAAAGCCACGTAAAGCCGATAGTAATCCTATTTAGCCGCTTCAGCCGTTTAGAACCAGAGTTTCGGAATTGGTTTCATACGAGGCTTTTAATTTACTTCTACGGAACGCTTCTAACTAATATTATAAATACGACAGTGAGTTTGTATATTTGTTTGTTTGTTACCTCTTCAAGTCCTAGCTACTGAACCAATCTTCCTGAAATTTTGAATACACATAGCTAGGAGAATTGAGAAGGACATAGGGTACCTTCATCCCTGAAAAAAGCGCTGTTCCCGAGGGAAATTCATGCGGGTGAACATGATGCTTACTAAAATGGTGATGAATAAGGTTACGTTAGTTTCACAAGTCTAGATTAGAAAGTTTTCTCACAAGCTTTAGGTCATTGAACATTGCTTTTCGGTATAATATAAAACAGTAATTTTGTTCGATTAGACATATTAAATATGAAATTTTAAAAACAAAATGTATATATAAATTTTAGATAGATAATTAAAGACCGGAGGTCAAACATAGGCTACTTTTAGGCCCGATTTATCCGAGACCCACTCGCGGGCAACAGCTAGTTAAATACTTAACTAGCTGTTGCCCGGCTTGTATATTTCAGAAAATGAAGCCACAGAAATAAGCTAAACGTCTATAAAAAAGAAGCTATTATTAGGACTAATTAGCGCATAATATATTATAGATTGCGTCATAGTATAGAGACTTAATACTTATCCACAAATCCTCTTCGATCTCTGCCTTATATCGTCCAACATGGACTTGTACGGTTTCAAGAATTTAAACTTTATAAGGAGCATTAAAAGATTCCCAGTAATCCCTTCAAAAACACAGATTTTGTTTGGTATTCTGTATGATTCTAATTCTGATTTTTGCAGAATTGCACTCTATGTTCAAGTAGAAACGTGAATAAATTGAAAATTTACAACATCCCCCGATAGGTGCGGAGCATAAGATGCAGAACTCTGTCTTCTTGTTTGTTCAAGCGTGTTTCCTAGTTGCATCCTCAGCTTGCCCTTCAGGCCCAGGCTACGCTTTTAATCATGATCCTGATTTGGCGGTACTGGTTATTATAATGGAGCGACTGCCGTCTGACCTCCGTAACACTTTTTACTTTACGTGTTTTCCACTGGTAGGGGATGTCACTAACAAGCATTGCATTAGTATTTAAGTTGGCGTCAGGCGGGCGGCCTGCGATAAAAATAATGCCGAATAATGAAATGCAACCGGGATAACGTAATGATTATTATGGAAATTGAAAATCATTAATAGTAAGTAAAGAAAAAAGTTTATGCTCAAACAACAGCATATGACCTGAATGACCCGTCATTTGTAAACAACCACACAAACTTAATGTATCTAGGTCACCGGACCGCAACCTATACACTATCATATGCTAATAGCTATAATGATCAATATTGTCTAGCATAATTTCGGCAAACGGGTAACGCTTTGTCGCGCTAATCCTTTGTATAAACTGACTAATAACAAAGACTGGTATTGTTCAATATGCGGATGCCTAACTGTACATAGGTACTCCTTCATGACCTCGTTATCGGTCGTTCTTCGAAAAATTTACAGTACCTAACACTTTAGTTGCAAGGTCAATCGAACTTGTACATCCTGGTGTAGGTTACCTAAACTGTCTTGGTCTTTGTATTTTTGACGATCGCTAGATGGCGCTGGCGTGTTGCTGAACCAATGGTATATCATATTTACTTTCCTTAGCCTGAAAAATTTTTAATAGTTTTTTTAGATAAGTAGGAAGTTCATCCAAACCTACAAATCCTAATCTATATACAAATAATATCCGGTTTGATACTGTGGCGAAATATCCCAGGCTACCAGTAGGCAGCGAACTAGTGTCACCCTCTATGTGTGAATGTCAACAGAATCGTCCTAAAAATAGTTGCGTCTGCTATCATGCGTTCAAAACGAAAGAATTAACATGGAAATAACTCTATGGTACACGTAAATGATATATTCGGGGTCAAAGGTAAACAGAACAGAATTGATGAAGAATTGTTAGTAAACCGGTTAAAATGTCGCGAATACCGTTAGCGGTCGTTTACCGTACTCGCCTTGATCCTTGAACTCGTAGCACACATTTACATCAAGTTTGTTTATTTTTCCACTTGATATGATAAGATTGGGAGAATACAAAAAAATTACTGTCACGGACGAGACGCCCGACATATGTGATCTATATTAACTTAATCCCGCCTAAAACATGTTCATGTAAAATCAAAAGCGATTCCATATGACTCGCACAGTTATCTATCAGATCTCACTAACGTAGAGTATTTCTAGCTCTACACGTCCTAACGCTTTTACTTCGAATTGGAATTACATACTGGATGGTGTTATGAATATTGATAAAAAAATAAACTCAATGGAGAATTTAATTGACGTTTTGTGTGTAGATGAGGAAAGATAAAGGACAACAAGTTGTCTTTAAGAAGGCCTAAGTTTAAAAACTCTACACCTTAGTCGAAATATGTAGCTTGCTTGGTCATTTCAACAAAGGAGCTTAGAAGGGTGATTTATCAGACAATGACCCTCTCCGATTACGTATTGTAAAATCAATCATGATATACAGGGCTGTGCCGGTCTGTTAACTCGCATAATGTGATATCAAGGACATAAAGTGACGAGCAGACAGAAAAATCTCTTTTTATATAGATAAGTTAAAAGCATGGAAGGGACTTACATACTATGCCGACCCCACATAAGAAAGTAGGATAAGATAAAGGAAAAGAAGAAGAAAAAGAAAGAAGTAAAAACCTTCACTTAATATTGCGAATAGTCCTTCCCATGCATCCCTACAGTTTTATAAATCAAAAGCTACACGGGCGGAGATGAGAAAAATAATTCCGAAGTTTCCCTAGGTCTGTTGTGTGTAAATTAAACGGATACAACGATACCTTAAGAGGGCGCCTAACGCCGACAAAAATTCCGATTTCACCCGCACGTCTTGCATACCCTCCGCTCTAGTTCTAAAAACCAACACGGCGCGCTGCGATCACTAGCGGCTGGCCGCGCCGTGGCTAGTCGTGAACTCGTGAGTTAGAGTATAGTATATGCGATAAAGTCAGAAAAATCAAATACTTATTTATTATGAATGAAATATTAATGTAGTTTTTTTTAGAGGAGTGTGTGTATGGTAGATAGATACAGTCAACCAAATATTAATTGGAAGTTGGTAAAGTGGCAGCATATTCACAAGTAATAGGAAAGTAGTAGTAAAGTGAATTGATAGAAAATTAGGAAGTAGAAATAGTGATTTTCAGCAGTTACAATTATGATTTTTTATTTAAATATTGAACAAGCCCGCGACATCGTACGCTTACGCGTACGATGTCGCGGGCTTCGCTTGAAATCCCCGTTTTCTTTCGTTTGTCATGACATGACAATAACCAACACAAAAAAAGTATTATTAAATTTGGAGCATTCGTTCAAAAGCGATATATATTTGCAGACAAACACATTGAATTCAGTCAAATGACGATCACTTTTTGTCCTCTATTCCATTTCGAGACTGGAAAATTTTGCTTTTGTCCGGATGTGTGTCTGTCTGTCTGTTTGTTTGTTCCGGGCTGGAGGTCGCATTTATGAACGGATCCTAATGAAATATGGCACACGTGTTCCTTGATTTTTTTGCAATTGCATGTCAAGAGATTATTTTGATTGGAGGGGAAATGGGGAAGAAAAGGGGGAAAGTTTTCTGTGACGTTGTTTACGAACGTATCCTAATGAAACTTGACACACGTGTTCCTTGATTTTTTTTTACAATTTTATGTCGAGAGATTTTTTTGATTGGAGGGAAAATGGGGGAAAAAAGAGGGAAAGTTTTCTGTGACGTTGTTTGAACGGATCCTAATGAAACTTGGCACACGTGTTTATTTTTATACCTAGACATATAGTTATGAAAAAATGGGAAGGGAGGGAAGTCAAGGCAGGAGGGTCGCGAGGTCTACTGTTCACAGAACCACTAGTTTTGTACTGAAACGATTTTGATGAAACACACTTTGAATGTTTTGCTGAGTTAAAACAAAGCAATTGGTGAAGGTTTTTAGTAAATCAGTTCAGTACTTTCGGAGATAAGCGTGATACATACATACAGACAGACAGACATACAAACAAAAATAAAAAGTTTGAAAACAAACATTTTGTTTTTAAGTTTTATTATTCCTTTTAAGTGTCCCTATACAAGTATACATTTATGACAAAAATAATAAATGTACAGACAAAATATTTTTACTGTTTTATTATCTATAGCCATATATAAAAAAGAAAGTCGTGTTAATTACACTATTTATAACTCAAAAAGGGCTGAACTGATGTGGCTGAAATTTAGTGAAGAGGTAGCTTAGAACAAGGAGAAGGACATATGGTACCTTTCATCCCGGGAAAAAGCACTATTCCCGAGGGAAGTTCACCGAAGCTGGTTATTCATACTAATATTATAAATGCGAAAGTCTGTCTGTCTGTCTGTCTGTCACCTCTTCACGGCTAAACTGCTGGACCGATTGTGATGAAAATTGGTAGGGATGTAGTTAACGACCTGAGATCAAACATAGGCTGCTTTTGGCGCGATATAACCGAGTCCCACGCGGGGCGAAGCCGCGGGGAACAGCTAGTGTAGTTATATATTAACACGAAACTTTAATCATGATGTAAGTACGCTAGCACTCTGTGAGAAAAAAAAACTATATTGCCAATGTAAAACAAAGCGTTTAATTACAGAAATAAATTTATATAAAGTAATATTTGCGAAAAATATTTTTTATAGCAATAAAAATTCTTCTTCTTCATCGGTCCCTCACTGCTGAGGATCGTGACCACATATGTGCTTTCAAGTTATGCGATCACTAGTGCTATGGACCGCTCTGTAGATGCTGCGCCCAGCTGCGGAGCTTAGCTGCTGGAGCAGTGTCCTCAGCGCTAAAGATCTAAAACAGAGTAAAATATAGGTAAAGATTAAACTTTATATTGAGCCATTTGTAACATTACAACTTATACTCATGATAATACATATCTCTTATAACGAACACGAGTTTTAAAAAAAAGAACTCGAGTCTTATGTCTTGAGCGTATCAAGGTTTAATTATGTTTAAATACATTGTTACCAGGGTGATCCCTACCAACGACTCGAGCGCTAAACAAGACTCGAGCGTCATGCTGCGCTCAAGAGCACATAGTCTTATTGAAATGAGTCGAGTCGTCAATTTGCGAGCCGAGCGCAATATTTACGAGTAGGACTCGACTAGAGTTCTTTACATCTTTAGTTTTAAATTGTACAACATCCTGTATTATCATTATCAAAAATAGAATAAAAAATACGTTTTTTGTTATGAAAATCACTAATTAATCAATCTGTAAAAAAAAACACAGTTACTTTTAAAGACCTTTTATATATAGGTACTTGTATATTTTGTTGTCGTCTAACAATGGTTGTTTTACATATACTGTAAGCTGACATTTGTGACGTTTGCCCGTGCGCGCTTACTCTGTATTGGTACCTACGGAGCTCAGTTTGATCAAATGTAGGCTGTATTTATAAGAGATAAGGGTTAGTTATGACTTTTTTAAATATATAAGTACCTACTATATATTTATTTTGCTACTAGCTGTTCCCCGCGGCTCCGCCCCTCGTGGGACTCTGTTATATCACGTCCAAAAGTAGCCTATGTTTGACCTCAGGTCGTTAACTACATCCCTACCAAATTTCATCACAATCGGTCCAGCAGTTTAGCAGTGAAGAGGTGACAGACAGACAGACAGACTTTCGCATTTATAATATTAGTATAGTATAGTATTTGTACAAGTAGGTTTTAGTTTGTAAATAAAGCGTGTACTTACTGTTGTACTAAATCCATTATTTTGTAGAAATAAAAACAACTTACCCAAACATTCCGTCATGTTTTTTAGTTCTTCTTTTTCTCAAAAACGTTATTTCTCTTTTTTTATCTTTTCGTCCCATTGTCAAAACTATTTATACACTATTATTTACACGTCCACACACCACACTGTTTACAATTATGATAATACTAAAAACCACTATATACAATTATGTACCCTATAATAAACGTCATACGGTCTAATTTACAATATTTATTCACACTAGAAACAAAATCCGCTCCAAATAAATTACGCGTTCGATTGTCAGTACCGAGAAGGTACAGAGCGTCCGGGAACAACCTTCCGCGTCGAGCGCTGCCCGACAAGTAACCATTTGCCCGTGCACAATTGTTCCATCTACTACGCTTTGTTTAGAGTCGAAAATCGCATGATTCAGTTAACGACGAGTTGGCTTTGAGCTCCAGGTTATAATTTTAGTTGAGATTTTATTTAATTATTAAAAATATAGACATAAAATAAAAAATGTAATCGATTACTCTACTAAAACATTAGTCTGGCTATGTTATTTGTAAAAAATAATTTGGGGTTGTCGCTGATAATTCAGAGCATTTGAGTTAATACTGGTTTTTTTTTCGTTCTGAAGTTTGTATTTATAAAAAAAAAACCTGTTTATTTTTCAAAATTCTATTCGATTATTCGGCTTCTACAGGTTTTTTGCCTACCTACAGTATTTTTTAAATCTGAATTATAAGGTTTTTTCGCGCTAAACTATGGATTGAAAAATAGGTCTGTTTTTCAAATTTTGGCGTTGGGCGCACTCTTAAGTAAATAATGATTAAATCAAATCATTAACTAGTACATAAATCATTGTTTAAGATGTAGGAAGAATGCAAAAGTAAGTTCCATTTCTGTATTTGCCTTATTTTAAGGCGAGAGAATTCAAGGGCAAGTGCGATATCTCGTGCACACACATCCGGACTCGGTACCTACTTAAATAATCTGATAATGAAAACCAATTGGTTTGTATGTATGTAAGTATCTTATAATGTAATTTGAATGATTTAAGATCGGTTGTTATTAATCAGATTTATACAACTTAATTAATTTCGATATTAGTAATAATATATTCGCAACACGCTAGTCGATTTGTCTGTAATATTAATTATCTGGATTAAAGGAATATTTTTCCCTTCTCTGTTTTTAATAGGCCTTTGATTATATTTTCGTACCTTGTGTTTTTTTTACCACAATAACTAGTCTACCTAGCTTTTTAACATGTCGTTTAATAACTCTATTGTGATTTTGGTATTAAATTATCATCATCATCACCTATTTCAGCCACAAGAAATCCACTGTTTGGACACATGCCTCCTCCACAGATCTTTATTCTCATCAATTGGAAACTGTCAACATCTACCGTTTACCTGTGGTGCGTCCATTGATTAATATGAAATTTTAAAGGCTTCGACATAATCTACGTCGTTGTCAACATCGGTGTATCTTCTATGATATGATATGTTATGGAAGTTCAGCACTATAGGCGCTACGTGGTCATCGTTTCGTTTTACAACTATTCTGGCTCAATGGCTGTTGTTAGCATCTGAGCGCTCTGAACTGCTTTATCATCAAACTATAATTAATCTCAATTATTCTTTATATATGTATGTATACTAATCTTATTCTAGTCTCTATTATCATCAGCTTTTGTGTCGACCGCTTTGGTTTAAACCTGCTTATTGTACGCGCCAACGCGCAATTAGAAATTTTAACCTAGTGGTCCGGAAGGCAACCATGTCTTTTATCGTGACTCAGTCAATTGTTTTCAATAATCATATTCATTTTCTTAGGTAGGCTAGACGTCTAACGCTATATTTATCTTTAACAATCTTAATATCTAAACTTATACAGTATGTTTATTAGTTCGAATATTCCAGCTCTCCTTAATCGATACTCCGCCTAGACAATTTGGTTGATAACTCAATTTCAGTTCCAATTGAGCTAATCAAGTTCAGATTAGATATTATATTTATTTAGGTTACGGTTTACCCGCACTGACATTTATTTAATAAGTTTAGATGGATAATGTTTACGATTTTCTGTTTGATCCTAATCCTAAGTTTGACTGGCAGAGAATCCCTTATGGCATCAATTCCACCTATTGTATTTTTAACAACGCTATATGCCTGTACATATAGCGTTCTTATAAAAAAACTTGCTGGTTTATGGTAGTAATATTAATAAGAGCTCGATGTGATGTTGTCTAATATACTTCGTTGCAACTTGCAAGCCCTGCGAAAATGTTTCAGATCCTTATGTGCACATTAGGGCTAACCGCAATACAGCTGAGTTACAATAAAAACACACCGCATTGATTTCCGCGCCAGCAACTACCGACAAAAGTGTAGATATTTCTCCAAAACAACTTGTTACTACGAATCCCGTTTATACACTGAATAAGCTCAGATACGTTCGTTGTTAGATATGTGGTGATGTACGCGCGAGGCTCCTTAATTGTATAACAGTACAAACATTAATGGAACGTATGAGTCAAAGATCTTTGAAATAGCTCAACTCAACGCAACGTACGTCTTCGTCGTGACTAACTCGCTTGGTATGTCGATTAATGATACTATTCCTGCCACTTTCATTTAATTTTTCTCATTGCTTTCGATACATTTCCCGCTTATCGGATCTTTTTCCTGCTTTGAATGATCTTCGCCATTTATGGTAGAGCCAATGTGGAAGGTTTAGCCAAAAAGGCAACCCTTTTGGCTGGTCATCTTGAAGACGGCATTCCCCGTTCCGTTAGTCGTGATCTTATCATTCTGGGCTCTTATCATTTTGACCTTTGATTTTTAAGTTATTTAACCCATCCATTAGAGATTTCTCAGTAGATCCAAGCCGCTGAAGTTATATGTAGAGTTTGTCTTTCTGTCAAACAAAGTACCAAGCAACTTAATAAATGAAAGTAAACTAAATTGGAATTAACTATTTGAAGAAAATGGAAATTATTGACTATTTTCTCAATCTAGCACACGACCCGATTGATAATATAATATGAGCGCCCACTCATATCACTCGATACGTTGCAAATTCTTAAGGAGAGTTCAAACTAGAGCGGTAATAAAAGATGTTTATTTGGTTTCAACCTAGTTTAGAAAGGAGTTGCTCCGTATTTATCCTTCATCGTTTCGTTGATCTCTTATTCTTAATTTCGTTACTCTTCCGAAACTTAATACATACGAAAGATTTAAATAAAAAAGAGGTAACAAAAAAAAATATTCAGTCGAATTGAGAAACTCCTCCTTTTTGGAAGTCGGTTGAAAAGGATATAAGATCACTCTCTTTTCTCGTCTATGGTTACAGACATTTTCGTCTCAAATAGTATTCTGACTTTAATTTGTTACAGAAATTGGTTGCACCTTGGGGAAGACTTAGTTTACTTTTAAGCGTGGAATAACACAGACTTCAAGCATCATCTAGTAAGGAAATGGCTTATACTGTCTCGCGTTAGTATGAATCCATCTTACTCAATCCATTATCGCCCTACATAGCTCAATTTGCTAGTAACATACCGTGGGAATTGGAACACGGGTAGTATGGCGTGTTGGAGTTAGATTCATGTCGACGACCCGAGTTTTAATGGATTGGTAGAGACAAGTCAGGGCGAGTTTTAATGGATTTCGATATTTTGATTGTATTTTGATTGTTGGTGATATTTTAACAAGTGAGAATGAAGAATATAGTATATTTCAATTTCTCATCAAGAAACTCACGTTTCAGTTTTTTTTTTTGGTTTTCTTCGAAATTAGAAGGTAAAAAAAGGGCTGTTAATCCGTTCGGTTATTTGTTTGTCGGCCTTTGTTGCAGATGCCATATCTCGTATAACTATGTTACGGTATATAATTATATCCCTAGGGATAGTTATAGATATAGTTATCTATATCACGGATTTATCTATCGTACTGCGACATCTCGATCAAATAAAAAAACCGGTCAAGTGCGAGTTGAACTCGCGTGGAGAGGGTTCCGTACAATGCCAATGTCAGTTTTTATATTCGATTGTGGTATGTTAATGTGAAAGGATTATGAGATGCGAGTTAACTAATACTATAGCTATCTAGTGGTGTTTTCCGTTAGTGAACGTTTTATATTGAATTTTCCACTAAATTGTCAATTGATAAAATTCTTATATGTTTTCCTGTAATCTACAGTCTACAGTGACCTATATTCCGTATTTTTTTTTAAATTTTAGGCTCAGTAGTTTCGGAGATCAGGGGAGGGGGAATGGTCAATTTTCGACTTCTTTCATGAATAAAATGAAAACTATTTATGTTACAATAATAAAAAATATATATTTGAGATCCTCATAACGAGATCTTTCATTTGATATATAAAACGGTAAGGTTTGCAATACTTGTTTTTTAATTCCTAACTTGTCCCCCGAAAATAACCCTTATTTAAAAAAAAATATATTTTCTTGCACATATGTGTTTGGGTCACAGGATTACGCCATCCTACCAAATTTCATCTGTAATCCAATAAGTTCGGAGAAAATTGGCTGTGACAGACGGACGGACGGACAGACAGACGCACGAGTGATCCTATAAGGGTTCCGTTGTACATTTTTGTACGGAACCCTAAAAAAAAAGAGGACAGAGATCGTTGATGACATGATTGACAAATCAGACGCCGCTTCTGCTATTGACAATAGATGAATACTTGGAGGCAAGAAGCAACACTTGAACTTACCATAAAACACGTATTGCTTTAATACGACATTTAGTACCTTATTATTACCAACTGCCTCCGTGGTCCAGTGTTTAAGTCGTTTGCCTATAGACCCGGGGGGTCGTGGGTTCGATTCTCACGGGAGGCATACTTTGCTTAGTTGTTTCCAGTTTGGTTGGGACATTGCAGGCTGGAATCATCTGATTGTCTGATAATAAAGATGATTCCGTGCTTCAGAAGGCACGTTAAGCCGTTAGTCCCGGCTGCCATCTGGTAGTCGTTAAACCACCACCACCCCCGTCAGAGGCGAACCGATTCCGAAGAACTCTGACACCAGGGTATGTATAGTAAACTGACCTTGTTACCTTCACGAAATGATGATGAGTACCGTATGTAGTCAAATCAAATCAGAGTATATTTATCATTCAAACGGACATACGACTCGACCGACACACTTCTTTCTAACTTCTATAATCCCTGTATCGATTCCCCTGGTACATTTGACTCACTTCCATTCTACATCGGTATATCTACTATATCAATTGATATTCATATTGACTATTCAATGGAATGTACTTCTACTCTCCCTTGGATGCTGCAATTTGAAATTTATGTATTTAATAATAAAGATGTTATTTAATTGAATATACGGTACTTCGAAACGATGTTCAGGCTGGTGATATAACTTCGGACTTTATTGTAACTGAAATAGTGCGATAAATTACCTAATTGAATATAAATGTGATGGTGAGGTTACTGACCTATGACTGTGTCAATTTGACAGTTCAATTCATTTGTGTGTGATTTGTTATTTATTTCAAGACCTAAATTCTGATTGACTGATTGAATGTCGTGGATTCTTTATTGTATATTCTTTTATACTAAATGCTAGCTAGACAAAGTTAGTTGAACTGAAAATACAACATTCTAAGTATTGATCCCTTGCATTACTTTATCCATCGATTTTATTATTCCTTTGATTGCCTTGATCAGGTCACAATATAACTGGATTCTTAATTATATCTACATACACAATGTAAAGTGCGGAGCTCGATAGCCTAGCGTGGTGCGTCTGTTCGTAACGATAATACGCGTCAAGCGACGGCGATGGCGCGGCCATGTTTTGATTGGTCGCTATTAGTGGCATTTCCCGGCTGTTATCGGTAGATGGCAGTCGTTTGGCTATGTCAGATGCCAATCTGTCAGTTTTGGCCACTAACACCGCTGGGTCATGTTCCTGTGGGTCTGGTTTCTCTTAAAAAAGGCTTACAGAGGTCAGACGGCAGTCGCTCTATTGTGATAACCAGTTCCGCCAAATCAGGACCATGATTAATAGCGTACCTTGGGCTCTAAAACACGCTCGGACGAATAAGACACAATGTAAAGTATGGTTAAATAACAAGTTATATATAAGCACTTACAAAGCTACTTCCATAAAAAACTAAACTTTCCATTATAAAGCTTCACTTTCCACTTCATTAAGTAAAGTAAATATTGTTACAAGTTAATGACTTTATAATTGCATGTGAAATCTATCATGTAGTTGAGATCCAATTATGGCCGTATCGCGGGAAGTGGGCTGATTTATCTTTATGCTGAAATGTGTGCTAAAGCCCTTCTGGACGACATAAAATATATATATATATATATATTTGTTACTGTATCTAAGGTTAGTGCCGGAGTGTTATTAGTCTTTTTAAAACATCCAAGACTCGGAGAATGATAATTCTTTTTTTTTATCTAATCGGGCATCAGAGCTAAAGCCTGGTGGTAAAGCACCAGGCTCTAGCTCTGAGGCAATCTAACGCTACCACAACGCCTTAGAAGCTGCGTAAACTGCACAGTTCAGATTCAGACACTTCTGTAGCTTAGTCAGGTTCCTATTTAAATTAAACATCTACTTTTTCTCGCCAACCTCTTGCTCACTAATGTTATCAATTAGCCCTTTACATACATATAAATAAAACTAGCTGTTCCCCGCGGCTTCGCCCCGCGTGGGACTCGGTTATATCGCGCCCAAAAGTAGCCTATGTTTGACCTCAGGTCGTTAACTACATCCCTACCAAATTTTATCACAATCGGTCCAGCAGTTTAGCTGTGAAGAGGTGACAGACAGACAGACAGACAGACTTTCGCATTTATAATATTAGTATGGAAGTATGGATATGGATGGATAAACAGCTGCAAAGACAGTAGTTGCAAATCAAATACAACGTACTAGCCTTTAACAAAATATAGACACGAACATTTTTAATGTTCCATTATAATTGAATAAAAATGCCAATACATCATTGCAAATGCTATTATCGTTATCGAATAAACATTGCGTTTTGTAACTGATAACTAATGGAACGGAAAATATGAATTAACATAAACACATTAGCGAAAAGTTGGCAAGTTAACTAATATAAATGCGTTCTGGGTATTTCGGGATTAGTATTCTATATGTCGATCCAGGTCAAACCCTACCTGTGAAATGGCCGATTCCGTTTGGCTGTTAGAGCATAAAGAGTTGAACATGTTGGCCAAAATCTCGCGTTTATAATTTAAGTATGGCAATATATATATATATACATTTCCCTGTATTGCCGAACGGTCGAGTGCATTGAGAAAATGCCTGCATCGCAATGATGAGTTTTAATTCCAAAACCATTCCCATTAATTAATGGGATCACAGATCACAAAGAGCAACTTCCCAAAAGCCGCTCAAATCTGGTGAAAGGGCTGGTAGTGGGAATCACAAAGGAACTATGTTTTCTATATTGTAACAATGTAGCAAAATCTGATTGTTCCTATAGATTACATCTTGAAGCATGAGCTGCCAAACAATACTATCGCAACTGCAAACATCTTTATTTGGTTACCTAACATTATTCAAGTGCCAAGTTCTAGGTTGTCTAATGAATTTAAATTATTATAGCTGGCACGTTCGTGAACGACAATAAAATAATAATCTCCTGACTGCACTCAATTAACCTTGTAAACGCGGCACCAATTTGTTGTTACTGCAGTATATTTGTGCTTAGAGAAAAATACTACGTGCTTTCACTGCCAAGGCTCGCAGGGTTGTCGATTTTGAAATCAACTTCAAAATGTGAATTATCTGTTGGTCAAATGATCATTATGGATGCATTCCGAACTTTTTATTTCATCCCTGCTAATGCCAACTAACCTAATATTATAAATGCGAAAACCACAAATTCACTTTTGTGGTTTTTGTAACGCTTTTACGACTTATCTGCTAAACCAATCTTCCTGAAACGTCTACAAGTTTATTTAGAAGGACATAGGGTACCGGGAGAAAGCACTGATCCTGAGAGAAATTCACGCGGGTGAAACTGTGGGCTAAAACTCGAACGCTGATTGATAACTTGTACGCCTAAAACTACTGAAACCGTTTTAATGATCGGTAAATACTGATTGGACATTGGGGAATATAAGCGTGATATATAATGAAGTCACGGGAAAAATAGAATAGAATCAGTAGAATATTCCTTCTTCTCTTCCTCAATATGTAACATCAAATTTTAATAATTGACCAAATGTTACGCGTAATTTGATATTGAGTACTGCAGTTATATATTTTAGATATTTATATTCCGCGTCACGCAAACAAGGAGATTTTATTACTCTAGGGCCAAATCGTCTGTCTTTAAGATAAATTATTCTGTTCTATATGATTATTCAAGACTATATTTTAAAGATCTGTCAACCCTATGCCCAAAGGAATAAAATGCAATGGCACTACATTGCAAGGGCACTGCATCAGAGGTCGTTCCCAAGTACATTCAGGCTTTAATTTTCTTGAACATTCCAAAACGCGTTTATCATTCTACGCTATTCTGGAATAACTAGGCTTCGGGGAGCTTTTGAAATATATGTCTTTTGGCAGTAAGTCATAAAAGTCTAATATTATCGTCTTACTACGTTTGTACAGTTATCTTTTCTGTGGTCTTACCTAAAATGTCAACTTTAGGTTTAATTTTTTTTAATACTAACTGATTCTTTATGTTAAATTATTATCATCAGGGGACACAATATTATAAAGCTTAAGTCTTAAATTTTGTCTGTGCACGTTGTATAAACTTGTATGGAACAAAGACTGATTATAAAATCAATTACATAGTTATACATTGAATAGCTCGGTGATCGGTCGGAAGCGTGCGGTCTATACCCTTGATGTGTCAGGTTCGATGCGAGAGACTAAATACTTATAAGCTTACAAATTGCGAATTTCATAGTAGACCTAGTGCAGCTACTGAATTTATTATAGTGTAGTCTAGTTTTTTTTAGATTTCTCATAGATGCTGCAGTGTCCGCCTACACCTTACTCAAGATACCCAAGTATTTAATGAAGACCATAGATTAGACAAGATGCATTTGTAATGTAGCGTTAGCGCAGTGTTAATTAAATAATAATTAATCATGTGTTGCTACTAGTAATAATTCTTAAAGTCATACAATATAAATAAAATTAAATAACGAATCCTTTTAAGAATAGCAGCATCTATGCTGGGCGCCATTAACGCCCGTTCCGTGTAGTACCACGAAATGTTCCCATTAAACAGCAATAGCAAATAAAACACGCTTTACGACCATCCGTGATGCTTGCTATAGATTCTGTTAATTGTTATTCTTAAGGTGATGAATTAACGGGTTTTGGTACGGGTGTTTATAATCTAGTTTTATTCTTTTGGGGTGATAGCAAAGATTTTCGAAAGATGTGATGCTTTGGGGTTTCTTGCATTCATATATACTATTACTCCATTAATATATATTATGTAATCTGTGATACTACTTTCAGTCGAATTTAGATTCGAAACACTAGTATCAGCATTCCGAAAGCCAGACTGCTGCATGGTCGCGTCTTGAGTACACAAAAGAAAATTTAGACACTGTGTTGTACTAACCTCAGGTTCAGAAGCAACATAGCTTTGGAGCCAACCGGGTAAACGCTTTAACAAGAGAATGTTTCAATCATTTTGAATATGAAATTACCGAGCATGGAAATAGAATAAATACCCACGTCTATGATAACCGATAAAAAAATACAAATAATATAGAGTCGACCCCAAGCCCTAATAAGGAAATAACGAAGACATTTAAAACAAGCGTGAAGTTATAGATGATCGAAGCTTCTAGAACTTGGAAGCAACGCGAATAATAAAATTAGATGTTGACATGAACATGCCTTGTCATAAACTCGCTGTATTATAATCGCTGATATAACTACGATATTAGTTAGTTCATATAGAGGTATCATGTAGTACAGTTCATACTCGTATGTAGATAGGAGTAACAGTACTCCTTGTTGTGAACACTGGCTGTTGATACTCGTATCTAAAGTATTTCTATTAAAATTCTTGGCTACAGTAATAACAGATAAAGGAGGATGAAAGACCACTTCTATTATGCAGTTCATATGTTGGCACTTGGTTCATCGCATCGATATATTTACATAGGATAGAACATTGAAATATATATAATTATTCCTTTCGTAGCAACTTTACTAGTTACAAGTCGTGGTTTTTGGCTAGAATTTTAGTATTTTACTATGAGTTTTAATTCCTTTTGCTTCAGCATTCCCAACAAATATTTACATTAGAGGGACTGGTCATACAAACCCAAACATACAAAATTTAGGATAAGTCCGCCATTGTCTTCTGATTTAAATAATATTGTATTAACTGTGTATTTTTAAGCAAAGATATTACAAACAAACAAACTTTCTGATCAAAAATAGTAGAGCAGGTAGGATCTGTATTACTGGATAGAACGAGCTCCGAATTATTCGGAGTTGGATAATTCGGAAAACAATTCGGAGCTTGGATAGAACAGAGTATAACTATCCAAGTGGCAATATGAACACGGAAAAGACCAACTTCATTTTTGCCCTAAATCCCCGGGCCTTTTGTGATGCACCTCGCGTGAATTGGGACACTGGCGACCTAATTTTGTGACCCCTGAACCGGCACGCTGTGGGGTGTCTAATGCAGAAATAGAAACTAACCATTCCAGCATAGATGTTAGGGACATTTTTGATAATGCATGTGGCACTACCCTGAGGAAATGCGTATATTTTTCTTTCAAATTTAAATAGTGAATTATATAATTTACTTTATATATTATAGGTGCTACTAAGTACATATACAGGCTTACGGCCCGCCTGATGGACAATGGGTTCCGCAGCCGGTTGTTTGTTACAGCTTTACGCTCAATCGGTTGAACGAATTTGACTGAAATTACGTAGGTTCATTTGGAAGTTAAATTGCATGTTAGTGCTTTCATAAATGCTTCAACCGCACGGCACAGCTAGTTAATACTAGCTTTGTTTGCTTGTTTGTTACCTCTTCACGCTTTATTTACTGGACTTATCTGCTTGCAACTTCGCATACACATAGTAAGGAGTACTGAGAAGGACAAAAAGTACCTTTCATCCCGGGAAAAAGCAGTGTTCCCGAAATTCACGCTGGTGAAGCCGCGGGCGAAAGCTAGTTTGTTTATATTATTTATTTATGCATGTATGTGTATCTAGCTAACCTAAAATAATGTATTAGGTTAGGTATCCTCTATAACAGTATATTATACTCAATTAGCATCCTCTCTCACTCGCTGGTTGATTGTAAAATATCTTTTTCTGGGATAAGTACGCCATTGTACTTTTGTTTTAATTGTATGTTTTTGTATTTACTTTTGTTTTAGTACAATAAAGTTATTACAAACAAACATGTTTGATATACTGTTTACACGACTGCTCGGCCGTGGGGTACAGTTGTTAAGGTTGTTAATTTATAGTTAGAGTTTGTACGGACATAAAATATAATTGATATTTCCTTCCGTTGTGGTTAAAAGGATTTGTTAGAGATGTGTGTTAAAACAACTGTCGTGTAATTATAACTCAGTTGGTAATACGTATATCATAAATGCGCAAGTGTAATTATTTGTTTTCGATGCTTTTACGGTTTGGTTCTAATGAGATTCTGGCTAGGGTGAATTAAGTTTATGCAGTGTTAATTAATATTTTTTGATGAAGGAGAGATCTTCAACAACACGGGCAAAATCTAATATCACATTTAAAACAAATATCTTTCATGATTTTACTTTCATGATATTAGTTGACATAGAAGAAGCTTGGAAAATGATAAGGTGATGAAGTTAGTTACAAAAAAATAAAATCACGAAACTTTTCGGTTGCTGTTTCTGGAAGTAGGTCAAAACTGATGACAAACACACAAACTATGAAACGTAGCTCGCTCTAATCAAAACAATCAATCATCACGCAACACTGACACTAACCATTGTTTTGATCGATAAACAATCTTAAAAAAACTATAGGTTTATGGATTGCACTCTACAAATCAGGATGTAGAATTATAAATAAAGAACTTTAGTCGGAATCTATTTAACTACTTTCAATATTATTTGGTTGTCATTCATGACAACCAAAACCAACATAACAATGACATTTTTTTTTTACCGAACTTATATTCTAAAAATCTGAGATTTATTTCTGGTATCAAGAAACCTTATTCCTACCGACAGAAAAAAATTCAAGCGTTTCAAAAATTTTCACTCCTACCCTATTACTTATTAGCATAGCGTTTTCCCGTTAGCTGGGCTGTAAAGAAGATATGTAAAAATGTTTTCTTTGGACTGAATCCGCATTCTTGCTTTATTTTTATTTTTTGTACATCCTTGGGCTTCTGATTTACCAGTACAACTGCTTAAGAATTATAGAATACAGAAGACGTTAAGGCTGTACGCTAACTTGAGACTTTTAATAAGACAAGTACACGAGAATTATTTGCTTATTTGTATTAGGTGACTCCCACGAATAAAACAATTCTCATTTAAAAATAAATAATTACATACAATAACAATGACGCTTTTTATTACAAGTCTTATTCTAAGTTATAGTTACTCTATGAAATCCATTAATCAACTTTCATGTCAATGGAGTTATTGATATTTCGATCTGTGGATACGAAGTGATAATTTTAACTATTTATTTTTTTTAAGGAAAATAAAGAATTAATTTGTTTTCACAATTTTTTTAAAGGAAAATTTTCGAGTTTTTTCCGTCTAGAAGTACGCTTTAGTTGATTATTATTCAGTAATATTTTGAAATAAAATCCAATATATATATACACACACTTTAATTTAATCACTTAATATACATATACATACACATTTAATGTTTTTAATTTTATTGATTAATTAGGTAATTATTTTCAATTATTATTTAATAAACTAACTTGTAAATAGAACGGTGTTCACGTTCCTAGACACCAAAAACGAATGCCCGCTGCTTGGCCATGCTCGCTCCAAGGAAACCTCCCCACTTACGATGTGCAACCGTTACAAAACAATTCTACCCGTTCCATAGCGTGCATGGCCAATCAACGATTCCGAACTCAATTACACTACTTTTAGAAATACTTTAACAATATGATTTTATACAGTCATTAATTACATATTGAAATTAATTATCATTTAAATTTTATATTTAAGTTCTGTAAATTACAATAATAATAAGATCCTTTTATTTTATTTTTTTGTATATTTGTTACAAAAATCACAATTACGGCAAAGTATAATAAAAAATATATATAAAAATTTGAGAATCACAACACTCGGCCGTCCTGTTGCGGGCTCACTCCGAGAGCACGCTAATCACAACACTGAGTAGAACGATTATACATGTTATATTTAAATCAATACATATTGTATTATAAGTTTTATTCAAATTCATAAGTATAATACTTTTACAAAGTTATTTCAATCACTTGGTACTTAATAGACGTAGGTATATCTATAAACATTTTATTTAATATATCTTCAATTTACTTAACATAATTTTATTTAATCACTTCTTTATCATTAGTACTATCTATTATCTATATCTATTATGTATCTACAACTATGATTTACAAATGTGGTAATGTCTACAATCCATCTTTAAGAGTCATTTTCAGACGAAGACGATTCGGAACCAGAGGATTCATCCAGCTCTAATGCCTGAATATGAATCCAGGGCCGCATTCGGTCCGCAGCTATAACACTTTCATAACGCTTCGTGTTTAAACCTGGCACATTTGTAATTTGATACCGATCATTACCTAAACATTTTGTCACCTTATAAGGCCCTATGAACTTAGGCATTAACTTTTTACTTTGTCCGTCATTATTGAAGTTAGTTTTTGTGATTTTTACCAAATCTCCAACAGAATACGCAACAGCCGGAGACCTTTTTGAATCATGATTTTCCTTTAACCGCTTTTGACTTTTATTTATGTTTGTTAATGCTTCTTGCCTAATTAAATCTAATTTAGAAGAAGTGTCATCTAGGTTTTCTAGACGATCGGTATCGATTGGCGAAGTATTTTCGTCTTCTAGCGAGGTTCCTATTACTAAATCTACGTTAAACATATTATCAGTAGGGTTATTTAATCTAATACCGAACATTAGTTCCGAAGCTGTCTTTTTAGTTGTACTATTAATGGTATTATTAATTCCCCATTGAATTTTGCCTAGCTGTTGGTCCCATTTGCGTTCATCTTTTGCAGAGTTTTGGGCCGATAATGACCTAAGGATAGTTTGGTTGAATCGTTCGGCTTGACCATTTGCTCTTGGACAGGCAACCGCATTTAAAACGTGTTTTATTCCATTATCGGAACAAAACTCCTTAAAAAGATTAGAAGTGAACGCACTTCCTCGATCAGATATAATTCTAACAGGTATTCCGAAATCGTTAAACAAATTTTGTAATACTTTGTTAACGTTTTTAGTTTTTGTATCTTTAACAGGTCTAGCAAATAAATATTTGGTGAACGCGTCAACGATAGTCAAAATATACATATTTCCGGATTTACTTTTAACGAATGGACCTAAGTGGTCAAGATGTAAAGTATGAAATGGCTTTTCAACTTTTTCGATTGGGTATAATAGACCTTTGCGCATTCTGGCTGCACTGTCCTTATTATAAGCACAATCTATGCAGGCAGCCACGTATTTTTTTACAAATCGCCGTAATTTTGGAAAATAATATTGACTCTGGATGCGGTCTAATGTCTTAGCTACCCCAAAATGACCAATATCATCATGATTGGCCCTACAAATTTGCCATCGTGCATTTTTAGGTACGACTAAGCGTAGACCATCACCGACTTTCCTATACAATGTATGGTTCTTAACAATATAATTTGCCTTTATATCTTTTAAATCGTTATCAGTACCAGGTTTTAACATTTTTACGATCCTGTTAAGCTCTGGATCAGCATTTTGTAAAGTGACAATCCAATTTTCAGTAGAAATATTTAACACGTTTATAGAATCTGTTAAATTTTGCCTAAAGGGGGGATTTCTACTGAGTGCATCTACGTGACTCATTCGACAACCCGGACGATATTCTATGTCAAAATCAAATTCGCTTATCTGCAACCACCAACGTGCTATGCGAGGAATTAAATCTCTTTTGGTCAGAGTAGTTCTAAGTGCATTGCAGTCAGTATAAATCGAAAACTTTAATCCTAAAAGATAAGGTCTAAACTTTTTTAGAGAACAAACTACAGCCAGCGTCTCCAACTCGTAGGAGTGTAAGTACTTTTCTTCTGGTGTAGTTTGCCTACTAAAATAGGCTACCGGTTTAAGTACCCTGGGATTAATTTGCCACTGCATTAGAATCCCTCCTAGACCTAGCGAACTAGCGTCAGTATGGAGTTCCGTATCTAATTTGGGGTCAAAAAGTGCTAAGATTGGTCGGTCTATGAGTCGAGATTTTAAGAGCAAGAACGCTTTGTTCTGTTCGCTGGACCATTCCCACAAAGAATCCTTTTTAAGAAGCTTCGTAAGCGGTCTAGCTATTTCACCGAAGCCTTTCACAAATTTCCGAAAGTAGCTTGCCAAACCTAGAAATTGTCGAACTTCGTGAATATTGGTTGGAACGGGAAAATCTCTAACTGCCGTGATCTTATGCTCACTAGGCTTAATACCTTCATTACTTACTTCATATCCTAAATATTCTATTGTTTTGTCAAAAAATCTACATTTAGACAATTTTAAAGTCAAGCCAGAGTCTTTTAGTAATTTTAGAACATCTTCCAATTTTTTAAAACCTTCATCAATTGATGAGGATGGAATAAGAAGGTCATCCATATACGCCAGTACTGATCCAAATCTACGGGAACCTAACAGTTTATTGACCATCTTTTGGAATACTGCTGGAGCATTTGCCAGCCCGAACGGCATTCTTTTAAATTCGTAATGGCCGTCCGGGGTGACAAATGCAGTAAGGTGACGACTACCTTCTTCCATAGGGATCTGATAGTACCCGGAAGCCAAATCTAAAATAATGAAGAACTTATTCCCGCTTAAATTTGAAATTTGGTCTTCTATAATGGGTAAAGGGTATTTATCTTTGATAGTTTTATTATTTAATGCCCGATAGTCAATGCATAATCTAGGCTCCCCGTTCTTTTTTTTAACAATCAATATGGGGCTGGCGTAATTAGACTGAGATTCTTGCACGATATCATTTTCCAATAAATCATCAACTATATCCCTCACCTTTTGCCGCTCACTAAAGGATAGTCTATAGGGACGATACACAACGGGGTTTTTGTCATGCAATTCAATACTCATCTCTATATTTTTAGCACAACCTAGCTCAGTAAGATTTTGAGCAAAACAAACTCTGTATTTTTGTAGAAGATTACTAAGCCTTTCAATCGTATCTTCGTCGACATCTGGTCCAACTTTAATTTCAGATTTACTTAGTGGAATTAGGTTTCTACTATGAGCATTTGAATCAATTAAATAAGTTTTGTTTTCGGCAACTGGACTAGCCCTAGCAATCAATGTGTCAGCTTTAAATTGTAATGGGTCAGAAGTTAACGAAGATACAAATAGTAACACTTTATTTTTCTGAACATTGTAACAACCTGGATATAAGTGGTACTCTTGATTGGGGCTTAGTCTAATGCTTCTATCAACATAAATGTTACCTGAAAAATTTTCCTTGCAATAAGTTTCTACAAATCCTTCATTTGTTATAGAGACATCTTCCTTTACAAATAAACACATGGAATTTTCTTTATCTAGGTCTAATAAAGGCGTATGATAAAATAATAAATTGTCTTTATTTTTGAAGACTGTAACAGAGGCTATCTCAGTGAGGTTTTGGCCTATTAATAATGAAGCTGGTAAAAATAAATCATCAACGGCAAAGATAGTTATTTCCGCCTCTACTTCGTCTAGTTTGACCCGAACAGTAGACTGAAATTTAGGCCTTATGGCAGAGTTACCGAATCCTCTTATAATTGGAGTGCAGTGACTACATTTATTTAAGCCTAACGCTTTTGCAGTCGAAAGTTTAATAAGGCTGCAATCACTACTAAAGTCAATATATGCGTCTAGTTCGTTGTCGTCAATATATATTTTCTTGAAAAATTTTCTATTGGTATCAAACTTGGGACTAGAAGGTTCAACGAAAGAGCTACTTGGCAATTTGTTAGATTGAACTGGTATAGATAAATTTATTTTAAGTACCTTTTTGTCGTCAGTCTGTTCTGTACGATCAACTGTATTAAGTGGATCGCGTTTACAGTCTTCAAAATTATGACCAACTCTATTACATTTAACACACCTAATTAATGGTTTAGTACATTTAGTGTAAGAATGACCACGTTCCTTACAGTTGAAACATAACAAATTATCTCCCTTTTGCCTATCTGACGTAAATCTATTCTGATTAAATGAAACTCTCATATCACGTTTTCTAGAAAAATTGTTTGGAACGATGTTATTCCTGAGGACATCTTTAGTTAAATTATATTGTTGAGAGGCTAGATAACCCAACAAATCCTCTGGTTCTTTACATTTTAATGCTTGTGCTCCGTTACGTACTGAACTATTTGTAATACCATAAATAATACAATCAACAGCCTTCTGACCTTCTATTTCACATCTTGTTACTAACGAAAGCTTATCATAAAAATAATCCCTAAGAGTCTCATCAGTACGAGATTTACGATTAACATAGAACTAGGAACGCGGCTCTAATAGAACTAGCATGACAAGCTAAACTGTCTTACCACTCATACACGATATTTACGTGTATGCCATCCTTGGGTTCACAGTCTACTAATGTCTATTGCTGAGTATATACAAGGACAACAAAAAAATCAATTTTGGGTATTAATGCCGATTTATGCCTTCACAATATGGAAAAATAATTGTATAAATCCAAATATGAGTTCTCCTGATACTTCTTTTTACGTTTTATACAAGTTAAAGCCTTATATTATGTAAAATACTACAGCAAATTCAACGCCATTTTGAATGAAAAAAATATTATTCAGTCAAGAACATGTGCTAAGCATAGTGTTGTTGCTCTTACGTTTCTTTCGTCAAGTATCGATAAACGAAGTTAGAAGGCAAGTTTGGAGTAAAATTCGGGTTTAATTATCAACATAATTCTTGTAGGTAAATGTCAACGGGAAATGAATGAAGAAACCAGTTTCCGAAATTGCTAGTGTTACCATTAAATTCCGGAAGATGCCAATTATTCTTGTTTGTAACGTCTTACTAAAAATGTTTACTTATTATATGACAATCTTCGGGATCGAAAAGAAAAAACGAAATGCCTGGTTTTCTTATCTCCCTGTGACATCTGTTGAAGTAAAACTAGACGTGGGTTTTAACGTCAAACCCAAAGAGATGGTTAAGAAAAATCAGATAATTGGATTTTCAAAGTCCAATGGACTACAAAATCATAATAGTGGCATTCACGATATTTTTAACCCAAAAAGAGGGGTATTATAAGTTTGACGTATCTTTCTGTAGTAATGGATAAAGCGATTTCAGTTTAGTTTTTTTTGTATTAACGGTGACTTATGTGCGAGTGTTTTTAGATATATGTTTGATGAAAATCGGTTGAGTCGTTTGTAACTTGTGGGGGTGAAAAGGGAAAAGAATAACCGCATGCCTGTAAATATATACTCGAGTGGGGTCTGAAATGAAAACGCATCACGTCCACAGTACAAAATAAAATGTTCAATGAAAATAGGTTAAGCTGTGAAAAAGCTCTAGGGGTATTAGTGGGGAAAACACCTAATGCCTGGAAAATATATGGGTGAGGGGTAGAGAGGGAGAAATAAGTCTAACTACAGACAAAATTGATATATAATAAAAAAAATATCAAAACAATGATGCCAGGCCTTAGAGGGTCCAATGACCTCTGTGACGCAAGAGTGTGCAGGGTGAATTGAGCTTTTACCCACTTGATATGAATTAATAATCAAAAAAGGAAACGGACGGCAATTAAAACATTACAGCAGCTATTAAATATTTGCTCTACAGTATATTGACTTTAGAAGTCACTAATACATTATGCAAGCAACTTGAAAACGTTAAATCAAGCATGACTAATATGCCCCACGACGTCAAACCGCCACGCGTAGGGTTTGCCCCTTCTACCATACCAAGCCTCGGGGGAGGTGGCATGGTCAAGACACCTGTTTCCACGAGACGTGATCGTACCATCGCAGGCTACTCTTTAGAAGCTATCTATCTGCTATGTCATGGACATGAAGGCTGTCCCGAACGTGGTGGGAGTTTCTAACGCGGTCTTTCCGCGATATTTCACACATCCAGTGCGGCGGACAGTTCTAATGATGGTTTTATAGACCTGACTCTTGAACCTGACCGACATTATGGAATCACAAGTGAAACCAGCCATCTCAGGCTATTTTGCTCATGCTCCTGTTTGCTTCGACTTCTGGTTATTTTTTTATATTGTTTCATGATATACTTATCGTGTCGAGTCTGGATAATTACCACCACCGCCAAAACTAGTACTCCGGAACTGACAATGCATTGTTTGTGATTTAATAGTTTAATAAATAGAATTCTTCAAGTCAGACCATGCTAGCCCATACAGATATAAACCTTACATTATGATTAAATTTAAATAGTGAAATGAAATCAAATATTAATAAAAACCAATAAAAAAATAACAATAATAATTCAACGTATTCTCGATATATCGATGCTACGCGAATCTATTACTTCACTAATTTTGCCTGCTGTCATGTCAGAATGGCAACAAATAGACGTAATAATTTTACGAATGGAATGAGTTATTACTTTTTAGAGTGACGATAAGCATTGAACATCGTATCTCTGTCACTGAAAAATATATATATGGCCATTGCGTGAAAACACATTATTATCTCATTAATGATACATACCTATTAATTATAATTAATTATATGGTTTCGTGCGATTGGCAAGTCGTCCTGGTTATTTAAAACATAACAGATTTTTAATATGGATATAGTCACTATAAGATGTTATTAGGTTAGCTTATTATGCAACTAGCGACCCGCCCGGCTTTGCATGGGCATAATAACCTTGCTCTTAAATCACTCTATCTATTTAAAAAAAAACGCATCAAAATCCGTTGCGAAGTTTTAAAGATTTAAGCTTACAAAGGGATATAGGACAGTGATAACCGAAGACAAGAGGTCCGCTTAAGAAGGGACTGAATAAATTAACCGGCTTGTTATTACATGGATCTCATAACTTTTGACGGTAGAACAACTAAGTGAGACTTGGAATTTTTATAAGTTTTGTTTTTGATGGTATCTCATTTCTTTTTGTAGATTACAGAGAACTACTTTACGACATACATATTACCTGTTGATAACGCGGGTGAAGTAAAAGTATGCAGGTACACTGATTCGTTCACTGCGAATGTAACTTTTTTATCCTATATATTTATATGGGATTACAAAGTTGTTTATGAAGTTGGTGTATCTAGAAAACTGGACCGAAATTGCAAAATATTTTAGTTTTCCCTTGGGTTATATACTAAACATTAATTACATTCTAAATTTGAAGCTTATGTATATGCTGCAGTGCCACTACCGCGCTCCAAGATTATTGCTCTGACTGCAACAACGCAATTTTCTGATATAACTGCAAATCTATTAACAGATTTGGTACTTAACATTTGGCCATAGCCTAGATGACCTATGGATATCAGCTCATTAAGATTAGTTCAGTTTATCATATTCAGTGCTGTTATTTGAAAGAGCGAGTAAAAATAATTTTATAATGTTGCTCTAGTTTATGGAAATTAAGTAAACTGTGACTAATAGATAAGACATATCGGGCATAAATTTATACCAATTTTCCAGTCAGAATTTCAAAAGAGAATTTTATTGTAAGTACACTCATCTATAAGTAGGTACATATAAATTCGAGGATGAAATGGCTTCGTTTTCCTGTCTATCTATTTAATTAGATCATGTATTCAAACATAACAATAAATAATAGTAATTACTAATAATATCACGCTAGTGATACTCCATGTATCAGTACTATTATCTATTCTGTGGTATCACGAGCGTAAATAGGCTAAAGTAACTGTGCGCTCATCTTTCCCGGCCTTATTTTATATTATGATTATATACTATATATTTATTTTTATATAGTATATAATCATAATATAAAATAAGGCCTCTTCAGCTTACGCTTCAGAGCCCAGGGTACGCTATTAATCAGGGTTAAATGAAGCGATTGACGTCTGACCTATGTGTCATATTTATTTATATATAATAGTAATTATAAAAAAAAAAATAGTATGTACTTGGTAAATAACAGTCGTATTGAGAACGAGAAGGTATCTTTATCTCCAAACCAGAACAAAACCTACGCTCAAACGTTACAAACGGCAATACCGTACGTACACTTCGAACTTTTTTACGAATGTGAACTTTTTTCTATTGCTCGAGAATATACATGGAAACTTTTCCTGCTCAGACTCATCTTTTTGTGTAGGTGACACGGTCAATCGTCTATGCATACCCTGGTGTCAGAGTTCGTCGGAAGGCTTTCCCGGCCTCTGAGATGGTTCCTTTAACGACTACCAGAGGGCAGCTGGGACCAACGGCTTAACGTGCATTCCGAAGCACAGAATCATCTTTATTATCAGACAGTCAGGTGATTCAAGCCTGCAATGTCCTAACCAAACTGGAAACAACTAAATTAGCTCCCACGACCCCTGGGTCTAACAGGCTCAGACTGCTTAGTTGGTCGGAGTGGAAATACAGTGCATTTGTACTAAGCCTTAATCCTGTGTCATAAAGTCTTTTTTGTTTGATTTTGCAATAAGAAAAGTTTGTGAACTCATTCCATAATGTGTGTATTTGATGACGGACCCCCCCTCCTACCCTCCCTTACCTCAGCCCTTACCCCCCGCAAACGGCGCGCTAGGTTCCCATACATTTAATGTCATATGTTACATCTATCTTAAGTGACACAATTTTTTTTTTTAAATCTATGACGATTAAGCATTTCCTCTAATAATTTACCAAAATTTTCCTCACTGGGAAAAGCCTTCTTTAATTTACATTGCCACTCCTCCCATGAAAAATTTAAAGTTGGCAAGGACTCGTACCACCTTTTTGCTAACCCCTGAAGCTTCTGGAGGGCGTAGTGGATTATGTGTTTTTCCTCCCATTTGTAAATAGATGCGCACTCGTTAACTTTTCGCAACCATCTATTAACATCTTGTGATCTATTGTTGGGGTCGAATTCGGGTACAACATTATTAGTATGCATGCTCTTACCTGGACCATCCTGTAACGTCGTGATGATCTTCATCAGGTCGTCAGCAGTCAAACTCTTGGTCCTTCTTGCTCGTTTCCGCTTAGAAGATGCTTCATCTTCGCTCTCGCTCGTAGAGTCTCTCCTACGGCGACGTTTTTCAGGAGTGTAGCTATCATTTGGCCTAGCTGAAAAAGAGCCGAGTTACTATCTAACGACCATCTAATATATCGGTCATGGATATCACTTTTCTAAATTACTCTTCTGAACAATAGCAATTATTGTACAAGTCTAAAAAAATTATAACCAGGTAAATCATAATAATTCATAATTCATTTAGGATACTATTACTTCGTAAATCTTAAACACAGTAACATCTCAAGCACACTTGACAAGGCTTGGCTTTATCACCAAGCACACATGACATGGCTTTATCACCTCAAGCACACATGGCTTGGCTTTGCCACCTCAAGCTCACATGGCTTGGCTTTATCACCTCAAGCACACATGGCTTAGCTTTATCACCTCAAGCACACATGGCTTGGCTTTATCACCTCAAGCACACATGGCTTGGCTTTATCACCTCAAGCACACATTGCTTGGCTTAATTGAAACTCAGTATTATATATACTATATATTTGTTTACTGACTATAAGCCATTGGGTAAATACAAGACATAATAAAATATCATACATATATATCACATATTGTAACCCCGGCCGAATGCCACCGTATCAATTATAGATTCCTTGCAATAGAATTATTGGGCAGTGCCCCAACCGAATTCCATTGCACATGCATCACTACGGCAGTACTACTGGAGAGTAACCCCAGCCAAATACTATCGTATAGACACATACTTAATGTAACTACCATATATTCCTTACAATAGAATTATTAGGCAGTACCCTAATCGAATTCTATTGCTTAAGCATCACCACGATATTATTACTGGAGAGTAACCCCAGCCAAATAATATCATATAGACGTGAACTTTACGTTGCAACAATATATTCTTTACAATAGAATTATTGGGCAGTGCCCCAATCGAATTCTATTGTTTATGCACCACAACGACAGTACTACCGGAGAGTAACCCCAGATAAATACCATCGCATAGGCGCTTTACCAATTGACGGAGTTTATAAATGCATGATAATTACTTATTGGAACATAATAAAAATGGCTTATAGTCAATAACACTTTAAATATTGAAAAAAAAAGGAAGAAAAAAAAAAATACAGTTTCGTCTTGGCATGGCGTGAGCTTTATGGACACTTCTGAGTTGAAATAAAATCCAATATATATATACACACACTTTAATTTAATCACTTAATATACATATACATACACATTTAATGTTTTTAATTTTATTGATTAATTAGGTAATTATTTTCAATTATTATTTAATAAACTAACTTGTAAATAGAACGGTGTTCACGTTCCTAGACACCAAAAACGAATGCCCGCTGCTTGGCCATGCTCGCTCCAAGGAAACCTCCCCACTTACGATGTGCAACCGTTACAAAACAATTCTACCCGTTCCATAGCGTGCATGGCCAATCAACGATTCCGAACTCAATTACACTACTTTTAGAAATACTTTAACAATATGATTTTATACAGTCATTAATTACATATTGAAATTAATTATCATTTAAATTTTATATTTAAGTTCTGTAAATTACAATAATAATAAGATCCTTTTATTTTATTTTTTTGTATATTTGTTACAAAAATCACAATTACGGCAAAGTATAATAAAAAATATATATAAAAATTTGAGAATCACAACAATTTACGTCTATAAATCTATGCCTGACGTTTCGTTATTTTATTAGAAAATTGCGTGCCTCCTTAGCCAATATTTTTATTATAGTTTATTGATCCAATATTGTCACTACGGCTTTCATGTTCAAGGTTTCTGCTATTAACTATCTTTATTAATTTGTTGACTTAAGATCTATTCATTTATTTATTCAACTACTCACTACACTAACAGATATTTAACTAGCGACCCGTTCCGGCTTCGCATGGGCATAAAAACCTTCCTCTTGAATCATTCTATCTATAAAAAAACGCATCAAGATCCGTTGCGTAGTTTTGAAGATTTAAGCATACAAAGGGATATAGGGACAGAGAAAACAACTTTTTTTATACTATGTAGTGTCTGTGATGATATAAGTCTGTACTTTTTTAACATTATTTTTTTTGAAGTTACATCGATTTTTTAACACGCTTTTTTTGCTACAGTATTTCAAAAGAGGAATTAGTTCGTCTTCATTATAATACAAGCTGTCAAAAGTAATGCAATCCTATAGTAATTTATAGATCAGTGTTTTCATTTCTGATTGCTTTTTACAATTACTTTGTTACATTAACGGGATTGTATTTATTGTAATAAAAAAGAAAATTAATTAATTTGATGTTCATACGAGTACAATTGGCACTACGAACATTCCATAGCTTTGGATTCTATAAATCGCTTTTTCATTTCATTCCAACAAACCTTCGTTTCCGGACAGTTTACAGTTATACTCTTTGCCTCGTAAACTCTATTATTATACATTTCTACTCGCCATATCATCACAACATTCGTGTTTCTCCCGCCGTTTATAGCAGGGGGCTCTCAAGGCTCTGTTCTAGGCCCTTTATTTTTGCGGCAAGTCACGTCTTCAAATTACATTATGCTAATAAATTTTCTTAGTACCCTTGAGAATGTATATTGGTGTTAATATTGAAGCACGTCCAGCCAGTGGCCAACTTCCAAAATATACTTATTATTTGTATTTTTTCAATCAACCTTTTGCAATTGGTTTTTATTTAATTTGAATATACCATATTATGTACTTATATTATTTTACTTATCGCTTCATCATGTTGCGTTGCATCCACATATACTTACTTCTATACTATAATTTTCATCCGCGTGCTATTCCGATGTTCCATACATACATAATCAGATTCATTAATTATTTGCATGAGTTGAGCTGTTTCATTACTTATGTACATAACATCAATTAAATTGAAATAAATTAAAAGGTGACTGTTTTAAATACGTTCTACAGGTACCTACTGATGAAATATACGCAGTTGATTTATTATCAAGTCCCTGATGCTCATAAACAATATACCTAACCTTCCTATAATAAATTATTAATAAGGTATCTGGCTTATCAATATGAATAAAAGTGTTCGCGAGTCAAAGGGCTCCTTTAAGGGCATCACGGAGACACTGGCACGCAGAGCCCTTTCAATGTCAAATTCCGACACGTGCTCGGAATTTTATATGTGTTTTGACTATTTTTGTCTTACTACGGATAATCCATTCGTTAATTATGTACTACTGGAAATACAGAATTTCACTTAGAAATCAATAAGTATCTTACTTTAAGACGTGTTAGGGGTTTTTTTAATTACTGGTTTGAGAGATTTCTCGATATTTTCGGTAGGTAGCGGTTTTCACTAGCTACCGATCCTAAAAATAATGATATGTCGTGTTTATATGTCTTGAGGGACCTCACATAGGGATATGAATGCATAATAAACAGTTTTGTCAAGCAAAGCTTGGGCTCTTAAGCGACTTTTTATTTTATTTTTTTATACGGCGTATTAACAGATCAATATTTTTTGAAAGATGCAACCGGAAACATCGAAACTTGTCAACATTGTGATGTAAAATCAAATATAATCAAAAAACTTTATTATGCAACACATGTTAAAAAGTAATTACCTCTATAAATCTTTGTATGTACCACTGTTCTAAATGACTTGCAATAAGGAGAGTTAGGAACGCTTACCTAGTAGAGACTACCAAGTTTTCTCATAATACTTAGGTGACACATGTGTTCGTATCTTACTTACTGCGATGGCTCAGCTACCCAAAAAGGATCTTAGCCTCTGACACCAGAGCTCTCCCTTCACCGCTCCTTTACCCTGCACAGCGCCACCACCTGCCTTTTTGGAGGGCATCTCATACTCTTGTATAACACAAAAGTTATAAAAAAAGTTCGTATCTAATAAAATTTAATTACCCATTCGATTTATAAAAATGTACCTCGTGTGTGCATAAGTTTTGAGACGAACTAAAAGTTGCATAACTTTTTTAATAATAAACTTATATTTCAAAAAAATTCAGTAAACATTAACTAGATAATAATCAACAATAAAATATAATTATTATTCAAAATAACCACCCTTGTTTTTAATACAGGCCCTTAGACGATTTGGCCAGTCATCAATGGCGGCACGAATCTTTTCCAGCGAAATTGGCTTTGCTTCTCGGACAAGGGTTCGCTTCAGTGACTCCAAGTTTGGGTGGGACTTTCAGCAGGCCCTGAGCTCTAATTCAGTCTATAAAAAATAATCTAGCGGGTTGAGATGGGCTGGAGGAAGGCCATTCGTTCGCGGTGATGAAGGCCGGGCACATTTGCCTTTAACGAAGCTTGGGTGGTTTTTGCCTTATGGGAGTGCGCCGAGTCTTGCTGGAAAACTCAATCCTTGTTATGAAATAAAGTTTGTGACAGAGATTTCACAACAGGCTCTAAAATGTGACTTTGATAATTCTTGGCTTCCACCTTGACGGCTTGTTGGCATAAATGGAGCGGAGTGACACCTTCATACGTAACTCCCCACCATACCATCACACTAGCCAAATGGTGAGTTCGCGAAACATTCCGTGCTGAAGCTGGTACATCCTTGCTACTTTTGGTATACACTTTATTGTTTTGTCGGTTAAACTTTTCTTCGACAGTAATGATTTTCTCATCGGTGAAGAGTATCTTCCTCGCATCGTGTCTCCTTATCAGCATTGGACAACATTCGCGTCGCAATTTACGAAGACGATCGTTTAAGAAGTGAACTTCCCTGCGGCTATACGCCTTTACCTTAAGATCATATTTCAGTATTCAGTTGAATGAAACGCGCGAAATTTTAGTCTGAAGCGCGAGTTTCTTCCGAGTGCGACATGGATTTCAGTAAAGTCGCTCTCGGATGATTTTGATGTTCGCAGGCGTCCTTACAGAACGTGGCTGACCACTCCTTTGGCTATCTTGCAAAGAACTTGACTCCTTGTATCGTTTAATAGTGTAATACACGAAGTTACGGCTCACACCAAATTTTTTACCTCACGGGAAATCTTTATTATTTTTTTCTCACCTTAAATAGCGAAATCACGGCCGCACGTAATTCTTTTGTTTCCTCTATGACGAAAAATTTGAAAGAAATTAATTTAAAAATCAAAGAAATTAAAAGTTAACATTCCAAATTCAAAATTGGAAAAAGAAATAAATAGATGTCAGTAATATTTTATTTTATTTTTAAGTACGAAGTTTGTCTCAAAACTTATGAACACACGAGGTAGATACTTCTATACATTATTTATTACTATTTCAGTTGCCTTAAGGATAATCAAACAGGTTAATAGTGATTCATTGTTATACGACTCCAGCAGCGTACTACGCTGTACTAGACATAATATACTGTCTGCCACTGCGCAGTATATCTCAAACGATCGAATGTGTCTGGGGGCGGCTATTATGGAGTCCCATCACATTTTATGTTCTTGTCGATGTCTCTTATAATTTATACATATGGCTTCCGTGTGACATTCAAGATTAACAGCTTTGTCATTGTTGTCAAGTTATAAGCATACCCTTTTGACAGAACCACAGAATATATAATAGTAGGTACTAAACTAAAGTAATAGCACGACAGAACAGTACAATCAAAAGTTGAGAATCTGATAAATATCTATAAATTGCCCTTATAGCACGCATTGGGAAACATAATTGCTATCAGTGACTTTATTCAATAAATAAATAAATCTAATAGTATAGCGACGGTTGGTACACTAGACTATATACTTTACAGGATTTTACAGAAAATTCTGATTTTATTTGATCCTAGATTTCTCATTTTATCAGTCACGTGTTACATCAGACAATCGTCGTTAGTAGCTTTTACTTGTAATCAAAATCAATATAGAGCAAAGCCAAGCCATTCATTTGAAAAGGAGACGTTAGAAACGTAATAGTGGGCAAGAAAATTCTTTATTTCGTTTTCTTAGTAATCAAATACATTTAATTGAGTTTTAAGTATGAATTAAATGTGACTATGTTAACGATTGACTTTGTCATATTATTCATAATTTTGTTTTAATACTTGTTCAATATGATCAACATCGCTGGCTGCGATGTGACACGTATCGTGTATACATTACGTGCTCTGAATTAATTTCAACGCTGTTTTACGTCGTACTCGAAATATAGTATGTAAAAAAATGGAAAATCATATAAGAAGAGATTTCCCATACAAATACACTACAAAGTAATCCTCACCATCATTCCATCTTTTGCTGGGTTGCATCCAAAGTCAATGGCTCCGGAGCCTGTTATGGTTAAACGCGATGTCTTGATCAGTTTCCATATTGTTTACTTATAAAATAAAAGTAAAGAAGAGCTACTTTGGCATTTCGTATATAATAAGATTTACATCTCTTACTAAATCTCCCTGATCAGATAGAGATTTTGAATCTATAACATAAGCATTATGTGTGTGTAAGAATTTGACGCCAATTTAATTAAACTTGAAGGATGCCTGATTACCAAGTCAAAGTGTAGCCAATTTTCCCTCAGTTCGTCGAACTGTGATGTTTGTCTAACGAAAGCCTCAGGGATCGGGAGTAAGATGTCTTGGCATCGTCCTTTGTTCCATTCCCTTACTGTATTAGATTGAAGTAATGTTGGTTTATCGGATTCGTATAATTACGTGTGGGATTTTCTTGGTTGTCATGTCTTTGATATTGTATCATATTTGATATAACACTGAAGTAACTAATTACAATATAACATATTAAAGTTGTTTTTCTATTCCTTGTCATCTGGAAACTGCTTATTATCTTCAATCGGGTGAAAACGTCTAAATTAATACTTTGTATCAATTGAAGTAGTTTTCATATATGACTATATCTCTTATGAGAAATTACGCTCTATATATTCTTCGTTCCGAAAAAATCCATATCTAGGAAAGATATCAGGAAGACGGCCAGTCGGCCGCCCCATATATTGCTGGAGCGATGCTTTGCAGGTTGATCTGAGTAAGATGGGTTCTGTAAACTGGCGAGACTGGCACATCTCGCAGAATAGAAAACTGTGGCGCTCTCTCGTTTCAGAGGCCAAGATCCACTTCGGGTCGCTGAGCCAGTAAGTAATATTTTCTACCGTGGTTTATGTATGTTATATTAAACTAGCGACCCGCCCCGGCTTCGCATAGGCATAAAAACCTTTCTCTTGAATCACTCTATTTTTTGTTGCGTAGTTTTAAGCATACATAGGGATATAGGGACAGAGAAAGCGACTTTGTTTTATACTATGTAGAGATAGTGATAACAACGGTAGAAAACGGTTGAAAGCGTTTTTTTTACATATTTGGCCTATCACTAGTCATGAGCGCTTAGCCGACCCAAAAGGAATCTTTTCTTGCCCATCTTGAAGACCCCAATGTTAGTCACTTTCAAAAACAGTCCATCACTGGAAATTGTGAATATAAAAAAATTGCGCAACTAGATCACAGAACTACTCGTAGATTCTTTCTGTAGTAGTTTGAATACATGACAAGATGTTAAACGACCAAGTACAAGATACAATAAGAACCCTTGACATTAAAATTGTCATCTTTTACGAGAATGCGTGACCAGTTGATCCTTTTCAAAGCCTCGGATACGGGCGAGATGACATAAAAGGCACTCTAAGAGATTAATTGCGTGTTTGGATTGACTGTGTGGATCGCTGAGGTCAGTGGATTGATCATTTACTAAACTATTCAATATAAAATGTCTGGTTTCGTTTTAAGGATTCTTATCTAACACAAATTTTCTTTTATTCTCAAAACGAGTGTTTGTCAAATATTTAGTTGCGCTAAAACTCCTCATTTTAATTTTACTATATAAACCTCGAATAACATTTTACAGTAAGTATCTTCATTAAAATCTCACCAATGTGAGTAGTTGTGTATTGTTACTCTTTCAATCGCTAACGCTAATAGAGGTGTGTGTATCGGATTTTTGAGCCTTTCTGCACACCCTGGTGCAGTGTTACCAACCCTACTGTTTTAACAGTAGATTTGCTGTTTTTACATTGATGTCCCTGTTTTCTGTTTCATTCCTAATTTTTACTGTTTTTCAATTAGCGTACAGCGCCACCTATTACACTATACAAATATTTTTTGATAACGGATAATGAGCATGAAAATACTGAAGATGAGGTAATTTAGAATGAGAGTGGTTGTAAAATGAAGTAGTTTCTTTATAATACTTATTTTTTGCAATGAAACAGTTCAGCGACTCTCTCGAGGATCTTGTCCTCTAACACTAGTTTTCTAATATTTTCTTGAATTTCATAACTTACCAGGTACTGTTTTTGATTCGCTACTCGGGGTTCAACCTGGATTGTCATAAATCATATTTGGTCTTATATGGTTGGTTTAAATTCTTACCACAAATTAGACAAGAGTACCAGAACCGTGCTGAAGGTGCTGCCAGCAACCAATAACACCGTAATTACATTAGAAATCTCATTGACATCTCAGACAGACATTTCCGTGGCTGTCTAGACTACTTTCTTATGTCTTATACAGTCTCGGATGTTGATTCCTTCATTCTTAACAAATGTACCAACAGGATTCTGTTTTTCTCTTCCTATTCAAAATCTTATCTCGTTCATTTAGTAAAAAATAATATATATAAATAAATTTCGGACTTCTTCCCGTCAAAAATGTTCTTTTTGAGTTTATTTATTAACATAGTTCTTTTTGTCTTCCAGGTATGTCACAATGAATAGAAAAACTTTGAGAACTCAGAATTAAAATGCTTGGTGGCTTTAGGTAAGTATAGTAATTTTATTTATGTGTGTGTCGATACACGTATAACGGACACCTATAATATAACTTTTGCCTAAAATTATAGATAAGCTATAAAACACATCGTTTATTATATGAATTGACTTTATCGCTAAATGTTTACTGTCAAATAAAATTTTTTCTTTTTTTAGCAACATCAACTGTAACAATTTGTTCAATATCTCAGCAACTCAATGAAATTACCATAATAAGTCATGAAAACGTGATACGACTAGTAATTTGCCTCGATGTTCTAATAACAAGCCTGAACACCAATCATCCTTATCGTATGCAAAATACACTTTCACATGCACTCCGATGCAAACCCAGTAGGGCTGCCACTTCCTAATAAATTAGTTTATTAAACACCTTAAACAGTTACAGTAATTTTTTACACACTACAGTACTACACATCGAACGTGTTGCAATGTAATTCGACCCTATAAGCTCTGGTCTCGAGTATATATTTTTTTTATTTGAGCATCGTTAGGTTGAAATATGTCTTCATTCAGTCATATCCTGTGGTTTTCAAGATCAATCGACCGATCAGATCCTTGTGTCAGTTTTTTTAAACTAAATAATAAACAATAAATAAAAAACAATAAATAAGTAATAAAAAAATGAGTGTTCAAAAACATGCTAATCTCGCTACGGATTCAGGAAATATGGGACCCATCTCTCTCATCTTAGAATATTCTCTTTCTCACTTATGCTTCTCGCTATACCTAATTTCTTAACTCTTGTCCTTCCACAAGATATTTAAACCACTTTAAACTTATTGTGTACTTATACTAACCCTAGGATTAAGATTTCAGTTGTTACTAACACTATGGAATGGACGTATGTCTGAAATAAACATTTATTTATTACTAGCTGTTGCCCGCGGCTCCGCCCGCGTGGGACTCGGTTATATCGCGCCCAAAAGTAGCCTATGTTTGACCCCAGGTCGTTAACTACATCCCTACTAAATTTCATCACAATCGGTCCAGCAGTTTAGCAGTGAAGAGGTGACAGACAGACAGACAGACAGACTTTCGCATTTATAATATTAGTATGGATTTTATCTATTAACTGTCAACCCTACGCAATAGTATTGTGTAAATGTTTGTGACACCGTATTAGGGGTCGTTATGTGACTTATGCCGGTGTGACACGCCTTCATTTGAATATTTAATACTACTGACTCCAGAACCGGGGTCGTTCATTCAGTTATTACTGCAATGGAGGCAGGTTATTGCATTTTTTCTCTTTAGGGGATGCCAACGGTAACCGCTTACTATGCCGGGAATCGTATGCTTAGCTGCAGTTCCCTTTTAAACTGTACATGAAAGATAAGTAGGCTTAAAAAACATCCAGTAGTTCAAATAACTCATTAGTGGGTGCTAAATCGGTCACTTGATCCTCGGTGAAAAGACGAGGAACACTGCACGCCATTTTAAAGCCTGTTTTTTTTAACTAGCGGATTTCAACAGACTTTCAGCTTTATACATTACTTATACTAAAGCTATGGTCATTGGATGACCGAATCAAAAGCTATTTTTATTATTAATACAGGATCTCAGATCGTGATGCCACGGGAATTATACCTACTACTAGTTTTCTAAAAATCGAATATACCTACGCCTAATTCAGTAGAAGCCTAAGCCTTAGTCCTAATGTTATATCGAAGTCTTAAGCATCACTTTCATAATATGAACAACATGAAGCAATAATCTTAATAAGATCATAATAACTCACACTGTTGTAAACCAAAACTCGTCATGTACACATGCGACGGCTGTTGGTTTTGGCAACCACGGGCCATTGGCTTCATGAGCAGTGAACATCTCATTGCAAGATCAAAACTGTGTTTTATGACACTTGAATAAATTCCAAATACCACGAGGCGTATATTGCGACTTGTTGGCAACTTATTATGTTGATTTTCTTTAGCCTTACATAATTTACCTGCTGTAAATGTATTTGTCAGTTTGTTTCTCCTTCATAAAGTCCACTTCATAGATTACACACATACATATAATCACGTCTTTATCCCATGCGGGGTAGACAGAGCCTAGGGTCATAAGACCTTAGGCCACGTTTAGCATAATAGTAGCTGAAACAGGAAATCAATAGTGATGGGTTGCTAGCCGCATCGCCTATGTCATGATTTCCCCATTCGGCGATTCTCTCAGTGCCCCTAGTATGAGTTTTTCTTAACGCAGACGCTAGCGACTGCGTTAGCGATTTAGTATGGGAAACCTGTACAGCGCCTCTGGCGGATAGTAAGGCAACTAAGAAATTCAATACAAAATCCTAACGCAGTCGCTAGCGTCTGCGTTAAGAAAAACTCATACTAGGGGCACAGACGACTTTTACGGCTTGCGCGGGAAGAGCTGGTACATTCTATGTTTTTCTTTTTCTCCCAGACCAGCATGGAAGTACATAAATACATATATAAATATATATATATAATCTTAGATTTCAAAAACTTAAAATAACTTAAGATTAGATATGTCGGCAAATCTAAACTCTGCACTTAGCTTTTTTGACAAAAGGAATGATATCAAAGATAATAGCGATAATATAAATATGTCGGCAAACAGATAACCGTGCCAAAACCTTATCTATTTGTGCTTAGCGATAACATTTTGGATATCGTCCAAATATTCTCACGCCAGTCGATTTTTAAGTGGTCGTGTCAGTAGAATGGCTATATTTAGTTATAAAGAGAGCCGAAAGCAGTAAAAAATACATTTTGTTTGCGGCTTTTATTAGGACTTATTTTGTTCTATAAAAAGTAACGAAGTTTTTTATGATCGTATCCCTAGTATCACTGCGCTCCTCTTTTATTTTTAAAGGTAGTATCGGAAAAAGAAATTTCAGATACTTTCTGATTGACTGCGCAAGAGTACCACAACAAATAGGATCGATTTTTCCGTGTACCTCACATCCACCAAAATTACTAGATTTCACGAATTAACCTACATATTCCTAGTATGATTGTATTGGTACATTGTCAATACAAATGATGCAGGTGGTAAGTAATGGAGCATTATTGCCACGCGCTGACATTCTGAGTCTGACACCAATACCAATGCCACGCCACGCCTCATAGTGCCATTAGTTAGAGTAACAATCAATACACGAACTATTTTACTAAAAGGTAGGTTTATTGGTCTCTTTCTTGAGACAGTCTTGCTATTTTATATAGATTAATTGAAGTAGCGAATGAATGACCGGCTTTTAACGTTCTAAATGCAATAATGTGATTGAACCCTTTAAGTGATTAGAAAAAGCTATTA
Source organism: Apomyelois bistriatella (assembly GCA_947044815.1). NCBI lineage: Eukaryota > Metazoa > Arthropoda > Insecta > Lepidoptera > Pyralidae > Apomyelois > Apomyelois bistriatella. The sequence continues at coordinate 9,784,085 of OX345704.1, read as the reverse complement.
TGATGAATTATATCAAATATTATACATATATGGTGTTTTGTGTGTTTTTAAACGAAAAAAAGAAAACATAAAAAGTACGTATTTATAGAATACCTTCTCATTTGATCTTTTATTAATTCTGCGTTCATGTAACAAATTTCTTATTTTTTCTTTCTATATTTATTACCTAATCATAACTACCACCTGCGAAATTTTTTAAAGAGTCAACTCTACAACCAACCACCAGCAGTAAGTTTAAACGATGACCGATAGTTTGATATTTATCAAGATCGTCCAGTGTCTTCCGCCCAAGATAAAGTTTGAATTATTTGGTAACAGGTGCGCGTGCGCAGTCCACTTGACATTAAATTATAGTTTTCACGTTTATAGTAAACGTGCAAGCTATAAGCAGTTATTTGATGATTATTTATGAATAGATTTTGCATAGAAATTTATACATGTGTATGTTGTTGGTCAATTTTTCAATTAAAAATCAACCTTAAATTCTCAGCGCGATATAGAGAAATAAGGCACAACCATTCATGTTTAAAAAACATAGATAAAAAAATTGCTTTAGAGCCGCGGGCAATTCCAAAATCTTTGTTAAAATGGACAATATTCGATTTTATTTTTAAAACCAAAATCTACTCGTAACTTGCAATATTGGAATTCTGATTTCACAACCCTACCCACACAATACAGTTCATGAAATAACAAACCATCGATCAAACGAACTCATCAATAAACAATAACTGGGGAAACAAGACCGGCACATCCATTATTTGTGAATAAAAGCTTTTGTAAATTAATCAAAGCTCGAGAGAGCGATTCGTCGTGTCGAATCTGAAACGGTGGTTTTATTTGATTCATGTGATTTAACACTTTGATCTCTTTCTAATATAGCGCTGTGATCGTAACATACGTATGAACTTGCGATGCAAAGAATCGAATGTTCTTTTATGTTTGTAATTTAATTTTACGTTGGATTCTAGGCAAAGTTTATCTTTCATTAATTTTCTTCTGTCTTTTTCTTTTATTCGTGTCAACTATATTATATTCTGCTTAGAAACAAGGCAATAGAACTTGACTAGATCTGTAAAAGGCCACGTACGAGACATCAATGGTGAGAGCTAGAGCACGATAATAAAAGCACTATAGGATGAGGATAGAAACCAGACACTTTACTAGTCAAATTAATGATAGATAAGAATACAATAGAAACAAACATTAACTTATCAGATAGCACTTCTATAGCGACCTTGCCCTAGGCCGCGTCTCCGAGCCACGGATATAAATATACCAGTGACACCGCCGGGGAACGCTCGGCTTGAAGACCCAAATATTAGATTGGCATATATTTATTTGGCATTTGGAGGTAGACCCTTTTATATTGGAACTTATGACATTAAATGTAAATGCTAGCATTACGGATAGTTGATTTCGTTGGGCCGGACTTCAGGCATGGAGACTCTTTAGTTAGAAGGTTTAGAACGTCGAAATTCTTTTATCGGTTTAATGATATTACCTTTTTATTCAGGCCTGCCCTGCATCATGAGTTTGTAGGTAAAAGTGCCAGAGAGAATATGAGATTTACACGCCGTATTTGTCTCTTTGTCGAAACAAAATTGTTGTTTGCCTACTAAATAGTATAAAAAAAACAGAACCCGTAGTGCCCTTGCACTTTACGGTTATTCCGTCGTTCTAGTCTAAACCTGTTATATTCGTCTTCCTTTCAAGTCAAAATTCCTAGTATTAATGGCGACCAGAATTTGATCTGTCTGTGATCACTTCTGTTGCCCGGTCATTTGCCTTGTTTTGATCATCCGTGCCAGAAGAAGAAAAGATGTTGGCTAATGACTCTACCGCACCAAAGACGCTTAGGTTTTTTAGTACGGTTTTATTGGCATCTTTCGGCACATGCCCGTAGTCTGCTGTTCATTGAAATGAGATTTTTGTAATGAGGCAATTATTCAAATAGCTTTACTGGCTTGATTAATTACATTATATTCTGGGCCCATGGGAAGAGGGTGGGTACTGACTAGACTGTCCATGAAGATTGCTGCCCAGGGTGCGCCAACGAAGATAACTCAGTACACCACACGAGACTTCTCTTTCACTCCTTTGATGATATTATTATTAACTTGAATACGGGGGTGATTTTCATAACTATTGAGTAGCTTATTTGACCTTCCAGTTTCTGTCAACTTGCAATGGCTGCATTTCTATCGTAACCTTGGATCAAAGCCAAATTGTTTTCAAAATCCAACGAGTTCTGAACTTTCAAGTTTAATATTAAGGTTACATCGAGGGTCGCCGAGGTAATTGATATGTAGGTACTTATTACCTATTTCTGTCTTCGAGTAGCACAACGAAATTAGAAATTACTAAGAGGGCTGAGGAGTAACTGCACTCATATCCCTGAGGTTCTGTAGAAATTCTTAGGACTTATTCCTTATAATCCATACAGTATAGTGGTGATGATGATGAGCGCTGGGATGAAGTAACGTCATACTTGTAGATTATCACTAGCCGATAACGAGCGATTTCTAAACCACTACATTCTGGATCTATAACAATCTCTCGGCCGGATACGACAAAATTACGAAAGCATTTGAACACATCGTATCGAATTTGTGTACGAACTAATTATTCCAAGCTGTCATAGCACATCAGCAACACATTTATTGACATAGCTGATTGTCTATGCAAGGTTCTGCGCCGGAAGTAGATAGTATTGTAATGGATGGTATTTGCTGAAGCATTTAGTCGCATTGCGGAGGTAGTTTGTTATGTAAGCATGTCTCCTCGTCGTCTATTTGAAGGATTTGCAAATACACAACCCAAGAGAATTTTACGAAAGTATGAATGTTATCGGAAAACTTAAAACATCTAGGGCTTACTTTAGTGATTATGCTATGGCAGACTTTAAAGAGTTTTTCAAAGTCTTTATTCTGTGATTTAGGATAAATTATGAATGAAAGCAAATATTCCACAGATGTTGGAATTAATACCCCGTTTCTCCATGTCTGCCGGTCAAAGTACGTTCAAACTTTAAACTAAACAGTTATTTTAATTTTATTTTGGGATAGCTGCGTCTATTTCAATTGTATGTTTACGGATATAGCTACGGAAATTTACAAATGGTTTGTATTAAACAACGCATCATGAATGTGTATTAAAACGCATTCGTAAAATATTCTACCAAAATTCTCGTTACTTGTGTCGAGGAATTTATATGGACATGAAAATTAGAATATATGCAAAATAAGGACTTTGGGTGTCTATACCCTGATGAATGACATTAATGTCTTCTCGCTATATTCTAAATTACATGGTTGCTAGTTACCACATCGTCAGTTCACTTACTTACGCCAATATCTTTCAGGGGGCTTAGCCAAAGTCACAATCGCAAAACGTTAACGACGTACGACACGAACAAAATGTATGGAATTGACATAAGATTGACCACGTGATTTACCGCAGCTTATATCAATCCCATACATGTTGTTCTTGTAGACATTCGTTAGCGTTTTGAAATTGTTACTTGGCTACGGGTGCTGATCTAAGAATCTTTGATTATTTTTAATCAAAGCTGAGAATATAGCAGATTGTTTATTTGGAGACCTGGCTAATCGAGTATACCTATGATTTAGGCTGCTAAGTAAACTAGGGATCTATAAAATTTATTTTATCAATTTATAACTTTATACCTTAACCGTTGTAAGCTTAACTCTGTGATTTGCTACTTTAAACTGTATCAGCAACTCTATAATCCTTAACATATAGGTGTACCTATAATCCTCGGTTAGCAGCACATATATATATTTGAAAATAAATCAGAGCTTTTATCAAGCCAAATAGCAATATCCCTTAGCCGCAGGCTGTGATTCCCGAACGCCTAAACAAACGTTATAAAACGTGTATAAAACATTTGACATGTACAGTCAACCGCAGGATAGACAAAATTAATTCCTATATATGTATTTTTTTCGTTGGAAGCACGTTGCACGTACATGTTATCCCACAAAGTAGGATAGGGCATACCATAGCCCACCTTAAGGTTACTTTAGCCCTAGTTTGCCAGCAAATAATATATTTGATATTGATGGAGACTACAACGCGTCAAAAACACATTAAAACAACAAAATTCATCGTAAACTAGATAAACACTGCCAATTAAAACTGTCAAGTTATAATTGGCAGAGTTAATCATAAAATGACGGCGGTCAAATCGCATTTAGTTTCTTGTTACTGTAGCATTTCTTTTTTATTAATGTTTCGGTCCTGCTGTCAAAATTATTACCTTCCTAAGAAATTATCTAAGCAGCGTAAATGGGCATGTTTTTGCTGCTGACTGTACTTGTATGTTTTTACCTTGAATTTCGACCCTATTCTTCCTGTTTCCTATCGAATTCTGGAAGAGATTTATTTACAGAGGAAGAGCAGCCATATTATTGTTGCTGATTTTTCTTTTTCCTTGTTTTAAATCAATACTAATATTATAAATGGGAAAGTCTGTCAGTGTATAATCTCTCTCTGCAACGCTTTCACGGCTAAACCGCTTAACCGATTTAGATGAAATTTGGTATGGATATAGTTAAGGATCGCTATATAAACAAGTACCACCCGAGCGGAGTAGCCGGCAACAGCTGCTATTCACATAAAAGGAGAAAATAAAATTGTCATTTTCTTTAAAAATTATACGGTATAGTTCTTTTCTAAGACAAAAAATCTTAGTAGGCATTTCATTGTCTACCTTTCATTTTAAAACGAAATATGTGAATATATGTGACATCCTTATGTACTATTGCATAAGTAACATGAGAAGGCAGGTTGCCATGTCAAATTACTTTGTAAATGATATATATTTATAATCAATCATCTATTTATAAATGATTGCCTACATACACAAAGACAGCTGCGTTTGCCGTGACCTGACCTGTCACAGGTACAATGAGCTGAATAAACCCTAATGGATTAGAAATGAGTGATGGTAACAAACAATCAAAAGCTATCACGGTAATATTATTTCGTGATTTTACGAAATTCCCTGATTGCTTTAGCGTTTTTGAAGTAAAAACTTCTAAAGGAGCGTTGACAATTTTAGAGATGGCAAAAAACCATTAAATTGCAATTGAACCTCAAAAAAAAAATACACGTAACTGTTCAAGTTTTAACTTCTGCTTTTGGCACACCCGGAGTGCCACTGTTTTTTATTATTTATTTATTTTTATATACTACAATAGACACAATAAAGAATTACAATAATTGAAAAGGAAATTCCACGACAAGTCGGCAAAAGCCAGCGTTTAGTTTTCTGTTCATTAAACCGCGATAAATTTTTGACGCTGATACTATCACGATTCTTTCACAACTAGTTACCAAACAGCGAATGAAAAATCTTCTCTTGTAACTGGTTAGGTAAATTTAGTTACCAAAGTGGACGAAGGGCAATTATTAAAATAAATACCTTTACGACTATCCTTGTAATTGTGGCATCGGTAATGCGGCGTGTGATGTGATCTGTGCCCCTAGTATGAGATTTTATAACGCACAAGCAGCGACTGCGTTAAAATTTTGTATGGAATTTTTTTGTTGTCGTACTATCCGTTAGGGGCGCTGTACAGGTTTGTTATACAAAGTTGCTAACGTCTGCGTTTATAAAATCTCACTGATCTATGAGTCATCTTCCCACGACACCGGCCTCGGCCACGGCTAGACAGTTGATAGACGACGAGTAGCGTTTCATGCGACCAAGAGTAAGAATAGCGTTGAATTATCAAGTATCATTTGCAATTTCCTCATATTTCTTTTTATCGTGTGTCTTAGTTTCCAGAAGACTGTTTAGCATAGCGCCTGCCACCTTGGGATTGCTGGAAGTAGCCTTATATGCCTTCCGAGGCACGTAGGAGCTTATTAAGACGGCAATCAATCCAAATGAGTAAACCGTCATTCTATCCCGACCCTTCAAATCAAATCACTTTTCTGCCTTAATTCGCCTTCGTATCTTCTATCTCCTCTTAATAGCCTTCTTAGCGTAATGTTACAAAAGCAGGCGGCCCATTTATCATTTTATTAAGTTTAAGTATGCATCATCACTACATGGTATAAAAGAAAGTCGCTTTCTCTGTCCCTATATCCCTATGTATGCTTAAATCTTTAAAACTACGCAACGGATTTTGATGCGGTTTTTTAATAGATAGAGTGATTCAAGAGGAAGTTTTTTATGCCCATGCGAAGCCGGGGTAGATTGCTAGTTAATAATATTTTTAGGTCGGTCCGTCTATTTAGTTGCAAGTTAGAATACCTTGGGAGCCGGTGAGAGTAGCATAAATTCCAATCTCGCTTTCTTACACCTATTGTTCGGAAAGTCTAGCTTTCAGATTTTATTCATCAGTACGTGAATTTGTATTCATTATATTCTTACCGTATGAAAACAGGTGACGAGCTCGATTTTATGAAATAAATGTCTTACATAAAGTAAAGGAAGGATGGAAATATGATACCACAGAATACATAGAATCTGTTTTTTTTTAAGATATCGTTGGCTAGCAAACATATGTCTTGGGAATGATAGACTCGCTGCCTATTTACGAGTATGCTCGTAATACTAAGCTAGCCCCATATCGCGTACTACGATGTTAACAATACAAGCACTGCTGTATGTCAGAGCAGGAATAGGTAAGAGTAAGATACCCAAGCAAACGACGATTTAGAAAGGTCTACCTTTAATCCTAGACCAAAACAAAGGAGTAATAGCTTAAATGATACTGAAATTCACCAGCTTACACATGATCACTGTATGAACTATATCACAGATAAAATCAGTAACAGGTAACTGTTGCACTTGTTATACAATGTTCCACGTAACTCTTCAACAATGACAGTGTGAGAAATTATTAGCGGTGTTAATTACTCATCGATTGTGTTAACTGCGTAGCAACGGGAAAGGTGTAATTATGGTTTTAGAATATTATTTAAGTAAGTGAAGACATATCTGTATATATAATTCTCGCAATCACAATTTTATTTTCTAATTTAACAATATTTAAAGTGCATATTTGGATAAATATGGATAAACTTATCCATTGTATATCTATTTTTGATACTATCCATACTAATATTATAAATGCGAAAGTCTGTCTGTCTGTCTGTCTGTCTGTCACCTCTTCACGGCTAAACTGCTGGACCGATTGTGATGAAATTTGGTAGGGATGTAGTTAACGACCTGAGGTCAAACATAGGCTACTTTTGGGCGCGATATAACTGAGTCCCACGCGGGGCGAAGCCGCGGGGAACAGCTAGTGCTTAAATAAAGTGGTTTAGGCGTTTGCCAGTAGACCAGTGGGTCGTGGGTTCAATTCTCACGGGAAGCATACTTTGTTTAGTTGTTTTCAGTTTGGTTAGGACATTGCAGGCGTAAATCACCTGATTGTGTGCTTCGGAAGGCAGTTAAGGCGTTGGTCCCGACTGACATCTAATAGTCGTCAAAGGAACCACGTCAGAGGCCGAGAGGCGGTTCCAAACAACTCTGACACCAGGGTGTGCATAGTCGATCGTAAATGAAAAAAATTGGTTGCCTGTAAAGTCGGTATACGGGCGAAAGTTTTACGTGACAACGACTTTGAGTCTGTCTCTCTCGCTCTTAGGGGACGCGTGCCTCTCACTCGCTCTCATTGTGAGCGCATCGTAACGTTACCGAGCGTTACACTTTTTCATAAGTGACTCCCAGCCGCAACCTAATTTAAGACGTTGTCACGTCAAAAGAAACTGAATAGTTATGAGAAAATTAAAATCGACTTGGCCTCATAACATTCATGTGCTGTAATAAATATTTTTAACGATGATAATATTTCTCAGTCGCAGCTACCTATAACATGAACAAAATATCGCTCCTACCTGCCAGCTGAACATACTGTCATATGTCTTAATAATTACAGCACTTATGCTTACACAGGGGTGTCATATGACGTTATGCTACATGTTTACAAATTCTCCCGTCAGAGTGATAAAGTGTATATGGAATTCCTTACGACTAACGAGCTTTAAAAATACAATACAACATCACTCTTGGAGTTTATAGGCTAAGGTTGTTAATATATCAAAAAAGCTTAGAGGGAGCCGCTTACGTAGGTACGGACATGTGTTGCGTCGCAATGAAGACCATATTATGACCTGCTAGACGATGGCCATACAGGAAGGCAAAAGAGAAAGAGGATGCGCGCCACAAACGTTGGAACGCCACAAAACTGGAGTCGAATCATTTTCGAAGATATGAGGACGTAGGGCATAAGCCCAGAAATGACGCCAAATCTCCTAATAGGACGAAAAAGTATTCACTTCAACACATCGATGTACTGATGATGGTCAATGCGGCATCGCCGGAGAGAATGAAGCACAGCATTCATTCATTCATTACATAAATTATACTTTTTATAGGTGGGGCCGACCCCGTACAGGGATAAAGGCAAAGAGAGAGGAAGAAGATAACTCTTGGAGCTGTTAAAGTTGTTCATTGAAAAAATTAAGTAATATATCTAATATATAGAGGGTTTAATTACTAAATTTCCTTAAATAAAAATAAAATATCTAAATTACTTTCGTGGGAATATCTTCCATATGAAAGAACATAACAATCACGACTTATACGTTGCCGCTTTTAGCCGAACCTTCAATTTTAACAATCGCCCATTAACATCTTTATGTTCATCCAATGCGAGCATTTTCAAGCATATTCTTTTGTTTTTATGTATCTTTATCACTTTTTATAACCTCCTGAATGCTCTTAGTATGCTCACCTAAATCTTCTCTCCACAAATTTTAAAACCCATTTGATTTTATTGCCAAAAGACTGGTCTGGTTTGGGAGGCATTTTATTGCGCCTTTTTTTTAAATGTGATTGATATGGATACTTAGTTTTTCGCACAAAGATATCTTCCGTGGATTTTCGTCACTGTGTTTTAGCGTTATAGGATATATGTATAAGCTAAACATAGATTTTAAAAAAATTGCCTAGCGTCAAAAAGTGCGCGATTTCCATAATTCTTTCAGGCTAAAGAATAAATTGATAAAGAATGTTCTAACTATTAACAAATACAAAATACCTATATTGCCCACCCACATACAGAAAACATAAAATTAGAATATAAACTACACAAATATATGGAGAAAAAGTGGATTTATTGCTAAGCAAACCCTTTCAGTCAACCTTTGGGTAGTGGAGAGAGAAACCTTTTCGTACCTTTTAAAATTTACATGAAGTTTTTTTATTTGTCCCTATATAAAATTATATCAACAAGGTTCTACGTATTTTTATACTCGATATGTATATTCGACGAACAAGGGTAACTAACGGAGCAGTAAGCGGATTATACGTTAAAAGTTTTCAACATTGCAGACGTCCTACTTCGTCCGAGTTTGGAACTGGGTTCATAAAGTTGTTTAGCTTTGAACGATTTTTGAGGCAGAAAACGGCTTTGTAAGTTTTTTTAGATAATTAACGCAACTGTCCCTGGTGTGACAAATGAATATAATCTGTGGTAACCGCTTACCGTCTAGTAGGATAAATAATTAATATTGTTTTGTCAATTACAGGTAATGGATCCCATCTTTTTTCGATCAGCTTCATTGGTAAGTGAATAACAACGGAGAGCCCCGTATCGATCTGACGGCTTAAGACTAGCTCTCGTTACGTGGGCGGCAAGAAGCTAGGTCTACCTGTCCGATTGTTGGCAGATTCCAACTAAGATATCGTGTTTTAGCAGACCCCGGGCTCCTAAGTTTGGGGTGTAACCGGGATAACGCTATGAGGTGATCATGCCATGAAATAATAATATGATGTTAATATGATATGATATAATGTGTAAATATACCTAAATGTTGTAATGCAGGGAATTAAATTTCGGGCACATGCTTCCGCAGTAATTAATGTTGAAAATGAATATTACATCCGTCCTTTCATGTATCTTGAAAATGTAATTTTGTGTTACGTGTAGCCAAATGACAATAATGCCTTTGTGGCAACTCTTGAAGAGATATAATTTATTTCAGTTGCCGCAGCGCCCTTGATATAGGTGGGACGGGGACCCACGTCGTTCCCCTCAGGTCCAATCTGTCTATATAATTCGCTGTGTAGGTATAGGAGTGAGTTAACTCCGTTATAACATTTGCATTGATAAGTGAAGTTTTTGAAAAAAAAAAAATGGTGCTGAGAGTAGTGAAATTTGTGACTAATCATATTTTAGAAAATTTTCCGAAAGTAACAGACATATGACGACTATTTTAACTGTCTATGTGTTAGACAAAGAGATATCTTTCTTCTTTTTTGTCCGAGCGTGTTTACCAGCTTCATCCACAGACTACGTTTTAGAGCCTAGAGTATGCTTTTTAATCATGATCCTATATATGGTAGCATCGATATAATCATTACATCTCTGTTATTCGTCCCTGTATATTTATTTATTCATTGTTTTTTACAATGCAGCGATGTTCCGTAACTCTTTGTACAGACTTGTCTAAAATATGCCTCTTAGGTTCTTAAGCTTCCATCTCTATTGCCTTCCGCTTATCAGTGTGCTGTTGCTTTAATTTTGAAGGTACTTTTATCTGAGCTTTATTCAACTACGTTGATTTTATATATTTTCATTTCTATACTGCTAAATAAGTAAACACCACAGACCATAAAAGACCGGCAAGACACGTGCGCGTTGTCAACCTTGAAAGGCCTATGATATTTGTCTAAGTAGGGCAGGGAGTCATAAAAAATAAAAGAAATAAGAATTAAACAACACTGTATTACAATTTAAAAAGTTTTCAATTGCGATACCACACCTGGACGACCCTCATCCTCTTGACTTTCTTCTGCAGCAGCAGCATTCCGTAGAGCAGTGCTTCGGCTGTTGGTGGACAGCCAGGGACATAAATGTCGACCTGTCGAATGAGAAAAGCGGTGAATTAACTGGGTACCGTGGCGGAAAATACAAGTCAAGCTATCACGAACATAAATTGGTTACGGAGACGCGTGCCATCTATTTTGTCAACTTTATAGTATAAAAAACCCTGTAAAGATAGAAGGATCTAAAAAATGTACATCTGGAATTAGTCCTAGTCTCAAAATAGCATATCCCGAAAGTAGACAGCGACAAGATACTTATGTCATCAGTCATTGATATCGTAATTATCATGAAACTGCATAAGCGCATCCATTTCCGTGATAAGATACGTGTATGACAAACGAATGGAAATAAATATACTTACTAAAATAAAAGGGAACCTGAGTCAGTACAAAAAAATTTACAAACATATGAAACGTTTGTAATTGCTGATATTTCAATATTTGTCGATGAGAGAAAATGTGAGAATACGCAAATAAAAATGTGATTCAATTTAGATTCGAAGAAAGCGGGCGTTTTGTGTGTAGAATTACTTACTTCGCCGAAATAAGTGTTATACCCACGAGAAACTCATTCTCTTGAAAAATAAATCGAATAATTTATTTATGGTTTTGTTGTTAATCTCAAATATAAAATTACAAAATCCTTGAAACGGACTCCGTACCCAAGTTTCCGAATAGTTTTTACTCTAAACGCGTAATAATTCGCCGACGTGCCTTGACATTGTCATGCAGGTAAAATACCACTAACATGGATTTGCTTTCGCACCGTTTGAAAACTGTCTTATTGACCTACTTTGTTTCCAAAGCAACTATTTACTCATTCTTACTACTTTGAAAAAGGAAGTTCTTACCGGAACAATCCTGTCGCAACCCCTCACAGTGGAATATGTATAATGATAGTATCCTCCGCCATTAGCGCAACTGCCCATGGAAACCACCCATCTCGGCTCGGGCATCAGGTCGTAAGTCTTCCGGAAGACGGGCGCCATCTTGTTGGTCACCGTCCCCGCGACGATTATCACGTCTGTCTGCCGGGGAGTTCCACGGAAGACCATGCCATAACGGTCCATGTCATATCTGTAATATGAAATTTGTTTTATGCTACTCACTTTGTTCTTTTAGTATTCTGCTGCTATGTATATGCAGCGAAAAATACTTTGTGAAGTTGTTTGTATTTTAGTTTGGATATTGAAGGATTAGCATCACCTGATAGCAGGCAATAATATTTAAAAAGCAATTTGGAATTTCAATTGTCATTGATTATGAGAGAGAAGATAAGTCTTCTTCCGAGAAAGTATTACCCGTTTATTTTCATTTGGAAGTACAAAAGCGATGACATGGATCATTCAAAAATTCACTTCAAATGTTAATTAATTCTGGTGCCAGATATAGCTGCGTTGAAAGCAAGAAAGGTCTTCTTGTCTTTCCGAAACTATGACTGTATGACAGCGTTGTTTGTTAATGGATGTGTATTGTTTTGAAGAAATTCACATAGGTAAAATGTTTTTTACTTCCATTCTGGTCTGGAAGAAAAAGAAAAAGATAGAATGTACCAGCTGCTGCTCTTCCCGCGCAAGCCGTAAAAGTCGTCTGAGGGAATCGCCGACTGGGGAAATCATGACATAGGCGATGCGGCTAGCAACCCATCACTATTGGATTTCCTGTTTTAACTACCATTATGCTAAACGTGGCCTAAAGTCTTATGGCTCTAGGCTCTGTCTACCCCGTATGGGATAAAGACGTGATTATATGTATGTAAAATGTTTTTACAATTTTGAAGATTATTTTCTTGCGCTTTTTGATATACAAAAATTAATCGGCTGGCTTGTAGAAGCTCATGGCTTTATGGCTTTTTCTTTCACTTTGTCTAGATCAACCAGATAGTTTTCCTGGCGTTACGGTTGAGATTTTCTCTATACAAAATATCGCACAATTATGCGAATTCTCATATTGCTAATTGTATTTATCAATATACTCTCCTCATATTGGTTAAACTCTGAATCCTGTCTCACTGCCTTCATCATCCAAAACAAATGATTGATGTTTGACCCCATTTCCGATGACATTCAGGAGTAAATGTCGACATTTGACCTTTGATACTTCTACACTAGTAATCTTCAAGTGATTTCCGAACAATGGCAGCGGATACAATGGAAAACAGAACTTTATGAATATGAAGCACTATGACTACTTTGTATTGACACAAATTTGATGTCAATTTATTCTGTCTATTATATGGGGTTTTGAACGTTGATTTAACGTTATTATTTTTCATCCGATCTAATAAATATATGGAACGTTCACCAGTGAAATTTATTCTTGTTTTTAAATTGGCCTTCGTTGTCGAGTCGCTTTTATTACAATATGTCAACTATTTAAAATTAAAGACCACAAAAACTTTAGGAATGCGTTAAATTTAATGCAAATTTCTGAACCTGCTAAACTTTAAATATAATAAAACCTGAAAGCATAGTAAAAGCAGAAATTTATGCAGTTGTAACAATAAAAAACGACGAAAACGATGTGCTCGGTGCCACATTTGCCTTTTCTCACATTTTACAAGATAAAGACAAAGGAAACGAATTACGAACTCTTTTATATTCTCAGACTTGAACATGGAAGGGAGGATATTTTTACAGATCCTTAAAGCATTTTCTGGAATACGGCCACAAAGCGACAGTTTAACTTTAGAGAAAACGTTTAACGTATAAGCTATCTTACCTATATCTAGGTACCTCAATGGTTTATTAAGTCATTAACATTTTTGCTTGTTATTTTTACATTTCAATGCTGCAAGGAGAGGGCAATTTTGAATTTTGAGCAATACAAAACTCTTATTTTAAACCCATTATATTGATGATCAATATAAAAAAGCATCGCCATGAAGTGAGAATAGAATAGAATAAAAGTTTATTTAAAAACATTGCAAACACACACAAGCGATCACAAACATAATGAAAACACAAAAAAGATAATTATAATTAAATTAAGACACGAGATAAGAAAGATAATTTCCGCTTTTTCTTGACTTCAAAGAGATAAAGCCGATAAATGTATTTTGATCAGATGAGCCGGAGCACGTCAATTATGCAACAAGTGAACACAACTAGGTAACTGGCGTGTGGATAACAAGCTCGTGTAACTTGATTATGATCTAGAATCGATCACTAGATCGAAAAACTGCAGAGTGGACGTGCAGTAGTTTCAAATTGACACAAGTAAGTTACATTTACAAGAGATATATTGGATTTAGCGTAAATGTAGATCATTGAAGAATTTCACTTATTTACTGAAACTTTTTCGAGAAAGACCAAGGCATAGTTACATAACGTACTCTCGGGGTAAAGCTAGTTTATAGTAATGATAACTGATTGAAGACATGAATTTTGTGTTAAGATGATATTGATAAAAGCAGATGATAATTTATGTATAAGTTTACATCAGCATTGAATTTGTTCAAGCAAACAAAATGAAAGCGAAAAATCCAAAGAAAGAAACATCCATATTTTTAAGCTCAACTAGAAAGATGTGCAGTTTCACAATTTATCGTGAAACTCTGGAAATATTCCTGAGAGCAATATTTCTGTTGACGACATCTTAAAAGATTGCAAACCGGGATTTGGAGTGAACGAACTTTTAAATTCACTGGCGATGGGTGGGAGCTAGCTGAAGTGAACCGAAGTGCTTAGATAGTTTCACAACGTCAACACTTTTCTGATTCATAAGTTAACTGACTCCGTGGTATAGTAGTTAACTAAAGGTGTTTGCCTGTAGACAGGGGGTCGTGGGTTCGATTCCCACGGGAAGCAGACTTTGTTTAGTTTTTTCAAGTTTGGTTATATAGGACATTACAGGCACGAAATGGGACTAAGTGGCTTGTATCACCTGGGCGTCGATTCTGCTAACGTTAAGTCATAATCGTGTCAAAATAGTGTTTCAATTGTAGTGCTTTTTTATACACTAACTACAAGTTATGTAATTTTTTTTTATATCACTGCTGATGGTCACACCACACACTACATTCACATCACATCATACTGTCATAATTCTTGTAAATAGTGTGTAAAAAGCACTACAATTGAAACACTATTTTGACACGATTTTGACTTAACGTTAGCAGAATCGACACCCTGATTGTCTGATAATAAAGATGATCCCGTGCCTCGGAAGGCACGTTAAACGGTACGGTAGTCATTAAAGGAACCACGTCAGAGGCTGATAGGTGGTTCCGATCAACTCTGATCCCAGGGTGTGCATGATCGATTGACCGTATCAGGTGATACGGTCCACCACTAAATCTTCACAAATACATGCCTTATTATAAATATACTTTTTATTCTTTCGACAAGTTAAAAGTTAGCAGTGATTGTTGTAGTGAACAGGCCGTACATTTATTATGTTGCCTTGCCTATGTAACTAGAGACCAAAATTTGGTACTTGAAAGGAAAATCTGGAGGAAGATTCTGGGGCCGGTAATGATTAAAGATGGAGGATGGAGACGTTAACTGGCGTTCGCGCAGAAGTCCGCAAAACAGATCAATGTGGAGAATCATGTCATCAGAAACCAAGCAAGACTCGCTTTAGAATAGTTAATAGTTTGTCATAATTCATCACATAGCTACTTCCAATCCTGTATCAAATAGCAGGAATAAATTAATTTGTACATATTAAAAAAAAATATATGAATGACCTAATAAAATATTATAAAATATTAAATAGTACTAACGTTGTCGATCGCTGCGCCACTTTAGTCTACTACGGTAACAATTTTCGGGTTTGTCAAATAAAAATAAATGTGGCAAAACAAAAAAATATAGCAATTTTTGTGACAATTTATAGACTCCATTCAACTTTTGTGGTGTATAATTCGAGAGCATTTTGCATAATCACCGCCGATTTTCGAAGTAGATAGCCACCCAGTCCATTAGAAGCTAATGCCACGCACAAAATGCAGGATGCAAATGAAATCGTTTGCATCAGACAGATTATGCGATAAAGCATGAGCGAAATGAGACTTGATTACTGGTTTCATGTACATTATTAGAAATTTTAGTTATTTTAGCAGACTTCAAAAAAGGATTTTTCCTCAACTCGACCATATATATGTTTGTACTTATTATACTTTCTTACAATTGGTCAATAATAGATCCACTTAAAGTAATATAGTAGTTGGTGGTCACACACATCTCTCAGCTATAAGGATAACGATTCCGAACAAATAACTATTGCGAATCCTATCGGAAATCCAATCTTTCGTCCATATCTTCTGGCGCATTTCTTCTGTTAGCAGTTCGTTTGGATTAAAAACAATTAACAAATACTTGCCTAGGCGCAGCATAGTGCATCATTTCTAGCGCGCAGCAGGCGAGCCCAAAAGTGAGGGGCCATATGGAGTTCTTCCGACCCCAGTTCAGGATGTCATCAGCCCGTGCCACGACCCATTCACCTTTAGTCTAAAAGCACATAATATCAAACAGTTGAACATTCAATTTTATATTATAAATACAATTCTAATAGCCCACTAGCACAGAATATATAATAGTACTATATATATCGTTCCAATGGTACTGGTACCCTACAAGGTGCACCCTAGTGAGTATCTAAGTTCTTGCCCTTTTAGTATAGGACAAATCGTGGATTAGCCAAATTCTTGCCAATACTTTAGTCTTGGTTTTACGTCTATGGGCTTTGGAGACTTGGATAAACGCGAATTTTAACCAACATATGCAAGACTGTCGTTCATTTAGCATCTTCTTAAAAATCTCTTATGCGCCGAGCATGATTAAGTCAAAAGGCATGACGCTGTGAAATGAGCGAAATCCAAGACGCAAATACGTGGAAATCCCATGGCGGAACGGGATGTAATGCGACGGATTTTGGAGATTTGCGGGCGTGCGGATTGGAATGCCGATGTGGATCAGGAAAGTCGTGTGAAGTTTTATATTATTTTCTTGATTACTTTTTGGTTTTGGGGCTTTACAAGAGGAGGTTGAATGACAAGTCCGTAAACAATCAAACCCTAGACACCACCGGCTTCTGTAAAAGCCAAAATGTAACTATATAGTTTTGGATGGAAACAAGTGATTGATGAGTAGCGAAAAAAAAGCGCAAGGAACGGTGTAGGACACACCGTTCGACTGATATCTGTTTGATATAATATATGTGTGTGATGATATGGAGAGAAGGAAAAGCCTAGTCCAGAAAGATTGTGTAGCCTTTTAACTATTCTTCTTCGTTCGAGCGTGTTTACCGGTTACATCTTTAGCTTACGCTTCAGAGCCCAGGGTATGATATTAATCATGGTCCTGATTTGAAACTGGTTATTACAATGGAGAGACTGCCGTCTGACTTCCGTAACCCTTTTTTTTACAGGTAAACCAGACCCACAGGAACATGAAAAGTAAAGCTTGGCATGGCAAGCTTTTAATTTAACTATTCATACACATATAAAACTAAGATAATGCACCAAGAATTTGGAATTAAAATAAACTACCTAATCTACGTGTACATTTGTACGAATCCTCGGGAATCTTTTACGTCAACACATTACACACCCACTTTCTTTTAGTCACAGGTTTCAGAATCATTGCATTTTTCACGAATTTGGAATAATATGATTTGAATTCTATAAATTAGTTGTGTACGAAGTACATTCGCGTCTACAGCTTCACAAAATGCTGATCAAAATCCGTCGAGGCGAAAGGTCGAGAGTTAATATTGACGGTACAATAGTTTGAAGATCGATGGCTTGTTGTCTGTTTATTGAAACTCGTACAGCCGTGTCAGTATTACAGGATATAGATTCAAATACTGGTTTACTCCAACGGTAGCTTAGACGTGAATGAAAAAGACTGCAAGACGACACACAAATTAGTTACATCAACATTATTTATAGCGTTAACAAAGTGTGCTTTTGACTGCTTTTTATCATCCACTGCGAATACTTTGTCAACCAGATCAACAGCCTTAATGAAATCATCATCATTTCGTGTGTTACGGTGTATCGACCGATCACACCCTGGTGTCAGAGTTCTTCCAAACTGCTATTCGGCCTCTGACGTGGTTCCTTTAACGACTACCAGTTGGCAGCCGCGACCAACGGCTCAACGTGCCTTCCGAAGCAAGAAATCACATATATATGTAGTAAAAATATGAATAAAATGGTTCATTATCATCATTTTACAAATCGTCTGCGACAACTTCTTGTGACGTCCTCTTCTGGAAATATCTAATTCTGTTTGTGACCACATCTTTTTACGCCCGTACTTGTAAATAATCCATTGCTGATATTCTCCCATAAATCTAAACTGACCGCTAAGTTGTAAATAAAAAATAAAGGTCATTGGAAAATTTGATAGAAAGTTTTTGTGCAAAACTTCGAGCATTGAAACGCGCACATTGATCTAACTAACCTCATATACCTAGTTCTGTACCCGTTCCCGCATCGCACCCGTCCTACTATCTTCCAGGACGACCGGATAAGGTCCAATTCACTTTAGTAATTGGTGATTAGGGTTGGCACTTGGCAATCATGTTTGGTTTAATTTTAGCAGTATTTAAACTCTATCCAAATATCCTGCGGAGCTTTATATTCCTTTTGTAGAGCATGTATTCGCTTCACCTATCACTATTTTTTATTGTACTCTGTTTCCGGCTTTTTATTTGTAATATTTTATTAGTTACTAGCTGTTCCCCGCGGCTTCGCCCCGCGTGGAACTCGGTTATATCCCAATCGGAGCCCAAAAGTAGCCTATGTTTGACCTTAGGTCAATAACTACATCCCTACCAAATTTCATAACAATCGGTTCAGCAGTTTAGCCGTGAAGAGATGACAGACAGACAGACTTTCGCATTTATAATATTAGTATGGATTTAACAGCTATGCTCTATGGTTTTATCTGCCTGTGGTCTACTAAAAGCCTAATAAAATAATAGTTTTTATACTATTTAGCACTATGACTAGGCAAATAGACCTTCACAGCCCACCAAATGGGAATTCATTTCCCAAAAATAAAAAAAAACCGTTTAAAAAGGGTATCAATTTCAAAAATAATTTCACAAATTCGTCCAGTAGTTTTAGAGTCAGAGCTTCAAACAATCATACAAACTCTTCAGTTTACTATATTATGTAGATTAGACTATTAGAGTAGAGTAGGCAACCCTACCGAAGTTAGATGGGTATTTGCGGACTGGATTGTGGTTCGTTTAATTTGTTTTCGTTCAGTCGACCGATCCGGGATTGCTTCCAGGACGGGAATCTTGTTAGTTACGATTTGTTTGTTTTTAAAACCTAATCTCTGTTATTCACGCGGATTTAGACTTTACTTCTTTGTTTTTTTTGTTATTGTTGTTCTCAAACCTTTTTTGAAATATATACCGTCATTATTTTCGCTACTTATAAGAACCCACGTCAGAGGTAGAGCCAGCGGTTTCAATGATATCAGATTCTGCAGGGTCAATTTGTAGCTCACAGTATAATTATGAATGAAACCACCTGACGCCTAATGTAAAGTTATAATCTTGGCTCTACTTGAGATCTGATAATTTTTTAACAGCGAGATTATTACTTACATGAAAATCTTTTTTTTTTTAATTGGAAACAACATCTATTTTAGCAATGAGTGCCAAATCAACGACTAAATAAATATACGTTACGCTACAAATGCTACATCAATCTTAAAAATCTTGAATAACATAATGCATTGGATATTATCCAAGGTTACGCATTATATATTCTTCCTTTTCTCAACTTAATGACGCATCCTCAACCTTCTATTTAGTTTCACCTGTCCTCATCTTCTTCATCCTAGCGTTTTCCCGGTTGCATCTTCCGCCGGCTGCCTTGGAGCTCGGGGTCCGCATTCCCTTTTTCTACTCCACTTCGCCCGGTTTCACCTGTCTCGATGTTTCTTTTAAGCCAAATCTCTTCGTCAACAAGCAAACGTTCTTATTATGATCATCAAACGCGTGAGAAAAGACTTACATACATACATATAATCACGTCTTTATCCCATACGGGTTAGACAGAGCCTAGAGCCATAAGACCTTAGGCCACGTTTAGCATAATGGTAGTTGAAACAGGAAATCACTAGTGATGGGTTGCTAGCCGCATCGCCTATGTCATGATTTCCCCATTCAGCGATTCCCTCAGACGACTTTTACGGCTTGCGCGAGAAGAGAAGCAGCTGGTACATTCTATGTTTTTCTTTTTCTCCCAGACCAGCATGGTAGACTTTAAAAAAAGTAAAAAAATAATACCATGTTTCTATATAATATTGGGTTCAATCCTGAATTGTATGACTATAGAAAAAGGGAAGTACTATTTATAAAATTTATTAAAGTCAAAATTCAGACTAAATCACTTTATTAATAATAATGGTTACCTGGCCAGGGTAATGAAACGGCGAATATCTTCGTTTCACACCGGGCTCTATGAATTTCTGTCCATGCATAGGCACAGGCGGATACTTCCTCGCCCTACTAGTGGTCGGGCTGATAGTGCTTGAGCTCGTTTTAGTAGTGCACGCCGTATTAGTCCTCTCACTACTCGTGCTAGTGCTCGCGCTCCGTACGCTTGTCTCTCCGAGGACATGCGCGTGTGGGCATAGAATCGCATCTATTTTAATCGCCTCATCTTTGAAAGTGATGCTCTTGAGATTGCGAGGATGGTTCCTTGGGAGATAAAATAACATTCGTTAATTTATTGTGCAAGGGCAAGGATTACGCTTTAGTATTTACATAACGCCACAGAGATCGAGGAATAAAATTGAATCAGATTAACTAGCTCACACCAACGGCTTTGCTCGCGTATTATAATAAGCGTGGAAAATCAGTAGTAGTATTAGGTTGACCCTGTAGGGATACTAATATAGGGATCAGGCAAGGAGAGACAGAGATAGGTACCGAAAGAAACCATATTTCAAAATCGTAAACACAAAACAGAGATTTATTTTAGGTCGCTTTTGAACACACATAAATAAATTTAAATTCCTTTTCGCAATTATAATTTAAGTTGACTTAGAAGGGGTCTAATGTTTATTTGTTTTAAATTGGGAAATCCAAAACTGATAGAGGAACTAGATTACTGTAGCTTTCTCCGGCTAGAGCCGAGTCGCAGAATACTAGTACTATGACTGAGCTAAGAATTATTTACTAGATTGAACATCTGGATAAAAAAGAACTAAAAATTTTAGTTTTCTAAAATAAATGTATATTTTCATTCAAAATAAACAAAATAATAAATCTTACAAGTAGATACTGTAGGAACACTGTATAGGAAGCAAGTTTTCAAAAATACGTACGCGCGTATTTATTTTTAAGACGTTAAAAGAAATATGTAACACTGATACCTGAGTATATCTCGTGCCACGATCCCTGTGATACGTATCATAATAAATCTCGTTGATATACTGATATAACGTAGAAAAAAGCAATTTGTTTTCGTTTCGGCGACGTCTACCCACGCCTTTGACGGGATCTGTCAGCTGTGAAATTGAGTGGAGCCCGTTCGTTCGGAATTCGAATATCGAGTATTTGATTAAAAAAAAGTTTGAATTGTCCTTCAATAAAATTCCACAGACGCATATGCAAAGGCAGACCTGACATTTATCTCTTTCTATCTCTTAGAATCACTTTCTACTTCAATAAACACATAACACTGTATCTTTCTAGGTAAATGAATTAATGAAAAATGATTTCTTTATTTGTCACTACTAAAAAAATACACGCGAAAATGACTTTTTTTTAATAATCTTTTTAGAAGCCAAAATTTTTTTCTCTGTTATCATGACTAGATTTTTGATTCACGTACACGCCACGTCAAAGGGGACCTCCGGCCACACACACACACACAACAGAACAGAATATTTATATAATAGTCTACAGCTAGCCTCCGGCAGCGGTGGCGGCTATTAAGCACATTACTGCACTCAGCAATTATTACGGTTCACTGACCGCACTACCGGGTGGGTCAATGGGTTCAACCCCTATGAACAGGCTTTTCATTTTTAATCAAGATAATTGAGAGTGCCATTTCTAGATTTTTTTTTAATTTTTTCTTTGTATTGTTGAAAAATGAAAGCGAAGATGACTGATGCATTTGTTATTACATTATGACATACATACATCATGTAAGTACAGTTTTTTATAGATTAATAATTGTTTAAGTTCGTAAGCAGTTATACAGAAAAATAAATAAGAAACAATATGCTGTAGGTATTGAAAACGAATTAGGCCAATAAAAAATAAAAACTGGTTAAAAATCTATACATATTTTCCTTTTTATAAAATTCTCACGGTTCACGCTAAAGCTTACCACCAGGCGCTATGTTCTTTTTACAAAAAATATACATTTTAAAAATAAGTTAAGAAATCCTTTAAAAAGAAAAAGTGTTTCCCATAAAACAAAGCCGGCGTCGGGTTTTTAATAAAACAACCTCTGGCAAGAAAGAATTGGCAACTTTTTCATTTGTCGAGAATAATGAACGGACGTCGTCGCGTGCACGGAATATCTATCGTCTTTTCGGGGATGTTTTGAAAAAGTGGGGTTTGGTGGCGCGTGACATAGTTTTTTTTTTGCGTACAATATGTTGTAAAAAGGGGGCAATATCAAGCTTTTTGCCAAATGTTACAAATTCCACGAGAAGAATTGAAGTGGAAGAAAACCAAACGACTTCAAGAGCTGATGATTAATTTTATCAATTTGGTTCCAACTCGAATTATGTTTATCATGGGGCAATCGGGTGGTTAGAGCTAATATCATCATGTTTGAATTTGAACCCCTAGCAGGACCTCAGAATTAAAAATACAAAGAGCCTAGGCTCTGTGTATCCATACTAATATTATAAATGCGAAAGTCTGTCTGTCTGTCTATCTGTCTGTCTGTCTGTCTGTCTGTCTGTCACCTCTTCACGGCTAAACTGCTGGACCGATTGTGATGAAATTTAGTAGGGATGTAGTTAACGACCTGAGGTCAAACATAGGCTACTTTTGGGCGCGATATAACCGAGTCCCACGCGGGGCGAAGCCGCGGGGAACAGCTAGTAGACTATATACTCTGTATATGACTAGATTCTGACTAGACTGATTTGATTTGGACTAGTCCAAAGATGCATAAATGAAGTAGTGCTAAAGATTATAATATATCACAAAGTTTTCGAGGTCAGCATTTTAGTTTTGTAGTAGTTAGCAGCTCATGCTAGGTTTAATGCGACAGCTAGCTAGATTAGGCGACTTTCTCTGCTATCACTCGTATTTAGTCTTCACATGATTGTTTCGAAGTCGCCATAATTAATTGTATTTTTTTCATCTCAATATAATTGTAGTATCTCTTATAAAGAGGTTGGCAACTGCGTATTAATAAAAAAAATCTTCTGATGTAACTAGTTGCCAAGTAAGAATTAAGGCCGAAAGGTTAAACTTTTGCTGTCTTTTAAAGTACAAAACAAACACTGATACATATCAAGAATATATCTTACCTTTGTATTTGTTCAAATTCTTTAATCATTTATCTTTAAGCATTATTAGAGATACAATAGCTGTTGAATAAAGCACTTTATTCTACTTCACCCTAACTAATACCATTTGTTTGGTTTTGGGTTTTGAGCAAATGTGATTATTTGTAACATTATTGCTCTGTTCTCTCCGACCTTGCGAGGTTGTAGGCATTCATCCCAAACGCTGACATTCTATGTCCTCTGATGGTCGATTTTTAGATGTCTGAAATCACAGTTTTATATTATCACTCTATGCGGAAACTGCAGTAGCCATTTGTTAGTTAATTAGTCACGAAGGTAATGAGGCTTCCATTTTATGAATATTATCTCCAACTAATCCAAACGGACCATTATAATTTTGTAGAGCTTGGAAATAGCTGAGAAATTCTAAGTATTTCTGAGAAGAGCCACGCTTGCCAAGTAGGGATTTACCTAGGCGGGTCCAATTTAGTTGCAATTGTTTCAGAATAAATTGTCTCCTTCTTGCCGTAGACTTCTATTAAAACTAGGCACGGCAAATTCACAAAAAATAATAATTTGGGTATACCATAGAGGGTATTATCAATATCACTGTGACTACATTGTATAATGATTATAAAACAAAGTCGCTTCCAGCTGTCTGTCCCTATCTATGCTTAGATCTTTGAGACTACGCAACGGATTTTGATGCTGTTTTTTTAATAGATAGAGTGATTCAAGTGGAAGGTTTATATGTATAATACATGTATTATACAACATTGCACCCGTGCGAAGTCGGAGCGGGTCGCTAGTTCCTATATTTGTCAATAATACCTGATATTTTTCCCTCCCATTATCACTACATAGAATAAAACAAAGTCACTTTCTATGTCCCTATATCCATATGTATGCTTTAAAATCTTTAAAAATACGCAATGGATGTTGATGCTCTTTTTTAAAAGATAGAGTGATTCAAGAGAAATGTTTTTATGCTCATGCGAAGCCGGGGCAAGTCGCTAGTCCTTAATAGATAGGCAGCGTGCCTTTACAGTATACTCCCTCCACCTGTGTGTTGCAAGCGACCATAGCTATGGTATCCAGTTACCATAACTCTGAAATCCGCCCCAGACATAACTGGAGCGATGCGGTGCAGGGGCCCGATTCTCGCGCAATCGAAGTTCACTTCACCGATTTTCTCCAATTTTTTCAAAGGTTTATCACGGTCTCTGCTATTTCAAAAAATTACCATTGAAAAAGTTCAATCGAACGCATCGATCGATCGAAACTTATCGATTGTGTATTGGCTTGAACCCATCAAAAAAAATTTGAGAAAATCGGTGAAGTTAACTTCGATTGCGTGAGAATTGGGCCCCAGGTCGAACTGCCTGCGATGGAACTCGTAAACTGAAAAGCCATCGCGCAGAATAGCACGCTTTCTCTCGTTTCCGAGTCCAAGATCCACTTTTGGTCGCTGAGCCAACGGAGTAAGTTAGAAGTCTACGTAACTGCTGAAAGCAAGCTTTGCATTCCAATGGCGGAGTCAGGTTTTATACTTAATACAAATTGCGTTTGTTTACACCTTTCTTGTTTATTTGAAACGCTGTAGTGTTTCAGTTTGCATATTTATAGTATTTATTTATTTCTCCTTATTATTTAATGTCGAGCAATTCGGCTTTACACTATAAATTTATCGCCAAGGAGATAAACCCAAAAGCACAAAACCAACAGCCTCCTCTTATTGTAAATAAAGTAATTTAGGTTTTAGTATTTATTTTAAATAAATGTCTATTGAATTTTTTTTTTTCATATTTTATTATTTATAGCTAGCGGCAATAGAATTACATAATCTGTGAAAATTTCAAGACGCTATCTAACATGGAATCTAACTCAGCCCGCTCTGACATGAAGACGAACAAGAGAGGCTTATGAATAGGGTCCCGTTTTTAAACTTTGTTTTTTTTTGTTTCTAGTCGTGTTTGTCATAGCTGAGAGTCATGTGTCTAGGACACCATAATCCAAATCGGCTAGTTTTTTTTTTAGTTAGATCTATTCTGGGCCAGATGTTTGTCCTTTGGTATACGGAACCCTAAAAAATGACAAATTATCAAAAGAACCGCTAAATCTCTGTAGCGTTCACGCAAATGGAGTTTCCTCTAAACTCAATATCGCGGAGCGAGAAATTTGTTAATTACTTTTTTGTCGTATAAGCTTCTCGGAAATGGAAAAATATTTCATTTTTCTTACAAAAACAATTTTGGCATCAAAACAATTTTCGCGTAACCCTTACCCCGGGGTGTTTGGGAATCCACTGACAAATATAATTATGTCACTTTTTGTATTGATCAAAATAAAGGTTTTTCGGTTTTTTTTTTACAGGATTTAAGACTTTAATTTTATAGTTTACTAGCTGTTCCCCGCGGCTTCGCCCCGCGTGGGACTCGGTTATATCGCGCCCAAAAGTAGCCTATGTTTGACCTCAGGTCGTTAACTACATCCCTACCAAATTTCATCACAATCGCTCCAGCAGTTAAGCCGTGAAGAGGTGACAGACAGACAGACAGACAGACAGACAGACAGACTTTCGCATTTATAATATTAGTATGGAAGTATGGATATGGATAGTATGGAAGTATGGATATGGATTAATATGCAAGTATGGATTCAGTTGTATCTATCTGCTGATGATACAATATTTTGAAACATATACATATATATAGATAAACATGCAAGACCCAGCCCAATCAGAAAAAACATTTTTCATCTTGACTTGACCGGGGATCGAACTCAAGACCTCAAATTATATTTCACATTTGATTCTTGCTCTTTCCTATAAATCTCTTTATCTTTTCTTTATAGTCCGGTCAAATTAGACATTTGACCCACGACAAATTCAGGGGAAGCTGAAAATTCTTACAATTGTTTAAATCATAATTATAAACATTGTCTTAAAAGTCCCAATCGATCCCATGTAAGGAAAAAAATTTAGCGGGGTAAAAAGGTCCAAAAAATGGGTTTTTCGCGATTTTCTTGAAAACGGTAAGTTTAATCGCAAATTTACCTTAGACATAATTTGTAGATCAGGAAATTTCCTATAAAAAAGGTATTAATAATTTTTTTCTTAAAAGCCACCGCTTCTGAGATATAACGATGCAAAAAATTGCAACTTGTAAGCGCGCGCCCATATACTTGCGCTAAGTACACTACCTCAGAGGTGGCGTGGAAACGTGTGCGTTTGACGCTTGCAATTTTTTGCATCGTTATATCTCAGAAGCGGTGGCTTTTAAGAAAAAAATTATTAATACCTTTTTTATAGAAAATTTCCTGATCTACAAATTATGTCTGAGGTAATTTTGCGATAAAACTCACCGTTTTCAAGAAAATCGCGAAAAACCCATTTTTTGGACCTTTTTACCCCGCTAAAATTTTTTCCTTACATGGTATCGATTGGGACTTTTAAGACAATGTTTATAATTATGATTTAAACAATTGTAAGAATTTTCAGCTTCCCCTGAATTTGTCGTGGGTTTACTAATTTTTTGGTCTAATTTGACCGGACTATTACTAGAGATATCACTTCGCCACGCCAAGCCACTTCTCGGAAAGATGTATTCATCCGGTAATGAATAATGACAAGGCTAAGTCTGGCTAAGTCTTCATCAATTTATACTATGCAAAGTTGTAGGCAATTTCACCAAAACTCAACAAATATACCTGCACTGTTAAAATATTTGCAGAACGATGTGACTTGGACTTGGACTACCTATAGTTCCGAGCACAGCCAAGTTAGAGAATAGATAATAGTTCTCAAGTACTATACATACGGTCCATTACTTGCAACTTTGATATTCAGAAGTTCAAGACCAGTTTGACATACAAACTGAGACTGTTGCCAAGTTTCTTGGAAGACATACAATCAAACTACCTTTATTCTATTCTATACTACTTATACTATCTTTATTTCACGTTACTTCACAAATTACTACTACATATCATTTATTATAAGGGCTCTCGTTGCTGCTATTGCTGGATGGCGGTCGTGAGGCTGTGAATGAAAGAATGAATAAACTTTATTGCACCAATCACATAAATACATCATTGGATTGTACAGGATCGAAAAATCTGTCAGCAGTCTGTATTGGTATGGTTTCAGTGAATCTGAGACTAATTATCAAAGTATACCCTGGGCTCTGAAGCGAAATCGTTCGGATTAAGATGCAGTCAAGTTGAAACGTTGAAAAATGTTTGGATTCGGCAGCCCAATTATAATTTAAGGCTCGTCATTGGCTGTCATCAAAGGCGGGTTTAACCACGGAGCACAGCTAACCGTTGTAGTGTAACACAGAAGCAGTCGAGGATAGCCACTAGTCAAACAGCTCGATGATCATCTCAGCACGCACGGCAACCGCCAATTTTTTGAGCTAACGAACCGAGAAAACACACGTTTCGCGTTTCATTATTTGCCTTTACTCTTCTGATGTCGTGTTGTGTTATTGTCTTTTCTCACGCCGCCTTTTTTATTAACCCGTATCAAGTTTTTAATGTCATTTATAAACTTATACTTATTTATGTGTACATGTAAGTTCGATTCCCTACATAATGAATTTAGGAGTTTCCTCGTCTGTAGATATTATATAAGGATGCTCAAATATTGTATTGCCTTCAGGAGTTTCATTATATTAGGGAACTTTTCCGTTTCTCCTTGTTTTCTTTGATTCTGATTACTATTATCGTTTAGATTGCTTTGCCTATTCTTATTAATCATATAAATTACAAAGTGTGTTTTCTAGTATGCCTTTTTAGGGTTCCTTACAAAAATGTAAAAACGGAACCCTTATTTTAGATCTTATCTCTTATTGATGACCATCATGATCTCATCTCTGTACGGAATTTATACATGTTATATTTCTTTCTTTCAGGCTATGCACACTGAGAGTGACTCGGCTCCGAGTATGCGGGGCGTTAGGCGAAGCGGGCGGCGGAGCGGCGGGCGGAGCGGGCGCGGGCGCGGTGATACTCGCCGCTCGTATGCACAGCAGCAAGCGCACGCTACGCTCAAACGACATCGCCGTCCCGCCGCTTGACGTCGAATTGGACCTCTGCTTCTCGTTGCAGTACCCACATTTCGTCAAACGGGATGGCAACAGGTAATAATGTTGTTCGGGTAATTGTAGGTGAATCCCACATACATAATTTCATATCGGTTTGATCTGTTAGATTTGCGTGAACAAATTCATGTAGGTAGATGACCTACAAATGGCTAAACAGATATCCAATAAATACAGCTAAATAAATATATATAGGGGGGGACAAATCACACAGATTGAGTTAGCCCCAAAGTAAGTTCGAGACTTGTGTTATGGGATACTAACTCAACGATACTATATTTTATAATAAATACATATATAGATAAACATCCAAGACCCAGGTTAATCAGAAAAAGATCATTTTTCATTTTGACCTGATCGGGGATTGAACCCGGGACCTCATGTGAGTAGCGGTCAGGCATGTTAACCATTACGCCACGGAGGTCGTCTAATGGATCTAATGGACACTTAAAGAAAACAACAGACAGATGAACGAGTATTTTGGTAGAATCGCCCATATATAAAGCTAACGTCACTTACCTGCCAAATCGAGGCATTCCGTAATGTCTATTCAAAGTTCCAATTAATAATGTATCTGTCAGAAAATTTTCAGGTTCATGTCCGACGTTTGTGTTTAATTTGTGAGTGAGTGAGTACATACATATATTTAATAAAAACTGAGCAATAGCAATCTGTGAATAGCCATACTATATAGCACATCTTGTAACAACAATTTGTATCTTTCGTGACAGCTTTTCCCTTATACTAACTAACTTATCAACCTAAAGGGAAATAAATAATCCCAAACTTTTGATTAAGAAATTCGGGATTAAGACATAACATTTATTTGTTTGTACTCAGATAAATGTTTGTTTTATCGTCGCGTCGTAGTCGCTTATTTTCTTTCACGGCTCATAAATTGGAATTTGGTCGTATTTATTTTTAAAGCCGAGGTACAATAAATCGCTCTCACTAAAATAGCCGAGGCGAATAATCTGCTAGTTTAATAGTTTATGCGAGTAGGGTTGCCATGTTGAAATTCTACGTGGATAAAATCTGAAATTCCATATTATTATTATTCCCCCCACGACTATATATGATCTGATTTTTAGAGGTATAATTTTTTTATACCCGACTGCGCAAAGCAAAGGAGCGTAATGAGTTTAGCAGTCTATGTATTTCTATTGTGAGCACAACAAAAAGTGCGCTCCGAGGAATCGCCACAACAGCTTTTCTTTCTTTCTTTTCTTTTCTTTAGGTGCGCCTCAAAATGGTTGCGCTTCGAGGAATACGTCGATTTTTATTTTGATCTTTATATATTACCGTTGGTACTACTATTTATTTTGTGATAATACGAAGAAAAGTATTGTTAATGCGAGAAGGCTACCTTGCGGGCATAATGTTTTAAAAGCACTCTATTCGGTGGATTTCTATATGTAATTTATATACGCAAAAATGCAATTGACTCCATTTTTGGTTGCATTTTACTCCATCGTATGGTAACCAAAATTTAAAATGTCCGCAAATCCACATTAAGATATGGTAACCCTTAACTTTAATGGCGTCGTATGAAATGATCCATCATCGCAAATCGTTATTTTCTAGTGAACCCTCACCTCTCTCCCTGGTGTAAATGAAAGGGATTTTTGCGCCGCACAGTTTTTCTGTTTCTCCCAATGGTTGACTGGTAGAGAATGCTTTTAGCATTAAGTCCGCCAATTGTATAAGTATTTTGTACTTATGGAACAATAAAGTTTTAATAAATGAATAAATAAATTAAACTAATGGTCATCGTATAAAAGATGTTCTTTGCTGTTTGCCGAATAAAGCTGTTTATCGTCTCGAAATCTTCATGTCGTCTCTCTAGGGTTTTCTTCAGTATTGTTTTTATATGTCTTTTTTCTCATAATCTTGTTTAAACTAATGTACCTGACAATAAATTGAACGCTTTTTTTAATATAGTTATGTCGTAGTCCTTTAGTTTTTTTTTCTTTTTTTTGGGTGTTAAAAGGGGTTTTTATGTATTAGCTATTAAATAATTTTACAATAAATTGAAACAAAATAATAAGAAAACCTAGTCTAAAGAATGTGTTTTGTTACTGCAAAATGTTATTTTTGACAAAACGACTTGTGTGCCTGTCTATTTCATAATAAAATTACCTCCGTGGTGTAGACAATGTCTAAAGCAGTCAGCGTACCACCGGTCAGTTTCCTTACTGTCTGTATATGCACGCTGCTGTCATACAGGAATTTAAGAAATATGATCTTAATGGAATTATTATTATTTATTTTTTGCAGACTGCAGATTATGCTACAGAGGCGCAAGAAGTACAAAAACCGTACAATCCTAGGATACAAGACTCTGGCCGAGGGCGTCATCAGAATGGACCAGGTACATGACATGTTCATTGAATAGTTAAAAGTAACCCGACACAAACAATACCTTTCCTATATTCACCCCTAAATAGTTCGAGAAAATATTTTCTGAACTTTTAAGAAATTATTTACGGAGAAAATTAAATGAAATCCCATCCCACCAAAAACATTAATATGTTAAAAAATTGCCAAGTCTCGCCATGTAGTGCGCTCTCCATAGTGAAATCCAATTCAATGATGTAATTTGTTTCAGTTTCGTCACCAATTTGGTTTTTCACGCAAACATGCTTTTCAACATGAAATACAGATGATATTTTAGAAATCTGTAATTTTTATCTAAGTTGACTGGTCGATTACAAAATTAATCTTATTTTTTTATAGCAAATAGGTAAATAACGAACCAGTTTGTTTGAATAAACAAAGAGAACGAAATGTTTGTGAATCTCTGTTTGTATATTTACTTTACCAATGTGGAGAGTACTTGCGTTTGCATATATGAGATGCACCTTGCGTCTTATGAATCGATTGTTTATTTATAAGGCAATTCGTGTATTTATGTTGCAATGTGAAATGCAAAATGCAAATATCTATAAAATTTATTTATAAATACTTAAACACGTAAGACCACTCAAGAGATGGCGGGATAACCTGGAAAAAGTCGAGAGTGGATGATAACAAGCGGCAAGTGACCGAGACGCGTGGAAGACAAGAGGGGAGGCCTTTGCCCAGCATTGGGACAATTAAGGCTATTAAAAAAATACACCAATAATCAATACATAGTATAAAACAAAGTCGCTTTCTCTGTCCCTATGTCCCTTTGTATGCTTAAATCTTTAAAACTTCGCACCGGATATTGAAGCGGTTTTTTTAAATAGATAGATTGATTCAAGGGGAACGTTTATACATACATATAATCACGTCTTTATCCCATGCGGGGTAGACAGAGCCTAGGGTCATAAGACCACGTTTAACATAATGGTAGTGGAAACAAGAAATTAATAGTGATGGGTTGCTAGCCGCATCGCCTATGTCATGATTTCCCCATTCGGCGATTCCCTCAGACGACTTTTACGGCTTGCGCGGAAAGAAAAGCAGCTCAGGTTTATACGCCCTTGCGAACCCGGGGTGGGTCGCTAGTATTTACATAAAACACTCAAAAATCGGTCTGGAGAATTCTTGGTTTAAAATTTTTGTCACAGACTAAAAATACCTCGACTCTGAAATTGCTGACCAATTAAAAAGGTTATTTGAGTCGGCAAATTAATGAATCATTCAATTATCGTGCCGTTTAGCTGCTGAATTTATGTCCTTAATTATTGCGTCTCGCGTATAAACGGAATACGTAATGTCTGTTTTAAAAAGAATACTGTACAGTGAGCTGCACAGAAATATGACCCCCTTTCAATAGTGATACTTATGGCATGGGGGTCAGATGTCTCTGCAGCCGACTGTACCCTTGGAATTTTTGTTATTAAACACCATACTACCATACTATTATTATAAGGCTGAAGTTTTATTTTATTTATTTACTAGCTGTTCCCCGCGGTTTCACTCGCCTGTGTTGTGTATGAACACGATAATACACACTATAATCTTCATCAAGAATCAGGCTATCATAAGCGGAAAGAATTTTTTAATAGGACCAGTAGTTCTAAAGTTACAAGCGTTTAAACAAACAAACTCTTCAGCTTTTATGTGTATATAGAATAAATATAGATTATGGCAACAAAACAGAATAAGCACGAATGTTAATTGTTCGTTTGGTATGGGAGACAATAATTTTGTAGACAAAAATATTTTTGCCTGTGCAAAAACTAACTTTCTCATCAAAATAGAATTAAATATAAACTAATATTTATTTTTACAGATTCTTCAAAGGTCCATGGACATGGAACTTGAGCTGACTGGAGTAGGTGGAAAGGTGGGCGCGACTACTGGCCAACCCGTGGCTAGGCTGTCCATCACCGGCCTGGCTTCGACTCCAGTAGATCATGACACGAAGAACAATAATACTCTGCTCATTACTGGTAAATATGGCTCTCTCTTCTCTGTAAACGGGCTCCTTAGATATCGTGACCAATCTATCAATTTACGTCCTGATCTTCCATCTAGTAAGCCCATGACATTCCTTCAATCCTCAAGATTAAGGAATGAAGAATATACATGGAATAAGAGGTGACTGGAGACCGGAGTAGGCGGGGTCACCTCCCCGCCGCGGGGAGGAGGACGCGGCTTGAGTCAATCCGTGGCCAGGTTATCCATCACTAGCCTAGCTTCGACCCCAGTAGACCATGACACGAAGAACAATAATGGCTTCAATCTTCACTATAAACAGGCTCTCCGTTATTATCAATATCTGACCTGATCTTTCACATAGCTCCTGACATTTCCTCAATCCTCAAGATCGAGGCATCTATGGACATTAAATATGAGCTAACTGGAGTAGACGGGAAGGTGGGCGCGGCTGTGGGCCAACCAGTAGCCAGGTTGTTCATCAATAGCCTGCTTTTCTACTGCAATAGATCATAGCACGAAGAACAATAATACTCTGGTCGCCATTACTGGTCAATATGGCTTCAATCCTCACGATAGACAGAGTTCAACAATCTGTAACCAAACTCCATTTTTGGCCTGATCTTCCTCTTAGCAGACCATGACACTAAGATCAACAACACTGCTCATTACATAACAACCGTAACAGGCTTGGCTTTTACCCCAGGGGATCATGACACGAAGAACAACAATATTCATTTATTTCAAACTTAGTTTACCTAAAATGGTATAAAATACCTTCATAGATCTTCTCACCTTCCAGAGCGAGGCTACTCAGACGAAGAAGAAGAAGGGGAGTTCAGTTCCGTAGAAGAGGCTGACGACATGACGTACGGTGCGCAGGCGCGGCGGCGCGCGCACCGCCAACTGGCTTTCAACAAGGAGGACCTGTCTTACACTAAGGTTTGTGCTCGCTTGGGTTATATCTAGTGTTGTTAGGCTCGAGGTTCGGCTTGAGCTTTGAGTTGCGACTAGAGCTGTCTGTTCTAGCCCTAAGAGCTTGAGCCTTCAAAGGTCGCAAACCTTAAGAGCTCGAGCGCTAAAAGGCTTGTGAGCCTCGAACTTGAAGCTCGAGCATCGACTTAAAGGTTGAAGCACATTTACCACAACATTAGTTAGGTATCTGCTCATGATATGCTGTTTTCCTGATCCTTTCGTTTATTTACTACGAAATTTTGAAAAAATAGATTATAGATATTACGGATCTTTATGTTATGCTTGACATGGCTATTTTTGTTGGTGGAGGTTCTTGCGGATCGTTCCGGGCTCACTTTTTGAGAGGCACGTCGGATGGAAGGCAAAGTACAGCTGTTAAAAGGGTCTCCCTTCACGCTTAGTGAATTGCTGGAAGTGAAGTAGTTTGCGAGCTAGTATATAGCTTTAAAAAAATAAAAACCATTTTCCGTTCGTTTATTGGGGTCAACTAGGAGACACTGAAGCTATCGGTCCATATATCCTCCGTGGTTTATAGGTATTGTAATATATGGACGGAAATATATTTTAAATATGGAGCCAAATCTGATAAATTTCTCCAGCGCTAACAGGCGCCTTATCAGCAAGTGCTCTAGCAGCCAATTATGCTAACTGCCAATTAGAGTGCAAGTGCCAACATTGATCTTTATCCTCCTGTCGTTCGCGCCTGGAAGAAGCTAATTAAGTATTTTTTTTTATTTCGCTTGGCACACTAATCTACACATAAATCGCTCTAGCTTTTGGACATTTTAGGATTTAGCAGGTCAATTAGGAGTTCAATTAGGTCCTAATTGAACTACTTGAACTGTTAAAACCGTGAACGACAAGTATACTATGTAGATACACTTATATTTTATTTATTAAAGTATGTTTTATTGATATTGTTTTATTCCGAAGTTTTAGTAGCTTTATTAGCTTAACATAGACATTGCTTGCGCAGCTCTCGCGTTCTCGCGACTTGAGCTACGTGGAGCGCGAGAGAAAGAGACAGAGCTATATGCGCTCAAAGGCGAACGACAGAGACAGCGATAGCGAGCTGGAAAACACAGCTAAACGCAAGGGTAGCCGCGGAAAACTCGCGGTGAGCCCGTATGCTAGAATGAATTTAGTTGCTGTAGAAATAGTGTTGAAATTTGCTTGTGCTGCTTCATTTATTTATTTGCTTCTTAATTTTTGCATGAGTAAGCGGTTTCTGCGTATTTTTTCCGTACGAATTTTGAATTGACTTTACAAATAAATTGTGATTTGATTCTAACACAAAGGAATAGGATTCAAAATTCGCACCGAGAAAATTTGTAGTGCCGCATTTGTTTCGTTTTATAGTATGGTATGGTCTTAATTTTAGCTTTTAATTATGTTTAAATGCATATTATATTTATGATTTTAAAATGTAATAGGTATGTTTATAATTTAAAATGAAGTTGGTCTACTACTACTTCAATAAGAAGAAGAATGAAGTTATTACTTGTGCAAGCATGTGATTCTCTTAATTTTAATGATGTAGTTTTTGTGGTATTTCTTTAACGCAAACTAGAATTACTCACAATTTCATGTAACGGTAATCTGTCTGTTTGACACACTCATAATAATTGTACAATGCAAGACTTGTTGTTTTAGTTAGTGGGGGGGTTATTCGTCGACACGTCTCAATTCTGTAGTCACTATGAAGGTCGTATAATTATGGATGCTTATCAACAAGATTACTCTTATCTATCCATCACCGGTAGTTAGTGTTACTAAAAATCTCAGTGTCCGATACAAAATGGAGGTAAAATGTTTTGTTTTTAATAAAACATTTTTTGTTTTACCTATCACGATTTTCATTTTGTATGTAAATATAAAAAAATATAATTAAACTGATTTTTACATGTAGGTATATATGTATAGGTATTCTATGTTTCAAGGTGTTTGTAATTGGTGTGGTGAATCTAAATACATGATAAAAAAAATCTATTTAATCTGATGTGTTCGTTCCCGTGTGTACCCCATAGTCATCAGTGGATCAAATTATTGCACGAAATGTTTTTTTTTTTTTTAATTTATTGTGATTTGTGGTTCATGTCGTTTATCTGTTTTTGAAAAGAAATTTTAATGTTACATCTTATTTTATTAGTGTGTGACGATATTGAACGAACATTGAGGTATACATTTGACTATATCAATCCTGATTATTTGTTTTAAGCTACTCCGTAGTTACTGCATATTTAACTTTTTTTCTAAAATCGCCAAAATTTAAGAAATAAAATCAAGGAATATACACTTCTAAAACCTAACTTTAATCTTACAAATGTCGTGTCTGACGTTACGTATCATGTTACAGCAACGCAACCTGAAGCAAAAGTTTGCGGCTCTGCTGCGGCGGTTCCGAGTGCCCGAAGAGTTGTCTGAGCGCGGCGCGGCGCGGGACACGCATCACGCTCAGAGGGATATAGACGAGCTCTTCCAGGTATGTAAATGTTACAATGCATGTTACATTACATGTTACAGCAACTGTTTTGTGCGACGAGTACTAATAAATAACTAGGACCCGGATTCAGTCTTACACGTTGCAAATGTACATATCTATCTATAACTAGCTGACCCGGCGAACTCCATACCTCCTGGAAGCACTTTTCTTACCGTTTAAACCTTCCCTGAACTTCCACAAATATTTCAAGATCAAAATAAGCTAAATCGGCCCAGTTATTCTCAAGTTTTAGCAAAACTAACTAACAGCAATTAATTTTTATTATAAAGATTAGACTTATTATTAGATTTGCCAAGCTATCGGAAGGCATCCGAATTAAATTTCGCGATAGCAGCCGCTGTGACCGACGGCTTTATGTACGCGACTTCTGAGCATTAAGACATGTCACTTGTGGCGGGAACGAATTCTTGTCATTGCTAGAAATTAGGTTAGCTAAAGTACAGTCTGGAGCATATACATATAAGTGAAAGGGGCAAATAAAAGTACCATACTTGCCGTTGTGACCGGGTAGGTATTTGCTCCTGACCGTACTTTAATGTAACAAGAGAACATGTACTACAAAAACGCTCATTTCAGGAGCTAGACTCCCTATCCTGCGGGGAGGGCGAGGACTCCGGGCCCGACCAGATGGACACCATCAGTATCGGCTCCACGCCGAAGCCCTCCCTACGGCCCTTCTTCAGCAGCTCCAGGAGCCTCGCCAACCAGGAGCACCACAGGCATTCCAATGGTAAGCAGATGCTTCGCCAGGGAATCGCTGGAGTTTAAGATTAAAAACAAAATGTTCGAAATTTGGAATATTGTAGTACTTAGCGGATTCCTGTTTTTTTTTAATTGCATAATTTTCATTCAGAGCTATTTTACTCATATAAAATTGAACATAAAATCTAACTTTAATTGTTATTATATGTCACCTCTGGAAATAAAGATATGTCAAATTGGTTTTTTCTTATCTTTATGTATGAGGTCTTAAGTATTTATCGTCATGATAGTGGTCCAAAGCCTAACATAATAACTGAATCGCGACTAATAATGATTGAAATTAAATTTGTTGTTCAGAATGTAGGTATTACGAAATAAAAAATAAAAATTATACATCGGATGATAAATTTATAGGTTATTTTTTTGAGGAAAATTTATTTTGTAACTATGATTTATTAATTCTATATTTTGTTTTATGACATTCGGTTTAAGGAATATTTACAGATTTGCAAAAAACGAAGGTAGTCTTTACATATAATTTTGACAAATTGTTAAGTGATATTACTTGGTAGTATAGTACAATTTAGTGACGTAGCAATATACATTGATTTTTATGTAAATATCGTAATTTGGAACATTCATACATTTTTTTTTCTCATATAATGTATAACAAAAATAACAGTACTCACAAAATGGAAGAAAGTGTTTTCTTTCTTATAATTGTGCTTGAGCATCGAACTGCATACACTCCAAATACAGTGCATCGTGTGAGCTTCACATTTATTTTGCATGGGTTCGTTACGTTATGTCGATTATACGATTGATCGAATAACTGTTGCCCGAATACTATAATAATTATAAAAATAGAAAGTACTTCTTCTATCGTACTTAGATAAAAAACGGGGCATGACTTCCATCAAATAGAATAATGTATAAGTTCCTGTGAAAAGTGAAATCTTAATAGATGAATTTTCTAATGAGTTATGGAATCATGTGCGATTTATTTCAATGATTTGAACTTTCCATGTAAATAAAAATTTTTGTGGTATATTTAGCTATTATTCGAATTCGATCTAACGTAACAAACCCACTTTGCATATTGCATAATAACATTGTATTTAATTACAAAACAACATACATCATACATGACATGAATATGTATTTTTCTGTTTATTTTTTTGTTTTTGTAACGCTGTGTGCATAGTGTAGTGCATGTGTATGTGAGCGGTGGAATTGTGGACTCGATAAAAAATAAATTATTTTAATATGTTTGCGACTTTTATTAAAATTACCTTTGAATAGTTAGTCTAATTCCATTTAAAATAGATACACAACACATTTTTGATAATTATCAGACGTTAACTTCCAATTTTTTTAAAATATCAGCCTTATTAAGCGCATATCGAAATTTGAGAAGTCGCCAACGAATACTAAGCATATAAAGGTCCATTTCCACCGCGCACGCACACGCCGCATAAAGGTACGCATGCGCAGTTGCCCGGCACGCGAGCCTTGCGACGGCGGGCGAACTGGCGTCCGTGCGAGAGCGGCACATCGGCACCGTCCCGCTTACAGGTAACACAGCTACTTAAAATGCTTGACGGTGCTAGGTAATGAAACGCCGGTTGGAGTCTAACTAAATATATTTCGTACTACCGACAGTTATACAATAATTAACAATTGCTTATAAGTAGGTACTTCGCATACCTTCCACATCCCACCACCAAAACCAAATCCACTACTTAAGAAAATATCTTACTTAATGTATAGAACTTAATAATAAATGTTTATATGAAAGTGAATACTATTTTAACTTAATTGGAACTGTTTCCTTGTTCTTAGCTCTTCGGTAAGCTCGTCTATCTCGCTCTGAGGCATCCGGCAGTAGAGAAACTCGTGGTTCTGAATGAGCTCCCGTACTGACTTCTACCGCATCTTCAAATTCATCTCCGGAATTGATCATAATATTCGGTTCGTCCTGAGCCCGGTTCTCTCCACTACCGGATCCCTCCGTCACAATTTCGGAATGTATATCTTGACGGCCAGACCCCTCAGCCTCTTTTATTGGCTCTGTACTAGCACGAGAAAGGGAATATCGATTTTTATTCGTTAGTTGAACGATTTGGTCGTGATGTCTACGCCATTCGGCGGTATCTCCAATCTTTACTTTACAAGAGGTGGGCCCCGTAATTTCTGAGACATGACCTTTTGTCCATTTGTTCCCGGATTTGGAATAATCACGTGCTAGTACAGCATCGCCAGGCTCGAGGCGGCGGTGCCGTCCGCCCACGGCCGCCACCTGCTTGTCTTGAGCGGCGCTCACGACAGCCGTGCCGTCCGGACGCAATGCGTCGAGTCGGCCCCGTAGCCGATGCCCAAATAGTGCGACCGCGGGCGAAACGCCAGTCGTCGCATGTTCGCAATTTCGATATTGAAATAAAAATCTGTAAAGAGCAGTGAGAATGTCTTCTCTTTCAAATATTGCCCGTTTTATGACTTTTTTAATCGTTTTGACGGCATTCTCCGCCTCGCCATTGCCTTGGGGTCTGTATGGGGCCGATGTCGAATGTCTTATTCTATTTCTTTCACAATATTGTTTGAATTCCATGGAAAAAAATGGTGGACCATTATCGGACACTAATTGTGCAGGAATGCCGAATCTAGCAAAAATCGACCGTAATGCCGTGATAGTCGCACTCGCTGAGGTACCCGCCATCGCAACAGTCTCTATCCATTTTGAATGTGCGTCAATTACTATCAAAAATCGTTTACCTGCACAATCGAAAAAATCTACATGTATTCTCTGCCAGGGATGCAGCGGATACTCCCACGGGTGCAACGGCGCGCGCGCAGGTGCGTCCCGCACGGAGCGGCACGCCTCACATGCGCGACACATCTCTTCTATGTCACTGTCAATGTTCGGCCAGTAAACATAATTTCGAGCGATGTTTTTCATTTTATTCATACCAAGGTGCCCACTATGAATTTCTTTTAATACGTCTAATCGTAATTTAAATGGAATAACTACTCTATATTTGTAAATTATACAACCGCGATCTGTAAACAAATCTTGTTTACGGGCAAAAAAAACTTTTTCCTCACTATCCGTGGGCGATGACGGCCAACCAAACAATAAATAACCTAATACTTTACAAAGAAGGGTATCTTTCTGGGTTTCTTTAGCCACATCAATAAAATTGATAGGTATAGATTCTTCTACAAAATTTAAATAATCTGTTTGAGAAGCTAGCGGTCGCTCATGTGCCAGTGGCAAACGCGATAAAGTGTCGGCCGGACCATTGTCCGCCGATCGAACAAACTCAATGGTAAAGTCATACCCCGCTAGCCGTGCTGCCCAACGTTGCAGCCGACTGGCCGCCGTCTGAGGGATGCCCTTCTTGTCCCCAAATATATAAGTAAGGGGCTTATGGTCAGAACGCAGAGTGAATCGTCTGCCAAATAGATACTGGTGATGTTTCATAATGCCATAGTATATGGCCAAAGCTTCTTTATCTAGCTGACTATAATTGCGTTCAGCTTCGTTTAAAGTGCGTGAAGCGCAACTAACGGGGCGCTCGCTGCCGTCCTCGTAGCGGTGTCCCA
Organism: Apomyelois bistriatella; assembly: GCA_947044815.1. NCBI lineage: Eukaryota > Metazoa > Arthropoda > Insecta > Lepidoptera > Pyralidae > Apomyelois > Apomyelois bistriatella. The sequence continues at coordinate 9,743,504 of OX345704.1, read as the reverse complement.
GAATCGCGCCTACACCATATGCACTGCTGTCCACTGACAACACGAGCGGCCGCCCCTCCTCATAATGGGCTAACACTTTATTACTTAATAAGACCTGTTTAGCATTTTCAAATGTCTTAGCACACTGTATATTCCAATCCCACTGGATGCCCTTTTTTAAAAGATTGTGCAACGGGTGTAGTAAAGAACTTAAGTTTGGTATAAACTTTCCATAATAGTTAAGTAATCCGAGAAAACTTTTAAGCTGTGTGACATCCGTGGGAGTGGGTATTTTAGCAATCGCTTCAAGTTTGGCTGGGTCGGGATGTAGCCCGTTCTTATCTATAATGAATCCCAGGTATTTTACACTTTTTTGTAAAAAGGTGCATTTCTCTAACTTAACAGTGAGACCCATCTGACGTAGCCGGCCGAGTGCAGCTCGTAAATTGCGCATGTGCGAATTTCTATCCCTACCAGTTACACAAATGTCATCCAGGAACACTACTGTGTCTGGGACGCCGCGCAACGTCTCCTCCATTAACTTTTGAAACTGTTCTGGTACACAAGAGAGACCATACGGCGTCCTACGATATGAAAATGTACCTACATGTGTTGTGATCGTTGTAAACTTTTGTGACTCTGAATCTAATAATAATTGTTCGTACGCATGTCTAAGGTCAATTTTTGTGAATTCATCCCCATTACTTAAATTAGCAAACAATTCTTCGATACGTGGGAGCGGATAATGATCGCGTTTTAATTTTGGATTGATCGTTATTTTATAGTCACCACATATTCTGAGTTCTCCGTTACTTTTTACTACGGGTACTATAGGGGTACCAAAATCTGAATGGTCTACCCTATAGATGGTACCGTCGCGCTGCAAGCGGTCCAGCTCTCGCTCGACGCGCTCGCGCAGCGCTAGCGGCACGGGCCGCGCGCGGTAGTACACGCCCGAATCTTCAACGAGCTGCAGTCGTAATGTTTTTTTACATGTTCCTAGTTTATAAGTAAAAACTTCAGGGAATTCCTTACATAATTGGCTCACCAATTGATCCTCTTCGATTAATTTATTCACATTTATTTGAGTTATTTTTAACGCTTTTAACCAGTCTCGACCAAGTAGGGGTTTCCCGCCCCCTTTTATGACATATAAGCGAACATTTTTTGCCGTGACTGCGTTAAATCGAATATCAACAAGAATATATCCTAGAGGTTCAATTCTTGAGCCAGAGTAACTTCGTAAAATCAAGTTATCTGTGTATAATTTAGTATCCTTAAATAATAAATCGTAATCAAAGTCATTTATGGCCGATATACGACTACCCGTGTCTATCTCGCAGTTTAAGGTTTCAGAGTTCACTTTCACTTTAATAAAATAAGGATCGTTACCTCGACACGTCGATACCACCAAGTTGAAGAAGTCATCCTCCTCCGATCGTTCATCCACAAAATTTTGACGCAATTCACTATTTTTACCACTACGATCACACACTTTACTGCACATCACACGTAAGTGACCGCGCTGCTTGCAATTATCACAGTTGTAATTGGCATAGCGACACCGATTTGCCGGGTGGCCCTTGCCACAACGCCAACACTGCGCCCCCCGCCGGGCGCCGCCGCCGCCGCCGCCGGTGCCGCGCCGGCCTCGCACGGCATGCAGCGCCTCACCGGGCGCGCCGCCGCCGCCGCCGCCGTCCGTGCTCCCCGCCGCGGCCGGCCCGGACACCCCGCTCGTCTCGGCATGTCGGTCCGCCGCCTCCAGGGCCAGAGCTAGCTCCACCGCCTTCTGATAGTCGATCGTTTTTTCCGCAAAGATACGAGACCTCATCAGTTCGCTCGCGAGACCCGAAACGAATTGATCCCTTAAATCCTCCTCGAGCCGAGAGCCGAAGTTGCAGGTGACCGCGAGGTGCTTGAGGGCTTGTAAGTATTCGGTCAGAGATTCTCCTACTCGCTGTCTCCTCTGACGGAAAAGATGTCTTTCTGCAATTTCTGAGCGTTGCGGCTCGAGGTGGAGGCGGACTAACTCCACCAACTGTTCGTAAGTCTTATCTTCCGGATTATCAGGTGCACATAGATCACACATCAAACTATAAGTCGCTTCCCCGACTACCGTAATTAACATCGACACTTTTAGCTCCGGTTTAATTTCGTTGAGTAAAATGAACTGATTGACCCGTCTTACATAGGCCGGCCATTGTTTAGAGGTTAGATCGAACGGTTCAATTTTACCGATTGGCATCGTAAAAACTGGATAAATACTATAGAGTATTTTGAAACACAATACACTTATTGATATTTAACGGTATTTAACCCGAAATACGCGTAGGATTATTTTTAATGACACACTTTCAAATCACCTCGTCGCCAGTGCTAGGTAATGAAACGCCGGTTGGAGTCTAACTAAATATATTTCGTACTACCGACAGTTATACAATAATTAACAATTGCTTATAAGTAGGTACTTCGCATACCTTCCAGACGGCTCAGTAGAAATCACTGGTAGGCTACTATCATCTCTAAAAACCATGCAAGATCCAGTGAGTAAGCGAGACAGCGCAATACATGATGTAAGGCGACATCTCCCTTACTCACTGGATCTTGCATGGTTTAAAGAGATGGTGGTAAGCCACCTGATTGCAGAATACTGTACTAGTATATAGGGATACTCCCTAGAGATTTAACAAACGCAGACGCTAGCGACTGCGTTCTACTGATCCGCCTAGTGTGAAAGCAGCTTTATTTGAAGTACCAACGTAGTGAAGACATGACAAAAGCCACTGGAAAAATCACTAAAGTTTAAGCAGGCCCAAAACGAATCAGAAAGCGGGCCTGCTTAAACCGGTCGTAGTAATGATGATCAGCGATGATCGATCATCAGTTCTAAATTCATACAATGATGTGACTATTCATTCATGTTCTCACTACGATTGCTTACCTTTATCGATATTACCTACAATTTTGTCATCGGTCAATTTTACTATCGGTCCAGATTTATCACAAATGAATCCAATAATTTCTAAAGGGTCAAATATTATTCAAAAATACGTTATATCATTATAATAAAGTTTAGAACCAATTTTGATTTATACATTTTTGAATGTTTCCTTATATTTTTGTGATTATTTTGACAGATATGAGTATAAAAAATCCTAACCGATAGTAATAACTAATTGAGTTAATATTTGAAATGACTAAGCTTTTGTCTGTCTTGTTATGTTTGGTTTTTCACTTTTCTGTATCTTGTGTCTCACTCTAATAGTGATATAAGTATATCACCCTTTCAATATGTAATGCGTTGTACTCGTATAGCATGATAGCACGCATGCCTTCACATCATTCAAAAATTGTATTTTCTTTAATCTTCCTATTTCTCTTTACAGTTTAGATGTCTTCAACCTTGTATATCTTATATCAAATGCTCGTAGCAGTCGCTATTGAATTATCTTTGTGTCGTCTTGAAATAAAAGTCTTGGTGTTACCTATATTAATTGTTCATTATAACAAGCAGAATGTCCAATGGGTCGTATATAAGGACGATCTACTCGTGTATTAAGTATTCTGTGGCCGTGCTAAGAATTTTTACAGAAAACATGCGCTGTACTTATTCATCTCTCTCGCCCTCTTTACTGTGTATGTGAAACATTGAGGTTTTACCCATATTTATCCATTATTTCTACCACTATAGCTCGTAATCGTACCGAAAAACAACAAAAAATAATTGATTTACAAGTTGTAAATTAAAAAAAAATAATTCTGTACTTAGATTTACAGCAGCTACGAGTACTTGCTTATCTCCCCCCTCTGTCTTCTTTTATTTTATTATTAAATGCGAAAGGAATAAAAAACTAAACATTTATCAATAATAATTTTACCGTAACAGAATCCGAAGCTATCCGTAGTTCGGCGGGGGACGAGAGGGGGAGTGAGGGTAACAGTGATGGGGACGCCACAGCGGACGCGGCCGTCTCTGGTGCGTCGGTGTCCAGCTCGCCGCCGAACGAAAACAAGATTCCTATGGTATGAAGACTGTGCCGAAGTCCTTATTTCTTGAAATCAATTTATGTGCTACTAGCAGTCCACCCGGCTTAGCCCATGGTACTTACATAGCCTATGTTACTCGGGGATAGTGTGACTTTCCGACCGAAATTTTGCAAATCGGTCCTATATGATATTATTATAGAATAGCGAGAGAAGAGATATATGAATAAAGGAATTAATAGGCTAGCGATTTTCTTTTCAATAGGCGATGCAATAACCAAGCGTTATGTTGACCTGGAGCGAAATCAAAAATTAATATGCATCCAACTATCCAACTAATGTTATAAATGCGACAGTGAGTTTCTTTATTTGTTTGTTTGTTTGTTACGCTTTCACGTCCTATCTACAGAACCAATCTTCCTGAAATTTCGCATACACATTAGACGTATTGAGAAGAACATAGGGTACATCATCCCGGGAAAAAGCACTGTTCCCGAAGGAAATTCACGCGGGTAAAAACTAGCTTGGTTATACTTTACCATATATTTACTTTTAGGAGGACAAACGCTCAAGGCTGTTCCGAAGTGCAACCAGCGGAGGAAATCTGACGCCTGCATCAGCTGCTCGAAAGAAAAACTCGTTGATCATCGGCGCTGATCGGCCACTGTCGGCCCACGAACTACCAGCTCAGAGTCCTACCACTCTGGAGGTAACCTTTGCCTAGTACATCCGTCTTGTTTTGTTTCTTGTTTCAACTTGTACCGTTCTTCCTATTTGAAGGGTCCTGCTGAATAATTTATATAAGGCAAAGACGGTAATGTTGCGGCAGCGCTAGTAGTAGACCGAACAATGGCGTGTGGACTATTATCTTAGTAACATAGCCACAATTGAACAAAGGCATACTTGAAATGAGCCTTTTCTCTACTAGTCGCGCCAATGGTACGTTTGAGCCAGTCAAGGCGAGGACGGCTCGGTCCTATAGCTAGGTAAAGCCTAAAGAGGTAGTGGGCCCGGTTTTTATATTTAAACAATCTGTGTCTTTTAAATTAAATTAAATATCATTTATTTCAGATGACACAGATCCATACAAATGACATACTACATTAAATTATATTAAATTAAACTTTACATATATATATTTTTACCTAAATCGATCTTAAGTTTATCCCATGAGCTTTGCGGCACTTTAATGGAAATAGTGAATCATCTTAAAATTTAACTTTATCCCACAAACTGTTCCCCACAAGTGAATCGGCTGCCCGGTGAGGCGGGCTAGGACGGCTTGCTATGATACCTTGGGTGTTGGGCGTGTCACCAATATTTCAGTAGATTAGTTATTTGTGGAGAGACAGACATAATAAGATCGAACGTTATCTTTTTATCAAAAGCCATTCAGACTTGGTGAAACGAGTGTAAATGTATTTCCTTCACACACCAAACTTCACACTAATATTATAAAGGCGAAAGTTTGTGAGTGTGTATGTTTGTAACTCTTTCACAAGAAAACGGATAAACTGATTTGGCTGAAATTTGGAATGAAGAATGCTTAGACCCTGGAACAACACATAGACTATATTTTATTACGGAGTGCCCACGAAGGCGGAGCCCCGGGCTGTTCATTATAAATACTACAGCCAACCCAATGTATTTATCCCATCAGCCGCGCCGCACTTTGATGGAACAAGTGAGCCGGCTGCTGGGCGAGGCGGGCGAGGACGGCTCGCTGCCGGAGGTGGTGGGCGTGGTGCCGGCGGGCGGCGGCGCGGCGGCGCTGGCGGCGCTGGGCGTGCCCGCGCTGGTCGTGCCCGCGCCGCACGCGCCCGACGCGCGCCCGCTGCTGCACGCGCTGCTCAACAGGCTCAACAAGCCGTTAGTAGTTCCTCGTTGTTATGTGTTTATGGAAATATTAGCGGTCCCGGCGAACTTCGCACCGCCTTAGAATTATTAGTAATATCCTACATATTTCACTTAATAATTAGTAATTTCACTTATTAAACGATACTAACGTCACTCAATTATTTTTACTTTCCGGAACCCCTCCACTAGCACTTAAACTTTATGGTATGGTATTAAAGTTCAAATTGACTAAGTATTATATAACAAATCTATATTCAGTAACAGTTTTCTATATTTACATATAAAAGTATAGGAATATAGAAAACTGTTGTTTTTAGACTTATTCATGCAAATTTTTAAATTTTTCTCGACGTAAAAACCATCCTCGTACTTCAAGGAACATTTAAAAAAGCTCGAAAGCATTACGGGGCATGTGTATTTATAGCGGCTGCGACCGCGAAAAAGATTGGATTGGTCGCTAGTATTAGCATTTCGTCTTGAGCTGCTCTATGTTTTATAAGGCACGTTAAGCAGTTGGTCCCGGCTGTTACCTGACGAACTCCTTGGCGTGATGTTCGACACGTCAGTTCGCTTACGCAAGTTGAAAAATGGCCGAAAAGAGCGTGAAATTTCAATGCCACTCCACTTCCATTACGTTTTTAGCCATGATATTTTATCTCATCAATAAGGACTACTACGGTGTCGGCAGTCTACTAAAATGTTTGATTTGTATTGTGTCAGGGGAGCGCGGCGGTCGGCAATACGCGTGGCAATCTGCGGCGGTGACGTGTCGGCTGCTTGTGCTTTACGAGCCCACGCCGACCTCGCTGCCCGTCGGCCGCATGACACTGCACTGCTGAGATACTACTTTATACCTTTAGGTAGGTTACGTCGTGCTTTTATGTATTTAAGCCGTGATTACGGAACTATTGCCTAGCGGAAATAATATGATTTTTTAGTAATTCACTTCACAACAATATGCATATTTATATTTGACGTCAGTTATTATTCATCAGGAGTCCGGCTCGAAGGGCCATATGATCCTTCGAGCCGGACTCCTGATGAAAATTTTTGACTTGCCTTTTACAATATTAATATTGATTTCAGGCCCCAGCGCTGTGTCTCGATACCTATGCGGGGTTGATCATGGCTACGCGGGGTTGTTCGGTGGCGAATCATGGCTGTCACTATGCGAGAGAGCCGCCGACACCGGCATGCCTGATATAGCTGAGATGTCTTCTAGAATCGCCAGGTAATATGGAGCTTTTGTATAAAATTCTTGGGGAGGTCAATCTATCTAACTTCATCGCGCTATTTTTTGGAATTTCACGTTATTGTATTAAAAATACTTCTGTTTTTATTGATATGAACTGTATCTCTATCAGGTATCTGAACAGCATTGGGCCTGTGAACAACATGCCAATCGGAGAAGCGATGGTAGCCTACAGAGAGAAGTCGGGCGACGAGGACGCCAGTCAAACTTTCGTGCCATTTATTGCGGTAACATATAGTTTATTAATTTTACTGTAGTGATGTGATAATCATAGAAACGTTGTGTCTAATTGTGTGGTTATGGTTCATTCAGGGTATTTTTAAAATTTCAATAGTTCATTTTAATGATGACAAATTTCGTTTGCATATCGTATTAGCTATCCGACCGAATTACCCATTCGTGTCTAAGCTTTGGCACTAATCACGGTAAAGATAGGAGCACCAACCCCGCTCCTATCACTGGTAGTAGTAGCCAGGGGGTTTTCATAGTGATAAAGATTCGAAAACCGCTTAGTGTTTCTCGCACTGTTGTTTGAAATTTGGCTTCGTAACATAATACTTGTGGTGCAGGAGGTCCGCGTGGGCTGCGGCGAGGGCGGGCCGTCGTCGCTGGAGCTGGAGGAGGGCGGGTCCCCCCCCGCGCGCCCCTCGCCGCCCGCCACGCCCGCGCCCGAGCCCGCGCCCGCGCCCGCCGAGCCGCTGGAGCTGCAGCTGGACTACTGGCTGGTGAGTGGACAGGGTGGCTCGTGCTGCAGCTGAGGAGGGCGGGTCCCCCCCCGCGCGCCCCTCGCCGCCCGCCACGCCCGCGCCCGAGCCCGCGCCCGCGCCCGCCGAGCCGCTGGAGCTGCAGCTGGACTACTGGCTGGTGAGTGGACAGGGTGGCTCGTGCTGCAGCTGAGGAGGGCGGGTCCCCCCCGCGCGCCCCTCGCCGCCCGCCACGCCCGCGCCCGAGCCCGCGCCCGCGCCCGCCGAGCCGCTGGAGCTGCAGCTGGACTACTGGCTGGTGAGTGGACAGGGTGGCTCGTGCTGCAGCTGAGGAGGGCGGGTCCCCCCCCGCGCGCCCCTCGCCGCCCGCCACGCCCGCGCCCGAGCCCGCGCCCGCGCCCGCCGAGCCGCTGGAGCTGCAGCTGGACTACTGGCTGGTGAGTGGACAGGGTGGCTCGTGCTGCAGCTGAGGAGGGCGGGTCCCCCCCCGCGCGCCCCTCGCCGCCCGCCACGCCCGCGCCCGAGCCCGCGCCCGCGCCCGCCGAGCCGCTGGAGCTGCAGCTGGACTACTGGCTGGTGAGTGGACAGGGTGGCTCGTGCTGCAGCTGAGGAGGGCGGGTCGTGGGAAGGCAGCTATACCATTTCTACGACGCCTCCATATTATTCTCCAAGATCTACATCAACGTTTTACCTATATCTTGGTTCTTCTTCTTATACGTCTAAGCTTTATAGATGTAAATCCGAGATTAGAGATTATAGTGTTTCTATTCCTTCCCTACTTTTTTTTTCAATTTGTTTTATATATTATTCAAATAAATTTTTGATAGCCTAGGTAACAACATACTCAATGATGACTAAATATGATATTTAATCAGGTGCCCGGTCGGGCGGCAGAGGGCGCTGACGGCAAGGTGACGGTGAAGGCGATGTTCCGCGCGCTGCACGTCACGAGGCATAACGCGCACCTCAGCATCACTTACCTCACCAAGGAGAAGAAGCAGAAGAGTGAGTATATGCCACAGAATATACTTATACGGTTACGTTTTGTAAATTTGTGTAAAAGTGTGCTTATGAACCCGAAAAAAGGAATTTAAAATAAACAAAATTGTGTGATATTTGCCTAATTCTCTCTCCCACAAGTATTTGTGAGATTCAGTTGACTAACCCCCCCTTGTTCATTTGTAAGGGGCCTAAGGGGTAATACTCAGAATTTAATTTTTGAAAATTCTTTCTGCATGTGTGCGTACTAGAGATCCTTTGAAGTATATGGTGATCCCAAAATCAGTTGATCACAATATATTTAAAAAAAAGTTGATTATTATTATTGAATTGTCTGAAAACTGCCTCTGGTCAAGTGATCAAGGCGTTTGCTTGTAGACCCCGGGGTCGTGGGTTCGATTCCCACGGGAAACATACTTTGTTTAATTGTTATTAGTTTGGTTGGAGCATTGCATTAAGATGGTTCCGTGCTTCGGAAAGCACGTTAAGCCGTTGGTCCCGGCTGCCTTCTGGTAGTCGTCAAAGGAACCACGTCGAAGGCAGAGAGGCGGTTCCGAACAACTCTGACACCATGGTGTGCTTGGTTGATTGTCTGTCTCACCTATACGAAATGATTATTGAATTGTTGCAGTTATGAGGCTCGGTAAGAAAAAGGAGAAGTCCGGAGAAGCGGAAGTGGGACGCGCGCAGACCGTCGAAGGAGTCTCGAGGCTTATCTGTTCCGCTAAAGGATCTCACAACGTGCCGTTAAAAGGTAAAGTACATACAAAGGAAAAAAAAGAAATTGATCCAAATTTTTGGTTATAAAGATTATGAAACCATAGATTCAGTCGGTGATACTGAGCAACTTTTCTTCTAGATAGGTATATATTTTTTGTAGGTAAAGTAAAGTTTTTACACGACTGATTAAAAAAACAAATCTATGATAATATAATAAAGCTAAGCATTTAATATGTTTAAAATTAACTTCAGATCCAGAACCTTAACTACATTAAGATGGATTTTCAATAACTTGTGTTTTCTTTCAGTGAATAATGATTTTTAAATGATGGTGGCGCTAGTGTTCACCAAGGTATCGTCTTAAGTCGGACCATCTGATAGTATTTTGTATAAATTGAACCATTTCTCCACAGTATACATCGACGGCACAGAATGGAACGGCGTGAAATTCTTCCAAGTGTCAACGCAGTGGCAGACGCACGTCAAGACGTTCCCAATCGCTACCAGCGGCGTCCCGCTGGCGCCCCCGGAGACCTAAACCACCGATCCTCCAAACCTGGTATACATGCTTTAGCTTCCCACAGTTCGGGGACTTTCGGCTATTTCCGCCTTTCGTTCGGCTCTCGGCCTCGCGAAACGAGGCTCTAAAAGGCTTTTGACGTGAAACGATGTCTCAAGTTAATACTGTTTATCTACTGTTAGCATAAACTTAGGTGAATGTTTGTATTTGTGTGCGAGAAATATAGCACTTATTTGGAAAGAGACAACAAATGTGATGGAATAATGTTGATTTTTGGAATGACATCAGGCGAAAGATCTTTTTGGTCCAAGTTTATGCCCAAGTGAAATTGTCATTTAGTGAAAGTTAAAATGAAACACCGTTCTGATTGGTCAAAACCAATTTGTGATCTCAACTTTGTTTGGGATATTCGACTTAGAACAACGTGTGATTGTTCCAAATAAAGTATTTTCTAGATTGTAGATAAAAAGTGTCTAACTTAAGTATTCGATTTGAAGGCATAGCCGACTAAACTAGCTCGATCGCAACGACAATTCGTCGACATTTTATATTTATTGCGCTATCGAGTTGCCATGATTTTTAGCGCGTAGTAATAGCTTTTGTTATGTATTTTGAAATTAATTCGGACGATTTAAAGTCGATAAATTGTTCGGTAGCTATTAATGCATGCATATGTGGTATAGTATTCGTATTCAAGTTACATAATAAAGGCTCAATAACCACGGTAACTATCCATTATAGTCATTCGTAGTATGTAGTTATATCGTATTTAATATTGTATAACAGTAGGTATGCGTGTACTCGACTTATATCGAAAAACAATGGTTCGTGACATTTCCAATATGTAAGTTAGGTTATGTGGTAGAGACCGAATTCCGGAGTGTACAAGCTGACAAGGATATATATACAACTCTTACGAATTAACTCGAATGAAATGTAGTGTAATGAAGAAACTCCGCTGGAATGGATTTTGACACTTACTGTCATGGAGTTAAGGTCTATCGAATTGAGAACCAGGTGAATGCGAATGGGTTCTACATGTAGTTATAGATGAGCATGGATAAAGTTCACCAGTTTTCAAAGTATGCTTACATTGCAACATCTTTTCACGTTTATTAAAGCGTGTAAAATATTCTAGCCATTTATGACAGACGGACGTCATACTCGTAAGAGCAAGCGAGAACTAAAATGTTTGCATTTGACAGCTGTCATTTTGATCTTTGAGATTATTCATTGATATATTAAAATCCTTGTGGCTGTATGTCCGGCACATATCAAATGGTTTCGTGCGGCGTTGGCACGACTTTTTTTTATATATCTGTGATTCGTGAATGCAGTTTTTTTTTTAATTATTAAGACATCGGATTGTCGCAGTCATTTTTGTATTTTTTATAAGCAACTGAAATACTATGTTAGCGATTGTAATTAATTTTGTACGAGTAGAAGATTCCATTTTCGTTTTTGTGTACATCTTCCTGGTCAGTTTCCAATTTTGTCTTCTTTGAATTTCTGTCCTCGTATATCTTGACATTTCGCTTTTAAATTAGAATGCTCCGAGCCAATATTAGAAGTTACATATTCAAGTTATTTTTTTTAGTTTCATCACTGATTTACGTAATTTAGTCACTGGTGCCAAATAAATTGTAAACTGGATCGTTTCAGCGATCATATTTTGCGATATACAATACGGCCAACACGTCCTGTGATCTATAACCCAAAATGCCAAATTCACTAAAAACATCACTTCTTGGAAGACGCTTGTCAAATTTGAAAAGTTTCATGTTTTGAAAGTCGCGTCAGAATGCATTATTCAAATTTAATTAAAAAAAAAACGCATATTACCAATTTTTTTTATTTTGAACAATTTTGGATTTAAAAAGGAAATTAAGTAAAAAAAAAATTGAGTCACATATGATGATTAAATTCAGTTAAAATAGAAACTATCCAGTCCAGATATGGAAGGCCAATCCAGTGGCTGGATTACTGTAAACTACGACATTAGTATCACGTTTATATGTTACTTTTGTAGTATTCGATTGCGAATACAACTTTGCTGGCTACAACCGGTGTTAACGTAAATTTTTGATGTTATTGCTTTACTCTAAAGTTTTAATTAAAACTGCAACAGAGAATCTTACTAAAAATAATTATATTCAGTGGCGACAACCAATAGCAGACGGGCAAATTCGCGCGTACATTTGGCGCGCTATGATTGGCTGAGGTATTTTCGCGCTATTTCAAAAATAAGTCAACGCAGGTAACTTATAAACGTAGTACTATTTTGTCGACGTGGGGCGTCTACTCCTTCGGACAACGACTGTCTCACAATATCATAGGTTTAGCCTCTATATTCTCAAGTCTAAATGTAATGTTTAGGTGTATAGTTGTGTGTATTCCGTTTAGTATTCGACTGTATGTGTGCGTGAGTCTGGAATACCTTAATGATTTACCGAATTTATTATGTGTATTGAAATTTATTGTGGAAATATTTAATTTTGAACGCTTGAAGACTGTATTCTTTGCTGAACTTCCAAATATTCTACCTGAATTACCTAATTACCATTCATTTTAAATTAGATTAGATGCTAAAGGATTCACCTAGTTAAATAATGTTAGGTACAGTGTCTATGATTATGACTGTCGTTTACTTGTACAAAATTAATTATTATTGTACGTGCCAAATTATCAAATGTTGACTGCCGAAGCAATTGTAAAAAATAAGTATATTTGGTACAGTTCGCGTCATGTAAGATGGACGCTGGTGGTTAAGCTGCGCAGTTGGCGATTTATCGATCTATTACGTGATATGCTGTGAACGCGCGGGGCGGACGGGTCTCGCCCGGCGCACGCGATTGGTTATAGTCAAGTCGCGCAAAGTTACTCCCTCCTCTCTCCTCCTGCGTTCTTTTTATATGACGCGACCAGTACTTAACGATATGCAAGAGGCGTAAAAGTATTTGTGTAAAGAATTTTTGGAAGTTTAGTATCTTGGCAATGACAGCAGCTAGCTACCGCTCCCGCTTAAATTTATTATTGACTTTAGTGCTGATCACTCTCATTTAAAACCCTAATTGGTCCGAAGTATCTATCCTATACATATACAAGTATTTAGGTCTTGCTACTAAAATATTAGTATTAACAGTTAGTATTCGCTGTCTCATTGGCAGTCGGGTTAACAGTGACAAATTCATCATCATTGAATTATTACTGTGGTTGTCAAAATGTCAGGACCAGTAACTTGCAGCTGATGCGGATATTAACGAATATAGATTACATTTTAAATATTAATTTATCTTAGACATCCTATATATAGATGTTAGTACCGACTCAATATTATGTTAATTGTTTTATCTTGATATTTACTTTCATGTATCCTACATATAGAAATGCCTACGTATATCAAATAATATATCAGTAATATAATAACAAAATATAATAAAATATTTCATATTTAATATCGATCAGTCGAAAAATACTCGTGTATAAAATTTCTCTAAATTTGTTAATTGACTATATAGTCTCCCTTATCATACAGATTATCAGAACATCTAGACGAGACTTATAAAAATGCCACATAAGTCATAAGCCTATCTTTATACTAAAATAATGATAAAAAATAAACAAGCATGAACTAGTAAGCCACACAGTAAAATAAAACAAAAATTGTCTTCATATTATACACTTTTAGACTTTAGTATATCAAATAAATATACTACAATGAAACATGACAAAGGTGCCGAATATGGTGTCAAAAAACTGAACATTTTATACGAAACTATTACAAAACAAGCGTGAAATATTTGTAGGTATTATAAAAGTTTTTAGAGAAAAAAATGAAATACCTAGATAGAGATTAACTTTACTTAAATTAATTTAACATGAACATAGGTCCAATTGGGGATTAAACGTAGAAATACATTTAATCTTGAGTCATATGGAAATACAGAAGTGAACAGATTAAGAATATGAGCTAAATGTACATAGAGGTTAACGTTAGTTTATTGACACCATAATTGGCTGTTACTACCTTGTATAGTAACACCAAGGACTGTATGACTTACTCGTATGTTTGTGTGTTACTCAACTCTTGAGATTTTTGATGTTAATTCAGAATAGCCTGTGCATAGTCAGTACACATACATATTGTAGTCTGTATCTACATTTATTCATAATTAAATATTAACAATATTAAAGGACTAGTCTCGACCTTTGTATTCTATCTGGATTGCTTCTTTTTGCCTCGATTTTATTTATGTTTTGAATTTAGATATTTAAGTGATGGCGGTTAATTTGGTGAATGACATGCGACGTAAATATGGGGCAAGTAAAGAGCTGCTACTTCGACCGCAATTACAATTTAAAACAGATGCAACCTTGCCCAAACATCTTATGGTCTAACGTTGCAAATCGATAAAAAGAAGTATTCACCATACATCCACCCATTGAAATATGTGGCCTGATCAATGATCTGCATGTTATTTAAAAACCACTGCAGGTATGTATTAGGATCATTGATATTATTGTTGAACATTTTTGGTCCGAAACAAAACTGCAATGTATTCTGGAATTTTAATACTGTTGAAAACAAAATAGTTAAAAGTATTCAAGAGTACCGTAAACCTCGCCTTCCTTAGTCTTGTCTATTTTTTTCCCCAAAAAACATTATTTCCCGGTTTTTATTTCTTAATATTTGTAAAGATGAAATCTTTCTTAAGCTATATTTTGACAATTTCACGTTATATAATCGATATGATTTGATCTCATAAACTTATATCAATTTGACGAATATTGATTTTGCATTGGTTTGAGTTCAGAGTTGAATGTTAAAAATGTTATTTTTTGTATTGGTGTCTTATTAACCAACAAATAACCATCACAATGATATCTAAACTTATTTTTTAAGTTTAATATAATGGAAACTCTCTTTAAGTTGAATTTAGTACAAAAGGATAAATTAATTTTGTTTTAATACTGCATTGTAAGCTATGTATTCTTTACCCTATATTAATAAATTAAAATGCAAAAAAATAGACTGTGCAATAATTGGATTAAATTGCTTGTCAACAGCTTTTTTAAAAGATGGTTATCTTCAAATTTATCTGAATATGATTAAGCGAAGTGATGAGATTTATTATTTTATGGTAATTTGCAAGTATGATTTGTATTTATTGTACAAATAAAATTTTGCATTAAAATAAATATGTTTTTTATTTTTTAGTTTTCACAAACCTCAAATGTTTATATGATAGAATTTGGAAAAAATACTTGAGCAATTTACTAGTTCCATTTTTAAAAGGACCATATTACAAAAGGCTATAGTAGCGAGCAAGCGCGGGCGGTTTATCGATATTCATACAATTTTTCTACCTAAGGCTATATGATAATATGGTTCTTTTTTCCATGGACAGAGGAAATTGCTCAGGCATGAATGAACTGATCCTAACTACTAACATCCCAAGGGTACTATGGGATACATGAGTTGATAATTAAAACAAACAAGCTTCAAGTTCTCTGTACCTTGGTTATTTGCTTAACACATTAACAATAGTATCACAACAAAACAATATTATTAAACATTTCATATTTTCTCTAATTTTTTTCCTTAAGACTAGTGTAAATCTTTCCTAATACAATTTTCTAGAAAATTCATAATAATCTATACATATAAAATCTTCAGTAATACTATAAATTTTCAAACATTAGGAACTGATCCCTCAACCCCTTCTCCCCCCCAATACCACCTTCTGGTAAAATGTAAACCCATTCTTCACCACCTCTTTTTGGTGAGAATTCCATTAGATTTTTATTGCTTTTATCCAAAGCTTCCAGTTTCCAAGCGGCCAGGTACCTAGATTTGCCATGCCTGCACAGGACGTACACATTCTCAGGGTCTTCATATGTTTCTCCAGGGTCTTCGATAATTATAATACCAGAGACCAGAGCCCAGTGCGCTGTGTGACCTTTTTTGAGACAAGGGGAGTGATTAAAGTCAGCATCATAGCTGTGATTAAAAACTAAGGAATAATATTTGACTATTTACCTTAACAACATCATCATTACCACAAAATCATCACATAACAATAGTTTTTATATTGTGTCTGGATTTTGCGAGACAATTTGCTTAATGTCACATTATGAGATTCCTTTATTAAAATATCATCGTCATCTATAAACAAATTAGTGTGTAATGTGAATAAGTGTAAAGAGCACTAAAGATCATATTTTGCGGGTGTGCAAGTTCTTTGAATCTACCTCTCTCTTTTTCTCATGTCCTTTCTTTAATTAAATAATTTTAAAAATTAATTTGCCTATCTAGGAATTATTCATATCATTTGCAGAGCATAGTTAACAGATATTAACTATTTAAACAAAGTTATTTAAAGGATACGGCACCAACAGCACAGCTCCATCCAGCAACTTTGCTATAGTCTCTTTACTGAATAGACCACCCTTCCTTAAACTGTACCTAATATTAGTAATTTCTGCTAAACTGAACACTTTTTCAGTCAACTTAATCATGTTTTCACAACTGAACATTTCTCCGTTATTGCTGTATCCTTCCATTTTGGCAATGTTTAGCAATTCGTCTGGTTTGACCTCATCATTGATAAGCATGGACAGTGCTACCAATCCACATGTAGGCCCTACTTGTATTCTTGACTCAAAATGTTTGTATTTAAAACAAAAAGGTGCTTTATGTAAACACACTTGATATTTAGCACACGCCTCCCATAGCTGATGGTCTGCTGCCCAGTGGCAAACATCCAAATGTCTGACTGGTGGCTCCTGGCTCGAGGTGGGTTTTATCGAGGACAGCATCGTTAAATTCAATTCTTGCTGTATTGAGGGGGGTGGTGGTGGAACAGGAGGTATAGAACACATTTTACTCCGAGAGAATGAGTAAAAATAAACAGCAGTGAAACAGGTAAAATTATCTTGAATACTGCACTTATTTCAAGCATTACACATAGTTGTAGTTTTTACAAATGATTGGGTAACATACGATGGATTAGATAGATAATAGCTTGGATATCCGCCAAATAAATAACATTTGATGGATTCTTTTGAAAACGATTTGATTGAAGACACGGCAGATAAAGCTCGAAGAAAAAAAATTATCGATATAGAACGTCATAGACAATCGCAAATATACATTTTGACAATTGTCTTGCCTCCCGTACTTCATTCTTCACCCCCTTGTTCGCCATACGTTATTTTCTATGATTTTTGACTGACAGGACCATGTGGTGACTGGAAAATAGCATTGTGTTCACAGAGTGCCTTATTATATTTGAAAATTGTGTTGATAATGTTTTGGTGGTGTTGTATTCCTTGTTAAGAAAGCAAAAGGAATAATGTTTTACTAAGTACATACCTAAGTTTCTTAAAACCAATGCAGGACCCGACTAACCTAACTAACCTACAGAAGCTGTACCTAAGCTTCTGTATTTATGTGTGTCACAATCACTAAGAGATGTTGGCAAGATGGCAAGTTACTACGGCAATCGGCATATCCCAATTTATTTACTATAACTGATATACACACTGGGGTACATAGCACAAGTACATTCTGTGACTTGGTAAGTTGGATAATGTAATGGTAATTATGCTAAGTAGGTACCTAGTTACCTAAATAGTTTTATAATGTTACAAAAGCGAAAACCTTTTATTTCAGTAACTGCTTTAATAATCTAGTGGTTAAGGCGTTTGCCGGCAGACCTACTGGTCGTGGGTTCAATTCCCACAGGAAGCATATTTTAATGTGCTTTCGAATGCATGTAATGGGTGCCCTCTGGTTGTCGTTAAAACAATCAAGTCAGAGACAGAGAGACCATTCCGAATGAACTCTCACCCCGGGGATAACAAAGTCAATTGGCCTTTTAACACATGATATGAATGAATTGCTATTGTATATTTTCAACCATCAATAATTTCATCTTTGTACTTTTATGTTGCAATAAATAGTCTTTATTAAATAATAGTCTATAAAAATAAGTTGTTTTAGTACTAGAACAAACTCTTTAGCTAATATTGTATGTTATTTTGATATCGTAGGCATGTACTGGATGCAAGCCGCTTTTGATTGGTCATGCTGTAAATTCTTGCGAAAAGCCCATTTCCAGCAGTGGACAGCTTGCGGCTCAAATGATCATGATGATATCGCATCACTTTTTAATTTTGGGATTATCAAATGCCCTTAATAATTTCAACATTTTCCTTTTCAGTTCACTATATTGATGGAAAGGGAGTGTCCTTCGTAACGCAACACATCAAGCTCAAACAAGTTGTGAATTTAAATTATTGGTATTTTTTTATAAATTAAAAAAAATTAAGAAATAATATACTTATTAAATGATGTGTAAAACTCATTCGGTCTTTTATTTCGTATGTCATTACAACATTTTCATTAAGAGGTGATATTCCATGTTATCTTTCAGGAGATCCTGAAGGATAACATGGAATATCATTATATCACCTATTAAAGTAACGGTTATACCTGTGGTTATACTGTATAGAACTTAAAACTCATTCTCCTTTGCCTAAATCGCTCTTTTAAAACTATAGCTGCCACGACGATATTCAAAAAAATACTTGTCATTTTGTATTTTTGCAGTCAGTGTTGCCATGAAATTTAATTTGCTATGGCCCAATTTTAATGTTCAAGCTTGCCCGTCTGATACGTAGTATCACGGCAGATAAAGCTCAAAGAAAGAAAAATATCGATAGAGAACGTCATAGACAATCGCAAATATACATTATGACAATTGTCTTGCCTCCCGTACTTCATTCTTCACCCCCTTCTTCGCCATACGTTATTCTCTATAATTTTTGACTGACTGGACCATGTGGTGACTGGAAAATAGCATTGTGCTCACAGAGTGCCTTTATTATATTTGAAAATTGTGTTGATAATGTTTTGGTGGTGTTGTATTCCTTGTTAAGAAAGCAAAAGGAATAGTGTTTTACTAAGTACATACCTAAGTTTCTTAAAACCAATGCAGGACCCGACTAACCTAACTAACCTTCAGAAGCTGTACCTAAGCTTCTGTATTTATGTGTGTCATAATAACTAAGAGATGTTGACAAGATGGCAAGTTACTACGGCAATCGGCATATCCCAATTTATTTACTATAACTGATATACACACTGGGGTACATAGCACAAGCACATTCTGTGACTTGGTAAGTTGGATAATGTAATGGTAATTATGCTAAGTAGGTACCTAGTTACCTAAATAGTTTTATAATGTTACAAAAGCGAAAACCTTTTATTTCCGTAACTGCTTTAATAATCTAGTGGTTAAGGCGTTTGCCGGCAGACCTACTGGTCGTGGGTTCAATTCCCACAGGAAGCATATTTTAATGTGCTTTCGAATGCATTTAAAGGGTGCCCTCTGGTTGTTGTTAAATGAATCAAGTCAGAGACAGAGGGGTCATTCCGAATGAACTCTCACCCCGGGGATAACAAAGTTAAATTGGCCTTTTAACACATGATATGAATGAATTGCTATTGTATATTTTCAACCATCAATAATTTCATCTTTGTACTTTTATGTTGCAATAAATAGTCTTTATTAAATAATAGTCTACAAAAATAAGTTGTTTTAGTACTATAACAAACTCTTTAGCTAATATTGTATGTTATTTTGATATCGTAGGCATGTACTGGATGCAAGCCGCTTTTGATTGGTCATGCTGTAAATTCTTGCGAAAAGCCCATTTCCAGCAGTGGACAGCTTGCGGCTCAAATGATCATGATCGTATCACTTTTTAATTTTGGGATTACCAAATGCCCTTAATAATTTCAACATTTTCCTTTTCAGTTCACTATATTGATGGAAAGGGAGTGTCCTTCGTAACGCAACACATCAAGCTCAAACAAGTTGTGAATTTGACTAATTGGTAATTTTTTATAAATTAAAAAAAAATTAAGAAATAATATATTTATTAAATGATGGTAAAACTCATTCGGTCTTTTATTTTGTACTAGCTGTTCCCCGCGGCTCCGCCCGCGTGGGACTCGGTTATATCGCGCCCAAAAGTAGCCTATGTTTGACCTCAGGTCGTTAACTACATCCCTACCAAATTTCATCACAATCGGTCCATCCGTTTAGCCGTGAAGAGGTGACAGACAGACAGACAGACTTTCGCATTTATAATATTAGTATGGAGTATGGATGTAATTACAACATTTTCATTAAGAGTTAGCTATTAAAGTAACGGTTATACCTGTGGTTATACTGTATAAAACTTAAAACTCATTCTCCTTTGCCTAAATAGTTTTTTTAAAACTATAGCTGCCACGACGATATAAAAAAAAATACTTGTCATTTTGTATTTTTGCAGTCAGTGTTGCCATGAA
The DNA here is from genome assembly GCA_947044815.1 of Apomyelois bistriatella. NCBI lineage: Eukaryota > Metazoa > Arthropoda > Insecta > Lepidoptera > Pyralidae > Apomyelois > Apomyelois bistriatella. The sequence goes on along the minus strand of OX345704.1, from coordinate 9,723,123 downwards.
ATTTAATTTGCTATGGCCCAATTTTAATGTTCAAGCTTGCCCGTCTGATACGTAGTATCTCTATTTAGTTTGTGCGTAGTATCTCTAGTTAGTTTGTGATTGAAGACAAGAAGACAAGATTTGAAGATTAGATTTTGTGATGTTTGATGTTTGTACTTTTTGACATTGAGTGACACTGACAGTGACCTTTGGATGGATACATCCTTTGACATCACGGTGGTGTAGGGCATGGCATATGGCGGTGGCGCTAGTGTTCACTGAGGTATCGTCTTAAAACCATGCAAGTTCCAGTGAGTAAGCGAGACAGCGCAATACATGATGTAAGGCGACATCTCCCTTACTCACTGGAACTTGCATGGTTTTAAGAGATGGTGGTAAGCCACCAGTTGTCATGTTTGTCATTGTCAGTCAGCCTGCCAGCTGTCAGCTCAGCTGTTGCTTGCTGCTTGGCTTGTTGCTCGCTTGTCGCTTGTTGGTTGGTTAGCTTGAGCGAGAGCGAACTTGAGCGAAGGCTGGTCGAGCAGGCACCAATCGATCGGTGTGCAGATTGTGCAGTGATTGTGAATTATTTTGACCTATTTTTGGAGAAAGACTTTCTTATTGCTGTGAAACCGGTTTAGCTAGTAATTCATCATGTCGGAAACGCGAAAGAACCATCTCAACATAGATGGAGGGCAAGTGAAAGAGGACGAACACGTTGCCTCATACAAGCCCATTTCGGAGTCTGATGCAGTGACAGGTATTTCTTCGCATAGTAATGAAAAAGAACGCGAATAGAATAAGAAAACTATAATATACATAATAGTTGCCCGTTAATAAACTAATAATGTTTTCTAATAAGAGAAACAAACTAGCTATCTATTTGATGACCATTTATTATATTGCGCGAATATTTTTGTACAATAACTGTAAATGATATATAGAAAAGAGCGACTTGCCCTATGTATTAGTTTCTAAGTATTTTTTTGGTTTGGCCTGTTATTGATAACATCCAAGAAATAGATCAAAATGTCAAGGCTGGCTGTCAAATAGTATAATCCTACCAAATTCAATCGCTATTACTAAAATATATTTATGACTGAAATAATATTTTTGAGACAGTTTGTTGTATATTAAATCACTTGTTTCTTGTGATGATTAATATAAATCTGTATAAATCATATTTCCCATACAGGATTCTGTATAAAAATACGATCGTGAATTTTAAATATTTTTTCTTTGATACCTTTTCAACTTGGTCGTTTTGTAAAGCGCTTTTAGTTCAGCGCCATTTTGTCGACATATTGCTGGATGATGCAAACGCCAAGCAGTTTGTTCTGAAAAGTATTTTTATCAAAATAAAATTACAAGGTTTAGAGTAAAAAAACGTTTTATTTTAATGACTAATTGGCGTCGGTTTGGCGGTGAAAACAATAGAAGACACTAACAGGGCTGATGAGTGGTAAATATATTTTTTTCTTTTTATTTATCTTTACTCCAGGAGTTAAAAATTAAATATATTTGCTTTAATATAATATTGTCTTGCTTAATTAGTATTCAATACAAACCATTAATTATTAAATATGTAAAGCATTTTAATGTAGAAAAGAAAACTAATATGACAGTTATTTTCTTCCTATGTTTGAGGTTATCACTAAGTAATCACTTAAATTGCATTAAACTGAACAAAACCCTACAAAGGGTTTATCAGTATTACTGCCAACTTAGTAGACCTTACACATGTACTGTGTTTATAAATAGAATCACATTTTTTTCATGGTCTCTTATTCTATGCTTCTGTCAAATAAGTCGCTAGCATACTGTGGTTAGGATTTTGTATGGAAATCTATAGTGGTGGGATACAAAGGTGACTGGAGGACAAAATTACTAACTGCAGACACAGCAACTGTTGTTTGCAAAGACTTGTGGTAGACTAGTAAACTGAATGACTAAGTTTTTATTGGCTTGTTAGTAGCCATTAGCCATATCACTATAGGTATATGACCATGGGCTCCGAAGAGACAAGCTAAGGATGCAAACAGAATAGCGCTAAGATCAGAGAACATATATTTTTTTATTTGCATTTTTTATACATAACATGTAGTCTGTAAAGGCATAAATAAATAAATAACTATAACATAATATCATACAAGTAAACTTACCTTTATATGCAATATGAAACACTATATTAAAGAAATACATTTTTCAGCTCAAGATATTGAATATATTGAGACCAATGAGGATGCAGAGTATATGCAACTCAATCAAATGGATATAACAGATGCAGAGGGCCAAGATGATGGAGACGAGGGACTCGAACACTGGGACCACAACAGCATTACACTTATGCTCAATCTGTACATACAGAACCTTGACAAATTCAGGACACCTAAAATAAAGAAGAAAAATATATGGGTGGACATCTCCAATGCAGTTGGTAAATCACCATACGGTTGCGATAAGAAATTTAGAAATCTCAAACAGACATACATAAGACTTTTAAAGAAGAAAAGTAAGAACCAAGCGTCAGAAGTCAAATGGCCATATTTTGATTTTTTCGAGGAGATATTTAATGTAAATGGTGAATTAAACCCTGAAATCCAACAGAAAATTCAGGATACCAGTACAGAGAATGTTGCAAAAGTTTTGTTATCTATGAATAACACGGCGGCATATGATACTGATGTACAACAAGAAAATGGCGAAACTTCATCTAGGCTGAGTGAGGAAGCTAAACAAAAAATAAGTAAAAAAAGGTATATGGAGTTCCGTAAAGTCACACTAGAAATGAGGGACCGCCAAAGAATCGTGGAAGAGAAGCTAGATAAATTAATAAATATAGTTGAAGAATCCAATAGTATACAGAGGGAAAGAAACAGGCTCTTTGAGCAGTTCCTTGAAAAGTTCAATAATACTACTTGACTTAAAATTTATAGATTAATTTTATTATTATCAACACAAAATTGTTAATTTGATGTTTATTTTAGAAGTACAATCAGACTTAATAGGCAGACATGATCAGCTGGCGTAAATGATTCCAGTAGAATCAAATTCAACATCATTAACAAATAACATAATAGTAATTATGTTGTGTTGGCGCTCTGGTATACATTGAAGCATCTAAAGTTAATAGTTGGACTTAACTGATAAATGGATTTCCCATGTTGATCTACCCAACTGTATCTTGGCTTCATATCACTCACTTGGCCCTACTATAATATAATCTACTATAATCTTGATTGGCCCAATTCAATGATCTGCCCACAACTTAATATCAATAAATGGATGGACAATCTTTAAAGACTCAATTGGTGCTTCAGAAGACATCATATTTAACAATATGAGAACACTTAATACTGGAGTTATCAGTTTAATAGTTAACTGTGAAATATATTTTAAATAACAAATGAATTTTTTATTTATATATTGTTTTATCAGACATCTTTACCTTACCCAACAATACTTTTATAGGTACCTAGGCTTATCTACACCTGATAAATTTCTTTGGTTTAGTTTATTCAGTCGTTTGAGAGTATGGTATGCCTAAATTTAAGAATATTTTGTAAAAAACCACTAATTTAAATTGAAAATCACAGAAGGCCTTTTGCTTTGAATATTACCTACTGTAAAGAGACAATACTGTAGAGGTGGTAAAAGCTCGCAAAATGGATTAAATTGCAACTGATAAGTTTATTCAGGAAACAGTTAGAATTATTAAATAACTAGCTGTTGCCCGCGGCTCCGCCCGCGTGTAGTTCGCTTTTCGCTTAACCTGTGGAAACTACAACTATCCAGACCTATAGTTAAATCTATAAGTAGTATCCTATTCCCGTGCCAATTTTATAAAGCCATTACATTGCTACGATATCAAACTGAAAATATTAACATTCATACTATCACATATTTGTCTCTAAAAGAGTAGACGCAGCCTATTACAGGGTCATTAGAACCTAACTCAATAAATAGTGTTATGTTAGTTAAATTAGACCTTACGACACGACCGTATGTTCCGTCGAACAACAACTGAACTGACTTGCTGGTTTGATTATTTTTTAAACCAAAGCCAAACCAACCAACTAATCAATTCAAATAGCTTACAATACAATACAACAAACGACCGATAAACAAACCAACCAATAGAACTAAATAAACAACCAAATTATTTTGAAATAATTAGAATTAATTGCTGGAAAAATTTCAATCTGCTATAATACCATATGAGAAAAAAATAATTAAATTAACTTCAGCGCCATCTATTGATATTTTATGTAACTAAATTATACGCCCACACACATTCAATGTGTTAATTTTTTAAAATTTAATAGAGACTGCAGTGTGTTTTTGTCTTCATTGATATCGATAAAACAAAGTAGAAATTGTAGCTTTATCTATATTAAATACGTTTATGTAAACCGGATTCAACTCTGTAAAAGTTTTGAAACAGTGCTAGAAGTAAACTTCAATTGACCATAACTTCTTTTTCCCTTAACCGATTTTGACGAAACAAAGTTTTGACAAAACTGTTGAACGTATATGTAATCCACCTGTGAAAACCGCGTTCGAATCTGTTGAGTAGTTTTGAAGTTATAACGTACCAGACATACAGAAAGACAGACAGACAAAAACTCCAAAAATTGTTTTTTTTGGTTTCTGTTACACGTCTTTCTTTAATCGCCCCGTATCAGTTTTTTAGAAAAATATTTAATGTACAGACATTCAATTTTTACTGTCCTATTATATGTAAAGATAGATAGATAAGTACAAAATCCATATCCATACTAATACTATAAATGCGAAAGTCTGTCTGTCTGTCTGTCTGTCTGTAACCTCTTCACGGCTAAACTGCTGGACCGATTGTGATGAAATTTGGTAGGGATGTAGTTAACGACCTGAGGTCAAACATAAACTTTTGGGCGCGATATAACCGATTCCCACGCGGGGCGGAGCCGCGGGGAACAGCTAGTACTTATATATTAACGGACTTAACGCTAAGAGCGTTCTCTACCAGTCAACCATTTGATTAATCTTCTTTTTCAATGTCGTCAATGACAAACTATTAGATATGATTTGTAAGGGGTTGCGATATCGTTTATCCTGAAATAAATTTGCAAATGAATTTATTTGTTTCTTTTCAAAATTATAAAAAAAAAGTAAGAAAATAATTCTAGAAAACAAATAAAACACGAAATCATAAAATTATTGTTTGTGACAGGATTCGATCCAGGTACTTTCTTGAAACATTTCTTTACTAAAGTATTAAAAAATTCTTAAAAATTAATACAAAACGAAAAAAAAAGTGAATAAAAAAAAGTAAGTAAAAAAAAAGCAAGTAAAAGAAAGTAAGTAAAAAAAAAGTCATGTATAGCAGGATTCGAACCCTCGACTTAAAAATATGGTCTACGACCTTTACCGATAGGCCAACATACGTTGCTAGAGATTGGCGAAATTTCAAATGGGATTTGTCTATAGGTACGCAAATTCGCGCCATCTATTGAGATTTTATGTTACTAAATTTACGATCAAATTCAATGTGTTATTTTATTAAAATTAATAGGTGCAGTGCGTGTTTTCGTCTTTATTGATATGGATAATAAAAAGTAGAAATCCTAGCCTTATCTAAATTAAATTAAACGTAAGTAAACGCATTAAAAGTTTTGAAGCAGTGTTTGAAGTAAATTTTCAATCGACCATAACTTCTTTTTCCCTTAACCGATTTTGACGAAACAAAGTTTTGACAACGCTCCTAATCATATGTAATCCAACTGTGAAAACCGCGTTTAAATCCGTTGAGTATTTTCGAAGTTATAACGTACCAGACAGACATACATACATACATACAGACAGACAAAAATTCCAAAAACTCTTTTTTTGGTTTCTGTTACTCCTTTTTAATCGCACTCAATCAGTTTTTTTGAAAAATATTAAGTGTACAGACACTCGCATTTTAGTGTCTTATTATATGTATTGATGATATAACAGTGGGTCATTTCTTAGAAATTGTTAAATAAGATAAAATAACATCTGTAAAGCGTTGGGGTCGCTTAATAATAAGAGTTCACTTGGTTGAACACAGTTTATTCAAAAAACTAGGATAATTAACAACAATACAACACAGTAATGAGGTACACTGATCGTAATTGGCGGGAAAGCGCGGGCCGTCGCCGGACGGACAATACGGTAGCTCTCTCGCGGACCGACTGGGGCGCGCACAGGGTGTAGTCCACGCGTTGTGGCAGGTGGGAGAGGCGCGGGCGCCGGGGTAAGTACGCATTGCTTTGCACCGCGGTTCTACCCGTTACAACCTCCCCCTCTAACCCAGGCGTTACGCCCCCGTCGCCGGGTTAGTTTTACGAGGCCTCCCCCTATTCCGCTTCTCCCGACCTGGAGTTTGATTAAGCCATACAATCGGGGTTGATAAGGAAGCCTTGTCGTTGCACAAATGGACGCTAGAGATATTCGCTCGCATTAGCTTCGTATCTTTTAAAAGGACAGACCGCACGAATGGGAACACCTGATCGGGGTTGTCAGAAAAATACCATGACTCTTGGGCTAAATCTAATTTAACACCGGCCTTCGCGATAAAGTCGCGGCCTAATAATGTTTGGGTATTTTCATCCGGAAATACCATGAATTCTGTAAATATTTTCTTATCTTTTAAATATATTGGTACTGTCGCGGTCAACACTCTTCTTACACGTCGAGAACCGTCCGCAAGCCCGATGGTGCGTTCCGTCTCGCAAAAGTGTACCCCGTCTGACAGCAAAAATTTGTATAAAAGAGTACCTGCAATACTACAGGTGGACCCTGTATCAAAAATAACAACACCTACCTTATTGGCGATTTTAACAGAAACAGTGGGAAGTGATGACGTCGTCAGCTGCGGTGCGCTCGTGACGGTCAAAGTGTTAAAATCACATGCCTTCGGTGGTACACTTTTGTTAAGGCAGTTTTCGCATTTAGACCTCACTACGCCCGGTTGACCACATCCGTAGCAACGTATCGGATTGGAAGTACTACTATTTTCGATGTTGTCGACATCAGGGGTTACCGCTTCCTGTTTGCTTTTTAAATTTCTACATTCAGCTACATTATGCCCATAAAATTTGCAAAAAGAACAACGAATGCGGTTCTCGCGTTTAAATTTTTCGTTCGAGTTAGAAGTTAGTTTTGAGTCGGTAGTAGCGCTCGGACCGGTAGTAGGGGCGTACTCGATCGGTTCGAGTTCACGTGTACGCGTGCGGGACTCGTTCGAGTCGTTCGCCGGTTGCATCGTGACGCCCGAGTTAGATGAGTGTTCTAAGGTTGATGTACTCACCACCGCCAGTTCCGAGATTGTATCCTCGACGACCCTCGCCTTCTCAACAAATTTATCTATACTAACAATATCGTCTCTAGGTAATCGCTTCTTAACACGTCGTTGTAGTAAACTGTAAATAATATCTACTTGCATACGAATAGGCACTTCATATGGTAATTTAACTAATAGGGATCTCACTCTACAGATGAACACTTCGGCACGTTCGGATTCCTTCTGTTCTTCGCTGAATATTTGTCGCAGGATCTTATAGGCTGGTTGCGGGGTGCCATACATGGCACGGAGGCGCGTGATGGCTTCCTTCCAGGTAGCGACGGTGGTGCGGGTGCCGCGCCACCACACGGCCGCGTCGCCCTCCAGCAACATGGGGAGGCCGCGCAGCGCATGCTCGTCACTAACATCCGCGCACTCCTTGTACACCTGCACAGCATCGAGGAACGCCTCCAGGACCTCCGCGTCACGGGAACCGCCGTTGAACCTCGCCGTACACTTGGAGAAGTTCCCTCCTTTGCGGTTAACGGTAGAAGCGCAGTCGGCCGGTGGCGTTGGCGTCGCGGCTGCTGGTGTACTCAAAGATGATCTGATGGTTTCCACCAGGGTGCGGTTAGTTTCCGCTTGCATCCTGGCGAAAGATTCCAGGACACCGGCTAGGAAGTTCTCGGTGTCTGTCGGTCGTGTGGTAGAGTCGGTGCGTCCTGACGCTGGGACGGCGGCAGCGGGGGCCCCACCGGGACTCTGCTCCGAAGCCTCGTCGAAATCTTCATGTCCGCTTGTCTCGTCGCCGCTGGCTAGGTTGTCGGCGACCCGCGTGGCACGTGTATTCCTCGGCATTGTTGTTTAGGTAGGTACCTATTTGTAGGCACGGCACTAGCACTCAAACTAGGTAGGTACTTGGGGCTTGGGTTCGATAAGCCACGAGTTGGGCAGCCACTGTAAAGCGTTGGGGTCGCTTAATAATAAGAGTTCACTTGGTTGAACACAGTTTATTCAAAAAACTAGGATAATTAACAACAATACAACACAGTAATGAGGTACACTGATCGTAATTGGCGGGAAAGCGCGGGCCGTCGCCGGACGGACAATACGGTAGCTCTCTCGCGGACCGACTGGGGCGCGCACAGGGTGTAGTCCACGCGTTGTGGCAGGTGGGAGAGGCGCGGGCGCCGGGGTAAGTACGCATTGCTTTGCACCGCGGTTCTACCCGTTACACATCTAATTAAATTTCTTTCCTGTTTTTTTTTTAAATATCAATAAAAATATTCAGTGTGACATTGACTTTATGTACTTTTATTTAAAGGGGATTCTGATGAACAGATGAGTTCACGGGGATCCCCTGGGGGATCGGGTCGGGGGATCCTAGTGGACGAAACGGTTACACGTCACTTGTAAGGGTAGTTAAATTGGTATACTTTTCTTTGTGACACTATAGGAAGTATAATTGAGCGTGTGGCCCATTGTATATATTTTTTTTATTGAAATATATATAAAAGTGTTAAAATGAATACGAAGTAATTACCTTATTATTATACTTTCCTCGTTATTCCCTTAGTCGTCTCTACGACACTCACAGCAAGAGAAAGGAACTTTTAAATGTCTTATATGCTTGGCCTTAAGGCTCCGCCGACCCGAGGCAGCTTCAATTGATTCTAAAACGAGCGCGAACTCAATGAAGCCAGGAAGGCGAGTTAGCATTTGATAACAGTTGGTATCCTACTAATATTATAAACGCGAAAGTTTATAAGGGTGTTTCTTACTATTTTACAGGTAAACGGCTGAACCGATTTTGCTGAAATTTGGAATGGAGATTGCTTAGACCCTGAGGCAACACAGTCTATATTTTATCCCGGAGTTCCCACGGGAACATCAAATTCGTGATATGAACTGATGCCAATTTAGCTCAGCCATTTTCCTTTTGTTTGGATTGAGTCTTATATTTTTATAGAATAGTATTTCAATTATTGGCACAAATAATATATTGTTTTGAGTCAGCAGTGTGAAGCTTGCATTTCAAATCAGTAATATGAGTAAAACCAATATGTCCAAAGTAAAATAAAGTAAGTATTGTAAAATTGGTTTGTTTCAATTTGTAATTCTATGGTAGAACTATTTTTTTTTCTCATTAGTCCTATGATTTTAAATAGTAGAACTAGTGAAACTTTTGTCTCATCTGTTATACTGCGTAGTTATGATTTTATAAATTTTTGTACTATTAAGTATTCTGTGGTGATACAACAAACAAATTAGAAGACAAGCAAACATTGTGAATAGGTATTTCGTTTTATATAATCTAGTAATTTCTTTAAATATTGTTTAATAATTAGTAAAATAAACAGTAAATTGACCCTAATTAATTGATTAAAAAGAAAATAATTAGATAAATAATATTTGTTTGATATTTATGTCGTTTGTGCTCAGTGAGACAAGATTCACTTTCGTGTTTGTAATATAACTACCGGCTGCGGGCTCAGCTCCCGTTCCCATGGGAATTTTGAGAAATCTTTATAACTTATGAGATGTGTCTCAGCAGCTTACTACCTGTCTAACTGCAAAATTAATTTCCATTTATAATATTGCTTATTAATTCTGTGTTGATGAGTACGGATAAAGAACATGTAACATTGGTATTGGTACCTAAATCAAAACTGTCAGACCGCTTCGAGATAGCGGCTGTTTCGCCAGGTCCCGCTGGCTTTCTGGAATCGGCAATTTATGAGGCACGCTCAACGATCACGGTGACCACGACTTGTGGGAATGTCGGATAAAAAAGTGAATTTAATAATAGTTAAGCATTTTAAGATAGAAACTCAAAAAAAGAAGCGAGGTAAAGAAAGTTGGTCCACGGCAACAGCTAGTATTGTATAAATTTTATTTTTATTTTATTTTACTTTTATTTATTAGGTACAGTCGCATACTTATATGTTATTAAGCAAATGTAAAAAAATCGTAAACCTGCGCGTCGCGCAATTTTGCGCTGTTCTTTTAATTCAATAATGAGGCATGAGATAATACTAGATTGTTTATTTTATTCATTAGAAATTACATCACATAGGGCTGACAACATCAATCAATACTAAATTGCCATTATCGCTTTTATAGTGGACCTAACCTACTTATAATATGAATAATCTAGGTACATACTTTATATAAAGCACCACCTCTTGGTTGACTGATAGAAAAAGTCTTCGGCTTTAATTTCGCCTTTTACATCTTTCTTCTAGTCTTTCCGGGTCGAAATGGCTTTACTCTTATATTATTTTTGACAGTATGTGGCTAAGTTTGTGGCTCTATCGTTGGCCGCTCCCAGATCCTCAACTGTACAGGGGCCAGGGCAGTTAGGACATATCATAAGATGGCTTTACGTCATTGTAATGAAGTTAAATAAATAAATAAAAATAATAGTGTTGAGTTTCGGGACTTCGAAGCATCAAGTCATGTCGAAGTGTGCGTGACATATCAAGTTACGACCTCATCAATGTTTCAAAATTTTTAAAACACGAGATTTATTCTTTTCAAGATAACAACAAAATATGACCATTTATCTGATCTTCCAAGTCACTTTAAATTTTATGTTTTCCATATAGATCACAGGAAGAACGAAATTACTATGTTTCCATAAAACAGTAGCCTCAGCTCCAAAGCAGAATGCCTTAATCAGAATACATAAGTGTTCATCTACGCATTTGCAGTGTTCCGAGGTAAACTGTGAGATGATCGAGAGACCCCAGTTTGTCCGATATTTGGGAGTAACGCTTGATGAGCGACTTACCTTCTCGACCCATATCAATGTAACTTGTTCAAGGGTACGAAAGCTCATTTTCGCCATGAGGACTTTAAGAGATTGTGCTAATAACGAATTACTGAAAACCATATATTTGGCACTCTGTCAATCCATCATTTTTATATTGCATTGTAGTGTGGGGTAGTGCAGCGGCTACCTATCTAATCAAACTCGAGCGTGCACAGAGAGCCGTACTGTAAGTTATGCTTCGAAAACCCTATCGTTACAGTACATCCCTTCTATATGAAAAGGTAGAGGTATAAAGGAGAGGGTATTAAGTGTTCGAAAATTATACATTCTAAGGTTAGCGGTGAATAAACATAAATCTATTTTGAAACTACCCGACTACCAAGATATGCTTAAGAAACGAGTATTCATAGTTAAATTGCCGTGTGTGAATACTTAGTTTGCCCAACGGTTTAGTCCGTTCATTTCGAACTATATATATAACAAAATAGCCCGTCAAACGGATATCGGAAGTTCGAGTCTTGGAAAATGTAAGCACTTGATCAGATCGCTCATCATTGAGTGGGATTACATTGATACTGAACAGTTTCTACAGATACCAGTCTAATTTACTGTCAGGACCAGTGAAGCATCTCCACATGTAGTGATAAAGCGTTCTCTTTATTTCTTTATTATAAAATAAGCACATAGTATCTTTGACTTTGGTATTGTAAAGCAGGTAACTACTACTGTAAACCTTTTGTCGGCTACTTTTAACGCTTTTATGGTCTATAACATTGGTTACCATAGGACAGAAATGTTGCATAGTGTGGGACCAATTGTATAAGCAATGTAGCAAACATTTTTATTTATTTAATAAATTTCATTTCATTTCAAGACCTTTAAAAAGTTCATTAAAACTACGAAATTCTCAACACGAGTTCCACTTTCACTTGGACAACAATTCATGTGTTTTATTTTGACGAAAAAAGTAAATAATAAAACCTAATAAAAAATATTGTTGGTTGGGTTGTACTTACTGGTCAATTTATACTTGGCAAATTCCCAACACTTTCCAAAAATATCCAAAGCGCCACACAACGTGGTCACCTCAACACCCGCGGAGTCCTACATTACGCAGGGAGACTGTACCTCAGTGCTAAGTGGTCAGCCTATTAGGACAGTCGTGACTTGTAACATTCAGTGATATTTGTCTTCTTGCTACCTATTCTACTTGTGAGTTTTTCATACAAGATATTTTTATTTTTTAAGTTCAGTTTTTGTTTTTTCGCTGGATGTCGAGCATACGGCCCACTATAGATGACGCTACGCTGTTTCCTATTAACGCTAAAATTACCCATTTATGCTATAACTTACTGATAAAAAAAAAGCAACTAAATTACATAATCATCAACATAATAAATTGACGAGCTAGGCTTTTTTAGGTTTTTTAGAATATATGTACTACTAAACTTAATCAATTATATTATGTGAAATGGTAACCACATTTGCGTAAATAAACGCCCATTTTCGCGAATTTATCATGATCATGTAGCCTCTAATTTCACGAATATCACTTAGCTACATTACCAGATTTATTTGTCATAGCTAGTAGGTATACCTATACCTACCTAGGTACTCATAGGTACCTATATATAAATTACTTTGATATTAAAATTTTAAATGCGTGTCAAACTGTTATATATGTAATTGATTGGTCAGTAATTTGATTTCATACTAGGTATACTGTTTCCGCTTGGTTCGAGCATGAATATATCACAACTATAGTTTTTCTCATAGATAAAAAAAAATGCTTGGAGACCGCGCGAATTTCATCCTTTTATGGTTTTTCTATTGTGTCTGGATTTAGCGAACCAACGAGCCAAATTAACTAATGATCACGTACAGGGAATCCAGTTAATCAAATACATCTGTCCGGTAAACATTTTATTTTTTTAATCGTATTTGTCCGTATTCTAACAAAATCCTATACTATTAAACGAGCAATATTTGTATATATATTTATATGTAATCGCGTTTTCCAAAACGGCTCTATTTGAAATTTTTATCATAAGTTCTTACATAGTTCAAAAGATAAGCTAGCTTACCTTATAGCTTATATTATCACGCACAAAAATTTTCTGCATAAAACGAGTGAAGCTCGGTCGCCCAGGTACTTGTAAATTATTTGTGTAGTGCAATAAGTAAATTCATAAATATAATTTTTATGTAGCAATTAAATTGTTTTAATTTCAAAAAAGGATTCTCGGAGCGCCATCCTTACAAACGAAACTGCGCGCCCCTTTATTATGAAAACCCGTTCTGATCTTGGACCAGTCCCCTTTTTTGCACCCTCAGGGTTCAAGTTGATTACGTCATCTCTTGCATCAGCTTTCTTGCTCTCTCTTTTATACGTGCCAGCAAGCAGCAAGTTAGTTTCAATTATTATCTAGTTATTACTCCGTTTACTCAATTCATAGATATACAATTTGATTTTGTGACTACGCTATATCTTTATACTAATATAATACAGCTGAAGCGTTTGTTTCTTTGAGCGCTTTTAACATGAATAATTCTGCACGGACTTAACAAATCTTTCGGCATAAAAAACCCTATTCATGGCGGAAGGTTGGTTTTATAATACTCACACAATAGCTTGTAAAATTATTAATGCTTAGCTATTGGTTAAGTCGCAAGTGTATTTTGAAATTAATTTTATAATAATACTAGCTTCGCCCCTATGAATTTACCTCGGGAACAGTGCTTTTTCCCGAGATGAAAGGTACCCTATGCCCTTCTCAATACTCCTAGCTATGTGTATGCGAAATTTCAGGAAGTTTGGTTTAGTAAATAGGGCGCGAAGAGGTAACAAACAAACAAATGTACAAACTCATTTTCCCATTTATAATATTAGTTTGGATAAATAACGATTACAAAATATACTATCAAATATTTTCAACATAACTCGAAACCTCAATATCCCACTTTCTTATGGAAAGCGTTCTTGTAAGTTGCAATCGAAGTTATAAATGATGCTTATTCCATAGGTATGTATATGTATCTCTTTTTAACACATTACTTTATTCTCTTCACCGCATTGAGATAAAGAACACGAGATTGTTTGTTATATTCTTATTTGATTCTTTGATATTGCCACTAAATATTTAACCTTGAATTAAACTGTAATATACAAGCTAAATCATCCGATTTAGCTTGTAGCAAAAAGTAAATTACTTTTTGACCTGAAGAAAGATCTTTTATTTAGGTTGGTATAGAAATTGGATAAACTATTGATTAGATTTCTGTATTGATCACATGATTATCAAATGCAATAATAAGTGCGACACATTAAACTGGCACACAGTAAAATTTTTAATTAACAGAAGATTGACGAGATAATGTACCTATTGGTTTAATTCACAGACTACAAATGAAAAGTGAGGATGAATGAATATTTCTTATTTTTTTACGCAAATAAATGAATATCAAACACAAACAACAATTAATCACACAGATAAAGTCATAAAAATCATAAACATTAGTAAAGATGATTTATTCAAGAGTCCAGTTTTAATCAAAAGGGAAGGTTACTTGTATGGCAGATGGAGTACAGTGCTTAACCATGAACAATAGATTCTGCGTCAGGCCAAAATAGTCCTTAATTGTCACTGCCACAGTCCCTGTTTTCGTGGGTCGTAAACCTTCCATCATGCGTTGAAGAGTATACTGCGTGCGCGTTGTAACTAACACATTGCAAGAATGCAATATTCGACTAATTACATCCTACCTAATAATAAAAATGCAAAAGTGAATTTGTTTGTTACGTATTCACGCTCTATTTACTGCACCAATCTTCCTGAAATTTCGCATACACATAGATGGAAGTATTGAGAACATTAGGATACCTGGTATCATCCCGGGTAAAATAACTCTGCCCGTGGGAAATTCAAGCGGGCAAAAGCTAGTAGGCTTATAATTTTGATCTCATTGTAGAGTAATAGTTGTCTCCGTAATTTGCGCGGGGTTTGCGCTCGTAGTGGCTTGGCGAGAGAGTTCATTGGCCAAAAGTAATTGCTTTCGGCGGAATAGGATATAGCTACGTAGCACAACTCCGTAGCGTTTGGCCAACATAATCCGAAATGAAGTCAATTTGCATTCGCCGAATCTAATAGTCAATTGGGATATCCTGGGACATATTTGACACACACAATTGGATTTTTTGCCGCTTATAAATGCAATGTATCTGTCAATACAGTATCTGAAAGAGGAATAAGAACGGAATGTATATGCTACGATCTTCCTTAATTTCGAATCACCAAGTACTCACCCAAAACTACTGAGTATTATTTATTCTGTGACAAAACTGTTAATGCGATTTATGAAGATAATACTTCTTCATTCGTTCCAGGTCCCTACGTATCTATCGTAAAAATCGATCAAAGGAATAACAAACGTGAGAGAATCCCATCAAATAGGCAATGAATGCACACACCCACACACTTTTTACTATCAACAGCATCAACACTTGCGCCTTTCAAAGATACAAAGATAAATGAAGCTAGCAAAATATCTTATTTCCCCAGGGTTCCGCACGTCCAAGTCCAGCCTCAGCAAGTCCAAGGAGAAGGTGGACGAGGCTGAGGAGCGGCTGCTGAAGAACGACCTCGCTGAGAAGGTGGTGTGTGTCGACATGGCTGACGCGAAATACGTCGTCGGCGACCACAGGAATGGTGACGCCAAGATTGAGCTGGACGCTAATAAGAGGGTGAGTGTTATAAGAACCAGGGACCCAAAACCTGGTTAAAATTTATACATTTTTACATCGATCCATCACGGTTCCGCTCGACGGGTATTTCCCAAAAAAAGGTCTTAACCTACAAGGTTAAAAACCGTTAATTTTGGGTTTTAAAAGTTTCGGTCTTTGATAAAAAGGTATCTGTTGATTTTCGTGTCTGACTGGAGTGCTTCGTGCACGGAAAGCCGTTGGTACCGGCTGGGGTGATGGACGGCATGGCATCACGTAAGATCTTTTTTTTTTAAGTTTACATTAATATTTGTATCAAAACAATATCAAAGAAAATATACCCTACGCGACAATATCAATGTTATGATTTTGACATTTTGTTACGTTGTCAATGGAGACTTGACAAATAATATTATGTTATTGCTTGCTGCTATCACTTATTTTTATTAAAAGTAATGAGAACAATTAAAATTAAACTTACATAAGATACATAAAAGTTTTATCATTCGATGAATTTCATACCAACAGTGCCACCTAGTGGGAAAGATTCGCTATATATTCTTAGTTAAAATGAATCGTATATTTTATGAATCTTATGTTATAATTTAACTGAAGTGTTAGTTTAATTGTAAGGTTAAGGAATGTTTTGTACGGAATTACTTAAAACAGTTTATTTCCGCTGAACCTAAAGATAGGGTTAGATTCTGACGCTGGTCCCCTGCGCCCTGAAGAACGAGTTAGTATGCATGTTTATTAATAACTAGCTGTGCCCCGCGTATTTACCCGCACGTGATGTCGGTGATGTGTATCTACAGCCTTTTTAATCTTCATTAAAAATCGGGCTATCATATGCAAAAAGAATTTTGTAAATCTGTATGGTTGTGTGTTTTTAAAAAAAAAAGAAAACGAAGCACCAGCTTCTCTTCCTGCTCAGTAAATGATGACCGAGGGAATCGAGGAATGGGGGAATCATGACATAGGCGATGCGGCTAGCAACCCATTACTATTGATTACCTGTTTCAACTACCATGACTTATGACCTTAGGCTCTATTTACCACTTATGGAAAGCTACCAGCAAATAAATAAAAAAAAACTGAATTTTTATTTACTTACTTTTCCTTTCGTTTAGGTATACTCCGGTTTGACCAAAGAGGAGTTGCTGAAGTACGCCGATGACCCGTTCTGGGTGCGCCTGCGCTGGTTCATGTTCATTCTGTTCTGGGCGCTATGGCTGGCCATGCTGGCCGGGGCGATCGCCATCATCATTCGGGCCCCTAAGTGCTCGCCGCCGCCCCCCAAAACATGGTAAGTGTTTATAAAATAAATAAATATTTTACTACTTTAATGAGTTTCGGCAGGCTTTCATAAAAAAATATCAGTTCCGTTTGCAACATTATCTAATATTTTTAAAGCATGTGATATAGGAGCGAACTCGACTAGCTTGGATTTGGTTACATAGAACATTTTAATTTATTTTATTATATACATTTACATTTCATCGTTATAAAATATAGTATCGTTGAGTTATTATCCCATAACACAAGTCTCGAACTTACTTTGGGGCTAACTCAATCTGTGTGATTTGTCACTATATATTTATTTATTTATTACTAGCGACCCGTCCCGGCGTCGCATGGGCATAAAAACCTTCCTCTTGAATCACTCTATCTATTTAAAAAAAACCGCATCAAAATCCGTTGCGTAGTTTTAAAGGTTTAAGCATACAAAGGGACATAGGGACAGAAAGCGACTTTGTTTTATACTATGTAGTGATTTATTAATATTTTTACACAGGTACGAGAAAGGCCCGCTGGTTGACCTGACTCCCCTGGACAGCATCCCCGAGATCGAAGAAAAACTGCCATTCCTCAAAAGCAACAAGGTTCAGGGTGTGTTCGTGGACGCGGTGCCCACCTATGAGGTCCTGGAGAAGCCTGAACTAGTGGAGCAGATCAAGCAGTTTATTGAGAAGGCCAAGACTTACGGCGTCAAGTGAGTTATTATTATTTCAGCCTGTCCACCGCTGGACATAAGCCTCCCTCGAGCATTTCCAGAATGACCGGTTGGAAGCGGATTGTATGTATTGAGTCAAGGGAACCACAAGAAATTTAGTTGATGTAAAAACAACTAAATTTACGTTATTCGCATTCAGTCTGGTAAGACATAGCTCAATGTATATAATGAGGACGTCGATAGCCTAGCGCGGCGCGCGTGTTCGTAACGATAGTGCGCGTCAAGCGACGGTGACGGCGAGTGCGCGGCCATGTTTGGATTGGTCGCCACTAGTGGCATTTCTATTTTGAGCTCCTCCGTGCTTCGGAAGGCACGTGAAGCCGTTGGTCCCGGCTGTTATCGGTAGATGGCAGTCGTTAGGCTATGTCAGATGCCTTTAGGCAGACTGAAAAATTTGACAGTGTTGGCCACTAACACACCCGGGTCATGTCCTGTGGGTCTGTTAAAAGGGTTACGGAGGTCAGACGGCAGTCGCTTCATTCTATTCATCCATCCGCCAAATCAGGACCATGATTAATAGCGTACCCTGGGCTCAAGCGAAAGCTGAAGACTCTCGGACGAAGAAGAAGCTCAATGTATCAGTTAGTATCGGTCAGGTCAAGATGAAAAATGATCTATTTCTGATTGACCTGGGTCTTGGATAAAATATAGTATCGTTGAGTTAGTATCCCATAACACAAGTCTCGAACTTACTTTGGGGCTAACTCAATCTGTGTGATTTGTCCCTATATTTTAAGTAAAAAAATAAATAAAACTAATAATTTCAGGGTGATCGTGGACTTGACGCCCAACTTCGTGTCCAACACGTCAAGCTGGTTCCAACTGAGCGCCAACCGCTCGGCCGAGTACGAGGACTACTTCACATGGCGGAAACCCACGGAATACGACGCCGCTGATGTCGCCAAACCTCCAAACCAATGGGTGAGTGGATCTTATTGGTTACCATCACAGAATTGGGAAAATATTAACAAGAAGTGGCATAGCGCACGAAAAACGTGTCACTAGTTTGGCTTGCAAGCCAACGTTTCATACAGAAAAAATGGACGGGGAATTTGATTGCGTCATTGCCACTGTTAATGGTCGATAATATTAGGTGGCTTTGTTGTAAACTACGTCATACATTTCTATTAAGGTGTGGTGTTGTTTACATGGGTTTACATGTATTAATTGAAGATAAGAAGAGAGAATACGATGCCACACTGATCCTGGAACTAAATCCGCGTCAAAACATTTCTATTCGGATAATTTCTCTGTTCTGTGGTTACCATCATATTTAGACACCATGTAGTGATTCATGTGCCGCGTGTGGCCGCTCGGCCGAGTACGAAAGCACATAGAGAGATGCTTCCGCTCGGCTGAGTACGAAAACACATGGATAGACGCTTTTTTTTTTTTTTTATTCATAATTCATTTATTTTATGTCAGACATGGGTACATTTAAGGGTGTTGGTATTAAATTAGTTACTGTGCGCCATGCTCCGCCGTCAGGCATACAAAATTGGTATTAATTTTATAAAAAATGGTATACTAGTAAATAACATTCATGCAATTCATGTCAATTAAATTATCGAATTAAGTTATCATAATGTCAGTCATTTCAAATTTACATTATTTCCATTTAAATTTAATTACATTAAGATATTGCATTAAAAAGATGTCAATTAAATATTAAAACATTAAAAAAAATATGTCATAGGAGAAAAAAAGACAATAGACAATTACTAAAATACGATTACATGCAGTCAGTTTCTTGTAATTTTTCAAAATTGTCACTAAAAAATTCTTCCACTGTATAATATGCTTTTTCTACTAGAGTTCTGAAAAGTAAATTTTTAAAATTCTGAATTTCTTTACAATTTCTGATAGATGGTGGAAGTTTGTTATATATTCGTGGTGCCATTGAGTATATACTATTAAGTAGAAATGCGCTTTTTGTACTTATGAGGTACAATTTATCAGAGCGACGTTGACTTTCGATTGATCTAAAAAGATTCATATTACATTTTACAAAGACCGAAACCTCGTAAATATACATCGAGGGAGCTGTGAGTATTTTTAAAATTTTAAAGTGTGGTTTACACGATTCTCTTGGTTTGAGATTACAGATAGCTCTAATGCATTTTTTCTGTGCTATTAGTACATTTTTGTTGTAAGCGGCATTACCCCAAAATATTATTCCATACCTGAGTGTTGAGGCAACATATCCGTGATATGCTGATATTAATGCTGTTTGATTAGCTATTTTACTGATCATGCGTAAAGCGTATGCAGATGAGTGAAGTTTTTTGCAAACATGTTCTATTTGGGTTTTCCAAGACATGTTGTTGTCAATAAATAGTCCTAAAAATTTTGTACATTCTATTTCTTTTATATTTTGGTCATCATAAATTATATTAAGTTTAGATTTTTTATTATGTCTTATTTGGAATGTCATAACGTTTGTCTTTGTTAAATTTACTTTTAGGTTGTTTTCGTCTAGCCAATCAATTATTTTTACTAAATTGTTATTTATATCTATGTTAATATCGTCATAATTGCCTTTATCGAATATAATTGCACTATCATCTGCGTATAGGGACATTTGATTATTAGTTATATTTGGGAGATCATTTATGTAGACAAGAAACAAAAAAGGTGCTAACACTCCACCTTGAGGTACACCTTGTATTATTATTTCATTAGCAGACGAATATGTTTCTAATGTTTTTGTAGCTACATTTAGCCTATCAATTTGTTTCCTGTCTTCTAAGTACGATTTTAATAAGTCATATGCACTGCATGCTTCCACTCGGCAGAGTAAGAAGGCCCATGGAGAGATGCAATAGCCTGTGACACACTTTTTCCTTTATTTGTTCTAAGTAACTCCTTCGAATTGTATTTTCACTATACATTTTCCTATTGACCAGGTGTCCACACTAAACGAGCCGGCATGGACGTTGCACCCTGAAAGAAACGAGTTCTACCTTCACCAGTACCGCGCCGACCAGCCAGACCTGAACTTCAGGAACCCGGCCGTCAAGAAACACTTCGACAATGTGCTCGATACTTACGTCAAGGCCGGAGTGGATGGAGTGAGGTAAGTAACAAATAGGAGACGAAAAAAAAAATATTTCATTTTCGACGACGTAGCTGTAACTTTTATATCTAATGCACGGATCTAGTATATAAGCACAATAATAAAATAAAACAAAATAAAAAAAGTACGGACCATGAGTCCGTAGTTGTAAGCTTTATTTATAAAAAAAAGAATAGGTGACGAGGCAAAAAACACGGAATATAAATCACACGGAATCACAAGACTTGATGCTCCAAAGGTTCACCGTAAGATAATAAAAATACTGTTTTGTGCCAGAGTCCCGCCCTGAGGATTCCGTACCACCACACAATACATGTTACGCTCTGGTTATTACCCAAACAGGTAAAATTGGATCTTAAATGGAAAATCCGTAGTTTTATTATGAAAGACGACATCATCCAGCACATGCTCGCCAAATGAGTCAAGTAGCGGAGGTAAATATTGGTGAGCTGAACTAGATTCGATTTTTATTTAGGGGCTTCCTTGGTAACTTGGTTGAAGGTAAGGTCGATTGATCGTGTATTCCGCTCTCTGAAGCATAGTCTGTTGACCTTGAAACTCGCTCAATAGACCCTGAATGTAAAGAGTGCGCTTTCACCAATAATAATAAAATAATAATAATAAGTATTTTTTTCATGCTACAAAGTATGTTTTAAAATATTATTGGCCCATAGAATAAATACCTTAGTCTATCTATCATATGTAGAAGAACTAGCTTTCGCCCGCGTGAATTTCCCACGGGAACGGGCTTTTTATGTCCTTCTCAATATTCTATTTATGTTTATGCGAAATTTCAGGAAGATCGATGCAGTAGATATGGGCGTGAAAGCGTAACGAACAAACAATCTCACTTTCGCATTTATAATATTAGGATGAGGATATATCAGAATTTAAACAATAATTTTTATTTTTAGACTTGTAAACGCGCGCCAAATATTGGTTAACGCGTCTCTACCAGACGAGGAAAAGGACACATCTCGCAAGGCGCTCGGAGAGACACACACGTCGTACATGTTTTGGCGACATCAGCACACCAGGGACCAGCCAGAGTTGGACAATTTACTGGCGCATTGGGCCAGCATCGTTAACCCGGACCCTGCTGGTATTTGTCTAACTATCTTCTGGGGCTTTGCACCCGAGTTTTCGTTTCTTTATGGTTTAGGATAAAAAAATGTGGCCTATGTGTTATTCCCGGTCACCATCCCCTTACCGTGTATAAAACGTCAGCCGATTCTGTTTAGTCGGTCTTTAGTTTTAAATGTTGCATTGTTCCAGTTAAAATATTTAAAACAAAAAGAAATTACAAATAAAATTTTTATCATTATTAATATTAAAGGCCTGGCATAAAAGGTTTATACTTAACATCCGCCACACACCTAAGCGGGAGGCGTGGCGTGGCCCGAAACGATACAAAATGCACGCTCCACGCCTCCGGTTTTTGTGTGTGGCGCCTTTAAAAAACATTGCTTATTCGAATTCAAACAGCGCGAGATGAAACACATTTAATTGATTACTTTCACAAAATGCACTTTGTTGTACAGCCGAACGCGTGTTCACATTGCGCGAGTCGACTCGCCCGGAACTGTTCCTCCTGAAGCACAACGTGAGCTCGCTCACGCCGCCTAGCGCCGCGCCCATAGAGATTCTATCACACGGGGCCGAGACTGCCGCTGGGAATATCAACAAATATCTCAATGGCTCATGGAATGCTTTGCAGGTATTTACGTACAGCCACGTAGTTTGGTTTGAAAGTAATAAAAAATAGTTTGTGCAATAAATGAAACTATAGTGAAAAAAAAACTTTCATTTTCGAAATGTGATTGTTTTAATCTATTTTTTATACTATTTAGTAAGGCAAACAGGCATACGGCCCACCTGTTGGAAAGTCGTAGCCTATGGACGACTGAAACACTAGGGGTGTCACGTGCGCGTTTCCGACTATTTGGAAATCTTTTCACGCCATTTCGTCGTCATACAACATACGATCTCCTTTCTTAAGGAATTTGCAGTGAAATTATTTTTTCTACAACAACATACTGGTTCATAAAATTTAATTATTTCGATAACTTCGACAGCTAAAGGCTGATCCAGAGGTAGAATTGGCGGAGTTTGCTTTACTGCTGCCCGCCGCGCCGGTCATTGACCTCTCACAGCTCGACGAAGAGGACAACGCCACCACGGTAATTATAGTTGTCATTCAATACTAACATTTAGTGATGATCTATAAAACATTCCGACGAATTGAGAATCTCCTCCTTTTTTTTGTAGTCGGTTAAAATCAAATCATTTATTTTATTGTGGAGAATAAGGTTACAAAATTGGGTGCAAGTGCTAATAAGATCTTTCCTACCGTTAGGGTTTACAAAGGTAAAAAAAAGTTTTTAACCGTTTACTATCCTTGTTCATTATGAACCATGAAGATTCATTCGTAGAACCTAGCAAGGACGAAACGAGGAGCGGGAAACCTTACATTCGGAGTTGGGTAATTCGGAAAACAATTCGGAGCTCAGTTTTTACCATGTACCATTTTGGCCCATTATTACCAATGTTACAATATCCTTTTCTCCGGTGCATCTTACTGACAAGATAAACCATGTCTAAGATAAGCATGGTTTAACTTCTATTCCAAGGTTGACCCGTTTTAAGTTGTGTAGATAGCATGAATCGGTGAGAAAGAAAAAAAGTTGATCCGTTTCAATTGGTCGGTTTAGTTGGTCTGAGTGGGCAGGACAGGTAATATGGTGCAGTTTTTTATAGGTAAATCGCCGAGTTTAATACTAACGTTATGGAAAAAAATAATGCAAATACTTATAACTATCATTACAGGAGCCCTAATGTTTGTTTAATTTCAGCGGGGCGTCCTGTCCCACTTGGTGAGTCTTCGCGATGACGCGAGCATCCAGCACGGGGAGTGCACCGTGGTCGCTGTCAACTCTACCACAGGGGTCAAGATGCTAGTCGTGGCCAGGTTTGTACATTACTAGCTTTGTCCTAAGGTTTTCTGTCTTTGAAACTATGAATACAAAGTTTTTTTTTAGTAGGCAAACGGGGTTATGGCCCACCTGATCGGATTCGGTTACTGTATCCTGTGGACGCTTGCAACACCAGGGGTGGAAAAACCCCAAATTTTAAACCAATGACAAAATAAATAGCTTTGTCAATGCGACATGATGTGTTTTATCTTCGAATATAAGAGAGTAATTTTAATGTTTTAAAACATGGAACACTATTTTTTCCCAATTTCCCTACATTTGTTCCCTATTAACAACTACGTCTCTAGCAGATGCCTATATATAAAAAAAAACATTTATTTCAGATTTTTATCCATATGTTAGTAACAGAAACTAATGTTATTTAACATATTGTTTATATATCTATATCTAAAATTGTTTATTGTGTTGCTACAAAGCTAACAATGTTTATATTTTTTATTTGTTTTCAGTATTTTAATTTAAAATCGAAAGAAAAGTTCAAAATAATCATTTTACTGCATAAAAACTCATTTCGTTGCAATGAAAACCCCGTGACGTAATATAGGTAGTTTTTTTTTACTTGCGGGCTTGGCTTCCAGGTGCCTTTCTTTCATCTTTAAAAACCATGCAAAAACGAGTGAGTAAGCGAGACAGCGCAATACATGATGTAAGGCGACATCTCCCTTACTCAATCGTACTTGCATGGTTTTAAGAGATGGTAGTAAGCCACCACCTTTTGCGAAGACGATGACAGCCGTCACTAAAAACCATACTGTTATGATGTACATTAAAAACACATTCTTGTTTTCACAATGAGATTTTCAATAAATATTACTATGTTTATGATTAAAATGTTATTAGGAGTGACAAAAATAAATTAAATAACAATGTTAGTTGCTAATGGCAATGGTGTAATGGTCTTGCTTGACTAAATTCACATTTTTTCTTAAATAACGGTCTGACTTCTATAGAGTGAAACGGAATATTTTACAATTGTCATCCATCTTTTGTTTACTTTTTCCTACATACACGACTGTTTTGTGACTAGCTATATTACGTCATCAAATATGGCGGAGCGTTTTACATCACGTGGTCAAGAGCTTAAAATAAATTACTTCAATTTTGTTTTATTATCATAATCGTTGCGTTTTTTGACATTAAAAAATATCCAACAATTAAAGAAAAATGAAGTTTTTATAGATATTTATAGAATTACTCATATTTTTAGCACTGTCAAATACCCTATTGCGAAAGATGTCTGTCTATCTATATGTCTCTGGAAATAACAACAATTGTTTATCAGATGGAAGGCTGGTCACACGGGCTACCTGGCGGTTTTGAACCCGTCACCCTCAGCCGCCGAGGCGGACGTGTCGCTGCGCAGTGTGCCGCTCTCGCTCACCGTGCATCACGTCACGGCGGGCGCGGCTGCTGCCAAGTATGTATAGAATATTCCCTTTTTTGTTGTGGCTATCTATAATATGTTAATCAAATTTGAAGCTTATTTTTGATAGTTTCGAGTTTTATTGTTCCTCTTTATTTGTTATATTGGTTTTAAGTCAAAAACGTCGTTAACTTAGTCTAGTCAGAGGGCTACGTGAAGCGGTGAAAGAATTTCAAGGAAGGAAGGCAAGGAATAGTCATTTAACACGTTCGCGGAAGTTTTTGAAAACACAATAGAAGTTTTATTGTTATAACTGCTATAGCAGTCGTGTGTCCGCCAACGTGTTCGGCACTATACCACTTCCTAATGCATGTCTATCCATAGTGGATAATTATCGACTAATACGACGAAATAATATGTATTTATAAAATAATAACCATATAGGTGGAGAGTGTGTAAACAACCTTAGTTATGCGGACGATATGGCACTGCTGTGTCCATCAATTGCTGGTCTTCGTAAGCTGCTAGATATTTGTGAGAGGTATGCATGTGCACACGGCCTTACATACAATGTTAAAAAGACTGAAGTCATGATCTTTCGAGCGGGGAGTGGCCCTCAAAATATTTTACCATTTGTGCTATGTGGTGGGCCCATTAGCTTATGTTGAAAAATTCAAATATCTGGGTCATATTTTGACAAGCACTCAGCAGGATGTTGCCGATATTGAAAGACAAAGGCGAGCCCTTGCCATGAGGGGTAACATGTTGGCCAGGCGGTTTGCACATTGCTCTAGGCAGGTCAAAGTGACTTTATTTAAGGCATACTGCCAGTCGTTGTACACAAGCCAGCTGTGGTGCAACTACACGAAGAGTGCCTACAACACTCTCCGTGTACAATACAATAATGCACACCGAGCAATGCTCGGTTTGCCTTGGCGGTGTAGTGCGACTGGCATGTTTGCCGAATACCGAGTTATTGACATGATTTCTTTACATCAAAAGTTAAAATTATCCTTCAATAAAAGGTTAAGCTCAACAAAAAACAGTCTTGTTCAGGTGATATATTCCACAATTTATCTATATACTGTATAAAACAACCATTTGTTGTTTATAATTTTATTTTATAGTGTTTTCTATATGATGGATGACAATTTACTAATTGTAATGCGTAATATGGGTTAATACCTGAAATAAATGATTTTATTTTATTTATTTATTTATTTATTAATAAATACGACTGACTTTTACTTTCCCGCCAAAACTACATTTTAAGTAAAATGTGTTTTGTATCGTTCGTTAACATGAAATACACACACAACATATTTAGTTCTTTGGAAGGCGGTTTTGAAACCGTCACAAGTAAACGCATTTTTCCGTAAATCTCAAAACTGTAAGATTAGATGAAAAACCCTATAAGAAGTTCGATCGAGTACGGAGACATTTCCAAACCCATGTCCACCGTCGAAAGTAGTCTCGCACGACCACTTTCTGACAGGGTTTGTACTTTCTGACAGGGTTTGTTTCATAAATCCTCTACTTACAACAATACTATTTTCCATTCCAGCTATACAAACCACATGTCGGTGAGTCGTGAAGCGGTGCTGGTTCCAGCTCAAACCACGGTCGTGCTATCGTACGTGCCTGAACAGCTGCATGAAGAGTAGACAATGTTCATTCATAAATACATACATACATTGACAGCAGGTTGCTTGCGCATTGTAGCGCGTTAATTTGCATTTCTTTTGTACGTCTACGTAATAAATCAGTTTGAAGCATATGACAGTGTTATTTTTTATTACGAGGCGGGGTTACGAAGAACGACGTGTGCATGGTCGATTGACCGAAATAGCACCTAATAAAATAGTCCACTTCCCAAAACGTCCACATCCCAAAATGAACAATTCCCAAAACTAACTACTAATTACTTTAATAGTTTAAGAGAAATAGAACGAAATTGGTGGCGTGGCTGGGAAGTATGCTTTGTCGCCACGCCACCTCGCAAATCGAAATAATAGGGGTTAAATGAATACTAATTTATTATTAAACAAATGTCTATTATTTGTCTGTTCTATCTATATTAGAAACTATGTTTTTAAATCTATGGACTAAAAAGGACATTTTATGGACAACTAGTCTGCCAAAGAATCCTGGCGAAGCCCCATACATCGTTTGTACGAAAAAAAACAAAAAATATAGATAACTTGAAACAAATCGCATTAACAAGAACACTTAACTAATTACACGTTTACCACCACTAAATAATTATAAACCCCGGGGTTTTTTAATTATTCCGTTTTTTAAAAGTCGCCCTTTTGTTTCATTTTCCATCGCCATATTTAAAACAAAACCCACCCAACCACAACTGAACTGAAACATCATGTCACTCTGACAGTTGCTAGCATTGTCAAATCGACATTGACAGTTGATTTAATTGATTATAGTAGAGTACTAGGTTAGGATATTAGGAAAGTCAATATATTTATTGCTTTGCACTTTCTTTATGTAGACCGCAATCTACAGAGTTCAAGTCAGTTTGAATGACAGTGACATTGGCAGTTGTAAGTCGTGGCTCTATGCGAATGTTTCACTTTCTACATTGCCATATTTAAGTTCTGGTAACATAATTTATAATAAAAATCTAGTTTTTTTCCCGGGGGTTTAAAAATATTTTATTTACAGAAATGTATTTCTGGGACTCTTATGATGTTGTAAAAAAAAATCAACTCATCCGTTTTTTTTTTTAATTCGTAAAAATTCCGCCATCATTCTTTAATTCAAATTGCTTTTGTGGCGGGGCCACAATTGTTTGGTAAAGGCGGCGTTTCGGGAGTCGTCGTTTTGGGAAGTGGGCGTTCTGGGAAGTAATGTTTTGCGAAGTGGACTTTTAGGGTCGAAAGGGTCGTTAAACTGGCGCTGTAATATGGCGCCTATGCATCAGCCAATAGTGATGTGCGTCAGAATGACATGTTACTAAGCATATTTGTAGCGTTAAGCCCAGCCCCAAAAAAAAAAGATTATTGGGTGACCGGACCGGCCAATCTGACGTCAGGATGGCCGGAAGGCCGGTCATCATTTTTTATTTCTTATCACGTCTGCAGTAATTCTATTCTAATTGAAAACAAATGGCAGCAATAGGGAAGTAACTGCTTGGGTTTAATCTCAACGCTAAATATGCTTAGTACATACATCAACACGCGTCTCCCGTAACGGGTCATTCTGTAGCACATCTAAAAGCGGCACTATGACCGGAAGAAATAATATCGCAACATGCTATAATTTCGTCTATTTCCGGTTGTTACCACTGGCTTTGTCGCCACTGGGGACAAATGGTAAAAATAATCCCGATTGTCACCAGTACGTATAGTTGATTCCCGAGCCGGTACAGAGCGCTACATAAAAAAGTACACCTGTACTTTTCTATTTCGCCCACTGTACATCGGTACATTAAATTAAATTAAGTAAGTTAAATAAAATCGGTGTAACTTTAGCACATATTATGTAGGAACTAGGGTTTCGACATCTTACCTCAGGATAAGAAATGTGGCAAATGAACGAAAACAAAATGATTACAAAATAAAATACATACATTTATTCGAACATTATCAAAATTGTATCTGGCCATAGATTCATAATTTGTTAACAAAATTAGTGTAAAATAGAATTCTTCGTTCAATTCATTAAACAAATACAAATATAACGTAATAGTTTCATATATTCAAGTATCTTTACTAATATAATAAAAATTCGAATTATCTTCAAGCATATTTTAGTTGTACGCTAGTTATTTAGACTTATTCAAATTAATAACTAACTGTATCACATACAAGATCCCGGCTGATAGTCTTACAGTCTGATAAAATCAATATATTTTTTGCTAGATTGCAATCGTTTCTTCATTAGTAAAAGTTTAAATTGCAGATATCCTCTGCATCTCAGATATATCCTACTTTTAAATATTATTTTATATTGTCATGAAATTTACCATCCATATACAAAGCAAAGTAGTGCTTATTATAATAGTATAGAGTTGAATACTCTTCAGCAATATTTAACGTCTGTTATTGGTTTGAATTCTATCGTTGATTGAAAAGGTATTAATAGCACATTATTAGGATACAATATTTCACATTTTATCCAATCAACAATACCTAAATGGCGCACTGGGCAACTGAGTTACTTTATGTCGATGTGAAAAGACAAATATTGATAAAATTTATACATATATATCTCGACTGTCCCCTACACTGCAAGGGTAGACAGAGACTGAAGAATGTTTAATAAAAATATTTGCGACATTATTAAAAAGCAATCCTTTATTAGTCAGTAACTTACCCCCCGTATTAAGAAACGTTTGTTACGCCTGAAAATGTTTTGTCTCTTTCTCTCTTACAGACATTTCACGAGAAAGAACGAGACGAAACACATGTTAAAAAACCTTTTAGTAATACTGAGGAAAGTGTGAACGGTCATCAAGGTTCCGATACTTATGGCGAGTCTGACGTCACATTTGGACGCCTGTCCACTCGTCATTGCGTATGACCACTGGACACGCGTCTCTCATTGCCACATTGTCTTCACCTTCAGAACTAAGTGGGAGGGTCAACAAAGATGGTAAGACGCGAGCTTGGTTCATATAAACACAGTCGTGGACGAAAGCCAACACCAGCCATGCAGTGCAGTACACAGAAAACGCGATGCACAGTCTGAACAAAAAGTCCGCTACAAGGGAGCCTCTCCCGTACGACTTGGGCCCGTACCTCGTATAATCCATATCACATCTGACTTCGTACACGAGGGCACACCAGTTCGTAAAAAGTTTTAACTACAAAGAAAAGCGCGTAGGAAAAGAATATCTGTGACAAAGATTCCGACCAGCTGCCGCAGTTCGACGAGGCAGTGTTTCTCGCCATGTTTGAGATCAAATAAAGGAACTTGTTCGAATTTCAAAATTTAAATTTTGTCGGTTAGTTTCTTTTTTATATTGTCGTTAGCCAGTTACCGCCGTCTGGCTGCTGGTTTTGGCTTGTTGAACTGGAAGTTGGCGCACTTGGGGATGTGTCGCTCGGCAGCGGCGGAGTTGAAGCGGCGACTGCAGTGCGGACACTGCACGTAGTCGGGGTTCTCCGACGGGGGTGGTGGCGGGAGATCGCTTAGTTTGCCTGGATGTATCACAAATACGCTATTAATTTTCAGTCAGATTAATTTTAAAAATTTAATAAATAGTTAAGGAGGAAATAATACTTCGGCTCAAACTTGACAAGACAATAGCAGTTTATATTAATTAGTTTCAGGGAAAGCGTGAGAGAGGGTCAATATAAATGTGTGAATGTTACCTTTTTACAATTCATGGTAAATAAAGTAGGTACCTAGAAATAGATTACCTCTAATATTGCTGTGCAGGCTCTCTTTCAGCCTCTGGTCCGGTTAACAAACACAGTAAGCCTGCTTGTGCTAATTTTGGCAAAATTTTCAGCTCTTTGACAGCTACCCTTCTCAGGTTACATTACCATATTGCCATAATGCCATCTATCGCAAAATGATGAAACTTATTGATAAGAGCACACCAATCTCTATGCGCCTGCACCTGCTGGGCAACGCGGACGTCGTTGTTGAACTCCTCGTGCTTCTGCCGCCAGTTATTGCTAATACCATCTATCGGAAAAATATAATACTAATCAACAAAAGCACTAACCTCCAGCGTCAAGATGCGCCTGCACCTGCTTTGCGGCGCGGATGGCGTTGATGAACTCCTCGTGTTTCTGCCGCCAGTTGTTGTTCAGCGACTTGTTCACCTTCGTGGAGGACGTTGTTCCTTTGCGCAGTTTGTTTATGAACGGCTCCGCTTCTGTGCCCTGTGAGATCAAAAATACTAATGTACAAATGAATGATGAGTGAATCCAATTTCTTGTACCGGCCGATCATGCAAATCGACATAAGGAAGGGTACCTATAAAGAAAAGTTGTGTGACACAAATAAGATAAAATGGACAAGAATTTTGAGTATTTTTGGGTTTAATTTCCACAGTTTTATGAAAATTTCAGAAATGTGCCTCGAACTGACAAAGCCGTACTAGAAGTAGCCTCGGGTCGAGGGGCTACGAGCACAGAATTAGTAATAGTACTACGCTATGAGGTTGCGTAAATGGAGACGCTTGACCATCTAGTGGCTACACGGCTTAACTTTCGCTGAAAGTCTGTCAGCAAGCCTGTCTCACTCCGCGCGGTACCTAAGATTTTTACCTACGAAATCGGCAGAATCGAGATTCACCAATCTAAGTAAAGACAATCGCGCTCGATCGGGCAGACACGCGTGATTTAATAAATACGAAAAGTGATAACTTATAAGATTCTTTTTCAACTGAACTGAACACCCAGTGTCTGACGTCGAGATGTTGACCACACCCAGTGTCTGACTTCTAGATGTTGACCACACTCAGTGTATGACTCCCACATGTTGACCACACCCAGTGTCCTACTCCAAGATGTAGAACACAACCAGTGTCTGACTCCTAGATGTCGACCGCACCCAGTGTCTTATATCGAGATGTCGACCACACCCAGTGTCTGATATCGAGATGTTGACCACACCCACCAAGATGTTAACCACACCCAGTGTCCTACTCTAAGATGTAGAACACAACCAGTGTTTGACATCGAGATGTAGACAACACCCAGTGTATGACTCCGAGATGTTGACCACACCCAGTGTCTGACATCAAGATGTTGACCACACCCAGTGTCTGACATCAAGATGTAGACCACACCCAGTGTCAGATACAGAGATGTAGACCACACCCAGTCTGACATCGCGATGTTGACCACACCCAGTGTCTGAAATCGAGATGTTGACCACACCCAGTGTCTGACTCCAAGATGTTGACCACACCCAGTGTCTGACATCGAGATGTTGACCTCACCCAGACATCGAGATGTAGACCACACTAGGGCATGCATTTCAAAATTTCGAAACTTCATAATTTCGAAATTTCGGACAATATTTGCTTGCCACGTAATTTCGAAATTTGAAACTTAAATTTCGAAATTTCGAAATATTTTTATATAGGAAAAAAGTTTTTTTAGTTTTATAAAACGCTTTCATTATAGTTTCACATCATCATCCTAGCGTTTTTAAAGCCCAGGGTCCGCTTACTTACATTTTCTACACTTTGCCCGGTTTTTGGTATCCTTGTTGATGAGTCCATTTGCATGCATATCCCGCGCCGTTGCACGTATATATCGTTTTGAGTTTGCCCCTTATACCAGGCCTCGGAGAAGGCAGCATAGCCTTGTTCACTTGACACTTGTTCCCAACGTAGCTTGCCGGTTTGCGCAAGACGTGACCCTACCATCGAAGGCGTGTCCTGAAGCTTATCCGCTATATGACGTACATGAAGGCTGCTCCGGACGCGGGAGTTTCTAATGCGATCTTTCCGAGATACCCCATACATCCACCGCATACGAGCCATGCCTCACTACTGCGACAACAGGGTTTCACACAGCACACCTTCAAGTAGGTTCCAGAATGCCGTTTAATCCGTGTCACTGCGATCAACTTGGGGACCTACTATCATCTCCTAAAACCATGTAAGAACGAGTGAGTAAGCTGGACAGTGCGCCACGTGATGTAAGGCGACATCTATCTTACTCAATCGTTCTTGCATGGTTTTAAGAGATGGTGGTAAGCCACTAGTGGCGCGTAGGCACTTATCAAGTAAGTCGTAACCCCTTCAACAAGCACAGTCAAGTCCATCACTCCCTCCACCTCCCATGGCTCTATCAACCTCTCGGTTATACGAGCCGAATCTCGGGAGAGTCCGCTGTACTTGCATTTCGCATCTCTTTCCAGTCGCACCTGCTTAATCTCACTACAAGTTCTCTATAGTGTCGCCTATCTATGCAACCATTGCATATTAAATAACTCTCCCCGTACGCCTCGCTTGCCTTTTTCTCGGCCTGAAGCCAGCTTCTGTCTTCTAGATCTTTGAGTTTGTCTGTTTCAGTTTTTCTCTTCGTCTTCTTGTAGCAGTATTCTTGATGTGCTCCTACTTTTCAAGTTATGCCCCTTTCGAGCCCGCTTCGGATTTTATGCCACCGATGCGAGAATTCTTTTAGCTGCTCAAAGTTCGCCTCAGATCCCACGAGATCCCATTAGTAGACCGGGCCCACCCTGAGCGGGACAACATTATCTAATAGTTCCCTACGCGCCTCGTCATAAAGCCGGCTCGTCAAGTCCATCAGTTGGTCTTTGAAGCATTTCATTTCCAAGACGCCATTCCGGTACTCCTCCAAAAGCACTACGGCCCTCGATCGTCCGGTTAGCGTGCCAACATTCCACGTGGCGAAGAGGAGCTTTTTGCGTTGGGTTGGGGTTAGCGTCTAAACCGTGCCCTCCCCAGACACGGCAGTCCTTGCCCACATGTCACAGGAGTCAGGCGAAGCTCCTGCGCACTTATTGCGGTGGCGTCCTATTCTTGATAATATTCCTTCTGGTTCTTCTATTCTTCTTACCATTTAGATTTGGCGATTTTTGCCTTTCCGGAGCAACTGCCATAACTCCTGTCGTCGAAACACTGTACATGTGAATCATTCTGTAGACAAAACCTCGGAAGATGAAAGATTCTGTCGTAGAACAGTCCATAGGAGAAAAATCATGTCGAGGAAACTCTCAAATGTGAAACATTCTGTTGGTGAACCGTTTATATGAGAAAGATTACGACGGCGAATTACTCAAAAACGAATCGTCCTGTTGGTGATCAGTCCAAAGGAGAAACAACTGTCGGAGAAAGCTGGTACAATCCATCAGGCCCAGGCCAGGCCTTAATCAGCAGGCGCACCAGCTTGCAGGTAAGGTTGACTTAGGCCCCAAGGATGCTGATGAGGCCCAAGAACATTTAAAGTTATAGTTTTACAAACGTTTTCATATTCCATTACAAAGGTGTTCCTTGAGTTTCGAAATTTCGAAACTAATCAACCTAATTTCATAAGCCAATTTCGAAATTGAAAATCTATGAAACTGCACGCCCTAGACCACACCCAGTGTTTGATTCCGAGATGTTGACCACACCTAGACTTCGAGATGTAGACCACACCCAGTGTATGACTCCGAGATGTTGACCACACCCAGTGTCTGACATCAAGATGTTGACCACACCCAGTGTCAGATACAGAGATGTAGACCACACCCAGTGTCTGACTCCAAGATGTTGACCACAACCAGTGTCTTACTCCAAAATGTAGATCACACCCAGTGTCTGACATCGAGATGTTGACCTCACCCAGACATCGAGATGTAGACCACACCCAGTGTCTGACTCCAAGATGTTGACCACACCCAGTGTCTGACTCCAAGATGTTGACCACACCCAGTGTCTTACTCCAAGATGTTGACCACATCCAGTGTCT
The DNA here is from genome assembly GCA_947044815.1 of Apomyelois bistriatella. Taxonomy (NCBI): domain Eukaryota; kingdom Metazoa; phylum Arthropoda; class Insecta; order Lepidoptera; family Pyralidae; genus Apomyelois; species Apomyelois bistriatella. The sequence goes on along the minus strand of OX345704.1, from coordinate 9,688,514 downwards.
GACATCAAGATGTAGACCACACCCAGTGTTTGATTCCGAGATGTTGACCACACCCAGACATCGAGATGTAGATCACACCCAGTGTATGACTCCGAGATGTTGACCACACCCAGTGTCTGATATCAAGATGTAGACCACACCCAGTGTCAGATACAGAGATGTAGACCACACTCAGTGTCTGACTCCAAGATGTTGACCACACCCAGTGTCTTACTCCAAAATGTAGACCACACCCAGTGTCTGACATCGAGATGTTGACCTCACCCAGACATCGAGATGTAGACCACACCCAGTGTGTGACTCCAAGATGTTGACCACACCCAGTGTCTGACTCTAAGATGTTGACAACACCCAGTGTCTGACATCAAGATGTAGACCACACCCAGTGTTTAATTCCGAGATATTGACCACACCCAGACATCGAGATGTAGACCACACCCAGTGTATGACTCCGTGATGTTGACCACACCCAGTGTCTGACATCAAGATGTAGACCACACCCAGTGTCAGATACAGAGATGTAGACTACACCCAGTGTCTTACTCCAAGATGTAGACCACACCCAGTGTCTGACATCGAAATGTAGACCACACTCAGTGTCTTGACTCCGAGATGTTGACCACGCTCAGTGTCTTGACTCCGAGATGTTGACCACACCCAGTGTCTGATATCGAGATGTTAACCACACCCAGTGTCTGACATCGAAATGTAGACCACACCCAGTGTCTGACTCCGAGATGTAGATGTTTGTTGTAAGATGATAATTATCTTAGAACAAAAAACAACCGTGCGGCCGCCAATCTAACATTAACTTGCTGTTTTGTTAAAGAGATGCAAATATAAATCCTAGGTGCTTAGCGCTGTGTGAACTGAATTAGACCGTATTTCCTGACTTAAAGAGTCGTTTTTTATTGAATGACTGCGGAGTGAGACTTCTGTACGTTAGTACTATTAAGTATTCTGTGCTGTCGCTGTCAGCGAAAGGAAGTATAGGTAATGCATGCTTATAGTGGAGTAATATATTTGTTTTGAAGTAGATCCAGACAATGATTTAACAATAAAAGCATAAAACACATAACATCCAAAAAATATACAATAGTACTTAGGTAGCTTGCCTTATAATTTTCCGCATCGGTGCCCTGTATTGTTTGACATTTTGTCAGCATGAGGAAATAATTATATGTTAATGTTTGACTTGACATATATTTTAGCATCTGGCTAAGGAAAATGTAGAAAAATATACCTATTCTCGTAAGAATGATTCACGACAAACCCATCAGATCATCATACGAGGTCACCTATGTAGAATCGTAGATGTCACAAAAGACTTCATTTAGACGAACATGTCAATGATTGTGGAGAGTAGTAAAAACCTTATCTAATTCTATAAACACACTTTCTGAAATGGAAATAAGAATCATTCAAAATCTCATCCCACTCACCGCGAGCCTATGCTTGAGAACGTCAAACGGCTTTCGTTTCTTCCCTTTGGCCTTCTTGCAGATTTCCTGATGTTTCTGCAGCCGGTCCGGCGCGAACCGGCGACCGCACACCGAGCACGGCTCGCCCGCCGGCCCGGACGCGGTCGCCGCGCCAGCTACCGACGACGCGGACGTCGCCGAACGCTTCGACGCTGAACTGGGTTTTGCCTGGTTATACGTCGTTGGTTATATCATCGTGGTTTTTTATAAAGGCTCCTACACATGGTTCTGGTATTCGAGCCGCCGGGTATGCCGCATAAGCGAGTCGCCGACGGCATGGTTCTGTAGGTACCGAAATGATGTTTGGCGGAACTGCCGCCGGCACTGTGTTAAGGAACCTTTAGAGGGTGCCTCTTATTTGAAAAAGCTCAATGCCTGACTTGGCTTTGGTGAGCAGGGGCCACCATTTGCGCTGGTCGCGGGGCTCGTACCACTACTTGGCTTGTTATATTATTAATTTTTTACCACTATTTTAATTAAGTACAATAGAAACCGAAGCTATAGTTTCTTATACATTAGCTATTGGCATCTATCCTTTGCACGGATCAATGTTTAAGAACATATAAACAAAAATCATGCTACCTAAAGTAGAGCTAGAGTAGTTCGAAAATCATCCATGTATGTTCGTAATGATCGTGCTTGTCAAGCGACGGCAAGCGTGGCCTGACTAGAATTGGTCGCCACTAGCAGCACTTCTATATGAAGCTCTACCAGGCTTCAAAATACTCGTTTAGCCTTCGCCCCGGTAGTTATCGCTAGATGGCAGTCATAAGTTTATGTCAGATGCCTTTTAAGCGGTTTGAAAAGTCTGACGGTATTAAGTCATTAATACGTCAATCTGGTTTTCCTATAAAAAGGGTTACGGCAGTCATAATAATAACAGGACATTTGCCATATCTGAGCTCCCTGGGCACTAAAGCATATATAAGTAGTATTACTTAAAACTTCATGGGAAGCACGCTCAGTTGATGAATAAAGCTATGTATGTTAGCTAAATATCAAAATTCGATGTAAATTTTTGACCACATACAATGAGTAGGTTATGGTCATGTCATCGTAGGTAGGTCAGGTATCGTCATGATTAAAAATTTATAGAAAGGTACCTTTGACAAAATCCGGATCACAACATCATAAAATCTAGTCATCGAGAATAATCCGTTCAAGAACACACCCAAGGAATATACAAATTAAAAATAAAATAAAAAAAGTTGCAAAGTAATAAAATAATTCAAAATAACCTACCACCGCTTGCCTTCTAGGAACTACCTGAAAAAAAAGGGAAATTTAATCTATAGGTACTTATCATAATAAGCCCATGACTGTCTGACTCAGAGAATAAAACTAATCACTATAGGAAAACTTCAGTGGTATAGGACTTTATTGAATGAATTAATAAAAAATATTGATTACTCTTAGCAAAACCAAAAGAACAAGTTTGTATGGTCCAATTATTTTTTTATTATAATCTCTATCATTAAAAAAACAAAATACATATAATCACGTCTTTATCCCCCATGGGATAGAAAAAACCTATGGACCATAAGACCTTAGGCCGGGTTATGCATAGTAGTTGAAATAGGAAAACAAAAGTGATGGGTGGCTAGCCGCATCGCCTATGGCTCGATTCCCCCATTCGCCGATTCCCTCAGTTGACTTTTACAGGTTGCGCGGGAAGAGACGCAGCTGCTGCAATCTATATTTTTCTTTTTCAAATCAAACCACTTATTTATATTATACAAATATAATAGTATACTTACAGAGTTGGCAGGCCCCCTCTGCATGGCCACGCGGGCCTTATTCTCTGTCGCCTGTGTTAAATATCATCGTCAATTTAAAAATAATATTTTATTTAAAATATTTTCACACATTAATTTTGAAATAAATTCATAAAAAAAATCTAATTCAATCAACTTAAAATTTCGACATTAGATTTGAAAGACGTTTGAGATTTTTATACTTTTGAATATGGAAATAGGTAACTAAAACCATAAAATAAAATTTCGTCTTTGTCAAAGAAACGTCAAAATAAATATAAAGGTCGATTCCCATCGGAACTATTCACTCTCTTCAAAGAATTCGGAATCTATGACTATTATACAAAAGTATTAAAAAAAAAAACAAAAGTAAATACCTAGGTAGGTACTCTGCGGTGTAGTGCCTTGAAAATTAGCACGTAGTTTATACCTATTTTCTTTGCCAAAGTCTCTGAATTTCTCAAATTCGGTTGAGTTTAGTCGTCGTAAGAGACCCGACAGTTATTTTAACATTCATAATATTTGTACTTTAATGTAAGTTTGTATGTCTTTGTGTACTCATGGAATCCATGTCTCTACTCTATTTTTGATACAGAAAACGGAAACCTGACTCAAAACACTGTCCAGTCTCAGTGGACAAAGTACTAATAAACTAGGTAAGTATGTTATTATAATAGGTACATTGTTTCATAACTTTGATTAGTTGTTTTATAAGCAAAGTAGTCGCCGGCGCAAAAATAACATACGTGAGGTATACCTGAAGCTTGTTTTACTTAGATATATGTTACAGCCCAATCACAGATTACTGAGATGATTTGTGAGCCCAATTCTAAAGTATACAGCCCCTCATAAAAAATTAATCAATTGTATCGATCGGTCCAGATTTATTCCATTCGTAGCAGCTTTTCAAAAGTGCTAGTTTTAAAACATTTACTCAAAATAGGCGAGTTATTTTCGAAGTAATTTCGAGGAGTTCGATATCCTAGTGAGTGTCATGCGGCGGCAATTTGGATTGGTCGTCATTAGTGGCATTTCTATCTTGAGCTTCTCCGTGCTTCGAAAGGAACTTCGTCTTTGAAAGCCTTTCTGTTACCGCTAGATGGCAGTCGTTAGGTAGCATGAAAAATCAATGGTGTTGGCCACTACACACCCGAACATGTTCGTATTTTGTTTGTATATTGGTCTGTGCCCCTAGTACGAGTTTTTCTAAACGCAGACGCTAGTGACTGCGTTAGCGATTTTGTATGACAAACCTGTACAGCGCCTCTGGCGGATAGTAAGGCAACTAAGAAATTCCATACAAAATCCCAACGCAGTCGCTAGCGTCTGCGTTTAGAAAAACTCATACTATAGGAGTACTGTTTCCATGTAAAAAAAGGTAACAGAAGTGACGACAGTCGGTCCATTGTAATAACCAGTATCGCATAATCTAGGACCATTATTTATAGCATACCCAAGGTTCTGAAGCTTAAGCTGAAGCTCCGATTTAGTAGTTGCAAAATACTGATTACTAAATAAGTACTCACCGCATTTGTCTCACTGGCTGCCTTTCTAGGGGGTGTTGTTATTTGGGGCTTTGATTTCACTGGACTTGCTTTTGGAGCAGGACTCCTGCAAGAAAAATATATTATGACTTGCCGTTCCTCCCGTGGTCCGTAGTTCATATGTTCTATAGCCTATTATAACCTTCCCCAAGAATCAGGCTATCATATGAAGAAATAATCTTTCAAATTCGAGCTATAGTTCTCAAGTTTTAAGAGTTCAAACGAATAAAAAAGCATATTAGTATAGATAGATAACTTAGTAAATATTAATATTTAGGATGTGACATGTGTAGCTCTTATAGCTCTAGGCTCTTTCTACCCGTCTGATTGATTGTATGTAGTGATGTATGTTTAAAATGTGTAGTTTTTGATAGGTGCAAGTACCACACAGCCTTCAGTCATGGCGCCTTTTAGGCATAAATGGATGGATGATAAAAGAGTATAGTTCTCAGCATATAAATTGGCAATAAACTGAAATGACATTGAATGCGCAGTAGCCGCTTTTCATACAAATTTTAACGTGCGTAGCCCCACGCACGTCCCGTTTGTTACCAACTTATGTGCCGGGTATTATACCTTTACAAATGATTGTAACATACGGACATGACGAATCTATAAGGATAATGTTTTCGCTATTAGCTATGGGACCCTAAAAAGATGAAAATACCCCAAACTGCAGCTGTGTGTACTCTACCTTCTCTGAGGTTTCTTCGGTGGCTGTGCGTCCGGCGAGCGCGGCGTGGGCGCCGGCGCGAGCGCCTCCGGGAACGTTTCGTTTTCCAGCAGATAGTTGTTGTCCCTGTCCAGCTCGTCTATACTGTGGACCAGCTCGCCATTGCTGTGTGGCATCTGATGGAGAGTTCCGTTATTACAGTATTATTCAAGGGAGAGGGGGAGAAGCAAGTAATGATGGTTATAGGTCATTCGAATTCAAAGATTTTTTTATTTAACAGATGAGGTTACAATAGTTTTTTAATCTATTTACAGAGTACTCAATATTCAATACTTTATTGCACCTTAAATTACATGCTAATACATAATGTATTCTACACTCCTTCAAGGACCCTGTTGGGCGCTGCAAAGTAGAGAGGAGGAACTAGCTTTAATTTTACTTAATCCTAATAATACTACTTAATGCAATTTTTTATTTATTATAATTTATCAGCTTTTTCTTTATTTGAATACTGTAAGTATACTATATAGTATTTAAAAAAAAAACAAACAATAAATAACTATACTCATGGTTTCCACGTTTCCACACTAGGGCGTTCTCGTGGAAAATACTGCTTGCTGTGGCTGTGACAGGTAGCTTAAATACAAGATGCGATCATCGGTTATCACTTGCCTTTCGTGTTAAGAATATTGTTTATCTCTATGTATGTATGTCTGTCTATATGACTATATATCTCAATGTATGGGATCTCGTGAGTCTCTTGGCATATCAAGTCTGTCTGTGTGTAAACCTGTAAGACTGTATGTTTATGTGTTTTTGTGATAGCAAGTTCAAGTCCACAACTTCTACCGGTGTCCCCTGATAACACGCAGCATGTTAACATGCTTGACCGCTACTCAGGAGGTCCCGGGTTCGATCCCCGGTCGGGTCAAGATGAAAATAATATTTTTCTGATTGACCTGGGTCTTGGATGTTTATCTATATATGTATTTGTTATAAAATATAGTATCGATGAGTTAGTATCCCATAACACAAGTCTCGAACTTACTTTGGGGCTAACTCAATCTGTGTGATTTGTCCCTATATATTTATTTATGTAGGAAGATACGGGGAAGGAACTTGATGAGTACCTATAGTTTATCATACTTACAGAATTTTTCACGGTGTTAAGATCTGGCTCGTGGTTGTGATTGAGATCGCCGGATCCGTTCACCATATTCTCTGTTTTCTATAACAAATGAACAAAATAGAACGAATAATAAAAGTATATTGCATTTTTGATATACAATACTAGGTAATCAGGGCCATATAGAAACGAATACTACCTAAGATAGATACTTAGGGTAAGGTATACTTTTCTGTGTAGTCAACTGAACATTATTGTATCAAAAGCAAGTTCAAAAGCGGATGTATTGCTCATGCATGCCATTTTTTCAGCCAAAACAATGTGTAGGTTTTTGAAATCTCGACTATTCTCTAAAAAATAAGTCAAAACCGATAAAAACAAATCTGTTATCTCGTCTCTACATATTTTCTAACTATTTTTATTTAAGGTGATACCTCGTTGAACACTAGCGCCACCGTCATTTAAAAACCATTAGTCACTGAAAACACAAGTTATCAAAAATCCCTCTGCTGTAATTATGGTTCTGGATCTGAAGTTAATTTTAATCATATTCAATTATTAAATTATAGTTCCATATAGTTACAAATTGCAAAACCTTTACAGCAGAGGGATTTTTGATAACTTGCGTTTTCAGTGAGTAATGATTTTTAAATGACGGTGGCGCTAATGAACACCGTAGTGTTACCTTAAGTAATTTCTTTAAAGAAAGTAGTCCAATTTATCCCCCAACTCAATGATTGTAAAGTCAAAATAAGATTTAATTTACCAGGAAAATTAGGTGTATTAAGAGATTCATCACTCACATGCTGCTTCTTAACAGTGTGCGAGCTGGTGACGTGGTTCTTGACAGTCCTCCTCTCCGTGACCTTGGTCGTGGTGGAGACCTTCGAGAGCCCATTGGGGAGGGGTTTGCGCGTCGGCCGCTCCGTGTTGTGGATGGGCTGGAGCGGGTAGCTCTTGTCGATGCCCTTCGTACGACGCTCTTCGAACATTTGCCGCACCTGAGGCAAGGGTTCATAGAAGTTTTGCCAATGAACTTTTCAAATTAGCCATTTAAAAGGTTTCTAAACAAGTGCCAGCGGTATGAAGTTTTGCAAACATATGAAACTCCAGTGCTGAAGGCCAAATTCCTCTTACAATGACTGAATCATCTCATCACACTAATAGAGTCCAAAATTAAGAATAAATGTATGATCTTACTTAACAGTTGTTTCTTACTTGACAGTATGAGTTTCTTACTGTACAGGATCGGAAAAATTGGAATAGACTAGTTAGTAGTTACCATATTAGATGTGTCTGATGTAGACAGTAAGAGACTGTGAGTGAAAATGGTGTACAAAAACCTACCCTTTACATAACAAATTTGTCTTCAAATAGATATACAAGTAATTATAAATGTAATGTTTATTCTTTACCTTCCCTGGATGATGAGATACAACAGGCTCGTGCGGTTCCAAACCATTGCTAGGAGAATGTCTGATGCGGTCCAGCGCCCGCGACTGCTGCGTCTCATATAACGTTGCTATCTTCTGCTCTCGATCCTAAAATCAGTATGGTCAAATGGTCATTCAGTCAGAAAGACTGCTTGTTGATTTCAATTTGAAAAAAAATGTTAATTGATATGCGAGAAACCGTTGGGCACTAACCTATAACCTTCCAAAAAAATTAGGCTATCATTAATGCAATAAGTAATTAATTTTTAGATATAACTGAAGTAAACTAATTATTAGTATAGAATTTTTGTGTAATGTTCGGCAATACATTTTGCGTTACAAAAAAGTTATTTTTAACCGACTTCAAAAAAAGGAGGAGGTTCTCAATTCGTCTGTTTTTTTTTTTATGTTTGTTACCACAGAACTTTCGCCTGGGTGAACCGATTTGGATGTTTTTTTTTTATTTGAAAGCTGTTGCTTCCGTTTCCAACGTATAAAATGCTCACCTTTCCTGGATTGTGCGATACTGAAGAAGGTTGTGGTGGGGATGAACTGACTCCGTTACTAGGCGAGTGCCTGACGCGCTCCAATGCTCTGGCTTGTTGCGCCTCATACAAAGACGCGATTTTCATCTCCCTTTCTTGGAGCTGTTTTTGTTGGAAGCGAGCCTGTAAAAATATTTATTTATGCATTAAAAACATTTATATTATATCTATAAAAGATCGATTAAATGCTCTTTTACATAACAGTCGAGTAAAACCGAGGGAAGTTAGTTATAAAATAATAGAGAGGGCCCAGATGTGAAAACCGAAAAAAATTCGAAATGGATTCACATTAAATAATCAAATAAGAGATATTTATTTTACAAAATAGGAACGTAGAGTAGCAGGAAAACTACTGCATGGTTTTAAGAGATGGTATAGTAACCCCCCAGGTGCAATTTTTAATAGCCAGCATTATTTTGAATATTTTAAGTGTAGCAATAGATGAGAATGAAAATGGACCACATAAAATGCGTCCGTTAAGTAGACTAGTGTAGCGTGTAGAAAATTAAAATTTAGGTCGGCAAAGTATGCCTAAATGGAAAACAATGATAATTACGTGACTGAAACATGCATGGTACGAATAAATAAAACGACGCATTTCGCGTGTGTTAAATATAATAAAAAAATATAAAATCTTTAAAAACTTTAGCTTGCTTTATCAAATCATAACTTTAGCGTTAAAGTTGAAACGGGGGCGAAATAAGTTCTTCGCCCACGCTTCACTGCTCAGAGACCTGCCAATACACAGCTTGCTGTAAACGTTATTGTTCTATTGAGAGCTTCCGTCATTTATCTAGACCGCAAGTTTGAAACCGAAAGTCATGAGTGTGCTTTTAAGGACAGTGTGTTTGTCCGTTGATACTTTAATGTCTCAATGTTGTTGCATTACATATTTAGGTAACTTAGTATAACTAAATTCATATTTATTGAAATAAATAAGAATACAACTTTTTGATCAATTTTAAAATTGAGAACGTCTTTAGTGAATAGGTTCTTAAATTAATATTATAATAATATTATAAAAAATATCTAAGTGTGTACATTCTTGGGATCAATATCAACAAGTAGGTTTACTACTTATTTCAAATACTATGAAGATTGATTGTAGACTTAGAATATCTATATCACTATATCACCAAGAAAGGAAATTACATAACGTACCTGAATCTGTGCACCTAAGTTCTAGCGCAAGTACTATAATTAATTCTGTAGTTCTAGTGCATTGCAATGCAACCTTATAATCATTACCATAGGTACGCGATTATCTAGTTGCCAAACGAGTATCTAATTCGCTACAATTAGTATGCGACACACTTGCATTCGTTGCAGAAGTTGCTTCGGTGGCAATTGTCAGGCGTTACAGTTTGGCAATAGAATGGACCGTATGCTCACTGGGAAGTAATCAACATGTGGAATTGCTCAATGACTTAATTCTTTCGAGATTTCAACATTTCCTTTTTGAACTGGAATGACACTAGTGATGTCTTACTAGGACACAAACTCTATAGTAAACTTTAGACTGACTAGTTTCCACTTTGAATGTAATTATGTAAGTGGATAGTATTAAATCATTTATAAACATATTGCATTATTAATGCTTAAGCAGAGCGAGTTTAGTTTCTTACTGACAAAACAAAAAGATCTATGTAAAGTTTAATACTAAGTGTAGACACCGAAGTAGGCGTCGGCGTCTTTTGGTCGGTGCTCAACACTAAGAAATAGGTGAAGCCTGAGCTTGTAAAACTAATAATCAACTACTTAGCAAAAAGGGACAAATAAACTTAAATGTATAATTTTATTTTTATCACATTTTCATTTTGCAGCTGCAGAATAAACAAGTTATACAATAACAAAAAAATTGTAGAACATTTTGTATTTGCTCCACTAGACAGAAATTGTAAAATGTAAGAAATTGTAGGTAAGAATAAGACAAATACCTACGACATACATGTGCATCGACATGACAGAGCGAAACTAACTATTATATAAGCATTATAATAAATGATAGCAACAAAGTCAATATTAACAGCAAAGCTAATGCCACAGTTGCATGTCCTTTATGGAACAATTATGATAATGCAATAATATATTCGCGCAACACGTGGGCGCCAATCGATGCGACTATCAAGGTTGTCAGTGGGCTGATGCCGTATTTGACAACTGTCAATAGTGACTGATAGATCACCACAATGAGCAGGAAGAAACAGCTTGTTTCCTTGATAAACCTAGTTCCGTTATAGACGGTTTTTTAGAAGTGAGCATTTGGTCACTGATTGTTTTTATTAGGTAGAAGGCCTTAGCATTGGGTCTGATTAGTAACAGTTGCTTACTATCAACAGGGTAGCGCAGGAAGGCGCTGGATGCAGGCCGCTTCCGACCGCTCATTTTGGAAATCCTTAGGGAGGCTTATGTCCAGCTGTGGACAGCCTGCGGCTGAAATGATGATTGTGAACCAGGGTAGAGATACCTGCTTAAGTTGATTATTTTTTACATTAAAAGCGATAACTAGACGATAACAAAAAAGAAAAATTTTCCTCGCCTCAAAGACCGCACGCGATTCCAAATTCTTTGGTTATAAACGAATGATGTTTCAGATACTATCTAAGTATCACGTCGTTATTGTATATTTCTAGACTATGTTTTATCTTACTTTTTCTGTCTCTCTCTGTCTGTTGTCTTCACTCTACTGTATTATAAAATGTTTGATCCTTCACTAGAAATAATAACCCGTAGTCAACCCGATCAGTATCCATCTAAGAAATATATAACAACAATTATCTAACCATGCACTTTATTGTAAGTAGTAGATTAATGTCACTGAGATTGTCCAAACAAGGCGCGTGCGCACAATGTTCACGACACGACACGGCGACGACGGTGACTCAGGCTGGACAGTCATCGACCTCAAGGCATCGTGGAGGTAAACTAATGATAATGATGATTGGAAAGGTTTACTTAGCGTATAGGAACTGTTGTTCTTTGTAAACTTTAGATATTATTTATTTATTCAATTACATCTACCTTTACAGAACAAGCCTATTGAAATAGAGAAGCCTACATACAAAATATTCAAATATTTTTCTTATTTTGTTTATTTGTTTGTATTTTTTTTATTTAAGAATCTTCAACAAATTACTTACCTTTTACAATATTTAAAAAGAATGACGATTCAAACTATGTAGTAAAATTCGTGACTAGTAATAGAAGGCTTAAAAATATAGATATTATGAGGTTATAGTTAGCAGATCTGATTAATAGTCTTATCTTAGATGCTAGAGTGGGCAATCTCTGATGAGGTAAGTATAAGACTACATGAAGAAGAACAGAAAAAAATACTTAAAAGCTATCAATACGTTGTATGTATTCAAAGGGCTATACTATAATTGATTAGGAAACAGTTAAAGCAAAGCTATGACTAATCAAATTTGAATGGATTGGAAATATCTACAAAGTCGTCGGACCAGGAAATGTAAAACAACAATTTTTGATGAAATCACAGAGTACAGAAAAATTTTGCTTGCGCTGAGCGATGTGGGAATTCCTTGCTATGTGAAATATAGCCAATATAGGCAATATTATATATTAATAATGTATTTGCTTGGCTTGTAGTTTTTGCAATAAATAATGATGGTGTTGGTTGACCCGAGGCATTTAATCCTCCAATTGATTCTATATAAACATTCGTCAATAGTCATTTACATTGACATATTTTTATAAAAAGCAAGTGATATATACTTACTGATATAAAATTTGAAAAACCTCAAATAAAGACATGACATAAATCAAATAGTGAACAAACCTAATACGTGATAAAAACAATGATTTTTTGCTACGATCTTCCAATTGGCCTTATTTGGGCGTGAGTCATAAGGCCGTATGCTAAGTTTGTGATGTAATGCAACCTACGACTCGTGACTAAGCCGATGTTGATGTTGTGATTACAATGGCTTTGCCATCTCTATGTGGAATCGATATAAATAGGCATTTGTAAGACCGTTTTAAATTTTAATTATCTTTCGAAAATTATATGCAAATATGGATAATTTGAATAATTCTTATGTTTCATAAGAAAATTCTCAAAACCAGGGATGCAGAAGTAAAGATTAGGAGTACAAAAATCTTAAAAGCAAACCCTGAGTTCTGCAGCAACCAGTTGAGTGAACAAACCACCAGCACCGAGAAAACGTTAAGGTAAGAGAGAGACTAACATTAAGAAAAAGTTGTACAGTAACCAGTGAAGATCACTCTCTCTTTTTCCACGGATGACGTAAATGCTACATGGGAAAGAGACGATCAGAAATTAAATCAATTAACATTTGTCTCCTTTGGGCGCCATCAGTATTGTGGCAGATTTCATCAACAATTGTACTACCAAGAAGGGTGACGTCAGGCATCCAACTTGTCACAAAAATGCCAAATTATTATTTCTTGTCTTAGTAGTAATTACCTTAAAGACATCGTGTATAAGAAGACTCATGAAGCTGCTTAGTATGCAGCCAGGAAATCTAATTTTATTTATTCATTGCTCTTTATTACAAAATAATGTAAATGGTGTACATGAAGTGATGGGCTTTTCTATCAGTCATGATGAAGTCAAAAAAATACGACATACACATAGGTTTTTGAATTGATTACTTAACATGAAATGATAATTAACAAAATATTACAATAGAATTTAGTTTGTAACTAAAGTTGTATCAAAAAAGGTGTTATTTCCTATAGGGTAACTGCGGTCAAGGACACATTTATGTAAACGTTTGTATTGGCAGTATTCAATTTGGACAAGGATCAATATTACTGACGCATGTGACAAGTTTCCCAGAAAACTAATGCGTACCAAAGTAGACAAACTATGTGGTAAGAATTTTAAATTATGCAGATACCTTTAGGCAAAAGACATCATTGGTCAGAAATAAATAGACAATTTTAATTGGTATTATGATGGTTTTCGAATTTATTCATTGAATACACGATTATTATTATTTTCTTATTACATTCTTTAAAAGTACTTAGCATTTGGGTTATTAAGTATTTGACATCCAAATTTAATTCTCTCCTTTGCCTAAAAGTTGACTATGCTGAGGATACTATGTAATTTCTCTGTGATTAAGTCTTTCTATTGTGATTTGCAATTTTTAAGTTTTGTTGTTAATTAAAACTAAGTTAAATAGATAAATTTGGCTTTGATTGTCCAAATATGAGAAGTAGGTGATATAGTTAATTAAGTAGTTAATTATTTAATTTTTGAATTCTTTAAAATTTGAAAGATTTTTATTTATTTATTTATTTATTTATTAAAACTTTATTGTTCCATAAGTACAAAATACTTATACAATTGGCGGACTTAATGCTAAAAGCATTAAGTCCGCCAATTAATAACTTAAATAATAGTGTAGTATATCATGAACTGAGACATGCATCTGACACTGACCCTATAAGAGAACAGAAACAAGTTACGATTGTATGGGAATGAAAAATTTGTAGATATTAAAACTGTTAACTAGTTTAGTTACGTATTTTTCAGATAGATAATAATTTTTCATTAATTTCATGTTTTTGCAGATGGTCAAATAAATTAACCACGCAATGTAAAAATGAGTATCTGCGCTGTAAAAAAATATATGTGCGGCCTTGGCACATACGTGTAGGGGGAACCATAACATCATGTCCAGACACCATATGCGTCCATAAGACATCTTAAAAATCTTCACTCATTGGAGTGGATTGGAGAGTGTTGGCCAACATTGTTTGACCAACACTCCATGAGAAAGATAGAAAAAAAAACTCGGTCTGGCGGGGAAGATCTTTCCTTTGTAATAATGCCCTAACTCCCGCTAGTAGACGTTAGTCAACCATACCTTACCTTAGCGCTGGGTAAAGTAAGCCATCCATTCCTGATATCCGCAGGATCTGCCCCTTCCAAGGATACAGACGAGACGCTCCTAGGAGCTTTTTTGTACTTCCAGTGTTCAGGTTCCCACCAATTCACATGGTCTACTGATCGAGATATATTACGAGTCTCCATATTTATCACTTTGACGTTAAAACTATTGTTACTATTGATGGACAGAATCAGTGATAGCAAGATTCTGTGAAAATGATAGCATAAAAGCTAGGAAAGAATCTCAATAAATATTTAAAATCTAAACACTAAAGTCAACACCTGTAAACTTAACTTCGAAAGTAATACCTAAATATAAAATTGAAAGTATAGTTAATTCACACCAAAGAAACACATTCACCCTCGGATAAGATCCAGTCCTGAATGAAGTTGTGGCAGGGGTTGTTTTGTTTGTTGTTTCCCCTGTCGCCTAGTTACGGGCACGTGGTGCTGCCAATGCCACGATGTTCAGAAATCATGAATAAAACACGACCTTTAATGTTACCGTTAACTTGACCCCGTGAAAATTCAACATCGTGCAAAATTTACTCATAGCGACTTAATCTCAAAGTCTACATTTGGAGATCGATGTGATCACAGCGTAACAATAAGGCTAAGAAACGTTTTTCTGTCATCAATGAAGTTCCTCTAATGATGTAAACAACGATGGGAATGGTAAATTCTTGCGATGAATGAATTGAGTTCGCTTGTCGTTTGCGTGGTTTCAATTCAATAGATCAATATTGCTTGTTTTAGATTAATGTACCATTGAATTTCAATGAGTATCTCTACAGGTGTTAGCATCTGACACGGTTTTGCATCTCATTTAGTACTGTTGATACAAATCAGTCATGTCATGACAGTCATATTATTACGTATATGACGGTGGAACTTAAAATTTAACAAATAATTTAATAATATGTGTAGACACATATTATTAACTCAAAGATATTGTGTTCATTGTTAAGTAAAAGTGGAGTTAATTAAAGAGTTTACACAGCAAATAATGATAAATCAATGTCATGTTGCTTTCTAACTTTCAAATGTCTGAAGATTTGAAGATCATAGTGCATTGTCGCATTAACAAAAAGAAGAATAAGATGAAAAGTGACCTGATCATCTACGTAATAAGGTTTAATATTGTTTGTTCAGAAATCTGCGTGACCATAAATTGTAGTCATGTAACGAAGACTTGTGTTATGACTCATACGTCTCCTTGTAAGACGCTAGACGGTTACTTATATGACGTCATCACTTTCAGTTTTTTCAATTGAATTTATTACTCGTATTATAGTAGTTAATTTATTCTTTAAAAACTAACGTAAGTAAATCAGGTTCTTTCTGACGTGACTTCTTTCTATGCCATAGAGTAATGCGACCTTTTATGCAGTCTGGTTGACTTTAATATCATTCACACAAAATTAATTTAATTCAATTTTAGGTTTGAATGGTATTATAATTTAAATAGCTGGCTGAAAAATTTAGATAGGGATTGATGCAGGAAGAATGCCTCCTACTATGTCAGGTTAATCATGTTACTCTATTACTTGGTAAACTAAAGATAAATAACATTTAAGATAACAAAAAATATCTAGAGTATATTGGCGATGTTAATAACCCGGTAAATTAAATGTTTATTCAACGTTTTGTCATTTTTGGCTTGTTAGATAGCTTAATCGTCTGCAGTGACATATATGGACATGGTCATTTAAATGGACATTGACACTATGTCCGTTTATTTAATCAGTTCTATACAAATTAATAGATTTACTTAAATCAAGTAAGATTTTACTTGAATACTAAGTATTGACCGCAGCTCTGCTTGCGCGGTACTTCTTTTGTCCTGTGTCTCTCCGGAACCGAACCGATGATAGAATGGACGTCAATGTGGCTTTACTTATTAACTATCTATCCCCTCAATTATATCGTTCTTAAATTTCGTCCCTATTTAAAACAGTAATTCAGCTTTTGCCTAGCTTGCTTCTCACAGCGCGAGATGTCACAAATTATTTTATTTATTTATTTATTTATATTTTCATTACAAAATGATGTTTACATTTCGTTATTTTCAATTTTGCATAAACCAATTTTGGTTATTCTGAACATTGGGAACGTCTGCGCTGGGATAAGAATGAATTTGCGCCACGTAGGTACTCGTATGTAACTATGCCATAATATGATCCAGAAAAGATTAGTAAAACGTGCTTCAAAAAAATAACTAATAAATATAATTTTTTTAATATATCGATTCTGTATATATATTCCAGTTCTTAACGACACAGCTCTTGAATTTATAATAGACATTTGAAGGTTCCTTTGTGCAGATAAATAAATAACATTAATATTTAGTTTTACCAAGCAAAGACCAACTTCTGGTGTTCACAAGATGTTTCTTATATTTGTTTTTTTTTTTGTGATTACCATTATTTATTTTATAACACACTTGATTTTAATTATCTCAATAATATTTAGGTAATATGTTTTATTATTTAATGTTAGTTGAACAAGATTATTGCGCAATTATTGTCACCTTTTTTAAAGAACAAGACAACGACGTCTCTTTCCATACCTCTGGCAAACGGAACATCTTCATACCCTCGAGCAAAAAGGAATTGTAGCACCTCTGAATTTAGAGTGCTATTTTTGAAATTGCCTACTCAGTAGGATAAAAAAATAAACCTGTGACTCGCTTAAAATCCGTATGTCTATGTATGGTTTTATTTCCTCTATTGCTCTATTATACGTTGAATGAAATTAATTCGAAAATAAACGAAAATTGTTCGATTTTGAGAGAGTCACATTTCAATCCGCTTTTTGATGAAAGTGGATTGATGAAGATGAAGGCCTCTTCAGCGAGAATGTCAGTATTAACAAATGGTACATATAAGTACATTTTACTAATTGGGAATTTAACGATAAAAGGAGATGCGATCGACTCCGCGCTGGAATGTTAACTCGATAATTGTTAAGGCCTATTTTTAAATTAAATAAATACTTTGACCATTTTGGGAACAATGAGAACCAAATAAGGTAATACATGTTAAAATCCATCAGCTACCAAGGAGGGACTAATAAATTTCAAAACATTACCCGGCCACCAGTGACCAGGATGGTAAAAGAGTAGGACTAACCTGCGGTTACGTATGCAGGGGAATGGTGCTAGTATGGGAGTGGAGATGGTGGTAATGGGGAAGAAGGGATGATGTTAGTAGACAGTAGGGGGTAGGGGATAATAGGGATAGGTATAGTAAAATTTTCGACTTAATTCGGTATTATACCACATAGGTTTACATTCGGTACTACATAGTATAAAATAAAGGCGCTTTCTCTGTCCCTATATCCCTATGTAGGCTTAAATCTTTAAAACTACGCAACGGATTTTGATGCGATTTTTTTGATAGATCGAGTGATTCAAGAGGAAGGTTTTTATGCCAATGCGAAGCCGGGGCGGGTCGCTAGTTATTAATAACTTAGCGTAAAATTATTAATTTCCGCAAAGCATTTTTATACTAATACCTATTATACTTAATGTCAACAGGAAAATAGGGTGTGCTTCAAATTAATTGGATGAAATTACTAATTAACGCGGGCTGGGTTTAGGCGCGACGCGACGTGCTAATGGAGTGGAATTTCGAGTAGGTAACTATTTTGGTTTTAGATATTATTGAATAAATTACATAATAGGGTACTTTTTTAAGGTAAAAAAATATATAAATGGTATTTAACAGCATGATAAATATATTTAAATACATTGGGTGAATAATTAGTTTGCAAATTTTGTATGGTCAGTAAATTTCAACTTTCTTGAAGGAAAAATTATTTTTTATTATCTAATACACTTTTTATTTACATAAGCCCATGAAAATCTCTAGCCTCTGCCTATTCCTGCGGAAGACAGGCGTGATATATGTATGTATGTTTAATTTACATACAGAATGACGTCACTACTTTGATTCATTAAGGAAAGGAGATGAGCTTTTTCGTGTCGTTATTTTACTATTATGTATTATCTATTCTGTGGCATCATCCAAATTTATATGAACTCGTCACATCTTGATAAGTTTTAGATTTAGCAAAGTAATTATTCTACTATTGTATCATGTAATTGTATCAAAATAGATGTTATTGTAAGGGTCCTTGCAAAAAATATAAAAACTAATATTTGTTTAGTATTCATTTTAAATTGTTCACAGAATAGTTTATTTGGTTTACATTGTGTAACCACAAATTATTTCCCGTCAGTAAAATGACACACATTGTTCTCGCAAAACGGCACATGTGCATTATAAGAATAACTTGACACAGGAAAATGTGTGATTGTTGTTTAAAACAATAACATACATATAAGTTGGTAGACCTACTTACTGATGTCTGAAGTTTTTAACAGATAGATTTATTAAATTAAACTATTTTATACGGTTTTCTATCGCGTTTCAGTCTGCCTGCGACCATGAGCTCTGTAAAGTGCTTGAAACGTTAGGTATAAATAAGTAAGCAATAAACGCGATAGAAAACCGTATAAAATAGTTTAATTTAATGTGTAACAATCGCGAAAACTTAAGATAGATTTATGTTATATTTGATGTCAATGATAATTGATCATGACTAATTAAGTGTAAAGTCTTTTTTTTCATGGCACCACCCTGCACCTTTTTAACACGCTTTTATTATTCTCTCTGGTTCTAAGTTTTGACTGAATAAATTATAGTTTAAAAAACTAAAAAAAACACGCTTTTAAAACTAATTGAACTAAAAATTTCATATTATTGTAAAAAAGCGTGGGGTGCTTGTTATAATAACTACAAATATAATAAAATATTGATAAAATATTTCCAACAATCAAAATTAAGCCCCCCACGCTTTTTGTACAATAATATGAATTTTTCAATTGATTACTGCAGTTTTATTTTTTAATTTTTAGTTCAATTAGTCTTAAAAGTGTGTTTTTTTTTAGTTTTTTAAACTATAATTTATTTTTACTATTTTAGTTTGGTTTATTACATTTGAATCCTTCTTTATCGACTGTAAATCCAAAGGAATGTTTATGGAGTACAGTAAAATTTCTATAAAGTTCCGTAGTTCTGTCTCAATTTTTCCATAAGACCCTCAAAAGAGTAAGAAAGACAACCTGGGTAACTTTATAGAGATTTTACTGTAATATATTGTGCTGAGTCGAGTGCCTCACGCAAAGAGCCCGAAATTGTACGCATGCGCAGTTCACGCACTCAAGAAATTTATTAATCCTGACGATCCTAATAAGGATAATGAAAAATATCGGATTATTGCATTGTCATCGGTCCTTGAGACGTGTGCAAAGTTTCAAGTTGATCAGACTTTTAGAAACCGGTGAAAATTAAGCTCAAAGATTCCGTTACATACATACATACAACCCAAGCTAATTGTTCCACTTACTGTTATTTTATAAATGTGCAAAAAAATTTAAATAAATAGTGTTGTTCTTAATCGGTTTCAGGAGACGGGTAAAAATCTAGTGAGGAGGATGTGAGGAGTTTGGAAGTCGGCTTAGCTGGTCTGTCACTGGCAGGCAACCCTTGGTTAATCGATAAAATGGGTGATAAAATTAAATAATTTTGTTATCAGACTTAACTACAGTCGTTTGGGATAGCTAGAAAACCAAGGCGAGTCTTAGATTAAATTAAAGGTTGGATGTCAGTGGATTTTTTTTGGTCAGAACTGTTCTAACTAAAAGAATAAGTGCAATAAATAATTGCTAATATCCAATCTATTAAAAAGGTATCTACTATACTTACATAAATTCTAATGAGAAAACCTAAATTATGATCCACAATCATATACCAGATAAAAAAGCTAAATAATAAATGAACGAGATATGAATAGTTCAAGAAGATATCTTCAAAGAAGGCATTCTTCCTACAATTATGAGTAATAGTAGGTAATCACAATTTGCTGAGACGGCGATATTTTACAAGACATTTATAGATATAGAGCTCTTAATACTAGGCACACATCGTGATTTCAAATTGAGTTGCGCACGCGCAACGGGATATTGTATAGGACTAATAATGGCATGGAGAAGAATGTAGATAACTAGGAGTCAGACCTGGAGTGCTATTTTTGAGATGTATGACTCAGCCAAAACTGATGAGTCGTATGATCGTTCACTTTCAAATGATTTTCATTCGACATAACCGGTGAGACGAACGAAAATCATTTGATTTAGAGTTTGGGTATGTCATACATTTTAAAAATAGCACTCCTGTCTATTGCGCTATTATTACTTCATTGTGTCTCTTATAAAAGGTATTAGCTTAGTATTTAATTACGCATTTATAGCCGTTGCTCCTGATTGCCATCTGGTAGTTGCTAAAGAAACTATAGTTTCTATTTCTTTGGCCGAGAAGTGGTTTCGAAAAACTCTGACACTGGGGTGTGCAGTTTCAACTTACCTTGTTAGCCACATGATATGTATGATCCTGGTTTACTTGGTATTTTCATTATCGTGTAACCAATGAAAAATGCGACTCGACTCGACGGAACCTCCGTTCTATTGCCTCAAGTGTCCATTACGATAAATTCTTCAATTAGTCAGAATGGTCTGGTGCTTGCAAATGCACTTCTCCGAATCACTTGTAATAACATCGTGTACAACAAATATTGCGTTAAGTATTACAAATTACAATACGTAAGTAGATATTAGAAATAAACGGGAGACAGGAATTCTTAGCAATAAGTCCGCCTTTGCTCCATGTGTTTAAAAGTTATTGATAATGGGTAATAGGTATGTTTCTGTATGGATAATAAATAAATTTTGTATTGTATGATACCCTTTCCGAAGCCTTTAGCAAATAAAGTCATTAATTTACGCGTTTATTTTTAATTTTATAGTAAGTGCGAACTTAGACACTCAGAACACATAAAAGTACACAACATAGTAGGTTAGAGTGCACGGGAAATTTTTACTTTGATAAAGTAACGTTGAGTTGAGTCACTTAAGTGGCTGATACAATCCAATATCAAGTTTATCAGACAGTGCCTTGATAGTCTGAAAAAATAATAACAATCAATGAAACACAAACGCATGAAACAGTATTTAGTCCAATAACGCTTGAAGTTTCTTAGAGCTGTGCTCTTCAGTGAAATTCAGGATTCAAATGGTATATGTGTAAATTGCAGCTAACGAGTATTTATTTCGTTCATATCCCCATAAATAATTCGCATACCAAGCACATAGCACGTAAAAATTTCACGCCGTAGCTTAGAGCAACACAACTTCTGTGTCGGAGGCCGTGTTGCTCGTAGCGCCCGAGCGATATGAGAATTCCATGCTCTGTGATACCAAATGTCATTCTGGAAAAAAAGCGAATCCAAAAAAACATCTTCATCTTAAAGAAATATACCAAGCCGTTTAGACTACCTGATCACACCAGAGAAATAGTCACATCCTATTTATATTATAAACGCAAACGTTTTTAATATAAATGGATTATTTATGGATGTTTGTTACTCTTTCACAGGAAAACGGCTAAACAGATTTGGCTGAAATTTGGAATGGAGACTGCTTAGACCCTGGAACAACACACAGGCTATATTTATCCCGGAACTCCCATAGGAGCGGAGCACCGGGCAACAGCTAGTAAATAATAATGCACTTAAAAATTAAACCAAACCTGTCCGGAAAAAAAATAAAACAATAATCAGGAAACAAAAAAAAAAGTTACATTGACCTATCAAAAATCGTTTACCACAACATGTCATTTAAGTTTCCTTGCTGGAGTGTGGGCGAGGCCGTTGCAAATCTTAATCTGATCAGTCCGATGGAGCCAGTCCACCCACAACCAACGAATTAAGGTCCACGGTCGTTTTAGGATGCAGGACCTCGATACAGCCTTTTTAATTGTACATAAATGCTCACTTTTATGTTGAGGAATGATTTATTTAATTGCTGTTGAGAATTTTATAAGAACGCTGTTGACCGAACTGTCTGGTGGGTTAAGGTTTTGCGCGTGTATGTAGGTATACTCGTACCTACATGCATATTGCATAGAAAGTAAGTTTGTATATTTATTTGTTTATTTACTTGATTGTTTGTTACCTCTTCACGCCCTATCTACTGAACCAATATACCTGAAATTTCGCATACACATAGCTAGGAGTATTGAGGAGGACATAGGGTACCTTTTATCCCGGGAAAAAGCACTGTTCCCGAGGGAATCTCACGCGGGCGAAGCCGCGGGTGATAGCTATTATCAAATAAAGCGGTAGAGTTTGTTTGGACGCTTATAACTTTAGAAATTATTTCTGCATATGGTAGCATATATCTTCGGAAAGGTTACACTCGTATGTTATAAAGTACAAACCACACCACGGGCAAGTGAAACCGCGGGGAATAGCTAGTTTACTTTTTTAACTTTAACAAGCTCTGTACTCTAAATGACTGGCAGTTTTTGTTGTAAATAATCAAAATATTATACCATAGCCGTTTATAGTCGCTGTTTTTTGTTGTGCTCTATGTACGTTCAATTAAAAAATAAATAAACTCTCTCTGTTGTCTATGCAAATGCTATGCACGTTTTATCATTTCGCTCCAGTAGTTTTTTAATTTCCTAAAATCCTATATTTAGTTTTTGCCGTAATTTACTATAGGTTATGGGCCCAGTCTGGCCTTTTGCTCGCGTGTGCAGTGATTATTTTGTTTAAAAGTTATATACGGACTTTTGAAGATGTCTACAAACTATCTCGTAAACGTACCGAAGTTGAAGGGGCGTGAAAATTACAGCGAATGGTGTTTCGCCGCTGAGAATTTCCTCATTCTTGAAGGCATGAGACATTGCATCAAGCCAGAAGTAGAGAAAGGAGTAGGAGCAGCAGATGACGAAAAAACCAGAGCTAAGTTGGTCATGACGATTGATCCGGCATTGTATGTCCATGTAAAAGCTGTGAAATCTTCAAAGGAACTTTGGGATAGACTCAAGAATATGTTTGATGACAATGGTTTTTCGAGGAGAATAAGTTTATTGCGGAATCTGATATCAATACGCCTAGAAAACTGCAGTTCAATGACCTCATATGTTACCCAGATTATCGACACGGCACAGAAATTGAGTGGAACTGGATTTGAGATTAATGATCAGTGGACGGGTTCATTGTTATTGGCGGGATTGTCGGATCGATTTTCCCCTATGATTATGGCAATCGAACATTCCGGCATCGCTATAACATCGGATTCCATAAAAACAAAATTATTAGACATGGCGGACTCGGCGTCGGCGGAAACAGAGGATAAGGAAGCGAGCGGTGCATTTGCAGTTCGTAATCGTTCAAAGTTTACCGGAAAAAGGATCACTTCATCTATGACCAAAAAGAATGATAGTGGTGACAAAAGTGATGTGTCAAAGTCAAATGTCAAATCTCTGACAGTGAAATGTTATCGTTGTAAACAAGTAGGGCACTACAAAAACCAATGCCCGAATAATAACGATAATAAAGCATCGAAAAGTACAGAACGGATGCAGTCTAACGCATTTAGCGCAGTATTTCTAACTGGGGATTTTTCCAAAAACGATTGGTATATAGACTCAGGCGCAAGCGTGCATCTCACAACTAATGAAGGTTGGGTCAAGAATTCTTCTTATGATAAAGGACGAGAGATAGTCGTCGCGAACAATGAGAAGGTGACAGTGCTATGTTCTGGCGATGTTGAAATAATAACCACCACAGAAAACATTGAATATGAGATACTAGTTGAAGGTGTTTATTGTGTTCCTAAATTGACAACCAACCTGTTGTCAGTTAGTCAACTAATTAAAAAAGGAAACAGTGTGATCTTCAAGGATAATTTTTGCCTTATATATAATCGAGAAAAGCAGTTAGTTGGTCAAGCTGAATTAGTGAATGGGGTATACAGATTACATACTTTGAAAGAGCAACAGTTAGTAGCCACTGCCATAGCTTCAAGTGAAACTTGGCACCGACGTCTGGGGCACATTAACAGTATCAGTCTCAACAAAATGAAAAATGGAGCTGTTGAAGGAATATCATACCCAGTTGAAGCAAACAGTAGCTCATCATGTACAGTTTGTTGTGAAGGAAAGCAAGCTAGATTGCCTTTTCAGCAGAGTACATCAAAAACACATGATGTGCTTGAAATTATTCACTCGGATGTATGTGGCCCTATGGAGAACCAGTCGATTGGTGGATCAAGATACTATGTACTGTTTGTTGATGATTTTTCAAAGATGGCCTTCGTTTATTTTATGAAAGCGAAATGTGAAGTATTTGGGCGCTTTCAAGAGTTTAAATCTTTGGTGGAAAACCAGAAAGAAAGAAAAATTAAGGTCCTAAGGTCAGATAACGGGGGCGAGTACTGCAGTCAAGAATTTGAGGCATATCTGAAGAGTCAAGGAATCCTACATCAAAAAACTAATGCCTACACCCCACAACAGAATGGCTTATGTGAAAGGATGAATAGGTCAGTTGTAGAAAAGGCTAGATGCCTGATGTTTGATGCCGGCCTCGATAAACAATTCTGGGCTGAAGCGGTCAACACCTCAGTGTACCTGCGGAACAGATCAGTTGTAAGAGGGTTAGACAAGACACCATATGAAATGTGGACAGGACGCATACCTGATTTAAGCCATCTTCGAGTATTTGGCAGCGAGGTAATGGTTCTTGTGCCACAAGAAAAAAGAAGGAAATGGGACAAAAAGTCAGAAAAATGTATACTCATTGGATACCCAGAAAATATTAAGGGATATAGAATTTATAATCCTAAATCGAAAATTATATCAACAAGTAGAGATGTAAAAATAATTGAAAAGGAACAAAATTATAGCTGTCAACTTCAAGTCCAAGAACCACGTTTGATTTCAGTGGGGGCTGAAACAAAAGAAGATGATGATCCAGACCAGGAAATTGATATCCAGGATGTGTTGGAGAGCTCGGACATCACAGATATTGATAATGATCCTACATTTGTTCCTAGTGATTATGAGGATGCCGACAGCACTTTGGTCACTTACAATCAGGCCCGACCAACAAGGTTAAGGAAGAAACCAGAGAGATACGGGTTTACCAACTTATGTATAGATAGTGAAAACTTGAATACAATGGAACTATCTCTGAGAGAAGCATTAAGTGGTCCTGAAAAGGAGCATTGGTCGAAGGCTATTGATGAAGAATTAAAATGCTTTGAGGATAACGAAGCTTGGGAGCTCGTCGATACTCCAAAGAACGGAACAGTTGTAAAGTGCAAGTGGGTTTTAAAGAAAAAATGTGATAGTGCTCATAAAATTCGGTATCGTGCAAGATTAGTGGCAAAAGGTTACAGTCAAAAGTGCGGTGTTGATTATAGTGAGACATTTTCACCCGTTGTGAGGCACTCTACGTTAAGACTGTTATTTGCTCTTACTGCACGATTAGATTTAGATACAGCACATTTGGATGTCAAGACTGCATTCTTGAATGGAGAGCTGCAGGAAACCATATATATGGAATTACCAGAGGGATTTGATCATGCTGTTAAAGACAGCAATAAAGTTTTGAGATTGAAAAAAGCTATATATGGTCTCAAGCAGTCATCCAGGGCTTGGCATCAAAAAGTGGATAGTGTTTTGTTAGCTAATGGTTATGAAAAATATAAAATAGAACCTTGTTTGTATACAAGGTTAGTTGGTAGTTGTAGGACTATTATAACTTTATATGTCGATGATTTCTTTGTATTCTCGAATGATAAAATTGAAATGAGACATTTAAAGGATATGTTAAGTAAGAATTTTAAAATAAAAGATTTGGGTCCAATACAGCAATGTCTAGGTATGTTAGCGCCCGGTAACATCACGTGACAGGTATCGCCCCACTACAGGTAAACCCCTCTTGGCAGTAGTAGTGTCGGGTTGAGTATGAGTGTAACGCTCTCTTCTCTTTGGGTTCGCCGAGCGGTGCAGACGTGTATTGTGCTCTAGTGATTTAACATGGCCTTTATTAGTATTTGATATTGATATGATATTGCTGTTGATAATTTTAATGTGTTCAAATGTAACTGTAGATTAAAATAGGTAGGCACGGACGAGGGATTGGTACGCTTCAGGCTGGATCCCAGTGATAGGAGCGGGGTTGGTGCTCCTATCTTTACCGTGATTAGTGCCAAAGCTTAGACACGAATGGATAATTCGGTCGAATAGCTAATATCAGAAGTGGCATGATGAAAGAATATTTCTTAATATTCTACCACGCCTAGTAAATTGTACATGTTTTGTGATACTTAATTGTTAACATTCTGACACACACGCGTAAGTAAATTTAACAAAACGGTTAGATTAAATTTGTAATCTAAAGTAGTCGAAAAAGTTTTTGTGAGTGTTAAAGTGTAAATATAATGTTGTGATATGATATACCACAGCTGTAAGTATTGGTGCAGAAACGGTAAGTCTTTTCATGTTTTATGTGACTCCAATCCTAAAAAGTGTGAAAAAAATATCTCTGTGAAAATTATTTATTTTGTGGGTATTTTAAAAATGATATGAAAAAAGAATCTTTACGTTGGGTATTTGTGATTGAATTCGATGTCAATACATTGAAAAGGTTAATGATAATATTTGGTTTATGTAATGATTATGTGAATTATTTGTGTTTTTCATTGTCTTATCCGAGAGTTCTTAAACGAGTGATGACTTTGATAAATCTACTTTGGTATCTATTGTTTATTTACTTAAATGTGGTTAAATTATGTGATTGCTTAAGTTAAATTGTTACAATACGCGAAAGAATCACTAGTAGTGAAAATGAAGTGAGCTAACCTACGAAGGAACAGCAAGCTTAAGTAACTTTGTAGGTATTTGAATAAAATGATGTGCAAAAAAAAATGACGGTTTCTGATAAAATACAGTTTGTAAATGTTTGAAATATAGTTGTTTACTTCATTCTCGATTTTAGCATAGGTGAGGGTTCCGATCAGTTAAAAGCCACAAATGACCGAAACGGAAAGTCACAAGGGGCTCGGAACACTGATAAACAACCCAAGATACTATGCATTATCGAGGTGGTTATACATTGAATGTCTGAAATAAAGTTGTTTACTGTCATTTTCGATTTTAGCATAGTTGAGGGTTCCGATCAGTTAAAAACCAGAAGTGACTGAAACGGAAAAGTCATAATGGTCTCGGAACACTGATAAACAACCTAAGATACTATGCATTATCGAGATGGCGAGGTCATTATAGAAAAAGCATAAATGGTGATTTGTACTCAATCAATGTATTATTGTTTCATGGTTCGAGCACAACGGTCGGGGACGACCGGATTTTTCAGGACGGCCGAATGTTAGCGCCCGGTAACATCACGTGACAGGTATCGCCCCACTACAGGTAAACCCCTCTTGGCAGTAGTAGTGTCGGGGTGAGTATGAGTGTAACGCTCTCTTCTCTTTGGGTTCGCCGAGCGGTGCAGACGTGTATTGTGCTCTAGTGATTTAACATGGCCTTTATTAGTATTTGATATTGATATGATATTGCTGTTGATAATTTTAATGTGTTCAAATGTAACTGTAGATTAAAATAGGTAGGCACGGACGAGGGATTGGTACGCTTCAGGCTGGATCCCAGTGATAGGAGCGGGGTTGGTGCTCCTATCTTTACCGTGATTAGTGCCAAAGCTTAGACACGAATGGATAATTCGGTCGAATAGCTAATAGGTATGTCTGTAAATATTGACAAGGATAATAACAGTTACTTTAAGTCAGGTAAACTATGTTAATCAACTTTTGTCTAAATTTCAAATGGCTGATTGTAAAACAGTAGAAACTCCAATGGAGATTAGTTTAAAGATAGAAAAATGTCAAAATGTTGATGATCAACCATATCAACAGCTGATAGGTGGGTTGATGTACTTAGCTGTTCTCACTAGACCAGATATAGCTTATGCAGTTGGATTCCTTAGTCAGTACAATAATTGTCATGGTAATGCACATTGGTTATATGCTAAAAGAATATTGAAATATTTAAAGAAAACCAAAAATGTAGGTTTAAAATATAGTAAAACTGAAAATTTCAATATACAAGGTTTTGTAGATGCGGACTGGGCTAATGATTGTTACGATAGAAAATCATATACGGGTTTCTGTTTCATGCTAGCTGGATCTGTGATATCTTGGGGCTGTAAAAAACAGAAATGTGTAGCATTATCTAGTACCGAGGCTGAGTATACTGCATTAACAGAGGCCTGTAGGGAAGCAGTATATCTTAGAAATTTGCAATATGATATTACCAATGTAATGTATCCTATAGATTTATATAGTGACAACCAAAGTGCATTAAAGTTGTCTTCAAATCCAGTTTTCCACAACAGAACTAAGCATATCGATGTTAAATATCATTACTGTAGAGAGGTGATCTCGAGTAATGTAGTCCAGGTGCATTATTTGCCTACAGCTGAAATGCCCGCAGATATGTTCACAAAGAGTTTAAGTTCAACAAAGCATTACAAATTCATGTCTGAGTTAGGAATTGTAAATGTTCAAATGTTCATTTGTAATGCTAGTACCTTATCGAGAGTGCTATGCCCAGCAGTTGGGTATTGACAATAAAGTACATTTATATTTTATATACAAACATAGGTATAATACTTTGATAGTGGGGGTGTTGTAAATAATCAAAATATTATACCATAGCCGTTTATAGTCGCTGTTTTTTGTTGTGCTCTATGTACGTTCAATTAAAAAATAAATAAACTCTCTCTGTTGTCTATGCAAATGCTATGCACGTTTTATCATTTCGCTCCAGTAGTTTTTTAATTTCCTAAAATCCTATAGTTAGTTTTTGCCGTAATTTACTATAGTTTTTAGCTGGAGAGGTTATTTCAGAATGCAGTTAAAGTTTTTGTATTTTCAATCATTCCCTTGCTCTCGTTATGAGAGATATCAAACAATCCAACTTATATTATAAATGCGAAAGTGAGTTTGTTTATTTTGTTGTTTGTTACGCTTTCACGCCCTATCTACTGAACCAGTCTTCCTGAAATTTCGCATACACATAGTTTGAAGTATTGAGAAGGATATAGGATACCTTTCATCCCGGGAAAAATTCACGCAGGTGAAGCCGCGGATTAAAGCTAGTCTCCTATAGTTTTAAGGCATTGCGAAATGTAACACTACAAGTTTAGTATAACGCATGGGAATAAGTGGGCGCAAACTTCACGATAATGTATTATTTCGATATATTGACAAGTTGACGTCTTATTATGTCGTAGGTAGATTGAACAATAGAGACACAACTTATTTACATCAAACTTCCTATTCCGTATCTATTTAGTTTAGATGATCGTGATAAATACCAACATCATCATCATATTGTTATGCTGAAGGATGATCCAATCCTAACTTATTATAAATGCGAAAGTGAGTTTATTTGTTTGTTACGCTTTCCCGCTCTATCTATCCAATCTTTCTGAAATTAAACATCCATACTAATATTATAAATGCGAAAGTCTGTCTGTCTGTCTGTCACTTTTCACGGCTAAACTGCTGGACCGATTGTGATGAAATTTGGTAGGGATGTTGTTAACGACCTGAGGTCAAACATAGGCTACATTTGGGCGCGATATAACCGAGTCCCACGCGGGGCGAAGCCGCGGGGAACATTTAGTACACATATATAGAAGTATTGAGAAGGACATAGGATACCTTTCATCCCAGGAAAAAGCACTGTTCCCGTGGGAAATTCACGCGGGCAAAAGCTAGTGATGATATAAGATGATATATAATGTATTAAAACACAAATCTAAACTACTTACTTTAAATATTAAATACCGACCTAAAGTTCCTACTACAATACAAAATCAATTAATCCTACAAAATAAGCAACTTCATTATAGATGTATCGAATGTTTAATAAAAGCTATCAAACCATTAATAAATAACCTATAAATAAAAAGGTAACAAAGTGACTAGTACGCGATATCATAAAACGGCGAAAGTACAGAAGTTTGCGAAGAAGGTAGTATGTACTTGGGGATTGGGAAATAAAATAACTACGTATAGTATTCTTTCCTGCCACGCCCAAAGCATTTCATAATATCTCTATCATATAATTGATATTTCATAAATTAGTACAATTTTTTTTTATAAGATCATTATAACATATTATATAACCCATATAAATTATGTGTTAGAAAAACTAAATTAAAAACTTTTTTTAAAAATAAATTACCTATTTCGTTTCATTACTGGGCTGGGTAATTATGTAAGAAAATGATAAAAAAATTACGAGATCGACGAGTCCTCCTGGCAGCAGCCGTTCAAGAGTTGACTCATAGTCAAATTAGTCAATGTATGACGGCAGTTCTTTACCGTTTATGAATTCGAGTTGGCGCTGTTGGCGCATCATTCAGTCGGCTATCGCCGTAAAGTGCAGTTATATTTTTCTACTTTCATTGTTTTGTCGCCAATCGCCATCGATCGGGCCAGACATACCGACGACCTACAAACCTATCTCTCAATCGATGGCGACATGCGACCTATCGTGTTTGTCCTGTAATTTATTATATTTTTTTTTTTCAAAATAAACCACTTCGATTACAACAAAACACAAATAAGTTCACATACACATACACAAAAAGCTCCGTTCTGCCCTGGAAGCTAGAGAAAAAATAGTAAACGTAAACATAGATAAAGGAAACTGTGATCCTATGATTACCTAGCAATACCTATATTTCTATTTCAGATTTATTTTTTGTAAAAGTAAGCTTAAAAAAAATAAACGAACTTATCTGTTAGCATTTGTATTACGAGCATAGTTAGATTTTCACGCTGCACCAATGGATAGCTACCTATATAAATATTTGTCGTGAAAAAAAATATGGGTTTACATTATGTTGTAAAAAGTGATATGGATGCTTTTACCTAAGTTTTTTATATTATGGCAGGATGGCTTTTATCTTCTGCAAACATGATAGCAGGCACGAATTATGTCGGCACCCATACATTTACTAGTTACCTACAAAGCTTATCAGTAGATAGGCTTGCATTGGCAAATTCATTTTCTCAGGAATGCATAAAAGTATCAAGTTAAAATTCTAACTCAGGTTTACGGTCTCTTTCGCTTTTCACTTTACAACTAAAGTAATTAAAATTTAGTTGCCTTTACGACCAGATCACTATCACATCACTACATAGTATGAAACAAAGTCGCATTCTCTATCCCTATATCCCTATGTATGCTTAAAACTTTAAAACTACTCAACGGGTGATTCAAGAGGACGGTTTTTAAACCCATGCGAAGCCGGGGCAGGTCGCTAGTTGTTTTATAATTTCAAGATGTAGCAGGGATGGAAACCGGTATTTTAAAACCCTAAAATTTATAAAGTCTTTAAACTTGTAAATAAAGATATCGGTCGATCTTAAGGTCCTAAATAGGTACCTGGAAGGACCGTTATTTTGGGTACCTATATACCGGTTGAGCGGAACCGTAATGCTATATGTTGCTGTAAAAATGTATGGACAGAAAAATAACCAGGTGTTTTGCGATCCATGTCTTGAAGAACGCATTTAGTCTGCCTATTTTTTTTTTAAGTTCTATAATTTTAAATTAATAAATGTCCTGGCATATGATTTTTATAGATTTCCACGGAGATTGAAAAATACATAGAGAACGTACGTATACATAGAGGTATTAAAATTCTATGTATATTTGAAGACCTTCGAGCGAGGCAAAGAGCCAAACTGAGATGGTTGGATGGCGTACTAATAAAACCTAAATATCGGTATCAGGAGCTGGTGAAAGAGAGGCGAGAAATTGACTTGGCTAGGTCTACTTGGAACCCTAGCGCCCTGATAATGATGGTAGAAACCATTTTATCCTTTGAATCTACACTTCATTTATCATTACCTAACTTAATATATAAATTATATTTAGTTATATAACAAATCGTGTCTAGTCAATACATTAATGGCTGCATTTGGGCCATGTTTTGTTGTCAACATGACCCCAATATGTAATGTTATGTTATGTACAGCTGTGTCAAACTATCAAACAGGGTAACTGGGCCATTTCTACTTCAATTGCCGTTAAATGAAAAAAACTTCGATATTCAGTGAAGGTATTGATGGATGTGCCACAACTTGTATTCTTGGATTCAATATAAATTATATTAATAGAACTTAATCATCATTATTTCGTGTAGATGTCACAGTCAATTGACCATGCACATCCTGGTGTTAAAATTCTCTTAGCTTCTGAAGTGATACCTGACTACCAGATAGCAGCCGGAACGAAGGCCTTAATAATAGTGGTAATTTAGCACTGAGGTTCAGCCACACACTATTCATCATATATAGCTGTCGTAAAAGGCGATCGAGACACAGAGGATTCAATTTACTTATCCCTACTAATATTATAAATGCGAAAGTTTGTTTGTTTGTTTGTTTATTACGATTTCACCGGGCGAAGCCAAATCCCTGCTAGCTTTTCCTAGAAATTTACTGGAACGACGGCATAAAGCCATTAATTAAAAAAAAAATACTACACTCATACACATGTTGTAGGAGTTCATGGGCTACGTTGACCACTTACCATCAGGTGGGTCGTATTGTTAGCCTACAAAATTGTATAAAAAAAACAATGTCCTAAATACAAAAAAAAAAAAATCAAATATATTCTTAGCTCTAAAGAATAAAAGATTGTTGTGAAATTAAATACAATGTGGTTTACAGACTGCGAGTCAACGGTCGGCAGCCGTTCGTCGCCGGGATGTGAACCTTGCCCTTGACCGCTGCGGTTGAGATTATTATTACACTCAACCATTGGAACCAAATGGTTTGCTAGCCCACGAACCAATCCACATGTTAAACATTAAATTATAACTAAATATGATGTTTGAGTGTTTATATATTTTTATATAAATTTAGTTTGAAACGTTAGTTCATACATGATAAGATGGAATTGTCATGTTTGAATTTAACCGCTCTATCAGTTGATGGCCGTTACATTTTAAAATATTCGTAAAGAAGAAATAGTACGCAAAATACATTTCAATCCGTGAGAATTTTTAATTATTGATTGATAGTTTATAGATTGAATTCCAAGGTCCAATTATTATAAGTATTTAATGATATCAAAATCGCTTCTGTAGTTTATACGGAAAAATGTTTGAGAGAGACTATGCTTTATCTATGCAATTACGTAGAACTGATCTTTTTGATAAGGTCGTATATATTTATTTATATTAGGTACCTATTTAATATATAATATACAAAAATTAAAATAACCTCTTCGCGTCTCTACCAAACTACCAACAAGAGTGTTGTAGAAATAAAGTTTACAGAACCTTTTAGCGAAACATTCAATGCACTTATTGTTCTAAAGATAACTCAGTGATAACTTGATAAACGCTAAATACGCTTGATAAACGATAAATATAGATAGGTAGGTAATAAAAACTAAGTGTTGCATTCTGTTTTTCATGTGAAATAAATATACATATTAATAGATTAACACTGAAAACAGTCATGCACTGTGAATTTTCTGTAAATTACATAAGTGCTTATTCCTTACTAATCTTTGACATAGTTTGGAGATATCTAATAGTGAATTGTGAAAATAATTTTCCAATGATGCACTCACCTGTATTTGAAGAAGTCGAGAACCACCGTTCTTCTCCATTTTACAATTTGACACAAACTTTATCAATAACTATGGAAGACTTGTTGCAAACTTGTCGGGACTCAAGCGATGTCCAAATAACTTAATTTATCTTTTAAACACTGTCCAAAAATTGTAAACATCAACAAAACATAATTAACATAAGATTTTTGTGTTGTCTAACATTTTTATAAAATTTGACACAAAAATTATTCAGCCGTTTGACATTCAAACCTGAAGTTCCCGCTCGGTGATTTTTGAAATTAGAACGCGCTCAAACGTGTGAATTAAAAAATAATTTTATGCAAGAGAAACTGTGCGTTGATACTTTTTTATTTTTAAGGCACATGCGCGATGTTATGATACCGATTAAACAAGTCGACGGTCGCCAAGCGACTCAGCTGTTATGCGGGCCGCGATAATCGAGAGGTGGCGGGGCGCAGGCCTGCATGACTGAACGCTGAGTAATCGACAACTGGCTTCATGCACCTACACGCCCTGGCAAGCCTCGACCATGGTAACTTCTCAACTTACTTGGTGTGCTGTGATAACTTGGACCTTGTTTCTTAGACATAGAGAAGATGAAAAATTGTTTGTATTTTGTACTTTAGATCAAACTACAGTTGAACAAAATTCGTATTTATTACTTGGTAACAAGAGATTAATTGATAAAAAGTAAATATATAAGGTGGACACAAAGCAACTGCAAATATTTTAAGGGCAGATACAGACCACTATACTGAATAACTTTTCCAAATAAACTTATATCGAAATACAAAATTTTATTTTTCACTCTCCATACTAAACTAGATCAGCTGATTCTCAATTTGTATGGGAGGTCAAAAATTTTTTTTCTTATTTCGGCATAAGTTTATTTGGGAAAGTTGTTCAGTTTAGTGGTCTGAATCTGCCCTTAAAATATTTGCAGTTGATTTAAATTCACCTTATATAAACAGAA
This sequence comes from Apomyelois bistriatella, assembly GCA_947044815.1. Lineage (NCBI taxonomy): Eukaryota > Metazoa > Arthropoda > Insecta > Lepidoptera > Pyralidae > Apomyelois > Apomyelois bistriatella. The sequence goes on along the minus strand of OX345704.1, from coordinate 9,653,509 downwards.
GAATTTTGCGAGCCCGCAGTCGAATTCAGTGAAAGGGTTCTTATCGTGCTTAGCGAGCTGGTGATAGTCTGTACTTACATACAGCTCTGGATATATTTAGGCATTTGGAAGGACCTATATCTTTTTGTAAATTTAAAAGAGTTAAAGAAAGAAGTCGTCGGCTGTTTCTATCATAGAACAATGAAGATTTCAAACTTCACCTTAAGCCCGAGGTCGGGTTGATATTTGACCGCTGTCAAGAAGAAGAGCAGGCCCTAATGACTAAAGTGGTAACCACAGTCATAATGGATGCCACAAACCTTGGTAGCATCCGCGCGGCGAATGCGATGTCTTAATTATCCTCCTGCATGAGGCACTACTAAGACATTAAAATAAGGCCCACCCGCTTGCTTTATAGATGTTGTTGTTGGTGGTGGGTTGGTGGGTTTTAGTTGGAGTAAAAAATTGTTTAGGGACGTTAAGTATTTTTGAGAAGAGAAGAAACCATTGAACTCATCGAACTCAAGAATATTAATAATTTTTACTTCTTTTTATTACAAGAATTTAGGTAAAAATCTAAAATAATTGAAATTCTAATGCTACACGGACGAAGTCGCGGGCACAGTTAGTTATGAATACAAACGTAATTGTTTAAATTTTAACTTCTATCGGCAGCCCTCGAGCGACATTGTTTTTTTTTCTAAATAATTCACTCGTTTCATAAAACAATTTTTCTATTTAAATATTCGTAAAATCATGTCAGTGCTGCATGTCAAACGAAAACAGTTAGTTGAACTGTCGTTAAAGACGTTGAACTTGAACGGGATTCTGTATTTGTTCCCACTAACCTTACCATTGATTTGAGAATCTGCATACATTTAGTGCTTTCTCCCGCGGATATGCCTGTACTGCTACATCATTCTCAAGAAAGGTAGACGTTTGGCAGGCCAATGTCTACTCCCTTTAATCTATCGTTGTGCTCAGTTTTATTCACTCTGGCGTGTTCAGGTCATCATATGTAGATTATTTTTCTGCATATAATCTCAACTTGTCGGAATCTATACCATTCGAATAATATTTAAAAAAATCAAACAAGAAATTGCCGCCCAAAAGGCATTTATTTAAAAAAATTACATACAAACATTCATAATCGGTAATGAACATCGCTATCGAATCGATACATACACTCGCCGACTAGCTACGCACGCCTACTCGAGTTATTTGTCCGATTCATCGATTACTATCCCTACTGTACGATTGACTATCGATTGACATCACTGGTATTGTGTATTTAGGATATAAACCGCAAAATAATTAAAATTGACTTTCATACAAACAAATACTTAGTAAATTTGTATACTGGCGACGACGGCCGTAATAACACGGTTACAACGTTGTTTGTATAAATTGTATGCGCTTAATCATTTCAATTTAAAAAGCCAAAATTTTTTCAAACCTTTATACGGTGCGACTAACAGATAGCAGCAAAATAATGAGGTATAAAAATTTACCACACTAGATGGCAGCACTGAGACGTTGGAGCCATTAAACATAAAATAATAAACATATAAATTGCATTGGCATTTATAAAATGTTGCCTTTTTTGCATTGGCGTCAAAATTTATATGTAATTTATCAATATAAGAAAAATCTCGTAGAAATATATACAAATTCTTTAGAGAGTCTGCTGCTGACGTATTGCAGTGAAATGAAGCCTTTTTACAAATATATCTGTAAAATTTCAATGTGTAATATAAGTTATTCTAAGATAGATAAGTACACAATACCAGTGATTGCAATTTAAAATCCCACGCAGTTTCAAACGAGAAAAATTAGGAAAAGCAAACTGAAAACGATGCATCTAGACTAGATAAAAAATTATAAAAGCATCATTGAGCACTTTAAGTGTCTATTACCTACTAGTACCTTGGAGGCAAAAACCGCGTAATGGCTTCATTATAATGTAATTAATAAAATATAATTTAAAAACATTAAAATAATCCAATTAAGTATAAGCATTGAGCAGAATTGAAAACTGCGCGGTCATTTTCTAACACATTTTTTCCAAACAAGCATTTGCTAAAGTAATAATTTAATAATTATTACAATAATAAATGAACGCATAGGGTGCGTTGACATTAGCACAAATAAATATGGCTACAGTTATTTTAATGGATAGCAACACTAGCAAACACACACTAGGTAGGTAGGTAACTAATCTTAAGCCTTAAGAACGCTGTACTAGATTCTCATTTGGAATCACTCCCTGGAATTATGAGAGGCTTGAGCGAGGATTTGATATAACACTGCCCGTGGGACCTCATCTATGAAGAATTTGATGACACAAGATTTATTACTATAACTACCGTCTTTAGTAGTGGCGCGCGTACCATGACAAAAAATATACAAAAGGCGTTTAGATTTTATACGTTCTGATTTTGTCTGCCCTACTTATATGTGTAAACGTCACGGCTCGTGACGTGCAGTCATTTCGGGTTTATAGCGGTGCCCTCTAGTGTTACCTCAGAACCCATGGCCATACATTTTACACTAATGCCTACGGACCCCATAAAACAAACATTCCTTACAAAAATATGTCATCTCGACAAAACCGGCATTACTTTTTATTGCTGCCTATTTCAATTTACAAATAAATTTATCATATTAAAATAAATTCTATTATAGCAAGAAAACATTTGTTTTATATATCAAATATATGTGTCGTACACAAAATAATTACGAAAACACTAACGTGTCAAAATATTTTATCTGTATATATTTTGTGCGACTTACAATTCATAGTCAAGAAGGATGTAAGAAATAAAACGGATCTTAAACAGTACTTATTATTAAGAAATTAAAATAAAACGGATAAATTAAGACGCAAAATTTCAGGCAGTTCTCAAACTGGTGTTGTAGTCGAAAATCTCCCTGAAATAAGGGAGCGTCTCGAGCAAAACAGGTTAACATTACTTAAACATTTTTCTCTCTTCATTATAAATTTTATCGCGCTTACTAAATTTAAAGACTCTATAATTAGTCTAATAATCAATTTCCTAAATACAACATCTATGCTACATTGCAAGTTTGTATTTCCTATATCATTTGGAAACCATGTAATTCAGATTATGTTTTGTTAAATTTTCTTTAGTTTACCAGTTTTGTAAATTATATGTAATTCAAGTACAAATTAATGAGATCTTTTATTGATACTCTGCAGCCCGTAAATTTGGATTAAACTAAATTGAATTACTAAGTAAATATTTGTGAATTCCTTGCAATGTAGCTTTCCTCGCGGGGCCAGGGCATGTTATTTTGCCTAGGGTACACACAACACAGGTATCAGAGCCCTGAGTGTAAGTTGAACTTTTAATTCCTGCATACACATACATTAAATCGTCTTAGTGTATTTTTAAAAGTGCGATATAAGTATAAAAATTAAACACGATAAAAATCCAAAGTCAGTACTGATGAAGATTGAACGCTGGGCAGTCACTTTATGAATGTTTAGAAACCAGAGGTCGTTAGTGTCACACATACTTTATAGTCACTGATGGCAAGATGGCGCCTGTGAGCGGCTAAAAATATAGAAGTATTGTGCGAACATATAATGTGAATAAGATTTTGAGCAATATGGCTTTTCCGTACGAAGGCCGTGTTGCTCGAAGGAACGAGACGATGTACATTCAGCTTGACAGGACCTTTATATGTTGAGGGGAGATTATGTGTTAGTTATCGTGCTCCCAGTTCGAGAAAAAGTTAAAATATACTGTTTTAGGTAGGAAATATCATTTGAGCAACACGGCCTACGTACCGGTCTCCGTACCGGAACAGAAGCCGTGTTGCTCGAAGGAAATACTCGTATTCGACGCTCGGAAATGTTTGTCGGATAAATAAAGTAAGTTAAAGGGTTAATGCTATCATCATTATTAGTTCTTACTTACACTAAAGGCCAGGTACTTATATAACGTTAGGCAGTCTTTGGGTAGGTCGGAAGATTCATAGCAACTAGATATAATTTTATTAGATTGTACTAAAATACAAATACACATCTAAATATACTGATGCCAAAACTTTGGATTTATTTTGGATAATAGACCTTTTAAAAATAATTCATTAAATATATTTGATGGAGTTTTTGACGGAATTTGGATTTGAAGTTGGAACTTTGTTAAGGAGCTATTTGGATATTTTAAACATGTTGTTTAAAAAAAGCGACCAAATAAGAAAAAGTAATTTGGAAAAACAAACACCCACAGATTTTTTTAATAACGAAAAATAGTTCTTATACATAACCAATTAGGGACAGTACTGCAATAGCATTTAGGCGCCTAATAAAAGCGCGAAATGATTATCACTCGCAAAATGGTAAAAGAGCAATAGGACAGCTGCAGGATTTGTATTATTTCTGTAAAAAAATGCCGACTAGAAAATGGGCAAGAGATACTCGGATCAAGTATTTTGCAAACTTAGTAACCAAGTGAATATTTCTTATTTGAATATATTACCTACCTATATATATTGCCCAAAAATTCTAAACGAAACCAACTAAATAGCTAACTAAAATGGCGCAGTGACCCAAAAGTGTGTCTTGACCTATAAGTACCATTTTGGTCTACCAGTGCCTCTAGTATGAGTTTTTCTTAACGCAGACGCTAGCGACTGCTATTTAGTATGGCAAACCTGTACAGCGCCTCTGGCGGATAGTAAGGCAACTAAGAAATTCCATACAAAATCCTAACGCAGTCGTTAGCGTCTGCGTTAAGAAAAACTCATACTTGGGGCCCTGCGCCACCTCGAAAATTTATTTTTCGCAAAGCAACATGGCAAATTTTATATGTAATTAAGATGGTAGGTAAATTTAAAAAATATCCATATTTATTACCACTAACAATATTCCAATTTAGTCCTAAGGCACCTATGTAGGACAAATTGCACCCACAGCACTTCGCCGCAATGCGATCTCAGCTCATCAGCAATCAATCGCTGATTATTTTTAGACAACACTTTATTTTTAAAAGGTCTGTTTAATATGGGACTTAATCAGGCAACCAGGTTCTACCGACCACATCCACTACATTCTAACACCAATACTTAAATCTAAACGAATCATTCACAATTACGATTAATTAAGTTTAATTATTTCTCCATTATAATTGGTGTCATTGGGGACAAGCGCATCTTACTTAAATACTATTCAAAATAATGTCAAAACTTTCCATACTCGCTTTTGCGACGAATATGTTAAATATGAAAGGGAATATAAGCTGAATTACCCTGGAAAAGTCACGTAAAATACTCGAAAACTTCATTTATTATAAGACTCCAAAGACAACAAATTAATAATCCTCAAAATTCTTCACGTCGTGTTCAAACAAACAAGGCTTTTGAACTTTGTTTTAAAATTAGCGTATTTGCATATAAACTCTGTTTTGGGAATTTCAAACGTGACGATCTATTAACAGTTTCAGAATAAATTGTTTATAAAATTATTTTCAATTACAAAGGATACAAAATGTAACATTTTGAAAGTTATAGTGGGGTCTAAAGTACGTCTAAATATTACGAACTGTATGATAGGCCGTATTTGTCGGTATAGTTATGGCTACTCACATATTTTACTACAATCACACAGATACGTCTATAGCATGCAACTATAAGCCATAGTCACATATCTCGATTACCTGCTGCCGTTGAATCTGACATATTATTATCATCTCACACAAATCTCAATCATTGAGTAAACTCTACTTGAAACAAATGACAATATGCGCATATCATAAGCAATATCATTGACATAGCTCGCATAGAAAATCGAGATGTATGAAAATGACTAAATGGATTCGAATTTGGGATATTTTAGTTCTCGATCCCATCAGCCTGGGCGACATGACATTGTCGATAATATTTATCTCATCACACTACCACATTATAGTCAATTTAACAATAAAATGTTTATTGACAATGCCGTGTTAGTATGGCAGGGCAGTATGATTGATGAGTTCGGCAGTTAGAAGCTCTTACTGCCACGTACAAAATTCATAAGATCCTTTTAACATTTGTAGAAGTGTATTTAATTGGCACATCAGTATAGGTATATTGGCATTTGACCAGCACATTATCTCTTCTAATATTGAGCAAACCAGTGTGCAATAATATGTCTTTGTTATGAAAATAAATAATGAAATGGATTCTACTTATCAAAGAGCAGTGGGTAAGTTCGGAACAAGAAGTAACTTGTTTTTTATAAGACAATTGTGAAATCCAAAAGTTGAACTTCGAAGAATAATGTCTTTGGAAAATAATAGGAGCCCAATATATGGTTGCAATGATTATATTACTTTAAATGTCGCTTTGAATAAACAAACAACATAAGACAACATGTCTACTAAAGTTAGTTTTCTTCAGTGACATTTGGCAATATTTATTTATGCGAAGAACTTGCTACTAGATTGATAAGTAGAATCAAATTGATCAATTGTTTTAATCATTATGCTAGTGCTGATTAGGAAGACTTCAATTAGAAATTATAGCTTTGCACATGCCTTAGCACGTCCCTTAGTCAGGAAAGGTTCGAAGTTTTTTTTTCTTAAATAATTTATATCTTATCATGATTTTGATTTTATTGTAAATTTGCAACTGCGCTGGCATGGCCATCAGAACGGGGAAGATCATTGTGTTAAACCAGACTATCTGGGAAAATTTTCAGGTATACCTGATATTCTGACGTCTATAGACGGAAGCCCTGGATATCGCTGGACCGATGCAATGCAGGCTGGTCTGCGTGAGCTAGGAGCTGTCAACTATCAATCGAGCCATCCCACAAAACAGTCTGGTGCTCTCTTCTTTTGGAGGTCAAGATATAATTCGGGACCCTAAGCCAGCGGAGTTAGTTTTTAAGCAAGTAAAATTTTGAACATACAGGATTTGTATGAAGTCTTTAGTTTGGATTAAAAACAAATTTCTTTTTTGTCGAGCAAAAATGCTTTAAAAGCAGTCCTTCATAATCAGCACTATTGAAGACGTTTACATCATAAAATCGCCACAGTCTACTCCGAAGTCCCAGTCGTCAGACGTCCCCGCGGCGTCGTCGTATTCAGCCAGGGCTTGGTCATAAGCTGAGGCCTCGTATGCTGTGACCCCATCTAGCATGGAACAGGCTTGGGAGACGTTGGTGTGGTGCATGATCGGCATGGCGTGAAGAGCGAAGTCATCACCCTCTTGCGACCAGGTCAACCCTGGAAATAAGAATGGACTTTATGAATTGGTTTTTTCATGAACTGAACTCATTTTCGGGATATGACTTCAGTCCAGGCAATCGGGATTTTAACCAACTGCCTACGTGGTCCAGTGGTTAAGGCGTTTGCCTGTAGACCTGGGAGTCGTGGGTCGATTAATTCATACTTTGTTTAGTTGTTTCCAGTTTGGTTAGGACATTGTGGCACGAATCACCTGATTTTCTGATAATAAAGATGATTCCAATTCAGAAGGCACGTTATGCCGTTGGTCCCGGCTGCCCTCAGGTGGTCGTTAAAAAAACCACGTCAGAGGCTGACACCAGGGTGTACGTACATGGTCTCTCACCTACACGAAATGATGATAATGACCAAAAGATGGTTTTCGAGAGTGCGTATGCACGTTAACCGTCATCTCGGCTGTCATTGGTAGTCCTAAAAGAAACCACGTCAGAGGCCGAGAGGCAGTTTCAAACTCTGACACCAGGATTCGCATGGTTGTTAACCATGTAACCCACACGATATAATGATGATGATGATGTGTGGAGCTACAGTTTCTCTAACAACACTTACGTCCGCTCCAAACGCCGTTGGGCAGTGTCACCCACCCCCAGCCCTGCCCCCACGCGAGCTCATGCCCCAGCTGCCCCGCCAGTGGCACCTGTCTCTTGATGACGGCGACCAGGCCCCGCCCGTCCAGCGCCCCGACTGCCTGGCGGTTGCTTCGGGAGTACATTTCTGAGGACGTCGCTGCTGAAACAAAGCAAAGAGCATTTGGATCAGAGACGAGGAAAAAAGTACAAAAATCTTAAATTACTACTTTACATTTGATTAAATAAAAACAGTGTTGGCCACTAATACACCCGTGTGTTCCTGTTGGTTTTGTTTCCCTGTAAAAAAGAGTTACGGAGGTCGCTTTATTGACATAAGCCGATCTAAATCACGTGGTCAATCGTATGACCAAAGAGTATATAATCACTACGTTTTATTTTACGTACCTATGACAATCCCAAAGTTTTTGTTCTTGTCGAACTAACAAACGCTCATAACAATATTTTTATTTTTTAACTAATAAAACTATGTTTGAAACCATAGAACTCGGAAAAAGCCACAGTGAGAAAAAGCACGTGAGGCAATTTTTTTTTAAATCTATGTTTGAAACTGATACACGGATTTCACTATCGCTATTGCTCTGTAGACTCACGAAGGAACTGCAAAGATTGTACCTCATCTTAAAATAAAAAACGTTCAAATTGTCAATTATTTACACGACATATCAAATAACAGTTGTTTGACAGCTCTCACAAAATTTTCCTAGACAGAACAATACCCAACGTCAAAACATAATTCTTCAGCAATCATGGCATATGGAGACTATCCAAAAGAATACGACCCAGCCAAGCACGGTCCTTACGACCCATCGCGGTACTACGGCAAGCCTGACACTCCCTTTGGGCAAGTGAAGCTGAATGAACTAGGACCGTGGATAGCCCGCCGGAACAAGAGCCCTTCAGCATTCCTCGGGTTATGTAGCAGGGCCTGGTGGCGATGGCAGCACAGGTTCATGCAGCCTAAGAAGGTAGGCATGGCTCCGTTCTACCAGATCCTCGTCGGAAGTATGACCTTCTTTTATTTTATAAATTATGGGAAAATTAGCCACCATAGAAATTATAAGTACCACTAAAGTTAAAAAATGTTGACGTACCTAATTCTGGATGTATCAAAATAAAAGGAATGTTAATAATGCACTTGTAATATTTTTATTTCTTATCCATATAGCTAGTAAGTAATATGAGAAAGTAATGTCTGTTACCTTGTTGCCTTTTCCACGCCTTAACCAGCCTGAACTGAATCTTATAAGCATTTTTTACGGTTTCACCCACAGCATCAACGTACCAATTGTTATAAAATTTGGCGTATCAGTTACTTAGGTAGCATTTCTACCATGTAAGCTACCAACTTTAAACTAATGCTCCATGAAGAAGTCTGAACACTCAACTCCTCTGCGACTTACAGCAGTGAGCGTGGACATGGTGGGCCTATAGGCATACTTATCACCTAAGTTATAAGTTTGAGGGTAAGAAGGTATACTTCTCTCTGTAGAAAGAGTGGATATCTCTGCGGATATTTTTCTACTATTGATATTAATTTGCGAAAACTTATTGTTTGTGTTCTAGATATTTTAAGATTACTAGTAATTAAGACTTATTATACACTGTTAGTTTTCCTATAAAATAAAATAAGAATAGCTCACGGTAATGGTAGAAATATAGGTAGCCATATGGACTCGAAAAGAAGAAGAAAAAGTAGATATAGTAACAATAACATCATCCAAAATCTATCTTTGTGTGTAGCGGAGCGCACTTAGCCGATGAAACGTCGGGTCTCAGCCGTCATCCGCTTTATTAGATTGGAGCCGGGTTCCACACCATTTTGCTGAGAATTATTCCCTCAAATATCGTTGGTACGAGTCAGTTTGGCAAATTGAAAATAAATTGACTGATTTTACAAAACATTTACAAGATAAACTTCTATTTATTTATTCGAAAAATAGGTGGCTAATCGCCGATGTGACTGATGTCCGTACAAATTGTCATATAACGAATACCGCCGTATAAATGTAAGAATAAAGCCGTTTTATGTTCAGAAGTAAAAGCAGGAAAATGGAAGTTGGGTCCCGAAGCAACCAGCTGGAAATCACTTAAGGCGAGAGAGAAAGATATAAATCAGGAACGGAATGACGAACTGATATTTCACCCAAGGACCTTAGATTTCACGCTCAAGGTGCCTATACAATAAAATCAGCAACAATTCAAAGTCGTAAGTTGTCGATGCTGCAGACCAGGCGTAGTGTATTTTTAACGATTACATTAATGTTGCATAAGATACTCACACAAACGAAGACGCGGACAACAGCTACATTATTATAAAATCCACTATCAAACCTTTATCAAACATAAGCCTTTACTGATTAGGCAATTTTCCATGTTTTCTTTCTTTCATTACATATTTTCTTAATAGAACGTGGGGTGAGTGGGCCCATTCATCGAGTCGTGTGAGATTTTCAACGCAGTCGAAATACGTACCTAACTGTCTGAAACAGAATGATTTTTTAATCCTAGCTCAGACATCTTTAATTTAATTGTAATTTATTTAATCGCTCTTTTTGTGTTTGTTTTAGTAATTTGATAGAATATATATATATACCAAATGGGCATGGGGATGTATACATATCACATCCCAACTTAATACTGCGAAAGTGAGTTTGTATATTTATTTGTTTGTTACCTCTTCACGACGTATTTACTGAACCAATCTTCCAGAAATTTCGCATACACATAGCTAGGAGTATTGAGATGGACATAAGATACCTTCCATCCCGAGAAAAAGCACTGTTCCCGAACGAAATTTATGCGGGCGAAGCCGATGGCGAGAGCTGGTATTTATATAGGTATTATATAAACTGTGTTTACACATTTTTATACTTAGAGGCACAACTTGTTCCACTACTGTATGTTTCGGACGATAGATCAGTATACAGATTCATTTTGGAGACGTCAATCACAGTCGGGTGCGGGATGGAGCACAATGGCCCGGATTCCCGCGTCTGCCATTGTGTCAACCACAGCCATCATGTATTGTGTGTGAGGCTTCTAAACACGCCACACTATAGTGTCGTTGCCAGCTGGTTGTGACTTAAAAGTTGTTACATCTTAATATTTACTGGAATATCTTATGTATGTTTTCATCATAGATATTTACCAGAAAAATCTTCTAAGTCTATCTTTCCGTAGATACAGTACGCTTTAAGAGAAATTTTATCCCGCGTACTCTGAGATTATGGAATGAACTCCTTGCTATGGTTTTCCCAAGTGATTACAACATAGAGGTCTTCAGGGTCGCCAATGCGCTCGCAATGCTCCTGGTATTGCAGGCGTCTCATAGGCTGCGGTTTCCGCTTCCCATCAAGTATGGGCCGTACGCCTGTTTGCCTACATAACAGTATAAATGTAGTAAAAGTAACAAAATAGGAAGATAGATTCTGTGAATTTCAAAAGCAACAGTATTACCAAGAAGGGAAGCAAAGAAAGGCTTCCGAAGACTTCTAAAGTACCTAGCTCTATACCAAAATAGACTTGTGTAAAATCTTTATTGTACACAAAAGTATACTTACATGAAGGTAATATAGAGACATGGAATTTTGAATAATTATACACAATCACGTTTATATTCTGTTTCATTTATGTGTATGTTCAAGAAGTTTTATCTTAATTGTAGCTAGCAAGGGACGCTGACTTTTGGCTTAAGACTACGCATAAAGCCTCAGCAGACGGATTACCCCAGTCTGGTCAGTAGTTAATAAGGGTTTGAGGTCTCCTTAAAATGGACACCCAAAACTTAACATATGATATTAGAAGTCTTCTAAGGTAACAAATATACATATATATCCTTAGGCTGACTAGACGTATGGTCTTCTACTTCAGCTCTCCCAGTTTCTTCTTGTGGGTATCGTAAGAGGTAACCAATGACAGAATTAAGAATATGATTTTTTAATCAAAAGGATACGCTTGCCACACTGATACTAAAGTCTGCTTCAAAACATTATATTCGGATATTTTTTATGTTCTGTGCATATCGGCATGTAACCAAGTGAATAACAAGGTCTCAATTTACTTAATTGGTGACGGATTCCATAAACGAAGCCCACCCAAGAATGCCTTGGTGGTTGGTGTGATTAAAGTTTGAAAAGAACCTTATAAATAGAATAAGACATTGAGTTAAAAATCAACATAACTGAAATACGATAGTGAAGTAAGTATGTTAAAAAATTGAGCATTTTTGAGTTTTCATGAGAAAATGGAATGTCTTTGTTTTTTGGGGGAAAAAGATTATTTAAAATTAAAATAAGAATCAAAAGCAGCATCTAATTATAATAACATTTGGCATTATTATTTTTACCGACTGCCGGTGAATGGTCATTAGCAAATTATTTTATTACTAGCGGTTCCCCGCGGCTTCGCCCCGCGTGGGACTCGGTTATATAGCGCCCAAAAGTAGCCTATGTTTGACCTCAGGTCGTTCACTACATCCCTGCTTAATTTCATCACAACCGGTCCAGCAGTTTAGCCGTGAAGAGGTGACAGACAGACAGACAGACAGACTTTCGCATTTATAATATTAGTATGGATATTTTATTTATGCAGTGAGCCAAGTGAAACCCAAAAATTTTAAGTTGCGTAATCCGTCCTGCGCCGCCCTAATCAGTTCGCAAACTCGTAATGGGTTACCCGTGTCGTCTAAACAAGGGATGGTATACTTTACAATAAGTATAGTTATACAGGATCGGTAATTTATGGCATGTGTCTGCTAAATGTGAAAGTATGTCAGGTTACCGTGGTCCGGCCACCACTTAAAAACATTTAAGTGTTATATATATATATATATACAAAAACTCTTATATCTATACAGCTAAGTGCAAACGGTTGTTTTTAATTTAAACGTTGGTGACGTAGGTAACATGGTCAAACGACTATGCACACCCTGTTCTCAGAGTTCTTCAGAACCGTTCGAGGTAGGATTAGCTTTTTTTTATTGATTGGCTTTACAGATTTGACATAGATAGAAAATCGCTAACGCAGTCTCTAACGTCTGCGTTAATAAAATCTTGTTGTAGGGCTCACTGGTGTGGTGTACTGTACTTATATAAGGCGGACTCAAATCAACTGCAAATATTTTAAGGGCAGGTTCAGACTACTATACTGAACAACTTTTCCAAATAAACTTATATCGAAATACGACAAAAAAATGAGAATCAGCTGATCTGGTTAAGTATAGAGCGTGAAAAAAATAATTTCATATTTTGACATAAGTTTATTTGGAAAAGTTGTTCAGTATAGTGGTCTGAATCTGCCCTTAAAATATTTGCAGTTGATTTGAGTCCACCTTATATATGTGGCCTACTGTACTAAAACCCCTTCTAATTCAGTTAACGATAACTATCGCTTTAAAGCTTGTAACACGAGATCTTCGCGCCTTATTTATGACTCATTTTGTCCCGGGGCTTTGTTTAATGTGTCTTTTAAGTGGCTAGATAATAGAAGCGTTCTTAATTGGTAGAATGCTCCGCCGGATATATCTAATTGGGAATTTGATAATGAACCCACCCAATACCCACTCTTAAGACCGTGCTGTTCGAAGCTATGGGACAACAAGGTAATAATTATTTGTACAGGGCACTGTGGCGAAACGTCCAAGGCAACGTGTTAGCAGCGCGCAAGTGACACCTTCAAGGTATCCTTTCGCTGGCCTTCTGCTTGACTGTTAACGAAATCATTTAAAAAAATGTTTAATATATAAATATATATTTTAAATTGCAGTTTTCTACGAAATTAATTCTAAAAGAGAATTGAAAAAAGTATGTATCATTATTATCTAAGCCTTTTCCCGGTTGTAACACAAGCTAAATAGTTTCGGAGCTTCTAGTGGCAAATAAATAAATGAATAATCTTTAACCATAAAATAGGGCTCTGTATATAGTAGTGTCATGTCACCTATTTGGCTCTTGCGACATCCATAAAAAGAGCGGTTTGATCTAGGTATTCTTAATCATTACTCCACAATATTTAGTTATTTATTTATTCAACTGAGTGATAATTAATTTGAAAGGCCATGGCACCATCGTGGATATGACAGTCCCAAATATAAACAGAACATTTGATACAGGTCTGTTCTGATGAATATGCATTTTGGCATTGTCTGGTGTTTACCCTAAAATTGGGGAGGTATCCCATTGATGGCAATTAGCGTGGAGCGTCTAGAAGTGCTATTTTTTTTAAGATTATCACTCAAAATCGGATAGTCGAAATGATTATTTTTCTATAATCATAATGATTTTAATTTGAATCAATCGACACATCTTAAAAATAGCACTCCATAATGAAAGAATTAGTCTCATTTGGCTCTTTTTTTAATTTGTGTAATATAATTAAAGAAAAATAATTAAGTGGCGCTTAGTGACATGCTTTTTCCGATTCAGATAGACCATAGATAGATCATGTTACTATTAGTACCGTGCTATTAGTCTGGTTTTCCTGTAAAAAAGGGTAACGGAAGTCAGATGGCAGCCTTATTGTTTTTCCAAATGGCAAATGATAATTTTATTGCTAGATATTTTGGTTCAAGTATACACATACTTACAATAATATATACAAAGAACAATACAAAACACTAACAGAAAAAAAAACTAAAAATCAAATAAATCTTGAAAGTGAGGCATGTTAGCAAGAATGCTGGCCGTACTTCCCCGCTGGATAGCGATACTAATACCTGATATACATTTCACCACTACATAGTATAAAACAAAGTTTGTATGCTTACATCTTTAAAACTACGAAACGGATTTTGATGCGGTTTTTTTTAATAGATAGAGTGATTCAAGAGAAAGTTTTTTATGCTCATGCGAAGCGGGGCGGGTCGCTAGTAGATTATAAAAATATAACACCATAGATTTAAACAAATTGCCTGGTAGAGACCGTGCGCGATTTCATATTCTAATCTTCATATCATATACCACTTTATCTTTTATCCTTAACTTTTCTCATATACCTCTATCGGGTTCAGTTTTCAACTATGTGAGAAAACCCGCAAAGTGCGATGTTTTGTACCGCTATTCAGACTCATCGCCGAGTCTAAATCCGAATTTGATTCTGAATTTATTCGTCCACAACATAAACCCGGCTTTACTTGGTTAATTCCAAGGCGTTGATACGGTTTACCGGTTAATTTACATATATTTTAGATATGCCAGGGGTTATGGTACACAGACGTATAAGAGCAAGCAGACCTAACATTTGTCACTACTACATGGATTATAAATATAAACGTATAGTCTTTCTCTTTCTATTTTAGATAATTCGTATAACAGTATCAGTTTTCTGTTTCAGTGTAACAATAAGACACGACACAGACAAAATTGATCATTAAGTAAAGTTAATCTAGGTACAATTTTTGACGTCTTGCAGGTTTTCTCATACGTGTAACCTGACTGAGGTTGCACAAGCTGTCCGTTAAGACGAACAGGTCATTACGTTGTGGTACCTGCCACTGGACTGCTGGTCTGCTTTAACTAACACGGCAGCGATCTCAGCGTGCGACATAGTAGAGCAAACCTGAGTACTGAAGTCACTGTGGGTCTAGATGAGGTCTCGAGCATACCTATTACGGTCGGGAGGGCGTGCGTGGTAGGGGCCAACTCCTGTATTGTGGCAGGGTCGACTCTCCTACACGCTGGAACATCCTCCTCGTTACACGTTTAACGAAAGCGTCCAGAGTCTCTGTCTGCAAAGTTGCGGATTGTAGTGTTCCTCACGTAGCGGGGGCCTTCGTGATAACTCGAAGTAATATCGACTGTGGTGTTTCCCACTGGGTCCTACGCGTCTCTGGGAGGAGCGCGTACCAAGCTGGGGCGGCGTATGTGAGTCGAGGCATATACACACCGAGTTTTACTTTTAAGGGGAGAACAGAGTCAAGCACTGGGCGCAAGAGGGCTTGGGCTGAGTAAGGGAGATGTCGCCTTACATCATGTATTGCGTTGTCTCGCTTACTCGTTCTTGCATGGTTTTGAACAGATGGTAGTTAAGCCACCAGGTATTTAACCGAGCTACTCCAAGTGATGCCCTGTTGAATTTGTTGCGTTAGTTTGGTTGATGTGCTTAGTGGTTGGCACTCTCCTTTACGATAATGTTATATCTGCTTTAAGAACGTTAATATGTCTGTGTTGTGGTATTACTTAACCGCATATCGGCATGTCACGAAATGCTAAACGGTAATTTTGTTATCAACTTGTCGGAAATTTTCGCTTAATAAAGAGAAATTATACTTATTCGCGGAGATTAGTCTTACATGATTTGCATAAAGTTACAGCCATTATAGGTACAATCGTTTACTGTCAAAATATCAGAATGAAAGTAGGGCTTTGTGTCAAAATTTGAAATAAATAAAACTGTGTGAGAGGAAAGCGAGCTCTCGGAAATAATAAATTCGGTGCCCTAGACAAAAAAAAAACAGCTATATGGATGTTTAAATGGAATATTGTAAGAGAAACCTTTGGCACACGTCATGCACGAGGAGACCCGACCCCAGAAGAACTGGGATAAGGGGTGGACAAATAAGAAGAGAAGGGCGTCATTAGTAGAAATTTTTTTGCGTGATAACAAA
Source organism: Apomyelois bistriatella (assembly GCA_947044815.1). Taxonomy (NCBI): domain Eukaryota; kingdom Metazoa; phylum Arthropoda; class Insecta; order Lepidoptera; family Pyralidae; genus Apomyelois; species Apomyelois bistriatella. The sequence continues at coordinate 9,637,079 of OX345704.1, read as the reverse complement.
TATTATATAGGAATAAAATGGCCAAGTGCGAGTCGGACTCACGCACTAAGGGTTACCATCACACAATACTGTAAGTATGCCCTATAATCAATAATTCATGGTGCCTAATGATATTAAATGTGACATTTGGCGCCATTCAGAAACACCTACAGATTCCGAAATAAGTTGTATATATAAATATCCTAATTATGTTTTAAACTACTTGATCGATTTTGATAAAACCAGTTTTCGTTTGAAGTTTTTATTGAATTATATATACCCATTTTTTCTATTTTTCACTATATGGTTTAAAACGAAGACCTATCCAAAGATACCACACTATGTTTAAAAATATCCCTCGGTTGTATGTAATAACCCTTTTAATAATTTTATTTTTCAAAATACTGCATAATTTTGCAGCGGTTTATTGAATGCCTTCCAAATTTCAACCTTATAGCACGTCTCCAAATAAAATTACCGTGACATACGGACTGACGGACAGATGGGCGTGACGAATCTATAAGAATTCCGTTTTCACCATTTGGCTATGGCAGCACACTAATTATTATTTTTTGTGTTACTTGTATTACTTAGTTTAAGTCTTTCTTTATCATTGTTTTAGTGTCTGTGGCAATTCAAATAAACCGTTTTCTATTCTTTTCTATTCTACGGAACCCTAAAAAGTCGGTAAAAACATAAGACCTCTTGGTAAGTTAAAAAAACTTTAGTACTCCCGATTTCCACACGTGTCACAGCTGGAAACCGGAGCCAGATGTTGAGGACTAGCGGAAAATAGGCTCCGAAAACACGCCTTGAACTGCGGGCTGGTTTGTTATTCTCCTCACGTGATCGTTACGTAATAGATATTCCTACGTGATATAGTCAATGTTCCGTCGCCAAGACATCATTTTTAAATTAACCTTGTAGGATTACTGTTAGCTAGATTTCAGTCTGAAAACGTCTTGTCGTATTCTTTATTTTCTTTTTTTTTTTAGTGTGTGTTAGTTAAAAAATATTTTTTCTTCAAAGATTCAAATATTTATGAGTTTTACAAGTTATGTAAGGTGTTAAAGGTTCCATCATAGCAATTCTTTCAGTATTAGGTACAAATAGGTAGATAACATTATATTATAATTTTTTTAATTATTCAAAAAGTATCATGGTAATATACGGGACAACAAATATAAAAACCTAAAATTTAATACAAAGCAGAGCAGAAAAATCAAATTAAAACGAAGATAAGTTCCTGATCATCCAAGTATTCATTAACGGAATAATAACATTTGGAAGTTAGAAGGGGTTTTAGTGTTAGTAGTAGTTTTTAACCATAAGGAGAAAGTTTTTTTTTTCTTTTATCCAAATAAAGCTGGAATCAAGATTTTGAAGAGAAATAAACATAATATTTTTAGTCTTTTAAAGAAATGCTTCTGTTATTGTCGATGGAATTCTCAACCAAACTATTGGTGACGGGCATGTTAGACTTACAACTAAAAGCATTAGTTTGCATGAATTGGTGGCGGAAACACGCAAAGTAATTTGGTAAGTACATACATATTAACTATGGTATAAAAGGATCGTAGCCAATAGAAATCTCTAGTCTCTGTCTGTTCCTACGTGAGACAGGCGTGCGTGACGATATGTATGTATGTATTGACTCATAACTTCAAATTCCGTGAAATAACAACTGAATGTATTAAATAAAAGAGATGTACTCACGTCGAACCCTGACGGTAGGTCTTTTGAACGCCGTGCGGAGGTATGGCATCGACATCACCAGCTCGATGTGTGGCGGGGGCGGCAGCTACACACAAACAAATAAATATGTGTAATGATTATGACAGATATATATTGATAGAATAGCTGACTTTATTATAAGTATATAAGGCTGCATTTCAATACATAGTATAAAACAAAGTCGCTTTCTCTGTCCCTATATCCCTTTGTATGCTTAAATCTCTAAAATTACGCAACCGATTTTGATGCGGTTTTTTTAATAGAGGTTCGATTCAAGAGGAAGGTTTTTATGCCCATGCGAAGCCGGGGCGGGTCGCTAGTACTTTATAAAGTAAGATCCCAGCGCTGAAAGACAACTTAGCTTTTATGCTAGCGCATAGCGTTTAAAGCCCACCCAGACTCTCCCCGGACGCCCACTAAATTAAGACAAATCCGGGAAGCCCTGACGTATGGCAACCCTCTTCAGAAAATAAGTTGTGTCTGGGGTGTCTGGAATCTTGAACTATTTTAAAAGTAATTGTTTGCAATAATAAAAAAAATTACAGTAAGTTTAATAAAATGAACATCCTAGCCCTTATTCGCATCATACTAAATTCTCAAAATATCAGATTCTTAAAGGAAGCAATTGGTGCAAGAGAAGCCAAGGATATCTTAATTATAAAACTAGTATAATAATTTAACACATTTTCTGACAGAAGTATTAATTATCTCACCGTTTTTGAAATTGCTTGCATCCATTCCCTTTGGGCAGCAAAAAAAAGATTATTTATTAATAAAACTTTGTTTCATAAGTAAATTATACTTACACCAGTGCCCCTAGTATGAGTTTTTCTTAACGCAGACGCTAGCGACTGCGTTAGGATTTTGTATGGAATTTCTTAGTTGCCTTACTATCCGCCAGAGGCGCTGTACAGGTTTGCCATACTAAATCGCTAACGCAGTCGCTAAAGTCTGCGTTAAGAAAAACTCGTACTAGGGGCACAGGACACGTTGGTAGGTACTAGTGCATACAGAAGGCAGACTTGATGATAAAAAGATGTAAAAAATTTTCAAAAGAAAATATGCTACATATTATATTTACGTAGACCCTGCTACGATAAGCTACGATGTCCTACAAGCCTACGACTTGACTTGCTACGAAAGAAAATGAAGCTTGTCGACAGGTGACAAGAGAGCCGGCTCATTTCTCGCGCAGAGAACAGCAATCGCTATTCAGCGCGGGAATGCAGCGGGAGTTCTTGGCACTATGCCGCAAGGACAATTATTAGATCTTTAATAGTTGTGTATTTTATTAGTTTTATTTTAGTTTTATTTTAGCTTTATTTTATTTTTATTTAAGTTTTAATTTTAGTTTTATTATAATATTTATTGAAGAAAATTAAATCTTTTTACCCTATTTGTCCAGGGTTAGTTGATGCTGTGTTGTAACCACGATATGAATGAATTGATTAATTGTGTAAATTTTAGAATAGCTTTACATGAAAAGGTAAAGAGAGATGAAGAAGAACATAAAGCAAATAGCTAAGTACTACCACCACGTTAGTACTACTATTTACGGCTATTTTTATTGTAACTAAATTCAAATAAATAGATTGTTTCATAAATTTTGAGACAGTTTTTAATAAATAAAATAAAAATTAAAAAAGGATCATCTGATTAAGTACCTCGCTCTCACTTATCTATGCCGTTACCAGAAGTGCTTGTATATGCTTTCAGGTTTGAAGGTGCAAGAGGAAATTAATTTACGTACTATGGCGAAATATCCTAGGTAAACGACGTCCTTATCACATGCTGTCTTCTCTTTTTAGTGTAGTTGAAATATCTGTATACTTACTCTTCGACTTCGGGCAGATTTCATCAACAATAATATTCTTTAATAAATTCGACGTCACGCCTGCGGCGGCACAAAAATATGCAAGTTCCAACAAAAGGTTTTAATGACTTTTTAAGAAGTGACCTTAAGGGGCGACAACAGGTGCGGCCCAAGTAGCAGCGTATACTGGGTTCGCAAAATTTGACAATCATCGACACGACAAAGAATAAGTGCCTCATGAAGGAAAAATTCTTACAGCTGATATGAAACAGGCGACCGGAAAAACGCTAAGAGGATGATGCTAAAGCTTATTAGCTTCTTAGAATACAATATAACTAAAATTATATCAACTTATAAGCCATGAGTGATGGGAAACAGGAAAATTAATTTCCGTTCATTCAGCTCATTTCGCCGAAGATGTTTACGGCGTAATATATCTTAGTACAACGTAATAGAGTTTATAATTGAATGGGAGAGCTAATGATCCATCAGCCATTAATAACATGTCAACGCGGCTCGAGTCCCAGGGAGGCTTTACTTTAATGATAACAAATTATAATTATTTTTGACACAAACTTGCATATTTATTATATTTGTCTCGAAAACGTAATTACACCATTTATTCATTTTAATTTCAATAGAAAAATAAATAAATCGACCAAGTGCGAGTTGGAATCGCAACTTGAGGGTTCCGTGCCACCACACAAATTTACAGTTTTTTTAGATTAAGTCCTTAATAAGTGCTACGTATATGATATTGCATCTTATTAAACTTTACTAGGTCAACGGGAACATAAGTTTTGATTGCCATCTATGTATATATTTGTTATAAAATATAGTATCGTTGAGTTAGTATCTGATAACACAAGTCTTGAACTTACTTTGGGGCTAACTTAATCTGTGTGATTTGTCCCTATATATTTATTTATTTATTTACCTGAATCCCAAAATTTACGATAATTTGTAACATTTACGATCATATCCATTGATTGTGTTGACTTATAATTTTGAATATTTTACAGCCGAAAGAGACTGTGGGCTTTAGTATATGTTATGAATTACAAGTTAATAACTTCATGCGTTCTTCAGAAAAAAAAATTAACAGCCAGATGGACAACAAAGTGATCTAATAAGGGTTCCATTTTTGCCTTTTGAGATACGAAACCCTAAAAACATGTAATTAAAACTCTTTCCTAAATATAAATAAAAAAATTGTTTGTTTCCTCACTTCATTTCAGCATCAGATTTAGCGAGCATCCAAACGACGTGTCCCGGGTCCCTTCTGGAGCCCAGGGCCATGAGTTGCGACAGCCTGGCGCCGGGGGGCAGCGCAGGCCTGCGAGGCACCTGCCCCGTCCAGTTGGCGATGGCTAGCATCTCGGGACTCTCCTTCACGAGGTGTTTCTGAGTCGCCAAGTATTTGCCGGAAGCGTCCTGTTGGGAGAGGAATTAATATTACAATCCTAATATATTAGTTAAGTTGTTTCTCGCGGTTCCATCCGATATTAGGGTGTATGTACTAGCATAACCCTTTCCAAGAACCAGGATATCATTTAAAGAAATAATTTTGTATTAAATTATTTTCGTTGACGAGTCGTCATCAACATCGTATACCAGGTTAAAGACTGTTTCTTAGGGATATTTTTATGTGTTTAACTATTGCTATATTAGTTGCACCCCAAGGTGTTACACGCGGTTTATCATATACAGAAGTGCCATCTACTATATAAAGCGTTGACTGTAAGCCTTTTTGACCAAACCTACGGGAATCACGTACTGTTCAGGATAAAAAGTGTGTTAAGGTTATCTCCATAACAAATTTCATAAAAATAGACCCAGCCATTTGAGCGTGAAGAAGTAACAAACATACAAACTTTCGCTTTTCTATTTTACTTATGCCTTAGTAATTTTGAACATTTTTTACTTCTCCGTCATTTGGTCCCATCTATAAGATAAATAGCTCCTAGTATTGTCTGATAAAATTTAATAGTATAAACTAATGGAATAGAGCAATCTATATTATATCATCTTCCACATTGTGTCAACCTTATTAAAAAGTGAAAAAGTAAACTGTGAAAAGTACGACAATTTATGGTATAATAAAAAGGGGAACATAATGGATTATTAGCAGAAAACAGGGTTCCATTGTGGTGTCTTCGCGCGGGCGATCCATCACGGGCCAAGGCGGCCATTATCGTCGGGACTCCGGTATCGTGTAACTTTACACGTTACGAATGTAACTAGAACGTAAACGAATAACGAGGCTAAATTGAGTAGACATCGCTGAATTATATTTATTACCTCCTTGAATTTTAAGCCTCTGCTTTCGGGGGAATTTGGGAAAGTTCCTCACGCAGGCTGACCTAGGCTGCGTGAGATAAGCGCTGTAAACTCGCAAACCATCGCGCAGAATAGAAAACTGTGGCGCTCTCTCGATTCGGAGGCCAAGATCCACTTCGGGTCGCTGAGCCTGCGGAGTAAAGTAAAAGTTCCTCCACCCGTGAATCTTTCATTGTCTTTATTCATTCTGGCGCTCTCGTTTTTGAAGCCAAGTTTCACTTCGGATCTCAGCTCAATTGTGTGTTGGATGCATGTCATATTAACATTTTCATGTCATCCGACTTACTCAAACATCTATACAAAATAACATCATCAATTAGTGTGTTACATGTTCAATAGTTTATGCATAGCCAGGGTTCAGTTATTCGAAACCGCCTTTCTGCCTCTAAAGTGATTCTTTTAACTACCACCAGATAGCGTTCGAAACCAACAGCTTAACGTGTCTTCCGAAACACGGAATCATCTTGTTATCAAACAAATAGTTGATATAATTCTAAAAAGTCCTAACCAATCTGCAAACAACTTAACAAAGTATGTTTCCCGTGGGAGTCGAACCCCTAACCTTCAAGCAAATGCCTTAACTAGTGGAATACAGAGGCAGTACAAGCTTACTTATTAATCTTTTTCACAATGTTTGAATTTGAAGATATTTTTTATTCAATTAGGTATATCGACAGTTTTGCATACGGCCGCCTTACCTACGCTTTTAAGATGAATATAAAGTCTAACCAGTGATTATGATAAAATATGGAATACAATTTCTATTAAGAAGCTACATCTGCTCTCATTTTTTGCACTTAACTGCGTAACAGTACATAAAATGATTAAAATTGTTTCCCCTTTAGAATATGCAAAGAATGTGTACCAAGGTTGGTCCCATTTTGCTCAGCGTCCTTGGCATGAAGTTGGAACAAGTCGAAATAGTTGGTAAGGCGTCATTAACGACGAAAACAGGTGAAAACTAATTGGAAAACTTTCGCTGATCACCCGATGAAGTCTTACATTGTCATTGCCGCCGAGGTTCTAAATTGTTAATTCAAGGTTTGCGGCAAATAACTAAAGACTATTAATTATTTTTTGATTTTATTTTAGTACTGGATATTTTTAAAAAGTACTTTTACGGCTCTGGAAACTAGTCCGTTAAGCCCTTTGTTGAATTCATATCTCTAAGTGATATTTAATGACAAACAAAACAACGTTTGCCGGGTCAACTTGTATTTAATACTTATATTATAAATGTGAAAGTCTGTTAGGCTTTCACGGCTAAACAACTCGACCGATTTTGATGAAATTTGGTATGGATAATAAACCGGAGACGCGGTCAATAGCTAGTTTTATAATAATTGAAAATTATGCTTCTCAGAATGTCCTGGGTGTTCATATATAATGTACTAGCTGTTCCCCGCGGCTTCGCCCCGCGTGGGACTCGGTTATATCGCGCCCAAAAGTAGCCTATGTTTGACCTCAGGTCTTTAACTACATCCCTACCAAATTTCATCACAATCGGTCCAGCAGTTTAGCCGTGAAGAGGTGACAGACAGACAGACAGACAGACAGGCAGACAGACAGACTTTCGCATTTATAATATTAGTATGGATTTATCATATTATCATATTTGACAGGGGATCGATTACGGGACCTCCTTCGGTGTGTCAGCTTGGCATGATAACTACTAGGCCACAGAGGTAGTCAAAGCAAATTAGGTAAAAAGAACGATTCAAAACTAATTTCAAAAGTGTGCACACACAAATCCCTCAATGTATCAAAGGTTTCCTGTTTCGTGAAAAGGGATTCAATCAATTTCAATTTACACCCAATGACGCTTCATTTTACGTTGAATAGACACGAACAAATACGTAAAAGTATCTAATCAACCATTTGCAAATCAAAGGAAATAACTACCTCTGTGGTTCAGTGGTTAGGGCATTAGACTAAAGACCCAGAGGTCGTGGGTTCGATTCCCATCAGAAGCTTATTTTGCTGGTTTTGCTTGCTTAACACGTTAACGACACGGCTGCTATGCATTAATAACAATTAAACTTATTAGAACAGATAAAGTATTAAGATTGGTTAGGACATTGTAGGCTTTAATGTCTTAAAGCTAAAAGTGAAGCCTGCAATGAATCATAACATAAAGATGGTTCTGTGCTTCGGATGACACGTTAAGCCGTTGGTCCCGGCCGTAATCTGGTGTTCGTTAAAGAAACAAAGGCAAAAGAAAGGGTTTCGATAAACTATGACACCGGAGTGTACAGTGGACTGCAGAGAAATCTGACCCCCATGCCACAAGTATAGCTATTGAAAGGGGTCAGATTTCTCTGCAGCCCACTGTACATGGTCTATTGACCTTGTGACCCACACGATATGATGAGAGGAGATTATGAATTGGAACCCTGTTTATTTCCTAAATAAACATAATGATTTCATGTCCTTAATGGTCTAAAAACTAATTATTATCTAAACGCGATTCCGGTTGCATCCCAAGCCGAATGTCCTCAGAGCCCAGGTATTATCCCTCTTCAAGAAGTACTAATTAAGACATTTACAAATATGGACATTATTTTTTGACCAACCGCCTGCTCGACATCAAACCTTTTTAGAAATCCTTTTAATGAAATTCGCCACTAGTCGAAAAGTTAATACAAGATTCCAAATTAACTCCTGAATCTTGCACGTATCATTAATTATAACGATAACCCTTTGTGTACGAAATGGGCCATAAAAACCCGATACCTTGAGATAAGTGAATTAACCCACTAGCTATAGAAGCACATCTATGTCTAGCTATATGTCTCCAAGTATGTGTCTCTGATTCTCAGATAAAACTGGGACTAAGCAAATATACATGGTGCTTTTGAAAAAACGGACACTTTTACAATATTGGATATATTGTAAAAGTGTCCGTTTTTTCAAAACGTACGTACGTGGTACTTTCCTATTCTGTAAAAAATAAGTGAAAACCGAAAAAATATTTCAACCTTATATTTTCGATCCTGTACAATCAATGTTGTATTTATGTAATTGGTGCAATAAAGTTTTTATTTATTCATTTATTCAACCTCTTATTCAAATCTCGTGATAATGACTACGATGAATCGTTTTGACTAGAATTTTCTTTAGAAATTTAGGGTCTACTGGGTCTACAGGAAGAGACTTCTATTAAAATAAGTACCTAGTAACCTGGTAGTCATGTTTTTTTGTCATATTCTTGTTTTTTTTCTTGTGTAAATAAAGCAACTCCTAATTTGATGCACAGAAAGGAGATGAAGGTTAACTTCATCAGGTTTTGTTTCGCTACTCTTCAAAGTGTCTACGTCTACTCTATGAGGTAAATCAGTGCACGTCTGTAGCACTATCATCATCAATAACCGGTTGGAAGCGGCCTGCATCCAGCACTTGCCTGCGACCTCCTTTATCTAACCATCTGGTCGGTTGGTGTCAGATGCTGCACTTGTACGTACGTGGTTGCCATTCGAGATCGAGAACCTTTCTTCTATCTGCCATCAGTTCTTCGCACTTTGTGCCCCGCCCACTTTAAACGGACTATGTCGGCAACCTTGCTAGCTCTATATTCAAGGTTTAATACACATAACTCAAGTTGAAATAGGCAATCAATTTTAAAGGTAAAATAAATTAAAGGCCTAACAACACCAACCCAACGCCGTCCTATCGATTACCTTCCGGCGCTCTACCTCGAGTCCCGAAGCTCTCAATGTCATCATTAACCAGCTTATTTTTCATATAAAGCTTCTATCAATATGCAAATAATCCTTTTAATCTTACACGTGCAGCCATCAACTGATACTGTACAGTTGGACGAATAAATCCACGTTCATACTTCACAATCACTACATAGTATAAAACAAAGTAGTTTTCTCTCTCCCTATGTCCCTTTGTATGCTTAAATCTTTAAAACTACGCAACGGATTTTGATGCGGTTTTTTAATAGATAGAGTGATTCAAGAGGAAGGTTTTTATGCCCATGCGAAGCCGGGGCGGGTCGCTAGTAATATTATAAATGCGAAAATCTGTCTCTTTGACTACCGTTAATGAAGTTTGGTAAGGATATAGTTGGATACAACTACAGGACTCTCATTGTTTAGTTTTAGGGTTATAAATTCGACTTAGGTGACAATTGATCCGCATAAAATCTCATCCGAGGATGATTCGTCACCCTTTTAAAATTGTTAGGTGTCAAATCATCCGCTCATGCCTAATAACCGTTTTGATTTGATTTTTGACGTTGCAAGCTTAATTTGGTTACGGAACTAACGGATTTAAGAGGAAGGTACGTTAAGCCGTGTTGTTCCCGGTTATGGTATTTGTCAAAGAAACAACCTAAGGCTTCCAGCCTTAGGTTGTTTCGAAAAACTGACAACGATGTGCGTTCCGCACCCGTAGCCAAGTGACAATTTCAAAACGCTAACGAATGTCGACAAGAACAAAATGTATGGGATTGACATTAGCTGCGCTAAATCACGTGGTCAATCGTATGATAATCCCATACATTTTCTTCTTGTCGTCTTTCGTTAACGTTTAGAGATTGTGACTGGCTAAGCTCCCAGGGTATCAACCAAATACCTTAAACTTATTTTACACTACATGCTACAATGTAACCCCTCGATAAAGAAATAAGTTTAAGTATAATATTTATCAGTAGGTTTTTATTAACGCAGCTGAGTGTACTAGGCTTTCACCGGTCATTGGAGGCATTAACAAATTGGGACCCGGCGTTGTGGCGACGATATACGAGTATCTGTATATAAAGGTATAGGTAATGTAAATAAAAATGTTAAATTTGGGTTAGAACCTTTTTTGTTTGTAAAATAGGAAAACGTTTTTAGTTGTTTATTTACTATCAATACACACCGGCTTTGCCCGTGGTACACGCATTGCCTATGTCCCAGGGGGATAGTGTGGCATTCCAACGGTGAAAAAATATTTATATCAGGTCAGGGGGGTAACTTACCGACTCTTAAAACTATGCAAGATCCAGTGAGTAAGCGGGATAGCGCGCTACGTGATGTAAGGCGACATCTCCCTTACTCACTGGATCTTGCATGGTTTTAAGAGATAGTGGGAAGGCACCAGTAGTCCCTTAGCCTATTCGATGCAAACAAACAACATGACTCTTATTTTTGTTTAACCGAAAGTACAATAGTCATAATACAACGATTTCGCAGGCAAGCATAGGCTACGGTAACCGCTTGAGCCTATTTGCTCACTCAAAACAATTTTAAGGGGGTTCCGTATGTAAGTCAAAATGGAAACCTATAACTCATTTCAGTAACTGTTTAGTTCTAACTTCTTTCGGGTGCTAATTGACCTGCACACCCTGGTTGCAATGGTGGTAAAGAAGATATATTTCCATGGACGGCATTATCTCTATAATACTCGTAACAAATAGGTACTATGATAAAAAAAAAAAACATATAAAAAATGCAAAATCGTCTCGCGCTTGACCTGGTTTATTTGTTAACCCTTTAACAACCAAGGTTGGATTTTCCCGACAAGCATTTTTCGTGTGAAACGTCGGATATATCCATGAAGAATAGATAGGAAATTTCTGACCAAAGCATTTAACTTTTCCCGATGCTGAGGTACAACAACTAATCTTGGTTTTAATAAAGTCGAAGGGTTTATTAAAACCAATTTATAATAACTCATCACCACTGTATTCCTTTCAATTGGTCGGTTTAGTTGGTCAGAGTGGGACAGGACCATAGGCATCATCATTGCGTGTAGGTGACACGGTCAATCGACCATGCACTCCCTGGTGTTAGTTTGGTGGAACCGTCTCTCGTTCTCTAACTACCAGATGACAGCCGGGACCAACGGCTTTAACGTACCTTCCGAAGCACGGAATCATCTTTATTATCAGACAATCAGGTTATTCAGGCCTGCAATGTCCTAACCTAAATTAACCACACTAATATCATATTGCCAAAGTAAATCTTCTATTGGTTGTTTATTAATACTTACGCAGATTTTGACGATATTTGATACAGATATATCATATATCATTGGAGAACAAAGGCTCTATATGTTTGCCCTCGCCTAATCTCCTTGGGAACTATGTTAATAGTGGAAATCCATACCTATCGAAAATTTATTACATACTAGCTGTAGCCCGCGACTTCCTGCGCGTGGGCTTCGTTACGGTTATCGTGGGAATTTCGGAAATTGTTTCTGTAATTCCCGCGGGAATTGCGCGGAATCTCCCTTTTATACAAAGTTTGTTATGACATAACGAACACAAAAAAAAGAATAACCAATTTGGTACATTCGTCCGAAATCAAACATGCCTTGAGTTCATTCAAAAGACGATAACTTTTTATTAATGAACCAATTTTGAAGAAACAAACTTTAGATGTTCTTCCGAATTAAAACAACATAATTGGTGAAAGTTTTAAGCAAAACAGACAGACAGAAAAAATCAAAATATAAAACTTATTAAGAAAAAATTAAAATAAAGGTTGGTGGTAAAAGGTTAATCTGAGGTTGTGAGTATTCGCCCTTCTTGGACTGATGTCCGTCAAATATATGTAATTAAGAACACTTCACTAATTCAAAGAACAAAAAAAAAAAAACAAAAATCGGTTCTTACGCTTGAGAGCTACGATCCACAGACACGCAGGCAGACAGAGACGTCAAACTTATTATACCCCGTCATTTTTGCGCCGGGGTATAAACGAGAAACCGTGCTACACATTTATGTAGACAATGTCCTACAACTACGATATACAAGGCTACGAATATATACGAAGTGCTACGAGCTACGAGCGTCAACTAATTGCTACGTCTATCTTAAAAATAGATTTTTTTTTTAATTGCCTAGATCGCGCGCGATTCGAAATTCTTTGATCTTAATAATATTTTTATAGTCTTTTAAGTGCATGTTTTAAAACAATTTTGATTTATAAATCAATGTTTTATTATTATTTTCTAAATCAAAATTATTTTATTATTTACTGAATTCTATCTTTACTAATATACAGGATGTTACAATGTATGTATAGTCTTATTTTCAGAGTCGACAGGGTTGGTCATAAGCAATGTATTCCAATTAATATGTAATGGGAAAGTTAATAATAGTGTGAGAAACTTATTACTATTATGCTGCTATTTATTTAAAAATATTATGACATAAGAAAATCTTTTAACTTTATACTTACTACTAACTGTAGCCCGCGACTTCGTGCGCGTGGGCTTCGTTCCCGTTATCGAGGGAATTTCGGGAACTGCTCCCAAAATTTCCTGTTATACAAAGTTTGTCATGACAATAACCAACACAAAAAAGCATTATCCCGTTATCGTGGGAATTTCGGGAATTCCTCCCAACAATCCCGCGGAATTTCTCGGGAATCCTCCCTTACAAAGTTTGTCATGACTATAACCAACATAAAAAAGGCATTATCCAATTTGGTGCGAAATTGCTATATATTTTGCCTTGAGTTAATTCAAATGATTTCGTTCTGTTCAGTTTATTACTCATGTAATTAAACATCGAGACATAAGGACGACATTCACAATATGATATGATGTTATGAAACGTGTCGCGAGCTTATGAGACATTTTCACAAGGGTTGATATCATAATGCTACTACGCCAATATTAGTTTCCGTCCGCAAATACACTCACGTGTAATTTCGGCTAAAATTGGGTAAATATTTAAAAGTCAGTGTAATAAATATCGTCAATCTATCTATGGTTCAATTTATTTATAAACTAGCTGTTGCCCGCGGCTCCGCCCGCGTGTAGTTCGCTTTTCGCTTAACCTGTGGAAACTACAACTATCCAGACCTATAGTTAAATCTATAAGTAGTATCCTATTCCCGTGCCAATTTTATAAAGCCATTAGCCATTGCTACGATATCAAACTAAAAATATTAACAGTCATACTATCACATCTTTTTCTCTAAAAGAGTAGACGCAGCCTATTACAGGGTCATTAGAACCTAACTCAATAAATTGTGTTATGTTAGTTAAATTAGACCTTACGACACGACCGTATGTTCCGTCGAACAACAACTGAACTGACTTGCTGGTTTGATTATTTTTTAAACCAAAGCCAAACCAACCAACTAATCAATTCAAATAGCTTACAATACAATACAACAAACGACCGATAAACAAACCAACCAATAGAACTAAATAAACAACCAAAATTTTTTTGAAATAATTAGAATTAATTGCTGGAAAAATTTCAATCTGCTATAATACCATATGAGAAAAAAATAATTAATTAACTTCAGCGCCATCTATTGATATTTTATGTAACTAAATTATACGCCCACACACATTCAATGTGTTAATTTTTTAAAATTTAATAGAGACTGCAGTGTGTTTTTGTCTTCATTGATATCGATAAAACAAAGTAGAAATTGTAGCTTTATCTATATTAAATACGTTTATGTAAACCGGATTCAACTCTGTAAAAGTTTTGAAACAGTGCTAGAAGTAAACTTCAATTGACCATAACTTCTTTTTCCCTTAACCGATTTTGACGAAACAAAGTTTTGACAAAACTGTTGAACGTATATGTAATCCACCTGTGAAAACTGCGTTCGAATCTGTTGAGTAGTTTTGAAGTTATAACAGAAAGACAGACAGACAAAAATTCCAAAAATTGTTTTTTTTGGTTTCTGTTACACGTCTTTCTTTAATCGCCCCGTATCAGTTTTTTAGAAAAATATTTAATGTACAGATATTCAATTTTTACTGTCCGATTATATGTAAAGATAGATAGATAAGTACAAAATCCATATCCATACTAATACTATAAATGCGAAAGTCTGTCTGTCTGTAACCTCTTCACGGCTAAACTGCTGGACCGATTGTGATGAAATTTGGTAGGGATGTAGTTAACGACCTGAGGTCAAACATAAACTTTTGGCCGCGATATAACCGATTCCCACGCGGGGCGGAGCCGCGGGGAACAGCTAGTACTTATATATTAACGGACTTAACGCTAAGAGCGTTCTCTACCAGTCAACCATTTGATTAATCTTCTTTTTCAATGTCGTCAATGACAAACTATTAGATATGATTTGTAAGGGGTTGCGATATCGTTTATCCTGAAATAATTTTGCAAATGAATTTATTTGTTTCTTTTCAAAATTATAAAAAAAAGTAAGAAAATAATTCTAGAAAACAAATAAAACACGAAATCATAAAATTATTGTTTGTGACAGGATTCGATCCAGGTACTTTCTTGAAACATTTCTTTACTAAAGTATTAAAAAATTCTTAAAAATTAATACAAAACAAAAAAAAAGTAAATAAAAAAAAGTAAGTAAAAAAAGCAAGTAAAAGAAAGTAAGTAAAAAAAAAGTAAGTAAAAAAAGTCATCTATAGCAGGATTCGAACCCTCGACTTAAAAATATGATCTACGACCTCTACCGATAGGCCAACTTACGTTGCTAGAGATTGGCGAAATTTCAAATGGGATTTGTCTATAGGTACGCAAATTCGCGCCATCTATTGAGATTTTATGTTACTAAATTTACGATCAAATTCAATGTGTTATTTTATTAAAATTAATAGGTGCAGTGCGTGTTTTCGTCTTTGTTGATATGGATAATATAAAGTAGAAATCCTAGCCTTATCTAAACTAAATTAAACGTAAGTAAACGCATTAAAAGTTTTGAAGCAGTGTTTGAAGTAAATTTTCAATCGACCATAACTTCTTTTTCCCTTAACCGATTTTGACGAAACAAAGTTTTGACAACGCTCCTAATCATATGTAATCCAACTGTGAAAACCGCGTTTAAATCCGTTGAGTATTTTCGAAGTTATAACGTACCAGACAGATACATACATACATACATACATACATACAGACAGACAAAAATTCCAAAAACTGTTTTTTTGGTTTCTGTTACTCCTTTTTAATCGCACTCAATCAGTTTTTTTGAAAAATATTAAATGTACAGACACTCGCATTTTAGTGTCTTATTATATGTATTGATTTTACGAAGAAACAAGTTACCTTACCCGGAACTCAAACTACCAAAATAAAAATTTCATCAGAATCGGTTCGGCATTTAAATAATAAAGAGACCCACAAAGTACTTTCGCGTTTATGATATAAACATACAAATTTTATGGTACACAACCCTATATATATATATATATGTATATCTATTCATGTGGGACAGTCAGCATCAGAGCTTGATATACATCCCGCTATACTGCGATAGCAATAACAGGATATACCGAAATCTAGAGCTGACTATACTTCAGGCACGTCGTTTGTCGTACCTCGTCAAGTGTCGAAACATTCGCTGACAATGGCTAACTCGAGCGTACTCAGCGCCCTAACGAACACGTCGTTGGAGAAAGTGCCGTCTATGTTGCTGACACTACATGTTTACTAAGACATCTCGGAAAGAGTGACCATAAAATATATACTACTATTACTAAAGTGAATTGGGAACGTTAAATTAGAATTGTAGGATTAAATTTAAATCAGCTTCCAGAAAAGAAGGATGATCAAGTTATTTTAAAAAATTATCGAAACGCGTCACAAAACCAGACTGAAATATGATTATTGGACTGATGAAGTGCGAACTCGTATTACAACGTTGGCGCATATTAGGCACTTATTCTCTGAATGGGCAATAACTTCGGCGACTGACGAACAAGATGTCATAAGTCCGCCCTTCATAGGGCTATTTTTCATTCGTACGCGAACATTACTCTTGGGAGCGTATATTTTTAGCGTGCCTTTTAAGAATACTGCTCACCGCTGGTGGTTTACGATGGAATTACTGTTTTACGGATTCTTAAATTTGTTTACACATCTTGAGAATGTATGCCTCCAGTTGGAAGAGTTCTGAAATATAAACATAATTCCTTGCCTATTTGAATTCTTTACATCTCTTATCTCAGTGTTAAAAAAAAATGCCTGACGGCGCACGATTTTCAAATTCTATGTTTTTTACATGCATTTGGTAAATGAATAAATGGTCTATTCATAAGACGAAATCCAAAGGATAAACACACGGCAACGTATTCAATCGATCGACATTTCCAATTAGCGCAAGGAATGCAACTGACATATTCATTGTTTTATTTCGCTTCAGGTGGCTTTTAGCGATCCAAAAACAAGTAACAAAGTAAGATGGTACAAATAATTATGTTAGGCGACATCTCTTTTACGTTATCGTCGCTTAGAAATAGTAGGCACCCAAGCAATTAAAAAAAACGTTGGGAACAAGTGTGTTAGAAGGTGAAAGTTCAAAAAGTGCTAGCTCGAAAGTACGATATGGGTGCATTAATAGCCATACAACTAAGAATACCGAAGACTGGACGAAGTGGAGGAAAAGAGCAGGAAAGTGGACCCTATGCTTCAATGCAGCTGAGGAAATAAGCGAAAAAGCGCTAAGATGAGAAAGAGGCTCCCAGGCTAAAATGAAACGAAGGAAAAGGAAAAATCAATCGGATATGTCCAATTAAGTACATGCCAGTAATATCATGCTCATAGCCAATAGCCCGGAACCCCTCCGAGTCGCAAGAAGCTAAGATTCGATTTGTTGATTAAGAAAGTTGGGCCACGCCACGTAGCTCGTATGGCGTTATTCACAAATGCTTACAAACTTTGGTTTAGGGTTGCCAACAACAATATACCTAGAAATAATTAACTGTCTCTGTGATTCAGCAGTGGTGATCATGTTTAGTTGCTTGAATGACCTGATACAAATATTTGCTTTGTCGAAATCAAACCTTAATATTAAGCATTACTAATGATTTAAAATTAAGTAGGTAATAATATATTGTGATTGATCAAGTAATGAAATATTTTTTTAGCATGTAGCAATGATTGATACCAGTAGGTACTAAACCATAAAAGTATGAAATCTAGGACTTAAAAAAAATATGGCCCTTTTTTAACAGACTTATTTAACCGACTAATATTTAATTTATAACTACTTCACTCTTTATTGCGCCAAAAATATAATAGATCTGCTTCTTCATATTTGGTGTCATTGTGGTGAAGAAATAAGAGCTTCAGAGATTTAGAATTCAGAGTAGGAAAAAGGAAGTGGGTCTACAAACCCACTGAAACGCCCTGGGGGGTTACTACTGTCTCTTAAACCATGCAAGGTCCAGTAAGTAAGCGAGACACCACGATACATGATGTAACGGCGACATCTCCCTTACTCACTGGATCTTGCATGGTTTCAAGAGATGGTGGTAAGCCACCTGGAGGCGACAATAACGCCAATTCCTTGTAGAATTTTTAGATGGTGACCCTGCGTATATTGTATGTTAATAAGTTTGACGTGGGATAAGTTATGTGAGAATTATTTGTGGAAGCAAATGTTGCGATATGGATGACTTTTCTCTCTTATGAGTATATCTGCAGATTTAGTTGTATTTGTTTTTTATACTCTTTTATTGATGTTTGATTATTACATTGCATTATGATAGGGTCATAAAGAGGTAAAGTAGTAGTATAAGATGGACTCAAATTAAATGCAAGTATTTTAAGGGCATATTCAGACCTATTACTGAACAACTTTTCCAAATTAATCCTATTTGGAAAAGTTGTTTAGTTATGGGTTTATACTTTTTAGTATACTTTTTATTTGAGACGCACTGTACATTGTATATAGATACAACTTGCTTAACAGATAGGTAATAATACAGACGATTCTTCTTCAACTATCATCATATGATTCAAAAAATCTGGTTAAGCGTGAGTCGGAATTGCAAATCAATAGATTGAAATCCAACGTAAGTAAGCGCATTTGTATTTATGTTTATTGTATAGGGAGACCCTTTAATAAAACTTATTTTATACGTAAAAATTCAAGATGGATCACAAGATGCCGCTAGCTGACTGATGGACGGACAGCTTAGGCTTAGTATACCGTCTGTCACCTTGTGTGCTGTTTTAGAAAGAATGGGAAAGAAATTCTAAATTCTGAAAATGGCGAAAGTTAGGAAAGTGGAATATTTGGGTCACATAATGCGTAACAACAAATAAGAACTCCTTCAACTTATACTGCAAGGCAAGATCCCAAGGCAGAAGGATGCTTGGACGAGGGAGAATTTCTTGGTTAAAAAATCTACGCCGATGGTACAAGAGAAGTACGCTATCCCTATTCCAAGCGGCTGTCTCAAAGGTGCAGGTCGCATTGATGGTTGTCAATCTTCAATGATGATGGCAACAAAACAAGAAGACAGTGTGCGGAACGCTTAAATCAAATTCGAAATTAGAAACTGTTTTTTAACGTTTTCCTTTCCGCTGTAACTTAACGATTGTGCCATGTGCACTGAAGTGAATGCTTAGAAAGGCCACGCCACTAGCAGCCTGAGTTAGGTTACGACAACTAACGATAATGCTGTCTCCTTCGTATCTAAGCATCTGTATGTTATGCCCGTCCTTTACTTCGCTTTTATCCTTTTCTTTATCTAAGGTTGCCTGCAAGATATCGCTTTAACTATCTTCAGTCTGCATTTCGTGATTTGTAAAGAATGTTTGTGTTGAATGATAAAGATGCATTTTATTACTAGAATAAAAACCCGGAATATATCTAACGCAGACTTTGTTAAAGTATCATAATAATTTGCAGAATAGTTTTATTAAAAAACTAGCCTTTTGGCGGCGTCTTCGCCCTCATGAACTTCTCTAGGGAACAGTGCTGGTAGTGGATGAAAAGTACCCTATGTCTTTCACAACACTTCTAAGTGTATGCAAAATTTCAGAGAGAATGGTTCAGAATGTCTTGAGTTATAAGTGTAGCATATATATATAGTACGTGTGCCGATAGTTAACTCTAAAACTGACCCAGAATATACAAACAGCCATAAGTAAAGTTTTCTGCCGACTCGCTTATCTCCGTCCCTTGAAAACACGGGCGGACTTTAAAACAATTTGTTTTATATCCCTTATCGAAAGGGGCTTTCCAGCAAATGCAGCGAAACTCATTCAAGTGGACATTGATAAAATATTGTCAGTTGGATTTCGACGCCAGGACAGTTCGGAGATAAAAGCTTAAGATATAATAAGGAGCGGACTAAAGGGTTACGGAGGTCAGACGACAGTCGCTCCATTTTTATAACCAGTTCCGCCAAACCAGGACCATGATTAATAGGGTACCCTGGGCTCTGAAGCGTAAGCTGAAGATGCAACCGAGCCATTATCGTTTGCTCGGCAACACACCTAAGCCATACAACTTAGGTGCCCAGAGTGCGAATACCATATTTGTTTTCTTCCATAAAGTAGGTACAGTGGACTGCAGATAAATCGACCCCTTTTCAATAGCGATACCTGTGGCATGGGGTCAGATTTCTCTGCAGCCCACTGTACGTCATTAAAATATTAGATCGCCTTTTTTACCGCAAACAATCGGCGTTGGTGGTAATCACCAAAAGCTGAAGAGGAACAAGGAAAATGGGCACTTCCATGTTCTATTAAAAAAGGAGGCTTTATACACGGCCAAGGAGCAGAGTTGTATACAAAATTAAAGCTTGTGAAAAGTTTTCGAACAAACCGATACTATAGTACTATTTTACCGAAATTGTGACAAAAGTTAGTAATGTGTTAAAAATCAAAAAGTAAAAACTATTTGGTAGTACTTATTGCTACTATGCCTAGTCCTATACCCGTGTGACTAAGGAAAATGCCCGCAAAAAGACGAATCTTTATGTTCAAATCGGTTCAGCTTTTTTGATTACAGAGATCGTCAAAAATGAAATACATACATTCATACATATATATTATGCCCGAAAAACATAACCCTCCTTCGAGCAGTCGGATAAAAAGTTCAGAACCCTAAAAAGGCAGTGTTCACAAAACAAACAGGGCAACTCCCAATAAGGCTGCGTTTCCACTGATGCGACATGCTGTATATTTTTACTTAAAAATTGTGATCGGTTTTTACCGGAGGTAGATCTTTGTGTTGAGATCTACAAATGCCGTCTGCTTGTTAATTTAAGACTACGCTGCCAAAATTTGGTATGTTTTTAAACAAAACTGAGAATGTAATAATAACTTGAACCTTTATCTATTGCTTCCCCACTCAGTTACATGATTTGTTGTCTTAAAGCTTTGTTGTTTAAAGCTATCGCTTCGGCCGTTTCAAGAACCAGTTTTTGGGAACTGGTTCCGTACGAAGCTTTATAAAACAGGTATTGATCAAGGCTTTTAATTTGCTTGTACCAGAAGGCTTAGTCAAAATTACATAGATTCTTAGCGTAACATTATCGAAATTCATCAGCATTTCTGTAAACACTGAAATATTACTTTATGAATCCATACTTCCATACTAATATTATAAATGCGAAAGTCTGTCTGTCTGTCTGTCACCTCTTCACGGCTAAACTGCTGGACCGATTGTGATGAAATTTGGTAGGGATGTAGTTAACGACCTGAGGTCAAACATAGGCTACTTTTGGGCGCGATATAACCGAGTCCCACGCGGGGCGAAGCCGCGGGGAACAGCTATTACTTTATATTTATTTATTTCACAACTAATTCTATAGAAAAGCCACTTACTTCTCTATACAAAAGGTTGTTTTATACTTCTATTTCATTAAAATTTAATACTTCTATGCCATTTAGAGAATTCATTGTGAACTTACTTAGAAAACAAGCAATAATGTCAATAAATTTGATCATACAGTGCTAAATAAACGCTGCGACGCCCCGCGTCAATGGAACCGCAGCCTACAGCCATCCAGTAACTGCCACAGTTGACTCACTAAAATTTGATGAGTTCGCCTTTGTTTTTCTTCTTTATTTCGATAACTAAAGTTTGTTACGAGAGGTCGACTTGATTTATCGTCCGGTTGACAAAGTTCAGTTAGTTCAGATATTTATTTGTCGGTATGTCTGAGACGAAGTGATTGGTAAACCGAAGTCGATTTCAAGTTACAAATTACTTTTTTTACTTTCATTCGAATATAAAAGTGTTTTCATTTCACTATTTTTATTTTGTGAGTGAAATAAAATTTTGTTGTAGCAGTTCGTGGTTCAATTGCGTTAACATGCGAAATGAGGCTCCTACACGACACTATAAAATGCTGATGAACTCTGGTCTGAGAGTAGATACCTACATAGTACATAACTGTACCTACATACAGTTTTCCATTATATAAAACCTAATCTTATTGTTTATTTAAAGCCTGACTCTAGTCAATTGTGAGTTTGAGAGAAGAAATTTAAAAAGCACAATTTATAGAGTACTAGTTGTTTCCCGCGGCTTCGCCCCGCGTGGGACTCGGTTATATATCGCGCCCAAAAGTTATGCCTATGTTTGACCTCAGGTCGTTAACTACATCCCTACCAAATTTCATCACAATCGGTCCAGCAGTTTAGCCGTGAAGAGTTGACATACAGACAGACAGACTTTCGCATTTATAATATTAGTATGGAATTTATAATATTAGTATGGATACGGATATGGAAGTATGGATATAGATTTAAACTCAGATAGTTATTAACATTATATTTTCGTCGCTTTTTATATTATTTAGATTCAAATGCGACTAAAAAGTGAGATGTCATTATCTTACTGTATGCCATCAGGCGTACTAACTCGCTTTTGGATGGCTTCAAGATATCATGATAAAACCACAGGATTTAATAACTAGTGGTTCTGTGAACAGTAGACCTCGCGAACCTCCTCCGTTAACCTCCTTTCCCTTTTTTTCATAACTCTATAGAAAGTATAGGTATTCCATTCTGTTAATTATTTTTCCTCATCTATTCTCAAGAGAGGGATTTTTCCCATTGTTACTACCAAAAAAAAAAAATTTTTTTTTTTAATAAAAATAAAAAAGCTCTCGACAAAAAATTGCAAAAAAATCAAGGAACACGTGTGCTAAGTTTCATAAGGATCCGTTCGTCAACAATGTCACAGAAAACTTTCCCCCCTTTTTCCCCCATTTTCCCTCCAATCAAAAAAATCTCTCGACAAAAAATTGCAAATAAATCAAGGAACACGTGTGCCAAGTTTCATTAGGATCCGTTAAGAAATGCGACCTCTAGCCCGGAACAAACAGACAGACAGACAGACAGACATCCGGACAAAAGCAAAATTTGCCAGTCTCGAAATGGAGACTCTCGCTCGCTTCGCTCGCTCGGTCAAATATTAAAAAAAAATTGTTTTACATCTATGTTTGAAAGCCATTTAAGTTTTACTCTGCTTCGTCCATACAACCAAACTAAATCTATACAAAATTACGATCTCTGCTTGACCCTAAGGTTGACTGTTATATAATGCTTTTAGCATTAAATTCGCCTATTGTGCTATACAACTGTATTTTGTACAATAAAGTTTTAATAAAAATAAAATAAAAGTCACCAGTGTAACACTATCTTTTCAATTCCAAGTAGTGCGTTGTTTAAGCTAAACCACAGAATTAGTAATAGTACTAGGTACGTAGCTAAACGCAAATCTAGTTTTCTGGTCACTGGGTCCTGATAACAGGGTTTCATTATGAACCTAGATTTTAGAGGATTTAGCGAAAGCTTACTCGGAGGTGCTTTGTTAAGGGTCTAAACCGGTTGTTTTGACAGAAAAATATCATAAAATATTCTCTACAGAAAAATTTGCCCGAAACGTAAAAATTAAAGGCTTGTCAGCGTTTAGCGTGACAAATAACATGTTTTTTAATTGAAATGAAAATAATAAAAAAATAAATTTGGTAAAATATTCAATTCTACGTTCTGTATCGAATTTTTTACAAAGTATTGTTTTATTTACCGTTTACACGGTAACAATTGGATTGCTCTTCAATGTTCAAAAAGTCAAGATTTTGGTTTTCTAAACTTTTTTTAAACATGTACCTACTGATAATATTCTTGTTACATAGACGAATTTATGATTTAGCTTTAGTGATATAGTGAAATTAGTTGTAAATCATAACTGATCATAATATTCATTGATTCGGTGAAATTTCGCAAGGTTTTGCATTATTGGATTGAAAGTATCTAAACTACATGAATTAAATATGACAAGCAAATAGTAACTAACGATGCCTTACGGTTACTTTCAATTAAATTACTTATTAACCGACTTAAAAAAAGGAAGAGGTTCATAATTCGTCGGAATGTTTAATTTTTGAAGAATTGATATTAACATGTAGCAATCTACATTTTAGTAAACTACAAAATGTAAAAAACTACTTTTAACATTGTAACGAAATGTCGAGCACTACATCATACCTTACAAGGCTGTGCTCCGCGGTTTAACCCGCCAGTGGTGTGTGGTATAACTTCTTCAAGAATTAGGCTATTAGAGAAAGAATTTCATAAAGCCGACTAGTAAAAATCTTTCCAGTACTATTAACGCCCTAAACAACTTTAACAAAAAATCAGACTTTATGCTATATGATATAAAGGTTTTAAACACAGAGTGATATCCAGGCGCTAAATTGTTAAATAACCTAGATTACATCGCAGAAGAGATGGTACGTACTGGCCAAATAGCATATAAATATCCGGGGAACCAGGAAAGAAATCTCAACAGCACACAGACACCGTTTTGCCTTCTCGTCTATAACGCGAGGCAGTGGAATTTTTTACTGACTGACATATTTTTGCACACAAAGAAACTAGATCTTTTTAGGCTTGTCTTCTTCGTCCGAGCGTATTACCCGTTTGCATGCAGCTTACGCTTCAGATCCCAGGGTACGCTATATGATTCTTGATTTGGCGGTACTGGTTATTACAATGGAGCGACTGCCGTCTGACCTCCGTCACTCTTTTAAAAAGGAATAACTAATTGGAACATCATTCGGGTGTGTTAGTGGCCAACACTGTGTCTGTCAGATTTCTTAGGCCGCCTGAAGGTATCTAACACAGCTTAACGACTAAATGGCAATCTACTGATAACAACCGGGACCAACGGCTTAACGTGGCTTCCAAAGCACGAAGGAGCTGAAGATAGATACCCATAGAGGCGACCATTCCAAACATGGTCGCGCACTCGCCATCGCTTGATGCGCGCGCGCCGCGCTTTGCTATCGAGCTCCTCCTTTTTGAGTGTCTGAGCTTGATTTTTAATTTAAATTCACTATTAATGGACCCAGCTCTCCATCTTCGACCACATCTGCACTTAAACATCATGGTCTTCTCACAGCTGAAGTAATGATGATACTAACCTTAAACCAAGCCATTGTAGAGTCATCGTAGAGCACCACCCATTCTTCAGACCAGGAGTTCCACAAGTATTTACCTGGAAATAACAGTCAATTAGATACCTCTATAGACCCTTTGATTTATAAGCCTTACCTTACTATTTTATTTAGGTTACTAACTTAGGTAGGCTAACTTAGGTTTTATTACATGCAATAAGATAAAATTGCGAATCTTTTGGAAAATATACACAATTATTTAGCAATTCTGTAAGGTATTTTTCTGAGAGCAAAACACTTACGGTACATTTTGTATTTTCATCCTTTTTAGATGAATGTATGTATATTTATTAATCGATTGTAAAAAATATATTATTCTTTCCGCATTATATTGCATCGCCATCGACACATTTAATTTCGAATTTGAGTATTGGCATAAAATCGAGAATACCGAAAAAGTGTCGTCATAAAGTATCTGGGGTGTGCAATTTGAAGCCTTACAGTGAAGTTATAGGGTCGTTATTGAGTTTTCATAAGTATCGCGTTTCATTGCATACTAACTCCAAGCTGGCGTTTTATTTGATCGTCAGTTGAACGAGAAAGCCGAAAGGCCTGACTTTACGGAATTTGGGGAATTAACTGTAATCTGATAAGGATTAACTCAGAATGAAGGGAATCTTCCAGCTAATAAATAGCAAATGCAGCGTAAAAGACAGGAATAGACAAAGGTACAAAGGCTGTGCTTGTGTCTCTGTCTGTTGTATGAGCAAGGAAAGAGTACGAGTACCTATCTATCGTTATGGAGTGAAATGTTACCGTGTAGTGTAGTTTCCAGTTTAAAAGAACAAAACTCTATTCTGTTGTTGGAATAAAATCAACTAAGTATATTTGAGTAATAAAAAAGAAGCATGACTTTGTACGTATTTCCAATATTATCGGTTTTATAAGAAACAGCATTAAAAAACAGGATTTGCCTTCTTCACTTGATGTTTGACTTTTATCCTTAGCATTTTAAAACAGGCGATATGGTCTAAAGTGTGGGTTTTGTCTGTGGATTTGTAGAGAAAACAAAACTGTTCGACCTTGCACGCCCCTAAGAAATAACCATCAGTAAAGCCTGGTCTGTGAAGTGGCCAATATAAAATGTTATTTAAAATTTAAATGTAAAAAATTGGGAAAGGTGAAAAAATGCAAAGAAGATAAAATAACTTACGTTTATATCGTAGCATGTAACCTCCCTTGATTTGTGTTCCGCCATGTTCTGAAACAAAAAGAACAAGGTTCAAAAACAAGGTGTTAAAATTCTTGTAGAATATTATTTTAACCATGTTTTAATCTGGGTCAAAGAAAATATATGCCCTGGCTACAGATTATATAATAGTACTACCTGGGGCTCTATTTTTGAATTCTGTGTCTCAAATAAAATCGATTTTATTCCGCTATTCTTACCGACTTAAAAAAGGGAGGTTCCTCAATTCGACCGTATATATATTATAGAACTAATCTTTTAGAGCATAATACTGAAAATTGTTTTTGCATAAATGCAGATTATACAACACGCCGTTTTTAAGTGAGCAGAAAAATGTTCAAAAATAGATCCTTTATAACACTGTGACAATCAAAATCGGTAAAACTTCGTACTGCTTCTGCTGGCTAAACGAAACGAACTGACCTTCAAAACTCAAGAGCACCAGTGGTTATTTTCTTCGAGAATATGAACACTCTATTAAAATCTATTAAATTCAAACAAATGTGAAAATATAAAATGGAAAATATATACACTCTATTAAATTCAAACAAATGTGAAAATGATAAATTAAGTTCACGCTCGCATTACCATGTTTCGCGTGTCGAGGCACATAAGTATTTTCTTTTTCATTATTCTGGCATCTTATCGTATGAACAACATTATGAGCTACGTATTTTTACTGCTGTGTAGTGTACAGTGGGCTACATAGAAAAGTTACCACCTTACATGTGAAGTTGAAGGGTTAACAGGTATAAGTCTCTCTGTGGCCACTGTATATATCTTGATATTACAGACGAGTGAACGCGAGTCTGCGAAATGTTGAAAACAGACCATGAACAAACGTTATTTTCGCGATAAACAGGAAAATTTGGACAAAAACGTGTTCGTGATCGGAATAGGGAGTAATATTATTAGCCACCCTTCGTATTTTGTGTTTTAACCCGACACATCATCACCAAAATATATACTTACACGCTGTTACCCTTATGTTCTCGTATCTTCTCTGGGGCTACTGGAAAAGATTTCCTAAGAAGACACCCTGGTACTCACGTTCTTTAGGTACTCATGACGGAATCATGTGTACATATCATCATCGGAAAATCACGTGTACAATATATACAAGTACAGAGGTATTTCACATACTATCAACACATTTTTCGCAGATGCCATTGGTGGTTTAATTTGTACATGATTTTGTGCATTAAAAAAAAATTTTAGATTACTAATTTGACCCATAGGTATAAAGCAAATATTACATACTCAGTCGCACAGAAAAGTAATCGATTATAATATTACAAATTATTAATTAGAAATTATTATTGAAATATTTTAAATTTTTCTTTTAAATGGGCTGCATCATATGTGCCTGTCACAACAATTTTGTATATAAGGGCAGCGTGGTCGTCCAGCTATCATAAACAGAACGGTATTGGAGCTGGAAAAAATATTACCTACATTTCTTTTATAACCTGCTAATATACTTACTTATTTATAGTTACATCCAAACTTTTATCAAATTTTCGACAAAATATATAAAAGGAAGTCGTGCTAGTTACAACACTTATATCTCAAGATGTACTGAAACAATCTCTTTGGAATTTTGCATACATATAGTTAGAAGTATATTAAGTACATACTATGTATATACGGGGTACCGTATATACATAGTATGTACTTAATATGATATTGCTTTTATTATATTTATGATATTGCTTATATTATTTATTATGGCTTTTCCCGGGATGAATGGTAATTCATCCCGGGAAAAGCCTTGTTCCCGAGGAAAATTCACGCGAGTGAAGCCAAGCAAAAGCTTTTACCAAATTTTTGCCAGAATAATGAAAAACTAGAGGATAAGGCCTAGATTAAAAAGGAAATTTGCGGCTCGATTATTAGTTCTATGGGATAAGGCATCGTAAAAACAACAAAGCATAAAATTAATATTTGACCTTTATCAAAATGAAAACAGAGCAAGTAGCAACCTTATTAAAAGCAGCGATTACTTACCGAGTATTACATAACTCTTTAATGAAAAGTGCAGATTGTTCGGAGAATTCAGGCTGGTAACTGTGTATCATGTTCTAACTAGCTGAGGACTTTGTTAGCCTAGCGGGCAGGCGCATATGAAACGATAGCGCGCGTCAAGCAACGCCGAACGCCCGGTTTACCTTGGATTGGTCGATTTCTATCTGAGCTCCTCTGTGCTTCAGAACTCTGCCAAATAAGCTATAAGTCCGACTGCTATCGCTAGATGGGTACATTTTTGGTTTCCCTGTAAAAAGGGTTACGGAGATCAGATGACAAATCTCATGATTAAAGCGTGCCCTGGGTTCTGAAGCGTAAGCTGAAGATTCAACTAGCAAGAATACAGAAGAACTGTGTGCTACCCAATATGGTTATCATCATGGTCATGAGTGTTTCTCCATTTGTTGGGAGCCTGGTTCTGCTTAAATACGGCGACGTATAGATTCCCACAATTAGGTTCTTAAGAATTCTATAAAGTTCCTAATATATCTGGAGTACTCAGGAGGTGGGTCAGCAGGTGGTGGCAGGGGGAGTGGGCTAATCAACGCCACTGCCGCCAATCATCTCTCATTGTTGATGATAATTTTATTTTGAGATCGATAATCACGTCATTGTTTTAGATCTGCGGCAGCTCACTTCATGTTACATGTTTTGGATGTAGAAATGATTTACTAAAAGGCTAAAAACATAGATTACAAAAAAAAATGCTTGGCGTTAAACCGCTTGAGATTTTATACTTCTATGGCTAAAAACGATAAAGACGACCCTATTACTCATCATCATCATTTCTTGACACGGTCGACCATGCACACCTTGGTGTCAGAGTGCTTCGGATCCACTTCACGGCCTCTGACGTGGTTCTTTTAACGAATAACAAATGGCAGCCGGGATTAACGGCTTAACGTGCCTTCTGAATGTTTATTATCAGACAGTCAGGTGGTTGAACCCTGCAATGGCCTAAACAAACTGGAAACAACTAAAAAAAGTATGCTTCCCATGGAATATCAATAAGTGATAAGAATATCCTATATTGAAAATAAACGATTTGAATTTGAATTTTATGGGTATCGTACCCATGACCCCCGGACCTACAGGCAAACGCCTTAACCACTGGACCATGGAGGCAGGCAGAACCATATTACTACATATCCCATCTTTCAGTGTGAAATTAAACCCGTATATAATGTCAACCCTTAATAGACACAGACAAAACTGATTACTGTGGCAAAGGAAAATCTTAATGATGGTTCAAGATTTTCCTTTGCCACAGTAATCAGTTTTGTGGATGGATGGATATAGGCTACTTTTAGTCGCGATAACCGACATCCATGCGGGCAAAGCCGCGGGCGGAAGCAAGTTTATAATAACAGAGGACCTGCAAACTATCTTTTCAATATCGAGGCAGCAAGTCATCCACCTGAAAGGCCTTAGTCTTCGACCTCACAGATCCTCGGAGGGGAGCCGGCAGCTGGCACGAACGCAAAGTAGTATTGCCGGACTATCGATAGTTTTAATCGGATAATACCATATAGTATCGATAGCAGTTTTCAAGCAACTTTATAAAGACTGTCTGTCTTACTTACTGTTGATAGTATCGATATTCTACGTAATATAGCTAAGCAATACTCTCGATAGTATTGTTCTTTATGAATACTATCGATACTTACGAAAACTATCGATAGTATTGTTTTCGATAGTAAACTTATCTTTAGTATAGTTCAAGAAACTATCGACAATCTATCGAAACGCTATCGATAGTTGACTATCGAGCTCCAACACTAACGCAAGTCACGGAGATCAGATGGCAGTCGCTCTATTACCGTCAAATCCCATGATTAAAAGCGTACCCTGGGCTCTGAAGCGTAAGCTGAAGATTCAACTAGGAAACACGCAAAGATGAAGAAACTCTGTGCTGCTCAATATGGTTATCATCGGAGCGTTTTTCCATTTGTTAGGGGTCCGATTCCGCTTAAACGGAAACTATCGATAGTCTATCGAAACGCTATCGATAGTTGACTATCGAGCTGCAACACTAACGCAAAGTCAATAAGCATTAACATAAATCCAATATTGGCACGTGCCTTCCACCTGGACTTATGAAAAATGGTGGACGCTTTAGATTGGCACCCGAGATGGAAAGTTTTGAATATAATCTATACTTAATTCTAAGTATCTCTCTCTCCCAATTTTGAGTCTCTCAAAATGGAGTAGCGTTTGAGTATTCGAGCGTTAGTCATTTATTTTCAATTAAACTAACTTATACTCGCGGCTTCCCTCGCGTAGATCCCCCATGTGCTTCTCAATACTGCTATTTAGATTATCCATATTTTAGGTTTGGTTAGTAAAATACTTACTCACTTTTTGTGTGTTGATGGATAAGCCACCAAGAAAAACCGATGCAACATGCTTTATTTGTTGAACAATTGCTCAAGACACACAAACATTTTTACCTATTCCTGCTTCTCTTTTCTTCGTAAATTATTATAATTGCCTGGCCGCCTGCTTGACTTCCGCCTTGCTTAGAATAAATACTGTTGGATGAATCCATCACCTCTATTATCCCCACCACAAATAGATTAATTTAATATATGCTAACACATTATCCGATATTTAGTTCATCATTTATCTTAACGCTTACTCGGTTTTATTTCAACTCTAAATATCATTGAAGTCTAAGTTCAAGGAAACACATTATCTTATTATTTATATCCATTTTAATTTTAATACTGGAATTGCTTCCCAAACGAGATAACGTGCAAAATTATATCAATAAGTATTATTTAATAGGTGTGACAAAGATGGCATGATGTATAAGAGAGAGAAAAGCGTACCTACCTAGTCACCGAATCTGTTATAATAACGTCACGACAAAGGTGTCTTTTATACATAATGGTTATTCGATATCAAAATTGGTTTTCTTGGAGCGTTTCAAAGTAATCTGTTCTTTCTGAGTAGCTTCAGAGGCATTTACCTTCAAATTTTAGCGGAAATAAATGATTGAATGAGTATATGCTGACTAGATTTCTAGCATGACTTTGCTTACTAGATTTAGGTATATATCACGGAGGATATATATTATACTAACTGTTCCCCGCGGCTTCGCCCCGCGTGGGACTCGGTTATATCGCGCCCAAAAGTAGCCTATGTTTGACCTCAGGTCGTTAACTACATCCCTACCAAATTTCATCACAATCGGTCCAGCAGTTTAGCCGTGAAGAGGTGACAGACAGACAGACAGACTTTCGCATTTATAATATTAGTATGGATATCATATCATATCTGACATTTCCATACTCTTTTTTTTTAGAGAAAATCGTGTGGTGGTTTCTCCACTTGCCTTTCACACCGTGGTTCATCTAGATTGCTCTAGCTGATTTCTGGCAAAAGCCCTTTCGGCTTTTCAGCCTATTTATTCGGCCCTCTGCCAGTAATAGTGACGCCACTGCTCGACACTAGGGGAAGACCTATTTACTGGCGGTCTTTAGTCGCCATGTCTTAAGACTCTTGTGGTGTTTTGTAGGTAAGCTCGTCCCACCGTCGTGATGATGATCATATCTATGTAATTTCTCTGTGGTATATATAAACAAAGAGGTTTAATTAACTGAATTTATAGTGAAGCACCTACTACGTGTTTGCCCACATTACGATCTCTGCTTGACCCAAAGGTTGACTGATAGATAATGGTTTCAGCATTAGGTTCGCCTATTGTGATATACAAATTTTGTGCAATAAAGTTGAAATAAATACTAGCTGTTGGTTACTTTGGGGCTAACTTAATCTATGTGATTTGTCCCTATATATATTTATATTTATTTATCTGGTAGGTAAACGTCACACGATGTGTTGGCCGAAATGTGATCGCCATTCCATCTATAGAATAGCGAGGAAAAATAATAGAATTTTTTTTTGATTCAATAACGTAACCCACTTTCGATAATTCCGCCATTGTACTTTTGTTTAAATTCTATACTTTTGTAATCACTTTTAATTCAATAAAAGAGTCAAAAATAAGCACATAAGCAATTACAAAGATACTTAATTAATATATATAAATATATATACTCTAAATAATGTACTCAAAAATAGTTGTCACAAGTTTACAACACAAAGGAATATTTATTAATCGAGCATCGTGGCAGTGTGTGTTGCAATTGCAATAGTTTAAAGTAGGTCACAGAGTCTGCATAAAATTAACTACACTTCACTCACATTTATAAATGAAACACTAATTTCGAGCCATAGCAGCGAATTAGAATCAATTATAGCTATAATACCCTTACTCTACAAATACTAAAGTGATGTGGTGTAAAAGTTGTCACACTTAAAACTATTTATTCTATTACTATAATTTTTAGCTAAATACTAAAAAAACCTTAAAAATATAAAACTATAACTAAATAAAATATATTATTAAAAGGAGTCCCTTTAGGCAAGGTTCCGAAGATACTGGCAGCGTTCCCCCTTTGAATAGCTAGACTATTTTTTTGTCCGAAAAAGCTGCCAGCTCTTGTTACGCTTGGTACTTGGTTATATCGCGCCATAACTCCCCATATACCAAATTTAATCAAATCGGTTCAGCGGTTAAGCTCTCTCTCAAGCGAACAGAAAAACAGACAGACGGACGGACAGACAGACAGACAGACTTTCGCATTCATAATAATAGTAAGGAGTTTGGAAGTATGAAAGTAAAGGATACAGATAAACATCGAAGATCCAGCCAGGCCAACCATAATTTTTTTTTTTATCTTGACCTAACCGGGGATCGAAAACGGGACCTCCCGAGTTGTGGACAGGCATGTTAGCCATTATGCCAGGGAGATCGCTGTGGAGGATGTGCCTGGTCTTACAACCAAATATGCCGAAGACTGTGCGAATGGAAGGAGAAGGAGAGAAGCAGACCTTGGGCTCTAAAGTAATCAGCTAAAAACGTGCAATCGGAAAAGAGCTAAGATAAAAGAAGGTAGAGAATAAGTATATACGAGTTATCCAGAGATAAACAGCCTCCAGAATTCTCTTCAAACAAGCGTAAGTATATTTTTATGAGTGCTCATAACCTCCCAATGTATAAAATGAAGGACGTTTGTAGATTTTTATATTTACTGGTTACAAAACTAGCATGATTAATAACCGTTTTCCTTCAAGTGGGCCGTAAGCTTGTATGTAAATCATTCTTATTAATAACGCTCATATAAAGCTGTAGAATGCTGCTTCGTACTATTTCGTAGCACTGTAATGTAGCACTGTTTCGTAGCAATGTGTCGTAGCACTGTTTCGTAGCACTGCTACTAAAGAATATATGCCGCTACGAAGATAGACTGATTTAAATATTAGTACTAAAACATTTTTTTCTATTATATACATGTGTCCAAAATACTCCAACTCTTTCTATTAAGATTGTAAATATCGATCAAAGGAACGGGGGAATATGTAGTCTCGTTAAAATTGGCTATAGATCCAAAACTTTACTATATATCTATATATATAAAAGAAAGTAGTGTTAGTTACATTATTTATAACTCAAGAACGGCTGAACTGATTTGGCTAAAAATTGGTGGGAGCTTTAGAACCAGGAGAAAGTCATAGGGTACTTTTCATCCCGGAAGAAAGCACTGTTCCCGAGGGAATTTCACCGGGGCGAAGCCGCGGGCAAAAGCCAGTAAACAAATAAAATTCATTTATTTTGGACCTTGTTCATAATTTGATTGAATGTATACAATATTACCTAATTAGTGGTAAAAAAAAAACTTAACGTATTATGTATGTAAAAACTTTACATATTTAGGACCATGATTAAAGCATCACACAGGGAAACACGCTTGGATATGTATGCGAATAAATGAATTGAATTGGATAATGAACTCCACAGATATAAATATAAATATAAGCATATACGGACAAAATCACACAGGTTGAGTAAGCCCCAAAGTAAGTTCGAAACTTGTGAGAGTACCTCGTACATACTCATCTCAACTATAGTATATTTCAGAACAAATAGATATATAAATAAACATCCAAAACCCAGGTCAATCAGAAAAACATCATTTTTCATCGTGGTCGGAGATCGAACCCAGAACCTCCCGATGATGAGATGAACCCCGTTAAACAGTTGAATAATAAAAAACGCGGATAAACCCACAGGCGACAGTTAATCAAAAATTATTATCCTTTTCCCAATAAATCCGTCCGAGACACCGTGGCGTGGCCGAAACAGCTCTTCAGACGAATTTCCATAACAAAGGCAAGGGTTTTGAGGGGGGATGGGGGGGAGGGGCTTATCGTGGCAGCCAGGCATCACTCCGAACTTTTTGTTAATCTCCCAATGTATAAAATGAAGGACGTTTGTAGATTTTTATATTTACTGGTTACAAAACTAGCATGATTAATAACCGTTTTCCTTCAAGTGGGCCGTAAGCTTGTATGTAAATCATTCTTATTAATAACGCTCATATAAAGCTGTAGAATGCTGCTTCGTACTATTTCGTAGCACTGTAATGTAGCACTGTTTCGTAGCAATGTGTCGTAGCACTGTTTCGTAGCACTGCTACTAAAGAATATATGCCGCTACGAAGATAGACTGATTTAAATATTAGTACTAAAACATTTTTTTCTATTATATACATGTGTCCAAAATACTCCAACTCTTTCTATTAAGATTGTAAATATCGATCAAAGGAACGGGGGAATATGTAGTCTCGTTAAAATTGGCTATAGATCCAAAACTTTACTATATATCTATATATATAAAAGAAAGTAGTGTTAGTTACATTATTTATAACTCAAGAACGGCTGAACTGATTTGGCTAAAAATTGGTGGGAGCTTTAGAACCAGGAGAAAGTCATAGGGTACTTTTCATCCCGGAAGAAAGCACTGTTCCCGAGGGAATTTCACCGGGGCGAAGCCGCGGGCAAAAGCCAGTAAACAAATAAAATTCATTTATTTTGGACCTTGTTCATAATTTGATTGAATGTATACAATATTACCTAATTAGTGGTAAAAAAAAAACTTAACGTATTATGTATGTAAAAACTTTACATATTTAGGACCATGATTAAAGCATCACACAGGGAAACACGCTTGGATATGTATGCGAATAAATGAATTGAATTGGATAATGAACTCCACAGATATAAATATAAATATAAGCATATACGGACAAAATCACACAGGTTGAGTAAGCCCCAAAGTAAGTTCGAAACTTGTGAGAGTACCTCGTACATACTCATCTCAACTATAGTATATTTCAGAACAAATAGATATATAAATAAACATCCAAAACCCAGGTCAATCAGAAAAACATCATTTTTCATCGTGGTCGGAGATCGAACCCAGAACCTCCCGATGATGAGATGAACCCCGTTAAACAGTTGAATAATAAAAAACGCGGATAAACCCACAGGCGACAGTTAATCAAAAATTATTATCCTTTTCCCAATAAATCCGTCCGAGACACCGTGGCGTGGCCGAAACAGCTCTTCAGACGAATTTCCATAACAAAGGCAAGGGTTTTGAGGGGGGATGGGGGGGAGGGGCTTATCGTGGCAGCCAGGCATCACTCCGAACTTTTTGTTTATCATAACGGATTTAGGATTCTTTATCAATTCCGACCATATCAAGTCCGGACTTTGAATGTCAACAATTGAAATATTCTTTTGTATTTTCTTCAATTTCCTTCACAATAAAGAAACGAATTTATTTATCGTTTACCTATTTCTTAGTAGCTATTGTCCGCGGCTGCGCTTGCGTGGTACTCGGTTATAACGCCCCAAAAAGTAGCAAATGTTTGAGTCCTTGCGGTCTTTCATTATATGCATGCCAAATTTTATCAAAATCGGTCCGGTTACAGAAATAGACTTTTGTATTTATATAGTATGGAAGTATGAATTTCAGAACATTGCCTGGAAGATTTTTTTTCTGGGTTAAGGCCGGTCATTCTTTAAAAGATGATTTTTACTTGTTTAAAAACATAATAACTGTACTGTTCACCCAAGATAATTTTTAATTCGTGAAACATACTTAACTACTTGTTATGAGGTGTAGGTACCTAAAATTACTAGTAAAGGCTGCCGTTTTTATAAAAAAAAACCATAATCATAAAATCACGACGCGTCCCACTTCCAAAACTTTTTATTATATCCCGTGACGTTATATAATTTATACAATTATGATTATTTTTTCATTTTTAGTGTTCCGTTCGTATCTCAAAAGGTTAAAATGAAACTTATAAGATCAATTTGTTATCCCTCTGTTTGTCAAACTATTTATCTGAGAAATGCATGAACGTAACTAATTGAAATACTTAAGCTACGATCTTTTTCGGCTGTGTAATAATCAAAATTATACGTAAACGTTATCAAAAGATATGACCGTAAATGTTGCAAATTTTCGTAAATTTTGCGAATCATATGGGAATTAAAAC
The DNA here is from genome assembly GCA_947044815.1 of Apomyelois bistriatella. Taxonomy (NCBI): domain Eukaryota; kingdom Metazoa; phylum Arthropoda; class Insecta; order Lepidoptera; family Pyralidae; genus Apomyelois; species Apomyelois bistriatella. The sequence continues at coordinate 9,600,430 of OX345704.1, read as the reverse complement.
CCATACTTCCTGTTACATAAGGTACTTCCCGTCGTCCTAAAATAATGAAACTTGGCAAAAAGCTATATCATACGCTCTTCCTTAGAAAAAGTCTAAAAACTATTTATTCGCTGTAAATTTAAGAACATGAACAAAAAATACATTAATAAAAACAAATCAAAGAAAAACAAAAATCATAAAATAAGTCTTAGTATTTGTGTGATGGTACGGAACCTTCAGAACGAGGGTAAACAGGCTCCCTGTCCCATAAATCATATGTGACCAAATCAATTATAACGGATGTTTGCAATTTTATGGATAGGAAATCGGTTAATTTAGTTAAGTTCAACTCATCATCATTTCGTGTAGGTGATAACGTCAATCGACCATGCACACCCTGGTGTCAGAGTTCTTCGGAACCGCCTCTCGGCCTCTGAATTAGTTTCTTTAACGACTATCAGATAGCAGCCGGGACCAACGGCTTAACGTGCCTTCCGAAGCACGGGATCATCTTAATTATCAATTAGGAGATTCACGCCTGCAATGTTCTAACCAAATTGGAAACAACTAAACAAAGTATGCTTCCCGTGGGAATCGAACCCTCGACCCCCGGATCTACAGGCAAAAGCCTTAACCACTAGAGCACAGAGGCAAGTTCAACTAAAATGCTATCAGTTAAACAGATTACTAAGCTTACAATAATCTCGCCTTATATCTGTCACCCGTGGATGTGGCGCCTTAAGATTAGCTCCAAGAAGACAAATGACCAGCGTGACTCTTAGTTTTTGGGCATTGACGCGGTGTCGGATTCTCGGAGGCGTGTATTGAAAATTACTGTTAATCACGCTTGTTACAACTTTTTGTGAGGATTTACTTCGCCTTTAGATCATTAGATAATCAAGATTGAAGTATTAGATGTTTTGATTGAATCCCTTCATTATATAAAACAAGTCGCTTTCACTGTCCCTATGTCCTTATGTATGCTTAAATCTTCAAAATTACGCAACGGATTTTGATGCGGTTTTTTTTTAATAGATAGAGTAATTCAAGGAAGAGGAAGGTTTTTATGTCCATGCGAAGCCGGGGCGGGTCGCTAGTACTTCATAAAATGTCAAGGTGCTGAAATTTAGAGTCTTCGTAGTTGCTTTGTTATTGTAATTTTAAATATTCCATTTGTGGACCTTTTCCCTTGCCATTAAAAATGATAGCATTTTATCAAAGCGAAACCAAAATTCAAGCGTTAGCGAAGAGCAAATGAGAATCGCTTCTTGGAGTGCCATTTTTAAGATGTATGACTCACCCAAAACCGGTGAGTCGCATGATTATCGTTCGAGTCACCGGGTTATGTCGCACGAAAATCATTCAACTTACCAATTTTGCTATGTCTTACCTTACACTTTGATTCTTACATTTCAAAAATATCACTCCTGAGTGTTTGACACCTGCAGGCCCATAACCCATTCCCAAAATTTACCCTGAATTCAAAATGACCATTTCCATTTACCAAATTGAAGACCATTTTTTTATTTTGTACCTTTATTTATTTCCATTTTCGTTCCACCCGAACTACAGAATAATGATGCTGTCAAAAGTTTTAATGTTACTTAACTATTTCTGATAACAGACAAAACTAAATTAAAATAAATTACGAACCAAAACTAGAACCAGTCAGTTAGTAGCCAGTTTATTACAAGAAATAAGATCGTAATATGTGTTAGTGTAAGGCGTTGACGCGCGCTCGTGGAGGTCAAGTACTATTTTATGGTTCCCTCGGCCTTGTGGGATGTTGTTTGTGTCATACACATGCCCAGAGTACGCCAGCATAAAATTGTGAGGATACAGATAGAATCCATACTGATACGAGTATTATTATTTATTTATTTAACATAATTAAATACAAATATAAATGGCAAATATAAATTTGTTAATGCAGGAGAAAGCAGAGATGAACACCTTTTTGAGGTAAGTCAAATGAGAGAACAAAAATATATTAAAACTATTAAAAGTATCACTGTCATTACATAGTATAAAACAAAATCGCTTTCTCTGTCCCTATGTAACTTTGTGTGCTTAAATCCTTAAAACTACGCAACGGATTTTGATGCGTTTTTTTAATAGATAGAGTGATTCAAGAGAAAGGTGTTTATGCCCATGCAAAGCCGGGGCGGATCGCTAGAATAAATCTAAACCTAAAAATTATAAATGCAAATCTGGCTTTCTGCCACTTACAATTTCACGGCTAAACCGCTGGACCGAGATTGATGAAATTTTTATGGTTATAGTAAAGGATCAGGGGTCAAACATAGGCTGCTTTTGGAGCCTTCTTTATTTTATTCTCATATACATTATGCGCATGTATAGTAGATGAATGAAGAATGCTTTGGCTTAAATAAGATTAGGAATTAAGACGATTTGGTTTATCTCTGTCTTATTATTAGTAATATGAAAAAAATATTGAATTCTAGGGTTCCGTACGTAAAATCGACACAACAGAACTGTTTTAGGATCACTCGTGTATCTGTGTGTCTGTATATTATAGCCAATTTATGGTAGGTACAAATTAATATCGTTACTTCCTTGCGAGTCGACAGGCAAATTATATTTATGATGATCAATAAAAACATAAAAATATTATATTGTCTGAATTTTTATTAAGAGAATTACAAAAATTTCAATTAGTAATACATAGTTCACTTAATTCTACCTTTTCAGACGTAAACTATAGTGAGAATTAAATCGAGGTACTCTGCTACATATAAAGTAATTTCAGGGGCTTCGTACAGGTCACTACTAGTAAAATTGTGTAAAAAAATTTTTAAAAAATTTATTTATTTTACCTTTTCAGACGTAAACTATAGTGATAATTAAATCGAGCTACTCTGCTACATATAAAGTCACTTCTTCACTCTTACATTCTTTACTTCACATATAAGGTCACTTAGTAAGTTTGTGTGAAAAAATGTTAATAATTAATGTTAAAAGCAGTCCACTCGCCGGTCAGACCAAAAAGGTCAAAGGGCCAGGTCAACGCACTGTCTGTTCAAGGTTTAATAGTGCAAAAAGTGCTGCGTCAGATTGCAGGAGTGATATTTTTGAAATGAATGAAATACGCAAAATCGGTGAGTCAAATGATTTTCGTTCGTCTCACGGGTTATGTCGAATGAAAATCATTCGAAAACGAACGATAATCTTTCTACCTCACGGTTTTGTTACTTGATTTTTAGTCAGGTTAATTATAGTAACATATACTGTATATTTTTTTATTATTTTATCGCCTAATTTGCTATTTTGTGTTATAAATAAATATATTACAATGATGTAAAGGGCGGACTTAAAACCGAAAGCGTTTTCTATCAGTTAACCAAGAGGTTGTGCGGAGAAATAATAATTTAAAGGAAAGTGCAATCTACATTCTTGATTTTTACGTTTAATTATCATCATTAATTATCTCTAAAACTATTGGGAAGATTAGTACCTATGCCAAAATCAAAGAGTTTGATCAGTATTAAACAAATGAATGCAATTACACGAACTAAAACGAAGCTCACACGAGTTGGTTATGTATATTTATTATTCTAATTCTCAGCTACATTGGCCTCTTCAAGACCGTCTGAAATTAAACATATTATAATTTAATTCATCCCATTAATTATTCATTGGCACACACCCACCTGTCACCTCACAATTAAGTTAATCGCTTAGCTACATAATGAGCGCGTCACAAATCAGCTGAGTAAATTGGGTCCAACCTCCAGGTGCCAGAAGTGGGGGAAACCGCCAGGGAGGGGTATACCATTCATAAAACTGAGCTCGATCGATATAAAACGTCTCACCTACTACGTAACTTCAACCGTAATTACATTTGGAATTTTTGTAGCATCCATTGCGCGCTGGTTTCGTATTTTAAAGTCTGACTCTAGATGTTAAAGAGCATTGGAAGTGGTCCACTGAAAAACCGGTTGTTTTAGTTAAAATTCGAGGATTTTTTCAGCATTGAAAAAAGATTTCAGATAAGATCATTTTGTTTTTAGAATTGATAATATTTATGTTGGTTTATTTCTGAAATCTAAATTGGAATAACACCGAAATAGCGAATTGTTTTGGAATTATTGACACTTTACACAAATTGTTTCGGAAAACAATTATCGTTATGTTTTAACACTGAGATCAAGGTTTAGACCTAATCGGGTGGTAGTTCCCTGCTATTTTTGAGAAGTATGACCTACACAAAACCGGTGACACGAATGGTTTTCGTTCTTTTTCTAAAACTCAATTTTTGAACCGTTCGAAAACGAACGGTTTCGTGCCTATGTCGCATGATTTGAAACGAGTGGTCGGGACCACTCGTTTACGAATGATTTAGTCGTGAAACGTTCGTTCTAATGTCAAATCAAACACAATTGACTTACCTTTGATTATACTTTTTTTTAAATATATAACATTCCTTTCTACAAATATTTTGTTTCGATTGTTACCGATCCGTCAGTAACTTTGCGTGAAATTAAGTATTTCGTGTTTCGATCTTTTCATTTATAACGTAGGTAGAATTTACTAATTACTTAAGGTATGTGTGAGGAGAGAAGATAAATCCAGGTTTCAGCGAATCGCACAATATTTATTATTTGTACTTTACAAAAGGTTAGACTCTTAAGGATAACCGTTAATGAGAGATTATAGGGGTCGTGAGATCAAAGTAGGCACGAGATCCAGTCAGGCAGCCGCTATGAAATAGCCAGCCACTTAACTTGAGATGGTGAGATCAGCCGAAAGAGGTCTTCCACTGGACGCGCGCAGCCTTATATATGGCCCTCGGGGGTGATGCGGTGCGGGGCAGCGAGGAAGGACCGCCGTAGGAGAATGCGCGACGTCACACATTCTACTGGCAATATCGCTAGTCGAACGATTTTAAAAATACGGAAAAAATTTAACGTATGACATAGATGTCGAGCGTGACATAAAATTATGCACCTAAAATTCGTGACATAAATCGGTAAATCATACTTCTCAAAAATAGCACTCCTCAGATATACTGACGTATATAGCGATTCAAAGAGTTATGCTGTGACTGTTATTTTGAGCACAGTACCATTTAGGGTTTATATTTTTTCTAAGTGTTTAATTTAACTAAATTAAACTTAGTTTTGAAATTTATTTAAAGTGTTGTAGTATTGGAAGCATCTATATTACAGGCTACATTATAAATTCCATTTACCCTTCAGAGCCCAGTGTATGCTTTTAAATATGGCCCTGATTTGTCGGTACTGCTAATTCCAAGAATCAACTGTCAGACCTCCGTAACCATTTTTTACAGGGAAAAGGACTGATTCAAGCTAGGCCACGCAATCGCCGTCGTTTGACGCAAGCTATGGTTACGAACACAGTACATACGCCTCGCTAGGTTATCGCGCTCTTCATCTTTGGGATAACTATCGTTGATGACGGCTACCTGTCGTTCATTTTTTTTTTAAATCTCTATTAATCCCTTTATAGCCTTTTAAGGTACCAAAGAGGACAAAAATTTGTTTTTTTTTTTTTTGCATTTTTTCTATCATTTCGTAGCTCTAAGCTTTACAAAACGCGGCGCGCTCAGAAGATAAAGATCTTAATTTATGTAACAGGGAATAATGCTTTCATTATTTTTTCCATCAAGACGGCTTTCATTCGGTGTAATGGAATTAAAGTAAATGATCATTCTGCTCTTGTCCTCTAAGTAAACTCATATTTATTAATTATGCGTATTATTTTTCTTTTTTTTCTCAAATTTATACTTTTCTAATTTTAATTACGGAGTCTCCCTTTTTCTGTGTTTTATATTGTGGAATCAATGGTCTTTCTGTACAATGAAGTTTTTACCTTACATACATATAGGTATACATACACAGCGATAAACAGCCAGCTGATCTCGCAATTTCATATTTGAAGGGATTATTGGCCTTATCATGCCTCTCATTATTCATGTATAAAAATGATAATTAACACGCGCAAAGCTAAACAAATTAAAATGTATTGGATTTGTTGGAAATGCTGTTTGAGTGGAATTCGCCAACTTTAGGAAATGGTGCAAAAATTTAAGACGTTTGTAAGTATGTAATTTGCGCCAGAATCCTCAAATCTGCAAAAACTATATTTAACTAGCCGTCCACCCCGGCTAATTCCATGGTACATACATAGCTTATGGCACTCAGGAATAACCTATCTTTCGAACGGTGTAAAAAAATTTAAATCGGTCCAGTAGTTACTGATTTTATTCATTATACACACACAAAAATACAAACCTTTACTTTTTATAATATTAGTGTAGGAGTGTAGATGTAGAAGAGTAGATCGTGTACAAGCGTAGACTAACAAAAGTCTTTACCCTCAGCAAGTTCTTGACAAAATAAATTATAAGTCTATCGAGGCATTCTAGGCGGGTGCGAGCCATGTATTTAAATATTAACTTTTTAATTTAACAGTGAAGCGATAACGGGCTGAGGCGCCACAGCCACTCAGCCACCGAATGCAAGTTTAAATTCGGAATGTCTCGAGTTGTGGTGAACTTTTTTTTAAATCAGACCGAAATACACTCGAAAAGAAACGTGAGCCTTAACGAGGCGCGAGGTCTGTTTCATGGATTTGTTATTTAAACATATTAAACAATTGTAAACTGCGAACTTAAAGCCTGTTATCTACCAACCTTATAAAAAAAACAATGACCACCATTCATACAGTGTTAAAATAGAGCCAGTCAGGGTCAGCCTCGAAAAATATACTGCGACTAAATCGCAGAAATCTCAAAGGAAGATATTATGAGGACCCAAATTTAGCGCGACACGGTGTAGGCGGCGTGTATGACTAGAGTGATGAGTGTAAAGGAAGCGTGGTATGTAAGGCTCATAGCTATAGATTTAAAAAAAATTGCCTGGCGTCTAACCGCGCGCGCTTTTCTTATTCTATGATCATAGCAAATAAAAATCTTTAGTCTCTACCTACGCCTTCAAAATATAGGTTTTATGTTATGTAACATAATCTCTCTCTCTGTCTCTCTCTCTATCTCTCTCTCCCTCTACCTTTCTCTAAACTTAGCGACTATTCGGTTGCGTCCACAGCTGATTTATTTGGAGCCCAGAATCCGCTTTCCTGCTTCTCCACTTCCACTTTGCCCGGTCTTCGGCATCCTTGGTTGTAAGACCATTAGCACGATATTAAATTTTGAATGTGCCTCTAGAGCGATATCTACGTGTACGTCCTTATAACCTGGCCCAGTAAGCCCATCAATAAATTTTCATAAAATGTCAGCTTCATTACGACCGGTATCAACATTAACAACTCAATTAATCAAAACTTGGACCGCTGCTGGTCGTGAAGAGGGAAAATAAAATAAAATCTCATTGAGAGGTTCTGCACACGGCCACGGATTTTTAGTATTTAATTTGTATGGGAGCGTGTAAATAGAAGGTGTCAAATGAAATAGTGTTCCCCTTATCATACTTACCATACTTTATCTGCTCGGGAGTGTACCTAGTTTATATGACCGGAGTGCGAATCCTCCTTCCCGAAGCCCGCTTTATCTACCCTATTCTGCCCTCATAGAGCCCCCTATATTGCATCATGTGTAGGGTCATTGAGATGGCCTCGCTTAGGTAAGCATACATGCTTGGCATAAAGTAAGTTAAATTAACATTTTTCATTAACACAAAAAGAAGAAAAACCAACACTAAGTCTCCATCTTATTTTTGTGTCTATGATATAATTTTTTTTGTTAGTTTAAAAACATGGAAATATTTAAACAGAGTCCGGACTCAGGTCGGCCTAAGTAACAACATATACCTATACAAATAGGGTACGACTCAGAGGATACCTGCAGGTGTGGTGTCTCTTCCCAGACCATGACGCATCTACGGTCTTGGCCTGCGTGCCCAGCCACTTGCTCGCTTGGGGACCTGTACGAAGCCACTGACAACACCTTGTTAGTGGCGGAGTTTGGTCCTCACAAATATATATCAGACAGCGTAGAGTCGCTAAGAAAAGCTCAAAAACAAGCCATTTTAAAAGCTCTGTCAGAGGTCTGAGGAAACGTATAAGTAGGGAATTTGAACACTTTTCATTCATATTTAGTGATTGTCGGCAGGTAAAAACCCAAATGGTATTTACCCGATTTGGGTATAAACCCGTTTATCAGGGTAAATACCCTGGATTTGGGTATTTTTCCGGTATTTACCTGCTATGTTACATATTAATAAATTTTGTTATCAAGTTCGACTCCCTCTTTACTGATTTCTTTTTCTCAACATTTTACAGACATGAATTAAATATGAAGAAACCCTCGCAGTTAAGTGGTGTTCAGTACATACTTTTAACTATTTAGCGAAAATCCATTATCGAAGTTGAGACGGCAAACTTCATCGAAAGCTCGGAAAGTACAGTGGGCTACAAAGATACCACTTAGCCGTAACACTCACATCTAAGGTGACTTTACTTTATGTGGCTTACTGTACTCGTAAAGAAGAGTTTGGATGCAAAAGCACTTAATTCAGAATGAGCAAAATTAGATATTTGAATATATTCATCCTTTGATTAAAAGTTTTCTTCATATTATGAGCTGCTTTTAACTTCTGTTGTATTTTTGAGTAGATAAACAGGGCGATATGGCCTGTTAAAAGAGTTACGGAGGTCAGACGGCAGTCGCTCCATTGTAATAACCAGTTCCGCCAATAATTGTTTATAATTAATGATTAATAGCGTACCCTGGCCTCTGAAACGTAAGCTGAAGATGTAACCGGGAAACACGCTCGGACGAAGAAAAAGAAACAGGCCTATATGGCTCACTTGATGGAGATTGGTTACCGTAACCTATGGACACACACCAGGAGTATGTATAAACGGAGGCAGACCTTTAAAAAAAATTTTGAACTTGACCCTCCGAAACCTAAGTGCGCCAGAGTTACATTCTGCGCCATGGCTCATCAGTTTACGCCCATCTTCTTCTCTTTTTACTATCACTCTATCCATACTTCCATACTATCCATACTTCCATACTTCCATACTTCCATATCCATACTTCCATACTAATATTATAAATGCGAAAGTCTGTCTGTCTGTCTGTCTGTCACCTCTTCACGGCTAAACTGCTGGACCGATTGTGATGAAATTTGGTAGGGATGTAGTTAACGACCTGAGGTCAAACATAGGCTACTTTTGGGCGCGATATAACCGAGTCCCACGCGGGGCGAAGCCGCGGGGAACTAATAAAAATAAAAGTAATAAAAATAAAACATTTCGACGAATTGAGAACCTCCTTCTTTTTTTGCAGTCGGTTAAAAACAAAAAAGGAATAGACTAATCCCCTTTGTTATGCAACTTTCAACTAAAATGTGTTTTGGCTCGTTCTTTTACGGTAAATTTCGATAAGAGAGAAAGGGCCAAAACATATTTTAGTTGAAACGGCTTGACAAACGTTTGTTAATTTTTATGAATAAGGGGGAAAATGTATTATTGGTTAATGACTTACATATCTATATCTATACATATAATAAAATATTTTGTCTGTACCATCAGTAATTTTGACTGAAATTGATAGAGGGATATTTAAAATGAATAATAGAAAGCAAAAATTTTTTATTTTATTTTTTGTCTGTCTGTATGTATAATCACGCTCATCTCCGGAAGTACTGAACCGATTTGTTTAAAACTTTCACCAATTGTTTTGTTTTAACTCGAAAGAACATCTAAAGTTTGTTTCATTAAAATCGCTTCATTAAAAAGAAAGTTATCGTCATTTGAATGAATTCAAGGCATGTTCGCCTGCAAATAATAACAACTTCGAACGAATGCACCAAAATGGATAATTATTTTTTTGTGTTAGTTATTGTCATGATAAACTTTGTATATAAGAAAAGGGCAATTCCCACGATAACGGGAACGAACCAATACTTACCGTGTTCATCTTTGTATCGTCGACATAGAGAGAACATTCCGCGGGCTGGCGAACACCTGAAAACAAAACGTGCTCTTATCATCAAATAAACGGCAACGCACGCGTGACATCCCTGGTTTTACAAGCGTCCGTAGGCTAGGGTAATCGCATACTATCAGGTGGGTTGTATGCCTGTTTGCCTATTAAATCCATACTTATATTATTAGTGGACCGATTTTGATGAAGAAGAGAGAAGAAGAGTATTTCTTTAGAGTCCTACCCGCGGTAAAAGAGAGAGGGAGTGGTCTTTTCTTGCACCGAATAAAACGTGGTCTCGAGATAATATTTGCGTACAAATTTATAAATAGTTTTTTTTTTAGCTATTTATGTCCCACTGCTGGGCACAAGCCTCCCCACTAAAAAATAGGCTCATGTTTTGACTGCCTCGGTTCATACTGATAGGTACATGAAGCGAGGAAAGCCTAAAACTAGAAGGTCAGACAAATACTGAAAATAAAAAAAATCGTAGAACATTTTTTTAGTCCGTATCATATTGAAGTTTGTAGCTACGAGTGCTACGACGAGTTTACTACGCCAAATTTTAAGTGCTACGAGTATACTACGATTCAATAATCGTAGCATTCGTAGCAGTCGTGACTGGTATTATTTTATATTTATTGGTGGTATAAGGGAGATAGTGTTAACGACGAAGGATGTCTGAGGAATGTAGCATGTGGAATCCTTTAGTTTCTACCTATCCCTACTGGGAGAAAGATATAATTATAATGTGTAAGTTGGAATTGCGTCTCACGTTCCCGGACTCAACATTAAATGTAGCTGAGGTGTCCACAAGGGAAACGCTATGATAATAAGAAGAGAAAATATTTAATTTTATTTATTTCTTAACAACTGATTCTATTTTTGACAAAACCTAACAAATAAAATTTAACTACTGAAAACTCGGATAAAAAATATCGAACTATTCCCGCCATTTGTATCCTGCGAGCATCAACCTCTCAGCCTTTCACCTTGTAGAGGTTAATAGGTAATACCCAGAAGATCAATCAACGGTACATTGCTTACAGAATAATGTAAGTGATGTCTAATTGGGAAGCCAAGTGGGCCTGGTATAGCTGAAAGATTTTAGGCCTCGTGGTCCGACCGGCCGAGTCCAATAGTCAGACGACGAAGATTTTTTTTTCCTGTTGGTTCGATTGATCGGACTCTAAAGTTCTCGTGGTCCGATAGTCGAACTAGCGGGAAATCTAAATTTCTTAATAGTCCAACGATCCGACTATGAGGTTGGTATTTTTTCCTTCTGAACAGTACGAACTGTACATATTGCGTCGACACGAATTACTTTATTCAAAGTCATCATCATTATCACCAGCTTTCTAAAATTCGCTGCTGGGCCATAAGCCCCCCTCTGTCTACTACAACAGGGATATGATATGAATAAATCCATCTCCTTAAGCTCATACCCAATGCTCTTCTTTTTACAAATTTTAAATTTCTTTTTCTTTTTTTATTCAGCCAGCCTCGTTTCACTACGTCATCCTTCCCAATTCTCAGTCACCGCAATCCAATGGTTGCCAGCAACCTTCCTAATATCATCGACCCATCTGGCCGCCGGAGGTCCAGTACTTCCCTTTCCATTTCTAGGGTACCCGCTCCGTCTTCATCTTCTTAGCGAGTCGACTCTGGATAATTTATATTTGTGAGTATTAGACCTGACTATATCACTGACAAGGCGTTGTCAGGGGTTTCGTTAAGGTCCCCGAGCGTACAGGTGGCTGGGCACGCAGGGCAAGGTAGAAGATGTGCCATGGTCTGGCGAGGGACACCACACCTGCAGGTATCTTCTGAGCTGTGCCCCCATTCCGTTACAGCCTTATTCCACTTACCATGGATCTTTATAGCCATGTGACCTGTCCAGTTCTGTTTTAGAGTTGCAGCCCCTAGAGAGTACGTCGTGAACTCTAGTTCTTCGTCGGGTCTCCGATGATCAGTTTCATCGTCATCCAAACGTAGCAATAACATCTTAGCTTACATTTCAGTCCTGGTTGAGTCCTGGGTAACCTTTATGGTCCTCATCATCATGTCGTGTGGGTTACACCATGCATATCCTGGTGACAGAGTTTAACTCTGATTTACGAACTTAATTGTTTAAGAATATGAAGGTTAAAGAACCTGAGGATCTGTCTGACTGCCCCGTTAGAGATTTCGAGGTGTATGTATCTGTGTGAAATAAATCTACTTCAAGGTCATTTTTAGTTAACAAAATAATGCTATGTTTCACCCAATTACCTATATAAAAATCCATCAATGGGTAGGGTTACCATGTGGACAAACACGGGCCGCTTTGCCAAAGACAAATAATTTAATACCCAAATCAATATAAATAGCTATAAAATTAAGGTTTTATAATAATTAAAGTGCATGTTCTTCAATAAATAAAAAAAAAATATACGCCGGCCCATAAAATGTAAATTCTTTACTCGATCCTACATAATATACTTAACTCGTACGAACCTGGAGAGGTCTAGTGCCGGCGTCTGGCTGCGACTGGAGCCACAATCAAACCCATTTTGAAAATTGCTTTTATAGAATAAATCGAAAAAATCTAATTAAAAAATTGAATTTGATAACAGAACGAGCACTGCACTATTGAAAAAAAAAGTTCATCACATGTGTGTGATAGCGCGGAGATGGCTAAGCGGACAGTAGCGACGGAGGTTGTATAGCGACTGAAGGGAAAGCTTCGGGTGATCGGCTTTCCCGACGGGGCTCGGCCAAACTCGGCTCGGGTCGGGGGAGCCTTTCAGGAGAAATAGGGACTCCATCAGTAGTAAATAATGCTCACACAATAGACCTGACGTCCATTTCGGTGCCGATGAAAAATGCAAACGGTCTTGCATCTTAATGATTACTCTGTCTAGTAAACAAAATCTTATATATATAAAAGAAAGTCGTGTTAGTTACTTCACTTATAACTCAAGAACGGCTGAACCGATTTAGCTGAAAATTGTCAGGGAGGTAGTTTAGAGCCAGGAGAAGGACATAGGATACTTTTTATCCCGGGAAGCCCACGCGGGCGAAGCCGCGGGCAAAAGCTAGTAATCTATATATATATATATATATATATAAAAGAAAGTCGTGTTAGTTACTTCACTTATAACTCAAGAACGGCTGAACCGATTTAGCTGAAAATTGTCAGGGAGGCAGTTTAGAGCCAGGAGATGGACATAGGATACTTTTTATCCCGGGAAAAAGATCCCGAGGGAAGTTCACGCGGGCGAAGCCGCGGGCAAAAGCTAGTAATGTATAAATTGATCCACAATGATATTATCTGATACATTATTTTCATCGTTTTAAATAAATATATCCGACGTGAGGTTTTCGGTTGAATATATTTACCGCTTTCCATAAATGTCGTAAAAGGCGATTAAGGTCTTGTGGTAATTGTTAAATCCTGAAAATCGTGTTAATTGGGGGATAATCAAATTTTCCTATAGAAAACATAGAAAGTGGATTTGATGCCTCTATCCTTTGTGTTTTTAACCTAAATAGCTAGGATCTGCACTTTTGATTTAGTATAAAAATTCGTAAGGCGCCCCCTGGCGGTGTATAACGTTAAGGTTTCCATAGAAAATACCAACTACTTACATACACTAGCAAGCAACTGAAATTTTCTCTAATACTCTTATTATCACTGGCCTCTACGCCACGTGCAACCAAAAATAACGTTAGGACAAAAAAAATGAACTAAGTAGTTTTAAAATGTAGCTCACCTTTTTAATAAATATTAATTATTTAGGGCAAAATCCATAGTCAGCTTAATTTAAAAAAAATGTTGGTAGAGACTGCGCACGATTTCATACTTATGCGGTAATCAGTGTAAGTAGCAATGATTACAATCGATGCGGTGCAGTCACACTGATTTACACGCTCGACTTTCACAAAAGTCCTGAAATTGAATTAAACCAGCCGACCTGCGGGAACGTAATCACTTTACACGCGATTACAGGCCCCTATAAGTTGATTTTGTTTTATTACACACTTAATTTTTCCCGCAGCTTCGCTTGCATAAATCCCAGGGTACATTCCTTTTTTCCTGGAAGTACCTTGTGAAGCTTAACATGCCGTTGCACGAAATCTCCCTCTAATACGACATTTAGGCGATTCTAGTCTGCAATGTTCTAACTAAATTGGAAACAACATAATATGCTTCCCGTGAGATTCAAACTCACGACTTCTAAGATCTTCAAATCCGTTTGGTAGTCCTTTTTTCAAATGCGTCTGGTAGTCAAACAAACCGACTTTTCAGGTTTGTTATCTAAGTAGGTATATAGATTGCACGTTGAATACAGTTATCATGTCGAGGGCAGATAAATATGGTTAGTACCCTACGAATAACACATCATTATCATCATTTCGTGTCGCTGTCACGGTCAATTGATCATGCACATATTGGTGTCAGTTTTTCGGAACTCGGGCTCTGTCGTGGTACCTTGATTCAAGTCTGCAATGTTCTAACGAAACTGGAAACAACTAAACAAAGTATGTTAGTACCACAGAGCATATAAATGTGTCGACCATCAGACGATCAATTTTATGTACCATTTTTGCAACCATATTTTATGCAAATGTTCTAAATGTTCTATTCTATAACTCATTTATATCGCTCAAAATTATTTCTGCCCACTCTAATCTGCCACAAACTGTACATGTTATAAGTACTTCCGCCACGATTCGTGCTTCCCGGCTGGTGAGAGCTCAAAAACCCGTCAAATGAAATGACATAAGCCAGAGACGGGTCTGGTAGGGCGGGGCCGGGCCCTAGTGACCGGGCGCCGGCCGGGTGACCCGGTCACGGCGTGACCCGGTTGCAGCCCGGCATGCAACGGCCGAAGCACTTGCATCCCCCGATTGATTCTAGAGCTTTTCGTATAATATCGTATTAGGTTCTATGCTACCTACTTTATAAGCTTTTATTGAAATAAAATGAAAGTTGGATGTTTATCCATATACTTCTTTCTATACTGATATTATAAATGTGAAAGTCTGTCTGTCTATCTGTTAAGCTTTCATGGTTAAGCCGCTGGCCCGATTTTGATGAAATTTGGTATGGATATATTTAAGGACCTGGAGTCAAATATAGCTACTTTTGAGCATAATATATAACATAGTCCCTCGCGGTTGGAAACGCGGGCATCAGCTAATCCATACTATCCATACTAATATTATAAATGCGAAAGTCTGTCTGTCTGTCTGTCTGTCTGTCTGTCTATCACCTCTTCACGGCTAAACTGCTGGACCGATTGTGATGCAATTTGGTAGGGATGTAGTTAACGACCTGAGGTCAAACATAGGCTTAATATATAAACTTTTGAGCGCGATATAACCGAGTACCACGCGGGGCGAAGCCGCGGGGAACAGCTAGTTTAATATAAGTCGAGAATTGTAAGCTAATTTCATATTGTTGTTTGTTATTCTTCCATCTTTACCAATGAATTACCTTGAGACTCCCAAACACACCTTGGGCTCATTAGATTTCATAATGAGAAAGAGAGATGACTTGAGCACAGGCTCACATTTTAGCAGACTATAGGCTCCAAAATGATAAAAATTGACTGAAGTTCCTATCAAAGTTTTTATACTCTTCAATGTATAATATTACTTTAATAAACATTTAGTCAGCTAACATTTTACAATATTTTTGAAACATTAAATATAAATACTTACTATTTATATCAAAACATAACAAAAGTAGGTACAAAGAAAGTACACATATTTTTTAAGAAATATATAAATTTACATTTTAAATGAAATGACGAGATCTAAAACTTTTTCTCGATCGAACCTTTCATGTCTTTAGACAATGCAGTACTATTAAATGTTAAAGTTCCGTCGTAAAAACTTCCTAAAAATTTAACATGGCCATCCTTATTTAAATCCTTCTCAAAGACATCATATTCAGCATCAGACAGGAATGAAACCTGCGAAGCGTCTGGCACAAGGGATATACTTTTTACAACAAATTTGATAACTTTCTTGAGATTGGTCAATTCCTTTTTTAATTTCGCCACCAAATTTGTTTTAGACTGCAATAGTGCCTGCAATTTCTCATTTTCTAGTTGAAGTCTTAGACATTTCTCTTGTGCTTCTAACTCATTAGAATACGCCAAGTCTATTTGTTTCTTCATTTCTGTAAGGATTATCTTGAATCCTTTTGTGGTTTTCATTAAGCTAACATTGGATTTGTTTAATTCTTTCATTAATATTTCGTTGGTTTCTTCCAGATCCCTAATTTTGAGGTGTTGAACGTTGATATTAATGTCGTCGGCCGACAGTTTCTTCCTTGGTTGGTGTGCTACTTCCTTGACGATAACTTCCACTGCTGTAGTGTTGTTTCTAAATACTTCATAGGATGTACCAGGCTCTGCTTTGGCTTTCTTATCGCTACTGGATTCTGATCTTATTGTTATTACAGCCTCGGAAGATGGGTGACGATTAGAAACGTTAGAGACGTTCGAGTCAGTCATGTTATTGTTATTACTTTATACTGTAAATAATTTCAAAAATATTTTTTGTGTTTGCGATATAATGACAGTATGATGACAGTGACGGAATCTTTATTCTTGAATATATTCTACTCACGGGTTCCTGTTTATTACTCTATTAAATTCTGAGGATAAGTTCATTTTATTATGAGTTGGCTTTTTAGAAAAATTAGTCAAATTGGGATAGAGAAAGGGAATGTGTTTTTTTTATACACTATCAAACAGGCATACGGCCCACCTGATGGGAAGCGGTAACCGCACCAGTGTTGAAAGTAAAAAAAATTGAACTGAAACCATGGATTCATAGGACTTGGGCGGACTTACCGTAACATCTATTGTATATTTTCTTTGCTTTAGGGACTCATGTGACTCAACCAAAAGACTTTATAAATGAAGATTGCAAACGATAATTAAAAACAGTTTTTGGCAACACATACCGATTGAGTCGTGACTGACACTAAACGAATGACTTTTAAAGTGAGTCAATTCGGTAATGTTGACTTACTATCAACGTTACCGAATTGTCAAGTCAGTCAAGCGGCGATAGTGCAATGTCGTGCATTTACCATCCTACCATATAAACGAGTTTGGTATGGATTTTTGTTGATGATGATTTGGCTGAAATTTGGAACGGAGATTGCTTAGACCCTGGAACAACACATATGTGGAATTTTCACGGGAGCGTTGCGTCGGGCTCCAGCTAGTTATAGTTCTCAATTTGTATGGAACATCAAAAAAAATTTTTCGTATTTCGACATGTTTATTTGGGAAAGTTGTTCAGTTTAGTGGTCTGAATCTACCCTTAAAATATTTGCAGTTGATTTAAATTCACCTTATATAATCGAAGCAGAACAAAAATTGCGTAATTCCATAACTTCTACGTAAGCAACCCTACAAAATCAGGATAAAGGACTTCGAACGCTTGTTCATTGAGTTATTTATACCTCTGTAGGGTCACGTGCTGATCCGATGCAATGCAAGTAGTTAATCCCTACTGCAACTTGCTTACAACAACTTACCATTCATTATTAATCGAAACGAATCCCGATTGCACCTAAAGCCTCAAGTGATGCCAGAATAAATTTAATTAACAATTAATTGGCTGCGGGACCGCGTACCCCTCTTTCGCGCTCGTATAAAACAGAGAAAATTCTTGTAAAAATGTTAAGTTCTTTATTTTAACAACATGAGAGCTTATTTAATATTACTTAACACTTACTGACAGTCAACGCGGTCTCTACCCCAAATATAATCAAATTGATTTGTTCCCTCGATGAACTATAGCTCTACCCAGATTTTATTATGATAATCTATGATACCTTTTTATCTACGTTGATACCGTGCTTCGTAAGGCACATTTAGCCGTTGGTCCCGGCTGCCATCTGATAGTCGTTAAATAAACCACGGCAGAATCAGAGAGGCGGTTCCGAAGGACTCCGACACCAGGGTGAATGGTCAATTAACAAAAATAAAATGATGGTCTAAAAGATGATGATAAATAAAAGAATAAGTTAGTACCTTATTTAACTAGCTTACTGGGTAAGTCATTACCCGAGAACCTCTCAATTACTTTGGGGCTTATTGCTGGGAGCGAAATCTTATAACGACCGGGGTCAAGAGGCTCGGCTAGTCAACCATGAAATTGCACGTCTAAGACGATGGATTTTATAGTTTGATGAAGCGTAAATCAAACTTGAAGATAGTTAAAGTACTTAAGAACTACTACATTCATCGATGAGAAAAATTTGCGAAACAAACAATTTGCCATTTTAATAATAAATTCTATTTTTATTTTATTTTTTCAAATTTATGTACACAGAAAAATATACAAAAGAAAAAACATAGAATATAAAACATTAGTACAAGGGTTCTGTGTTATTTTTATTTACTGTATGCAATTTGAACTTTAACAGATTAGAAAAACAAACACCTAGGTGTACAGGGTCAATTGACCTAGTACTCGCATAGACTACAAATAAGTAATATTATGTATTTAACAAACATAAAAAAAACATCGGTTGAAAATAACATTTTACAAACGCTTGCTTTTGATTCGTCTCCGTGTCTAGCACTTAATGGCAGAAGACGGCAGATGTGCCCTAGATTCAAACACGCTCCAGCATTTTCTTCGGTGTCCACGCGGTTCTTGGAGAGCTCCGCACTATTTCCTTGATTAAATACCTGCTGATTATACTATACTAGATGTTGGAGATTTTGTATTTTATTTCCGTGTTTGACTCATAAAAATCCACATATATTTTTATTAAAACTACATTCATCCAAGGCAACTAAAAGCAAAAATTCATATAAAATTAATAATAATAATTTAAGCGAAAAAAATCAAATTAGTTTCTTAAAATAGTCTAAATTTTCAGTAAAAAATATTTATTATATTTATTACTTAGCAAACCCAATTGTTTTTGATTTGTTTGTATATTCCATGTCTGTTATATTGCTTGCTTGATAAAAGTAAAGTTTGTTAAGTCAATCGACCTACACTTGTACTGAAATGGTTTATTTAATGCTTAAACTCAAATTTTGTGAATTGACGTTTTTGAAGAAAATGCTGCTGTGGAGTTTGTAGCGCCACTTCTTCTCCACTTGCGCTTTGGAAGTGGTGGTAAACTTAAAATAAGTAACAATTGACGTCAATAAGTGATAAGAATATCCTATATTGAAAATAAACAATTTGAATTTGAATTTGAATTTGAATGTCCGAATTAATACATGCAACCCTGCGCACCCTGATGTTAGTTTTCAGAAATCGCCTCTCGGCCTCTACTACAAGCTCACGGGTCAAAAGGCAAACCACTGGTTTTCAGAGTTCAGAGACAGACAGTGGAAACAACACCCTAGGTCAACTATTATATATCCTGGTGGCCTACCACCAACTATTAAAACCATACAAGAACGATTGAGTAAGGGAGATGTCGCCTTACATCATGTATTGCGCTGTCTCGCTTACTCACTGGATCTTGGTAGTAAGCCAACTGCGCCTAGGTGTAAGTGTAAGGATAAATAATTATACTTTTCTATATGTAGCTCACTGTACATTTCTCTTTACTTTTGTACGAAAGCTCACCAAAGATTTTGAATTTCCACTACCATAAAACAATGAAATAAAAACAAATTGCCGTGCCGCCTCCGCCAGGGCCGGATAGAAGGGGCAAGCCTAAAAAGTGCTGGCTCGACGAACGATATGCGTACAAATGGTCTCTGGCGGAGAAAAAGTAGGAAAGCGGACCCTGGGCTCCGAAGCAATCGGCTGAGAAAGCAACAGGGAAAGCGCTAAGATGAGAGAGAGAGAGAAATAAAAACAAATTGCATGGTCCTAGATAAAAAAAAAACTGCGCCGCAACGAGGTCTAGGTTTATGGAGCATATGTTCAGTCTAACTAAGCAGCAGGGCCCGGGGGTGGGGGCGCGAGGCCGCAGAACTGGGTCGTTGGCATGCCGTATCGGGGTTAGCGAGTCACAAACAAACCTATACGTAGCATGTCGCAGCTCTGAGGCTTGCGGTCTGGTTGTGTTGTGATGTACTACTTGTTTGTGTTCTGTTTGTAGGGTAGATACACATACTTACTTAGATTACGTTTTAGGTGCGCTTCGAAACCTAAAATATGGGCCAAGTGCGAATCGGACTTACGCCCCGAGAGTTCCAGCACACCACCGTACCACTACAATCATGAAATTTGTTATAAAACAATAGTTTCCGTTTCGTTTTCGAAGTTCAAGGGGAAGTACCCCATAGGTTTTGGTTCCCATTTGCAATTGCAAAATTTACGAATATTTGCAACAATTTACGGCCATATATTTATTTTGAAAGCATTGACGTATAATTTTGATTAATTTATTTATTTATTTATTTATTGGGAAAAACAAACAGCAAAAACATTACAAAAAAAATAATAAAAACAATTTACAACAAATTTTAATTTAAGGCTGAAAGAGCCCGTAGGACTGAGTATATGTTATGAATTTCAACTTGATACATTCATGCAATCCTCCGAAAAAGAAATCGATAAACGGACAACTTTTAAAAGTAAAACTAGTGAGGGATTTTTTCTTATTAGGTCGACAGTCGTTGGTTTACTGAAAATGGTTTTCTCATTTGTTCAATAGTAATTTTTTTTTTAAATTTAGAAACAAAAAATTAAATTCTAATAACAATGTCACAAGATATTCATAACCAAACCTAACGGATCTCGAGGCTTAAACATTGTTTTATTTTGTTATTTTTGTTTCTCGAGTAAATAGACTATCGAACAATTTTCAGTAAACCGACGACTGACAAACTAGTAAGAAAAAACATCTCACCAGTTTAACTATGGAACTGACGCACGCCCTAATAGGAAAATACCCGAAAAAAATTCCCATGGATCAATCAGTAGAACTCGACGGACGGACCACGGGCAGTATAGGAGTCTCAAGAACTGATGAATCGAACTAATTGGAAAATACCCGGAAAAAAATCCCATGGATCAACCAGTAGAACTCGGCGACCGGACCAAGGGCAGAATAGGAGTCTCAAGAACTGATGAATCGAATTAATGGGAAAATACCCGAAAACAATTCCATGGAACGAGCAAGAACTCGGCGAACGGACCAATGGCAGTAAACATTAATATAAAGTATAGTATGAACAAAGTATAAACAAAGCTAAACAATGTATCGAGGACGGGCGCGTCGACAAAACCCTTCTGAAATCTGTTGTCGACACGTTCTACGCAGCGTGTGTCACGTTGTCACGTTGTCGTGGCCGTGCCTGTTTTAATTTTAACCCGGCGTTACGTGTCCGAACCACTCAATGACTCAACCCTGATGGTAAATTTAAATTTTATTCAAGTAAATTTAGAATGATTTGATGTATTTTGGTTTGAAGGGTAAGAGAGGCAAAGAAATTCATTATTTTTGCTGCAGGCAGTCCACTGCTGGATATAGGTCTCTGCATGAATCTGTTGGGAGCGGCCTGAATCCAGCGCTCACTACTACACTACTAGGGTGCGTGTCCGACGGACGCTGCGCTTGCCGGTGTGTGCTTTATTCGAAAACTTTTTGCCCCATTGGCCATCGGTTTTTCACGCTGTGTGTCATACATACATAAATTACGCCTTTATCTCATACGGGGTAGACAGAGACACGTGTATAAGTATATGTATACACACAAATCAATCAGATGAAGCCACAAAGCAGTCCAGATGAGAATTTTAAAAAGCGTTCCGTTCCTTTACCTTATACAGGAACCGACTTAGACAGCCTCTGTGAACAAGAACTGTTTAACTCCTTGGTTGTAGGGTACCGCATAAGTCGTGTTGCGTTCATGCTGTGTTTGGGTGCAAACAAATCTTAAGACATCTTGGATATTATTTTATAATTTTATCTTTTACAATAAATAAGGATGGTACATAATTAAAGTACATACATTTTGATATCCGGTTTAATTTATTTATTTTTAAACAGATATTTTGTTTAGAACCATCAGAGGTAAAAGATCCGCTGATCAAACCTATCAAATCACTCTCTTGTCTTAGATTCAACCCCCAGCCGGAATTTAGATTTCAATGTTTACATTTGAAAGATTCCCTAATAGCCATAATTGGGCCAGTAGGTGCGGAAGCCTTTTGGACCGAAGCTGCTTGCGGATAAATTGTTGTTCATATTTTTAATGTTTGTTACGTATATTAAAAAATATACAAAACGTTAACAAGTATGAAAATCTTTGTTAACGTTTTGTATATTTTTTTATATTTGTTAAATATTTTCGTTATAGTTAAGAGAAACTCTCCTGGCGGAAAGTAATGTTACAATAATTTCAAAACAGTTACTGCATTTGTAAAAATGTATATGATCAACAATAATTACTCGACTCGCTATGATGACTATACATCAAAGAATTTGGAATCACGCGCGGTCTCATAGACGCGAGGCAGTTTTTTTCTTTTTTAATCTATGCTATACATATATCTACATAACATAAACGACTTAGGTGGCTTCTGGACCATTACAATCTCGTTCACTGATCTGATTTCCTACGATCTATCCCAAACGAAATGAAATAAAATAGGTACAGTCGGGGACAGATAAAGCTGACCCCCCGGTCATTACGGTAGGTACAGTCAGGTTTATCTGGCCGACTGTACATCACTCCGATTTTTGTTTTGTATTTACGCCAAGATTTAGGTATAATAAGCAATTCGGGTTCATCATCATCATTTCGAGTAGAAGACACGGTCAATCGGCCTTGCACACCTTGGTGTCAGAGTTCTTCGGGTTGCAAGTTCAATAATAAACAAAGTGGAACGTCTATTTTTTATTTAGGGACCCATAATCAGTATCAAATTCATAAAAAGTACATATCAAAACGTTTTCTTACAAACTATAACTTACTTCAAATCGATACTATAATAGTCGCCCAAGGCGGTGCAAAATCTTGCCAAAAAAATAATGAGATTACGAAAAGTGAAATAAATAAAATATTTAATCCAAATATAATTTATACTATTACTATTGACTTGAAAACCGAATAATCATGTCATGTTTAACTTATTATAATAAAAGTGGTTGGATAAAAACATACAAACAAAAACAATAAAAGTATATAATTACTTTTGAGTTCGATAAACATATATACCTAAAGACTAGGAGTACATTTGAAAAACATTGTAAAAGGAATACAACAAAAAAGTAAAATAATCTCATACAATTTTTTAACAATAAGAAGGTTCAAAATAATCTCTAATTTATTACTTTTATAAAGGAGAAAAATTACTCTCAACACATCTGTACCCCTTATATAAGATTTCTAACGCAGACTCTAGCGACAGCGTTAGGATTTTGTATGGAACATCTTAGTTACCTTACTATCCGCCAGGGGCGCTGTACAGGTTTGTCATACAAAATCGCTAACGCAGTCGCTAGCGTCTGCGTTTATTAAATCTCATACTAGGGGTACTGAAACCAAACTAGTCCCCACGTCACTGCAGAGTTCAGTAAACACCTATATTAGTGGCTTTCCAAGCGTTTAGGTGCCGGTTGGGTGGTATTGAGTTAAGACTGTATTCAGATAGTTGTCTGTTGTGTTCATATGTAAACAAAAAAAAATACTTTATTTATTGGAAAAAAATCAGTTCACACTTATAAAAGTCAAGTTGTTGGGAAACAGATATTCAAAGTTTAAAAGTAATAGTAGGTCCTTGTTTTTACTTTAAATATAATTGCAATTTCATGTTGAGTACATGATTTAAAGATGTTTGTTGTATGAAAACGTAGCCCTTTGCATGTTGCATTAAAATCAATCAAAATCGCAAAAATATCGATTTTCCACATTTTTTTCAAAAAATCTAATATATCGGAAACTAGAATCTGCCCACTGGTACCCTTTTGTTTGGAACGCCACTTCTTCTTCTTAGCGATTCGACTCTGGCTATTTTTTTATTTGTAAGGACCAGAACTCTGCCACTGACAAGGCGTTGTCAGCGGCTTCGTATAGGTCATATAGGAATGCCACTTTATTATGATCACATGTACGTATGTGTAGAATGTATACCGAACCCTGCCACTAACTTTACAAACTCTGCCTTTTAAGATCGTCAAAGTTGACATTGCTATACATATTAAGTTAATTTATAAATCATTATATTTATGTCACATTTTTAGATGTGTTATAATCCTTAATTCCTATATGTCATATAAAGTTACACTTCAGGCACAATTATTAGTAAAAATGATGTTAGATACAAGCACAGATCTAATATTATCACCATAGACCAACACGGCCTTCTATCAGTGGCCGCGTTGCTCTTTGATTATCACAGATCCGAATATAATGAGGTCTTATGCGTAAAAATGACACAAGAACTGGAGTTGAGTCGACAAATTAGATACGAATTCACGACGCTAACCATAAGACGAAAAAAGTAATTATGTATTTAAAAATATACGAGGCAAAACAAGTAAGCTTTATCCAAATACAATATATTTTACTAAATTTTGAGAGATGCTCAAGTATCATGCTGTAGCGCTGAACGTCAACGATATGACAGTGACAGCATGATACTTGAGTTCAAAATTGAGTAGCGTTTGAGTATTCCGGCATATGTGAGTCGTTTCTTTATAGTGATCTACTGATTCGTATCTTTAGCACCGATATTTTATGTATCATTCGGATCATTTGACTATTTGACTCAAATTAATCTAAAAACAATCTCTACCATACCATATCTATGATGAGCGACGCCACAAAATACCTTATGCGACGATCGCTGACTCAAATAACGAACGAATCAAAGATCGAGACAAAGATAGAAAACCCAAAGATCCGGGGGCTTAACCAAAGTCACAATCGCAAAACGAGGTACGACAAGAACAAAATGTATGGGATTGACATAAGATCGACCACGTGATTTACCGCAGCTTATGTCAATCCCATACATTATGTTCTTGTCGACATTCGTTAGCGTTTCGAAATTGTCACTTGGCTACGGGCGCAGATCGCCTCGCGTTCACCTCGTCGATGGGGCGAGGTCGCATCGCCCCACGAGGACAAATTCGATGATCCAAATGGTCTGAATGGTGCGACTCACCGATTCGGATCTTTGCAATAAGTCAGTTACAAAAGTATACATTCTTATCAAAGATTCGTTTTTGCCAGAACTATATTTTAATCGTTGGGTAGACCTTTTTAATTCTTTCAAGATAGAAAGACCCTTAGGTTGCACATTTTTTGTAGTATTACTGTTTTTGGTAACTTTTACTCATTCGTGTTTATTCAATCAGTCGGTCTATATTATTTAACACTAGCGACCCGCCCCGGCTTCGCATGGGCATAAAAACCTTCCTCTTGAATCACTATCTATTTAAAAAAAAAAACCGCATCAAAATCCGTTGCGTAGTTTTAAAGATTTAAGCATACAAAGGGACATAGGGACAGAGAAAGCGACTTTGTTTTATACTATGTAGTGATATGACAGATCATATTTGTTTACATTTTTTAAAGTACCTAGACGAATAGATTAAAATCAACTTTAAGCTAGTTCTCTTCTTACAAGCCTGCTGCTTATAACCTAAATGAGTGCGCTGCTTGCCATCTGGTTGAGCCCGCAGGTGCCGTCCCCGCGGTACACGCGGTAGTAGCCCTGCTCGCCCCACGATCTGCCCCAGGAGTTCTTGATGATCCAATATGGCAGGTGCTTGTTGAATAGAGGGTAGTCTGCAAGTAAACGGTTGGTCATGAAACATTTTATGAGTAAACTAGCTGTTCCCCGCGGTTTCACTCGCCATTAGTGTGTATGTACTATAGCCTATAACCTTCCCCAAGAATCAGGCTTTTCCCCAAGAATTTTGCAAATCCGACCAGTAGTTTTCAAGTTATAAGCGTTCAAACAAACAAACTCTTCAGCTTTATTATATTAGTATAGATATAAAAGTTAACATTCATAAACATGCGTTTATTTATATATCTATTTAAAATAGGTTTTAATTTAAACCTAATACGGCGTTAAATATATTTATTACTAGATTTCATTATGTATATCTATCTCCTTTTAAAATAACGTATAAAGGACCCGAAATTTACAAAGGTCTGAGCGGGGAACAAGAATAAAACTCGTAGAACCGCATTTGGAGAAGTTATGTACTGCTTTTATCCCGCCCGTTCAAGGATATCAATGTAAGATATATCAAACAGGTCCCGACGAAAGGCAAAACCACGATATTGACCCTTATACGCATTGTTATAGAGTCTATTTTAAAGTGATATAACACAGTCACACGTCAGTCAACTGGCTGAGTGAATAGACATCTCATTCTTGCAGGACGAATGCCATACGCAATGATGACGTCTGCAAAGCCGCGGGCTATTTATAAACACTAACCTTTGACGCCGTATCCGACGATCAACACCCCATGGTCCAAGTTGGTGGGGTTGCACAGCATCTTCCAGGGGTGCGACACTCCCCCCATGTAGAACTGCATGGCGTTCGCGTTTATACCTAAAAAAAATAAAAGAAAAAACAAATATTGATCAGTCCGTGCGTTTCCAAGTTGCATATTCAGCTTACGCTTCAAGAGCCCAAGGTACGCCTTTAATCATGGTCCTGATTCGACTCTTTATCTAGCGTTAATAATTTTTGAACTAGTTGTTGCCCGTGGCACCGCCCTCGTGTATCTCGGTTATATCGCGCTAAAAAGTAACCTATATCTGACCCCCGGTCCCAAACTCTATCCATACAAAATTTTATCAAAATCGGTCCAGCTATTTAGCCGCAAAAGCGTACCAGACAGACATTTTGCATTTATAATATTTGTATGGATACCCTTAGAAGCAGTATTAACTATTCTGTACCGCCAATTTGCACGGAATAATTGGTTGTCAACTTACTTTAATACAATTGCATAGAAGAAATAATTTATGTGAAAATATTTAAGTGATCCTTGGGTTTTCCAGTCATGTCAAGTAATGATTCATAACTTATTGAGTAAACATTCTTCAGATATTCAGTTCGTGTTGAATGTTTGTACTTTCCAAGACAAAAAAATGTGTAGTATTTTGTTGAATAACAAAAGCTATAAACATCCGACGATAAATTATAGTACGAAGAATTTGCAGCAAACTCGCAATAAACAAAATTTACTATTTTACATAGATTTGTCATCAAACTAACTCTGTGGTTCATTGGTTTGCCTTATGACGCGAAAATCGTTGGTTCCAATCTCACTAGAATTAGGTGAATGTATTTTAAGTTTGATTAGGATATTTCATGCTTGAATTGCCAGATAGTCTGAGAAAGATTATTCAGTGACTCTAAATGTGGCTTTCGGTAATTTTTTTTTTGACCAGTACCCCTAGTATAAGATTTTATGAACACAGACGCTAGCGAATGCGTTAGGATTTTGTATGGAATTTTAGAATTGCCTTACTATCTATTCGCCAGGGGCGCTGTACAGGTTTGTCATAAAAAATCGCTAACGCAGTCGCTAGCGTCTTCGTCTATAAAATCTCATACAAGGAGTACTGAACGCCACGTTGGCGGTCGTTACAATAACTCATGTCAAAATTAAAGACTCGTTTAAAAGTCTGACACCAGGATTGACATTTTCGACCCCTTCCATAAGTTTAATTACCTGAGAAAGGTAATTAAGATTGCGCAGAAAAATATACAGCGAGCTCGTTCCTGAACTACACACTCTAATATAAAAGATTTCAACGAATTGAAAACCGCCTGATTTATAAGTCGGTTAAAAAACATAGACCGAATCCAGAATGATTGGTTATCAGATTTAAGGAGAGATATTATGTTACAAAAAATCCCATTTTAGTTAAAACGCGTAATAACATTTTAATATTAATTTTTACTTAATATAGGAGATAGATTTTTTTTCGTCTTTGAGGCATGTTGTTTATTACGAGTATTATATCATACTTTTTATATCCGAGTACTACTTTGCACAAACCGGTTCAGCAGCAATAGGTTTTTTAAGTCTATCTCGATACTGGTTATTTGTAATGCCAGAAACCAGCTTGGCGGAGTTTTGATGCCAAGCTAAAGTCACTCAGTTATCGTCATTGTATTTATTTTCCAATATTTGTGTTTTTACAAGTATTTGTGCATAATAAAGGTGCATTATTATTCGCTAAGTGTTCGTGAATAAGCATGAGTGTTAGGAAGTGGTACAATGTCGTATAATATAAGTGACTTTAATCCTTCTCACCAAAATCTCCCAAGATAATGTCAAGTGAAACTTCCACCGCTCCACTTAGCCCTCGCTTGTCTAACTTGACTAGACATGACTACTGACTTGACTCTGTGACTCGACTAAATGAGGGAAATTCAAATAAAACTTGACACTGGCAAAAATAAGCTATAAGTGTGATTGCCATATTGTGGATTATTGCCACATCAAAAAAAACCAGCTTGGTCTGACTGAACCAGTAGCCTTACCAATAGAAATAGGCCCGTTCTGCAGCAGCCACTTGGCCATGTCAGTCTCGTTGCTGCTGATGTTCACAGCGCCTGATATCTGGACCTTGGCCATGGTCTTGTTGAACGAGCACTTGTCATTTTCACCCTCGTAGGGATAGTCGTTCTCGAGTTCTAGCCCTCCGAGCTGCTCAATTGCTCTGAAATAAAAATTGTTACAAAAAGTGAATAAATAGGTATAATTCCTGCGACCTCAATAAGGTCTGACGATCTTGTTAAGGTCGCAGCAAGACGCTGGATGCTCCAATCGGACCGCTTTAAATCGGTCCGATTGGAGGTCTATGAGGGAGGCCTATGTCCAGCAGTGAACTGCTTATAACTGATATGATGATGACGATAAAGTGTATAAATTACACTAAGCTATACTGCTCTTACTTCCTGACTTAACGAAAACTAAAATAAGAACACATTTTGACCCTTAAAAACTGTGATTTTCCTATAAGACTATAATATAATCTTGAGGAAAAAATGTGATGCATGGAACATTTAACCTAGAAACATTTAAATCCGTCTCACATAAATATATTGCCTTTAACCAAAGAGTAACGCGGCTTCGGCATCGGCATTCCAGGTTACTGTTTAGTTTACGCTATTTTTTAGCCAAATTTGTGCTGGATCTCTTAACGTCAATTGTTAGGGCTGACCAATCTTGATGGATGCTGTCATAGTTGCAGAATAAACAACTTAATAGATAATAGAATAGTCTTGTGACACAGCAGGCTGCCTTACCCTACGGTAACCAAATTACATCAGGTGGCTTACCACCATCTTTTAAAACCATGCAAGAACGGTTGAGTAAGGGAGATGTCGCCTTACATCATGTATTGCGCTGTCTCGCTTACTCACTGGATCTTGCATGGTTTTAAGAGACGGTAGTAACCCCCAGGGTAGGCCGCAGGCCTACTTAGAAGTATAAAAACTGTAAAAATACGCATAAAACCATTTTCACCGATTTCGCAAATAGTTTTGAATAAATTTACTTCTTATAATATTCTTATAAGTTACATATAATCAAAGTGATTATAGTAGTGTTAATATACCAATATACACACACTAGCGCCCCGCACGCATGCAATTAATAGGGTGTACATAAAAACCTTCTTTTTAATCATTCTATCTCTTAAAAAAAACGCAAAAATCCATTACGTAGTTTCAAAGAAGGGACAGACAGCGGACGAAAAGAGACTTTGTAATAAACAATTTTACTCATACTATGGTAAGATTATTTCTTTAGAAGCATGACGTAAGAAACAATTATTATTAGCAGCCCATTGTTAAGGACGGCTAGATATAGTATCTACCAAGTAAGATACTTATCACGTCTATACTAGCATATAAGGAAAACCTAATATTATATTGAGCAGACTCGAAAGCTATCTAACTTTGAATGCAACCGGAGATACTCAAAAACGAATAAGAGATAGAGTTTATCATTTTACAACTAATTGTAAATGTGGCGTCAAAGTAATTAAAGAACTAATCATTTTCATATTAGTGATTTGTCATTAGATAAGAGACAGTTAGTGGGATTGCACGTGACTATATGAATCCTATTAAAACTGGTTATATATTATGACTGGAATCATATAATTATCATTTTTACAAAGTATAAATTAACTAAATTATATATTAGTACCTGGACGACCGAGCTTCGCTCGTTTTATGCAGAAAACTTATTGAGTGAAAAATATGGGTAAAATGAATTTTCCCAGACATGGAACCAAGCTAGATTATCTTTTTGACTATGTTAGACAAAGATTTCGTTAGAGCAGTTTTCGAAAACGCGAGTACAAATAAATTTATTGCTCGTTTAAAATTATGAAAAATTATGTATATTCGACATTGACCCTGCAATCCTTCACAGGGATTTAGAAAAGCCCGACATAATGATGCTACCTAAACAGCTTGAAAAACGGGGTGGGACACTGCACATACCTGCGTCTGGAGTGACGCTGAGGCCTGAGGCCTGTGAATGAGGAAACGCTAAACAGACGGTGCGACACATTATCTTTGAATTTCTCAATGCCAAATACAAGAGAGTGCCAACGGAATTCAATATTACTAATTCAATATTACTATTTAAAGGAGTGTAGTAAGAAATTGCTTTAGCGATAAGGCCAGGCCGCCTTTGTACATCACGGCTTTCATTACATCCTGTGTCATTGTATTTTATTTCTTGGTGCAATAAAGAGTTGTTGCTGTTGTTGTAGATTATAAGTAAGCATAGAGAACAGGAGGGCCATACGATTAATTAAATCCATGAGTATAAAAATGTTAAAATGGGCATGCAAAGTATTCTTTTGAAGCTTATTTCGTCCACTGCAGAACGCCTCCTACAATGCACGTCACGGTCTTTTCTTATATTTCTTCTAAAATGGGAGCGTATTTTAATACGTACCTATAAGCGTTGTCGGGCAGTCCGCCATTGCAACCGTCGTCCAACTTATCGCAGTCTACCAGTTCTTGCTCCGACAAGGAGACCAGCTGCCCGGTATGTACCTTCCATTGTCCCTCGATGTTCCCTGCGCGGAAATGGCTTTTATTCCACTATTTGTATCTATGTATAATTCTATACTAATATAATAAAGCTGAAGAGTTTGTTTGTTTGAACGCTTTTAACTTGAAAACTTCTGGTCGGATTTGCAAAATTGTTTTTGTATATGAAAGCCTGATTCTTGGGGAAGGTTATAGGCTATAGTACATAGACACTAATGGCGAGTGAAACCGCGGGGAACAGCTAGTACAGAATAATAAGAAATAGATTTTTAATTAGTGCAATAGAGTTTAAATATATAAACAAAATTTAAAAAAACTAGCTATCTATCTGAACATATGAGGCTTTTTTAAGTACAATATTTTTTCATCAAATCTAGAAAACAGTATTCAATTTGAATTTAAATTTTCTATAAATCAATAAATAAATAATTTTTTTTGTAAGTTTCTGTAGTCTTAAAAAATATAACATTCTGGGGGGCTAAAAACGCCACTTTGAGCAATTCATCGAATCGATTCATATTACGAATTCTTTAGCAATTCTGTAGCATTTTTTTTTTGTAAAATGGCCAACTAAACTTTGCAATTCCTCTTCAAAAAAATTTAAAGAAATAGGAATTGCTAAGGAATTCGTAATATGAATTCGATTCGATGAATTGCTCAAAGTGGCGTTTTTAGACCCACTGACTTTTGCATTTAATGGGCTTACATACATTAAAAATACTTTACCTGTAACACTGAACGCCCAGCAGCTACCACATGACCCTTGATCTTTCACCTCTGTGACAGCGCCGTGGTCTCTCCAATCGAACGCAGTAGGAATAGCATCCAACTTTGGGATCTTCGCCTTGCTCATCGGTATATTATTCTCATTCTTCATACTCGTCTTCAAGCCCAAGTACTTACTACTAAACTCTTCGTAAGTCAAGTCCGCAAATCTAGTCACCCCGTAGGTCGCTGTTCCGAGCTCACGCACGTTCAACTCGTGAATCTTCTTTACATTATTCCTAAAAATTTTGTATCTGTTCTGCATCTCATTCTCATCATTTATGTAACCTGGCTTGTACGTGTTCAAGAACTCAAAGAACAGATGTTGTGCCTGCACGTCCTCGTACATCGACTTGTACTTATCGTTTTGGTAATCGCATGACACCCGGACGGTAGAAGGGTGTTTCACCCATGGACGCAGCCACACGTTGACTCTACAGAATTTGTTCATCCCAGAATCGGTCACTATTTCACAGTCCTTCTCCGCACTCAATGCAGTACAGTTCGTAAAACCAACTTCCATTTTCATTCTATAATGCATGCCAGCGATCGCTTGCTGCTCCAAAGAGAAAATTCTGGCCACTTTCTGCTTTCGGGGATGAGGATATTTCGCCTCAATGTGCCTTAAGGCCTCTTCAGATATTAATGAAGCAGTTTGGGCATTAATGAATTCGACGTGTGCCTCTAATGGCGTCTCGTCGTCTTTACAATTTACATCGATCTTTTGACCATTATTATTCCAAAGAGTTTCAACAATTTTAGCATTGCATTGTCTTCTAGGTAAATGCTCTAATAGCTGGCAAGTTGCTAAGTCATCAACCCATTCATATTTTATACAAGTTGTGTAACCAACTTCGAAATTTATGTAAGTTTCTTTTGCTGATGTAATCTTAGATGAATAATTATCTATCGCAAGAATTTTTTGTTTATACCGAGGCATCGATTCCATTTCCAACTTTTGGAGCGCAAGTTCTGCTAGTTTACGTATTTCTAGTTCATTTGAAGTTGAATTTTTGCTTTCCATCTCAATCCATCTTTTTGCCCGATTTAGTTGCGGTTTGTAACACTGCACATCAATATTTCTGATAGAATTGCTGTGCGGTGCCATATATATGTAAGAATTACAAGTTTTAGGAGTCATGACGTGATCTATTTTGCACACTTCCCCGCGATATTTGGTTATATCTACATCTTTAGTGCAGTTGGTCGTTGCCACAACGAAATTTATTTTAATAGGTACCCTGGAATCTAAACTGGGAACAACGTATGGAGGGGCTACGTTTATCATCTTATGTGCTACATCTGGATCATTTTCAATATATTTGATTGAAGCTCTCAATAAACGAGGTATAGATAGACCAGTAACTTCTTCAAAACTGTCGTGGTCGTCACAAATCACAACCACATGTTTTACGATAAGTTCATCATCAGAGGAAGGGTACAATCGTGCGTGACACAACCTATGATTTACTCCTTCCAATTCATCGCACTGAGACAGATCTTCATACTTATGATGTCTTAAGCAATAAGTTAGAGCTACTTCTATATACATGCGTATCATATGGTTTCGCATTTGGGTTGTCGATTGCATAGCATGTATAGATATTAATTTATGCATGTTCTCAGTGTCGGAATTGTCATTAATATTTTGAACAGCGAGATCCGCATAATAATACTTCAAATTATCTTCAATATCATTGTCGTCTACATCGACTTGTCTCTTTCCTCGTTGAATATTACTACGTTTCTTACTAGTAATGTCGTTTTTATGTTTACACAATATACTCATAATATCTTTAGTAGCATCTCGTCCAGGCCTTTCCCATATTTCTGCCTGACAATGTAATCTAGTTTTTATTTTTGGACACATTGAATTTAAGCAGTCTGGTAATGCAGCAAAGTCTATATTTGTTGTAATTCCAGCAGTGACTTGCTCTGTTACATGATATATTTTATCGACTTTATATCCGTACTCTGAATTAGTTAATTTTTTGTATTTTTTTAATGCTTGTTTTGCCAGGAACTTGTACTCTTTTTTATTAACATCTTGTTTTTCTATTAAACCTAGTTTAAACCGATTTATTGCAATAGTATCATTATTTTCATTATCAGACTCAATCACATCATCTGCATAACAAGTAACATCAATTTTCTTTTGTTTCAACCAGGGACGTTGCCATATTTTTGAAAAGCAAAACAGAATGCTTTTTTCGTTGGCTTCACTACATAAGTGACGTTTAACATCAGCAGATTCACAAGTTGTTCGTTTAGCAATAAAATTAATTCTATACATGGTTCCCTCTACTATCTGCGTGGTCACTTTCTTGACCTCCAAAACTACGTGCTCACTTTTACTATTTTGTAAGTGTTGATATTTCTCCAAAGAATCCTTGGCTAAAGTTAAAAATTCTGGATTTGTCGGATCTTGTTCGATAATGCCACCTTTATGTTTATTTATATTCATTGTTGATCTTTCGCGTCGTTGTGCTAATAAATTACAGGACACAGTTACTTCTTTTTTCTCAAGCCAAGGCATTTCCCAAATTTCAGAGTAACATTTAATACGATCTCCTTTGTTTGCATCATTAACTGGTGATATTGTAAAATTAAGTCTTGTAGTAGTGCCCGACATTACTTGAACAGTTACTTTATCTACGGTAACCACTCTGAAAGCATCCGTCACTCCGGAGGTATTCATGTATTTAAGCATAGATTCATCTGCCAAACTCTGGTATTGGGGATCATTAATGTCTTTTTCAAAAACACTTCCAAAAATATGCCGTTTTGTACGCGATTTCTGATCTTTTATTTCACAATTGACTGTTATGTCCTTTTTATTCAGCCATGACCGCTCCCACACTTCAGAATGGCACTTTATCACATCACCTTCACTGACAGGTTTAATTGTAAAATCAAGTATGGTTTTAGATCCTGCTACTACCTGATAAGTCACTTTGTCAACACTAATGACCTTATGAGCTTGCGCCACTCCAGAGGACTCCAAGTATTTCTGCATAGATTCCTCTGCCAAAACCTTGTATTTAGGATCATTAGGGTCTTTATCACTGACACCTCCCGGAACTTGTCGTTTTATCCTCGATTTCTGATCTTTTATTTCACAATTGACTGTAATGTCCTTCTTATTCAACCAAGATCTCTCCCACACTTCAGAATGGCACTTTATCGTATCTCCTTCACCGACTGGTTTAATTGTAAAATCAAGTATGGTTTTAGATCCTGCAACTGTCTGATATGTCACTTTGTCAACACTAATGACCTTATGAGCTTGCGTCACTCCAGAAGATTCCAAGTATTTCTGCATAGATTCCTCTGCCAAAGCCTTATATTTAGGATCTTTAGGATTTTTATCCTTGATGCCTCCCGCAACTTTTGGATTTATCCTCAATTTCTGATCTTTTATTTCACAGTTGACTGCTATTTCCTTCTTATTCAACCATGGTTGCTCCCACACTTCAGAATGGCACTTTATCGTATCTCCTTCACTGACAGGTTTAATTGTAAAATCAAGTATGGTTTTAGATCCTGCTACTACCTGATATGTCACTTTGTCAACACTTATGACTTTATGAGCTTGTGCCACTCCAGACGTCTCCAAGTATTTTTGCATAGATTCCTCTGCCAAAACCTTGTATTTAGGATCATTAGGGTCTTTATCACTGACACCTCCCGGAACGTGTCGTTTTATCCTCGATTTCTGATCTTTTATTTCACAATTGACTGTAATGTCCTTCTTATTCAACCAAGATCGCTCCCACACTTCAGAATGGCACTTTATCGTATCTCCTTCACTGACAGGTTTAATTGTAAAATCAAGTATGGTTTTAGATCCTGCTACTACCTGATATGTCACTTTGTCAACACTTATGACTTTATGAGCTTGTGCCACTCCAGACGTCTCCAAGTATTTTTGCATAGATTCTTCTGCCAAAACCTTGTATTTAGGATCATTAGGATCTTTATCACTGACACCTCCCAGAGCTTGTCGTTTTATCCTCGATTTCTGATCTTTTATTTCACAATTGACTGTAATGTCCTTCTTATTCAACCAAGATCGCTCCCACACTTCAGAATGGCACTTTATCGTATCTCCTTCACTGACAGGTTTAATTGTAAAATCAAGTATGGTTTTAGATCCTGCTACTACCTGATATGTCACTTTGTCAACACTTATGACTTTATGAGCTTGCGGCACTCCAGACGTCTCCAAGTATTTTTGCATAGATTCCTCTGCCAAAACCTTGTATTTAGGATCGTTAGGGTCTTTATCACTGACACCTCCCGGAACTTGTCGTTTTGTCCTCGATTTCTGATCTTTTATTTCACAATTGACTGTAATGTCCTTCTTATTCAACCAAGATCGCTCCCACACTTCAGAATGGCACTTTATCGTATCTCCTTCACTGACAGGTTTAATTGTAAAATCAAGTATGGTTTTAGATCCTGCTACTACCTGATATGTCACTTTGTCAACACTTATGACTTTATGAGCTTGTGCCACTCCAGACGTCTCCAAGTATTTTTGCATAGATTCTTCTGCCAAAACCTTGTATTTAGGATCATTAGGATCTTTATCACTGACACCTCCCAGAACTTGTCGTTTTATCCTCGATTTCTGATCTTTTATTTCACAATTGACTGTAATGTCCTTCTTATTCAACCAAGATCTCTCCCACACTTCAGAATGGCACTTTATCGTATCTCCTTCACTGACAGGTTTAATTGTAAAATCAAGTATGGTTTTAATTCCTGCTACTACCTGATATGTCACTTTGTCAACACTTATGACTTTATGAGCTTGCGCCACTCCAGATGTCTCCAAGTATTTTTGCATAGATTCCTCTGCCAAAGCTTTGTACTCCGGATCATTAGTATCTTTTTCACTGATACCTCCCAGAACTTGTCGTTTTATCCTCGATTTCTGATCTTTTATTTCACAATTGACTGTAATGTCCTTCTTATTCAACCAAGATCTCTCCCACACTTCAGAATGGCACTTTATCGTATCTCCTTCACTGACAGGTTTAATTGTAAAATCAAGTATGGTTTTAATTCCTGCTACTACCTGATATGTCACTTTGTCAACACTTATGACTTTATGAGCTTGCGCCACTCCAGATGTCTCCAAGTATTTTTGCATAGATTCCTCTGCCAAAGCTTTGTACTCCGGATCATTAGTATCTTTTTCACTGATACCTCCAAAAGTATGTCGTTTTGTTCTTGATTTCTGATCTTTATTTTCACAGTTGACCGTTATCTCCTTTTTATTAAGCCACCGTTGCTCCCACACTTTTGAATGACACTTTATAATATATCTATTATCCGAACTATTAATTGGTTTCATTGTAAAATCAAGTCTAGTTAAAGATCCTGACACAACTTGATAAGTTACTTTGTCGACGCTGATTACTTCATGTTCTTCCTTCAAATTTGACATCTGTAAATAATGACGCATAGATTCCACGGCTAAGTCTCTATATGGTGGACTGTTTGGATCTTTTTGAACAAGTCCTCCAGGGTTTTCACCTGTTCTAGATAACTGATCATTAAATTCACAATCAACAGTTATGTTTTTCGCATTAACCGATTGTCCAACCCACACAAAAGAGTGACATTTTATAAGATCAGGGTAAGAACTATCAAGCGCTTTTATGGTAAAATCAAGTTTTGAAGAAGTTCCTTCTTTAATTTTAACTTTTACGTTGTCCACACTAATAACTTCATATTCTTGGTTAATCTCAGATTCTTGGAGGTATTTTTCTAATGATTGTCTTGCCAATTCAATGTCGTACCTCTCATCTTTAGGATCGAGAATTCGTTGATAACTTTTTGAATTTTGATTGGAGAAATTATTTATTACATCTTTAACATTAGATTTTGAATTGTCATTGCAACTTACTTTCATTTCTTTACCATCTTCTAACCAAGGCCTTTGCCAGGATTTAGCAGTGCAGTATCTCAAAGTCTCATTAACTAGAAAACTACAATGTTCAATTTCAACATCACCGTCATTTTTGCAATTTGTATAACCAACATAAAAATCTATAGTAGTCAAAATGCCAGCGATAAATTGAGTCGACACAGATTTAATGCCTGCGATTTTCTGCCTATTAATTCTGTTCGATTGGGTCTCTAAATATGATAGCGCTTCTTGAACCATTTCGTGTATTTTCTTATCATTCATAAAATCAAGTGAAGTTAAATTGTGTTTTACACTGGAAAAGCTTTCATCTATTGTTGTTTCAATACAATTATTTATAACTTCTGTCTCTTTTATAGAATCCCTTTGGAGAATTTCTATATTACAAAGTTTTGACCCAAGATCCTCCAACACAATGCAATTTATACGTTCAGTAAATAGTGTACTTTTGGGACAATTTAAAAATGCAATTATTGCAGATACTTTTGTGAGTACTCCTGATCCTTGTTGGGTACTTGCTGAAATAATTTTAGCCACTTTAATTGCATTGGCGTTTGAATATTCAGATTCCATTTTTTTAATGGCTATATTCATTAGATTTAGAAGCACCTTATCATCAACAGGTACTGGTACAGCAGTATTTAAATTGGGGGTTTTAATCAAATCGTCGTAACAAAATGCATTCAATACTTCCGGATCATCTCTGTGTGTTACTTCTATTACACCATTACAAATTTTTGTAGATTTTTCTATGTTTGTTGCATTTTGTGGTACTAGAATACGAGCTTGTAAATAAATAAAATGACGATCATTATCAAACTCTTCATCTGCAGTAATAACTTCTTGTAGAGTCCGATGTTTCTTTCTTATAGGATATATTTCATTTAAATAATCCACCATTATCTGAGCAAGGAAGAAAATATATTTTGCATTCTTTAAGCTTTCTTTAATTTTGTCGTAGTTTTGAACCAAGGACATAACTTTTAAATCGTTGTCATAACTTCTCTTTTTCCTTGAAGTTTGCCTTTTATCTTTAGCGGTAAAGCCAGCAAAATCGAAAAAATTCATTAATTCATCAATGGTGTTCTTTTTCTCTTCTGATAACGTACTTACAGGTAGTGTGTTTTTATTTGCTATGTTTGAGTTATCAGTATAATGTTTGACAGTCTCAACTTCCACGTTATGTTTACTAACATCAGAATGCTCAGAAGATTCAGTTACAGATATAAATGAGTCGGTTGAAGTTTGAAACTGATGATATGGTATTATTTGTTCTTCTAAATTTTTTATTTCTTGTTCAGTAAGAACTTTATGGTTTTGTTGTGACTGAAGATCTTTGTTATAAATAGCCTTTAGAATATCATCAGCTGAACCAGTATTCGCTATTTTATCGTAATCAGGAGTAGGCTTTAACGAATCGTCTGTTTTATCATCGCCGTCAGGCACATCTAATACAACTTCACCGTTATCTCCAAAAAGCCATACTTCAGTACAGTTATTAGATAATATAGCTCTATACTTTGCTCCGTTGGGTAATTTTATCCATGGTTTTTCAAGAACCGAAATTTTGCATGGTTCAGTAAAAGTGCACAAAATGTCATCAGGCGATGTACAGTTTTTAAAATCAACTAAAATTGTTAGTACATATCGAACTCCATTAACGACCTGCAAAAATGAGTGGTTTGAAATATATATGTTATTTTGATATTATCATTATTTTCATAAGAAAACATCGTTATGAAATACCTGAACTTGTCTTTCAACATCGAGTACTCTGTTAAGATTGTGTTTCACATTTGGCTCATGTCTATCGAGCTGTTTGATACCCAAAGTAGCCAGATCGGACACACCGGGCGCTTGAGGGTCCACATGGGAGCCACATCCTATACATGCAGCGCTGTGTCGACGGATTGGTTCCTCGCGAGGTATGGCTACAAATTGCTCACCTGATGTGGCCTAAAAAAAAGTTTTAAACAGCGCTAAATAATCTTTCAACCAAATTCTTGATTGACATTAAGTAACCCATCAAACAAAAACATGTTTTACATTTTGCCTACACAATTATTTTTTTCTAAAATTTTTTTTGGTGTTACAATTAAGGTCTTAAAGGCGAGCATCACGAACTTATTAAAATTATTTATCATATTATTCCAAGACAACTCTTTACCAAGAAAAATCATTAGTCCAGATATCTTTCTCGTAAATCAGGCGATAGTATAAATTAATATTTACTTGTTATTTATTTATGTAGTACTAGCTGTTCCCCGCGGCTCCGCCCGCGTGGGACTCGGTTATATCGCGCCCAAAAGTAGCCTATGTTTGACCTCAGGTCGTTAACTACATCCCTACCAAATTTCATCACAATCGGTCCATCCGTTTAGCCGTGAAGAGGTGACAGACAGACAGACAGACAGACAGACAGACAGACAGACAGACTTTCGCATTTATAATATTAGTATGGATGGATATCTCGTTCATTCACACTCAGCTTCAATGCAAACAATTATATAGGTAGAAGAGTGTTTATCAAACCAGAGGATAAACAACATTGACCTACAAAATTTATACCTAATATTAAGCGCGTCGAATAAAGGAGTATTTTTTATTTGAAATATGTTGAATGGAGACGGTTGTAAGTAAACTCGAAGAATTTCTCTCAAAAGTCGAAGGAAGACCATTTAAACCATGTGGTAAATAGGTAAAATATTTGATTGAATGTCGCACACAAATAAAAAGTCTTTAATTCCATCTGCATCTTGCAAATGTTAATTTAAGGTATAAATAAACAACTAAAAAAGTACCTATGTATACTTTTTTTAGTTGTTTCCAGTTTGGTTAGGACATGACAGGTTTGAATCACCTGATTGTCTGATAATAAAGATGATTCCGTGCTTCGGAAGGCATGTTAAGCCATTGGTCCCGGCTGCAATCTGGTAGTCATTAGAGGTACCACGTCAGAGGGCGAGAGTTGGTCCAAAGACTTCTGAGACAAGAATGTGCATGGTCCATTGACCGCTACACCTTCACGAAATGATGATGATTGCCAAATGACAATTGTACAAGAAGAAAGAGATGTGATGACTTGATACATGATTCCTGTAAGCATTGCAACTTAACTCACCTCAGTGTTTGGTCGTATTTCATTGTCAAGTTCAACTGGCTTATGAGCTGCAGGAGGTTCCACAGTAGGAGATTCCTCAGTAGTACCTGAAGACACTATATCCACTTCCAAGGCTTCAGGAGTACTGAACTCCATGTCATTGGTATAATCCTCACAGCTATAAGCGTCGCCCTGTACTGTAACACCATTTTCCTGTAGACTCAATGTGCCTGTGCACTTTAAATACTTCTCAGCATCTTTTTCTTTTAGTTTCGCTTGAACATTGTAGTTATTTTCGTCCTAAAATGAAATTCACATTACATAAGAGATCATATCATGTTGGCCATGAAAAAATACAGTAGTGTCTTGGATAATACACTACTGTATTTTTTCAGTATGTATATTGTATACATATTGTAACAATATTTCAAGAGTTGCGAACTGATAAATCTAAAAATACACTATATATGGAACAAAGGAAAAGACCTTGCATTCATAACACAAAGAATTATTAAATTGTGTGGTACAATGAATGCTTATACTTATATCCATACTAATCCATATCCATACTAATACTAATATTATAAATGCGAAAGTCTGTCTGTCTGTCTGTCTGTCTGTCACCTCTTCACGGCTAAACTGCTGGACCAAATGTGATAAAATTTGGTAGGGATATAGTTAACGACCTGAGGTCAAACATAGGCTACTTTTAGGCGCGATATAACCAAGTCCCACGCGGGGCGAAGCCGCGGGAAACACCTAGTCTAAATATATGACACAAAAAGAGATTAGGCTAACAGTTATAATATTTAACAAATTATATTTTTTAAGCTGTTGGCCTGCAGAATCAGACATGGTAAAGAAACAATTGTTATGTTACATATTCATGTGCCAATTGGAACCATTAAATAAATAAAAAAAGTGAATTGACATATATTTAAAAGCACTCATGAAGGACATTCAGACAAGTCAAAATTGATTTTTTTAAATAAGTTAGTTTTTTTAATGTAGGATCTAACTTTAGATTTTTTTTCTTACATACCTCCCTTGCTTCGAAATACAACTAGTAATAATATATACGGACAAAGCACATAGGTATTTCCAAAGTAAATATTTATCAAAGTATGTATCCTTCCCACCGAATTCAAACCCATGACCCTTGGATCTTAAGAATATACTTATCTACTAAATCACTGGACCAGATTGACTGTGTTGTATGTAGACTGACTATGTAGACTAGACGTAGACTGATACAGTTTTCGTGTCTTTATTCTTTCTTACAGTGACAAAAGTCAAGTTCAGATTATTTTTTAAATTTAACTGTGTTATTGACCCCATAGATTTTACTTCCAAGAGAATTTAAGGCATTCATCCTTTGCTCATATTTCACATTAAACAAGTGACCTTTTTAACCGACTTCTTGCTTTTGCTGTACTTACTACTTAAGCAGAAATCATTAACTATAAAATTGAAACCACAGTCAATAAATACTTTATCATACAAAATAATGATAAACTTGAGACTTGAGGGTCACTAAATTGATAACCTTCGGATGAAATTATTATAATCACTTACAGTCTCTTGCGCACTTATTAAGATTCCATCTTCGTATTTGTATTGGTGATTCGACAAATTATTTAAATACTCAATAAAGCCATTTAACAGCCTATCTTTTTCCTCGGAACTAATCTCAGTCCTACAATTCGAAAAAATACACAAGAGTACAAACAAAAACTTTAAACGACGCATGATTATTTCTCACACAACCATCGCTTTCGATATTCAAGACGTAAATAAAGTTGTACTAATTAAACTGGTATATTGATATCGAATAATTGCTTGCACACAACTGTCTTCCACAAAATCAAATTTATATTACTCCGCACACCACAAAGTATGCAAGCCACAAAGTGTTATTTAATTAGTTTGAGTCTTTGAGTCATTCATTCGTAAACTAAAAAAATTGTTTTGTTTTGTTTCACGCACATGTTTTGACGTTTTGAGTTGAGTGCATGAGTGACATTGACATGGAGATGGAGAGTGAAATTTTTTTTTTTTTTGAATAGTTTATACGGCCATGGAATCTAGTCCTTTAAGGCCTTTCTTGAATCTATTAATCTTCTTCAGTCCTACTTAAGTCAGTCGAGTCAAAAATCAAGTCAATAGTCAAGTCCAGTCAAGTAAGTAAGTCTAGTCTGAATCAGATGGCTAAGTGAAGCGGTGGAAAATTTTCACTTAGCTATATCATGGAGATTTTGGTGACTGTTGATGGCAACTCTGCGCGACCATCGACCACGAACCGCGGGCGGTACCCCGCGCGCCTCTCATCGAAACTTCAGAATCAATGACACATTGCTTCACCGATCGTGCTACGAGCCGTGTCGATTTTATTGTCGGGTCGCATTGATTATACCTTAAATACAGTCCATTGAATTTTATTATACTCGCATTAGGGATTCCTAGTATTCTTCTCCATATACGGGCACCTATATCAACATAAGTCCTTCGAGACTTTCGCCAAGAC
Source organism: Apomyelois bistriatella (assembly GCA_947044815.1). Lineage (NCBI taxonomy): Eukaryota > Metazoa > Arthropoda > Insecta > Lepidoptera > Pyralidae > Apomyelois > Apomyelois bistriatella. The sequence goes on along the minus strand of OX345704.1, from coordinate 9,557,193 downwards.
AAGGAATTTTGGGCGCGGCCAGCTGACTGTCAAAATTCAAAAATTGAAGAAGGACGGCGGTTACAACGGTCACCAAGTCATCGAAATTCCTGCTAATCCAGCATCATCTTCGTGTTTCCTGGCTGTATCATCGGGTCTAAGGCGGACTCATCACATCGGCAACGCAGAAGTACCTACCCATCGTGAAGAAGATTCTCCGCCACAGGGAGGAACAAGGATAAGGGCACCAAAATCGTGAGATCGACCCAATTTCCTTTACTTTCACTCATCTTCACATTTCACTATTATTTAGTGCTCATTTCTCCATTTCATTTTCATCTGTGCTTAATAGTTGTTGGCATTTCATCATTTTGTAGTTTGAAAATCGTCGGTTACGTATCATTTCATTTGAAAAATCATAGCGTATTTACTAGTTTGTGTGGTTAAGTAGTGTGTAGTAACGTAGTTTGTACGTAGTTTTGGTGTATTTAGTGGATATTTTTCACCAAGATTACCCATCGCAAATTTTCAACATCCCGTAAAATCATCAATCACCTCATAATTTCATCACATCATATTCATTCGTAAATCATTTTAGCGTTTTAATACCTCTTAGCAATAACAATCCGATTTACAGTTATTTTGTACTAACATATATTTTTATTTTTATAGGTCGGTAGTCAGCTGATTGCGACTAACGGTAATAACTTCATAGCGGTGCGCCTGACGTAACATCGGAGCAAATATACGTATCGTTCTGTTTATATTATTTTCTTTTAGGATTTTCGGTTTTGCATTAACTTAAATTCAAATTAAGTTTTTTTTTTTTAATTACCTTCCTAGATTTTTTTTTAACTTTTATTTCTTAACAACTAAACTTTCTAACTAAACTTAGCTTAACTTATACAATGACGGACGTAAAAATAACAGCATTAATTAAAAAGAGAGGAACATTAAAGAGTAAATTAACTACATTTTGCAATTATATAAATTTACTAAATAATATTTCAGTTCAAAACCCTAGCGTCTTAAACGAACTAAAAACGCGACTAGAAAAAATTGAGGTATTGTATTCCGAATTCGATGTGCTTCAGGGGGAGATTGAGGAGCTTTCCGACGATCCGGAAGTGCGGTACCAGGAACGGGAAATATTCGAGGGCCAGTTTTACGCAGCCGTCGGCTCGGCCAAGGCGCTCTGTGACTCCGTGTCATCGGCGTCATCGCCCAACACCTCCATGCATAGTGCTGAGGTAAGCTCTCATGATGCACACACACACAAACACAACAATTTTGTAAGGCTTCCTAAAATTAATTTACCTACTTTTGATGGCGACTATCAGCAGTGGCTTGAGTTTAGAGATACTTTCATATCGATTATTCATTCGAATGATAGCATGGATAGTATCAATAAATTTCATTATTTACGCGCTTGTCTCCATGGAAGCGCGGCTTTAGTTATTAAAAGCTTGGACTTTAAAGCCAATAATTATGCCTCTGCTTGGGACCTGCTTTGCAAGAGATATGACAACAAACGCTTGCTTGTCAATAATCATGTTCAAGCTCTCTTTAATGTAAGCTCAGTTCAAAAGGAGTCTAGTAAAGCTTTGCGTTATTTAGTAGACATTACAAATAAAAATCTCCGAGCTTTGGCCACGCTTGATCAACCCACACAGCATTGGGACACGCTCATCATTCATATGATGTCTGCTAAATTAGATCCTACCACAAATAGAGAGTGGGAGGAACATCGTAGTAATCGTAGTGAGCCACCAACCTTAGATATTTTCCTGACTTTTTTAACAAACAGGGCTGACCTTCTCGAGACACTGGAGGAGTCCAGGAGCAGTAAAGGTAAATCTGAAAATTCTCCTGTTCAAAAACAGAGGAGTTTTATCGTTTCTACAGGCAAACGAAAATTATCTTCTTGTCCATTTTGTAATAAACCTCATTCTTTATTTAACTGCTTTGGCTTTCGAAAGCTTCCAGTGCAAACACGCATTCAGCGAGTCAATGAGTACAAGGTATGCAAAAATTGTTTAAGGTCTGGTCACAATGAGTCTCAATGTAGCTTGTCTCACTGTAAGTACTGTAAGATTAAACACAACACGCTTTTACATATAGACTCGCCAAATGAAGTACCTATCTCACATGAAAGTGTTGTATTATCTGCTGAGCACTCACATTCACAGCAATCATTTTCTAATGCAAACCATGTATTACTTTCCACAGCACTGGTCAAAGTGTTCGACTCCCACGGGTCACCTCACACTGCCAGAATCCTGCTGGACAATGGTAGTACTGGCAACTTTGTTACACAAGACCTCTGTAACAGACTACAAATACGCACCCACGATGCGTGTTCAAGGGTAACAGGTATCAATAATCAAACTTCCAATAGTTCACAGTCTTGCTCTCTTATGTTCGAGTCTTCAGATGGTAGCTATAGGACACATATCGATTGTTACGTTTTATCCAATATAACATCGTTGTTGCCTAACACATACATAGACATAAGCCACTTAGAATTGCCATCTGGTGTTCGTTTAGCCGATCCAACCTTCAACGTTCCGTCAGCTATTGATATTCTCGTAGGCGCGGACGTATTTTGGAAAGTATTAGGCACCAATCGAATCCAGTTAGGTAAAAACAAACCAGTCTTATTTGAAACCAAATTCGGATGGTTGGTTTCAGGCGCCATAGCTACTTTCGGTTCTCATCAACAATCTGTATGTATGTTTAGCAACGACAATAAACCTCAAATAGATTTATCTCGTTTCTGGGAATTAGATACAATCCCTTCTCAATATGAGTTTACCCCAGACGAGCTTACATGCGAACAAGAGTTTGTTAAATCTTTAACGAGAAATTCAGATGGTCGTTTTGTAGTGTCCATACCATTGAAGGAGTCTCCAGAAAGCCTGGGCGACTCGTACGTCATAGCAAAGCGTAGATTTCTTTCCCTAGAACGTCGGTTAGAGAGAGAGCCGCGTATGAAAGCACTCTACGACGAATACATGACTGAGTATTTAGAGTCAGGTTATATGTCGGAAACTAAATCTAAAATTCCCAACACTGTTTATTGTTATCTTCCTCATCATGGTGTCTATAAGGAAAATAGTGTTTTCACCAAATTACGCGTAGTCCTAGACTGTTCCTGTGTCACATCTTCTGGTAAATCTCTCAATAGCATACAACGCATCGGACCTGTTGTTCAAGACGATTTAATTTCGATACTTATCCGTTTTCGACAGCACAAGTACGTCGTGTCAAGTGATATTGCACGTATGTACCTCCAAATTTTAATTAAAAAAGAGCAGCGTCCATTGCAACAAATTTTGTGGAGGTTCGATCCCTCTCAACCACTGAAGACGTATACGTTGAACACAGTAATTTTTGGCTCGTCATCAGCGCCATATTTAGCAACCAGATGTCTTAAACAGTTAGGATTAGATTCGCCAGATCCCGACACTAAACGTTCCATCTGTCGTGACATGTATGTTGACGATTATTTATCAGGTCAGGACACATTAGAGGGCACGATTGCACAGTGTAAAAGTGTTATTAAAACATTAAAAACTGCCAAATTTAATTTGCGTAAATGGCATTCAAATAGCAAAGAAATTCTTAGTGCAATCTCTGACGATGCGGACATGTCTGGTAGCGTAGATCTCAGTGACAAGGAAACGTCTAAAACGTTGGGTCTTAATTGGATTTGTTTAACCGACACCTTAGTTTTTCGCATAAAACTACCAAAACTTGATAAGGTAAATAAGCGTCTTATCTTGTCCACAATATCACAAGTATACGACCCGATTGGACTTATTTCACCTTGTATTGTGGAAGCCAAAATTCTACTTCAAGACTTGTGGATACTGAAATGTTCTTGGGATGAGGAAGTTCCTGAGAATATTAAAAAACAGTGGACCGATTTTTCTGTTTCTTTATTAAATTTAAATAATTTTAATATACCCAGATGTGTTAAAATTACGCCATCTATTGATAACCAAATACATGTGTTTACAGACGCATCGGAAAAGGCGTACGGTACATGTGTTTATGTTAGGAGCGTAGGCACTGATGGTTCAGTGTGTGTACGGCTTCTCGCATCAAAGAGTAAGGTAGCGCCTATCAAATCTACAACCATTCCGCGATTAGAGCTGTGCGGAGCTCTACTAGGAGCAAGACTGTGCGCTAAGATTATATCATCTGTTACCTTTGAATATAGCTCGTGTACATGTTGGTCTGACTCGACGATAGTGTTGGGTTGGCTCTCTTCTTCCCCAGCGCAGCTTAAGCCTTTCGTTAGACACCGCGTTGTAGAGATACAAGATAGCTCTCACGATTGGCGCTATGTTCCAACCAAATCGAATCCAGCTGACTTAGTTTCCCGAGGTATGAGAGCCGATCTTTTACAGGACTGTTCCCTATGGTGGTCGGGACCTCCCTTTCTACTGTTAGAGCAGTCTCAATGGCCAACTAAGCCCAATCAAAATAATGTAGAGTTGCCGGAGATAATACACACAGTTCATACATCACAAATACCGCCTTTACATATCGACATAATTAAAAATCTTATTAAAAATTATTCTAGTTTTTCTAAATTACAACGCATAATAGCATATATTCTTAGATTTATTAATAATTGTAGCAACGACTCTTCTTATAATCACATCTCAGAGGGAATCATTTCCTGAAGAGCGGAATTTACTTTTAAATAATAAACCTTTGCCAAATAAAAACCGTTTATTATCATTATCGCCATTCATAGACACGGACAATGTCATACGCATTGGCGGAAGGCTTGGTAACTCTCACTACGATTATAACATCAAGCATCCCGTCCTTCTTTGCAGTAAACAAAGACTATGTCAACTTATTTTTGAAAATTTACACAACACACTTGCACGCAGGACCTCAGCTATTGTTAGCAACAGTTAGACATAATTACTGGCCTTTAGGAGGAACTAGGCTTGCCAAACACATTGTACACACCTGCGTAAAATGCTGTAGGTTCAAAGGTCAAACTGTTCAGCCAATAATGGGCAATCTTCCAGACAAACGCGTCCACCTGGAGTTCCCTTTCTTGGAGACTGGATGCGATTATGCCGGACCGCTTCTGATAGCTGACCGCAAAGGTAGAGGTTCACGTTTGATTAAATGTTACATATGTGTTTTTGTTTGTCTAGCCACCAAGGCGCTGCATCTGGAGCTTGTCTCAGATATGACTAAAGAGGCTTTCATTGCAGCTCTTAATAGATTTATTTCGCGTCGGGGAAAACCTCAGAACATTTTCTTCGACAATGGTACTACATTCGTAGGCACTTTCAATGAGTTGGGAAGGCTTCTCAAAGATCCTAGTCTGACGTCGAGTCTCGCCGCTGATCAAGGTATTAATTTTTCATTTATACCCAAATTTACGCCACATTTTGGAGGACTATGGGAAAGTGCAGTGAAGTCCGTAAAACACCACCTTAAACGCGTCCTAGATCTCACACATTTAAACTACGAGGAAATGTCGACTCTATTAATTCAGATCGAGGCTATTCTCAATTCTCGGCCGCTCACACCAATATCCCAAGATCCTTCCGACCTTACTCCGCTAACTCCAGCTCATTTCCTTATCGGTCGGTCTCTGGTTTGCGCGCCACATCCGCAGATCACCGACAGATCCGTCACCAGCCTCCAACGTTACCGACGCATCGAGCTCCTCAAACAGCATTTTTGGAATCGTTTCCACAACGAATATATTTTCTGGCTTCAGAGGAAAGCAAAATGGCACAAGACACGTGGGCAGCTGGAGCAGGGCGCGATGGTCGTCATCAAGGACACCTCGGCGCCGCCTCTCATGTGGCTGCTGGGCCGCGTCGTCCGCGTGCTGCCGGGCCTCGACGGCGTGGCCAGGGTGGCCGACATTCACACTCGCAAGGGGACGATCGCCGGGCCTTCAACACCATCTGCCCCCTGCCAATTGTTGAAGATGCTTCAAGGCCGGGAGTATGTTGATGGCAACTCTGCGCGACCATCGACCACGAACCGCGGGCGGTACCCCGCGCGCCTCTCATCGAAACTTCAGAATCAATGACACATTGCTTCACCGATCGTGCTACGAGCCGTGTCGATTTTATTGTCGGGTCGCATTGATTATACCTTAAATACAGTCCATTGAATTTTATTATACTCGCATTAGGGATTCCTAGTATTCTTCTCCATATACGGGCACCTATATCAACAGTGACAAAGATAAAAAGTCACGTAATCGACACTGTATCACTTCCTAACACTCACGCTTGTTCACGAACACTTTGCGAATAATAATCCACCAATATTATGCACAAACACTCGAAAAAACCTAAGTTTTGGAAATTAAATACAGCGCGGACATAGCGACAGTTTACTTTCCCTCCAAAAACTCAGTGACATTTTACTGATGATACCAAAGACAAAGAATATACCTACGAATCCTACGATGTCGATTACGCATCACATGTGATGCTTTTTTTTAAAACATGTCTTACGGCCCTGGATACAAGTATTTTATGTCCATTTATCATATTTTTTCATTTTCCGGGGGGGCTACCATACACAAAAATAGTGAAGTAATCTTGATCTAGAATTGGGTATGCTAAATTTTTTTAACACACTAAAATACGAAAACCGAGATATTTTGATTTCATACCATATTTTTGTATTTTCGACAAGAAAAGTACATTGATTGCGGTAAAATATTCAAAAATGCCGTGGAAGTTGTAACATTCATTCGACACCTAAATGACGTTATTACGCAAATAAAGCTGCGTCTACGTATTAATTAGTATCCTAAGTGTGTGCGTGTCCACACTTCGGATTCCGACTAGGATTACGACCGTAAAAACGGACAAATTAAAAAAAAACCTATGATCAAGTCAATCGATTGATTTTGATTTGATGTTTCGGAGTAGTTGGCGCGATAAGACGTGTTTCTGGTGGCTTACCATCATCTCTTAAAACCATGCAAGAACGATTGAGTAAGGGAGATGTCGCCTTACGTCATGTATTGCGGTGTCTCGCTTACTCACTGCATGGTTTTTAGAGATGATAGTAGGCCATCTGGGGGGTTACCACCATCTCTAAAAACCACCATCCCTAAAATCTTGCATGGTTTTAAGAGACTATAGTAACCCCCCTGGTGGCCTACTACCATCTATCCAGTTGTCTATCCAGTGAGTAAGCGAGATGTCGCCTTACAATATGTATTGCGCTGTCTCGCTTACTCACTGGATCTTGCATGGTTGTAAGAGGCGGTAATAATCCAGGGGGTTACTACCATCTCTTAAAACCATGCAAGAACGATTGAGTAAGGGAGATGTCGCCTTACATCATGTATTGCGCTGTCTCGCTTACTCCCTCGTCCTTGCATGGTTTTAAGAGATGGTATTAAGCCACCTGACTCTGACTATAGACTTACTTGACGTTTTTGACTTGACTATTATGACTGAAGAAGATTAAAATTTCAAGAAAGGCCTTAATGAACTTGTTCCAGGGCCGTAAAATTATTGTAAAATAGAAGGCAGATTCGTTTTTATTGTGACCACACGACGTGACACGTGACGTTGTCACGTTCAACTCATAGACCTATTAAATGTATGGACGGGAAATACCTACAAAAAAAACGTGTATACCTACAACCAAAGTGTAATATAAAATGGAGTCGTATATAGGGATGCCCAAAAAAACGTCGATATATCGCTATCGAGATATCGAGACACTGACTATAGTTCCGTAAACAACTTACAACCATTTTGATTGATAAAAATTGTTAATTTCATAAAAGTAGATACTCAAAAACTAAAAAAATTCCCCTTCTCTATATTTATAGTGTTATTGCTTTGTCAAATAAAATCTAGGGGGTTAAATAACATCTCTTAAAACCATGCAAGAACGATTGAGTAAGCGCGATGTCGCTATACATCATGTACTGCGCCATCTCGCTTACTCACTCGTTTTAAGGTGGTGTTTAGAGATGATATTAAACACCGGGTATTGTGAGAAGAAACGTTTTAATTTTAAGATACACCTGTCACTTTCTTAAAATATTTTCGGGAAGTTAGTTAATAGTTTGAGTGAGTTATTTTACCCCGTCATGCCCCGGTGTCAAAATTACATACACAACGGGTAAGATACAGTTATCTTGGCACGGACTTCAGGAGATCAGTAGGAGGTATCTAGTAAAATTAACAGATAATCTGCAGGTGCTACAGTTATAATAATAATCATTTATTTCAGGTAACAACATTAATACAAAATAAAATAAGTAATGCCTATAAATAAAAAACTAATGCCATATTAATGCTTTACGAATAGCCATCTCATCTATAATTAAGGCGCAAACCAGTGGATAAGGACTTTGCTCAGCTTTTCTTTTTAAAGTATCAAATGCTTCTTGAGTAAAGCCTGGTTCCGCATTAACATTTTGGTACCACTTGCTTAGAGTGCGGACGTGAGGTAAACACGTATTATATTTTTGCGCTTCTTCATTATTTACTAGTTTTACTTTTTAGCTCTTGAATAATGTCAGTCAAAACAGCTACTTTTTCATCGCGCCTGCGAACTTTTTCATTAAGCCGTTTGATTATTTTTCTTTGTTCGGAACATTTTTTTTTCAATGCATCCATTTTTTCTTGAATTATTGCACTTTCAGTTTGAATCTGAAAAAGAAAAATATCATTAGTTTCTAGGTTATAGATGGGTACATAGATGTACCTAAAACCTTATAAGGTACTTTTCATTCATTCTATATCTATCTATACTTCCATATTCATACTAATTCATAGCCCATACTAATATTATAAATGCGAAAGTCTGTCTGTCTGTCTGTCTGTCTGTCTGTCACCTCTTCACGGCTAAACTGCTGGACCGATTGTGATGAAATTTGGTAGGGATGTAGTTAACAACCTGAGGTCAAACATAGGCTACTTTTGGGCGCGATATAACCGAGTCCCACGTGGGCGGAGCCGCGGGCAACAGCTAGTAATATTATAAATGCGAAAGTCTGCCTGTCCGTCTATCTGTGACAGTGTAACAGATATGTTACGCTTTCACAGCTGGATTGGTTTTGATGAAATTTGGTATGGATATAGTTATACCCAAGGTCCAACACAGGCTACTTATTGCCGCAGGCGGAGCCGCGGGCCACAGCTAGAAGATAATATTTTAGCAATTAGCAACATACCGAAGAAGTACTTGGCAATAGCAGTGGTTGTACACTGGTGTTTTGATTGAGAGCTGCATGTTCAACCTGAAAGTAAAATATTATTCATAACTATTCCCGTTGTAATTTAATTAAACTAATAGGTAATAAAAATTCAAAAATAACTTACCAAAGAAGGCAGCAGTTTTAAAATTGTGTCTTGAACTGGAACCTTAATCTGAAAAAGTACAAAATTGTTTATACTTAAATAGCTTTTATTAAATTAAAAATTGAGTTTAAAATATTTAAAATCTAATCTTACTGGGACATCAGGGGATTTAATTGCAGCAACTTCGGCGGGAGTAGAAACTTTCAACTGAAAAAAATCAAGTAGAAAGTATTTAATTTTATTCATTTCTACAATAATTATGTTACAAATACTGTATTTAATAAGTATAGTAAACGGAAATAACAAAATGGTAGAATTAATTATAATTTAAAAATTATGCTTTCTTAGTTTCATTAGATGAACTACATTAAACATTGGTGAGCCGGATATGTAAGATATGGATGGATAAAGAAATATATTCTATTTGATGATGTATTTTATTTATATACCTGCTAAACATTCAAACAAGGCATTTTTGGCCAAATAATAAATTATTAATACGTTGATTAATAAATTATAAATTACGTACTGCAAGAGATGGTGAAGGCATTGCTCCATCACGTAATCTTATTACGTCCAGGGTTTTATTGAAGCAAGCTTCTTCAAATGTAGGGAACAGACGAATTTTTTTTAATACTTGGGTTAATATTTTCCGTCCCTATTATATCAAGCCATTTCTTTTTCATTGCTTCATTACTAGGTAACCTATAATAATAATTAAAAAAAATTAGACCTTGTATAAATTAGAGCAATCAATGTCAATTCTTATTTATTACACTCTTTGGTCTCTCCGAAGTTATAAGTTTGTACAATACAATACATTATTTTATGTATTGTTTATCGATATCAGCTGTGCTTGATTACACATCACTACGTTTATGCAGTTTGTATGTACCTAAACCTTTCTTATGAAAACAAACAAGAAACCAACCTGGAAACATATGATGAACTAAAATATGTATTCTATAATATTAAATACGACTACTAGTAACATAACATTTAAACAGATTGACGAAATAATAAAAATAAACCACAAAAACAGGCAACTTACTTGTGCAATGTGAGTTGAGGGCGATTTCTATTTTTTCTCGCACTGCACCACTTTATACAACACTTTGTCATAATGTATAACAGATATGTGGGTCCAAGTGTTCAAAAATAGATTGTTATCTAAACAAAACACGACCAATCGCTAAATTTCACTTTCGATAAACATTCGTTTGACAGCATATGTACCAAAGACTAGTGTGAAATAAAATGGCGGAGAAGGCACGCGCGGCCAAATTCATGACGTCATGCCAAAATATAGCCAGAAACTAGAAAACATTAAATATATCCATCTCATTCTTCAAACGGCAATATCAATTTGATAAAATGAGACAAACATATATTTTATGTTGTTATGTCGAAAATCATAATATTTATATAATCTATTGTAGCTATAGAACAATAGTTCTTGTCCATACATTTAGTAGGTCTATGCGTTCAACTATCGTCAGTAAACCGACTTTACAGACAACCGATTTTTTTTTTTGTCTAATTTTCTAATAAATTCTTAATTCCTAATTACTTAAAAAAAATACAAAAAATCTAGTCCCGGCAAATCATTACCCCGAGGTAGGGTGCCCAGAAGGCTGACAGCATTGCCATATTGTGGATTATATCCACATCAAAAAAAAAAAGGACATAAATTGGATGACGTATGACAATGACGTTTGCTTTGCTGAGAGACCTGAGAGTTTTTGGAGGGAAAGTAAACTGTCGCTATGTCCGCGCTGTATTTAATTTCCAAAACTTAGGTTTTTCGAGTGTTTGTGCTTAATATTGGTGGATTATTATTCGCAAAGTGTTCGTGAACAAGCGTGAGTGTTGGGAAGTGATACAGTGTCGATTACGTGACTTTTTATCTTTGTCACCAAAATCTCCATGCCGCTTCACTTAGCCATCTGACTCAGACTAGACTTACTTGACTGGACTTAACTATTGACTTGAATTTTTGACTTGACTGACTTAAGTAGGACTGAAGAAGATTAATTAATTCAAGAAAGGCCTTAAAGGACTAGATTCCATGGCCGTAAAAACTATTCAAAAAAAAAATTGCTTTGCTGATGCTGACATGCTGACGTCACGTGACGTTGATTACCTACTCACTCACTGAACTTTTTGGAACTTTTCGCAATTCGCAAGTTTAGTTTTGTTTGTATCTTACATTTTATCGTATTTATTTTGTTTTGATAAAAACTATTTAAAGTTACGATTTTGATTCCGACACTTGATTTGTGATACTAGAAACTAATTTTCTTTGCTAATTTTGACGTGTGATAGTCATGATTTAATTTATTTTTATAGTATCCGATTATAATTACCTACGTATTTAATTAAACCATAGCTAAACACGGACATATAATGGATAGTATTTTTTTACTTTTGTGAACATTAGTTTATAATCTAAAAACGAATCGAAAATGACTTCAACATCTAAAAATTCGCACGCTAGACATGGCTATAATCTGTAAGTCGACCAGTAAATTCAATTTTTATTTTATTTACATATATGGATACATTACTATTTTAGAATTCTGATTGATGTTATTTTTATAAAAAAGCCCCATAGAAAGTAAAATTTTTAAGCCAGGGTAATTAAAAAAGGCCATTTTCTAACTTGCCTTGACTATGGCATTAAACCCAGAACCTCCAGATTAGCAGACTAGCACTTTAACCATTACATTATGGAGGTCAACAAATTAATTAATATGTTATGACTACATATTGTAAACCCATAACTAGCTCTTAAAATTACTGACATTAAATTTGTAAATTCCACAACAATATGTAGGTACCTTGTATTTTATTTTTTTATGCAAATATGTACATATTTCAATACATAAGAAATCTTTTGTTTTTGTATGGAAAATATGTGAGTTCTTACACCGGCCTCTGACAGGTTAAGAAGAGGTAGAACATAGAAATATGTATTAAGGAAGCAGGCTTAACAAATCAGTACCAATTACTATAGTTACCTTAATTGTAAACTAATGAAGTTTAGAATTTGTTTGTTTGAAACTATCTCGGAAACTAAATATTAAATTTTATTCTGCATTTACTAGCATAATTTAATAGACAGAGAACAACATAGGGCTTAATATAAAATCTATATATACCTACCCCAAATGTTACAATAGCATTGTACCAAAGATGCTGGCAGCATTTCCTGGATGAATAGTCAAACTTATTCATTATTTACCTTAGAAACCTATTTAGTTTTCATCTATACTAATAATATAATTAAGCTGAAGAGTTTGTTTGTTTGAATGCTTATAACTTGAAAACTACTGGTCAGATTTACAAAATTACTTTTGTATATGAAAGCCTAATTCTTGGGGAAGGTTATAGGCTATATGTATAGTACATACACACTTATGACGAGTGAAACCGCGGGAACAGCTAGTGTATTATATAACATGTAACAGAATACATTCTTTTCAGTTGGTGGGTAACATTTGGTATTATATGTGGAGCGACATTTGTGACTAGATTTTATAAAGTATTAGAACCTGATCATGTATGGTATGTATTTGTTTACATTTTAACCACCATAACAATTATATTAACAAACATTGGTTGAGCCCATTTCACTAAAATATGTTTTGACCCAGTCTGTCTTTGTTATTCAAGGCTGTAACTGAATTGATGGACGGTCTTCCTTTCACCTTCTAATTTCGCTGCACTACCTTTTTTTCTTTACCTTATCCCACTTTCCTATGTGGGTCGGCACAGTATCTAAGTTCCTTCTATTAGATCTATTTTCAGCCATTTCCCGTGCCATACTCCTATTTTTCCTGCACTATATGCAAATAATAATACCCCCTTTCTCTCTATGTTTAATGATGCAAACATATTTAAGTTAAAATGGGCTTAACACTTAGCAGACGGTTTTGAATACACAATAGATTGTTATAACGTCTATAGACATCGTGCGTCGGCTAACGTGTTAATAAATAGAGGGTCTGAGTTTTCACACTTTAAAGATTCAACAGCTTATAGATTAGTCATCCATTTAAGTAAAAAAAAATCCAAGGCTCTAGACCTGTTTTGTTTTATACACAATACATAATTGATATTTGCTTTATTTGGTCATAAGAATAAAACTATTACATTTGCACTTAATAAAAAACTCTAAACACTGTCTCTACAGTTAAATTGATATTTACTTTACAGTTGGGACGAGACACATTTTGGTAAAATGGCAAGTTGGTATATCAACAGAACATTCTTCTTTGATGTTCACCCTCCACTTGGAAAGGTAGTATAAAATGGTTTAGTTTATTAATATACATATAACTTTATTTTATTTTTATTATTATTTTATTCCTAACGAGCTTCAAATCTGATAAACATCAGTTATCAAAAGCTCCTAAAGCGACACGACATACGGGAACAAGATTCCGGAACATTGTAACAGTCGCTGCCACTGGGGAGTGACTTTATCCTGACACACCCGTACAAAAATTTGCTTAAAGTCAACGACTCGTTGCAGATCAAAAGAAAAGATTTTTTTTTTTTATAAAATTGAGTAGTGGTCCTCACTATAACACCAAAGATATTTCCGAAGTTCAACACATTGCTTATAGAGTGACTCTGCAGATTGTAAATAAATTATGAACTTAAAAAAAAATATTTATAATACATTTTAGTATGTCTACCGATATTGTCCTAGCGAGGTTCCCATTTTGCAACAGGGCCCGTTACCCCAATCACAAATATGTTTATAGAAAATATAAAAAATAATATATGTACGGTCACGTTCATAATTGCAGTCATAATTTGCAAACCAAAGTGCACAGTATTTTAACCTTTTAGAGCTGTCAAACTATTACTGCAATTATGAATGTGACCGTACAGTGGGCTGCAGTGAAATCTGACCCCCTTTCAATGGTGATACTGGTGGAAAGGGGGTTAGATTTCTCTTACATATAAACTATTTTTTTTTAACTTTATTAAGCCATGATCTGAGGTGTTAGGTAAACTAAATGCTATTAGTATTTTCTATTAGTCAACCTATAAAACAAAAATTTATTTTTTTAGATGCTCATAGCCTTGTCAGGAAAGCTGACTGGTTACGACGGAACTTTTCCGTTTGAGAAGCCTGGTGATAAATATGACGGTGCTAAGTACGAGGGTATGAGACTGGTGAGTGTCAAATTATTTCTTTCCCTATTTAGAGTTTCCTCATTGCATCTACAACTGTATTCCAACGGAGCCTGAGGTGAAAACTGATGTTTTATTGTGTTATTTTAATTCAATGAATGAATGAATAAAAACTTTATTGCACCAATTATATAAATACATCATTGGATTGTACAGGATCGAAAATAAAATAAGTGTGTAGGATTAAATAAGTTTTTATAATCCGAGAATCGACTCATCGAAAGTCGCAGTATAGAGTCGACTAAAAATAATAGTCCTCGTCATTTTTGTAAATTAAACTATTTTATTAATAGTTTATTGTAAGTATCTCTTGGATAGGGATGAGGGGAGAAAGAGGGGGGAGGCCTTTGCCCATCAGCAGTGGGACACATTAATAGTAGGCTAAAAAAAAGTATCTCTTAAACTATTGAGTGAGTATTAATATGAGTTAATAAGAAAAGACTATGGTTCTGTGGAGTGCCTTCTTACAATTAAAAACTCATTATATTTTTTGTTTCCAGTTCTGCACAGCCCTGGGAGCACTTATTATACCATTGACGTTCTTAACTATTTGGGAAATGACCAAGTCCCTGGACTCCACTGTCATAGGAACAATGCTTTTACTATGTGGCAAGTATTTCTATAGACCAATTTACTCAACAAATAGTAGCAAGAATATAAAAGTAAAATTCCCACAACTCAGGATATCAATACTCGTAAAACTTGCACAACTCGAAAAGAGCTTAACCAATTACGAAATTTTTGTAATTATTCTTCAAACGATGGAAAGGCTTGATGAAATAAGAAGAACAAAGAAGGAAAGGCATGGGGAAAATATTTCTTTTCCCGAAATTATCGTATTAAATAAATTTATCACAATTTTCGTTGGAAAAGTTAATACTTTACTAAATAATATAACTTTTTTCAGATGTCGGATTTTTGACCCTCAATAGATACATTTTATTGGATCCAATTCTTTTATTTTTCATGAGCTGTTCTATCTATGGAGCTTTTAAGGTAATTATATTAACTTACCCTTATCAAAGAATGAGACAACCCTTATCATTAAGTACACAAGTATATGAAAATAGAACCCATAACGCAGCCATCAGTGACCTATGGTGCTGTCTGAGGTATTTTATTTTTTCCATATTATTTCGAGCTCTAGAAAACTAGAACCTTTATTTCAAACTTACACCTTTATTGTACTAAATTTAAGTAAATAATTAATATAACTATTTTTTTTTTATATTTTTAGATTAGGACGCTGACAGACAGTGGCTTCCCCCCGTTCTCCCCCCGCATGCTCGCGTGGCAATTGTTCTTGGGAACGTCGTTGGCTTGTACCGTTTCCGTCAAGTTTGTCGGTCTGTTTGTTGTCATGTTTGTGGGACTGCGCACCTTAGCTGACCTCTGGAACGTACTCGGCGATTTGGAGAAGCCTGTCGTAAGTTGTTTAAAGATTGAAAAAAAAGTTGAAGTAAAAACTTCTTTAGCGGCATTTTGCACTTTTTGGGATGGGTAAAAAGTGTTAAACTCTCATCAAGACAATTGACCTGATCGAAAATTCGTAAGACGGAGGGAGAGTAGATTGCCGGCGGCCTTACGTGGTTCCTTTAACGACTACCAGATGGCAGCCGGGAACAACGGCTTAACGTGCTTTCTGAAGCACGGAATCATCTTTATTGTCAGACACTCTATGATTCAAGCCTACAATGTCCTAACCAAACTGGAAACAACATTGTTTTGTAATGTATGTAATTGTTTGAGATACGACACACCGCTTGCCTCATGGTACGGTTTTTCAATGTGAGTGTGCATGGATCCGTAAATTAGCATTTAAACTTTTTATTTTTTTGTTGTATTTTATTTATGTAATTTAATTGTCTATTCTCTTAATATAGGATATTCTTATCACTTATTGTGTATAATATATTTGTTTTCAATTTGAACGGTTTGATTCCAGAGTTTGACGGTGAAACACCTAATAGGCCGGAGTATAACGCTGATAGTGTGGCCGGCGTTGCTTTACGTTTTCTTCTTCTGGATTCACTTGACAGTGCTCAGTAAGAGGTCAGTATACAGTTGCGGATTTTAAATAACATTTATATAGAAACCGGCTGCACCCCCCGGGGTTACCTGCGGTTTATCATATACAGCAGCGTCATCTACTTTCTAAAATGCCGTTTTATTGATCAAACGGGCGGGAGTCGCATACTTGGGATTAAAAGTACCATATGTGTTAATTCACTGTATCAGCTACCGCCATAGCCGGGCTGGGCTAATTTTATAAAAATTAGCCCAGCAGTTTCAGCGTGAAGAAGTAACAAACATACAAACTACCTTTACCAGGATTGAGATGTTTCACACTCAGTCGCTTAGTGCCAATGGACAGCGAATGTTTCACAGTGCTGAAATGTGTAGTTATCTTTTGCATTTAAGTTTGACAATTATTATTTAAAAAAATCTTAACGGTGACAGCTTCCACTCCTCGGGCTTCCAAGCCCGCCTCGAGAGTCTGCACAATGCGAGCGCGACCAGTATGGTCACGTATGGCGCCATCATTACACTGAAAAACCATTGTCCCTTCTATTACTTCCTTTATAATAATTCCCTTCGGTATACAGCGGTAATGGCGACGGCTTCTACTCCTCGGGCTTCCAAGCCCGCCTCGAGGGGAACAGTCTTCACAACGCGAGCGCGCCCAGGGTGGTCGCGTACGGAGCCATCATCACGCTGAAGAACCACCGCACTGGAGGGGGGTATCTGCATTCTCACCACCATTTGTATCCGGCGGGAGTTGGTGCGAGGCAGCAGCAGGTAAAATTCATCATTTCAGCCGCAGCCTGTCCACTGCTGGACATAGGCCTCCCCCAAGGATTTCCAGAACGACCGGTTGGAAGCGGATTGCATCCAGCGCCTGTCTGCGACCTTGTGGTCTTCTGACCATCTGGTCGGTGGGTTTCCTAAGAATCGTTATCCCAGGTTGAGCTGGCTTCTAAACAAGTTTTCTTATTTCATGAATAATTCTTAATTTCGAATCAAATCGTGTGATCTAACATCGTTTATTTGGCGGAGAAAAAATGGAAAGCAGACTCTGTACTACGAAGCAGCCAGTTGAGGAAGCAACCAGGAAAGCACTAAGATTAGAAAGAGATCAACAAGCCTGTATTCCCGAGTCTGTTGTTGAGTGGTGACTTATGTAGACATACATACATAGAGCTTTATACTAATAAAAGTAATCAAAATCAGTGTAAAAATGTCAGAATTTTTTTTATTGAAATGCATTTGTTATTTCTTCCAAACTAAAATTTTTAAAGTAGGCGTATATTCAACAACCTTGGGCCAAATTTTATCCGTTAAGGGATAAATAGTATTTGCTAAATTAAACCAAATCTCACGTATTTTTAAACTCACCAAAAAAAATTCCGTTCTCCTAGATAACAACATACACACATAAAGACGAAAACAACAGATTCGTTATAAAGCCATACGACAAGGAGGCCCCTGAAGGTATTGTGGTGGTACGCAGCGGAGACCTGGTGAGGCTCACACACGCCGCTACTGGACGAAACCTACATTCTCATAGAGAAAGAGCGCCTATTACAACGAAATATATGCAAGTCACCGGATATGGAGAGGTAAGGCTTAATCTCCATTGTTTTGTGCGCAATCTTCTAGATCATGCATGACCCACAAAGATCAGAAGAATTTCGCCGTAAAGCCTAAACGACAAGGGTGCTTAGCCAAAATCACAATTTGAAAACGTAAACAAAGTTCGAAAATAACAAAATGTATGGGATTGACATACAATGTGACCACGTGATTTAGCGCGGCTTATGTCAATCCCGTTTGTATTTGAAATTGTGAGTTTGGCTAACCCCACAGAACAGAGAAATTATCCGAATAGAAATGTTTTGACGCGGATTTAGTTCCAGGATCAGTGTGGCTAGCGTATTCTCTCTTCTTACCTTCAATTCATACAAGTAAACCACACCACACCTTATTTGAAACTAACTGTTCCCCGCGGCTTCGTCCCGCGTGGGACTCGGTTATATCGCGCCCAAAAGTAGCCTATGTTTGACCTCAGGTCGTAAACTACATCCCTACCAAATTTCATCACAATCGGTCCAGCAGTTTAGCCGTGAAGAGGTGACAGACAGACAGACTTTCGCATTTATAATATTAATATGGATGTATTACGTAGCTTACAACAAAGCCACCTAATATTATCGACCAATAACAGTGACAATAAATGACGCAATCAAATTCCCCGCTCATTTTTTTGTGTGTGAAACGTTGGCTTGCAAGCCAAACCATGCAGTGACACGCTTTTCGTGCACTACGCCACTTCTTGTGGCTAACCCTCATGGAGGCTCCGTAAGGTATGATAAAGAAAATTAATTAATGACCGGATATGGAGAAGTAAGGATAGTCCACAGCTCTAAATTGTGTATACCAGTAAGAGAATGAGGATATAAGATCAGATAGGGGTTCTGATTCATAACCTAATTGAAAAACTCCCATTCTATTTAGGAAATCGGTTCATTCATTCATTTCGTGTAGGTGTCATGGTCAATCGTCCATGCACATCCTGGTGTCAGAGTTCTTTGGAACCGCCACTCGGCCTCTGACATGGTTCCTTTAACGACTACCAGATGGCAGCCGAGACCAACGGCTTAACGTGTCTTTTTTTTTGTCAGGAAATCGGTTAAGTTAAAATAGTCACTTACATCTCGGAGACATGTTCAAAATACTGCCAACTGGTAAACTGGCAAACTTGTATTACTATTTCAATATACAACAGTTCATAAGTATCGCAAACCCTTTTTTTTCTTCTTAAAAAGGGAGACATTAGGAGTACCCGAAATCGGCGAGCGTGTATGACGAGAGTGATGAGTGTGGAGGAAGCGAGAGGTATGTAATGTTCGTAGCCAATGGAAATCTCTAATCTCTACCTACCCCTTCGGGAGACAGGCGCGATGATATGTATGTATTTAATTAATAGTTGTTTTATTGTTCCCAGGACGGCATCGGTGATGCGAATGACGTGTGGAAGATCATCATATCTGGTGCCAAAGACGGGGAGGAAGTCCAGACCGTGAAGAGTAAACTCATGCTCGTGCATTACTTACAGGTTCTTTTTTATTTACTTAATTCGTACCGCCTTACAGTTATTAGTATCACTACATAGTATAAAACAAAGTCGCTTTCTCTGTCCCTATGTCTCTTATATGCTTAAATCTTTAAAACTATGCAACGGATTTTGATGCGGTTTTTTTAACAGATAGAGTGATTCAAGAGGTAGGTTTTTATGCCCATGCGAAGCCGGGGCGGGTCGCTAGTTTATTATATAAACCCTACATCCATATCCATACTAATATTATAAATGCGAAAGTCTGTCTGTCTGTCACCTCTTCACGTCTAAACTGCTGGACCGATTGTGATGAAATTTGGTAGGGATGTAGTTAACGACCTGAGGTCAAACATAGGCTACTTTTGGGCGCGATATAACCGAGTCCCACGCGGGGCGAAGCCGCGGGGAACAGCTTGTGTATTATATACTTAAAACCTTCACTGGGAATCACTTTATCTATCAGTGAAAACCGCATGAAAAACCGTTTGTTAGTTTTTAAGTTTTGCCCTCACAAACAGGCACAGTGCGACTTAAACAATGATTCATTTATTTATCTAACCACTGTTCGACTATATTTTGTTTATTTATTTTAGAAGTAGTCCTTCCTCGCTTGCAATTTCTTTGTTTCTAGTGTTTTTTTTAATCTATGCCAAAATATTGATAGCACTAGCTATCTACCAGTTAGGTCTAGTAAAATAAGTCCAGCAGTTCAAGGCGGTATAGAAAAAACTAAAGATTCAGATAAGAAGGTCGATTGGTCGTCCAATACGGCCCCGGCATGAGCGAGTGTGACACTGCTTTTAATGGGTTTATGACAACGTTTAGACTTCAATGTTTGGAGATAGGCGAAAGCCTCTTCAAAATCCATATCCATACTAATATTATAAATGCGAAAGTCTGTCTGACTGTCTGTCACCTCTTCACGGCTAAACTGCTGGACCGATTGTGATGAAATTTGGTAGGGATGTAGTTAACGACCTGAGGTCAAACATTGGCTACTTTTGGGCGCGATATAACTGAGTCACACGCGGGGCGAAGCCGCGGGGAACAGCTAGTCTTAAATTAAAGAAAGGTTGGCATTTGTACTCGCATAACTTCATTGTCAACAACAACATGATACGTCATTTGCAGGCTTGCGCTCTGACGACGACCGGCAAGCAGCTGCCGAAGTGGGGCTACGAGCAGCAGGAGGTGGCGTGCAACCCCAACCTGAGGGACAAAAACGCCCTCTGGAACGTCGAAGACAACGTGTTTGATGATTGTTAGTACTTGTCAAGCCACTACTTGCTAATGGCGCACATAGCCTGAATCTAATCTACTATATAAAAATAAGTCGGGTTTTCCTTCCTGACGCTATAACTCCAGGACGCACGAACCTATTTCCACGGTTTTGCATTCGTTGGAAAGGTCTCGGGCTCCGTGATGTTTATAGCAAAGAAAATTCAGGAAAAATTCAACAGAAAGGAGGGAAAATCATTTTTCACATACAGCGCCATCTCTGATTCATAGCATGTACTACAAAAACGAAGCCATATGGTGGCGAAACGCTGTTCGCCAGGTTTGCTAGTTACCTATACTAATCACCAGACCAGATGGTCAGATGACCTGAAGAAGGTCGCAGGCAGGAGCTGGATGCAGCCCGCTTACAACAGGCCATTTTGGAAATCCTTGGGGGAGGCCTATGTCCAGCAGTGGACAGCCTTCGGCTGAAATGATAATGATACTAATCACCCATAAAGCCAGCTTATAATAAACTCTACAATAACTAGCTTTCGCCCGTATGAATTTCCCACAGGAACTGTGCTTTTTCCCGGGATGGAATTCTAAGTCCTTCTTAATACTCCTGTTATGTGTATGCGAAATTTCAGGAACATAGGAAGATTGGTTCAGTAGATAGGGCGTAAAGAGGCAACAAACAAACAAACAAATAAACAAACTCACTTTCGCATTTATAATATTAGTTGGGTTGGATTTGGAAACTGATAACTACATCGGGTAAGAGATAGAGGCCTCATTGGGAAATGGGGAGCCCCCTTGACAAATAAACCTTCAGTTAACACTAGCTGCTTATAGTTTTAAGACTGGTTTCAAGATTATGAAGTGCACAAAAAAAGAACATTATTATTTATGGATTGTGAATTTTTCAGTGCCGAAAATGAGTTTCGAAGCGTACGCGTCTGGGTTCATAGAGCGTTTCCTGGAATCGCACGCGGTCATGTTCCAGGGGAACGCTGGCCTCAAGCCCAAAGAGGGGGAGG
This sequence comes from Apomyelois bistriatella, assembly GCA_947044815.1. Taxonomy (NCBI): domain Eukaryota; kingdom Metazoa; phylum Arthropoda; class Insecta; order Lepidoptera; family Pyralidae; genus Apomyelois; species Apomyelois bistriatella. Next base: position 9,535,297 of record OX345704.1, on the reverse strand, counting down.
TCACCTCGCAGCCCTGGCAGTGGCCCATCAATTATAGGGTGAGATCCAAACACGGTCTGTAACTCCACACATTAAGGCCGCTTTTTGTATACACTTTCTGTATAAATTTAAAGATACCTTTACAACTGTACAATAAATGGTTATCGTCATTATCAACTGCCTCCGTAGTCGAGGTTCGATTCCCAACTGACGTGTCTGATAATAAAGGTGATTCCGTATATCGGAAGACACGTTAAGCCGTTGATCCCGGCTGCCATCTGGTAGTCGTTAAAGGAACCATGTCAGAGGCCGAGAGGCGGTTTCGAAGAACTCTAGGGTACGCATGGTCGATTGATCGTGTCAACAACACGAAATGATGATGATCGTCATCGAACTGGAGGGTTAGTAACACCACAGATTATAGAATGCTATACTAGCACAGATATTCAACCGCCATACAAAGAAGCGCGCTTATTTTTAGTGTACCAATGTAGTCTCCCCATACTGTGACTTACTAACGCCATCTATCGATCACTTGGGAAACTGAGATTCTAACTCCGATAACTTAATAAATAAAGCACTAAATCAGTTTGTGATAGGATGACGATACTTGAAAAAATCATGTTTTAATAATTCACACTCTTTTTACGCCAAAAACAAGCTGGATCTTAACTAAATTCGATTTTTTTCAATTCTTGTAGCGCCAACTATTGGCAATAAAAGGAACTAAATCTTTTTATTAGGCAATGGGACCACATGGTAACACGAATATACCGTCCGTCCGCCATCCGTGTGTGGTACTCCAGTTATTTTGATCATGCTGTACAAAATCCTTCATATTTATTAAACTTTTGTTTGGTTCATTTTGACTTAAGTGTGTTTTGTCTCCCTCTTATCGATATGCAAGGTGGACACAAATCAACTGCAAATATTTTAAGGGCAGATACAGACCACTATACTGAACAACTTTTCCAAATAAACATATCGAAATATGAAATTTTATTTTTCACTCTCCATACTAAACTAGATCAGCTGATTCTCAATTTGTAAGTGAGGTCAAAAAAATTTTTTCGTATTTCGACATAAGTTTATTTAGGAAAGTTGTTCAGTTTAGTGGTCTGAATCTGCCCTTAAAATATTTGCAGTTGATTTAAATTTACCTTATATAACGTAAAATAACTATTACAAAACACACTTTAGCTAAAATGGCGTTAATAAACATTTTTTACCAAGGGGAAAGGTGCACGTTTATTTATTTGCCTAATTCTGTTTTCAGGGACAGTTTTTCTCGGGCAGTGGTCACAGAATCTACTTGCTGGGAAACCCGATCGTCTGGTGGACGAATCTGCTGTTCCTTGTCATATTCTTCATGGTCTACGTCATTAATTCCATTAGGAAGAAAAGGGCTGAAGCGCGTGGAACTACTATACAAGGTACGTAGAATTATTGGACTCCATAAAATCATGACAATTGGCTAGTCCAATTTTTTGCAAAGATGTCTAATTCGAAAACCATTTAGAGGAATAGGCTTATTAAGCAGTTTGCAGTAATCAGATCTTTTACTAAGCACGATTTTTTTGAGATAGTTGCAAAAAACCCTATGACCTTCATTTACTACAAGGTCAAATCAATTCTACAAGCCGCTTACGTGTGACGTAAGCGGCTTTCTCAATATTTTTCTGTAAGGTTACAAAATAGGGATAATATACCTTTGCTTGCAAGTACTGCAAGCACAAGCCAGTCAAATCGTCATAATCTGTCATTGTCATATTTTTATTCTAGTAAACATAACCAAAATACTTTGTTTCAACGCAAAGTGACGTCATCGCAATATGTATCTTTAAAATAAAATAAAAAAATATTTACAAATTCAAAATTTTTTCTTTCAAATGGTATCTCTAAAATGGTCTATTTTATCGATAAAACACATAAAAATCACTATCATATTTTTTTGGACTGGCCCATTGTGAATTAGGGTAGGACAAGGCCACTTTTCATTGATTCAGTTTATCTCCGACAAACGTTTCCCTGCCGAATGAGCCGCCGACATAATGTTTCTCATAATTAGTCGGTGGATGGCTAAGTCCAGCAGTAGTGTGTAATGTATTTTTCTGCCCTGGGATAGGACTTAGATTAGAGAGAATTGAATTATTTGAAGACAATATTGCTGTGTCACGTTCACCTCATATTTCCCCCAAAGTGTACGATTAATACTAACAAAAACCTTGACCAAATCGAAGCTTGTATGACCCTGTTTTCCCTTGGTTTGTGTGAAGAAATCGTAGGTAGTCTCTCTTTTAGACCTTTCTTCTTTCTATCTACTATCCTATGTTGAAAGTTGGACTTAGCGGACTGTATTTTGATGCTGGTAAATAATATCCACGACAGACATATTTACAACGTGTCGGTTTATTACCATTAATACACAGTTTTACATGTAGAACATAAAGAAAATACATAAAGTTGCCTTTAGCCTTTCGCCCGTGGTTCATACATAGTCTATGTGACTTAGAATGAATTAACTTTCCAGTGGAAAAATATTCTTTTTTATATGTACAGAAGTTTTTGAGTTTATTCATTTTAAACATCACACAAAAATACAATCTTTCCTCTTTACAATATTAAGTATAGTTAATAGTATGTTGGTTTAACAAAATCCTACTCTTGAAAAAAAAATACATGAATGTAACATTTCTCAGGCGGCCAAGAGCGGGTGTTGCTGAACGCAGCCGGCTGGAGCTTCTTGGGCTGGGCGCTGCACTACGTGCCATTCTGGGCCATGGGCCGCGTGCTATACTTCCATCACTACTTCCCAGCCCTCGTCTTTAGCTCCATCATCACTGGTATTGTCCTCATTTTATACTAGACACCAGCTGTTGCCCGGGGCTCCGCTCTCGTGGGAATTCCGGGATAAAATATAGCCTATGTGATGTTCCAGGGTCTAAGCAATCTCCGTTCCAAATTTCAGTTGAATCGGTTCACCCGTTTTCCTGTGAAAGAGTAGCAAACATCGATGCAAACTATCGCGCTTATAATATTAGTAGGATATATTTTTTTGCAGCAATCATGCAAGAAATCCAGAACGACCGGTTGGAAGCGGCCTGCATCCAGCGTCTGCCTGCGACCTACTTTAGGTCATCTGACCATCTAGTCGGTGGATGTCCGACGCTGCGCTTGCCGGTGCGTGGTCGCCATTCAAGAACCTTTCTGCCCCATCGGCCATCGGTTAGTCGCGCTATGTCCCTGCCCGCTGCCACTTCAAAGAGCTAATCCGCATCTTATCATGTGTTAGAATTCTTTGAAAGCGCCTCTCGGCCTCTGACGAATTCTTTCATTGACATCTACCAGGTGGCAGCTGGGACCATCGTAACCATCTTAAGGTGCCTTCTAAAGCACGGAATCATCTTTATTATCACACAATCAGTTGATTCAAGTCTGCAATGTTCTAACTAGTAGTAAAAATAATAGAGATTATTTTTCAGGCACACTAACAGAATACCTCCTGAGCAGCATCAAGAGCTACCTTAGCCCAGAGCTTGGCCGCACGGTGTACCACTGCGCGATGGGTGTAGTGATCTCCACCACCGTGTACAGTTTCCACCTGTTTTCACCGTTAGCGTACGGCATGAGCGGCCCGCTCGCGCATGAACCTAACTCCACTATGGCGGGCTTGAAATGGCTGGACTCCTGGGAGTTCTAAATATTCGTTATCTGTGTCAAATTCCATCTAAAATTTTAATACTCATTGTAAAGTACCGAGTACTTGTTGAACCGTCCATTTATAAATAGAATCAGATTGTTAAGCTGAAGATAAGATTGATAATTTTATATTTTTTTTTACTTTTTAGAAATTAAGTTATAGTTAAGATAGTTTTATATTTTTTTAATTTTTTATAAATTATTTTATTTAAATTGGGATAAGAAATAAATATTTTACTTTATTGAAATGCATTTTTACTTCCTCTTTTAACAAGTAGGTAAGGTGGGAAACCGTAATACAGCTCTCGCACGATGAACCGCCCATAATATCCCAAAACAAATATAAATCATCATATCAAAAAAGCTGAAGAATAATAAACTAACACAATAAATGAACACTTTATTGCACCATTAAAAAAAGGTAAAAAAAAAATATAAAAGAACATCGGAAAAAAATCCTAAGAGATAGATTCCTTTATCAAAACGCGCGATTGGCCCTCTTGATGTTATCTTAAGTATAAGGCACAAACTAAATAGAGATTGGTATAAGGCATACCTAGATAAAGTAAAAGAGTTCTGGGGGGTTACTACCGTCTCTTTAAACCATGCAAAATCCAGTGAGTATGCGCGACAGCGCGATACATGATGTAAGGCGATATCTCCCTTACTCACTGGATTTGGCATGGTTTTAAGGTAGTATCTCTATTTAGTTTGTGGTTTTAAGAGATGGTGGTAAGCCACCTAGGGGGTTACTATCGTCTCTTAAAACCATGCAAGATCCAGTGAGTAAGCGAGACAGTGCAATACATGATGTAAGTCGATATCCCCCTTACTCAATCGTTATTGCACATGGTTTATCTCTAAAAACCATGCAAGAACGAGTGAATAAGCGAGATAGCGCAACGTCTCTCTTACTCAATCGTTCATTTATGCATGGTTTTAAGGTTGAGATTATAGTAAGCCACATCTTTTAAAACCATGCAAGAACGATTGAGTGAGGGAGATATCGCCTTACATAATGTATTGCGCTGTCTCGCTTACTCACTGGATCTTTCATGGTTTTAAGAGATGGTAGTAACCCCCCTGAGTGCTAACTACCATCTCTAAAAACCATACAAGAACAAGCTTTTGGATGGTTTTCAGAGATGATAGTCCCGCGTCTTCGAGCAACATAACTTGTACGGAGGCCGTGTTGCTCGAAGTCCATGGTCCGTCGTAAAATCTCAGACCTTTTATAATAAATCTGTGGATCGTCTCTGTCTACGGTAAATCGTAAAACCGTCTTAAAATACTCGTCTCCAGGGCCGTAAAACAAATTATAAAAAAATGTATTTCTTTTCATTGTTCAAAATAAACCAAATAAAACAACAAATAATTTTATAAGATTTGGAAATAACTTTTAGGAATTTAGCGAAATAAAAAGATTGGAAAATTGTAATTTGTTTATGGACTGTGATTTTTTAAGAAAGTAAGGAATCTATGAAGTTTATAATTTTTTTTTATTACTGGCCACTTTTTGTCACAGGAGCTTTTGACATAAAAAAATATAAATTACAAATGGCGTTGTAGACAGATGTGTTCACGGCCACGATGGGCGATGATTCTTTGATATTACGAGAAGATGGTTATATTCGCATGAACTTTCCTGTTACTTCATTAACGTACCATAGTAATTTGAACATAATATTGGTGAAGACTGACGTAGGTGGTGTACACGTTTTGGATGTGAACTCTGGTGTGATACTCCAATCTTCATGTCTCTCAGCGGGTAAGTCGACGCGATTCTCGAACAAAAGATAGTTTCCACTAATATGTACGATTGCGCCTTCAAAAGATGTATGGCACTATTCTTCTTTGTGTTTTAAATTTCCTATGAGAATGTTGCTTGCATATCCGTGTCCTACATTGTTCGAATGGTTGACAGTTCTCAATAAACAATTGGAACATCATTGGGTGTTGCGTTTTGGTTGTAGATGATGGAGGTACGCTCGGAGTTGAATATGCGGCTGGTGCGGACCGGGTGTTTGTATGGGACAGCAGTGGCGTGGGCGCCCGCACCGATTACAATGGGGTGCTGCTGCTGCACACGGCGCTTCAGCGCCCGCTTCCTTCGTCACAACCGGACAAAATAATCAGAATCGAACTTGTCCTATCTGAGGTATTTCACTATTTTTTTTCTATTTTTACTTAACATTGCACAATATTTTATATGAAAGCAAAAATTGGCATAATATCTTGTGCATAAGAATTATGTTAAGTATTTATTATTTATTTTTACATAAACTCACCATCTGCCGGCTTATTTTACTTATTTGAACTTTAGCACATCTAAAATCCTATTAGAAAGCACAATAATACTTAGAATCATGTTCTAGGTGCCCAAATCAATGCACAATGACTTATTATGTGGCCTTAGAAAAAGCTGTTTAAGTGGCAAGCTTCTGGGTTGATAGAATTTAATACCACCTACATGCAAAGAAAATTGGGAAAGAGGCAGGGGCATAATTGCAAAATGAAAACAGCTACTTTTTTTTTTTATAATACTTTTTACAGGCATGGAAACTAGTCCTTTAAGGCCTTTCTTCATTTTATTAATCTTCTTCAGTCCTACTTTAGTCAAGTCAAGTGAAAAAGTAAAGTCAGTAGTCTAGTCAAGTGAGTCAGTCAGATGGCTAAGTGAAGCGGTGGAAAATTTTCACTTAGCTATAACTTGGAGATTTTGGTGACAAAAATAAAAGTCACGTAATCGACACTGTACCACTTCCCAACACTCACGCTTGTTCACGAACACTTTGCGAATAATAATCCATCAATATTAAGCACAAATACTCGATAAAACCTAAGTTTTGGAAATTAAATACAGCGCAGACATAGCGACAATTTACTTTCCCTCCAAAAACTCAAAACAGCTACTAAATTAAGCAGCTACTAAATTAAATAAAAAAAAAAAGTCTTGCATTTCATTAACTTTGCACAAAGATGATCTGGTACTCTAGTTCATCTTATTAAATTAATTATCTTTGCCTTCTAATAAGGAAATGCAGTTAGTATCTTTTTTACCATGGTTAAACAAAAATAAATAAATATTTATAAGCGATAAATAATGGATGTTTAAAATATGTTGAAACATGAATAAAAATTTATTTTTTTATTTAATATGTATTTTTCATATAAACCTATGTATGTGTATTAACACTTTTATGGACGTTTTTAAAAACACAAAAGAAGTTTTATTGTTATAATTGCTATAGCAGTCGTGTCTGCTTAGTGTTAATGTCTTATAATGATAATGTTCACTTCAATTTTTTTTATACAAACTTCAACATTTATCATCTCTATTTGGCATTTATACATGCTTGATGCCTTTTAGTTTGTGTGATTTTTTTTAATGCTCAACAGTGACAATCTTGACAGCGACATAAAAAAACACTGGAGAATCTTCCTGCTTGATATATTTACGATCTTTTGTCCATAATATTCACTAGGGCCACTAGTTGTAACACAATACCCATAATTAGTTCAACAATTATCTTTCTCACAATGCTTGCTCATAGTCATTAACTATCTTAGCTATAATTCTACAAAAATTTACATCCTAACTGCATGGAAAATGTAGTTCTGATAAGAACATCATTCCTAAATTTACTATATCTACTTTTACGTAAATATATGGTCTTATTTTTAATTGTATTACTTTTGTTAATACCATGTATTATTTTATTTAGTTAAGTACTAGCTGTTGCCCGCTACTTCGTGCGCTTGGGCTTCGCTCCCGTTCTCGTGGGAATTTCGGGATTCGTTCCCGAGATTCCCGCGGGATTCCGTTTTGGTTTGTCATGGCAATAACCAACACAAAAAAAGAAATATGCGATTTAGTGCATTCGTTCAAAATTGCTATATAATTGCAGGCAAACTTATGCCGTATAAGTAAATTGGTTTAGTAATTTCGGAGATAAGCGTGATCATAGAGAGTGGGAAGGCGTTCAAACAAACAAATTTGTCATCATAAATATGTACTAGTAACATATTCTGAATTGTATCAGTTCCCTCACCGAAAACATGCTCAAAGTCAAGGTTGTCTAAAATTTCAATTTTTAAAGTTTCTTTTATGTTTTACTTTGCTTAGTAAGGGTACATAAATAATGACAGCACTCACTTATACTATAACTAGTTGTGTGTTGCTCTTGCTATGTAGGTTCCATTATATCTCACCAAAAAGTGTTCTTCCTGAAAGTTGAAATCTATCTATAAATTGAATTTCATCAGTCAACTTTTGCATTTGTTTTATTAGTCATTGTTACAGCCTTTTCTCTGGTCACATTTGCGAACTTTATAAATTGATCAGTATGTAAAATTAAGAGTGATACTGGGTACCTTATCAAAATGTAGATGGATTCTTTTTTATACCCAGTTACCCAGTACCTTCTGAAATACAATGTTGAGTATTGAAATATGTGCTGCATAAAAATTTGTTGTTTTTAAATAAAGTTATCAAGATAATAATTATCACCGGTACCTGAACTAGTAACAGAGGAAATGAATGTGTTTTAAACTTCGCAGGAGCTAAACCTAATCCTAATGATATGAACAAATAAAGGTAGGCTATTGTTAGATTCATAAAACAATACGTTTCATAAATCTAACAATAGCACCATTGCTTTAATACCATTTCGTTTGCATAATATCACAGAAGGAATAAAATACACACATATTCATTATCACGCTTGTTTTCCGCATGGGTGGGCAGGGATTTCCACTTGCTTCGATCCTCACAGTTCCTATTTCGCTTCCTCTACACTCATCACGTCAGCCGATTAGGTATGAGCATAGTCGTGTGGTAACTAGTTTAAGAATTGACCACTATCTTCCCTAGACTAGAAAGTATAAAGATTATTTTGTATTGTATATAGTAATGCATAAAGTTTTCTTGTAATATCGTAGTTTGATGTTAGGCATGCGACTGGTCATATTTCACTATATTTCAAGATTTATAACATTACAAATAAAACAATTTTTTTTTTTACATTTTATACAAATTACTTGATTGGTTTTTTGATTGATTCTTATTTGGCTAAAAGTATCTCAAGCATGGACGAAAATCTTTACGAATCAGAAGGTTAAGGAAGCTAAATGTCCTTAGGTGCACATCGACTGCAATTTATAATGCTCTGAGAGCAAAACGTCCTCAATTAAAAACGACTGCTAGTTTTCAAAGCAAAAGGTCCTTATTGCTGATTGTTTGCATTGCAAAGCGTCATGAGAGCTAAATGTCCTTATTTACTGTTTATATGCAATGTAAAACGACCGCTATCTGAAATGCACCTAAGCTAGACATTCTTAAAAACTTTAATTCCTCTTTTGAGAATACGTTTTACATTGTGGTCTTTTCGAATCAGTACTGAATCTGTACCCATCGATTAGTAAAACGGGCTTATTCTTTTGACTATCAATGAAAACCAGCTCTGGTTTCGTACTACAACTTGGATTATTTTCCATTTTAAAAGGATTTAACGACAACATAACATGAAGTTTGCAGAATAAATGTCAATCATAGATAATATTCTAAAGACGTTTTATCTACACTAATGTTATAAACTCTCATGATTGAGAAAGGCCATCTGCACTAAATACTTTCTAAAATGAGGCCGATTTGCTTTTTGTTTGTTTTTTCGTAATGGTCAAATAGATTCAAAGACATTATATCTAGAGGACTAATAATTGGTAAGGCCAATTAGCTTCCGTTACCATTTTAAATTGAGGACATTTTGCTCTCAGAGCATTTTATATTGCAGTCGATGTGCACTCAAGGACAATTAGCTTCCAAAACCTTCTGATCCGTAAAGACGAAAATCACCTTTGAACATTCCCCATTCTCTGAAGCCATACAACATCTTTGGATGCAACTAGGAAAACGCTTAGATGGTGGGGATAGTAGGAAGTCCTAAATCTTACAAGAGGCAATGTGGCCTCAGAATTACGATTATCAGGCATAGACGCGAGTCCTATCATCGGATCATTGTCTCGCACTACACTCCAAATTTGGTTTTAGAAACAGGCCAGCCTTATATTTATCCTTATTTATTCAAATTCTAAACTTTTCAGAAACTGCGTTTTGCCAGTGAACTCATTAAACTATTTTGATTTTAAGATTGGCTTTGAAGATATTTTAACATTTATTATTATTTAACTCGTATTAACGTTTTTTACATAGTTTTATTTTATTTATTTACAGGCGGTGCTTCTATACCAGTGCCTACAGAGCCTGGACGTGCTCTCCATCGAGGGTTTGCCAGACTTCATCAACAAACTCAAGAACGCTATTGACGCGGAGCCGTTGAGGAAAGGCGTAAAGGCACAAAAGGTAGGGACGATATAATGAGATGGGATGTAATAAGTTTCAGTTTTGTGTAGCAAACTACCTAGACAAGGCAGACGACGATCTACTTAACTGAACTTTGCTGTTTGGTAATGCTTTCATCATCATAAATTTAGGAGGCTATTGTCGGTGGAGTTCCTTCCATCTCTGTCTATCATTAGCAAGTTCCTATATTTTTTGATTCATATAGCTATGCCTCGGTATATCTGGACCCCAGAAGATATTCAAAAGATGAGGACGGATCCTTTTATCTTTCCTTCAATGATGTTTTTCATCAAATCATCATGTCTTATCGAGTCCTAACATGCTTCAAATCAATGTAATGTAGGTTCATTCTGTATTGTAATTAGTTAGATTAGACCATTAAACTATTTGACTGTGTGAATGTGACATTAGATAGATTCCGTTTGTTCCCCAGCAGTATCATACTACTAAATAATATTTTAATCAACTTGTACAAATAACGACACTATAAACTACAGTAATAAAATGTTGCAAATCGTGTAAATTGTAATTTGATGTGGCTGTATGACAGCATAACGGAAGCAGTAATGGTGTTATGTTGTTACTTGAGAATAAAGACTGCTTTATAACATGCACTATGAGGAATGTCCTATTTAAACATGACTCAATTAAGTGAGGCATGATTAGATCATTTATCAATCAATAGCCATAGTATTATTGGTTAGTCGTGTGGTCCCTAGATTTAGAATAGATCACCACCTCTCTTCTCGTGGCTGTTGTAAGGCGACTAAGAATAAGAAAGGACCTCAGAATTACATCCACCAACACCTAACACTAAATATATTCTCCCGTTTTAAGAAACGTTTGTTATGCTCATTTTAGCTTAAATGGGTTTCGTCTCGATCTTTCACGTGAAATGCCGGTAAGAGAGAAAGATACAAAACATGTTTTAGTAAAAATGGGCTTAACAAATGTTTCTTAATAATGGATTGGTAATATTATTGTCAGCGACGGACTTTAATAATATATAAAATTTTATGTATTTAAGGTAGATTATGTACTAGGTAGGCAAATAAATCATGGTAGTTTTATTTCCCATAGTAATAAGGCTGATTATTTACATAGTTAGGTATAGATGCCAATATTGTATTATTTTAAGTGTCTTTTATACATATTGATTCGTAGCATAAGTGTAGTAGTCGCTACGAAATATACCTACAAGTAAAGATCATGTAAATAATTAGTTTGTATATAAAAATGTAAGTTGAATAGTCTCCACTAAGCAAAACTGTAAATATTGTACATAAAACTAAGGCAAATGTAAATCTCAATAGAAGTGAATGTATGAGATTTCCCCCACCACTCATAAGTGTACATGTCAATAATTGGACACAGTTTTGTATGAAGAGTTCATTGTAAGTATGCAACTTCCCCCACCCTTCGGAAGTGTACTCGTCAATGATTTGACGAATTGCGTGTCGGGGAATTTGCATATAATAAAGGTCAATTTCGAATGAAAGTGTGTTACAGCATAAGTGTTCCAGAGCTAATAAGTGTTACAGCATAAGTGTTCCAGAGCTAATAAGTGTTCCAGTGCTATTATAAGTGTGCCAATATCATTGAATTGTAAATCAGCTCGAAAATAAAAGGAAAAACAAGTGCTATCAAGAACATAGTGGTTTTACTACGAGGAATCCCTGAAAGTGCGACCTCTGGTCTAGAAACGCCAAGCGGAATACGTCGTGTGATATAGTGGCAGCCTGTTCCACATCCCGCCAGCCCGGCTCATCGAACCAAACATCGTCAGCCAGCCAACAAACTACAGTCCACTCGCTCGCTAGTCAACCACATTTTCGTGGTCCTTCGAGCCGGATCGTGGGGAAACGCGATGCCTACTACGAGATCGACGTCCGCAACAGGGAAGACCACCACTACAGATTGGAGCCTGGAAACACCGGCAGAAACCGAAACGGACATCTCCAGCCGGTCGACGATGACGCGACGCACGCCGCCGTTGCCTGGGTCCCCCGACCGCGCCGTGGGGAACCCTACAGTGTCCGCGCCTTCTACTCGCGCCGCAGGAGAGCGCACCGCGACCGCGTCCGCGCTGCCTGATCGCACCGTTGCAGCCGCGGAACAACGCGACCGTTCGATGTCTCCTATTCGCGCCGCACAAGGAGACCGTGTTGCGGAAGGGGATACTGCCGCTCGCGCCGCTCGCGCCGCCCCCCCGCCCCCCGCACCCGCTGAAAGAGGGCACGCCGCGTCACGCTCCGGTACCGCTGCCGTTAGAGCTGAATCACCCGCGCTTCGTGTAACGCGTTCGATAGCTAAGGATCCGGAATTATTAGCGCGTATCACCGAAGCGGAAGAGCGAAGGATATTAAGGAAGGTTGAAGAAGAACGATCTGCGATGGAGTTAAGACTGGGTGCTCGTCCGAAGGCGACAAGATTCGACAAGCCGCATGATGTACGCTCCATACGTTCATCAAAAAGGGCAGAAGTGGAAGCAAGAATGCAAATCGCCAAAAGGGAACTGGAAGTAGCTGAGGCCAGATCGAAGATAGCACAAGCCGAGCTGGAGCTGCTGCAGTTGGATTCGGACGAAGACGAGTTTGAAGACTTGCAAGACCATCGAGATCAAGTGGAGCGATGGCTGGACAAGGCTGCACCTGTGGAAAAGAGTGCCGCGCCGCCGACGCCGAACCCTCCACAAGTAGAAGAAAAGAAGAGCGACATACAAGAATTGGCTCTGATCATAACGAAGATGTCTCAGAAATCTACTGAACATAGTATCTCAAAGCACATGATCGAGCTACCTAACTTCAACGGTGCCAGTGAAGAATGGTTGGCGTTCAGAAGATCCTTTGAAGATACCGAGCGCTCGTTCACGAATACACAGAACTTGGCTCGGCTAAGAAGAGCACTTCAAGGGAGAGCAAAGGATGCCGTGAAGAGTTTATTATTCACCGCCGAGACACCACAGGAAGTGATGAAGGGTTTAGAAGCTCGCTTTGGGAGACCAGGGGCCATCGCATTAGCAGAGTTGGAGAAATTGAAGAGTCTACAAAGGGTACAAGAATCTCCAAGTGATATCTGCGCGTTCGCCAGCCATGTCAAGAACTCAGTAGCAACAATAAAGGCGCTTGGGAAGAGCCAGTATTTAAGTTCGCCAGAAACAATGAAGAGTTTGATCGAAAGGATGCCATCAAACATGAAATACAGATGGTTTATATATTATAGAAGCCGCCGAGAGGAAGAGAAACCGGAATTGGAACTCATCAGTGAATTTTTGGAAGTGGAAGCTGATATGTGTGGTGATTTTGCTCCCCCTGAAGTGTCATGGGAGCCGAAGAAAACTGTGACAAAGAAAAGTGTTCATACTGTGCAAAAAGTGGAAGCTGATATGTGTAGTGATTTTGCTCCCCTTGAAGTGTCCTGGGAGCCGAAGAAATCTGTGTCGAAGAAATGTGTTCATAATGTGCAAGAAGCGGAAGCTCAACAGCAACCTAAGAAGGCGGAATGTCCTGCGTGTCAAGGTGAACATTGGATCTACGAATGCAAGACATTTAAGGATGGAAACATAGACAAGAAGTGGGAAATGGCCAAGAAAGCTAAGCTGTGTTTCAAGTGTCTTCGCTATCGCCATTCAAGAAGAACATGCAGAGCTCCACCTTGCAAGAAGTGTACAAGATGGCACCACATAAGTCTCCACACTGATGTGCCGCCGGCTGCGACTTCAAATAAAGAGCAAGAGAATCCCTGCTGTAATACTCTGAAGTGTGAGAAATCTACTGACATCATATCTTCAGTATGCACCTCTACAGATGGAAGGGCTTATCTTAAAGTGATTCCTGTGGATTTATATGGCCCAAAAGGAACAGTGCGAGTGTTAGCATTAATGGATGAAGGATCGACTGTGACACTCTTAGATTCGTCCATCGCTAAAAAGATTGGAGCAGAGGGAATTACAGAACCAATCACAATTGAAACAATTGGAGGAAATGCATTCAAGAAAGGGAATTCTCAGAAGTTGAATATTAAAATCAAAGGAGCTCATCGCAAAGATAAGAGGACAATCGCAGTCAGAACAATTGACGAGTTGAGACTTGCGAAGCAAGAAGTGGAAGACGGAATCATTGAAAGATGTGAGCATCTCCGGCCTTTGAAGAATCAGCTTGTATTCAAGAAAGAAGAGCCACGTTTGCTGATTGGGCAAGATAATTGGGGACTCATCGTTACGAGAAGACTGAAGAAGGGCAAGAAGTCAGAGCCAGTTGCTTCACTTACGAGTCTAGGCTGGGTTCTTCATGGATGTGAAGACGGAAGCAACACACCAGTCAACTTCGTCAATCATAGCCGTCTGGTAGAAGATGAAACCGAAGCTCTAGTGCGACGTCACTTCGACATCGACGCCATGGGAGTGATGCCGAACCGCCCAAGCAACGACGCCGACAAGAGAGCCTTGGATGTCTTGGAACAAACCACAAAGAGACTACCAGATGGAAGATTTGAAACGGGGCTGCTGTGGAAGAGCGAAGCAGAGACGCTGCCAAACAACTATCATCAAGCGTACAAGCGTCTCATGAATATAGAGAAGAAGCTCGACAAGGACCCAGAGTTGAAGACATCATATGAAAATCAGATAAGCCAGCTATTGGAGAAGGGCTACGCGGAGAAGGCGCCAGCTGAAACAACGCAGGGGAGGACCTTCTATCTGCCTCACTTTGCTGTGGTACACCCTATCAAGAAGAAGCCGAGAATAGTCCTGGACGCTGCAGCTAAATTTGAAGGGAAGAGCCTGAACGACGTCTTGCTGCCTGGACCTGATCTTTTGCAATCACTTTTTGGAGTCCTAATAAGATTCAGAGAGGGACCGGTTGCTGTGGTGGCTGATGTAAAGGAAATGTTTTTGCGTATCCAAATGCGAGAAGAAGACAGAGACAGCCTTAGATTCCTGTGGAGAGGAAGTGACAGAGTTAAGAAGCCAGAGGAATACAGGATGAAGTCTGTCATATTTGGAGCAGCATCGTCGCCATCAACTGCAATCTTCGTCATGAACAGAAATGCAGAAGACTTCAAAGAAGAATATCCTGAGGCGGTGAGAGCAATCAAGTCTAACCACTACATGGACGATTATCTGCAGAGCTTTTCGACGATTGAAGAGGCAAGGAAAACAGCAAGAGAGGTGCAATTAATCCACGCCAAAGCTGGTCTTCATTTAAAAGAGTGGGGAAGCAACAAACCGGAAGTACTGAAGAGCATCCAGGATGAGTCAAAAGAAGACGTCAAGGAGTTCTCCTCAGAAGAGAAAACTCTAGGACTCAGATGGCTCATTAATGAAGACGCCCTAGCCTTCAATGTGGGATTCCGCAACACATCTCCACAAATACTCAGTGGGGAAAAGACACCAACAAAGAGAGAAGTGCAGTGATGTCAACATTCGACCCCATGGGATTCGCAGCGCTAGTACTTATCCAGGGGAAGAAACTAATTCAAGACATCTGGCGTTCGAAGATTGGATGGGACGAGAAGATCTTACCTGAACAAGAAGAAGCCTGGGCAAAATACCTCAAAGAAGTCACCGTTTTGAAGAACCTGAAGATCCCTAGATGCCTGTCTCCACATCATAAAAAAGGAGAACTTCACACCTTCACGGATGCTAGTGAAGAAGCCTACGCCGCCGCAGTCTACTGGAGGACAGTGGATCAAGACGGAGTAGTAAACATAGCTTTGGTTGCTGGGAAAGCGCAAGTAACTCCAACGAAGCCGATCTCAATACCACGGCTCGAGCTTCAAGCTGCGTTATTGGGAAGTAGACTGGCATCAACCGTCGAAAGGGAAATGGATCTGGAAGTCACAGGAAGAGTATTTTGGACAGACTCAAGCACGGTTCTTCAATGGTTAAAGTCAGACCCAAGAAAATTTAAGACCTTCGTAGCACACCGTTTGGCTGCGATAGAGGAGCTGACGAATCACCAAAATTGGAGATGGGTGCCGACAAAGGAAAACCCTGCAGACGACGCCACTCGAGGGACACCAAGGGAGTTTGACCACACGGCGAGATGGTTCAGGGGCCCTACCTTTCTATACGAAGAGGAGGAGAGATGGCCGGAAAAGCGTTTCGACATTCAAGCCATCGAAACCGGAGAAGAAAAGAACGTCCAGACAGTTGCACTAACATACGAAGTGCCACTACACACGCCAGATCCAGAGAGGTTTTCCAGCTGGACACGTCTACTTCGCAGCACAGCGCGTGTATATCAATTCATTGATATACTGAAGAGAAGACGTCAAGAGAAAAGGCACGTCAACGCTGCTGAAGATAGCGACTGGAAACCACATAAGCGTACAGCGAAAAAGAAGACGAAGACTGAACTTCTTCCAACAAGAGAAGGGAGAATATTTGAGCCCATAGAAGAGGTCCACTTCAGAAGAGCTAAAGAAGAGTTGATTAAGTTGAGTCAAAGGGAAAGTTTCGCAAAAGAAATCAGCTGCTTGAAAAATAATAAGTGCCTGGAAAATTCAAGCAAACTTCGTAAGGTCGACGTGTACATCAACTCAGAAGGGATCCTCAAGCTAAGAACTCGTGCAAAGAAAATTCAGATTGAGCATCAAGAGAAGAATCCAGTTATTCTAGATGGGAAAAATAGAATATGTCGCCTCATCATAGACCATTATCACCGCAAGTTCTTCCATGGAAATACAGAAACAGTGATCAACGAAATCAGACAAAGGTATTGGATCCTGCGCCTGCGAACTACAACAAGAGGGATTCTACATAAGTGTCAGTGGTGTAAGGTCCATAAAGGCACTCCTCAAATACCGCCTTTAGGAGACCATCCTGTAGAACGCCTGCAACATCATCAGCACCCCTTCACCTGCACGGCTGTTGACAACTTTGGGCCAATGCAAGTCTCCATCGGAAGAAGAATAGAGAAGCGCTGGGGGGTACTCTTCACCTGCTTGACCACGAGGGCGGTGCATTTGGAATTATCTAACTCACTCAGCACCAGCTCTATGATCATGGCATTAAGGAGGATGGCAGCCAGAAGAGGAACACCCAAAGTCATGTTCAGTGATAATGGGACGAATTTCATAGGGGCCAACAAGGAGCTAGAAGAGGCAGCCGTCAAAGAAAACATCATATGGAAATTCATTCCAGCTGGAAGTCCAAGCATGGGAGGAGCTTGGGAAAGAATGGTGCGCACCGTCAAAAGCGCACTGATGGTCGTCCTGCAAACACGAACTTCACCTGAAGAAGTCCTGCAAACATTATTAGTAGAAGTGGAGCACATAGTCAACTCACGTCCACTCACACACATAAGTATGGACGCGAATGACGAAGAAGGCCTGACACCCAACCATTTTCTACTCGGAAGGTCCTGTGGGGTAGCATCACCAGGCGAGTTCGAAGATCGAGATCTCATTGGCAAGGCGAACTGGAGGACGGTGCAGCGGCTGACTGACCACTTCTGGCAAAGGTGGATAAAAGAGTATCTGCCAACTCTGAAACCGCGGAAGATCAGCGGACGACACTCCGATGACCCACAAGTCGGAGATATCGTCCTTATAGTCAACGCGACATCACCCCGCAACACATGGCCTCGTGGAGAAGTCCTGAAGGTGTATCCAGGACCAGACGGCAGAGTGCGCATCCTGGACGTAAGGACACCGGGAGGAGTGCTAAGAAGGTCTACACGTCGAGTCGTCATCCTGGTGCCAGCAGCCACGTCGCTACCACAGGGAGAAGAGCTTCGCACTGCGGGGGAGAATGTCAGCGACGGACTTTAATAATATATAAAATTTTATGTATTTAAGGTAGATTATGTACTAGGTAGGCAAATAAATCATGGTAGTTTTATTTCCCATAGTAATAAGGCTGATTATTTACATAGTTAGGTATAGATGCCAATATTGTATTATTTTAAGTGTCTTTTATACATATTGATTCGTAGCATAAGTGTAGTAGTCGCTACGAAATATACCTACAAGTAAAGATCATGTAAATAATTAGTTTGTATATAAAAATGTAAGTTGAATAGTCTCCACTAAGCAAAACTGTAAATATTGTACATAAAACTAAGGCAAATGTAAATCTCAATAGAAGTGAATGTATGAGATTTCCCCCACCACTCATAAGTGTACATGTCAATAATTGGACACAGTTTTGTATGAAGAGTTCATTGTAAGTATGCAACTTCCCCCACCCTTCGGAAGTGTACTCGTCAATGATTTGACGAATTGCGTGTCGGGGAATTTGCATATAATAAAGGTCAATTTCGAATGAAAGTGTGTTACAGCATAAGTGTTCCAGAGCTAATAAGTGTTACAGCATAAGTGTTCCAGAGCTAATAAGTGTTCCAGTGCTATTATAAGTGTGCCAATATCATTGAATTGTAAATCAGCTCGAAAATAAAAGGAAAAACAAGTGCTATCAAGAACATAGTGGTTTTACTACGAGGAATCCCTGAAAGTGCGACCTCTGGTCTAGAAACGCCAAGCGGAATACGTCGTGTGATATAGTGGCAGCCTGTTCCACATCCCGCCAGCCCGGCTCATCGAACCAAACATCGTCAGCCAGCCAACAAACTACAGTCCACTCGCTCGCTAGTCAACCACAATTATTCATTTTACTGAGCCCGCTTACCAGCAAATGACTATGGGCTTATTGACGTCATGATTACTAGGAAAAATGCTATCGTCACAGCGGCCGTGTTATCAACTGCTTCCCATATTCGCTATAAATTTTATAAAATTGTCACTACTAAAATTATGACAATAGCTACCCTCACCCGCCTCTTATACTTAGAATTTGTTTGAATTCATTTTTAGACTTCTTTAATAAAATAATTGATGTATGAATAAATATTTGTGAATACAAAATCTCTTCCACATTTTTTGTGCTCCAAGTTTTAAATGTGTTTGAATACTCGTCCGTTAGTAGATTCGGCTGTGCAGCAGTAAATTAAGTTTTTCAAAGAAAATGTCCACCATACCATTATTTATGTTTTACAGTGGAGCACAGTGACCATCTGCCTGCCGCAGTCCACCGTCCGACTGGTCACAACCGGCGTAGTCCAAGAGCTCAAGGGGCAGAACAGGCGGATCCCAGCGTTGGCCATCGCGTCGGCAGTTGGCCAACGCGCCAACGAGCTGGTGCCATGCTCCCGGGATGAGGACGCCAGGCCGCAGATGTACTCTGAAGCAGAGAGGAAGGAGACTTTCAAAAGATGGCCACATATGGACTATAAGTGAGTCGTTTTTGTCTTCTGAGTATTTCTGTTCTAAGACCTGCTAGATTGAAAGTAAAATGGCAGAATAGCATAAAACGGCTGTTGATAGACGCGCTATTGAGTTCATTTTGTTCCCCTTGTTTAGATGTTGGATCAGAAAAGAGTAACATAATTTTGTATGCTCTTATGCTTGTGTAGAAAGTTTTTGTATCAATAGGACACCACTTACCTTTATGTGGTCTGTGTATTTTTATTTTTTTACCTCATTCCCTTTTTGAGACAAGCGCTTAAGTTTATTCAAATGAAAATTAATTTATTAATTTAAGCACTATTTATAATATTTCTGTACCAATATTATAATAAGGAAAGATTTGTATTTTTGTATGTACAAACATACAAAAACACTACAAAATTAACATTACAAAATGAATAAACTTTTATTTTATTATTTATCATACTTTGCTTTTTACTCAATTCATATACATATAACTAAAATGTAAATGATGATAACAGATGGGCCCTACCAGCTCGCATGGCGCAGGCGGGCTTCTACCACCAGCCGTCGCCCAGCGGCGACGACCGCGCCATGTGCTTCACCTGCCTCGTGTGCCTCGTGTGCTGGGAGAAGTCGGACGAGCCCTGGGTGGAGCACGAGCGGCACTCGCCCAACTGCCCCTTCGTCAGGGGCGAGTACACGCACAACGTGCCCATATCGGTCAGTAGATAGGAGTCAGTTTGTTTCATCAACTAATAATTTCTGCTTGCTAGAAGAGATTTGCAAAAATCTGGAACTTCTTCGTACTGGTGATTTTTTTAAAATAAATCTTTATTCAAATTATTTGAACAATTTTTTTTATAAAACAGTATTAAATAAATTTTAATAAAAATAAGGATGTTTAAGTTAGAATAAAAATGATCCTGTGTTTCAGACAGTTTAATGTAATGTAAACTGTATACACTCATAAACAAGTACTGCTAGAAATTTATAGCTAGGATATTATGAAATGGACTTTAAGATTCCTGGTAAAGACTTTGAATTTTTCCTTCTAGTGTTGTAAAATACATGCAATTTTTCCTTAATTGCTATGTGTTTCCCTATTGTTTTATGAGTAAAACCTGTCTAAAATATTTTTATTATTTAAAAGTTACATCTATGTCTAGATGTTACATTGCATTTTATATACATATTTCATGTTAGTCTGCTTTATTAATTTATTAATTAGTTTGTCAAAATAAAAGGCATTTTTATTTGATTTATTTATTACCATTAATGAAATCTTTAGGTCACAAACGCCACAGCATGCGCGGTGCCCTGCTCCAATGTGACAGTAGTCTCGAAAGGCAACACAGGCGACCTCATCGCCACCGGCACGTCAGAAGGCAAAGTCAACATCTGGAAGTTCGATTGCGGTCTCAAGCTGGTCAAGTTCATCCACCTGTCTCCATATGACTCCATCTTCAGTGGAATATTGTCTACGGATTGCAATAAAGTGTGGTCTGCCAGCATAGAGAAAGATACATGTAAGTACTGTGCATTAAGATATTTAGGTTCGTAAATTAAATCCCAGATAATTTAATTTTGTTTATATATATATAATCATGTTTTTAAATTGATAAAAGCTCTTTTGACTTTCAATTTTTTAGTTTTATTTAAAAAAAAATCTTCATTTTATCATCTTACATAAGAATCACCATGTAACTTAAAAAATAAATGTTTGTTACAGCCACATACGGCATCGAACTCACAGCGATGGCGTTCGTCGGCATGACGATGAAACAGGAGACGTATCCGCAAGCACAAAACGACAATGCCGAGAAAGAAACCACCACAAGCAAAACCAAGCCCGCGCTAATCTGTGCAGTCACCGTCACCAGAACAAATTGCTCATCATCAGACCAACCCATTAAAGAAGATATAAGCAAAGCACTCTTCGATTCTTGTGACAAATCCAAGGAGAGTGTGCAAGCCATGAACGATCAGAATGAAGCCAAAAGCAACATGGCACCTACAAATAAAATGCTCTTCCTACTAACATATGACATACATAGCTCCCTAGCAGGCTCTATAACGACAGTCGTTCACACATCAAACAGTAGTGGTAACTCAAAACCAGGTGGCAGCAAGAAAACCTGCACAGTAGCACGGACAGACGACGCAAATATATACGACGAGATTTACTTTCAGTACTCCGACGACGACACAGATCTCCCACAGTGCACAAACAGTTTGATAGATGAACAGATTAGTAACGTCATCAATTTGAACGCGTCGTCCAGTAAAGAGGACTGCAAAATCTGGGAACCTAAGAAGATAATATTCACGAAACATTTCAAAGTGCTAACACCACCTCCGCCGACGGTTTTGCTGCCGGAATTTCCAGAATCAGGCCAGGGTAGTATGCTGGACTTTGTGGGCAAAATTTCGCAAATGAAGAGTTGGAAGAGTGCCAACTTATTGGACTCTGTCGGCACTAAGCTGGCAGACCAGACTGATGCTGTATTACAGCAAGCAGATCCTATAACACATTACCTCAACATGAACGGACCATTAGAGATTTCTGACCTTAAATGGTATGAAGGTGGAGATGGTACTGAGAAGGTGAAAGTTACCACTTTCGGCGGTGGTAAAGTCGGGACTCAGACGGCAGTCAGCAACAGCAACAATGACGGCTTCGACAGCGATCCTCCACAAGAGGAAGTGGTCTCCCAGGGCATCGCAATCCAGTGTCTTAGTCTTCCAGCCAAACTGAACCTCAGAGACGACTCTAAAGTCACTCACCTTCTGCCTACTGAAGATAAGGAGCATTTACTCGTAGTTGTATCATGTATAGAGCCAGAGAAAATTAAAGTTGAAGAAGAAACAGATCCCGATGGTGATATCAAGATGGATGTAGACGAAGTTGTAGACCAACCCGATAGAACTGACAAGTCTGACGCGAAAGCATACTTTTTATTATATAAAATCAATAACAAAACTTCTATATACACTTTAGAAGATAATCCTGTCAGTTTCAAAGAGTTACCATTCAACGAAAGTCCAGTGGACATTTGTCTGCTGCCTATCGACAAGCACGAACAATATTCCTTTGCGGCGGTCGGCGTGGACGGCAGCTTGAGACTCTACACTCTGCCAGACTTCAAGATGATGTCAGAGAAACGAGTGCCGAAGGGGCAGTTCACTTCGGTAGTGTACTGCGCTTCAGTGGAACGACTTAGCGTGTCCACAAAACACGGCATGATTTACTTCTACGCTTTGAATAATGGCGAAAAAGATTCCACAGGCGATATCGATGAGGACGAGTTCGCCAATATAGACTTCGAGATGTTACAGAAAGCGCCGCGAGACGAAGTATGCGGGCCGGTGCCGCCGCCCGTTATTCTAGCCAATAAGACTGACTTAGACATGAGTGATCTAGAGTCTTTGATATCTTTGACCGGTTTTTACGGTACGAATACTACAGTGCCTTACAGCGCGGTGGTGCCGGGCTTCTGGTGCGAGTTGTCGCCCGCGCAGCGCTCGCGCTCCGACCACCAGAACAACCGGACGTGGCGGCTACAGAACACGTCCTCCACGTGGGACGAGCATGTGCTGGAACTCACACTGCCCTACAGTGTATCACTAGCGCACATAGAGTTTGGCTTCACATTGCACACGACATGCTCTGTCAATTTACCTATTATACAAGTCACTCTGCTCAAACAAAATCTGCACGGCATAGGCTATAAGAAAGATGCATTTCCCAGTCACAGATCTGAATCTCCGTTGCATTTTCCTGTCATTGACGCTGATATGTCGTCGAATTTGGAGAACCCTGTGAATAGCGAAGAGTACTTACAAGCGCACAATGCTGAAATACTGGCCGGGCCTTTATTGCTTTCTTCGGGCCTGGATTTGACGCAGCAGTCGGGAACTTTGATATTGACCAGTCCTAGATTATACAGGGCAAGAGGTAGAACATTCCTCATTCACATAAAAACGTTGTTTGATCCGGCGAAAGACATGAACAAAGGCTCGATAAAGACGAGCGAGAATAGTTCTAAAAAATCTGGTTTTATTGGTTGCGATTGGTTGCATCAAATTTCATTGACAGTTCGCTCTAGCCCACACACTGACGTGCCTATGGAGAGGCAGCAACGGATAGCTATGTTAGAGTCGAATACATTTTTAAATACGCTCTTTGAGATAGTCGTTAGTAAAGGTAATTGTGAGCGTAAAAAGATTGCCCTAGACTTGATTATTTGGGTAATCTCAATTAGACTACAGAGAATGCGATTAGCGAAATCAGAGAAAGGTAAAGATAAGGACGCTCAGAATCCTGTGGAAACACAACAGTTAGAGTGTGTGAAGATAGTTGAAAAATACATAGATTCCTTAATAAAAAATTGTATTTTATGCGCGAATAGAAGCATAGCAAAGAAGTGCGTCAAAATCATCCTTATTACCAGCGAGTAAGTATAATTTTGTTTTTAAATACATTTTAGAATAAAGATTTCGTCACATTGCTCGAAAATAGTCTCATTATTTACTAGATGTAAAAATTTAAAAACAGAAAGGCATAATTCGGCGCTCTTCGATTTTTCTTCTTTTACATCGAGTTAATAGACAATGAAGACTTAATTTGAGCTTAATGCCGAAATGCTTATTACTTTGAAAGCAAAGTAGCAACGTAACAAAACGACTTATTTTCTTAATCACGTGATATAATGTAAAATTGATTGGTACAGGGGCGTGAAACAACTGCCGAAGCCGTGGAAGTCGACACTGGAGACGTCCCTAGTGAAGGCGGTGAGCGCGTGCGTGCCCTACATCGGCGCGTGCGCGTCGGCGGGCGCGCTGCGCTGGCTGGCGGCGCTGGCGCAGCACTGCACGCCCGCGCACGCCGCGCCCGCGCTCGCGGCGCACTGCAGAGCGCTGCTGCAGAGCGCCGCCAGGTGTCTCACCCGCCGCGGAGATGTCTACCACTACTTGCTGCGGGCGAGGTCAGTACTGCTGTAGCTGGCGGCGCTGGCGCAGCACTGCACGCCCGCGCACGCCGCGCCCGCGCTCGCGGCGCACTGCCTCGCGCTGCTGCAGAGCGCCGCCAGGTGTCTCACCCGCCGCGGAGATGTCTACCACTACTTGCTGCGGGCGAGGTCAGTACTGCTGTAGCTGGCGGCGCTGGCGCAGCACTGCACGCCCGCGCACGCCGCGCCCGCGCTCGCGGCGCACTGCCTCGCGCTGCTGCAGAGCGCCGCCAGGTGTCTCACCCGCCGCGGAGATGTCTACCACTACTTGCTGCGGGCGAGGTCAGTACTGCTGTAGCTGGCGGCGCTGGCGCAGCACTGCACGCCCGCGCACGCCGCGCCCGCGCTCGCGGCGCACTGCAGAGCGCTGCTGCAGAGCGCCGCCAGGTGTCTCACCCGCCGCGGAGATGTCTACCACTACTTGCTGCGGGCGAGGTCAGTACTGCTGTAGCTGGCGGCGCTGGCGCAGCACTGCACGCCCGCGCACGCCGCGCCCGCGCTCGCGGCGCACTGCCTCGCGCTGCTGCAGAGCGCCGCCAGGTGTCTCACCCGCCGCGGAGATGTCTACCACTACTTGCTGCGGGCGAGGTCAGTACTGCTGTAGCTGGCGGCGCTGGCGCAGCACTGCACGCCCGCGCACGCCGCGCCCGCGCTCGCGGCGCACTGCCTCGCGCTGCTGCAGAGCGCCGCCAGGTGTCTCACCCGCCGCGGAGATGTCTACCACTACTTGCTGCGGGCGAGGTCAGTACTGCTGTAGCTGGCGGCGCTGGCGCAGCACTGCACGCCCGCGCACGCCGCGCCCGCGCTCGCGGCGCACTGCAGAGCGCTGCTGCAGAGCGCCGCCAGGTGTCTCACCCGCCGCGGAGATGTCTACCACTACTTGCTGCGGGCGAGGTCAGTACTGCTGTAGCTGGCGGCGCTGGCGCAGCACTGCACGCCCGCGCACGCCGCGCCCGCGCTCGCGGCGCACTGCAGAGCGCTGCTGCAGAGCGCCGCCAGGTGTCTCACCCGCCGCGGAGATGTCTACCACTACTTGCTGCGGGCGAGGTCAGTACTGCTGTAGCTGGCGGCGCTGGCGCAGCACTGCACGCCCGCGCACGCCGCGCCCGCGCTCGCGGCGCACTGCAGAGCGCTGCTGCAGAGCGCCGCCAGGTGTCTCACCCGCCGCGGAGATGTCTACCACTACTTGCTGCGGGCGAGGTCAGTACTGCTGTAGCTGGCGGCGCTGGCGCAGCACTGCACGCCCGCGCACGCCGCGCCCGCGCTCGCGGCGCACTGCAGAGCGCTGCTGCAGAGCGCCGCCAGGTGTCTCACCCGCCGCGGAGATGTCTACCACTACTTGCTGCGGGCGAGGTCAGTACTGCTGTAGCTGGCGGCGCTGGCGCAGCACTGCACGCCCGCGCACGCCGCGCCCGCGCTCGCGGCGCACTGCAGAGCGCTGCTGCAGAGCGCCGCCAGGTGTCTCACCCGCCGCGGAGATGTCTACCACTACTTGCTGCGGGCGAGGTCAGTACTGCTGTAGCTGGCGGCGCTGGCGCAGCACTGCACGCCCGCGCACGCCGCGCCCGCGCTCGCGGCGCACTGCCTCGCGCTGCTGCAGAGCGCCGCCAGGTGTCTCACCCGCCGCGGAGATGTCTACCACTACTTGCTGCGGGCGAGGTCAGTACTGCTGTAGCTGGCGGCGCTGGCGCAGCACTGCACGCCCGCGCACGCCGCGCCCGCGCTCGCGGCGCACTGCCTCGCGCTGCTGCAGAGCGCCGCCAGGTGTCTCACCCGCCGCGGAGATGTCTACCACTACTTGCTGCGGGCGAGGTCAGTACTGCTGTAGCTGGCGGCGCTGGCGCAGCACTGCACGCCCGCGCACGCCGCGCCCGCGCTCGCGGCGCACTGCAGAGCGCTGCTGCAGAGCGCCGCCAGGTGTCTCACCCGCCGCGGAGATGTCTACCACTACTTGCTGCGGGCGAGGTCAGTACTGCTGTAGCTGGCGGCGCTGGCGCAGCACTGCACGCCCGCGCACGCCGCGCCCGCGCTCGCGGCGCACTGCCTCGCGCTGCTGCAGAGCGCCGCCAGGTGTCTCACCCGCCGCGGAGATGTCTACCACTACTTGCTGCGGGCGAGGTCAGTACTGCTGTAGCTGGCGGCGCTGGCGCAGCACTGCACGCCCGCGCACGCCGCGCCCGCGCTCGCGGCGCACTGCCTCGCGCTGCTGCAGAGCGCCGCCAGGTGTCTCACCCGCCGCGGAGATGTCTACCACTACTTGCTGCGGGCGAGGTCAGTACTGCTGTAGCTGGCGGCGCTGGCGCAGCACTGCACGCCCGCGCACGCCGCGCCCGCGCTCGCGGCGCACTGCCTCGCGCTGCTGCAGAGCGCCGCCAGGTGTCTCACCCGCCGCGGAGATGTCTACCACTACTTGCTGCGGGCGAGGTCAGTACTGCTGTAGCTGGCGGCGCTGGCGCAGCACTGCACGCCCGCGCACGCCGCGCCCGCGCTCGCGGCGCACTGCCTCGCGCTGCTGCAGAGCGCCGCCAGGTGTCTCACCCGCCGCGGAGATGTCTACCACTACTTGCTGCGGGCGAGGTCAGTACTGCTGTAGCTGGCGGCGCTGGCGCAGCACTGCACGCCCGCGCACGCCGCGCCCGCGCTCGCGGCGCACTGCAGAGCGCTGCTGCAGAGCGCCGCCAGGTGTCTCACCCGCCGCGGAGATGTCTACCACTACTTGCTGCGGGCGAGGTCAGTACTGCTGTAGCTGGCGGCGCTGGCGCAGCACTGCACGCCCGCGCACGCCGCGCCCGCGCTCGCGGCGCACTGCAGAGCGCTGCTGCAGAGCGCCGCCAGGTGTCTCACCCGCCGCGGAGATGTCTACCACTACTTGCTGCGGGCGAGGTCAGTACTGCTGTAGCTGGCGGCGCTGGCGCAGCACTGCACGCCCGCGCACGCCGCGCCCGCGCTCGCGGCACACTGCAGAGCGCTGCTGCAGAGCGCCGCCAGGTGTCTCACCCGCCGCGGAGATGTCTACCACTACTTGCTGCGGGCGAGGTCAGTACTGCTGTAGCTGGCGGCGCTGGCGCAGCACTGCACGCCCGCGCACGCCGCGCCCGCGCTCGCGGCGCACTGCAGAGCGCTGCTGCAGAGCGCCGCCAGGTGTCTCACCCGCCGCGGAGATGTCTACCACTACTTGCTGCGGGCGAGGTCAGTACTGCTGTAGCTGGCGGCGCTGGCGCAGCACTGCACGCCCGCGCACGCCGCGCCCGCGCTCGCGGCGCACTGCAGAGCGCTGCTGCAGAGCGCCGCCAGGTGTCTCACCCGCCGCGGAGATGTCTACCACTACTTGCTGCGGGCGAGGTCAGTACTGCTGTAGCTGGCGGCGCTGGCGCAGCACTGCACGCCCGCGCACGCCGCGCCCGCGCTCGCGGCGCACTGCCTCGCGCTGCTGCAGAGCGCCGCCAGGTGTCTCACCCGCCGCGGAGATGTCTACCACTACTTGCTGCGGGCGAGGTCAGTACTGCTGTAGCTGGCGGCGCTGGCGCAGCACTGCACGCCCGCGCACGCCGCGCCCGCGCTCGCGGCGCACTGCCTCGCGCTGCTGCAGAGCGCCGCCAGGTGTCTCACCCGCCGCGGAGATGTCTACCACTACTTGCTGCGGGCGAGGTCAGTACTGCTGTAGCTGGCGGCGCTGGCGCAGCACTGCACGCCCGCGCACGCCGCGCCCGCGCTCGCGGCGCACTGCCTCGCGCTGCTGCAGAGCGCCGCCAGGTGTCTCACCCGCCGCGGAGATGTCTACCACTACTTGCTGCGGGCGAGGTCAGTACTGCTGTAGCTGGCGGCGCTGGCGCAGCACTGCACGCCCGCGCACGCCGCGCCCGCGCTCGCGGCGCACTGCCTCGCGCTGCTGCAGAGCGCCGCCAGGTGTCTCACCCGCCGCGGAGATGTCTACCACTACTTGCTGCGGGCGAGGTCAGTACTGCTGTAGCTGGCGGCGCTGGCGCAGCACTGCACGCCCGCGCACGCCGCGCCCGCGCTCGCGGCGCACTGCAGAGCGCTGCTGCAGAGCGCCGCCAGGTGTCTCACCCGCCGCGGAGATGTCTACCACTACTTGCTGCGGGCGAGGTCAGTACTGCTGTAGCTGGCGGCGCTGGCGCAGCACTGCACGCCCGCGCACGCCGCGCCCGCGCTCGCGGCGCACTGCAGAGCGCTGCTGCAGAGCGCCGCCAGGTGTCTCACCCGCCGCGGAGATGTCTACCACTACTTGCTGCGGGCGAGGTCAGTACTGCTGTAGCTGGCGGCGCTGGCGCAGCACTGCACGCCCGCGCACGCCGCGCCCGCGCTCGCGGCACACTGCAGAGCGCTGCTGCAGAGCGCCGCCAGGTGTCTCACCCGCCGCGGAGATGTCTACCACTACTTGCTGCGGGCGAGGTCAGTACTGCTGTAGCTGGCGGCGCTGGCGCAGCACTGCACGCCCGCGCACGCCGCGCCCGCGCTCGCGGCGCACTGCAGAGCGCTGCTGCAGAGCGCCGCCAGGTGTCTCACCCGCCGCGGAGATGTCTACCACTACTTGCTGCGGGCGAGGTCAGTACTGCTGTAGCTGGCGGCGCTGGCGCAGCACTGCACGCCCGCGCACGCCGCGCCCGCGCTCGCGGCGCACTGCAGAGCGCTGCTGCAGAGCGCCGCCAGGTGTCTCACCCGCCGCGGAGATGTCTACCACTACTTGCTGCGGGCGAGGTCAGTACTGCTGTAGCTGGCGGCGCTGGCGCAGCACTGCACGCCCGCGCACGCCGCGCCCGCGCTCGCGGCGCACTGCAGAGCGCTGCTGCAGAGCGCCGCCAGGTGTCTCACCCGCCGCGGAGATGTCTACCACTACTTGCTGCGGGCGAGGTCAGTACTGCTGTAGCTGGCGGCGCTGGCGCAGCACTGCACGCCCGCGCACGCCGCGCCCGCGCTCGCGGCGCACTGCAGAGCGCTGCTGCAGAGCGCCGCCAGGTGTCTCACCCGCCGCGGAGATGTCTACCACTACTTGCTGCGGGCGAGGTCAGTACTGCTGTAGCTGTCGGCGCTGGCGCAGCACTGCACGCCCGCGCACGCCGCGCCCGCGCTCGCGGCGCACTGCAGAGCGCTGCTGCAGAGCGCCGCCAGGTGTCTCACCCGCCGCGGAGATGTCTACCACTACTTGCTGCGGGCGAGGTCAGTACTGCTGTAGCTGGCGGCGCTGGCGCAGCACTGCACGCCCGCGCACGCCGCGCCCGCGCTCGCGGCGCACTGCAGAGCGCTGCTGCAGAGCGCCGCCAGGTGTCTCACCCGCCGCGGAGATGTCTACCACTACTTGCTGCGGGCGAGGTCAGTACTGCTGTAGCTGGCGGCGCTGTCGCAGCACTGCACGTCCAGTACTACTGTAGCTGAAGCTGTATTGCTTGACTTCAACGTCGGTTTTATTAGATCTGTAGATTCGCATTTGGTTGATGATTCTTACGTACAACCTAGGTACCTGTTTACTGTTGCAGTTATCTCGAGCTTAAGCTCGAAAGATCGGCTCAGTTCGGTTCGTGCTACATCTATCTTCCACTCCTTCTGTGTATTATACTACTGTAATGTTTGAGTCTGTAAGCCGATTTTACAGACAACCAATTTTTGATTAAATATTGAATACCTATTTTTGTTATAGATTCGGCCTCTACGGACTACCATTAGAACGCACAATATTCGCATCCGAAGTCCCAGAGCTGGGCCGAGGGAGTTCGTCTCCTGTGACGTATGCCAGCGTATTGGCCGGAGACAGTGGTACTACCACCACAGCTACCACCAAGCCTGATTACCAACTTAAGGATTTGTTGAATCTGCCGCCAGATATGGGTATGTAATATACAGCAAAAAAGTTAGGAAAGCATTCTACATCGATTTATGATGTAGCATTATCGAATTCTACAACTGTTGTGTACTATTTATTGAACTTGATTTGATCATTAATATCATGATCAGATTTTTTTTAAATAAAGTCTGGATATGAATGAACTGGCGTTTGTCATCATTTCACCTAGAACTGGCCAATAAAATTATTCGGTTCCCAAATTATTATTTTAGCAATTTTACAAGACCTATCAAATCAACCTACCAAACACAACATAATTTATATTAGGTATATGTACTCGTACAGTAGAATGTTATTTGAAACTAAGCAGGTATTCAGGATGAAAACCGTTTGTTTGTTTGTAATCCATACTTCCATACTAATATTATAAATGCGAAAGTCTGTCTGTCTGTCTGTCACCTCTTCACGGCTAAACTGCTGGACCGATTGTGATGAAATTTGGTAGGGATGTAGTTAACGACCCGAGGTCAAACATATGCTACTTTTGGGCGCGATATAACCGAGTCCCACGCGGGGCGAAGCCGCGGGGAACAGCTAGTAACTTTATAAATACAAAAGTACCGTCTTATTGTATTTTGCACTGTGAACATTCCGAACCGCGTGTAGAAGAAATGTTTGCACATTGTTGATAGACTGCAAAACGGCGTCATCGTCATCGTCGCCGGTGGCGTGGTGGGCCGCCAACAACGGCGTGGGCGTGTTCGGCGCGGGGCTCAGCGAGGCCATGCCGCTCCACGTGACGTGCCACGTGGCCTCGGACGGCACCAAGCTGGAGTCGCACGGCGCCCGGCACTACCCCGCTGTGGTCAGCGCCATGCCGGCCATGACCGCCATGCCCGCCCCGGCCGTCACTGATCATCATCAGGTAATCGAATGACGGGGTTGAGGCATAACAGAAATGTTTCTTCACTACGGTCTAAGGTGGACTTCCGTGCATCGTAACACATGACACACTGGGGGGTTTCGGCATCACAAAAAAGAGTCATGGCGAAACTCCATACATCGTTTGTACGAATAAAAAAATGAAATACAGAGAACATAAAATAAATCGAATTAGTAAGAATACATAACTAGTAACATGTTTACCACCACAAAAAAAATTTAAACCCCGGGGTTTTTTTAATATTTAATTTTTTAAAGTCGACCTTTAGCTTTGTTTTCATTCGCCATTATTGTCGCAACTGAAACATTATGACATCCTGACAGTTGTTAGCAATGTCAAAACGGTATTGACAGTTCATTATGCTAGGTTAGATTCATCGATTTAGTACCTGGGGGGCTATACCATCTCTTAAAACCATGCAAGATCCAGTGAGTGAATGAGATGTCGCCTTACATGATGTATTGCGCTGTCCCGTTTTCTCACTGGATCTTGCACGATTTTAAGAGATGATAGTAAGCCACCTGGGGGGTTACCATCAACTTTTTAAGTAGCAGGCATGAGTAAGAAAAGGACCAACGATATTTTTTATATTTTTGTCTCTGTCAACGTGGCAATTTTTTCTTTGTGTGGCCAATTCGACGCCAAACAAAATCTTACACCAAACTAACAGTGAAATTATTTATTTTTTGTATTAAGAAAAATATTCATTTTAAGTAGTAGAATTTGTACGGAAGATATACAAAAAATAAGGGCATTTGTTACATAAATTGTGTGGCTCAGGAACACATTTCAGAGTGCCTGACACCATCTCTTAAAATCATGCAAGATCCAGTGAGTAAGCGAGATGTCGCCTTACATCATGTATTGCGCTGTCTCACTTACTCATTGGATCTGGACAGCGTAATTCATGATGTAAGACGATATCTCCCTTACTCAGTCGTTTTGCATGGTTATTAGAGATGGTGGTAGGCACCATCTCTTACAGC
The DNA here is from genome assembly GCA_947044815.1 of Apomyelois bistriatella. NCBI lineage: Eukaryota > Metazoa > Arthropoda > Insecta > Lepidoptera > Pyralidae > Apomyelois > Apomyelois bistriatella. The sequence goes on along the minus strand of OX345704.1, from coordinate 9,503,310 downwards.
GTAATACATAATGAAAGGAGATGACGTCTTACTGTGTTACTCTGTCTCGCCTACTCACTCGTTCTTGTATGGTTTTAAGAGATGGTAGTAAACCATTTGATAGTGAGCCTGCTACTTAAAAAGTTGATGGTAACCCCCCCAGGTGGCTTACTATCATCTCTTAAAATCGTGCAAGATCCAGTGAGAAAGCGGGACAGCGCAATACATCATGTAAGGCGACATCTCATTCACTCACTGAATCTTGCATGGTTTTAAGAGATGGTATAGCCCCCCAGGTACTAAATCGATGAATCTAACCTACCATAATGAACTGTTAATATCGCTTTGACAATGCTAACAACTGTCAGGGTGACATAATGTTTCAGTTGCATTAAAAATGGCGAATGAAAACGAAACTATAGGTCGACTTTTATAAAATGGAATATTAAAATAACGCCGGGGTTTAAATTTTTTTTGTGGTGGCAAACATGTTACTAGTGAAGTATTCTTACTAATGCGATTTATTTTAAGTTCTCTATATTTAAATTTTTTATTCGTAGAAATTCCGCCATCATTCTTTCTTCACTACGATTTAAGGACTTCCGTGCATCGTAATACATGTCAGACTCAATGACAGCCTAGGGTTTCGGTACCGCAAAAGTGCAAAAAAATAAATTCACGACTATTGATAGCGGTGTGTGAAAAGTGGCACAATATGTAATTTTGCAATTTAAATATATGGCCCCGACCGCCTGATTCACGGCTTAATTGCTGACTTAAAAGACGGTTATTTTTCGATTTATTTATAATCACAGATTAAGAATTTTAAATCTTTGCAAGTTTCACTAAACTAGATAGTGATATCAGCTTCTCTTTCAGTTGTGGTCGGCGATGAAAGACGGTCAAAAACAAAATTCACAAGACCCGGATTCTTTAGAAGATGTGGAGAGCTCTTTGATGGACTGCGATCCTCAAGAAAAGTCTGAATTCTCCGAAGATAAGTTATTCAAGGTAATAAAGTTTTACATTGTAGTAATAATAGTTACCCTTTAAAATAATTCGACAGATTACTTCTTTACTTACAGTTCTACGGGCTGCAAAAACCTCAATTCAAAAGTGGAATGACATAAAACATTTTCCTTTTCTAATCAATATGTTACTGGCCGGCGATTCTTTTTCAGATAGATGCATTTCTGGACACGCTTAGCTGTTTTTCGCCTTTTATTTTTATCAAGTTAAGCTATAAGTTACCACACTGTTGTTCAACGATGTGGTTACAGATTGAGTATATTTATTTATTTTTGACGTGACAACGTCTTAAATTAGGTTGCGGCTGGGAGTCACTTATGAAAAAGTGTAACGCTCGGTAAAGTTACGATGCGCTCACAATGAGAGCGAGTGAGAGGCACGCGTCCCCTAAGAGCGAGAGAGACAGACTCAAAGTCGTTGTCACGTAAAACTTTCGCCCGTATACCGACTTTACAGGCAACCAATTTTTTTAAATAATATTCGTTTATTGTACTCGTTAGGAACAAGAACAGTGCGGCATCGCGTGGGCAGCCCTGGTGACTCGGCCGCCGCAGCACACTCTGCTGGTGGAGCGCATGCACTCCGGCGCGAGGCGGTACATCGTGCTCGACTTCGGCCACACCGTGCGGCTCACTGATGTGGTGAGTAGTGTGTACACGTGCTGACTCAGGGATGGCAACAAGAACAGTGCGGCATCGCGTGGCCAGCCCTGGTGGCTCATTAGTATTACATTGTGAGCAACTTCCAGACTCGATTCATTAAAATTGAACACTGGAATCAGTCATTGGGAGGATCATTACTTATCTAGATTTAAGTATCTGTTATAATTTTCAACCTATGTATTCTTATTTATGATTAAGGACGTTTCGTTTCATATTGATTTTAACAGCAACCTACTTAGAAAATGAGAAATGGCGTTTCGTTTCACCTCTTTTTGGGGTAAACTTAATTCAATTGTTAACTGTATAGATAAAATGTACGCCGTCCAAGAGTATACTCGTACGTAGCTACAAGCACTAACCAAATTATAGTTCCTGGCATGTAAGTTGGTAAGAAACTGAAATGACCTTGTAGCCGATATTCATACAAATTTTAAAGTGCGCAGCCTCCCGCACGTCCCGTTTCAGGCCAACTTATGTGCCGGGTATTATACTTTGCGTGCTTCCGCCACCAGTTAGTTCATGCAAACAACCCTTAATACCGAAACGTTGAATTTGCAAAATTTACAACCACTCACTACTGCTAGTTGTTGCTGCAGAAGCGCTGTGCCGCACCTTCTAAATGCATTTAGTTTCTAAGGTCGATTATCGAAACCACATTTCATGTCCAATTCTGGAATTAGTCATTCCTTTTCTAAAGCTGTCTTTAATAATATATTTTTTTACAACTAGATAATTCCATCGTGTTCGGACCTGGTGACCCTTTGCATCGACATCTGGGTGACGAGCGAGGAGACCGACTGTGTGAAGTTGGCGTTCGCGACCGATATAGCGAGCAAGCACCTCGTGCTTACAGACATACAGCCGCCGCCTCTCTGCCGCTATATGAAGGTATTATAGCATAGCATAGGAGAAATTTGATATATCTATATGTATTAAGACTTTTAATTGGCTTTTTGTCATGTATTTAAGTTACTTTTTTCTCGTGTCATAGCTGTAAGTCTTCTTAAAACTGAATAAATAAATAAAAGTTTTGGTTATGTCTTAATGGCCAACAATATTTTCGTTTTTTATGAAGCTGATCAATGGCGTCTGATAGTCGACAATTTTTTTTTATATCTCAAGGGATTCAGCAGGTGCAAAAACCACAGTAAAATTGTTAAACTGTATTTTGTACGTATTTTGCAATCTCTCATACAATGGAGTAGGTAATTAGCTGACAGGACTTTGTATGGGAGTTCGAAAAGAGTTTCACGTTCTGAAGGCATTATAAAGCTGTAGTTTTCTTTTAGCTGTTCTGAAGGCATTATTTCATTTATAAAAATTGGGCTGGAGTTTATAAAATCACCTGTTTAATCACTTCGCTTCGGATAAACGCAAAGTCGCAATAAGCTATAGATGATACCACTCGCGCTGGACAACCTTCGCCTTGAGCTAAGATCTCTTTAAATGCATTCAGAACTTGATGCAAGATATAAATGTGCAGATAACAACGATAGGCCGCTACGGCATGTCCGCGATGAAGTGCAAGATTCCACTGGGGTGGTTCTACGGCGAGATCGCCGAGATCGCCAACGTGCAGGCCTCCATCAACGCCCTCAACGCGCTGCAGCAGGATCTCACCTGTCGGTTCAGGTACATTATACCACACATACACACTCACATATAAAATAGTATAGCTTGTAGACAACACACCACACATACAAATTAAAATGAGAATTGATTTTAGTATGAAATTTTTACCCTGAGATGTTTTGTTTAATCCAAACAACATTTGTTAATTTTAAATTACAACTATCCAATCTTGTTGGTTACTCGTCAATTTAATAACTTTTTTTTACTATGTCTTTATTTGCTATAGTCTATTCTGAGTGTTTAAAGATAGATCATATTCACAGACCAATTCAAGTATAATACCCGACACATAAGTTGGCCACAAACGGGACGTGTGGGGGGCTGCGCACCGGTTAAAATTTGTATGAAATTCGGCTACTGCGCATTCAAGGTCATTTCCAACTTATATGCCGCGAGCTATACGTATTAGTTTATTGATTAATGCTTACTTTCACAGACTAGCAACGGGTAAACTAATGGACCTTCTCAACCCATATCTCGAAATGTACAACGGGAACGCTGCCCACATGATGGCATACCTTAACCTAGCCAACGACACCGACCCCAAAGTCGTCGCGGCTTACCAGGAGTGCATAGAGCTACAACAACAACTACACACGTGCAACAACATATTGAAGAAACTACACAACAACTCTGAGTGTGACGAACAAGTGTTGGACATGATAAATAAAGGAAAGGTGACGTCAGAAGCGCTGCTCGAACGGGCTTCGACTGACAAACTGAGGGTTATAACGGAGAATGTGGTGGATATGCTGCTGTATTTCTACTTCCAGATGGGAGATGTGGTAAGTTGATGAACATATGGTTACTGACTTTTTGTTGGTTTTATGATTTCGTTATTTTGTCGTATACTTCGGATTCTTGGTTGAGTTTTCTCAAGGTCTTTATTTTACTTTTGTAAAAAACCATACTCGATGTTTTTTTTTCAACTAAGTTCCTTACAGGAAGTTTAGCCGATATAGCTTCAGTAAATGGCCGACCAGCACTACTGCCTATACGTATATCACCTATGTTAGTTACGCTTAGGCGAATTGAGGCAGCCTTTAGTGATGCTAATTCCGAACGATCTTGGATGAAACTAAACCAAACCAAAACGGCTTTTACTGTGAGTTTTTACTCAGCAAAAGGACGCATTGAGTTAGGAACTTATTCATGTACTACTTATACAGACGAGCCACAAACCAACTCCAGCATGATAATGTTTTGTAGCAATACGAGGAAGTAAGCCAAGAGTGGTGGAACGCCGTGTGCCCCTTGATCTGGCAGTGCGGCGCGCGGCCCGCCGCCGCGCTGGCCACGCTGGCGGCGCGCGCGGCCGGCGGCGCCGACTGGTGGGGGCCCGCGCTCGCTGAGATACTGGTGTCCGCCTTCTCCGCCACTGACGCGCCGCCGCTCGCGCTTGACAGGTACGGTGTTAGAACATTTTTAGCAAGCAATTGGCAACAATGTGTTTTTATTGTTTTATTATGTTTTGTCAGATTTATTAGTTTGAATAAGCTTATTTAGTGTTATTCTGCAATCTACGATATTTTTGAACGAATTTTTGTATATTCTGGTTTTTAAGTAATGAGGCTTATGGTGTAACTAAAAATGAATCACTTGTGTGGGAGGGAAGAAAAGGGAAAGAGAATTGTTTGACAAATTCATACAAAAAATATAGAGGCCCCAGATGCGTTCCTTGTGGCACGCCTGACTGATCTTTAGTGCCTGATTTTAAACTACTATGATAACGAACTGAGACTTTTTGGTAGGTACTATGACTTACATCTTCACATAAAAGACGCATTAATTTCTGTGTGATCAAGTTTTTGGACGAATATAAATTGTTCAACAGTATCAAAAGCCTTTGAAAAGTTTTCCCTTTTTAAATCGGTTAACACAACACACTAGGCGCGATTACTGCATATATCAAATGATTGTTAATAGACACGTGATGTGTAACAGCTGTATGTGCCCCCTCCAGATGCCTCGTGCTGGTGATCTACATGTGCCGCAAGAGTCTGTACTCGTCGTGGTCCGTGGAGACGAGCCCGGCCGGAGCGCTCGCGCACCGCACCATGTCGCTGCTGAGCTCGTGGCGAGCACGCGGCCGCGCGCGCCCCAACTCCGCGCTGCTCGCCGCGCTGCTCACCGCGCTCGCCGCGCTGCTCGACAGCGTCTGTCACAGGCACACCAGGTATCTGCTGCGGCTCTAACACTGCACTATAGCACCGCATCTAGCCATCTACATGTTCCTGTATAAAACATAGCGAGAGGGTGACCCTAGAACCGTAAGTCGGTTAGCGAAAGACTATTTTCCATTTATTGTGTATGTGCGGGAGAGTATGTGCGGGTCATCGGTCACCTCTAAGACGTCAGTATAAAAATATAACTTTTTACCCAAGATTTCGTTCAAAATCCATTACTTTTAACAATGAGAGGTCTAATTTTCTTATCAGTGGGTATCTCTTTCCGCTTTTATTAATAAAGAGTAAAGAGTAAAATTTATTTATTTCTTCACAAAATATATATATCAATACATATAATAAGACACTAAAATGCGAGTGTCTGTACATTAAATATTTTTCAAAAAGACTGATTGAGTGCGATTAAAAAAGAGTAACAGAAACCAAAAAGACAGTTTTTGGAATTTTTGTCTGTCTGTATGTATGTATGTATGTCTGTCTGGTACGTTATAACTTCGAAAATACTCAACGGATTTAAACGCGGTTTTTACAGTTGGATTACATATAATTAGGAGCGTTGTCAAAACTTTGTTTCGTCAAAATCGGTTAAGGGAAAAAGAAGTTATGGTCGATTGAAAATTTACTTCAAACACTGCAAGTTGCGTACCTATAGACAAAACCCATTTGAAATTTTGGCAGTAACAAGCAAAGCATATTGGCCTATCGGTAGAGGTCGCGGATCATTTCTTTAAGTAGAGGGTTCGAATCCTGCTAGACATTACTTCTTTTGTTTTTACCCTTTTTTTGTTTTGTATTAATTTTTTAGAAGTCTATTTTTTTAAATATTTTAGTAAAGAAATGTTTCTAGAAAGTAGCTGGATCGAATCCTGCCATAAACAATAATTTTCTGTATTCGTTTTTTATTTGTTTTCTAGAATTATTTTCTTACTTAGAGAAAGCTCTTAGCGTTAACTCCGTTAATATAAAAGTATTTTGTACTTATCTATCTATACATATAATAAGACAGTAAAAATAGAGTGTCTGTACATTAAATATTTTTCTAAAAAACCTCTACGGGGCAATTAAAGAAGAGTAATAAAAACCAAAAAACCAATTTTTGTCTGTCTGTCTTTCTGTCTGTGTGGTGCGTTATAATTTCAAAACTACTCAACAGATTTGAACGCTGTTTTCACAGGTGAATTACATATAATTAGGAGCGTTGTAAAATCTTTGTTTCATCAAAATCGGTCAAGGGAAATAGAAGTTATGGTCATTTAAAGTTTACTACAAGCACTGCTTCAAAATTTTTAAACAGTTGAATGCGATTTACATAAACGTATTTAATTTAGATAAAGCTAAAATTTCTACTTATATCAATAAAGACAAAAACACACTGCAGTCTCTATTAAATTTTAATAAAATAACACATTGAATGTTTGTGGGCGTATGATTTAGTTACATAAAATACCAATAGATGGCGCTGACTTTATATTAATAGCAGATTGAAATTTTTCCTTATTTAAAAAAAATTTGGTTGTTGATTTAGTACTATTGGTTGGTTTGTTTATCGGTCGTTTGTTGTGTTGTATTGTAAGCTATTTGAATTGATTGGTTGGTTTGGGTTGGCTTTGGTTTAAAAAATAATCAAATCAGTGTTTCACGGAACATATACGGTCGTGTCGTAAGGACGAATTTATCTGACTTAACACTATTTATTGAGATTTTCTCCACTTTACACGCCCACTAAAACTTTGGGAGTGGATTTTAGGTCCTAATGACTCTGTAATAGGCTGCGTCTACTCTTTTAGAGACAAAGATTGATAGTATGAATGTTAAGAGCTCCTTCTTCTGAAGGTCCGTTGTCCGTAAGCCGCGTAGTCGCGGCGCTCACTCATTTTGTAGGCATTTAGACATCATATTTGGGAAAATAACACTACAAAATCTACTTCAGCGATTTTCACTATATAAATACTTTATCTAAAGGCTATAACATAAAAGCAGGACAATAAGTTCATTATTTTAGGCATAGTATTGAAAATAAACTTCCAAAGGAGACAACTTTGATTTTTCTATCGAGCGAATTTTGTCTGATATTGTTACTGTTACTGTAAGCGAATTTCACTCTGCTAGATCCTCAACTAAAAACATATATTTTTTTCAGAATTTTACGACTGTTTAATACTGATTCCTATTGATTTTAAAAACGGTATTTGAGAAAGAAGTGGCCCTAATATTTAACGATATCGTAGCAATGTAATGGCTTTATAAAATTGGCACGGGAAAAGGATACAATAGAATTAACTATAGGTCTGGATAGTTGTAGTTTCCACAGGTTTCGCGAAAAGTGACCTACACGCGGGCGGAGCCGCGGGCAACAGCTAGTATATAATATAGATATATATTTTCAGATGGGATTGGGTAACTGGTGGTCGCGCCGGTAGCGGAAGTGAAACTCCCCGCGCGGAATGCAAGCTGCACCACCACAGGAAGTACCACAAGAAGTTGCTGCACCAAGTGCAAGAGGTGGACGCCAAGCGCGGCAAGCAAGTTGACGACCCACAGGTATATGTTGTAACGATTTTGATTTAATTTTTTCTATAAAACTACCTTTTTCTGTTCTGTTCATTTTCAATGAGTATGAAAAAAGAAAATCTATTTTGCTAGGTAATAAATAACTAAAATTTTGTCTATTATCTTGCCGAATGCTTCTTAAAATATATATAAATTCCTCTGATCAATAAGATCTTATTGATGTTGATTGTTATTGGCGGTAATAAAAATCGTCATAACTGAAAATTTTAAGTCTCGCTATACTATACTACAGTTTTTACACTTTTTATATGGAATAATGTTACCGTATGGTAGTGATGTATGTGCTCTCTTTCTTTTCTAATTTTAATGTGTTTCTATCTGGGGGAACCTTTTATTGGCTCTTCTATTTTGTATATTCATAGCTGTTGGTTCTCCATAAAAATAAACTGTCAATGATTATGATTCATATTGTACTGTACAGACTAGGAAACTTGTTGGGACACTTGATACGACACGATGATTTGATGAAGAACATCATTGAAGGAAAGATAGGAGGAAGAAAGGGTCCAGGTAGACCGAGGCATAGTTATATGAAATAAATGAAAGAGAAAGCTAACGTCGTGCCGTATCAAGAAATAAAGGATCTGGCAAAGGATTGACAAAAATGGAAAAAAATCGTGTCAAAATAGTGTTTCAATTGTAGTGCTTTTTACACACTATTTCCAAGAATTATGACAGTATGATGTGATGTGAATGTAATATGTGGTGTGACCATCAGCAGTGATATAATAAAAATATACAATTGTGTAAAAAAACACTATTTCGACACGATTATGATTAACGTTAGCAGAATCGACGCTCAGCTCTTAAATTTATGATGATGTATTGTAAAGAATAGAGTGTGTAATCATAACGTCGTGTCCAGCGCACGCGTTTGAGCGTGAAAGCGCGCATGGCGATGTTCGGCAAGCGCGGCGGGTCGTCGGGCGGCGCGGGGGCGGGCGGCGCGGGGGCGGGCGGCAGGGCGGGCGGCGGCTGGGCGCGGGCCGCGCGTCGCCCGCTGCTGCCGGCCGCGCTGGCCGCGCAGCTGGCCGCCGCGCTCGTGCAGCACATGCTGGCCGCCGACAGCGCCACCGACACGGACGTGCTGCTGCTATGTGCCAAGGTCGGTCACACATTTATATCTACTTTACTATTTTATACACTTGTGGGAAGGCACATTACAGAGCAGCGAATATGTTCTATTATGAATGGCGACCGCGCACCTGTAAACGCAACATCGAACACCCACCGACTAGATGGTCAGATGACCTGAAGAAGGTTTCGGGCTGGTCGCTTTCAACCGTGTTTTTGAATTCTTGGGAGAGGCCTATGTCCAACTGTGGACAGCCTGCGGCTGAAATGATGATAATGAATATGTTCTGTTGAATAGAGATATTGGGCAAATGCATTTCAAATAGTAAAAGGATCCGCTGAGCAAGGGTTTGTCGAAGATTAAACATTCATTGAACTAGTATTTTTAAAATGTGTGTTTTCGATGTTCTTTGGAATAATCTACTTGAATATAATTTTTTTATTAAATCAATGGGCAATCAAACTATGTTTCCCGAAATTGAGACTGTGTCAATGGGATTATTTTTATGTGATGAAATAAACACAATATGTATATATTCTTGTTGGCGGTACGCATCCGTTATTTCCGCCTGTACTATGCACAAAAGACGTGATAACCATTGCCAAGACGATAACACACGCAACGTTACATTTATTCGTTAGTTTCATTACAGTTCTCGATCGGACAAAAAGTCTGCCGTCTATTGATACAAGTAACATCAGAATAAATAAATATTATAATGCAGGTGGTCGGTCGTCTATGTTCGCTGTGCGGCGGCGCGTCCCTGATCGAGCCGTCCGCCGTGCTGAGCCTGGCGCGGCTCGCCGTCACGCTGCCGCCGTGGCCGAGGCACGCGCTCACCACACTGCTGCAGGTTCGTTGCTCGTCTCATACTCTTTTCATATATTGGTGGTTCATCTTTAGAAAGTTATGTTCTTAATGAACTGTCAAATGTTATGAACTATTTGTTTTTTTTTGCTATTGCATAGCTTTTATCGCGTGTGCTTTCTGCGCGGCGACTAAATCGAGGAATTCCGTAACGAAAATAAAACCTAATACCCCCCACTCCGCATACCATGTAGCTCGGCCGAGCGTTCGTATTTATATTGCATAGGTTGATAAAAAATGCTATGCAATAGCTATACCGCGGCATGACCCCGAGTACCGCACTATTTTTTTAAATATTTGTATTTGTCTACCGAACAAGACATATGGATAAAATACCGTCTAAAGCTGATTTGTGGTTATTGTTAGGATTTTTATTAATCATTTAATCACGAAAAAATCAAGTTTTAAAAAATTGCCTATTGATACACTTCTCTTCCAGTAAAGTAGAAAAATAAAGAAAGTCAATAAGAGGATAGAACGCCATATTTGCTCTTAGTGAAAATCCTATTTTACTTACTTACTCCGCTGGCTAAGCGCTCCGAAGTGTCTTTTGGCCTCCGAAACGAGAGAGCGCCACAGTTTTCTATTTTAAGCGATGACTCGCCAGTTCACAGCGACCATCTCACACAGGACAGCACAGCTCCAGCGATATCTTGGCTTCCTAATGCGACCACAACCCAAAAATTCTATTTAAACATGTATATTTTAGGACCTAATGGAATACGAGAGCGGTGGCGCCAACACCACGAGTAATGAAACAGAATCCAGCAGTGAGGAGTCGTGGGGCCCCGCCTACCGGCTGCTGGACCTGCCCGCCTGCCCCGGCAAGGCCGTGCGCCGGCACAAGGGCGCCTCTGTCGCCGGTGAGCATACAACTACATGTACCCCACGACATTTGTACTGTAACCTTCGAGCAACACGGCTTCCCTACAAGAATTATTTAATTTACATTTAATTACAAAGTATGATAACATTATAAAGTATCTCTTATAATAAACATTATAAGAGATCCCATCCTGGGATAAGTCCGCCATTGTCTTCTTATTTTAATAATGTTCCTTTTACTATGTATTTTAAAGCAATAAAGATATTACAAGATATTACAAGGAGTATAGTATTAGCGATATTTTACTATTACAATATATTTGGCGTTTTTTGTGAGGGAGAATATACCCACAAGTACAGTTCTGCATACCTACATACAACACGTATACTGTTACTTGACTGTAATGATGACAAACATTTGCTGATTTGTTTCATTTTTTTAATGTGTAAGTGACACATTTAAAAATGAAACAAATCAGCAAATACGAGTAATTTGTGTACAGATTACACCCACTAATACATTGCATATACCGATTAGGCTTATACTTTTAGAGAGGGGAATGCAGCGTATGGCTACTCCCATCCGGTACGGAGGCCGTGTTGCTCAAAAACTGTAACCTATAACCTTTATCGACGATCAGGCTGTCATATTATGCAAAAGAAATATATATATCAAATCTATCTGTAATTACAAGTGCTCCAATAAACAATAAACAATCACTTCAGCTTTCATATATTAGAAGCTATCTCCCGCGGTTTTACTCGCCCGTCGTGTGTATGTACTTATAGCCTATTAACCTAACCTTTCCCAAGAATCAGGCTATCATATGTAGAAATCCGAAATATTTTCGTGGCCTGCGTAAATTTGATTTCTGCGCAGATACATCGGTAGTACTATTGTACTAATGCGTACGTGTGGTATCAGGGAGTCCCCGCACTCATCGGCGCGTAATCTGCTTCAGTCGATCAGTGCCCCTAGTATGAGTTTTTCTTAACGCAGACGCTAGCGACTGCGTTAGCGATTTGTATGGAATTTCTTAGTTGTCTTACTATCCGCCAGAGGCGCTGTACAGGTTTGCCATACTAAATCGCGTTCGATCCACGGTCAGGTCAAGATGAAAAATGATCTTTTTCTGATTGACCTGGGTCTTGGATGTTTATCTATATAAGTATTTGTTATAAAATATAGTATCGTTGAGTTAGTATCCCATAACACAAGTCTCGAACTTATTTTGGGGCTAGCTCAATCTGTGACATTTGTCCCTATATATTTATTTATTTATTAGCGATACCCTCATTACAATGTTGCCGATTCATTATTAACAATTGTGGGGGCTCCCTCATTCAATAATCATTATTTTGAGTGCCAATAATAATTAAAAAAATGCATGTCAAATTCCTCGTTCAATTGGGGGTTATAACATTTCTTTAGACTAAGCTGTGTATTTCAATATCACACTGAGCTCTTGGTATCAGTGTAAACCGAATGCAAATCGAAATAAAGTATATAATATAGAATTAGTCAAATAAATATACTAGTTTGTTAGACATCTGTTTAGGTTGTGGTATGAATTGAATAGGTATATAACGGTAAGTTTTATTATGCTTTAGCTTTCGTAATATATTCTTAGGATAAATGTATAGTATATATGTTACGGTAACCGCTTCAAAATTTGCCTTATCACGGCCACGGCTTATAGGTTTTTTTTTTATTTCTTACACTAAATAAGTTTTTTCTTATTTTTTAATCGTCTTTAATAATAACATGTGATCCCATTAGGATTTCGTTTTGTATTTGTTCTGTATGGAACCCTAAAACTTAACACACTCTTATCAAAGCTATACAAACTTTTGTAAAATGCGAAACCGCACGTTGAGTTGAAATTATGAGACAGGAATAGAGACAACTGAGCATCGGGCATGTTAGGATGGCAATGAATATCCTATACTAAAGTGTTAGTTAACAAACAGATTGTTAAAAAATGTGGAGTGTAAATACAATGTTTGCTGGTTCAAATCCGGCTCGAAGGACCACTTATTAACAAAAACGGCACTGAATTGGTAATATGTTCTAACATAATTTGGAATATATTAAACATATCGCGGGAGAGGTCCAAAAAAAAAAGTAAAATATAGCCAGTATTATACTAATGTTGCAATTATTTGTTTAATTCGTTATTGAACACTATGGGGTCTTAATAAAGCGCATTTTCAGCTGACTGTGCTTTATATGATGTTCTCCATCCGACAATACATAAACCCTACTGCTGTACCAACAAATATTTTACCGCCAATCACCCTGCGCCTCAATTTGGTTTTGTAGCGCTAACAACGTGGCAGGGCGCGGAGCCGCGGACCCCATCAAAAATTCGTCTATTCTACATGAAGCCTTATTTGTTGTCTTTGCAGATGTGTTAGCCGATAGTTTCGGGCTGGCGAAGACAAACACGTTCAACAAGCCCAAAATTTCCCAGGGTTTCTCAAGTAAGACATCTTCCATTAGGCCCGCTTCGATCTGTATTCGGTTTGCACTGATACATAGAGCGGCAATCGCCATATTGCACCTTTAGCGTTTTATAATAAGTGTGAAATGCTTATATGACAAGCTTATGTATCAGGCCTCAATATATAATATTTGCGGATACGTGTATTTGGCTTGCCACATATTTATTTATCAACCAAGACAATGTTGATGTGTAAGGAAAATAAAAACGTCGAAAAATTATTTTTTTCTTTTGATAATATTTATTTGCTTTATGTTAATGGTATTAAATCTTAGTGTCAAATAGACTCAAGGACGTTATAAAATTTATTAATTATTTATCATTATACTAGCTATTTATACTAGCGACGGCTTTTGAACATTTTTAAGTTAGATTAGCAAAGTACAATTATGTATCAAGTTAACTGAAACATTCTAAATGTAGACTTTACTTCCAGACATAATCAAGGACATGGAAGATCAGCTGACGGCCGAGTCCGATGACTCGGAATCAGATGAGAAGTATCTGCAGTACTTCCTGGACGCGGTCAAGAAGGAGACTAAGCTGAAGCCGGTTGTGGATAACTCTAGCAGGTATATTCTTAGTTTAACTGTATAACGTAACTTGGATTATTAATCAGTAGTTATTGTTATGTCTAGTCAGATCTAAACTGAGTAAATAGAATTGCTCAACTTTATAGGAGATTTCGGCAACAACACAATTCAACAATGTACCACTTCACAATTTACTTATGCATGTTGAGTTGGTGTATATCAATTTACGAAATACAAATATATATAATAAAAATCAATTGCTGTTGCTCTTGCTAAAACTCGGAATGGCTGGGCCGATTCGGCTATTGGTCTTTAAATATTTGTGAAAGTTCAGGGAAGGTTTAGACGGCACGACGCAGTTCGCCGGGCCAGCTAGTTTTGGAAAAAATGCAGCATGAGCCAGATGTGTCGGTATCATTACTCGAAATCTGTATTCTTGTTTCGTTTTTGGTCAATTTATTTCCTAGATCATAATGTAAGTATTGAAACGGAGAACATTTTTCAGCGTGGTATCAACGTGCACGGACGCTCGCCTGGAGAGTGGCGCGGGTGGCGCGGGCGGCGCGGGCGGGCAGGGGGAGGGGCTCGCTCGCGGCGCGCTGCTGGCCACGGGCGGAGCCCTAGCGCTGGCGGTGCGCGCGCCGCCGCCGCCGCCCCCCGCCGGCCCGCCGCCCTCGCCCCCCGCCGCCGCGGGAGCCGCCCCGCCGCCGGTGACGTCACCGCCGCCCGCCCGCCCGCACCCGCCGCTCACGCACACCTTGTATGACGTGTTTCGACATTTGGCGCTCGAGTTTCATTACCAGGTATGTTCTGTTTGTATTTATGTTATATTTGTAGACTGTGTAATGGATATACCGGACCTACGCCACTGATAAAACATTATCATATACAGGTTCTTGAATATCTCTGAACAGATTACGGACTCGGATCGGCCGAAGAACGACGATGACCTAGGTGTACATCAAGATGAGAGACGTATTAAGTTAAAGTATAGTAAGGACGATATTGTTGTTTCAGATGGACTGCACGTTCATGGAGAACGTGGTGTCTCTGTGGCTGACGCTGAACGGGTCTATGTGGGGCGCGGGCGGCGCGTGGACGCAGGCCTCGCTGGCGCTGCCCGCCGACACGCCGCGGCTGCGGCTCGCCTCCGACACCGTCACCGCGCTGCTGCACGCGCTCTGCACGTGAGTACTAGTGGCAGAGCAGACGCGGTGTTGCTCAGACAACGCAGATACAGTCGATCAACCAGAGAATAAGATCTGAGCAATCTGGAAGTCACTTTTACACAAGAGAAGCTAACGACCAGCCTGTGCAGGTGGCCAAACACTGACCAAAGTTTATATAGAGTCCATATAGATATTATGATTGAAAAAGAAGAATGATTTGTATTTTTCCCTTCCATTTTAGCTAATTATTGAACGTCGTGTCAGTATTGAAATAGCATAGTTCAAAGTTGTCACTCAACCAAGCCTGATCGAAGTATTAGTTAGTTACTTAAATTATTTTTTTTTGTTGACAGGTTAGAAAACGTATCATTGAGATGCTGGGTACTCTCCATGTTAGCTCTTGCGTGGATTGCATCTCTACCATTACAGGTAACATAATATGCACTTCTTACTTACTGCTTTCCATACATATTATATTATCAACTGATCACTCATTTCAAAATTATATTGGTTTTTTGATGTGGCAAAAAAATATGGAATTTTCACCATGCAAAAAATATTACAATAATCACTATCACTACATAGTATAAAACAAAGTCGCTTTCTCTGTCCCTATATCTCTATGTATGCTTAAATCTTTAAAACTACACCACGGATTTCGATGCGGTTTTTTTTTAATAGTATTTAGTAATAGTAATTCAAGAGGAAGGATTTTATGCCCATGCGAAGCCGGAATGGGTCGCTAGTATTTATATACAATTAGTTATAATAGGATTTCGTAGTTCAAACTGTTTATGTGTTATTTCTCTTAGACATGTTTTTTAAAGTAAAGAAATGTCAATTTGTCTATATTACAGACTGAAGGAAATTCTCAGACGATGGGCCGCGTGATCCTCGAGTGCGAACACTTCGTGCCCGCCGTCGTCAAGTTTATTACCATGAATGTCAATACTGACGGCGCTGTGGCCAGTTCAGAGCCTTACCTGGTGAGTATATAGCTAGATAATGTGCTCCATTTCGCTAAGAAAAATTTTTTTTTTTTATTTACATTGTTGGCCTAGGCCAGCAATGAGTATTCACGTATTGTTTTTTTTTAAATAATTAAGCTATTTCCGTACAAGAGGAAGAAAAATACATTATAAGATTGTACAGGATCTTGCAACTTTGACTTCTGCAAAGTAACGCCTGAATCTATTAAATACCAGGGATTTACGAATATTCGCATCCGTAAATGTGGAATATTCGCATTAATTCAGACATCTGCATCAATCAATGCGTAGTTTTTACGGATGCAGATTTACGAAGTTTTCAGTTTAATTATTAAACAAAGATTATTTATTATAAAACTCGGAAGTTTAAAATTCTGTTGTCATAAGTAAAACTAAAAATTTGTGTAATTTTGTTCTAAGTATATGATTAAATAAATAAAAAGTTAAAATAGAATTTCAGTTATATATGCACTTAAAATTTATATACAATTGTCTCAAAATCCGCGGATGTGAACTTCTAATAATCCGCATCCGCGGATGTCTAAATTTTCGAATCCTTAAACAACCCTGTTAAATACGTATGCAATTTCCGGAATCGTACTAGAGCGAGATGTATGGTGTCGACAGGGCGGCGTCCACATCGGCGCGGGCGCGGGCGCGGTGTCGGCGCTGCAGTCGGTGCTGTCGCGGGTGGTGTGCGCGCGCGGGCCGGCCGGCGCGCTCGCCGCGCTGCGCGTCGTGTGCGGCGTGTGGCGGCGGGAGGACGCGGCGGCCGGCGCCGTCGACCTGCACCACACGCTGCTGCGGCTCGCCCATCCGCTGCTGCACGTGCTGGAGGGCCGGCACGCGCACCACGCGCTCGCGCTGCTCGACACCGTCGGTGAGTGGGGTTTAACACGTAGCAATGGCATGGACTACAAGGCGTTGGACGGATTGATAGAAGATGGTTCCAGTCTCCTTATTTTTGAGTCAAAATGGTTATATGAATTGTATATTGACTTAGCCCAATACTGCACCAGTTTATGATGCTTACGAAGCAAAACGTCTGATTGTTTAATCTTCTCCAACTGGAAGTGATTTGTATTATCCCAACTAATATTTTAAATGCGAAAGTGAGTAAGTGAGACGCCTTATCTACTAAACAACAATTTTCTTGAAATGTTGCATACAACATAGTCAGTTAGAAGTAACATAGGGTACCTTTCATCCCGGGAAAAAGCACTGCTCCCGAGGTAAACACACGCAAGCGAAGCCACTAACAAAAAAAAATGATAAAAAATATGTTTTTTGGGTTCCGTACAAAAATGTAAAAAACGGAACCCTTATAGGATCACTCGTGCGTCTGTCTGTCCGTCCGTCCGTCTGTCTGTCACAGGCATTTTTCTCCGAAACTACTGTACCAAAACAGATGAAATTTGGTAGGATGGCGTGATCCTGTGACCCAAACACAGATGTGCAAAGTGAATAAATATTTTTATTTATTAATTGAACCAGCCCATCAATCAGCGTGGTGGGTCCGCGAGAGCAGCGCCCGCAGCGCCGAGAGCGGCTCCGACGCGCGGCTGTCCGGGCTGCTGGCGGACGTGCTGGCGGGCGGCGCGGGCGGCCGGCGCGCGCCGCTGCGGCGGTCGGTGCTGTCGCAGCTGCTGCACTACTGCTACTGGCTGCTGGCCGTGCCGCTGCACACCCAGCAGCAGAGGCACGCCACTGTGAGTGCCGCTCTTGTCATTATTTATTTATTTATACAGTTTTAGGAAGACTTCTTACATACAGCTATTACACGAGAAAAATGGCAACTCAAATACATGACAAAAAGCCAATTAAAAGTCTCCACAGATAGAATTAGATTTAAAATAAGCAAGGTCAATGCTGCATACACACAAATACGTGTCACAAGATTGTAAACGCCGGATGATACAGAATACCTACTTCTGTTTACTAAATTATTTATATAGAAATAACTAATAAAAAAAAGAAAATTAAAAATTATAAGTACAAACTATTCAAAATAGTCATTACTTAAAGCTCGTCGTGCCTTATGTATGCTTGTTGAAAATAAATCAAAGCCGTGTACACAGCATTTACAGGTTACTCGGAAAATTTCTATAGTAATTATTAATACTCTAGATTTTCTAATTTTAAGTTTCTTATGTTTGTATTTGAGTGTACATGAATTAAATAAATAGATTGTTTTTTTTTTAATGGAAAGAGTTGTTCTGGTT
Organism: Apomyelois bistriatella; assembly: GCA_947044815.1. NCBI lineage: Eukaryota > Metazoa > Arthropoda > Insecta > Lepidoptera > Pyralidae > Apomyelois > Apomyelois bistriatella. The sequence continues at coordinate 9,485,067 of OX345704.1, read as the reverse complement.
TTTCTTATTTCCTTGCAATTTCTTTTAGGCTCTTACCTTTTAAATCTTTTGTGTATTCATATAAGCCGAATCGGGTCAGCCGTTCTCGTGTTTATGTTGTTTAATGTCAGTTTTGATATACAGACTACCTGTTTTCCGCAATCTATAACCTCCAAGAACCAAGCTATCATATGCAAAAAAAAAAAATATTTCAAATACGACCTTTTATTCTAAAGTTAATGTTCAAACAAACAAACATACTCTTCAGCTTTATATTAATACAGAAATTTATAAGTAGATTACAGTGACTTATTTGATGAATTGAAATATATCGTTGTGTTTGCCAGTCTGTATCAAGTCCGAACGTGTCGAGCGGCGAGTCCTCCCAGTGTCAGACGGACGAGAGTAAAGCGCAGCACAGCCAGCCGGCGGACGCCACCAACGTGGAGGACGAGCGGAAGCAGCAAGCGGCCAGGCCGCCCTGCGTCGCCGACACTGGTATAACTATTTTCAATTCATACGTAGTACAAAACAAATAGATAATTTACAAAAGCTGGTTTCTCTATGTTCCGCCATAAGGCATACAAATTTATCAAATAAGTGTGTTAGTTATATTACATTGTAACATTACAGGAACAGTATCATGCAAAAACTAAGTATAATCTGTTACGTCAAGTATATATATTAAACTAATAATAATTAACTAATTCTTCTTATTTTCGTGTCAATGACAAACTACTAGATAAGATTTGCCCAGTGCAAGGTCATCTCAACTGTCCAATTCATCATTAATTTCGTGTAGATGTCACGGCCAGTCAACCATGTACACCCAGGTAGCAGGGGTTCTTCGGAACCGCCTCTCGGCATCTGATGTGGTTCCTTTATCGACTACCAGATAGCTGTCGGATCAACTTAACGTGCCTTCCAGCACGGATCATCTTTGTTGTCAAATAATCAGGTGATTCAAGCCTGCAATGTCATAACCAAACTGGAAACAACTAAACAAACTATGCTTCCCATAGGAATCGAACTCACGACCTAGGCAAACGCCTAAACCACTGAACCACAGAGGCAGAACTGTCCAACAATTGACTATTAAAAAGAAAAAATCAGCTAAGTTCACTGACATTTAAACATAGTTTTGACATTGCCTTGTTAGGCTACTGAGCCACAAAAACAAAAAATACCGCACTACAAATCTATAACTAGCCGACTATCTCTAAGTTGAAGTGCATTTTGCCTATGTCTTATTATCTTTCTCGTTGTTTTAAAACTTTGAATATAATCTGTTAAATTTTCTTCTAATTATTCTTATATTATTTTTTCCTTTGTTCACAGTGCTGCAGCACCCGTTGATCATGCTCAAGTTCTACAGGACGTTGTCGTTATGCGACGGAATGAATACGCTTATAATCAATTCTGGTAATTATTTACTTTATAATTTCTATTCTCCCTTATCTTCGTCAGTCTAGTATTTTTGTTTTGATGAAAACTGTAATATTTCATGTATTGTTTTAGGTATGAGTGCAGAACCATCGGCAGAATATTCCTCTTTGAAAGAAGAGGTATTTTTGCTGGTGGCACATATGGCCAATGTAGCGTCAAACCCGGCTCTTATGGTGCCCAGTCTTATGGAATTTCTAAGTAAGTAAATATTAATTTAAAGATTTCTATGTAGTCAAACTAAAGTGCGAATTAGATTATGGTAGTTGACTTTAAGCCATTTAGGCACAAACTCTGAGGTAGGTTTTACCAATTAGACTAGTTCATTGTGTCCATGATTTAAATTTTAAGAGCTCACTGCCACTGGGATCGCATTTTGTAGCCCCCATAAGGTATCAAGCTAGAGCTCTTTGTTTTAGAAGACATGTTAAGCTGTTTATCATAGCTGTTATCGCTAAATAGTATTGTAACACACATGTTACATTAGTCAGCCTGAAAAATATGAAAATGTTGGCTACTAACACATTGTCAATCTTTTTCTATTGTGTCAATGGCTAAACACTATTTTGCCCAAGTAAAATGATTCATAGCTGAGTCAGACCATAGCCAGATCACCCTTTTCATATCGATATATCATTTTCCCGCCTTAAGTATAAGGTTGCAGTGGGTGCACGGGTAAACAGAAATCCCCCGTGAACCCACCGGTGGGCGAAGCTGGTGGAAAAATTGCAGCTGGGTCTAAAAAACATATGTTAATGTATCAATTAGGAAGAGAAGAAGTGGTGAACCTGTCGCAAGCCATGCAGCAGCTGATCGTGCGGCTGCTGGACAAGCCGGAGGCGCAGGCTGCCTTCGTGGAGGCGGGCGGCCTTAACCTGGCCGTCGACAAACTCACCGCGCAACACCAGGTATTACTATATTACCTCTGAGCTGCCTTATGTTAAGTTTATTTATTTATTTTATTCATTTATTTCAAGCAACAAAATTTACTATAAAATTATTGGCTCATATTTAATAAATACCTTGAAGTCCAACATACATACATCCATACTAATATTATAAATGCGAAAGTCTGTCTGTCTGTCTGTCACCTCTTCACGGCTAAACTGCTGGACCGATTGTAATGAAATTTGGTAGGAATGTAGTTACCAACCTGAGGTCAAACATAGGCTACTTTTGGGCGCGATATAACCGAGTCCGACGCGGGGCGAAGCCGCGGGGAACAGCTAGTAATAAAATAAACAATTTAGAACTAATACAAGTTACAATTGCGGCGCGTGTTTTCACCAGATGAAAGACTGCTTTTGCTGCCTAAAACACACATATTTAAAATGAAATAACTATTTTTTCAATTTGCATTTTGTGACAGTGCTACATTATCATAATGATTGTGTTGAGTTTTAAAAATGCATTTCTTCTGGTTTCGCATTAGGTTTACAAAACCTTCTGTTGTTTGTTACATGTGTTATGAAATTTACTTGAGAATTTAAAGAAAGTATCCGACTTTCAGTGTGGCCCGAGCGCGGGTCAGGGTTTGGTGTCGTCGCTGATGAACTACCTGAAGTTGCCGCCGCAGCTCATCAACCTGTCCACGCCGGCCGCCTGCAGCAAGAAGAGCCAGCCGCCGGTCATCGAGGCCACCACCGGGGGGCTCGTCAACATTGCCCCGCTCTGTGAGTGTTGTCTTGTTTGATTTTGCCGCTGATAAATTTGATTCGGAGCGCCTCAATTAGGAAATGTGCCATGTCTCGTACAATTTCATACATTACAACGCAATGAGAAATGCGTCCGTCCGAAAGTAGACCGGTATACCTAGCAAGGGGGAAAAGACGAGAAGGATTTTAAAGTAATCGCTAACCTTCACAAGTTGGACAGGCACTCTTACGGCCGAATACTCAAACGCTACTCAATTTTGAGAGTTGCTCAAGTATCATGTTGCCGCGTCGAACGTCAACGATATGACAGTGACAGCATGATAATTGAACAGCTCTCAAAATTGAGTAGCGTTTGAGTATTCAGGCATTAGTAGATCAAAGAAGCGCATAGCTCCGCGATGTGTGTGTGTACATACACACATCCAATGCTAATTGAGCCGGCACTTGCAGGCACGGTGGCCTGCGCGAACCCGACGGCGCAGCAGGCGGAGGTGCTGCTGGAAGGCGGCGGCGGCGCGGGCGGGCGCGGCGCGTGCGCGGCTCGGCGCATGCGCGCGGCGGCGTGGTCGTACCACTTCTTCAGCGCCGACGACGCCTCGCTGGCGCTCACGCTGACGCTGCCCTACGCCGCCATGCTGCACGAGGTGCATCTGCAGCCGCACCTCACCAGCCTCGCAAGTCAGTATATATATACTATACAAATGGTCATATAGCTACCGGATAAGATTTTATTAATCAACTAGCAATCCATCCCGGCTTCGCCGGCGGTAAACACATATCTTATGTCAATCGGGGATAGTGTGGCTTTAGTAGTTTTTAATCCTATTCGATATAAAAAACAAACAATCAATACGGAAAGTATTGATTGTTTGTTTTTTATTATATTATATAAGTCCACTAGTGACCCGCCCCGGCTTCGCATGGGCATAAAAACTTTCCTCCTAAATCACTATCTATTAAAAAAACCGCATCAAAATTCGTTGCGTAGTTTTAAAGATTTAAGCATATAAAGGGACATAGGGGCATAGAAAGCGACTTTTTTATATTATGTAGTGATTAGTCAATCATTTCTTTATTTGCATAAATACATACAATTGTAAAAGTGCCATTACATTGTCAAAGAAAGGTATGACAAATTTATTTAGATCGATAATTGATCTTGGATGCAAATGGCTACCAAATGGTCAGTGTAGAAATAACAAAATTGTACTAGTGACTGAAAAGATAACGACGATACATTAGTAAATTATTTTACAACAAGTAAACAACCTTATTTTGTTTATTTAAAAAATTACATCAAAATCTTATATCCAGCTTTCTCAACCATTCTGCGTCACTACGTATTGTAGGATTGTATAATTCTATCGTCCACCGAGAGAACGACCTACCCACATGGAATAGTACTCTAGGGGATACCATACACGTACGTTTATTGTAGCAAAATCTCAAAATGTTTCCATTTAGCGTGTCCCGGCGCAGTGGCCATCGAAGCCGGATGCGGCGGAACGCTGGCCCCGCTGGGCCCGCCGCAGAACACGGCCGGCATGACGTCCATCCGGCTGGTGGTGGCGCGCCCGGTGGTGTGCACCACGGTGCAGGTCCGGCTGTACAAGCCGCGGGACTCCTCCAACATGGGGCTGCTGCAGCTCAAGCTGCTCGCTGAGCCGGCATTCAACAAGCAGCAGACTGGTGCGCATAATACGTGAGTGTTTTGTTATCAAGTGAGATAATTTTGTATTGTTTTTAAGAAATTACACATAGCTTTTATCGCGGGCTTTGAGCTCGGCGACCGAATCAAGAAATTCCGTAACGAAAATAAAACTTAAAACCTCCCACTCTGCTATGTAGCTTGGCCGAGCGTTCGTACTTATTGCATATAAGTAGATAAAGTGTTGTTGCATCTTTTTTTCGTTCAGGGATGAGTTTTCTATATTTTTGTGTTAACTGTAAATTGTAAAAAGATGACTAAAAAAACTAATCAGTCGTAAAGATGCACGCATTATGTATATGCAGTGACATGTACAGAGATTTCCCATGGGGTTGACAAACGTGTCTGAGATTTTTTGTTATGAACTAAAGACAATGCCGACATATTAAAGATATGCATGTCATTAGGCCACAAATTTGGATGTCAGCGAGGTGCATAGACATTAACCATACCGTACAATTTAATATATATATTGGGTAGATAAAACAACATCAAAAAACGTCTTCCAATTCATCCTTTGTAAATGTAGTCATTGTCGTCAGTAACAACTGGGCGTCCGTGGTGTCCGCGTGCAGCCGCAGCGTGGCGGGCGCGCGCCGCTGGGCGCCGCTGGCCCGCGACGGCGCGCTGGGCGCGCTGTGCGCGTGCGTGGTGGCGGGCGGCGCGGCGGGCGCGCACGCGCACCACGCGCTGCTGGCCGCCGCGCGCGCCGACCCCGCCAGCGCGCCGGACCTGCTGGCCGCGCTGCTCGACATGGACGCGCAGGCGCATGCGCATGGTAACTTGATGCGCGTTTGCGTTTGCTCCTATGTTGGCTATCATATTTTTGCTGTTAAAATTCAATTAAACTGACGAGATTTGAAGTATTGTAACTAGCAAATAAATAAATAATGTAGGCCTGTAGAGACTGTCATTAACAATGTGTAATATTATCAGCATTTCAGCCATCGTCCGCGTTGGGCCGCACGAACGGCAGCATGAACGCGGTGTGCGAGGTGGTGCGGCAGCTGTGTCGGGTGCCGGGCGGGGGCGCGGCGCGGGGGTACCTGCAGTGGCTGGCGGCGGCGGGGGGCGGCTGGCGGGGGGCGGGGGTGCCGCCCTCTGCCGCGCTCACTCACACGCTGGCTGAGGTGGGTACCTGCAGGGGCTGCGGCGGCGGGGGGCGAGGGTGCCGCCCTCTGCCGCGCTCACTCACACGCTGGCTGAGGTGGGTACCTGCAGGGGCTGCGGCGGCGGGGGGCGAGGGTGCCGCCCTCTGCCGCGCTCACTCACACGCTGGCTGAGGTGGGTACCTGCAGGGGCTGCGGCGGCGGGGGGCGAGGGTGCCGCCCTCTGCCGCGCTCACTCACACGCTGGCTGAGGTGGGTACCTGCAGGGGCTGCGGCGGCGGGGGGCGGGGGTGCCGCCCTCTGCCGCGCTCACTCACACGCTGGCTGAGGTGGGTACCTGCAGGGGCTGCGGCGGCGGGGGGCGAGGGTGCCGCCCTCTGCCGCGCTCACTCACACGCTGGCTGAGGTGGGTACCTGCAGGGGCTGCGGCGGCGGGGGGCGGGGGTGCCGCCCTCTGCCGCGCTCACTCACACGCTGGCTGAGGTGGGTACCTGCAGGGGCTGCGGCGGCGGGGGGCGGGGGTGCCGCCCTCTGCCGCGCTCACTCACACGCTGGCTGAGGTGGGTACCTGCAGGGGCTGCGGCGGCGGGGGGCGAAGATGCAACAACCAATAGCGAGGGAACAAATGCGCTCGCACATGTGATTCATATTTGGCCTATAAGATATCAAATTGTGTGGGTTGCAGTCTATTGTGTATGCACGTGTCCATGTACGCTCTGGTATTAATTCTTCGAAACCGCCTCTTGGCCTCTGACTTGATTTCTTTACCAAAAAGCAGCCGGAACCAACAGCTAAACTTACTGGCGTACTACATACACTCAAACTGCCGAAGTGTTATTTTTTTTATATGACATTTATTAATATCCAAATATCTCTATTCAGGTATTATGGACCCTAAAAGAAGAAAGAATAATGGAAAACGTAGAACAATTAATAACGGATGACTTGTTTGAATTGGTTTACACTTGGGTTCAAGACGTACCTGAAACAAGTCTCCTCAAGGAAGCCCTCGATGCGGGTGAGTATATTTTCTATCCATTATAATTATACCATGCTGTACAAAAGCTACCATGATTCTCTCCTTCGTCCTTGATTTTGTCATGATGATATTTTTTTGTTTGTATTTATGTGAATACAGAAACATAGAATGAAAAAAAAGTATAATGGTGGAATAAGTCTATCCCAGAGAGTTATTTGTTCAATTATGAGAGAACAATATAGGCATTGGACCAAATACCAAGCGTGGCCTTTCCACGAACCTTTATTTGGAGTTGGGTAATTCGGAATTTAATTCGGAGCTCGGTCCTAATAGACCGGACAGTGTATGAGTATGATTTCAAAAGCCACTTCTAAAAAATTACCTCCTTTTAAGGCAAAAATGACTTTTTTTTTCAGTTTTATGCTCGATGTGCTACATCCGACCGGAACTATTCAGATTGTTACTGGAACACATGGACATACCCTTAGATAATGACGAAAGGTTAGTTCTTTGTGTATGCCTTTGTATTTAACACACGTGTTTTTAATAAGATTCTTATGTATTTTGTTAACTTTTAATTTTACAATAACTAAATAACTGCTCACAATACATGAATGAAACAGATACATGATAATGTAAAAAAAAAAAAAAAACACTAATACACGCTATAGATAAAAACGAATACAATTCTCGCAATATAAGCACTCCTGAGCAGCGAGATTTATGTCGAAATGTAAACAACCGCAGGCGAGAATCGAATTAATAGTGCTGCCGTGCGATAATCTCTCCGCAATCTAAAGCCGCTCTCGTGCGAGAAACTCTCCTTGTGTAACAGACGCTTTACAATATCGATAAATATGTAACAGGTTATCTATTCTATACTGTTAAACGAGCAATATATAATTTGCACTCGCGATTTCGAAAACGGCTCAAAACAATTTCTTTGAAATTTTAAACATAAGTTCTTACATAGTCAAAATGAATGTGTGGGAAAATTCATTTTACTCATATTTTCACGCAAGAGCGAAGTTCGGTCGCCCAGGTACTAATACCACATTTACACTCAGCCCCTGCCACTGCTCCTGTCGCTGCCGGAAAAATTTCCCTAAATACTTTTGCGGCAATAACGACGCGAGTGAGCGTTCACACTCAGCCTTCATACTTTTTTACTGCTCATCTGGTGGCCTACTATCTCTAAAAACATGCAAGTTCCAGTGAGTAAGCGAGACAGCGCAATACATGATGTAAGGCGACATCTCCCTTACTCACTGGATCTTGCATGTTTTTAAGCTGAATGTAAACAGTCACTCGCGCTCGCGCTGCCCGTCCTCCGACAATCGAGGGATCGCCGGGCAGCGGCAGCGGCACGGGCGCTGCTCACTTCCCAGCCCTACAAGGCTGAGTGTAAATGTGGCACAAGGTGTAATACAACATGATTACCGTTTCAGCATGGAAGGTCTGACGGACGACACGAAGGTGCACAGTTCGTGCAGTGTCCCGGCGCCGGGCGTGGCGTGGCGCGTGGCGGGCTGGCAGCTGCAGACGGTGGCGGCGTGCGCGCAGTCGCCCGCCGCCACGCTGCAGCTGCTGCACTGCCGGCTGCCCGCCGCCGCCGCCGCCGCACTCGCCGGTACGTATGTCTACTTCTCAAACGGCGAGCTAGCCTGAAGCGCATTTCAGACTAATAAATCCATATCCATATCCATACTAATATTATAAATGCGAAAGTCTGTCTGTCTGTCTGTCACCTCTTCACGGCTAAACTGCTGGACCGATTTTGATGAAATTTGGTAGGGATGTAGTTAACGACCTGAGGTCAAACATAGGGCGCACATTTGGGCGCGATATAACCGAGTCCCACGCGGGGCGAAGCCGCGGGGAACAGCTAGTAATAAATATAATTAATAATTTCTTTATTTCCTCTTCACAAATAAGTTTTATGTAAACTTAAAGCTATAGGCGAAACACAAACTGCGCTAGGTATATCCATCCAACTAATATTATAAATGCGAAAGTGAGTTTGTATATTTGTTTGTTTGTTACCTCTTCACGTTCTATCTACTGATCCAATCTTCCTGAAATTTCGCATACACATAGCTAGGAGTATTGAGAATGACATAGAGTACTTTTTATCCCGAGAAAAATTCATGCCGGAGAAGCCGCGGGCAAAAGCTAGTAGCATATAGTTTATAGTACAACGAATATCACTCAACATACATTTCCTTAGAACATGTTAAGTTCACACTTAACTATAATATTATTATGTAATACTAGTATTTGCTCGCGGCTTCGCCTGCGTGCATTTTACTCAGGGACAGTGCTTTTTTTAGGGATTAAAGGTAGTCTATGTCCTTCTTAATACTCTTGAATAAGTGTATGCAAAATTTCAAGAAGGTTTGATTCAGTAGATTGCATACATTGTTGCAGCTAGCTGTCTTGCCGCTGGAGCGATTCGAGCTAGAGCAAAATCCAATCTGAATTAAACATTTTGAATCCATACTAATATTATAAATGCGAAAGTCTGTCTGTCTGTCTGTCTGTCTGTCTGTCTGTCTGTCTGTCTGTCACCTCTTCACGGCTAAACTGCTGGACCGATTGTGATGAAATTTGGTAGGGATGTAGTTAACGACCTGAGGTCAAACATAGGCTACTTTTGGGCGCGATATAACCGAATCTTACGCGGGGCGAAGCCGCGGGGAACAGCTAGTACTTTTATATAGATAATGTATTCAAGTTAAGAATAATAGAAACCGCGACTTTATTTGCCTTGCTAGGTATCTGTACATAAAATCATACATACTGCTATTTTGACATCACTTACTAATAGCTGATAAGCTGATAATATCAGCTGCTTTATTTATTTATCTTTTTTTTAAGTCTCCTTCCTCTTTCTTACAGATAAAATAGTTGGCCACATTTACTTACTTTCACTTTGTTTTCAGAATTTAGCGAAACTAAATTAGCACAAATCAAAGAGCAGTTGGGTAGCTCAAGAGAAGATGTTCAAATGTTGGACGAAAAGGAAGCAAGCCAAACTAGGACAGGTACGTAGTAGCATTTGTGTCAGAATACAAAGGCCTATTTATTATTATTTGTCAAAAAATATGTGTAGAATGTAAATGAATAAATTAAGTCTTATTTTTTATATAGTCGTACTTTTATGTCGATTTTACCTCCTCGCTATCGTGACACTTTGGGGTACCACGTTCCTTAACGTTTGTTGTTTGTCATTATAAGACATTATGACGCATGCAATGCTCACCGGGCGCCGCGGTTTCGAAAAAATCAAAGACTGTCGGATCTATTTGTCATATAGGTTCAAGGACGTCGTAATGATAAATAGTGCCTGCATTTTCTGCGACATATTTAACGATGGATTTGTTTCAGATTTGCCGTCAATGCGGCGTGTTTGTCAGCTAGTGGATTGGATGAGGCTGCTGTGTGTGGAGAGGAGATTAAAAGACTGGCTCGGGACGGAGGGTGCTGTGTTTTGGAAGCCTTTGCTGAGGTTACTTTGTCATCCCAGGCCTCCAGAGAGGTGAGGAATTGGTTTTAAAATCAATAAAAATAATTCAGCATTATATTTCAAATTTGTTTCAAGAATTTCGCATAGTTAAATTTGCATGATTCGCAACATGTTTTGCGGCCATAGTAGCCCAAAGAGATGCTTGGTTTTCCCCACAAGACTGAATCAGAAATGGGATCCATAGTGGTAGAAAAGTTACCGATATAACCATGCGTATTAGTTCTGAAGAGCACAGCTCAGAGAACCGATGGCCATTGATGATGGGGGGTGAAAAGCTCTCGAATGTCGACCACACTTTGCAAACGCAACGCCGGACACCCACCGACCTGGACAGGCGTAAAATGTTGCAGGCAAGTGCTGAATGCACGCCATATTCAACCGGTCTTTCTAGACTGGAAATCTTTGGAGAAACTTTTGTCCAGCAGCGGACTGCTGCCGCTAATGTGATACTCGGGGCAACATTGCACAATTTATCCCCTAGTATATATTCGAGGCTTATTCCCAAGCATTTAACTCTGTTTAATTTTTAGCACGTGGCAGGAAGCCGCTCAGTACGCACAGTTGGAAGAGAACACAATCCGATTGTTTGCAGAGTTGACAGTGTGCCATTCTGCCAACCAGAAGCTGTTCGCGTCCACGTTACATAACATTTTAGAAACATTGAGTTGTGTTGGTGAGTTAAATTTTTAGCTAAAATCTGTGTAAGTACTTACAAAATTACTTTGCGGCGCCCGCCGGCAGTAGTTTGCATGAACTAACTCGCGGCGGAAGCACGCAGATTAATTTGGTAAGTACTTTAACTTTGTGTTCCGCAAAGTAACACCTGACTCTATTAATCTGTATGTTTGTTTTGTTTTTGAATATTTTCTTCCATCCTCTTCTTTAAGGGCGAACGCTAAAACACGTGCGGATGCGGACGCGGGTGCACGCGTCGAAAGTCTGCGCGGGACACCAATCCGCAACCTGTCGCGGTCGCCAGTCTCATTTAGCGCTGCTAGTATAATTTTGATCTCGAGCGTGTACAATATATTACAAATGTTTGACATTAAGTATGTACTAGGACATAAATGATAACTTATTGAATGCAGTTGACGTATTGAGACGTCGACCGGCAGCTCTCGGATTCCGCGTCTGTTCCTATACGCAATCAGCTCGCAGCTACTGTCGGTGTCCGATCCTTTCCATTGTCGCGTGCGCAGTTGATATGTTTAGGATTGTTGACGGAGGCGCGCTCATGCTCTCTCGGAAATAGCTGTCAGGTGGCTCTCCGATCGGTTACTGTCGCGTGCGCATCCGCGCGTCGTCACGGCGACGCGCTTCGCTGCATTCCACTGCGTTCTGTTGCGCTTCGACGCGGCTTTTTAAGTGTAAATCGTATTATGAATATAATTTTCGTCAGAATCTTTTATGGATTATACACTTATCTAAAGCTATAATCACACCGTTACTACTCCCTGCAGGTCCGGAAGGTATCTCCGGGTTCACCCGCGCGCTGATCCTGCGGCTGGTGCTGTCGGCGGAGCGGGCGCGGGTGGCGCTGCGGTGGGCGGGGGCGTGTGCGGCGCCGCCCGCCGCGCCCGGCCACCCCGCCGCCCGCCACCACGCGCTGCTGCGGCTGCCGCTGCAGCTCACCGTGCGGCAGCTGCTGCAGGACCACCGCCCGCCCAGTGAGTACTGCCACCTCCTCTATAGCGGGGGCGGGGGCGTGTGCATCTTACAATAACTTATCAAGTGCACGTTTTCCACAGTGCCTCTAATAGACGAAACCGCCAAGCTGTCGAGCGGCGGTGGCGGCGGCGGTGGCGGGCCCGTGCTGCGCAGCGCGTCTGACACGGCCATCATGACAGTGGCCGACGCCTGGGAGCTCACGCTGGCCGCCGCCTGCGCATCCAAGGACAAGCGGGTCAAGGACGTCAAGAACACATCGCTCAAGCAGCAGAACACGAAGAAACGACAGTCCAAGACCAACGACGCCTCTGTCATGTCTGTCGCTGATGGTGAGTTCAAAAATATTAATTCAAAATTATTTATCCCTGAACCTGTATGAGTCCCGTTCTTTCATAAGTGTATTACATGCCGAGCCGCAATTTATTTTTTTATTTTGTTTTTATTATTGGAATGTGTTTCATAGGTATTGATATCATTTTCAGAACTAATAGAAACGACGATATTGGTACAAGTGGCTGGACTAGAAGGTTTTGTTCCCGCCAGTAGTACGCTAGGACAACTGGCGGCGGCTGCCCCTCACGTGTTTGGACCTCATTTAACGCTCACGCTGCATTTAAATATAAATGGTGGTAAGTTTATAGTGGATTAAGCGTTTAAGTTACTAGTAAGCTCTTTTTTGTGATGCTACATTGGTAAGGTTATTTGAATATGTTCAGTTCTTTGGTAGATTCTGTTAATAATTTGAAATAAAATTGACACATAGTTTAAAGTACAAAGCAAATAGACAGATTATTGTACTACCGATTCACTTTGTCATTGTACGAGTTTTCTTTTTAAGATTCATAAAAACGTGAACTAAAAAAATGTATCAAAATTTGTTGCGTAGTCAATATAATGGAAGCGATGTCAATAACGACAAAAATGTCAGCTGTGTGTTGATATCGATGCAGGTCCGCGGTGGGAAGGCGGCACGTCCCAGAGCAGTCAGAGCTCGGCGGGTGCGGAGGCGGGGGCGGGCGCGGGCGCGGGGGCGGGCGCGGAGGCGGGCGCGGTGTTGCGCGAGTTCGGCGCGGTGGGCGGGCTGGCGCTGGTGGCGGCGCGCCTGCCGCGGCCGCACGCGCCGCCGCCGCCGCCGCCCGCCGCGCACCATCAGCATCACGACCTCGACTGGGTCAAACTGGACGATCCTTATGCTGAGGTGGGGCATCTTACGATTATTTACTACACTTCTAATAATTCGTTACGATTCATTTATCTAAACGTTAACATAGCAACAATATCGGATCTAAAATTAAATGAAAATCGATATCAAGAAACTTTGATCATGTGTTTAGAGCACTGTACCCTAAAAAAAGTTTTTTATAGTTGTTACTTTCCCATTAAGATACCGCGTAATGAAATGTTATGTTTAGTCTATCTTGTTGTATGACTGCGAGACATAGGCCTTTAGTAAAAATAGCTGTGACAGACTACAAGCTTTCGAGATGTGATTGTTGGGCAGAATGTTCCAAGATACTGTGGATCAGTTTTACATCCAATATCAAAGTGCTGGAACGAGCCAAATGTAAACGCGAACTTGTGACCACTATTTGGAAGAGGATAGTTGCTTTCTTTGGCCACATACAACGAGGAACCTCAGTTTGAATTTCTAAGACTAATTCTAGAAGGCAAAATTCCTGGCAAAAGATCTGTCCGTCCTTGACGAAAATAATTTGATAACATAAAATAACAAATTGACACGTTTCAACATTGTGACACGCGCGCTATCGGTGCGGATTAAGCTACTGAGTAAAACACGTCAAATGTCAACTTTTTGAAATTACCATTATAGTAGCTCCACTTTTCAATCTCCGATCACCGCAGTTTTTGTTTCAATACCCCCAGGAGGTAGTAGAGCTGGTGAACAGCGGCAGCGGCGGCGGCGGCGGCGGCGGCGGCGAGGAGGCGGGCTGCGCCGGCGTGCCCGCGCACGCGCTGGTGGCGCTGGGCGTGCTGCTGAAGCTGCCGGGGTACGCCGCCGCGCTGCTGGACGAGGGCGCGCGCGCCGTGCAGCTGCTGCGGCTGCTGCTCGGGGTCACGCACGACGAGGACGGCCGTCAGTATCTATATATATACACATAGTATTAAACAAACTCGCTTTTAGACTGATTCAAGAGGTTTTTATGCCCATGCGAAGCCGGAGCGGGTCGCTATTATACAATAAGTCATTGCACCAAATATGATATTCGTATATATAGATAAGTACCTATTTGTACGAGCAATCATGCGAAGCCGGAGCGGGTCGCTATTATACTATAATAAGTCATTGCACCAAATATAATATTCGTATATATGGATAAGTACCTATTTGTTTACGAGCAATCGTATATTATAATTTTATATAGATTTAGCAAATGCACACTCAGCGTTTATTTCGCAGTTGCCACGATCATTAAGTCGATAAGTATCTGTAAATAATATTAGTCCATTTTTAATTCTCTAATGAGACGGTTTTATTTACAATCAGTGATAAACCTTCGACTCTCATCATCATAATATCACCAGTGTAGGACACCAACGTTTTGTAACTTGTTTTGACCTAATAACATGTGAATTCACCTTTAAATAAGTACTCTCTTGAACAGGAAGCATCATAGTGAGCGGCGGCAGCAACACCAGCTCGGGCGGCAGCTGGTCGCTGGGCACGCTGCCGTTCCGGGTGGTGTCGAGACTGCTGGAAGCGGCAGCGCTGGGCTCGCCGGCCGGCAAGGAGCTGCGGCAGTCGCTGCTGTCGCTGGGCGCCGTGAGGCTCGTGCTGGCCTGTCTCGCTGTCTTCTCGCACCATCACACGCCGTGCGATGTAAGTCTACATGTATTTATTTAATTGGAACTTTTTGATCTGTGCGATTTGTCCCTATATATTTATTTATTTATTTATGAGTTAAAAGATTATAAGAAATTAGAACATAATTTTTACAGCTACTCAACTTTATCTGCGTGCTTCGGTTAAACTTTGAGTATCATAGATGATTTAAGATGATATTGTTTCATTGGATTTGAATTGGCAATATTTTTTTTTTTTTGCAAACAGACAGAAACGACATCTAAAGCAGCTTTTTTAAATTCTAAAAGTTCTGTAAGACTATTTCACAGTTTTCCGTTGATTTATATTCAAATCCTCCATTTTTCAACACAATATCTTTCATTTCCAAAGTAAAAGTGAAGCAAGAAAGCTTTCTCTGAATAATTTTTATTAAAACATCAATTATAACTTGGCAACAAATCTTTTTTTACTATCTATATATATAAAAGAAAGTCGTGTTAGTTACTCCACTTATAACTCAAGAACGGCTGAACCGATTTAGCTGAAAATTGTCAGGGAGGTAGTTTAGAGCCAGGAGAAGGACATAGGGTACCTTTCATCCCGGGAAAAAGCACTGTTCCCGAGGGAAGTACACGCGGGCGAAGCCGCGGGCAAAAGCTAGTTTTCAGATAAAAAAAACCATTTCGTTCATAAAAAATATATATTACAGAACAGTCAAGCGTCGAACGGGTCATCGGCCAGCAAGTCTGAAGAGAAGAGCCAGCAGTACTGGGCCAAGGGCACCGGCTTCGGCACGGGCTCCACGCAGCAGTCGTGGAACGTGGAGCAGGCGCTGGTGCGGCAGCGGACCGAGGAGGAGCACGTCACTGTGCTGCTGCAGGTGCGGATACATTTATATCTTTACTAGCTGTTGGCCGCGGTTATATCGCGCCCGAAAGTAGGCTATGTTTGACTCCTAGTGCATAACTATATCCATACCAAATTTCATCACAATCGGTCCAGCAGTTTAGCCGTGAAGAGGTGACAGACAGACAGACAAACATACTTTCGCATTTATAATATTAGTATGGACTAGCTTTTACCTGCGTGAATTTCCTACGGGAACAGTGCTTTTTCCCGGGATGAATGGTATCTTATGTCCTTCTCAATAATTCTATCTATGTGTATGCAAAATTTCAGGAAGATCGGTGCAGTAGATAGAGCGTGAAAGCGTTACAAACAAACTCACTTTCGCATTTATAATATTAGTTAGGATGGTATTTGAGCTCTTCGACTTTTGTTGGCTAATGTCGCATATGTTCATATCAGACAGTCATAGACAAGCTACTCGCCATTTTATTTTTTTATTTATTTGATTTATTTTGTTGTTATATTAAAAATCTATCATCAGTTTGATAAACCAGTGACTTTACGCTATAGATAAATAATTTACAACGTTCGTTTGTAGGTATTAGCATCGTATATGAACCCCGGTGAGAAATGGCCCCCCGAAGAGAGTCCGCAAGAGGAGTGCTCCAACAAAAGCTCGGAGGACGAGGACAGCGACGGGGAGGAGCACGACCTGCCCGCGGAGTTCATCGACCTCATCGCCGGCAGCTCGCTGGTGCCCGCCATCTGCTCGTATCTCAGGAACGATTCAGGTACGTATACGTACGTACGTAGGATGACCTCAGTGGCTTAATGGTTAGCATGCCTGACCGCTACTCAGAAGGTCCCGGGTTCGATCCCCGGTCAGGTCAAGATGAAAAATGATCTTTTTCCGATTGGCCTGGGTCTTGGATGTTTATCTATACATGTATTTGTTATAAAAATATAGTATCGTTGAGTTAGTATCCCATAACACAAGTCTCGAACTTACTTTGGGGCTAACTCAATCTGTGTGATTTGTCCCTATATATTTATTTATTTATTTATTTAGGTATTTGTTGTGGATAAATCTTCTTCTTATAGTGCCGCTTCTTAACGAAGATTGGCGACCATCATGGCTATCCTAACTTTTGAAGCTGCTGCACGAAAGAGCGTCCTGTACTCAAATGAAACCAATCTCTTAAATTAAATACCAATAATAAGTAACAAAAGTTTATTTGCAGAATACATATCTACTTTTCCTTTACCTTATTTCACTTTCCTATGTGGGATTAGCATAGTATGTAAGTTCCTTCCATTTAGATCTATTTCCATACATATGCCACCATACCACAGGTGTTACGAGTGGCATGGCCATCACGTCGAGCAAATAAGCGGCATTTCCGAACTATCCTTAAGCAGTTCCGGCCATTTTCGTTTCTTCTATAACTTTGATGTGGATAATTTTTTATTGTTTTCGTTAAGTAATTAAAATAATGCAGCCACATATTTAACAATCACTGGAAAAAGTTGGGAAACACTTGCTTTCTCGCATCATACGGACGTATCTCCGCAATTATTTTGAATTTGGTACTCATGAACCTTATACGTATAGGCATAAGGCTTAAAATCGATTGGCTCGCGGATTCTAGAAACTGGTACATGATGAGAAATAAAGGAGCGAGATGGCGAATATCTCTTGTTTCTCTCTTACTCTTTAGGAGGTATTGGGAACATTCTGGAGAGTACCTGATCGTGTATCAAGGCCTATACAAGGAAGGGGGGGGATACATTTCCGATTGAATCTATGTAGATGATATAACATAGACGTGTGTGCACAGTGTTGGACATGTCCCGCCACATCCCGCTGTACGTGTGCGTGCTGCGCTGCGCGCGCGCGCTGCACGCTCTGCACAGCGCGCGGCTGGCGGCGGCGCTGCGACCGCTGCCCGCGCTGCTGCACCAGATGTCGCGCACCACCAACTCCTACGCCACCAAGCTCAGGTAACCGCTCTACTTCACTTCGCTCACTGTGAGTTACCTGTGCTCCGTGGTTGTTTTTATTTTATGTTTTACTAGCTGTTCCCCGCGGCTCCGCCCCGCGTGGGACTCGGTTATATCGCGCCCAAAAGTAGCCTATGTTTGACCTCAGGTTGTTAACTACATCCCTACCAAATTTCATCACAATCGGTCCAGCAGTTTAGCCGCTCTTCACGGCTAAACTGCTGACAGACAGACAGACAGACTTTCGCATTTATAATATTAGTATGGATTTTCCTAGATACGATGTAGGACCTCCCATAATTTTATAAATTTTCTTCAGTCCTACTTCAATCAAGTCAACGCTAAAGATGATTAAGTGAACAGTGGATGAACTGCACCTCGAAAATTTTTTGGGGATGAAGAAGGAGTCGCTTAATATTTGTCATTGTAATGTGAACATTAGTGTGTTCAAAAACACTTGACAAATAATAATCCACATTGACTCTACAAAGAATACTCATTCTGATACTGTCAAAATTTGACTGGTTTTCAAAAATTTACCCTGTCTAGGAATAACACAACGATCCTTAGCATATCACCCTTGCTTCCATACTCATCACTTTCGTCTGTCGTCGTACACGCTTGCCGATTACGAGTACTGTCTTTCTTTCAGGAGATTGTCTTAGTTATAGTCTGGACATTTTATCTATTTATAACTTCTGTTTAACAAGCAAGCAAGCCTCTTTTAAAGTTATTCCAAACTACATTATTTCCAAAGTATGTACGTTCCGTAGTATTATTGTCTTAAATCATTTTCATGAATGAAGCCAATTATTATTGTTTCAGGATGAGTAAAAAGAATATATTCGGTAAAATGACATATAGCCAAAGATTTAGTACGTCAAGTAATTCAGAATTATCAGAAGAGGACGAAGGACTAGCGTCGTTAATAGCTGATATTCAGGTGAGTTATTTTTTGATTAATGTTTTTAGATCTTTTGTATAACAAGCAAACCATCAAATCACCAGCTGAAAAGTGATGATGTGGCTTAAATCGCAAACAATGACACCTTCGTCGTGCCTCAAGATCCGCCTTTTGCATTATAGACGATTTGGATGTCGAATTAACGGGCAATATAAGTGGCGAAGTATTAGTCAAATTTAAAACAGTGTAGTGTATAGAGTTGTTTTACTAACTTACTCCGCTGGCTCAGCGACCCGAAGTGGGTCCTGGTCTCCGAAACAAGAGTTGAATTGTTAAGTTGTTTTGATTCCACATAAGTTTTAAATTCAAATTTCGCTATTGCCGAACACAGATTACAGCTGAAGTTCTTAAGTAAAATTTTTAAATGCAATTTAGATCATACAACTAGTGATTTGTACCAAAACGTGTTGCACGTTACTTGAGCCATGGTTGTAACATGGCTAAAGCACGCTAGACAGCGCTGTAAAATTCAATTCAATTTATTTATTTCAGACTTTTTAGTTTATAAAAAAAGTCCATATTTTTTAGTAATTTGTCCTATCCTATGTTAGTAAAATATTGATTTGTAAAATTTCTTAATATCTACGCTTCCGGCGGACCACAGGGACGCGCACTTTGATCCAATTTATCATGTAAAGCATTGCAAAGGTTAACTGTCGGTTCATTAAGTATCCGTGTGTGCGTGTCCGTGCAGGCGACGTCCGCGCTGATGTGGAGCGCGCGCGGCGAGCAGGAGGCGGGCGGCGGGGCGGCGCGGGCGCGGGGCGGGGCGGGGCGGGAGGCGCGCTACATCGACCTCATGCGGACCATGCAGTTCGGTCAGTACCACACTACACTACACTACACACGTATTACTCAGAGGCCGAGAGGCTACTCGATATGATGATGAGTACACTACACACTTGACTGTCGACTGGCGCTTGTCAATTGTCGTACCGCTAATATTATAAACTGGAGGGCTGGTCTTTTTCTTAAACTATTCTTATGGAGATTTAGTTTAACCGTTTAAGGGTAATCATCTCATTTCCTACTTGATAATGTGATCTTAGAAATAGGTGGATATAGCAACTGACGTGCCACAGTTTTCGTGCGGAAACACGAGCTGCTTTTAGGTTCTTTTTTATTGTTTGTTGGTTTGTAATATCTTTATTGCTTTAAAATACATAGTAAAAGGAACATTATTAAAATAAGAAGACAATGGTGAATATTGAATATGGTGTTGTTATTATTATTATTTTATATTTTTAAAATTAACGTTGAAGGAAGAAGAAGTACATAGAAAAGTCAATTTACAACATTTCACAACAACAGACTACAAAAAATCATCTTGAGAATTAATACGTCAAACTAATGTTTGTGTCAATCGTTCATTTATTTTAGAAAATAACAATTCAACTGTGAATCTAATGTCAATGAAATTCATCGCGAACGATATCGATAGTCCAAAAGAGTATGTTGTTCTGTGATGCAAGAAGTTTTTCCGCACATATCAACCGATGAGGCAGTAAAACCAGTCATAACAATCTAAATTATTACATTTGTCCCACAGAAACGTTCGAAATGCTAGCGGAATGTCCCGAGAGCGGGTTCAAGTTCACCGTGCCGTACCACTTCGAGGGCGCGGTGCGAGCGGCCGGCGAGCGAGCGCACCCGGCGCGCATGAAGCGGCTGGCGCAGGAGGCCGCCACGCTCGCCACCAGCCTGCCGCTCTCCTACTCCTCCTCCGTGTTCGTGAGGACCGACACGGACCGGCTCGACGTCATGAAGGTCAGTGCGGCTACAGGGACAGTCTGCAGGAGGCCGCCACGCTCGCCACCAGCCTGCCGCTCTCCTACTCCTCCTCCGTGTTCGTGAGGACCGACACGGACCGGCTCGACGTCATGAAGGTCAGTGCGGCTACAGGGACAGTCTGCAGGAGGCCGCCACGCTCGCCACCAGCCTGCCGCTCTCCTACTCCTCCTCCGTGTTCGTGAGGACCGACACGGACCGGCTCGACGTCATGAAGGTCAGTGCGGCTACAGGGACAGTCTGCAGGAGGCCGCCACGCTCGCCACCAGCCTGCCGCTCTCCTACTCCTCCTCCGTGTTCGTGAGGACCGACACGGACCGGCTCGACGTCATGAAGGTCAGTGCGGCTACAGGGACAGTCTGCAGGAGGCCGCCACGCTCGCCACCAGCCTGCCGCTCTCCTACTCCTCCTCCGTGTTCGTGAGGACCGACACGGACCGGCTCGACGTCATGAAGGTCAGTGCGGCTACAGGGACAGTCTGCAGGAGGCCGCCACGCTCGCCACCAGCCTGCCGCTCTCCTACTCCTCCTCCGTGTTCGTGAGGACCGACACGGACCGGCTCGACGTCATGAAGGTCAGTGCGGCTACAGGGACAGTCTGCAGGAGGCCGCCACGCTCGCCACCAGCCTGCCGCTCTCCTACTCCTCCTCCGTGTTCGTGAGGACCGACACGGACCGGCTCGACGTCATGAAGGTCAGTGCGGCTACAGGGACAGTCTGCAGGAGGCCGCCACGCTCGCCACCAGCCTGCCGCTCTCCTACTCCTCCTCCGTGTTCGTGAGGACCGACACGGACCGGCTCGACGTCATGAAGGTCAGTGCGGCTACAGGGACAGTCTGCAGGAGGCCGCCACGCTCGCCACCAGCCTGCCGCTCTCCTACTCCTCCTCCGTGTTCGTGAGGACCGACACGGACCGGCTCGACGTCATGAAGGTCAGTGCGGCTACAGGGACAGTCTGCAGGAGGCCGCCACGCTCGCCACCAGCCTGCCGCTCTCCTACTCCTCCTCCGTGTTCGTGAGGACCGACACGGACCGGCTCGACGTCATGAAGGTCAGTGCGGCTACAGGGACAGTCTGCAGGAGGCCGCCACGCTCGCCACCAGCCTGCCGCTCTCCTACTCCTCCTCCGTGTTCGTGAGGACCGACACGGACCGGCTCGACGTCATGAAGGTCAGTGCGGCTACAGGGACAGTCTGCAGGAGGCCGCCACGCTCGCCACCAGCCTGCCGCTCTCCTACTCCTCCTCCGTGTTCGTGAGGACCGACACGGACCGGCTCGACGTCATGAAGGTCAGTGCGGCTACAGGGACAGTCTGCAGGAGGCCGCCACGCTCGCCACCAGCCTGCCGCTCTCCTACTCCTCCTCCGTGTTCGTGAGGACCGACACGGACCGGCTCGACGTCATGAAGGTCAGTGCGGCTACAGGGACAGTCTGCAGGAGGCCGCCACGCTCGCCACCAGCCTGCCGCTCTCCTACTCCTCCTCCGTGTTCGTGAGGACCGACACGGACCGGCTCGACGTCATGAAGGTCAGTGCGGCTACAGGGACAGTCTGCAGGAGGCCGCCACGCTCGCCACCAGCCTGCCGCTCTCCTACTCCTCCTCCGTGTTCGTGAGGACCGACACGGACCGGCTCGACGTCATGAAGGTCAGTGCGGCTACAGGGACAGTCTGCAGGAGGCCGCCACGCTCGCCACCAGCCTGCCGCTCTCCTACTCCTCCTCCGTGTTCGTGAGGACCGACACGGACCGGCTCGACGTCATGAAGGTCAGTGCGGCTACAGGGACAGTCTGCAGGAGGCCGCCACGCTCGCCACCAGCCTGCCGCTCTCCTACTCCTCCTCCGTGTTCGTGAGGACCGACACGGACCGGCTCGACGTCATGAAGGTCAGTGCGGCTACAGGGACAGTCTGCAGGAGGCCGCCACGCTCGCCACCAGCCTGCCGCTCTCCTACTCCTCCTCCGTGTTCGTGAGGACCGACACGGACCGGCTCGACGTCATGAAGGTCAGTGCGGCTACAGGGACAGTCTGCAGGAGGCCGCCACGCTCGCCACCAGCCTGCCGCTCTCCTACTCCTCCTCCGTGTTCGTGAGGACCGACACGGACCGGCTCGACGTCATGAAGGTCAGTGCGGCTACAGGGACAGTCTGCAGGAGGCCGCCACGCTCGCCACCAGCCTGCCGCTCTCCTACTCCTCCTCCGTGTTCGTGAGGACCGACACGGACCGGCTCGACGTCATGAAGGTCAGTGCGGCTACAGGGACAGTCTGCAGGAGGCCGCCACGCTCGCCACCAGCCTGCCGCTCTCCTACTCCTCCTCCGTGTTCGTGAGGACCGACACGGACCGGCTCGACGTCATGAAGGTCAGTGCGGCTACAGGGACAGTCTGCAGGAGGCCGCCACGCTCGCCACCAGCCTGCCGCTCTCCTACTCCTCCTCCGTGTTCGTGAGGACCGACACGGACCGGCTCGACGTCATGAAGGTCAGTGCGGCTACAGGGACAGTCTGCAGGAGGCCGCCACGCTCGCCACCAGCCTGCCGCTCTCCTACTCCTCCTCCGTGTTCGTGAGGACCGACACGGACCGGCTCGACGTCATGAAGGTCAGTGCGGCTACAGGGACAGTCTGCAGGAGGCCGCCACGCTCGCCACCAGCCTGCCGCTCTCCTACTCCTCCTCCGTGTTCGTGAGGACCGACACGGACCGGCTCGACGTCATGAAGGTCAGTGCGGCTACAGGGACAGTCTGCAGGAGGCCGCCACGCTCGCCACCAGCCTGCCGCTCTCCTACTCCTCCTCCGTGTTCGTGAGGACCGACACGGACCGGCTCGACGTCATGAAGGTCAGTGCGGCTACAGGGACAGTCTGCAGGAGGCCGCCACGCTCGCCACCAGCCTGCCGCTCTCCTACTCCTCCGTGTTCGTGAGGACCGACACGGACCGGCTCGACGTCATGAAGGTCAGTGCGGCTACAGGGACAGTCTGCAGGAGGCCGCCACGCTCGCCACCAGCCTGCCGCTCTCTTACTCCTCCTCCGTGTTCGTGAGGACCGACACGGACCGGCTCGACGTCATGAAGGTCAGTGCGGCTACAGGGACAGTCTGCAGGAGGCCGCCACGCTCGCCACCAGCCTGCCGCTCTCCTACTCCTCCTCCGTGTTCGTGAGGACCGACACGGACCGGCTCGACGTCATGAAGGTCAGTGCGGCTACAGGGACAGTCTGCAGGAGGCCGCCACGCTCGCCACCAGCCTGCCGCTCTCCTACTCCTCCTCCGTGTTCGTGAGGACCGACACGGACCGGCTCGACGTCATGAAGGTCAGTGCGGCTACAGGGACAGTCTGCAGGAGGCCGCCACGCTCGCCACCAGCCTGCCGCTCTCCTACTCCTCCTCCGTGTTCGTGAGGACCGACACGGACCGGCTCGACGTCATGAAGGTCAGTGCGGCTACAGGGACAGTCTGCAGGAGGCCGCCACGCTCGCCACCAGCCTGCCGCTCTCCTACTCCTCCTCCGTATTCGTGAGGACCGACACGGACCGGCTCGACGTCATGAAGGTCAGTGCGGCTACAGGGACAGTCTGCAGGAGGCCGCCACGCTCGCCACCAGCCTGCCGCTCTCCTACTCCTCCTCCGTGTTCGTGAGGACCGACACGGACCGGCTCGACGTCATGAAGGTCAGTGCGGCTACAGGGACAGTCTGCAGGAGGCCGCCACGCTCGCCACCAGCCTGCCGCTCTCCTACTCCTCCTCCGTATTCGTGAGGACCGACACGGACCGGCTCGACGTCATGAAGGTCAGTGCGGCTACAGGGACAGTCTGCAGGAGGCCGCCACGCTCGCCACCAGCCTGCCGCTCTCCTACTCCTCCTCCGTGTTCGTGAGGACCGACACGGACCGGCTCGACGTCATGAAGGTCAGTGCGGCTACAGGGACAGTTTGCAGTAATTAATGTGTGGAGAAAAATAAATATATTTTATTTTATAATGTGGCGACGTTAGCGCCACAGCAAAACAGGAGACGCGCAATGAAAGTAGCTAAAATTAAGGATATCTAAATTGCATGCATGACAGTGATATAAGTCACTCCAATATATTCGTATTTGATTTGCAGTCAATGTCACAACCGACAAGATATCGTAAGCTGCGCAGTTCCCTTGGCGTAATACCCGGCCGCAGCGGCAAGTTTTGTCGTTAAAGTGTATAACATGTAACATATGCCGGCAGGTGTTGATAACGGGTCCGTCGGACACGCCGTACGCGAACGGCTGCTTCATCCTGGACGTGTACTTCCCGGCGGAGTACCCCGCCGTGCCGATGCTGATCAACCTGGAGACGACGGGCCGCCACTCGGTGCGGTTCAACCCCAACCTGTACAACGACGGCAAGGTGTGCCTGTCCGTGCTCAACACGTGGCACGGCCGGCCCGAGGAGAAGTGGAACGCGCACACTTCCAGTTTCCTGCAGGTCGGTTATATATCTTCTTACTTTTTCCCTTACCTTTACCTTATCCCACTTTCTTATAATATTGGAACGTAACGTTATTTTGGAACTTAATATTGAATTTATATGTAGGGTCGGCACGGTATTCCTTATACTTGGATCTGTTGCCAGCTTTTTCCTGTGTCACACATGTTACTGGTCATATCTTCCATCACTCTTCTTTGGTCTTCCTCTACTTCCAGCTCCCGTAATCATCATATTTAATAATCTTTGTGTAACATAGCTTTCCTCCCTCCTCATAACATGGCCATTCCATCCTAATCTATAGCTTTCTATTTTATTTATTTTCTTTAATTCTTGTTCTTGCATGTACTATATAATTTTTGTGCTTAGATAATCAAACCACAGGAGTGGCCACTGACAGGCGATACACTTATTACACAGTATAAGACCGCCTGTCATACCGCTTATACTTGTTTGTGTGTACTTTTTTCTGGTGTTTGATGAAAAATGCATAAGTGTTAATATATATCGTGTGTGCTATCTCCCCCCGCGCGCAGAATATGGCAGACTTTATCACGTAGAAATAAGTGCGCGTGGCGTCTCCGGTTGGTTCAATTCTCTAAGTTCTTGTGTCACAGTATCTGTAATCAAACCCCTCCGAAAACGTTTTCCATGATATAATTTTGTGTATTTCAATGTTTATATAGTCTTACATACATACATACATACATATCATCACGCCTGTCTCCCGTAGGGGTAGGCAGAGACTAGAGATTTCCATTGGCTACGATCCTTACATACCTCTTTCGCCTCCTCCACACTCATCACTCTCTTCATACACGCTCGCCGATTTCGGGTACTCCTAATGTCTCCCTTTTTCAAAAGGTCTGCGATTTGGTCGCAGTATGTTTTACGAGGCCGACCCTGACCGCCGCTCCCAGCCAACTCTGCTTTGTATATACTTTTCGTCAGTCTCCTTTCATCCATCCTCTCTACATGTCCAAACCATCTCAACATCCCTTTTTCTATCTTTGTCACTACATCCTCAATTACACCGCATCTTTTTCTAATCTCACTATTTCTTATTTTATCGCTCAAGCATAAACCACACATACTCCTTAAAGCTCTCATTTCAACCGCATTCACTCTACTTTCATTATTTTTTTGCCATACCCAACTTTCACTACCATACATAAGGGTCGGTATTAACACTGCCCCATGAACAGCGAGACATGCTTTTTTGGACACAACTCTACTGCTCATAAAGGAATGTAATGCCCCATTTACCTGATTACCAGAGGGTGACCCTCCCCAATCTTATTTTTAGTGCGTGCTGACAAAAATGAAAAATTTACGTGTGTACTTTTTGCGGTATCGGTTACGGTAACGGTGTCACGAGTATTTTTACGATACCAACTGATTTAATGGTTTTTTCCCATCTCAAAAATGCTCAATACTCCTAAAGAAGCTCCACTTCAAAAATATGACGAGATTGCGTTGTGTTGTTGCAGGTGTTAGTATCAATCCAGTCGCTGATCCTGGTGCCAGAGCCGTACTTCAACGAGCCCGGCTACGAGCGAAGCCGGGGCACGCGCGTTGGCAGTAGTGCCTCGCTCGAGTACAACTCCAACATCTACCAGGCCTGCGTGCGCTGGGCCATGCTGGACCACTTGAGGAGCCCCGAGCCGTGCTTCAAGGAGGTAAGACCGTCATAGTGCCTACATTACTTTGCCGTAAATAGTACGATCTTTGCCCGAGCATGTTTAATGCCTCAACATCTAAGCGGTCACTGGTGGCCGCGTAACGCTATGAGTTCTATTTACTTATGGTTCCCTTTGATAGCTCGGTGATCAAACGAGAGTTCAAAGAGGATTTATAATATAAATTAGACTGAAAAACCTCTAAAAGGATACGGTTCCTTGTTTTAATTATTGGTACAGATATATGCATGGATTAAAATAAACGTTTTCTTTTACTTGCTCGGAAATAGCTTTGTTATTTTAGGTTATTCTTTTCTAATGAAAATTTCTGGACACTTTGCCCAGTGGGCCATGGCACGGTAATACTATCTAAACAGTATTGTAACTCGGCCGTGTCCTTGAAATAAATGCCTACAGCCGCGCGGTACATGAACATGCGATAGGGCTGCCCACCTACAGCATTTTAATTAGGTACATCTGCCTTTTTTGAGTTTCTATCTAGTTTTGTGATTGTAAATATTATTATTTTTTGTACTTAAACAAATAAAATAATTTGTGAAT
The DNA here is from genome assembly GCA_947044815.1 of Apomyelois bistriatella. Lineage (NCBI taxonomy): Eukaryota > Metazoa > Arthropoda > Insecta > Lepidoptera > Pyralidae > Apomyelois > Apomyelois bistriatella. The sequence goes on along the minus strand of OX345704.1, from coordinate 9,457,902 downwards.
GGAAAAGAAAATATTCGATAAAAATGCACGTTGTTTTTTGATTGGTAAATTTAATTAAATAACCATTTTTGTTATATTTTAAACATAATAACAAATCGGCCTTAAATTTGTTATTATAACACAATGCGTACGTACCTTAATCCAGGCATTTTTTTTGGAGGGAAAAAGGAAATCAATTTTTAAAAAAGACACAAATCACGTTCCTACCTACCTACTAGTAAGTAAAATCACTTTATAGCCTTACCTTTCCGAGTTTCCAGGTAATCTAAAAAAGGTTATTCTGAGTGCGTTATTGAGGAATTAATGCAACCAAAAACAGCAAAATATAATCTAATTATCATATTAAATAGGTACTTGTAATTATTGGTAATGTTAGTCACTGCGGCACATTCGCGACTGTTGCATGCCGAGCGCATGCCGAGATCGAGGCGCGTAGGTATAACTCGCGCTTCGTCCGTTTGTATGAAGTTACAATACTGTTAGATAGTATTACCGTGGCCATGGGGAAAAGTATACCGTTTCACTTACATAGATCTCATACTATGTGGCCTCTGCTGCGTTGATACCACGACCAATAGTACCCGGCCGTAAATTGGTTTATTACCGGCATCGATAGTAATGTATTAATAATTTATGTGTGTTAGGTAATTCAAACACATTTCTGGATCAAGCGGAATGAAATAATGCAGACTGTCGCCAACTGGATCACGGAGCTGGAGACGCAGACCGGCGATGAGCGGACGCAGCGAACCATACAGCTCAACCTTATGGCGCTCAAGGTGAGTGGGATTTATTCCTAGATTTATATATTATGAGCTGTACACAAACTTATAGTATTATGAGTGTAGTGACATTCCCCTTTGTTTTATCTGTCTCGTTCTAAAGTGTGAGAGAGAAAAATGGTGACACATATACAGCTGATTAAGTGCAAAAAGCGCTTGGTTACAGAGCGGCCAAGCCACGCCTAAGAATATCGCAGTGAAAAATCGACAGATGGATTCTCGTCGATACTAATGAAATAATTGGCCAAATCACAATTCAGTTAAACTACTATTTTACGATGAGGTGGGATGGGTGGTGATACCATTAGTGATAAAATTTATTGGTGGAAATAGTGGTTTGGTAAATAAGCTTGTTGGCATATTATTATAAACGAATATACTTTTGAGAGAAAGAAAGAATATCAGCAAATTTAATTTGATGAAATGATACACACAAAAAAAATCATTACCTTTCCTTTTGGCTTCGCCGTAGTCGGGTAAAATACGTCTTTTCGTGTTTGATTATATTGGTAGTCTTAAATTGTGTTCGAAAAGTCAGTGTGTTGATTGTATAATGTATATTGACGTGGTGGTATATCCCGCAGCGGCACTACGTGAAGCTGCAGGAGGAGCTGGGCAAGCTGCCGGTGCCGGCGGGGCTGGAGGAGCTGGACGAGCCCTTCCAGCTGCCCGCCGCGCCGCCGCCCGCGCCGCCCGCCGCGCCGCTCGCCGCGCCGCTCAACGCTCCGCCCGCCGCTCCGCCCGCCTCCGACCTCGACCACGACATGGAGAAGATCGTGGCGCAGGTGCTCGACTGATCGCCGCCCGCGCCCCGCTCCGCTTTCCTACTCGCTTTACTCTTCGGAAACGTTTTATTTGTTACGCGACCTTTCTTTTTATAGTTTTTTTAGTAGGTTTTACTTAGACTTAGTGGGACCTCTGTTTAGTTTAACACGTATTGTGATACTAAAATGGGCCCGCGTGGCGCCCGGTAAGCTATTTAAGACGGAGACGGATGTGCGGGCCGGCGTCGTTGTATTATAGTAGCGCGGCCCGAGCGGGCGGCCGCTGACGGCATCGGAGCGCCCGCGTCTGGCGGTCGTTGTGTAAAATATAATTTGGTGTACATAAAACTTGTGTTTTAATCGTTTCGGTATTAAGAAATATTATAACGATAACTCTGAAAGAGTAGGCGAGCGTCGTCGGCGCCGCGCCGATCTAGTAAATTATTATATTATTTAATAATCGCTTCATGATAAAATTATGTATACTTAGGCCTAGCCGACACGGTTTTAACAATGTTTTGGGTTTTGCGCGAATGAACTGACAATAAATCGCGGCCGGCTCACGCTGTACATAGTATCATCCGGACGGAGCTCGCGGTGTACTGTCATGGCCGGGAGTGACGAACGACGTAAATTGTTATATTTGACTGTGAATTTCGGAATGTAAATAAAAATTTATGTTATCGCAATGTTTTTTTTTATTTAATTTATCGTCCTGTAAATTGTGTTCATTTGATAGGATACTCGAATTAAATTATGCATAGAAATAATGAAATGTCGTGAGCACACTGTTCTATGTAAATTATTATTGCTCTTAGGCTAATTTTAACGGATGATAAACATTCTGCCGCAAGGTATTTTTAATTTACATATTGTCCTGCTATATAAACTGGTAACGCGAGACTCAATGTAAAATTATTTTTAAATGATTCTGTGTCATGAAAAAACATTACCAATTTATCATTTAAAGTGTTTTCTATAAATTTGTGCCATTATCACATGATTTGTATTTGCTGTCTGCATATTATGACATATCTGATTTTCCAATTGCGCTGACCATCAGCTCCATTATAATTTGAGCCACTCGAAGGCTACTGGACATGCTTTGTTGATGGTAGACTTAAAACGTTGCTCAAATCTGCCACATGTTGTAATTTGAAGATTCATTAGTTGGTAAACGTCAAATATACCATATCTTTTTTATATATGACTAGATGAACATTCAAGTATACGGCCCGATCAATGTAGATATCTCCTCGCATGATAGGATGCAGGGTGAGAATAGAAATCAAACAAAATTTAGCCGCAGCGCCGGTGCTCAGCGTGATAGAAAGTTGGTCTACAGTACATATCGCTCAGCTGACCATAGCTATGTTTTAGACGATGCAGTGCAGAAGTCTGCCATGCCGGTTTTAGGCATGTCTGGACTTACTGCCGTCTCTAACCTTTTTCCGCAAATAAATATGAACAGAGGAAGCATTTGGTTGCTAGGGACTAATAAAATCGAGCTTAGTATTATGTCATGTTCCATCATTACCCAATATTATACTTATTTATGAGCTGGTTTGTGATGGAAGATATGATTAATTTATTTTAGTTGGCATAAGTTATATATTTTGAAATGTTACCCGAATTCAACCTAGAAGTTTTACAAGAGACTAAAATCGTAGTTTATTCATGAAAATTGTGTTCCATCACGGAGCAGGCTGACACTAGATATAAATCTCCGGAACTCTATTAGATATGTGTGTATTATAACTTGTATGAAATGAAACACGAGTGTTATGTGAGTCGTGGTTTACAACAATGTATAAATAAAACAAGGTTCACTAATAAGGCTTTTTATTGCTGGTCTATTTACATGGTCACAATATAAAAATCCTTAACATATTATTATGACTATAACACTGACTCTAGCTTAACCCTACCAATACTAACATTCAAAATTTATGGTATAAATAATTTATTCATTCAAATTGCTCCCTAATTGAGACTACCCATCACAGATGGTGCTATTTGTGACTTTATTGTATTTACATAAGGCAATTAAGAATTCTATCTACATTACATAGCATCTATTGGTATCTTAAACACGTGTACATTGAAAACATCACGCAAACTTACTCAATTTAGTATATAAATCATAAGTTCACAATCACACACTTTTATAAAATAAAATTGGAATTATCAATACGGAATATAACATTTGTGATGAACGTTCACTACTATGGCACTTGTGACAACATACTGGTATAGCGAGGTCCATCGAGGGCTTGATTGAACAAAAATAAAAACAAATTTTCTATTTGTCATAAATACTAAAATACTCTCCTACTCCGCGGAAAATTGAAACTTTAAACAAAAATACTAACACTTAAAGCTAGTTCCCTCGATAGCCGTTTATTTTTTATCCCAGGACTGGTCCGCCTGCAACTCGAAGTCCTGAGGGTCCAGTTGTCCAGCCTGCATGCATGACTTGCAGCAGAATCTGGTGGAAAAAGACAAATGATGTCTTTAAAAAATTGCAGTGTCAGTATCTTCTTTGAGAGTCAGTCATCAAACCGTTATAGAAATCGTTAGAACACCTGTACCCTTCGTATGAGGTTTTATAAAAGCTAGCGACTGCGTCAGGATTTTGTATTTAACTTTATAGTTGCCTTATTTACCCTCCTTGTCATACAAAATCGCTATAACACAGTCGCTAGCGTCTGCGTATAAAATTAGTAAAATCTCGTACTAAGGGTACATGTGCATGTTATATACCTACTTCATTTTTTTGGTACTATAGAACTTTCCGACTTCTAAAAGAAGACATACTTAGCTGAAAAATATAAGAGATTGTACTTACTGTGAGTAGTACTTGTGTTGACAGAACTTGCTTTGCACGATGAGGTGGCAGTTTGCAAAGAACGGATTGTCCGTACAGTTCGGCGGGATGTAAATTCCTGGAATAACATTACTTTGTAAGTACAACTGTAGAAGTTTCACGTTATCAACAAATGTTTTGATTGTATAGCTCAGTATTTTGACTGCTGAAATCCTCGCGTGTTTTGAGAAATTGTTCCTTGATTTTTCAAAGTATCAAAAACTTTTCTTTGACTAAGTTCAAACTGACTGAAGCCAGTGTTGTAAATTTTACTTTATGAGGTTCGGACAGCACCATAGTTTTGGAAAATGGCAGCCTTTTGTAATTTTATTGGCAGCACTGAATGTAGCGAACCCTCGATCACGTGGCATGGTAATAGTCAAGTCGTCCACCAGTATCCCCCATTTCTCGAGGGGAACCACGTGAACTAATTAGTTCATCAGGATCCCCAAGATAGAATATCTAAAGACCGTATCTTATGGTTACCTTTGACGCTGATGTTGACTGTGTCCTGGTGCGAGCTGTACGCGTTGCTGGCGTGGCAGCCGTACAAGCCGCTGTCGCTCGACGTCAGACCGGATATTGTAAGTCGCGACTCTGAAACACCAATTTTTTTATGAACGTTGCGATTATGTTATAGTGGATCTTATAACAAGTTTTTAATCTATCTTTTCAATTGTCGTTGAAGAAGTAGAAAGTTACTTGTTAGGCAATTTATTAAATCTAGTTACCTACTCGTTCTATCCAAATTGCAGATTCCTTAGTCTTATATATCCAGACAATACTAGTATAGATAGAACACCATGGGCTATTTCCTAACTTTGTGTTTTCATCATCTTGCAGTTTTTACTCTAGTTACGTTAATACTAAAATAGTAACAATTTAAAACAGGAAGTGAAATGAAATGAAATCTTATATTCTTACTGGAAAAATAAACTAGGTCGGATTACATATGTAAATGCCAGACAATTTCCTTATAGTTACAAAGTTACCTGTGATCTGCGTCCGTTGGTTGGGCGAGAGCGGCGCGCCGTCCTTGCTCCAGTACACGTTGGGGAGCGGGTAGCCGTCCACCTCGCACGGCAGGTTCAGCTCGGCGCCCGGCGCCAGGGTAGTGCTCTCCGCCATTATGCGCGTTTTCACTGGCACTGGATACCAATTCATGTTAATACACTATTCTTCGAGAGTGAGGGTATGTGTAATTAAGTATTTTTTTTCCGAAAGAAATTTGGCAAACCTTTACATGCTGCTATACTTCTCATCAGGCATGAGCTGGGTAAGCTATGTCGAGTGACAATACTCGTACCCGTTATGGAGTATTCACTTGTAATTTTATCATATAATTTAAACTTTTCTATACAACCTTTACGAAAATCCTAGATTAAAGACTGGTACGAGTTTTGACCCTATTCGTATCTTATATACAACGACATTTACTACACAAACATCCTTATATTTACGACTGTTTACGAGAAATGCATGCTTGACAAATATTATGATTCAACAAACACAAACATCCATCTTAAACTTACATGCTTATGCAACGTGCAAATGCCACAAAATACTGGATTAATAAGAAAGTATTGCACAATTATATGCATAATTATTAAATCCGAACTCGCTCTTAATTCAGCTTTGTAAAAAGAGATTGATGCAGTAGGTCAATTTTAAATCTTTGCGAAAACTTCAGGTATTTAAAAATATGACAACCTACATATGATCAAGAGCGAGCCCAGTGTCCCCAGCAGGCAGCCTTACCGGTGTACACTGGTACCGTGATCTCCGGCAGGTACGTTTTGGTGGTGGTCTCCGGCACTCGCTGCGTCACCAGCACCTCCTGCGCCGACGGGTACCAGCGCGACTCCGGCCGGTACGCCTTCACCACCACCGACCACGACGTCGGCTTGCCGATCCCATTGTACGCTTCACACGTATACTCTCCCAGCGTGTCTTCATTCAACTTCCTTATCAGCAACACGTTGCCCCTCGCTTCATATAAAGAACTGCTGAATGGGACCATAGGGCCGGAGACGCCTCGGTGCCAAACGACGGTCGGCGTCGGGTAGCCGTACGCCATGCAGCGCAGGCTGATGCTGCGACCGAGGTCGCCCGTCACCTCGGCGTCGGCCTCGCCAGATATGCCCGCCGGCAATTCCACAGGATCTAACCACCCCCATTTGTTAGTAAGTGTGTAACTACTAGAATTCGCAAATGTAGGTCCTTATACAGGTCGACATTCACGAATTCGTTGTTAATATAATCTACAAAAGCAAAGAACTACTAAGTGAACGTTACGAATGAAGTGGATGGCGTTCTGATAGTTCCTGGTGTAATTAAATTCTGAAATTGGTGTTAATATCCAGAAACATTGAGAACGTCAAATATGAACTACTATTAAAGGAAACACTGAGGCGAACCTTCATCAGCACAAGTGGCCGCCACCAGCGCTAGTACCACCACCGAGAGGCAAGAACACATCCTGGTTGCACTTCACTATTGAGTTCTAATTATACACTAATTCGTTGGATGACAGACGCGGCACTGAGCGGCGGACGCTCTGCCTGGATCGAGTTTAAACTGTGCTAATGGCCGTTAGATAAACGATTGTTGACTGCAAAAGATTGCACGGTACGAGACGCAAAACAGTTCCTCTCAATTTCTAAATCAGAATTTAAGTAAGTATTTATGACAGGCAGGGTCGCTATGAGAGGCTACGATTATGATGCTGCAAATCTAACTTAAAGGTATCTTTAGAATGCGATGGTTCTTATACAAAAAAAAATCCTTAGTTGATTCCTAGAGGCCGACGTTAGCTACTTGACAAATATTTAAAAGGTATTCGAGAAACCAAACCGCTTTTTAACATAAGTTGGGATTTGAAAATTAAAAAAAAAGTTATTTTTTTTGTATCTTGTATCAGGGAGTCATTATCGCGGGTGACGGGTGACGGGTCAGTGTCGGTTTATTTACACAGCGTTAGACATACGGACAAACATTGCGACCTGCGATAACGTTCGCGGGTCACACATCGCATGCACTGATTGCCATTATCGACATCGCGTTTTTGTGCAACAAATTCGAATTACTAAGGTTCTTATTAACGTTCAGTATCTCGGTGATGGTAGCTAGTTAGCTACGTTTCAAGTTAATTTGATCAAGAAAAAACCCATTAGTCACATACTCATAGAAGTAGAATCAAATCAATTCATGTTAAAGAAAGTTAGTTGAAAGAAGTCAACTAGAAGTAACTAACTACTCATCTAGATCTACGGTTTCAGTTTAATTCAATAAATCAAAATATTACAGTAATTTTTAACTTGACAAAGACTTGTTATAAGAAATTCAAAAAATCAGGCTCTACAGTATACTTGCACAGTTAAAAAAATATTATACAGGGCTATATTATAAAGTAACGTAAGATGGTATACTTTTCTATGTCGCCCACTGTACTTTAAACGTACACAATCTTTGACATTTTTATCAAAACAAATTAATTAAACATACAGAAAAGAAATCCTACAAAAGTCTATTGTCTAATGTTTCTAGTTTGTTTAATAAAGTAGGAAATCTCTTGATCTTTAAAGTCATCACAAAGAACCAAAAACTTATAATAACTAAAAGTTCGTGAACCAAACAAAGAAATATTTTTTTTGGGGGAACTACCCAAATATCTACACCAATCTTGCCAAATTAAAAATGACTGCAACGCGTCCAAAAGTTAATACACGTTAATCCTATCATTCGGCATGCAAGATGCACCTACCGTTGATCTGCAGCCTGATCTCCTGGTGCTGCTTGCCGTGCACGTTCTCAGCCAGGCAGATGTACACCCCGGAGTCGTTGCGGTACAGCGACACGATCTCCAGCGCCCCGTCCGAGAGCAGCCGGTAACGGCCTACGCTGCCGTCGATCTAATATCATCATGGTTTGGTTTATTTTTTTATTAGAAAAAATTAAGATTATTATATATATTGGTCTTAAAGGTCTTTACGAAAATATATATTACTAGCTGTTCCCCGCGGCTCCGCCCGCGTGGGAATCGGTTATATCGCGCCCAAAAGTAGCCTATGTTTGACCTCAGGTCGTTAACTACATCCCTACCAAATTTCATCACAATCGGTCCAGCAGTTTAGCCGTGAAGAGGTGATAGACAGACAGACAGATAGACAGACAGACAGACAGACTTTCGCATTTATAATATTAGTATGGATAGTATGGATATGGATTAATGCAAAAGTGAGTTTTGGAGAGTGACGTGACGGCACACAGTTAACAAATTTTCGCATATGGGTATCAAAAGTAGAATAAATATCTGCCTACTCGCAGTCATTCATCATCATTATATCGTGTTGGTTAAAAGGTCAATTGACTGCACACCCTAGTGTCAGAGTTTTTCGAAACTGCCTCTCCGTCTCTATTATAGTTCCTTAATTTAACACTACGTGGAAGCCGGTACCGCGGGACCGGCAACGGCTCAACGTGTCTTCCAAAGCACGGATCTTTTTTGTCAGGCAATCAAATGATTCAAGTATTCAACCTGCAATGTCCCAAGCCCAACCAAACTGGAAACAGTAAAACTGCTTCCCGTGGGGATCAAATCCACCACCTCCGGTTCTTGAGGCAAATGCCTTAACCACTAGATCACAGAGAGGTAGTTTATTTGATTTGAAACACTTATTATCGTGTCCAGCCTTCGGTGGATCTTGCTTGCACCATGACCATGGGCAACTTGACGAAAACAAAATGGAAAGCAATCGAATTGGTCTCTTTTTGGGCTGAACATTAGAAGAGGAAGACCCAAAATAATGGTAAGTTAAGCAGTTCATGTTGATCGACAATCCATAAAATTGAGAACTGCGTGCGCCGAACTTCTTATTTCTATGGCTGAGACGAAAGATCGTTTTCAGTTTGATTAAATGTAATTAAGTAGGTAGATGTCAAATGTTATCTTTTATTATAACAAAATATTGTAAATTAGAAAAATTATACCTAAAAAATATTATTGTTACTTTTCCCGTTCGATGACCCGACGTGATAGACAAACGAAAAAAATAAAATTATATCTATACATCTGTCTGTTCAATACAAAATAATAAAATTTGAGAGCGTTTGTAATATTAAAATAACCGATGTTCACTAAATGCATGTGGATGTACCGTGTATACTATACTGAAATACTTAATATAGTTTTCAATTTTTGTCTGTCTGTCTGTTTGTTTGTTCCGGCCAATCTCTGGAATAGCTAGACCGATTTTGACGGGACTATCACTGGCAGATAGTAAATCTAATAAAAAGCAACATATTATAATTTGTTTTTTTTTCTTTAACTAAGAACTGAACAATAACTTTTTTTGTTAAATTCCACGCGGACGAAGTGGTGGGCACAGCTGGTTTGAAATATCTTTATTGCTTTAAAATACATTGTAAATACAATATTATCATTAAAATCAGAAGACAAAGGCGGACTTATACCAGGAAGGGATCTCTTACAGTCAACCGGCGAATGACGAAAGGAAATGCATGAGAAAAAAGTAGAAGTGCAAACAAAGACTAGCAAAGACATGAACATAAACATTCAATATCAGTCAATAGTATACAATACAGGTGGTAGTGTGGCAGTATTGTGTGTGTGTGTGTTGTGTGTGTGCGACTGACCGTGATCTCCCCGCGTCTCCAGGTGATGGTGGGCGGCGGATTCCCGTGGAACAGGCAGCGCAGCGTGGCCACGCCGCCCTCCGCCGCCGTCACCTCCGGACGAGTCGCCAGGTTGGCTTGCGGCGCTTGGGGCAACTCTGGACGAATTTATTCATTCGTTAATTTTACTTCCTCTTGCTCGAAAATAGCTTCATTATTAAAAAAAAACAAAACGTCAATAGTTTCACTCTGGCCAACCTACCAAATAAAACCTATTCTAGTGGTCGTTAATAGACATTGCTGGACAGGTTGGTACTAATCATTAGTTCTTTTATTGTTTAAAAATATATAAGTACGAACATTTCAAAAATTTGAAAAAAGAACAAAACAAGCGCTGGCTTGTTGTTGGCGCCTTTGTAGAATTTGAAACGATGTTGTTTCGTCTCAAAAGGAAGTCAGAGGAAGAAAAGTACTGTGCAGTGCTTAACGTGCCTTCCGAAGTATAGAATCATCTTTATTATCAGACAATCACGTGATTCAAGCTTACAATATCCTAACCAAACTGGAAACAACTAAACAAAGTATGTATATATGCTTCTTGTGGGAATCGAACCCACGACCTCTACATCTATAAGTCTACAAACATCTCTAGGTCTACAAACACCTTAATCACTGGATCCCGGAGGTAGTTAATTTGTGAGTTAAGTTCACAGAAATGATGCTATATATTATAATTTCTGTGGTTAAGGTAGTGATTCAAGAGTCTTTACATGGCGACCCTGCCAGGAGGCGCTGCATAGATAATGTCGACTTTTTACATTAAAATGAACACAATAACCCTACCAGGCGTGTGTGTGGTGGGTCGCCACAGGGGGCTGGTGGCGCTGTCGGGCTCCAGACACAGGTGGCTGCAGCCGCTGGCGCAGCACTTGCCGGCGCCGCGGCAGTCCGCGTCGTCGTTACACTCGCGCCGGCACTGGCTCTCTGTCGTCCAGTATGCCGCCTCAGGTGGACACGAGCCTGGCTTGTTCACTGTACACGAAAATAAAGGTTCATATTACACGATAAGTTTTGAAAAATAAATTATTAATATGTCATTAATTAAATATTTGATGCATGACATTTATAAAATTTTGCATGCTAAATAATTTTGGATAACAATAACAGTTATAATTGTTATCTAAGTAGGTCGAGAGGCGTTACTGTCAGCAAAAATGTTAATAAAAAAAAGCAAAAATATTTTTTTGTCTGTATGTATGGTATGATCACGCTTATCTTCTTAACTGCTTTGTTTTAACTCAGCAAAATATTTATTTACAGTTTGTTTCATTAAAATCGGTTCCTAAAAAAAAAGTTATCGTCATTTGAACGAACTCGAGGCATGAGTTTGTCTGCAAATACATAGCAATTTCAAATGAATCAACAAATTGGACAATTATTTTTTTGTGGGTATTGTTATGACAAACTTTGAATAAAAGAAAAGATTCCCGAGATTTAGAATGGAAGTAAAGCGCACGAAGTCGCGGATATCTGCTAGTAATCTATAATTTTAAGTAACTTCCCGATCAAGGCACTTTTGTACGACGAGTTGTACCTACACTACGAGTTGTACCTAAATGACACACAGTAAAATAAAGGCATGCTTACCAGTCTTGCAGTCAGCCGAGTACCGCAGGTCCTGCGTGATGGGGTCGCGGTAGGCGGACGCCACGCAGCGCTCGCCGCCCGGACACTCCTTGTCCTGGCACGGGTGGCTGATGCACTGACATCTGTCAGATACACGATGTCAGAGTGAGTGGATGTCAGTGTCACTGTGTAACCATGACGCGGGAGTTTTGGCGGATAGGTAAGACACAACATGTCGGTATTGTGTTTGTGAATAACAAAGATATTATTAGCTAAGTGTTCGTGAACAAGCTTGAGTGTTGGGATATGTCGTATAAGTGACTAATCCTTGTCACCAAAATCTTCCAAAATAATGCTCTGAATAACTTGACTAATAAAACATGACTATGAATAAAATTTGAAGCGAAATCAAACGTGAAGCCTAAGACAGCAATGAAGAGTTATTGTGATTAGCCAAAGTCACAATCGAGGTACGACAAGAACAAAATGACCACGTGATTTATCGCAGCTTATGTCAATCCCATATATTTTGTTCATGTCGACATTCGTTAGCGTTTTGAAATTGTTACTTGTCTACGGGTGCAGATGCTCTTTACACTACTGCAGTCAATTAAGTCAAGATGAAACTGTTTGTTATCCGAAGAATTACTTTCTGGTTCATGATTCTGGGTTTAGATTTGAATGCGTATAGAACGCAAGAGACTCGAAGAAAATAATAGACCCATTCCTGAATGGAATGGATCTAGTCTCTTCATAACTAAAGATCTAATACAGTCGTCTAACGTTACTACTACGTTAATTATTTCAGTTTACTAAAGTTTTTTACACACGATTTTAGGTCCCACCAACATTTTCCGTCATTATTTTAATTGCAGATAATATCTACTGGTTAGGTTTTAACGCAAATTTCTGAAGAACGAGTCTCAATGCATGATTGTGAACACCCTGCTTCAGAGAGAGCATGTACACAATAAATACCTAGTACATCCGTCTTCGCCAATAGTCTTCTCCATCCTGTACATGCACTTGAGCTTCTCGCAGTCCTGTTCCAGCTGTGCGCAGTTGACCTCCACCTGCACACACGAGCAGCGCTCGCAGCCGTCCGCCGTGTGCGACTTCTGGACGCCGAACTGGCATTCCAGGCGGCTGCATTCCTCTGTGAATGCTGAGCAGTCGGGGGTCACTTCGTTCTCGCTTGAGTCTGGAAGGTTAAAGTAGATGGTGATTTTTGTTGAAATGATATAAGAAATATAGGAGAAACAAAATATTGACATATTTTTAATAAAACTGTCTGCAGAGTTTTAATATAACATATAGATAAAGACAACTTTTACCAACAATTCCTATTTTTGAACATTTTTATTGCATATACGAGTATGACCGACTAAAGATGAACCTGGGAGAAAAGGCGAACAAAGAAAGAAGAAGAAAATTTAAATGAATTTTACCCTAAGAACAGAACTTTAGGAAAGATTAAGAAAATGTGCAGAAGTGCGAGAAAAACAAGGCATGCAGCAGTGCAAGCGGTGCAGGACAAAAGCAGAAGATTATTAGTACGTATAGACAATACAAAGAAAGCAAAAGATTTTTGACGACGGCGCGTGCCTGGTCTACATGCGGTTTAGGTTCGAGTGATCTTAAGAAAGCGAAACGTTGCAATATAATAAAAATAAAGAAAGAAAGAGAATACATCAAGAAAGTATATTTAAAATCTATTTCACAAGTTCCCTTAGTTAGTTAATGAATTTAGAAAGTTATTGTCAGCTGTAGTTAAGCAAAATGAAAGGTTAAATTACTATTTTTTAATTTTTTAAACAAGCTTTTACGACGTGATGACCAAGGATGTAAGAAATCATAATCATTCCGAAGAAATGATGATCATTCTGAACATGGCCGATGAAGACAATGACGATATCTAACGTAACGAACATACTGCTGATCTTATACACCAAAAATACCGTCTAGTGTTGCTTAAATACCACAATATATAGTTACCTGAAGAAGCTAATGGAACTGCATAAAACATATACCAGTATTTGGTTTGAGAGCTAAAATCACCGGTGGCAAGTCTAGACGGCATTTAAAAGAAGTTATGAGGACATTCATGACATAGAAGACGCATTCGCAGTTCTTCAAAACATCAAAGGACAACAACGTGTAACAGCGAGCGCTGTAGTGCAGGCGCGCGCTCGTCGTCGGAACCGTACCAAAGATGTAATATCTCTTGCAAAGTTGTGTGCATTGTTCTATAGAGAAGAAGTTGTTGCTAGAGCCGCCACAGCCGGTGAAGATGAATGGCAGGCACTCGGCGTCCTGCGGGCTGTAGTACCAGCGGCGGGAGGACAACTCGCTACAGGCGTTGTCGCCTGACTCCACCTCCTCCAAGCATTCGGGGTCTGTGCCCCACAAATCCAAACCCGTTAAGGATTACTCCGAACATGGTTGTTTGCAAAACACTGACAGTGTACATGTCTAGTGCAAATTATTTGTGACTGCCGGTGGTTTGCAGATTGTAGGGGTGTTCGGAAGAGTAGTTTTAATAGTTAACAGAAAAAATAATAATTGTGTGTTAACTCTTCGTTTATCTAATGAGTAATTCTAAATATACTAACTACATTGTTAGATACGCAATACCCAAGCAAAAATTAGAGATGTTACAGTTTCCATAAATTTAATAAAGCAAAAGATACAAAATTAATACCTAATCTAAACAAGAATATGGGTTTATTATTAAGTAAGTACACGTTTTGACTGGGGAAAACATCAGATAAGTAATTAAAAAGAAGATCTAGAGTATGATAAGAAATGCTAAAAAGATAGATGCATTAATTGGAAAAAGATGACGGTAAAGTAGGTAACGAAAGGGCAATAGAAACCAGAAAGATAACACCGTAGGTCGACTCCAGAGAACAACATTATTCATAAGAAATTACTAAAACAGAAAAATAAATATAACAGTTACCATCTAACTTAATACTATACATGTATTTTGTGTCATAACCATCAAACCAAAATGTCTATTGTAGATACAGAAGGTTAAGTCCAGCATAAACAAGTCAGTAAACCTACCAGGCCCAACCGGCGCGCAGACCCTCTGGCACTCGTCCACGGAAGAGAACCTGTTAGGGCCGCCGCCGCAGCCGCCGTACGCGAACTCCTCGCAGCGGCCCGTCGTCAGCTCGAAGTACACCTTCGGGAACGAGGCCTTGCACGGGCCCACGTCCAAGGGGTAGCGGCACACGTCTGGGTGGACGTGTCAAGATTCAGGTCTATTGTTCTCTTTATTCTAGTACTACTACTCCTGATAATAGAATCCGTAACGTTCGAGAGATCGCAAGGATATCTTGTTGGCTGTGATAGATATTGAGTTTTAATACTATTAGGTATTATGTGCATCTTTAAAGCAGAAATCAGAATCCGGCTTGAGAAGAGATTGAAAAATTACTTCTTTCTGCTCGTGTGTCGTGCGCGAGGCGATTAAAAGCATAACAGAGGCATTATATTAGAAAGTACCGACCTGTAAACAGAGGTTTCAATTTGAAACTTGTATTTACTTGTCAGTCATATCAGGTAGATAGACGGCTGGTCAAAAAATAAAGTCTTCTAACATGTCAAAATGCCTATTATAGTAAGTCAATTAATTCATATCATATCACTTAGGGTCAAAGACTACCGTGTCTTCAGGCTACTGAGGATATGGAGCTATAAGCACATAAGGCTTGGAATGGAACCTGAAAAACCCCGCTCCGAATGTCTATGATCTTACTGTTAACCAATATATGAATATATTTCGTGGTTCACTTACCGCTACCGAGCCCTTTGAACGTTCCACAGTTCCTTTCACACTCTTCTTCAGACTGGTAGGTGCCCTGGTACCGGCAACCACCGACCACGCCGGCCACGCAGCTCTTGCTCGAGGGGTCGAAGTAGAAAGCGGTGATATTAGCCCCGCATGGCTCCAGGGATGGCGGCGCCCGACAGTTCTCGTCTTCAGGCTGTATTGTGAAATATTACTTAAGGCTGTTCCTTCGGTCTCACTAGCGCTACTTCCCAAAATAAAAAATCTCTTTCTGTAAGTGAGCTTATCAGAAATCCTCGCCCAACTTTTATGCTAGTATCCTTAACTTACATGAACATAGAATGACTAAAAAACGGCTACTTTTGACACTTTTTGAAAAGGTTTCTAATGCGGATAGTATGTTAACGACTTTTGAGTTTCTAATATAAGAATACTAGCAAAAAAGTTGCGCGATGATTTCTGATAAGCTTCCTTACAAAAATATTTATTTTTTAGGGAAGTGGCGCTTGCGAGACCGAAGGAACATCCTCAAAGAATCTTCGCTGCGATAGTTTGGGAATAAGTCACAACAGATGCAATGTTTGTTGTCACCTTCATGAAAACACAAAGAAAATGGTTAAAAACTTCTCAAGATGTGTCTCCTACTCCTCTAGGTGAAAAGGTGGAGGAAGGCGAAGTAGGAACAGTTGTCCGAGCTGGCGATGAAATAGATTGATCGGTTAAAGCTGGAGGCGACACCACTTTTTGCGTAATGTTCAATTCAGTCAGTATAGGTACTCGTACCGACCAAATTATTATTATTACGTAGGCAAATAAGGAAGTTTCTAGAGAGATTTATAAGATTACCTGTGGCGGTGGAGTGGCGACCGGAGCCCCCGGTGTGGTTGCCCGTTGTCGTTGACAGCGACCTTCGCAATCCTCGCGCGTGTTGAACCTGGATATTAAACATTGTTAAGTATTTACCCATGCATTCAAATTGAGATTTTATTAAAATTATAATATTTGGTGGAAAATTTTAAACGCTTTTCCTAAGACCAGGAAACCAGGAATTTAAAGTTCGATTTTCAGATTTACGGCGCGTGTCAACGCTCAACGGTGTAAAATAAAATTTCAAATAGAATATTCTTGCTTGCGGCTGATCAGGGGGCACACAGAGCTTGTACTCGTAGAAACAGGTAAGAAACTTACTTTTATACGCAATTAACTATTCTTCTAATTTTTAGGGTTCCGTACAAAAATGTAAAATCGGAACCCTTGTAGGATCACTCGTGCGTCTGTCTGTCCGTCCGTCCGTCTGTCACAGCCAATTTTTCTTTGTGTCGATGACATAAAAATTTGGGAGCCCAATATAATGCCACTTGGATCGCACGTGTTGTTGCCTCAATAAGATCCCCTCTGCGTCAGGTCAACAGGACATGAGTCACTCCAATAGATGAGACATTGTCTGGGTTGGTAAAGTAACTATTGAATATTATTGCCGAATGTTTACCATAAAGACTTTTCTGGGTAACGTTCACACCAAGTTCATTCCGTAGTCCAACAAACAAATTACAAACCAGCTGTACTGCACATCACACATTACCTGTTGTCGTTGCCATTGCAGCCGCTGTAGACGAACTGGTCGCAGGCGTCTCTCGCCTGGTCGTAGTACCACATCGGGTAGCTATACACGCAGTTGCCGGGCTCCTGCGGCTGGGAGCAGGGGTCCTCTGCAACAATTGACACATTTTATTGTTCAACTTTGACCTTTTAAACGTTTCTCTTTTTGGAAAATATTTCACAGTCAAATCCGCAGTTTCCAAAGAAGCCATGACAACTTCATTCAGCAAACCGGAAAGCCATTAAGGTGGCCTAATTTTAAGCTAACCATAATTTTGCGCCGCACAAGTAATCTGTTTCTCACCCAGCCAGGAAAAGAAATGCGCTATATTTTGAGAGGAACCAAGGTCATGACTATGATTATAAAACTATGGTGTATGTATGTATGGAACTATGGTCACTGTAGGATAGATGTAGCTGTGACTGACCTGGTTGTGGCGCACACATCTGCTCGCACTCCTGCATTGTCGAGAACCGGTTGGGTCCGCCGTGGCAGCCGCCGAACGCGAACTCCAGGCAGACTCCCAGAGACCGCTCGAAGTAGAACTTGGAGATGTGCTCGCGACAAGGGCCCGCGTCTACTGGATACGCGCACACGTCTGGGGGAAACCAGTAGCCTCTTTAATAGGGGTTTTTTTTATAGTATCTAGTAGGCAAAAAAGCTCACGGTCCACCTAATAAGAAGTGTTTGCCGCAGCACATTGATGCATGCAACACCAAGTGTCACGTGCGCGTCGCCTTCCACTAATACCCTCGTTTAGGTAGAGAACAAAATTAATCGCATGTAATGTGTGCGGGTGAACTCCCTGTTGGTGGTGAGAATTGCGATGCTAGAAAGGAGCTGTTGGTATCATATTTAACAATTTCTCCGGTCATAGGATTCATCTACAAGAAATTGATTCATCGCAATCTAAATTGAAATCTTGCCAGCATAATGACAACTTTGAATCGGGTGTGATTTCAAGTGAATCTTTGTAACATTTTGTTTTGGCTCTCTCCTCCGCTGATGTCAAGTGCATTTAACCTTTACCTATGTTCCTGAAGGGTCTACAGGTCCTCATGTAGGCTTCTTCAGATGGAAACACTCCGATTCCTGCGTTCTCGTACGCCACGCACGCGCGCTATTCAGGGTCCAATTAAAACACTAAGTCCTGAATCCACCTACTCCTCGACAGTTTCTGATATAAAGTAGACATCTCTTACCAATGTTCCTGAAGGGTCCGCAGGCCCTCATGCAGGCCTCCTCTGTCGGGAACACCCCGGTCCGCCGACAGCGGTCCCCGGAGCCCGCGTTCTCGTACGCCACGCACGCGCGCTGCTCGGGGTCCAGGTAGAACACCACGCCTGCTTCCGCGCACTCTTCAGCAGCTGCAGATATTTGGCATTCTGGCGGTATTTCTTCAACCTACAACGCGTAAATAGGAACCAATAGTATATTGGTTTAGAAAAATATCAAAACAATATTTTGACATATTTTGTCCAGCTATCATAAAAAAAATAGTAGAAAATCTCAAGCTAAAAGTTGTCGTAAGTTCCTTCCTTCTAGTTCAAATCCTTTTGACTATGAGAATATTTTTCTTATCTGAGAGATTTACTTTACTTTGACCTTTGACTCCTCTCTGTCACTCGCTGGTTGACTGTAAGATACTCTTTCTGGGATAAGTCCGCCATCGTACTTTTGTTTTATTTCTATGCTGTTGTATTCACTTTTATTTTATTCATTTATATATTTTCAAATTCATGTCCATAGAATATAGAACATTAGATCAAGGGTGCTGCTTATTTCTAAAGAAATTATTACAATAAAGTTCTTACAAACAAACATTTGTTTGTCTTAAAAGACGGATTTAAAACTTTGCTTTTAGCAAATCTTACAAATTTTGGAGCAAGCAGTGATCAGAATTATCTTCCACGTTGGCTGTAAAAGATTCTCACCTGCGGTTGTATGACGGGTGCGAGTGTGGTCGTGGTGGTGGTGTCGGTAGCAGCGGCTGGTCCCGTGCGACATCGCCTCTCACAGGCTTCTAGTGAGTCGAACCTGATTAACGACATGGGCTGGTATTTATTTCAAATTATCACAAAACGCCTTCAGACAGCTTAAAATTCTGACAGCAATATCGAGCACTAGCACACATAACAAGAAATAAAGAATACTTATTGATATAAGTACTCATAAAAAACATAACTTGGAAAATGAGAAACCAACTCAATTTTCTGTCCATTTACAGCGGCTTCATTATTATCCACCTTCTATCAATCGGTATTAACCCAAACGTTCTTTACCAGGTATCCCCTTAACTCTATCTTTATTTTCTTTCACCAGGTCAAAGATTTTTACATTAATTTCGGATCTGTGGATGTGTTTTACCTGTTTCCATTGCCCTCACAGCCACCGTACGTGAACTGGCTGCAGGAATCCGACCGTGGGTCGTAGAACCACTTCATTTCGGAGCCCTCGCACGGCCCTGATAGCATCGGCAGCTGGCAGATGTCTGCAACGAGTTTAAGACAAGATTAATCACGCAATTGAAGCCCGTATAACAGTGGAACATCATATTATGTGGGATACCATTTCAATTGACCATGCATCCATTTGGTATCAGAGTTCTTCGAAACCGGCTCTTGGTCTTTGACGCGGGTGTGCAAGTTACTTTAAACATCAGGTTAGACGTGAGAAATATGTCTAGTCTTCTTCTTGCCGAATCCAAATGGCTAACTTGTCAAAAAGGGTACCTTCGTTGGTGAAACCTTTCATCAACATCATTGGCCGAAACACCTGTTTTGACCTATAAGTGGACTGAAGAGTAGAATCCATACCTTGAGGATTGTTACAGTAATACTGGCAGTACTCGGCGTCAGGGAAGTTGTTCCTGTTGCCGCCGCAGCCGCCATATTGGAAGGTGGTGCATTGTCCGCGGGAGGAATCGTATCCCCAGCGGGTCTCGAACTTGTTGCATGGACCTGGATCCAGCTCCATGAAGCAGAATTCTGGATAAATAAAACATGATATATGTTATGTAAGCATACATTAGAATTGGAGATGTATGGGGAGTAGAAAGAGGTGGGGTGTGTTCAGCAGTGCACAAATAAATAAACTCGGGATGGTCACGTAAGCCACGTCATTGATGGCTGTGTTTGTCGCGCAGTGCAAATTATGGACAATAGTGTCGTTTTTCAGCTGTCCTTTCTTATGTTCAAAAGGTGATTTGGCTGTGGCCTCTAACTCAATCGTAGATGTTGCATCCTGCTAGGCCAATTTTTTTTCCTGATCTCTGAGCAATCTGAAAGTCTAAATATACGTGGGCTGGTGTTAGGAGATGCCAAGAGAACAGAGTTACGCGAGGGTATTTAACAGATAGCCTGGGTTCAGTGTACAACCCACCTCTTGATGTCTCCCAATTGCCCCGTCTCCTGCATAAATGAGGATAAGGAAGAGGCTAACGACAGACCAGTGTCATTTATTTGCTCCGATAACTTGGAAATCTGGAGCTGCCGCTTTTTCGGACCAAAGTATCGAGCTACATCTTTTGGATCTCCTTTCGTCCACTTTCTGATCAGATTGTTAATTATTGAAAAAAGTAATAAGTCTGCGGCTTTGAACAGCGAGGCTGCTACTGCTGCAGCGTCGGGAAGTTGTTCTCGTTGGAGATACAACATGATGTAGAAGACATACCTTGACCGGATGGCGTGTACACTTGTTGGTGTGTCGGCTGGACGGTGGTGGTGGTGGTGGGCTGCGGCTCAGAGCAGCGAGCCTCGCACTGCTGCAGCGTCGGGAAGTTGTTCTCGTTGCCGCCGCATCCGCCGAAGTAGAATTGGAGACATCTGTGAGATATACCATGCTTAGAACGGTTACCCACTTTGTGGGTAAAGGAAGTTTGACTAAAAATGTATAAGAGTAAATGTAATTTTTTATCTCCTCCTCCATGCTTTCATCCTGCCTTTGGCTGTGCAGAAGTCAAGAAGAGACTTTATAGAAACCACATTAGAGGTTGCAAGGCAATTCAGATTCTCTGACATGAGTCAGGGTAAGAAGATATGTATGAACTGGGAAATACAGATGGTAGAAATTCATTGCTATCAGAGATTTGTAATTACTTTGATACAGAAAATGAATAAATCGCACCTCTTCTGAGCAGTGTCGTAGTACCAGTTCTGTCTGTAGTCCGCACAGTCCCCGATCTCCGCTGGCAGCTCGCACACGTCCTTGACTGATAGAAGAAGAACAATGTCATAATAATCATAATAGGCATGACGAATCACTTATGCGGTTACATACTTTGTTTACAAGTTTACAACTTCGAAGGTAATTAACTTACGATATGAAGATTACGTCAAAGCAAAATTTTGAAATGTTCTATATTATTAGTAAGTTTTTCATTTTTTGTACGTTGAAATAAAATGATTTGATACATTTCAGATATATTAATGATAATTCTAAATCATTTATACTTCAAAACACAAGAAGCAATGCATAGGAAAAGGATTCAAACATACATTAGAGTTAGACACCAAATAAGAAGATATAAAACCAGAAATTAGTCATGCAGTATTATTTAACCAACTAAGTAAGTACAAAAAAACAGAAATTATTCGTGCACTAATATAAAATCAAATACAACTATAGTACTAAGTATTATATCTATTCCGTGGTACGACTCTAGGCGAGGCGTAATCTGCGTTGGTCTAACAAATCTGAAATTTCAATAATAATTCTAGAATATTACTTACCAAATGCCGGAGGACATGTCTCCGAGCAGTGCGCCTCGTAAGTGAACCTATTGTCATTGCCTCCACAGCCGGTGTAGTAGAAGGGCACGCAACGATTGGCAGTCTCATTGAAAGACCATGCTGGAATCTTCTCCGTGCAGTTACCAGCCTCCTGGGGCTCGTGACATGCAGCTGTTAGTTCAACCCACAAGTTAGTAGTTATTTCATTGAATGCAGAAATATGTGAGCAGTCAATGAAAGAAATATAGAAGTTTAGTCAGTACAGAAAAGAATAAAATAAAAACCAACACCAAGATCATGCAAGTATTTGAGAGTAAGTATAGAGGATATAAGGACGCCGCCGGCATCATAATTGGTATTATAGGCGGGTTGCAGCCTTTTTAAGGAAATAGGAGAGGAGACGGAGATAAGTGTGTTATATAGTGTCTTTAAGAGGAAAGAGGAGGAAAGGACATGTCGCAGTATGATAGATAAAGCCGTAATATAGTTATAACCCTAGGTATATAATTATATGCCGTAACATAGTTATACCAAAGCAATTCATTACTATCTTACTAGGAATATAATTATAATACGGTTCTAGTTTAGTGATATGGTTATATAACTAGATTAAGTTTAGTAAAATTGGAACTTCAGTTGGTATTCTGAAAGATTGGTCACCCAGAAATGCAATACAGCTAACAAACATTACTTGGAATGATCCTATAACAAATGAAGAGTTGTCGCTGAGAGAAATAGGCCAAAAATTATTGCCATTTGGTGGCCAAGGTTATTTAAAATGTTTCTTTAAAAAAACGAATACACAATGTTCGGCTAAAAGACGCGCCTGTAAGAAGCATTCAGTACTCTTTGTTAATGTTTAATGCCCATGTTACACCGTCGCCGGTTTCTGTTGGGAGCTGCACCCTTGAAGTTGTGGACCAATATGTCTACTTGGGTCAGTTGATCCAAGCTGACAGCTCCAGCTTTAAGGATGAGGTCCCTAGTCGAATCCGACTCGGGCAGCTTTCAGGTAGCTCCGCAATAGGAGCCATAGGAGCCTCATAAGAAAGCTCAAGGTTTCCCTACGAGTCCGAATCAGAATTGAAGAGATCCGTAGAACAACAAAGGTTGCTGACATAGCCCAGCGAATTAGGTCTTTGAAGAGGCAGTGGACGGGGCACATAGCGCGACGAACCGATGGCCGATGGGCAGAAAAGTTCTCGAATGGCGACCACGCACGGGTACGCAAAGCATAGAAAAAGTATTATGACTAATTGCAACCTTGACTTTGTAATAAAAATAAAAACCAATATATAAATATTGTTTTTTCTGATTCACTGGCAGATTTATAACCATCTCACTAGATTAGTTTAGTCAGATAAACATATTACTAGATTGCAACCGTATTATAATTATATTCCTAGTAAGATAGTAATTAATCTCTTTCGTATATCTATGTTACGGTATATAATTATATCCCTAGGGATATAACTATATCACGGCTTTATCTATCGTACTGCGACAGACACATTACAACATGAAATTATGGTCTGGTCTGGATGTAGTATAAATGTTATTCAAGTAATTCCACAAGACAATCCCATCAATCTCTATCAACACACATATTAATCTACTGTAAGTACATGCTCATTGTCAAAATTTTCCATAACCTTTTCACTCAACAGTTCACCATCCCAATGTTAATCATACTTCACAACCCTTGCACACACACCAAATCGAACTTATACCCTACACAATATCGACTTACTCTTAGGCCTGCCAGGTGGGTCACACCTCTCCTTGCAAGCAGCCTCCGTGCTGAACCGGTTGGAGTTCCCTTCACAGCCGCCCCACGTGAACTGTTCGCAGCGTTTGGACTCTTGGCTGAAGCCCCAGCGAGGGAAGTTGCCGGCGCACGAGCCGGGAGCCAGAGGCAGGTTGCACTGGTCTGTTTAATTAAAAAATAGTAGTAGACTCATGAACCAGCTCTAGAAATCCACCTTTTGTTGTTATGCAGCATTTGATTTAGAATAGGTAACCTATCTTTAAATGAGATTTGATTAGAGAGATTTTTGTAACCCATTAATACCAATAAGCTATGTATTTTGTTCATAAATTTTTATTACACTTATTCGTATCTTCTCTGGTAGAATCATGACTAAATACTTTCTCTCAAGACTCACTGGCAAGTGGTGACAAATTTCACGGATAGATTTAAATTCCTGTGCAGATTGACGTAAATCATTTATCTATATCTACCGTCAAGAGAGAAGAATGAAGATGAATGAAAAATATCAAGCATTTGTTTTAATTTAAAATTAAAAAATTAAAATTCATTTATTTCGAATAACAAAGATCCATATTCACAAAAATAAAAATTAAAAATTATTACAGTTTACAATTTACAATTTAACATATTTAACATATTCCAATACTCCTCTACTCAGTTATTACATACAAACATGAATGGTGTCCCGTCACAAAATATCATTTATCGTCATCATTCCGTGTAGGTGACACGATCAATCGACTATGGACCTGGTGTCAGAGTCCTTCAGAACCGCCTGTCGGCCTCCAATGACCTTTAATCGCTACCAGATGGCAGCCAGGACCAATGGCTTAACGTGCCTTCCAAAGTCAAGATACCAAGGCTCCCAATACTAACCAGCGCTTCGTTCAGGCTCGCACTGTTTCTTGCACAGCTCCTCGCTGTCGAAGTTGTTGGCGTTTCCGAGACAGCCTCCGAAGATGAACTGGCCGCAGCGCTCCAGCTTGGAGTCGTAGTACCAGCGAAGGTGGTAGCCCAGGCAAGCACCCTTGACTTGCGGTAGCTTGCATGCGTCTGTTGATATGGATATCATGCTTTAGTTCCTACTGGCTTGTGTGATAGTATGAGACCAGATATAAATACACTTGTTACGCGTATTACACCTATTGATAGCTTTTTGACATTGGTAAATGACTATATATCCTCCGTGGTTAATGATTAAAGTACTTAAGATTTTGATCAGGATTGGCACGAAATAGCAAATCTACTTCTCTCTCTTTGAAACTCTGAAGCTAACAAATTAACTTAAAAATTTATATGAACATTGCATCTGTCTACTTCTTTCTACGAGTTTAATCTATAGGTTAGATGTGGAATGGCTGACCTTTAGGCGCGGGTTGTACGCAGATGTCCTCGCACTCCTCCTTGCTGGCGAACCGGTTGCCGTTGCCCTCGCAGCCGCCGTACCAGAACCGGGAGCAGCCGCCGTACTCCATGTCGTAGAACCAGTACACGGAGTAGTTCCGGCAGGAACCGCGGTCTGATGCCAGGCTGCACGCGGCTGATGGCCACATTGGTTCCACAATGGTAATTGGAAATGGTTTGGATAATACCCTCAAATTGAAGTTTATAATCCAGTTCATAGTCTAGTGCCTGTCTTTGTAGTCTTACTATAAGGCATTGCTTCGTCGGCATTTGCTTTATTACAACTTGGAGAACGTTAGTTTGGAATGACATGTAAAACGTATATTTAGTGAAGTTGCTTCCAGTATAGATAGTTTTTGCAAGCTTTTGATTGTCTAATAAGGAAGATCGTGTTTTGCCAATAAACCACATTTTCTTGGCAAAACACGGCTTTCAAGTAGTTAACAAACTCTCCGTACCAACAGGATTAAATATGCTAGTAAACATTTGACACAAAGTTAAGATCATAATAGGGGGAGTCCTAAAACATGTTCACTTACCTTGTTTGTTCTCAGGCACATCAGTACATCCAAGGAACTTGGTCCCGGTAGCTTCTGTCTGTCCATCAGGGCAGCAACCGAACTTGCTTGTCGAGCAATCGCAGCCTTGCTTCCCAGGGCCGGTGGCCGGGGTCTTCTCGTCTCCGCAGCAGCCGAACTCTGACTCCTGGCAGTGGCAGCCCTGCTTGTTGGGCCCTTTGGCCACTCGCTCGCCGTCATCACAGCAACCGAACTGGTAAGTGTGGCAACCACAACCTTTGAAGTCGGGGCCGGATGCTGGCGTGTGGCTGGAGGGAATATGATGCATTACGCGGGATTAACATTACGGTACGTACTGGATAAAATAATGAAAAAATGCAAATAAGAAATAGATCACCAAGGTTTAAGATAGATAAGGTACATTTAGATTAAGTCAGGTGTCAATGCAAAAATAAGCTCCATGATAAAACAATGGTATATAAATAAGAAAGAGGTAGTTCTTTATTATAGATTCTTAAAGGACTTACAGTTTCCCAACACATGCTAAGTTAGAGCAAATAACAAATTAAAGTTATAGCAGCAATATAGGTTAAGCGAACCGAAGCAAACATTACAATTCAGATGGACCACACGCACGTTTTTCAAATAGTCTTTGCAAAAATACTGATACCAAGTACAGGAAGAGCTTCATATGAAAAGAAATACTTACTTGTCAGGACAGCAGCCGTGCTCGGTGTATTGGCAACCACATCCCTCATTGGATGGACCTTTAGCAATCGTCGCATTGTCTGGACAACAGCCGAAACGAGAGTGCTGGCAATTGCAACCTAACAGAGAAAGCAAATAAAATTCACTTCAAGCTATGAAAAATATATACACGACCTCCCAAGATACCTTTTAGAACAGTTGTAACTTGCATGCAACAGATGGCTTTTACGCCAATGAAATTCGTTTCAGGCTATCCAAATCCTTGCTTCAACATTACAAAAATTTATGGATCAAGAGATAAGAATATTGGAAGATTTTCCCTTCAGATTACCGAGGAAAATAATCCACATTTACCTTCAAGGTTAGGTCCTTGAGCAGGCATTCTGTTATCAGGACAGCATCCGTGAGGATATAGCAGGCAACAGCCCTCGTTGTCGTAGCCATGAGCCGCTGTCTCGTTGTCTGGGCAGCAGCCGAATGTAGATGAACTGCAGGATGAGGGGCAACCTTCCAGCGCTGGTCCAGTGGCTAAGGAGTACGAAAGTTCCTAATGTTAAGCAGACTAGATACCTTTATAAAATTATCAAGTCTTATCTATTCGACTAAAATCGGACAAAGTTTAGATGCTCACTTATCATAGAAGTAGTTTATCTTTTCTTTTTATGGGGTCTTAAATTATAGAAAGCAGGTCGAACCTACTTCGGGTCCTTTTGCACTTAGAAAGAATTTAATTTACAACCAAGTATAGAAGAAATAACATTAAAATGTACAAAAGCAATGTGACTAAGTCTTCCTTACACGTAAGCGAAATCCCTATTATAATCAAGTATACCTGCAGTAACAGCATCAGGACAACAGCCGAACTCTGTAGTGTTGCACGAGCATCCCTCCTTATCAGGTCCAGTTGCCAGGGTGACGTTGTCGAAACAGCAGCCAAATTTAGCTTTCTTGCAGATCTTAGCCTTCTTTTCTGCTTCTTTCTTTCGTTCCTTCTCTTTCTTCTTTTCTTCTTCGGCCTTCTTTTTAGCTTCTGTAATACAAAATAGAAAAAAGCTCATATGATATTTACAAAATATTTTATATTATTATAATTTATATTTATTATTGTACGTGCACTTACCTGTTTCTGGACAACCAGCCTTCTTAGGTCCAGTTGCAGCCGTTTCTCCATCTTTACAACAGCCGTACCTGAAGTAATGCAATATTTAAGTAAATTAAATAAATAAAGAATAATTCTGACGAGAAATTTTTAAACTATAATTAATGTCAGATCCTAGTGAAGGACAGCTCAAATCTGCTACCGGGTAAAGGGTTAGTCGATTAAGTCCCCAAAATCTGATAATAAGGACAAGAAAAAAACATTAATGACATTGACAGATCCAGTTACTTACTTAGAGGTCTTGCAGGCAGGCGGCATGGGTGGGCAGCCTTCTTGGTCATTGCCTTCCGCAGCAGTCTTGTTGTCTGAGAGGCAGCAGCCATATAGAGTCTCATTGCACGGCGGCAGTGGGCATCCTTTATTTTTCTCGCCCTCAGCTGGTGACACTCCATCAGGACAGCAACCGAATTTGGACTCCTTACAAGTCTCCGGATTTGGACAACCTAAAATTTTCCATTTGATTACTGCATTTAGTACTTATGAACATTTGTATTTCCTTATAGACACTACAGAAGTACTATGAATTTAAGTTTATATTGATGAATATAAATTTTAAGTTTCCTATTTTTGTATTTGAGTGTACATGGACATGAACAAATAAAAAAATGAATATCATGATTATGACAAGCAAAATGAGTTTGAAATAAGTTTATATCTGTATGTGCAATTTATTGATGTCTCAGAATATCATAATGATCATGATAACACACCTTCATCGAAGGGACCGGCGGCTGGCGTCCTGTTGTCGGGACAACACCCGAATTTGGTGCGTTTGCATTTGGAATTCTTAGACCTCCTCTTGCAAACGCGTGGAGTGACTCCCAACGTCGAACTCCAATCCCAAATTGCTGAAACCAAAAATCAATGAAAACAAAATGAGGGAATCGCCGAATGGGGAAATCATGACATACGCGATGAGGCTAGCAACCCTATTGATTTCCTGTTTCAACTACCATTATGCTAAACGTGGCCTAAAGTCTTATGGCTCTAGGCTCTGTCTACCCCGTTTGTTTGTTTGTAATATCTTTATTGCTTTAAAATACATAGTAAAAGGAACATTATTAAAATAAGAAGACAATGGCGTATCCCCGTATGGGATAAAGACGTGATTATATGTAAGATATATAGAGATTGCTCTCTACATTATTATGGTTAAGAGCTAAATATAAAGATGATCATTTTATTATTTTGATTCCTTCACTCTCAATGAAATGAAATAATTTAATTTCAACTATTTAATCTTTCTAATAAATTTATAAGTAATTTAGATGCAAAAGGTAAAATTTTCATACATGATTCCTCTGATTCCGTTGTTGATTCCTCTGAGCTCAGTTCTGTAGTTGACGAACTTTCCAATGTACTCTCAGTTTCTGTAAGTAAAAATATTTTTATGAAAACAAAACTATCATCATCAAAATAATTCATATTATATTATTAAAACTTCGTTGTTCTTAACAGAAATGATAAAACTAATCATTTTGTAACTTATGGAACTGAATAACCTACCCTCAGAAACTGTACTCTCAGTAGATTCGGTCGAGTAGCCACTGCTGTCAGTAGACTCTGTGGTGCTGAATTCGGTAGTGTCAGTCAAGTCCGTCGATTCTGATCCAGACACCTCTGTCGTGCTGATCTCTGTAGATCCATAGGATTCGCTTTCACTAGAGCTTGAAGCTAAAAATAAGAAATATTATTAAAAAATGATACAAGAATAAATAAGAATGTCATGTAGTTACTGCTTTATTTTTTTATTAGGTATTAATATCATTTCAAATTCATGGCAAATCATGAAACATTCCATAGTAGTTTCGTCCTGTTCCGACTGTTGTGTGTACCAGTAAATAAATAAGTGCTAAAGTGACAGTCACTTAATCGTGTTTCTCCTTTGGTACTTAAGTTCAATTAAAAAAGTACATACCTTCAGAAAACTCAGTGCTTGAACTTTCAGCAGTCATGCTAGACTCGGTAGTTACATCTGAACCTGAAACTGTAGATTCTTCTGTACCACTTTCAGTAGTCAGGTCCGTTGCACCAGATTCTGTCGATGAATCGCTAGCTGATTCCTCAGTAGATCCACTTGATTCGTCAGTTAAGGCAGATTCTGTCGTTCCATCACTTGTAGATTCAATGTCGCCCGATGAAGTCGTTTCATCTGCTGATAAGTCTGTGGATTCAGATGTTGATGAGTCTGAGACACTGGACTCCGAAGTTGATTCGGTTGATTCTTCAGTTGACTCACTCGATTCTATAGTTGTGCTGGATTCACTGGACTCATCAGTTGAGCTTGATTCACTTGTCTCTTCAGTTGAACTTAAATCACTTGCTGATTCCGACCCTTCAGTAGATACACTTGTATCTGTGACACTAGATTCACTAGAACCATCTGTTGCGCCTGATTCACTAGTCTCATCGGAAACACTCGAACTAGCAATTTCCGTTTCTGTCGCACCAGATTCTGTACTTTCATCAGTCGAGTCAGACTCAGTAACATCAGATTCAGTTGCATCTGTAGACCCAGATTCACTCGTAGGACCAGATTCGGTAGTAATATCAGATTCTGTGGGATCTGATTCACTTGAAGGTCCTGACTCACTTGTTTCAGATTCACTTGTAGCATCCGACTCACTAGTTGGACCCGATTCACTAGTAGTCAAAGTTTCGCCCGTGCCTTCTGATAATGTACTATCCGTAGCTTCCGATTCAGTACTTGAATACAAATCTGTCGACGATTCGGTCGTTAAATCTGTTATGTCTATCTCTCCAGAACCAGTTATGTCTGAAAAAATAAGGCAAATTATGTTTTATGCATAATTATGTTTAATGTATTATATAATTATATTTATTGTATTCAAGATAATAAATTTCTACCTCCTGATCCCGATTCTGTTTCCATAAACGAAGCAAAGCCAGAACCTTCTGCAAATAAAAATATAAACAATATGAATTTGCTATGTTTATTGGTTCAAAATACTTAATAACTGTGATGTGAATATCTATCTCACCGTAAGTAGAGGGAGAGTCGCTAAACATCATATCATCGATCTGAAAAGTAAAAGAGTTTGTAAATATGTTGTCTGTTGGAAAATGATAGTCATATTTAATTTTGCAAGTGGAGTAGTTATGTTATCTTTTATTTATTCAAGACCCTTCATATTTTAGATCAAATCAAGTTTTTATTGTTGAAGTTTTTATTGGTAAATGAGATCTTTTTACAATACTAGCTGTTGCCCAGGGCTCCGCTCCCATGGGAATCCCGAGATAAAATATAGCCTTTCAGTTTTTACAGGGCCTAAGCAATCTCCATTCTAAATTTCAGCCAAATCAGTTCAGCCGTTTTCCTGTGAAGGAGTAACCAACATACACACTCACAAACTTTCGCATTTATAATATTAGTGTGATTGCTAATACCACTATGTCATGTCCTTGATTAGACAGAATTTGTAATCAGGTTAGTTTGAATATATTACATTTTGGGAAATTGCTTACCATTGTCACCATAATCTAATAGAAATAACAAAAGTATACATTTGTGGGTACATACCCACAAATTTTAAAACATCATGTCAATTGTAATTATTCAAAATTATCATCGAAAATTCATCAATGGAATATATTTCTTTAATCAATAATATGTTTACGTACCGTTGAGAGGGACTCCTCTGCTCCTTCTTCTTCGTAACTTTCTTCTTCCTCACTTTCTCCCTCGCCTTCCTCTTCCATACAATCCTCATCTTCATCTTCGTATTCGTCCATTATTGCTGTTGATTTGGAATCCACAGGCAAAACTTCATCTGTAAATATATTTAATTTAGCTAGAGGAAATTCTTTAGTCCTATGTTTCATATGAACAAAATTTGACGTACCTTCATTGCAAGGTCCAGTGTTGCAGGCCATGGTGGAATCTGGCATGGTGTGATAGTCGCAAGTGCTCACTTCTTTATTCTCCCTTAGACACATGACTTTTCGATGTAGCTCGCCACCTCCGCATTCCTTATCGCACTGTACAATAAAAAGAAACTAATCAGGATCGATAGAGAAACCTTTCATTCTAGCAAGTCTATTAAATTTGCAGTAAGCGTATATTCATGTAAGAAATACCTAAATATAATCAAAATGATTTTTTTGATGTAATTATACTTTTACAATATTCATCATACTTAATTTACCTTAAAAACGACAGTAAAAAAAATATAAAATATAATTAACAATTGAAGTAAATAGGGGACAAATTTATTTTTGTGGCTTCGAAAATTAAGAAAGTTAAATTAAAAAAATTAAGTAAGAAAGTGTTAAGATTCATCCATCTAAAGCTTACTATTCACTTCAGTCACAAAAATTTCATAGCAGAACCATGTGGTCCCATTGCCTAATAAAAAGATTTAGTTCCTCTTATTGCCAATAGTTGGCGCTACAAGAATTGAAAAAAAATCGAATTTTGTTGAGATCCCGCTTGTTTTTGACGAAAAAAGAGTGTGAATTATTAAAACGTGATTTTTTCAAGTATCGTCATCCTATCACAAACTGTATAAGTGCTTTATTTATTAAATTATCGGAGTTAGAATCTCAGTTTCACAAGTGATCGATAGATGGCGTTAGTAAGTCTCAGTATGGGGAGACTACATTGGTACACTAAAAATAGGCGCGCTTCTTTGTATGGCGGTTGAATATCTGTGCTAGTATAGCATTCTATAATCTGTGGCAGAACATAGCTTCCGTTACATTACTCTATCACATCGCGAATTTTTGCATATCATATCATACCGAGTATATACCAAGAAAATATTTTGGTTTAAATAGCGTCGTTTCCCCCTGTTTCAGACAACTCTACTGGTTTTAGGGTTCCGTAGCCAATGACAAAATCGGAACCCTTATAGATTCGATATGTCCATCTGTCCGTATGTCACAGTCATTTTATTCGGAGACTATGCGTGCTATAAGTTTGAAATTTGGAAGGTAGGTGTATTCAATGAACCACTACCAAATTGTGCGGTTAGGTTTAAAAAATAAAATTATTAAGCGTACATAGTCTTGTGTGGTATCGTTGGATAGATTTCCTATAGGCAGAGCTGGAAGGAATTTTTATCTATATGTAGCTACTGGGGGGGAATACTTTTCCACAAGATTTATTGATTGTCAATACTTACGGCAGTCCAAGGTCCAGAAAACCATTTAGCGGGGCACTTCTCCTTCGGGACCTCGCAGGGCTTGGTGTCGTTGTACTTGGGCAGGTGCTCGCACTCGCTGTCGTTCACCTTCACGACGGAGTCCTTCTCAAACAGGCCACAGAACACCTTACGCGACTGAACACCTTTGCCGCAGTCTGTTGAGCACTAGATGAAGAGAAATAAAATTAAAAACACGATGAACTATACAATGAAATATTGGACGAGAATTAGGAAAGAACCACTCGTTAGTTTTTATCCTAGCTGTATGCGTCCCTGCTGGGCAAAAGCCTCCCCTCTTTTCTTCCATGCGTCCCTGTCTTATGCCGCTTCTTTCCAATCCTTTTCGAAGACCCTTAAGTCATCTGACCATCAATCGGACTCTTTAAGTTAACAATAAGACAACTTTCATGGACGACGATTTTGAACTGAATACCAATATTATAACGTTGATTGTAACCAGCTATAATTATGTCGTAGTAGTGAATTGGTGGATTCATTTGGGGTTAAATCTGATTTCGTAGACAAATCCTCTTAAATGAAACAGTAGATTCTGGTGAAATACTTATAATCAACAGCCAAGAAATTCGTTTTTTCATAGAAGGTAAATGTTTTAACCCCTCAAAAAAATCATACTTTTCATGTAATAATTGAAGTTTATCTAACATCGTCAATATCGCAAATGTACCGTGGTATACGAAAAATTATAAATCTACGTGATCTTTGCGTCAACAAAGCCATAATATCGCGTCTTACTGCATCCATCTGTAATGTACAGGTTGAAGAATGATAAAATTAGTTGAAGTACAAAGGTTCCTTACGTTGCTCCACTGCGTGGCGTACCACTGCACCTCGCAGTCCGGCAGCTCGGCCTCGTCGCAGGCCTCCGCCAGCGCCGGCGCGGGGTGGTACGCGCAGAAGCTCGCGTTCACCACCTCTCTGTACTTCGTCGCGCATTCTGCCGATCTCGTCCGCACTTTTGAAAGGCAGCTGTCACACTGGAAAAGGATCACGAGTTTGGAAAAATGAAATTGAAAAACTCTTCTTGTCTGAGCTTGTTTCTCGATTGCATCATCAGCTTACGCTTCAGGTACGATATAAGTCAGGGTGCTGATTTGCCGGTACTGGTTATTACAATGGAGCGATTGCCGTCTGATCTTCCTAATCCTTTTATACAAGGAAACCAGACCAAACCAGAACATGATCATGAGAAACTCCTATTTAATAAAAGTATAGTAGATGATTATTGCAGATCCATCAGGTATTTTATTTCCCCTTTGAATATTTAGTACTTGCCTAGGATCATTTTAGTGTACTTAAATGACACAAGAGGTGCAGCCTGCTACCCTACTCCGCCTGAAGCTTCTCGTCATCCAACTCCTGGACTATACAGTCGGTATTCGTCTGCTATCTAACAAAGTTTACTAGACAATTCCCAAAAATCCACTACATACTGTATGATTTGCTGCAGTGGAGTTTGTGGCGCCGCTTCTTCTCCATTTGCGCTTTGGAAGTGGTGGTAAACTTAATTTAAGTAATGATTGACGTCAATAAGTGATAAGAATGTCATATATTGAAAATAAACAATTTGAATTGAATTTGAATTTACTATTTGATTTGTACTGACCCCAGACCACTCGGTTAGCACCCAGTCGACTCCATCGCACGGATGCAGCATGCAGCCCTGCTCTGCTGGAGGCTTCTCATCAGCGCACTCCTCGTCGCCCAACACCTGGACCCTGCCGTCCGTCCTCTGGTGACATACCACCAGTCTGCTCTGCTTGCCTTGACCGCAGAGCTTGTCACACTGAAAACAATCATTTATTGAGTGTAGGTTGTTCATGGTTGGATTTGTTTAGTTTTTTTTAATTAAGTTTAATGGACAGTCTAGTGGGGCACGTTGAAAAGTAGACACTTGCCACCTAAGGTATAAGGGTAAACTTTTCGTGATCTACTGTGAAAATCTTAAATGCTGAAGGTTGCTAGGTTTAATAAAATATGAGACTTGAGATTGTGTTCCTTGATCGTAAAAATGTAAAATTAATGTATTTTTTGTTTTTAGACTGACATTCTGGCATACCAACTCCCAAAGTTATCATAGCAACGGTTAATTTCCTTAGTCGTCATTTCCCTAATTCACCAGTTTACTCATTAGACAGTTTCGGTATTTGCCAATTTAATACGCGCAGTCATTATAGAAGACGCTGGTGACACTTGAGCGCAGTCTACTTATGAACTAGGAACTTTCACCATAGTTAGTATCTAGTAATGTTATTTTCTCTCTCCCCTTTGAACCAGATCGACAATGCAAGCATATTGGATTGAATTTGTTTTATTACTTGTTATAGAAGGGAACAATACAGTGTATGTCTTTTGCAAGTAATGTGAAGGATCACCATTAAAAGAAGACGTTAATAATGATAAGAATTCCGAATCAATAGTGTCTACATACCGGTTTCCAGGGTCCTGTGAACCAGGTGGGACAGCTGGCGTTTCCGTTGCACTCCTGGAACAGCTCGGGCTTGGGCCCCAGCAGGTCGAAGCACTCCTTATCGGCTACTATTGACGGAAACCTGAAATTTGCTCTAAAACATGGCTACTTGTTTATTTTATCAATGGTAGCAGCAGCAATTAAAGCTTTGGCACCAATCACCGACGACTCAATCAGCCTCATTTTATATTTATTAATATTTTTATACTTTTTTTTAAATTTGATATGTTTTAGTCTTTTGTTTTTCTGAAGACGCGACGCTTTTTCTGCGTCAACATTACGTCTGTGCCAAATTATGGTAAATGAAACGGAGAAATGAACAGGAAAGGCGATGAGAATGTTTTTCGTCTTTTTTTTTACTTTAGTAGGCAAACAGGCATACGGTCCACCAGATGGTAAGGGGTCACCGTAGCC
This sequence comes from Apomyelois bistriatella, assembly GCA_947044815.1. Taxonomy (NCBI): domain Eukaryota; kingdom Metazoa; phylum Arthropoda; class Insecta; order Lepidoptera; family Pyralidae; genus Apomyelois; species Apomyelois bistriatella. The sequence continues at coordinate 9,422,474 of OX345704.1, read as the reverse complement.
CAAGAACGCCTGCAATACCAGATTGAATTGCCGATCCTTGAAGTATGTTGTTGATAGAAATATCAATTTACATAAAATTTCATAACATTAAAAACTAGAGCTGTTTTTTTGATATATCAATTGACTTGTAACGAAATTGATTTCATTATCTTCATGACAATGATGTTTTGACGGCGATATACCATCCATGGTGTACAACGCTCGAAGACTTTATAGAAACAGAGCAATCAAGCAAAGCCCTAGTGTATATAACATAACTTACCCATTTGTAATGATCTTCTGACAGTGCACCTGGCGAGACCTGGAGCCTCCCTGGCCGCAGGGCTTCGAACAAGGACTCCAAGGGCCCGCCACCCATTGTGCCGGACAGGCGTCAGTATTACACGACTGGTTGGAAGGCGGTCGGATGGACTCTTCGCATAGAGCGTCGTCTACAATTTCCAGCTCTTCGCGTGAGCGACACGTTACGTTTCTTGTTTGGAAACCTAGGGGAGAATATGATATGCACTTTATTGGGGTAAAAAGCAGTGCCTTAAATAGCCTTTTCTTGGCGCTATTAGAGCTTCTATAACTGCGCCCTTGTTTTTTTTTACATAACATACATTTTCGCTCCCTGTGCGACCCTCTATAACTGCGAAATTTTTAAATTCTGCGCCCTCGCGAGCTTCTATAACTGACACAAAGTTCGCATATAGGTAGTATGTGTTGGGGATTAGAGGGTGCAACGGTAACTTATCAGGAGCGATACGAAAAAATAATAGTCTGGTCTGGCCATTCTTGCGCCCCTTAGAATCTACGCCTTATGCCTGGGTATCGGTGGCACTGCTCTATTTACGGCACTGGTAAAAAAGTTCTGAAATGGCCACCATTTACTGGTAAATGCAGCGTGGAACATTAATTATCAGATGGTCCGACAGTCACAGGAAGACGCTGGATGCGGGTGTTTAAATCGTTCACTATTAAAATCTAAGAGTAAGGCATTACTTAATGTCCAACAGTGATCGTCTAGTGGCTAAAATGACGAAGATGCAAATCCTTTAATAGATTGTTCAATAAAGTAGAGTGGAAATAGATCTAGTTAAACATATAAAACTTTACAGTGGAATATGGAAATAACAAATTTATACTAAAACTAGAGCTGCTATGTAAAATTGTAAGTAGTTATAAAATGACCGAAGAAAGATAGACAGACCTAATCCTTAATTTAACAGCATGGAAGATCACATGACTTGCAATGGAGATCGATACAAAATCGGTATTATTTAATGGGTTACCTCCTCCACAAGTGGCGCTACATGGCGTGAAGTCTTCATGCACCCAGTTGTACTGCTGGTCGGGTCTCGGCGCCAGCGCTGTTGGGATGCTGTACTCGTACTCGATTCCTACGTTCTCGTCTTGGAGTAAGAGCTGCAATTGACAGTTGGGGTAGACATTGAGATGTATAGGTACCTAGTTTGCAAACTACTATAAAATACCAGTGAGTAATTTTATGGATAAGTCTTTCTTGCTTTTTGTGTGTTTGACCTTTGTAAAAATTACTAAAAACGGCCACTTTAGACAGTTTTTGTAAAGGTTTCTTATAGCGGATAGTAGTACATTTCAATGATTTTCGAAGTTCTGATGTAAGTTAAGGCTAAGAATACTAGCAAAAAAGTTGCGCGAGAATTTCTGATAAGCTCACTTACAGGAAGAGAATTGTTTTTGGGGGGGATTGGCGCTAGTGGGACCGAAGGAGGAGCCTTGTGCAGCGTAATTCATCGTTACCAAGAATTAGTCTGATTCACGAATGAGTCGAGAAGATAATCTGCTGTTTCATTCCTTCAAACATTTCGATCTAGAATTACAAGGTTGTGTATTATTAGACATGTACTTGCAAGTCTTGCAACACGTGTGCTTAAAAATAGCTTACCACCAGCACAAGGGGTTCATCAATAGGTCCCGAACTCCTCAGCCGGTCAGGGGCAGGCAGGCCCTGCTGGTTCCTCTCGTAGTACCAGGTGGCTCCAGCGATGGGCATGCTCCTCGGGAAGTCGATGTGGTAGTCGCCGTTCAGGTAGAATGTACCATTCTTCGAAGATAGCTGCGATCTAAGAGCTGGAACCATGAATGAGATTGTTATTTTTTCTTCCAGTGTGTTAGGATTTTTTCAATAAAAAAAAGTCTTTTTTATAGCTGAAGACATCACGTGACCCATCTAAAGATAACCAATATGGGTGATACTTGAGGTTATCCATGGTCTTTCAAGTCACATCAATATAACAAAACGGTTTAATAATACCATATATATTATTAGCCTTATCGAGCTTTATGAATTGAAAAAACCTATAATTAAATTTCTTTCATACAACTTCAGCATAACTTTTCAAGTATCTTAGTTGACGGACAGAAAAATCCTCTAAAGTTACTCTATGGCGGAGATCTTTCAACTAGCAATGGAATTTTGATGACGTTGATAAAATCCATAATGTAAATAATAATGATTTAATAAATTAATGTCCATGTCATCAGTACCATACTAGGTATGAGATTTTATAAACGCAGACGTTAGGATTTTCTATATGTCTTACTATCCGCCAGGGGCGCCGCACAGGTTTGTCATGCAAAATCGGTAACGCAGTCACTAGCGTCTGCGTTTATAAAATCTCATACTAGGGGTACAGAAGTGTGTAAAAATCGTTAACTTACCGAGGTAGTTGCTAGAGTCTTTAGTTTCTGTGATGTAGATACTAGTTGCCCCCTTTGGTATGATCATCATGTCGTTGTATCCTGACAAAATAATAATGTTTGTTAGCATTCAGCTGGAATTGCATCCGAGAAAGCGCAGAGATGAAAGTATTTTTAATTTAGTGAAAGGCCTTTACAGCTCTTTCATAGTCGGCTATACCATGAGTATGAAATCTAATTTGTACCTACCCTTACATTTTGTTCTTGTCGACATTCTTTAACGTTTTGAAGTTGTGGCTTTGGCTAAGCCCTTTGATCTTCTCAGCTTAACTAGTATTTAATATTTATTTACCTACTCCATTTCTATCATCCGTCGTATCAAGTTATATTTTGGTATTTACCTTGCCTAAGGTCCTGTGAGTCGAGTAAACCTTTGATCGTGTGGCAGTTCTCTCCATTGCCGCGGCAGTTCAGACATTTGTCTTCTTTCGCCGTTGAGCCCAGCATCCTGTCGCAGCCCACTGGCTATAAATTAAAAAAAAAACGTAAAAAAAATAGAAATAAAAAAATAAGTTTTAAAACAGTGTTGGAATAATGAGAAGGATAATACTCATCTAGCTTATTAGCAAGATACCCATTTTAGATTTTGCTGTAAATCATCAAAAACAAAAGAAATAACTAAACTAGAAGGAGCATGAGCCACTCCTTGTAGAGTTAAATTAAATTCAAACCCATTTTATATCTTCAGGTATGGATTATTTGTAGTCGAATTATTTTATTAAATAATTATTGTGTAGAATTAGTGAGGGTACCTGGCACTTGCCGTCCACGCAGACATCAAAAGACTCCTCGTTGCAGAGCGTGCCGTCCACCACCTTTTCCCGGTGGCGGTAGTAGAAGCGCTCCCCTTGAGGCATGCAGTTCAGCTCGCAGGGGTTGGGACCCCGTGTATAGGGGACCCATCTGTACAGAGTGTAATAATATATAGATACATTCTTGCCTGGTTTGTAACTTTAATAATGCTGTCATGTCATGCTACATAGTTAAATCTTATAGCATTAAACGAACCGGAAACGCCAAGCGCACATTTCGGCGGGGTAAGGTGAGGTGAACATACACAATAAGTATTTACACTAATACATTTGAACACAAGCAAAAAATACACGCACACAAGTACAAACACAATGACCGGAGCGGTCTCAAAATTTTGGCAGAGTGGGGTCGCCTCTAAGTCATCACTCCTGTGCCCCTAGTATGAGTTTTTCTTAACGCAGACGCTAGCGACTGCGTTAGCGATTTAGTATGGCAAACCTTTACAGCGCCTCTGGCGGATAGTTAGGCAACTAAGAAATTCCATACAAAATTCTAACGCAGTCGCTAGCGTCTGCGTTAAGAAAAACTCATACTAGGGGCACTGTTAGTATGTTCTAAGACTAACTAGTGCCACGAAGCTTTAACTCAGACTTCAAGAAGACAAAACATCCGATCGCATTTTTTACACGATTAATAAGTAAACACTTACAGCCCTATTTATAATGGGCACTTAGTCATCTTAGCCTATAATGGACCACCTTGAGGGTAATCACTCGCTCGGTGCCTACTTCGCCACATCACAGAGTAACTAAGCTGGTTGCTACCACCAAGTACATTCATTGATACAAGCGCTGCTTTTTGGCAGCAGAAATACTCTTGCAGAATCTTAATCGCTTGCAGACCTTTGTACAACTGTCTCACTGTGTAAATGATACTGACTAGTCATAAAACACAACCTAAAAGAAATTAAATTATTATGTATACACTAACTTGTACTTGATTCCCCTGAATGCTGGTGAGGAGACGTTGTCGAAATGCGAGCACTGCTCTGCTCGGAAGTCTCCGGAGCCTTCTGGACAATCCTGTGTCTGACAGGAGAAGTACTTGGTGTCTCCGCCCGTACACCGCGGCCGGCCATCTTGCCTGAAAGAAAGAAAGTCATTACAAGTGCTGTTTTTATGTGAACAGTGGTAGGTAGCAGTTATTTCATTCACGAGGTTCTATATTATCTGGTTAATTTTTAAATAAATATTTATGTATGTATATGTATTTATGTATGTTTATTGTTTATTTCATTCTCAGTTTATTATATTATTTATTTCATATTTGTTTCTGTACCGCCTACCCCATTTTTTCCACGTTGTTCCTATCCACCCTTAAGATGGCTGGAAGTAATTGCATTAGCGATAAGTCCGCCTTTGTACACATTGTCTGTATTTGTATCAACATATATAATTTGTATGTTAATGGTACAATAAAGAGTATATCTATATATCTATGTTATCAGAATCTCCTCCGTGCTTCGGAAGACGCGATAATGGTGGCAGTTGCCAAGCTAAGTTAGATTCCTCCTGACAGCTTGAAAACATACCACTTCTAACACATTGTACAGTGGCTTCTAAAACATTCTGTACAAACACACTTGATATGAAAGTAAGTGCACATTAGTAGTCCTAGACCTGTTGAAGTCAGATAAGAAGATAAATTTGCATGTAAATTTATTATTATATTTTCGCAGATATATTATCATGGAGAGGAAGAAAGAAGCATCGCGTGCTAGCGGTGTAAAAGCGGTTTGGCGCGTAGAAAACAGTAGATAGCTAACGCTAAGGTTTTTACCTGTTTGTACATTACAAATAGGTTCAGAACGCACCCGATTTCGAGGCATATCCTTTTTTGGCTCGCGACTCCGCCTCCGCAGGTCCTGGAGCAAGGGCTTACTTCGCCCCATTCGCCCCAGCCGCCTCCCCCCTCCCCTCCCGGGATGATATACGATGCTGAGAGGTAGAGTCCGGCCCCTTGTCGTCTGTGTCTACTTCTGTGGCCATTTACCTGAAAAATAAAAAATAGTTTGAAAATAAATAGGAGAATAAAAGCTTCTTATAAATTTAGTATTTGTTTCGTACCGTCTTTGGATTAGTATGATTTTTTAAACATAAAAAAGACAACTGCCTACCAATTTGAAAAATAAGATGTGTTAAATTTTTTGCGATTTTGGTAATGGTTGAAAAATTAAAAACTATCAAAAATACTTAGGTACCTAATTTAAAGATTTATCCATCTTAATAACTATTTAAAAAAAAAATCAGTATATAGGTATAATGCTCATTTTCCTGGGCCTTACCTATACGGCCATCGTAGATGACGAAATTTAAAATTATTTCTATCATTGCGCAAGAAAACTTCAAATGTTAATATTTTGACACGACTTTCTTTAACGATGCGCCGCGGGAACACGGCCGTCAGTAAATGTTATTACAATAAACATCTTGTATGCGCGCGCGCATCAGTGTCCGGAGTGTTGCAACTGCAATGTGATGGGAAAGTGTTTGGAATTATTTATTAATAAAATATTTATCATGCTTAGTCTCCCTTTTTGCTATTTCTTAATAAAAATAGTAGTACCTACCGAGGATAAGTTAAAGGCCTAAAATCAGTCTGCTAAACTTAACTATCTAAATAGGAAACCACGAACTCTGGGTGTAACAAAAATTAAAATGCACTTGGAATAATTTACTTAGAAAACGAATGATAACATTTCTCATTTTCATTTCAACCCCACTTTTTCGCGCCAATTTTCTTATTTCCTTCTTTGAAAATATTTTTTTTATAAGTGGTAAGTATCGACAATGATGAATGCTCATAAATCAGATTGAATATTATCATATTTCTTCGTTTTCATTTTTTTTCTATCTAAGTGGCCAGTAACAGTATAGATTATGTTTTTCAAATTGGAACAGATAAAGGTAGGTATTTGTAGGTGTGATATGTTAGAGGCATAGATTAAAAAAAATCTTGCGTCAGAGAGACCGCGCGCGGATTCGAACTTCTTTGGTTAGAGGTATCTTGAATAACCGAAATATGGGTCGAAGTATCCACGTAAACCAAATAGATATTTTGTGCCTTTTTGTTTGCTTAAGGCTAGCGAAAGATAGACAGCTGGAAAAGACAAGAGCACGGCTATAAAATTTTATATAGGTAGATAGATTCTTTTTTGAATTTCAAACTTTATGTGCGAGGTCAGATAATGTAAATTTCTCACTGAATGACTCCGAATTATTTAAAATAGCAAATGACTTCAGCTTCAGATCGAGTTAGTCAGTCACGCTTCCCAAAATAGTGCTCTGGAGATGACTCTTCACGTTTGCTAGAGACATGGTGTTAACGCACCCATCAATTGTACCACATTGATTAGATTTATGTCGTTCACATGCTTTTCTATTAGTTAGTACTGTAAAGATAGGGCTGCCACTATATATATATACATACATACAATTAAATGTGAAAATATTTTTTTTGTAAGGATTTTTACACGATTTCATTCAAAGTAATGTCGACGTCAAGCAGGTGTTTGGGACTGGTGGCCTACTACCATCTCTTAAAATCATGCAAGATCCAGTGAGTAAGCGGGACAGTGCAATACATGATGTAAGGCGACATCTCCCTTACTCACTGGATCTTGCATGGTTTTTAGAGATGGTGGTATAAGGCACCTGGTCAGACATCATTTCAGCCGCAGGCTGTCCACTGCTGAACATAGGCCTCCCCCAAGGATTTCCAAAATGACCGGTTGTAAGCAAGAAGATTGATGATGATGGCTCTTGGTAATTTTGCTTATATGACAAAATTCTGTAGTTCGATCAAGTGGTAGATGGGTAAAATCCGTGGCAAAAATAGACTATATACGAATCTTAGGCTAACTGAGTAGCCGAAAGAGACTGAGGATATATATAGCTTTTCAAACGAGAAATCTAGACATACTTAATCAATTTAAAAAGGAAGGATTGAGATATACTTCAGTTTTTTTACATGATATTTTATACATTAGACTTAATCAACTGAACCAGATCGCTTATTATGGCTTCCACTTAATACACCTACTGAAATATCTAAATTCATGCGGTGCAGTCCCCGACAGCCCTAAAATACATTCCACGTGGAGTAATGACAAGCCGACAGCCTCACGCTGTGCTTTACCGGCGCCTCATCTGCTAGACCAGTATGTATTGCGCTACTCAAGTTAATATGAAGCAATAACTATAGGATAGAAATAGAAAGTCATCTAAGAGCAATTACAGCTTATTACTCGGTGTTTTAGAGCAACGGGCCGGACGAAGAAGTAGGATGAGACTTCTAATATCAGATGGACCGATGACTTGGTCAAAGTTACCGGAAGGAGCCGAGGGGAAAGGTGTGCATTGCTAGATTCCTACACTCTGGTAAGGATAGGCTAAAAAAGAAGATAGAGCAACGAAGAACCTCAGACTAATGGGAGGTCGAGGCCAAGTTGCATTAAGCTCGGTCCAGTTTAGCTTATTCTTTTTAGTTCCTTATTAAGTAAATATGACTTGGGACCTCAACCCCCGTCAAATCAGGTCCTGTGTAAATGTCAATATTCATACAAATAAATAATCATAATTGATCGCCATGATCAGCACTGCCATTAATAAAACATACATTGATTTGGAGCATAACATAAATTGATAAAATTGATTGGCATTGATTTAAATACTGATAAGAATTGCGCGGGCGCCGCCACGGTCAGTGTCAAGGCTGAAGGCAAACGACCTCGTTTCGGCGGGACAACATTTCTTCTTTCGAGTAGGTCGTAAAAATTCAAAGAATAATGAACAATGCCTTTAGGCAGCTTGAAAATTCCTAAGAATAAGAAAGATAAATTTAAATGATAGAGGAATTGGCATATATTATTTTCTGAATGGACTAGCTTTGATTTTAAGACCCCTGAAAATAAGAATATAGACGTGAAAATATTTTCTCAATTGTTTATTATAGACAAATAGTTGATTCGTGTGTCAGCCATCTAGTTCGCGTAGTGTATAGTCACATGCGGCGTAACTTTTACAGCTGGAACTTCCCTCCACCTCCCATGGCTCTACCAACCTCTCGGTTATACGAGCCGAATCTCGGGAGAGTGCGCTGTACTAGCATTTCGCATCTCTTTCCAGTCGCACCTGCTTGATCTCCCTACAAGTTCTCTATAGTGTCGCCTATCTATGCAATCAGCTGCAATCATTACAGCTGGAACTACCTAAATATTTGGACCCATGGGCTTAATGTTTTAAAGTTTGTTAAGTTTTGTTTATAAATATTATATATCGATGCTGAGTGCACCCTGGGCTAGAAACTGTTCTTAAAATAAAGATGTAATTGGAAAATTTATGCTTAAATTAGACTACAATATATTTTTACCTAATTTATTAATGTAAATAAGTACTTAAGGTTACTTACATTGTGTGTATAGTGATGCCTTGATGCCGTCCATGTGATACAATTACTTAAAACGATTACTGCTAGAAGCAGTGATCTGAAACAAAAAAAAACATTATTAAACTTGGGTTAAACCTAGACAAAAGAGTTTTTCGTTATTTTCCAAATACGTCTTCGACGAATTAAGAACCTTTTCCTTTTTTGTAGTAGGTTGAAAATAATAATTAATGACCGTGTTTAGTGATAAGACAACCTACCAGGTATCCATCCGACCTAATAAAGGATGCAGAAAACTTACTACCAAGCTACTTCCAATCTTTTGATGAAGAGATCTGTGGGATAGGAACGAACCTAATCTGAATAAAATCGATGATTATTTAGATGATATGAATAAACAAAAAGAAAAAAATAAAAGGGGATTTTTTATGCAAAATAACTTTAGGTTTGAAGTAACGTTACGATAAGTGATTTTTGTTATAATTAATAGAATTTTAAATATTAAGTATTTGAACGAAAATGCCTAAACAAATCAAAAACTAATTAATATTATTCCCAAGCAACCAACAGTCATATCATTTTTATCTTAACGCAGTCATCTTAACACTTTGAAATCAAATTACAAGGCGTAATAGCATGTAAATAGAAGTTAATAGACGCGAGTATCAGAATATGTCATTTATCAAACACAAAACGTCGATAAGAGTCGATAAAGGACTCACGAAGTAACTGTAAAGCTCGGGAACTTGATAACATCTCTATTAGCCGGTTTAAAGGATAGGAGAAGAGCGGGCGTTAGGTACTTTAAGTTGTAAAATTGGGTTTATTCACTCTGATCGCGCGGTTAGTTGCAAGTGGAATATAATATCGCTCCCTAACCCATTCTGTCTGATTCTATATATATATACATACATATATCAGGTTCACCTTAAATTCACTCTTCTGAATTCTTATATGAGTATCAATAAACGATTTACCCAAAAATATATGTAGAGACGAAATACTTATAAACAAATATAGAGATGTTAGGTTAGGTACTTGGGTTCCAATTGTAACCAGTGATATTTATTGTCAAATCTATATGTTTATAAAAATATTAAACATTACCTAAAGTTACTGTAACTGGTGATGACTATCTTTATTCAAATAAAATATATTCAATTTGAAAAAAAAGGATCCATACTCTATCATTTAAGAACCTTGGTCTACTCACTGGAGTTCCGACAAGAGCACAGTTCTTAAATGATAGACTATTCCAAGGTTTTCTATATTTTGCCATACAAAATGCACTAATAAAAATCTTAACTAGTTCCGTTTCTCTTTTGAATTTGGACCTCAGCAGCATCCTTCGAGACAATCCCACGGGAGACCGTCTCATTTACAATGGGAATGAAAGGAGAAAGAGTTAATTATAGTCCATGACTGTACAAAGTAGGCAGTCAGCCTGAGCTTCGAGCTTTTACGCCTCCTAATCGCCATAGAAAAACACTATGACAGACGTCAGTTAATTTACGGGTGGGAAAAACTAGATGGGGGTTTTTGGAAAACTATAATGCCGAGAGGTTGTTTGTTAAACGTGCAAATCTCTAAAAATTTGAAAAAATCTTTGCGGATTTTAAACTGAATCCTTGGGAATGGTTTCAATATTGACGGTTGAAACTTCAATACAGCACAGTTAGGTATATATTAGTGTTTATACCTTATTGTCAATGCAAGCCCCGCAATATAACTAGAAATTAAATTAGAGTATTTGCGGCGCTTTATTGTTTTCTTCAATTTAAACCGATTTTCCCGTATATCTTTATGCTATTTCTTATAACATGTAAATCAGCAAGCTCAACCCTCTATATAAGTACAGTCTAACTCCATTTGTAATCACATTTAATATGCAAACTAACGGATGTGAGTCATATGTCTTATGAATATTACAAAAGACATGAGTCTCAAACTCCTGAAAATCGAGGTCAGTCCAGGCTTCCGTCCGTCTGGAAAGGACCTAGGTCCTAATCAGACCCAAGGCTGTATCACAAACTAGTGTTTGAATAGACCAAACGTGTGAGCTGAATATAAAATTCGTTTTCGATGATAATGTCAACTAAATAATAGCTGCTAATGAGGTCCATTACAAAATGTTTAGCCTGTATGCAGATTGTAATTGGTCTCATCAAGCTTAGTTTGTGACAATATGACACTTGCCACTGTGCTTGATGCCTTGTCGAGCCTCATTAACATTTTGAAGTTGCTTCGTTTGGTCAATTCATAATCAAATTCAAACTTAGGAGTACTATATATTTTTATTCATTTTTCAAACTAACCGCTAGTGTAACACAGTAAGCAAGCAATATTCCTTTGTCATTGAAATTCATATTAATAATAATATGATAAAATTTATATTTTAAGCATATTCCTAATTAGGTAAGTAGATATAACTAAAATTTAAATTGTACTCTTGTAGGTGAAGTTGCTTTCAAGTGCATCTGTACTGTACATAGCCTAATATACCCGACTCTCAATTTTTACTTTACTGTTCTATGTAACACCTCTTAATTATACTTAAAAAAATTATATCTTTCTCGCTTCAATGGTCAAAATTAATTTATAAGTACATTATTTATTTAGTGAATCGCATGATTTTTTAAATTTATAAAGAAAGTAAACTATTTTTATTATGAGAATTATAAAAGGCATGTTCCTTCTGCACTATAAAACTACTAAATATTTTAAAACGGTAACAGGATTGAAATAGAATTCTGCGCAAGCGCAGCGAAAGCTCAAACTAGTCAGTATAAAAGAAGTCGTTAACGTAAATGCGAATATTATTTCTGTAAACATTTGTCTAGCATTTGAGGCTCAAAGGGAGCCGTAAAGTTGCAAATAAACAGACGCACACGTTCCTTGGGAGCAATGACACGCCGGACTTTTCATATTCGTATTACGTAATATAAAACCTGAGAGGTTTAATTAAGAGGTTAAAAAATTAATCCACTCTCTTTTATTCCATAGATGTCAAAGAAGCGAACAAGAGATCATCAATATATAGGTCTACATTTCTTTGAACTTTCATTATCTTCGTCCGACTTATATCCTTGATGTGTATGACGTCAGGTAGACTGTCTGTCTTAAAATGAATGGCAGGTGGTAAATACATCAAAATTTAAAAAAATAATAACAGGACTCCACTTTACATACATATACATATCATCATGTCTGCCTCCCTCAGGCAGGGATAGTCTGAAACTAGAGATTTCCATTGGCTACGATCCTTCCTCCATTCTTCACTCATCACTCTCCTTAATATGATTTTAAAGGATAGGAAAAGAATTAAGAACACAATAAAGACCAAGGACGACACAGTTAACGGTTACTTGCGCATTTTATACCCACTTTTAATAAATTGTCTATTTGTTTGTATTAGAGAAAGTCAGAAGCTAAAGAACCGCGGTTACAATGTTAGAAGAAAAGGGTTAGGTAATTCTGCGTCACTTATTACTTTGAAGTGCGCAAGACAAAATGTTTTGAGTTTGTTCATACGATTCTCGTAAATCTCAGTTTACCTAGTCCAGTGTTTACATAACCACAAAGTAAATACATGGAAATAGAATTTAAAAAATAATTTAACGGTTTCAGACTTTACATTCAGAAGTTTTATTTTATTGCCTCAAATATCCCACTGCTGGGCAAAGGCCTCCCCTTTTGTCTTATACTCATTTTTACTGTTTTCCGATTCACAAATTTCCATTTCAACGGTCTGTCAGTCTTAGTGTGATTAAGGAAAAAGTACATTGAAATTAAAAAACCAATTAAATTCTTACTTTAACTGACTAGGTCAAGTTAATAATTAAAATCCAGCATCCCAAACCTTCAGGAGACCATGCACCACAAATAGCCGTCAATGGCGTGAACTTGGTGCAGCAGGATGGGAACCCGACACCCCGGTAATGGCGCTTCCCTTCCGCCTGCGCCTGCGCTGCTGTCAATTAGCCGACGGCATGTATTTCCATTGAACTGGCTTGTTGTTTTATGGATACATTCGTTAAGGACGGCAATCCCACGGGACCTGTCGTTGTGCGGCTGATGGTGATCCAGGAATGTAAGGTTTTAGATGTAAAACTAAAGAGAGGTTATTGGTAATTTTCTACTTTAAGTCAAGCAGTACTCATCCAGAGATTAATTTTAAGGGAGTAGAGCTATGCTGACATTTTTAACCTGTAATATTTGGGTTCAACCCTGTATAATTACTGGATATATTTTAAGTCCTTAAACTTTATATTTATATCTTTAGGCCGTACTATTTGCTAAATTAATAAATGTTATGGCTGCTGCGCTTATCAAACAAGAAAACAATAAATTTTTAATAAAGGATTCAAATAAAAATAATCCTGTTAATAACAAAACACAAGACTACGAGACTTATATAAAGACATCTTTTATAGCAGAGCAAGAGTAATTTTTGAAACTAGTAAAGACCGTTCCTCTCTTAATTAATTTCAGTCATTAGACAACCCAAGCTTAAGCCTAGCTCAAACCTATGCATGCATTTTTCTATGACAACATTATGACACTAGCTATAATAATAGCCTATCATAAATTTCATCGCCCAACGCTGCCCACTGAATATTAACACATTGAATTTGTATCAGAAACAATACACCCTATTGTTGTTATAAGTAAGTGTCTTTTGACTGATGTTAAATTGTGTTAATGTTTGTATGCTCAGGGTGTTTCTGTTATTGGTTGTCGTTAATGCAGTTTGGCTTCTGAATTTGCATTCATGTAAGTACCTACTTAATTTTTCGTTATTTACTACCACTTCTACAGAGAAACAATGTAATAGAATAGTTTTATCAATTTGCTCTTACTTAGAAAATGAATCAGATGATCAATCTTGCGTTTTGAATATTACGTGTATTTTTAAATCTACGTCTCATCTATTCTTCATTTCAGCCTTTTCCGACCAAAAAATTGGTGTAGCCCTTTTTTAGACTTAACCTTTCTTTGATCTTTTTGATGTCATCTTTCCATAGCATTTGAGGTCTTTCTCTGACACGTTTTTGACCGTATGGTCTCCATTTAAAAAGCTGCTGGCACACACTTAAGTATTTCCTGCAATATATGAGTATGTCACTGATTTCAAAAAGAGCTCTTGGGTCTATATCCTTACTGTAGTGACTATTAGCTACTCTGTGGTCTATGAATGGTTTACTAATTCGGTTGTCTATTTGATGACAATAAATTATGCAAACTAAGTAATGGCCATGCATTCCACACGCGACACTTCCGATAACTGCTTTGCAAAAACAATGGCGGTTTATGTAGAAAGACGAGTAGCTGCGGCCACGTCTTAGGGTTCTGAAATTCTAAAGGAAAGTTCCGTAGTTATAAAATTTGTTTAGGAAAAATATTTCTAAGATTCAGGTAAAATTTTATCTACCAACAAATTGTTGTTTCTCCAGATTGTTGCTGAAACAAACCCAATTTGTCGGTAAGTACGTAGATTTAGTCCTATAGACATACTTTTCAAAATTATTTGTATGTATGTTTGATCTTAAATATACCTAATGTAAATACCAAATATTAGAAAAAAAAAAAATTGAAATTCTTGAACATAAAATGTACTTATTCGGTGGTAAATTGTCCGAATATTAATATTCAAATATTCTTATCATGTTGTTATGGTGACTGACAGGGGCCGGGCCGCCCGCGTCGCGTCGCCATCGCGTCTGCGTGGAATAGTTTAGCGCATGCGCTAAAAATAAGCGTAGGTATCGCCAATCGCCATCCGTTGTTACCTTGTTGTAACCGCATTTTTTATTTTAAATCTGTTGTATGTCATTAAATACATTGATTGACGTAAAACACAACCGCCGCCGGTCTTTGTTGTTACCACATTAAACGAATCTAACAGTATTTAGGAATAACGATAATATAAAAAAGAAAAACAATTATAAGGAGATACTTACCTATGTTTACAGGGTTATGATTATCTATAGAGGTTAGAGAATAGCTGACCGATTGGATTAAAATATTAGTAGACGATAACAACCCAAGGAAGCTTTTAAAGGTGAGAAAATATAAATTGCTAGAAAAATAGTAAACAGACACAAGAAGTTCGTGTGTTCGTAAATAAGAAATAAAATATAAATGTTATCGTAGAGTAGGTACAGTATATGAGTATACATATACTGAGGTAATCACAAAGAAATAAAGGATAATCTTCTAAATAGCACCAAAATTTTTCTTTACTTTGAATGTAAACTTTGAACTTATATACAGGGGCAGATACTACAGTTAAAGTATCAAATGTAGAGTAAAAAGAGTACTATATATCCATGTGAACCATGTCCGAAGAAATTAAAGGCAATTGCTCATAACGAAACTGTGACAGCAAATTAATTCCAATCAAATGTTGAAGATAATACAATCATTTTTGGTCCAAAGCAATTACGAGATCTCAGACCTCTGTCTCTTGGTTCATTAATCTCTTTTCCAAATAGGATGGTACTTAGAGATATTACGAAATGTTAAAAGCCAGTTTTAACACCTCTGTACCTAGGTAAGAGATTAATATCCACCATTATTTCAGAAAACAAGTTAAATGTATTAACTTATGCAACTTGCTTAAGTACAACATAAGGTATGAAGTTGATTAGGCTTTATGTCTGATGTTTCAGTTAACAGTGTTAGAAATGTCAAAATCGTCTAGATAAAATTTGTTTCTCTCCAAATGTATATTCGCTGCGCTTCATTTTTACAAAATGAATGGTGGCAATTATGCTCAAAGATCCCATCCATCGCTATATCAATCTATGTAACAATTATGGGTCAATGGTTTGATGATGAATAAAAAAAAATATTTAGGTATTATTATATTATGTTATCAATATTTTAAGCAAAACAACATAATAGAGATATAAGATAATATGGAATGATCGTTTAAAAATACATTAAATTGATTCATAAATACATAGGATATGAGATTATGTCATCAGATATCGTAGCCGACTCATGCGTCGCCAACGTCATTCTGCAGACATCATGTCACACGCGAAATCGTTTATGGACTAATGAATTCATTGCTATTGCCAAGGATATAACTCAAACAAATTGAAATTAAAATAATATTTAGTTAGATGAAGAGTTGCCTTTATTCCAAATCGCTGATTTTGTCATGCGAAGAGACTCGCCGCTCGTCACTCTCGTCATACAAGCTCGCCGATTTTGGGTACTTTTAATAACTCCCTTTTATAAGAGGTCTGAGATTTGGTCGCAGTATGTAATTTGATAAGATATTATTTGCACTCTTGGAGAAGCAAAAAATATTCAAAACCATTGAAGTAATGAGTACTACCGGAATCAAAACTAATGACGATGACGACCAATGAGCGGCTGACAGCTCGTCACAGCCCTGGGACAATGTTTAATCTTCCATCAAATTCGATTTAAATTGGCTGCCTAATGTAGAAAATTTTGTTTGACTGGAATAATACAAGCATGAATCCATATGCATTAAACAACTGCAATGGCAATAAAAAGAAATAAAAGTTGAAAGATTATGAGATCTAACTTATTTATAGCTACAGTTAGAATTAATTCGCTCCTTCCTTTTTCTTGCACGAATTGCAATAAAAATCTCAGATGATCCATAAAACATTATTTCCAAACTTTCACGAATTATTCTGAAGTTATATCTGTTCAATGAAAAGTTGTAAATCGATTCATACAAACTAAAAATCTAGGTCAGGAAATCGCCTACAAATCTCTTCCAGATTTACTCAATAAAATAAACACTGCAAGTAAGAATTTGGTGTTTGCCAAGATTGATGATTTGATGTACGTCCACGTTTGTAGGAACTGGGTTGAGCAAGTGTTTAGGTAGTGATTGATAGCACTTCTAGATTTTAGTTGTCTAGGTTGCTCTAGCGCCTACGATTTCGAGGTGAATGGCTTACATATTTTAAGACTTAATATGATATATACTATTAAAGGTTTTGATAGAATAGACGTTATAGTTCATTCATATGATTTAATATTAAAGTTTAATGAGCGAGCTGATAATAATAACGTAGGTCAACTTAAGCCTAATAGAAGAGCTTCTGATAGGATTCTATTATTAGGAAGATATATTGATTTGATCAAAAGAATATTCAAATGATATTTTACTAAGGTATGGTTTAAGAATCGAGAAGATAATTACACACAAATAACACAGTTTTCTGCATTTAATAAAAAGCTAAGGAGCGTTATATGAATTCGAAGCATTCGGCGAGTTTAATGAAGACCGTGCGTTTTACAACACGATTAAAATGTTTGATGTGCGTACGATTGGTAATTAGGCTCGGGTGCAATGAACCGTCGTCATTATTATGCGGTTCATCGGACATTTTACGACGGGTCTCCAGGTGGAGGAAGGAAGGAATGGTTTGGTTATATTAGTCATAATGTATATTGGTGATAGTTCGCCAAGATTCTAAGTTGTGATAAACTAGTCAAAAAGACTTTTGACCTCGTAGGCTCTCTTCTCTTAAACCACTTCTCTCCTCCTTTTAAACTTTGACAATTGTAGTAAATATTTAAATCACTACATAGTTAAAAACAAAGTCGCTTTCTCTGTCCCTATATCCCTTTGTATGGTTAAATCTTTAAAACTACGCAACGGATTTAGATGCGTTTTTTTTTTAATAAATAGAGTGATTCAAGAGAAAGGTTTTATGCCCATGCGAACCGGGGTGGGTCACTAGTAGTTAATATAATTATTGTAAGTTTTAAATTTTTAAACAAGAATTTTTGAAGATTGAAGAGCGCTAAAATAAGCAACGGTGATTGCAATTCAAGGAAAACCGATCGTGGGAATGTAGAATTGGAAAAAGTTAGACTATTCTTAGCACCTTTAGACCGCAACGCCTAATTAGCCAAAAAGACTAATCGTGGTCTAGATAGGTCACGGGTGGACAGTCTAGACTAACCGCGGTCAATCAATTAGTACCACGCCGTTTTACTTGGCTAACCCGGGCATCGAACCCGGGACCGGGAGCGCGTGATCTCACTGGAGGATTTATGGGTATAACGACCTAGGATTTAGAAGAATGATTACTAGATGTAAAGAAATATAGTGTATAGGAACCTATAGAAGCTACCTTATCAGTAGCTTATTTTCAAGGGCATTCAAATGAAAGTATGCATTCTTATGAGCTGTATGGGGCAAGATGTCAATTAGTCTTAAGGACATAGTCACAATATTACTTACCATTATGATCAATAGATTTTTTAAAAATTTAGCTTAATTTTGTTTCTCATCTTCAAGATTTCTTGATTGCATCATTAGGTTGTTGCTGCGTAGCCTAGTCTGCTTTCCTGGTTTTTTTTCTCCACTTCGTACGCTCATCCCAGGATTTCATTTCAAACTTTGCGCTCAACTGATATTTTAATAGATACGTAGATCTCAGGATCAATCAAAGATTAATAAATGTTTGTATGTGTATTGCATGACGTCATAATGGTTTGTTCTCGTGCTAAATAGCTTAAATGCAGATACAAAAGAACCGCCTTCGGTTTTGAGAACAATTCACAACATTTCATTTTTTTATAGGTACCTCAAATTGTTAACTATTTTGAAGTTTATGTTTTAATAATACCGTAAAAAAAAATTCGAGCATTTTTATCGCTTATTTATCGAAATATTCCCAAAAAACTTTGTGCAGTCTACATGGCGGATTAACGTCGTGTATACCTTTGCGCATTTACACAGTGTAATTAAAAAATTGAGGTGTCAAATGTCATTGTCAATTCAAATAAAGAGATAGTCTGTGGTTTGACCATTCCTTTCATCCTCCTCCTATCACCTTAGATCATGTACCTATAGATGTACAAATAGCATTGCGGCACATGAGACAGAAGATGGACTTTCCTATTTCGCCAACTCATTTTCGCAGGAAATGACAAATCGTAACTACATCTATATTATTTCTAAATCTATGTTATCACCACTACCAACCAAAAACAAAAACAAACAAACGTCAAACGTCAATCGTGACAATGTCAATTTCATTATTTTTATTTTTTTAACAAAGGTAATGGGTTTATTTATCCTCTAAAGCATTTTTTGAATTTACAAAACTTTAAAAATATTTTTCTATAACTTAGATCTAAAATATCACGAAAAGAAAAGATACGTGTTTCCTAGTTTTCAAAATACTATTTACTGAGCATAAGAAAACAAATAGAAAAAAAAATGAAATGTTGTCAATTGGTGGATTAGGCTTTTCAATTCTGTCTGACCATATAAGACCTAGTTCACAGAGACACCAATTAATTACAGCCCAAAATAACAATGCAAAAATTGGGACGGGGTCTAATCAGAAGACATACAAACTTTGTCTGCTCTTGTTAATAAATGACGGTATAATAAAGACGACTATGGTTATTCATTGCACCAGGACATATCAAAATTTTGACAGTTTTTTTAAATTTTTAATAAATTTATATTTTTTGTCAATCCCGTTTGTCATTTTTTTTTGTCAATGTAGCAAACATTTTTAAGTATTTAATAAATTTCATTTCGTTTCGTTTCATTTTATTTATCACCAAAGAATTTCGAATCGCGCGCGGTCTCAGGCAATTTTTTTTAAATCTATGGTTATTACATTATGTAAGTGTCTCTGGCTTTTCACGATCTACACTGAAAGTTCATCTTAATCCTGTTAATTAATATCATCGTGTCAAGCTCTGTAAATAGATTGTATGGGGGGAAGATAGAATATATGAAATAAAGGCGGTTTATGTCCAGCAGTGTAGTCATCTATATAATTTATAAAAAAGTCGTGCGTAATAAATATGTAACTACACAATTTATAACTCAAGAACGGCTGAACTGATTTCGCTGAAAATTGGTGGGGAGGTAGCACAGAACCAGTAGAAAGACATACGGTACCCGGAAAAAAACACTGTTCCCGCGGGGAATAACGGGGGCGTAGCCGCGTGCAAAAGCTAGTTGTAAAATAATAATGAGTTAATTATAAAACTAACGTCAGAAATTCCATGGTTCTTCCTTTCCGATGAGCGCATTTAACAGCAAAATCTGTGCATTTACTTAGTAGAATTTGTAATATTATTTCGAAATTTATTTCGCATTGAGGTCATTTCTATGCATCATGTAACGAGTCTCATTTCTAAAGCTTAGGTTTCAGGTTACGCATTGTCCTAACTCCGCCCACAGGCAGATCTATTTGGTCACATATGATTCATGCCGGTTCAATAAGCTTTTAAGAATGGTAAGGATCATACATTGTAGCGCACATTTATAAATTATTCTGATCAAGACTGAATCGGAGTCGTTTTTATATTTTGCGGTCTATAAGGTGGACTGTCAACATATAATGGTATAGTTAGCAAACATACGGCGACAAAATCGCAGACCTTTTGAAAAAGGGAGACAATAGGAACGAATACCCGAAATCGGCGAGCGTGTATGACGAGAGTGATGAGTGTGGAGGAAGCGAGAGGAATGTGTAAGGAGCATAGCCAATGAAAATAGTAAGTCTCTTCCTATCCCTACGGGAGACAGGCGTGATGATGTGTATGTATGTATGTGTGTTTAACAAAAAATACATATTAGCACAAGCTTTCTTTGTATAGGGCAAGGCATAGATTTAAAAAAAAAATTGCGTCACTTAAAATAGATATAACATATGACACTAAATGTATGGGAACCGGCCGCGCCGTTTGCGAAGGGTAAGGGCTGAGGTAAAGGAGGGTAGGAGGGGGGGTCCGTCACCAAATACACACATTATGGAATGAGTTCACAAACTATTCTTATTGCAAAATCAAACAAAAATGACTTTATGATACAGGATTAAGGCTTAGTACAAATGCACTGTATTTCCACTCCGACCGACTAAGCAGTCTGAGCCTTTTAGACCCAGGGGTCGTGAGAGCTTATTTAGTTGTTTCCAGTTTGGTTAGGACATTGCAGGCCTAATTCACCTGACTGTCTGATAATAAAGATGATTCTGTGCTTCGGAATGCACGTTAAGCCGTTGATCCCGGCTGCCATCTGGTAGTCGTTAAAGGAACCATTTTAAAGGCCGGAAGAGGCTTCCGACGAACTCTGACACCAGGGTGTACATGGTCGATTAACCGTCTCACCTACACAAAAAGATGATGAGTCTGAGCAGGAAATAATTAAATTTCTATGTTTATTCTCGAGCAATAGAAAAAAGTTCACATTCGTAAAAAAGTTCGAAGTGTACGTACGGTATTGCGTATACGTACATATATACATACGTTTGTAATGTTTGAGCGTAGGTTTTGTTCTGGTCTGGAGATAAAGATACCTTCTCGTTCTCAATACGACTTTTATTTACCAAGTACATACAATTTTTTTTTATAATTACTAATATATATAAATAAATAGGATACATAGGTCAGACGTCAATCGCTCCATTGAACCATGATTAATAGCGTATCCTGGGCTCTGAAACGTAAGCTGAAGATGCAACCGGGAAAAACACGCTAGAGCGAAGATATATAAATAAATATATAGTATATAATCATAATATAAAATAAGGCCGGGAAAGATGAGCGCACAGTTACTTTAGCCTATTTACGCTCGTGATACCACAGAATAGATAACAGTACTGATACCTGGAGTGTCACTAGCGTGATATTACTAGTAAGTACTATTATTTATTGTTAGGTTTGAATACATGATCTAATTAAATAGATAGACAGGAAAACGAAGCCATTTCATTATCGAATTTATTTATTATTTTACTTATAGATGAGTGTCCTTACAATAAAATTCTCTTTTGAAATTCTGACTGGAAAATTTGTATGCATTAATGCCCGATATATGTCTTCTCTATTAGTCACAGTTTACTTAAGTTCCATAAACTAGAGCAACATTATAAAATTAATTTTACTCGCTCTTTCAAATAACAGCACTGAATATGATAAACTGAACTAATCTTATTGAGCTGGTATCCATAGGTCCTCTAGGCTATGACCAAATGTTAAGTACCAAATCTGTTAATAGATTTGCAGTTATATCAGATAATTGCGTTGTTGCAGTCAGAGCAAGAATCTTGGAGCGCGGTAGTAGCACTGCAGCATATACATAAGCTTCAAATTTAGAATGTAATTAATGTGTAGTGTATAACCCAAAGGAAAACTAAAATATTTTGCAATTTCGGTCCAGTTTTCTAGATACACCAACTGCATAAATAACTTTGTAATCCCATATAAATATATAGGATAACAAAGTTACATTCGCAGTGAACGAACCAGTGTACCTGCATACTTATACTTCGCCCGCGTTATCAAGAGGCAATATGTATGTCGTAAAGTAGTTCTCTGTAATCTACAAAAAGAAATGAGATACCATCAAAAACAAATCTTATAAAAATTCCAAGTCTCGTTCTACCGTCAAAAGTTGTAAGATCCATGTAATACCAAGCCGGTTAATTTATTCAGTCTCTTCTTAAGTGGACCTCTTGTCTTCGATTATCACTACATAGTATAAAACAAATTCGCTTTCATATCCCTTTGTATGCTTAAATCTTTAAAACTACGCAACGGATTTAATGCGGTTTTTTTTTATAGATAGAGTGATTTAAGAGCAAGGTTATTATGCCCATGCAAAGCCGGGGCGGGTCGTTTGTTGCGTAATAAGCTAACTTAAAGACAACAAGCTCCTAATTTACAAATCTGTGATAAAACCAGTTTGGACCTATGGAATTCAACTTTGGGGAGCTGCCTGTGCCTCCAACATAAACAAGATCCAAAGAACCCAAAACTACATACTCAAGCAAATAAGCAATGCGCCCTGGTTTATTCGAAACTCAGAGGTCCACGAACATCTGAATGTAGCAATGGTAAAGGATGAAATAAAATCTTTTGGCCAGAAATACAAGCTCAGGCTGCATAATCATCCGAGCCAGTTGGCATCACAGCTCACCATACCAGAATGCTCTCACCGGCTGAAGCGCCGCAGAATCCTTGAACTGGGGAGCCTCGCATAGGCTGCCATGTATAAAATAGTTATTCCTAAAGGGGAATAACTTTAATGTGTCCAATCATGCAACACATCTGCTCATAGCCAGAAAGGCTGATTGCAAGATTAAATGAGAATAAAAAAAAAAAAAAGCTCACTTAAAAACATCTTCTAATCTTCTGAATAACCAGGACGACTTGCCAATCGCACGAAACCATCTAATTCATTATAATTAATAGGTTTGTATCATTAGTGAGATAATAATGTGTTTTCACGTGATGGCCATATATATATTTTTCAGAGTGACAGAGACACGATGTTCAATGCTTATCGTCACTCTAAAAAGTAATAACTCATTCCATTTGTATAATTATTACGTCTATTTGTTGTCATTTTGACATGACAGCAGGCAAAATTAGTGAAGTAACAGATTCGCGTAGCATCGATATATCGAGATTACGTTGAATTATTATTGTTATTTCTTTATTGGTTTTTATTAATATTTGATTTTATTACACTTTTTAAATTTAATCATAATTTACTGTTTATATCTGTATGGGCTAGCATGGTCTGACACGAAGAATACTATTTATTAAACTATTAAGTCACAAACAATGCATCTGGCGGTGGTGGTCATTAGCCAGACTCGATACGATAAGTATATCATGCAACAATATGAAAAAATAACCAGAACTCGAAGCAAACAGGATCATTAGCATAATGGCCTGAGATGACTGGTTTCACTTGTGATTCCAGAATGCCGGTCAGGCTCAAGGGTCAGGTCTATATAACCATCATTAGAACTGTCCACTGCGCTGGATGTGTGAAATATCGCGAAAAGACCGCGTTAGAAACTCCCATTACGTTCGGGACAGCCTTCATATCCATAACATAGCAGATAGATAAGCTTCAAAAGAGTGGCCTGCGGTGGTACGATCACGTCTCGTGGAAACAGGTGTCTTGACCATGCCACCTCCCACGGGGCTTGGTATGGTGGAAGGGGCAAACCCAAGACGTGCCGGCTTGACGTCGTGGCGCATTATTAGTCATGCTTGATTTAACGTTTTTAAGTTGCTTGCATAATGTATTAGTACCTTCTAAAGTCAATCGACCTAATATACTGTAGAACTAATGTTTAATAGCTGCTGTAATGTTTTCTATTGCGTCCGTTTCCCTTTTTGATTATTAATTCATATCAAGTGGGTAAAAGCTCAATTCACCCTGCACACTCTTGCGTCACAGAGGTCATTGGACCCTCTAAGGCCTGGCATCATTGTTTGATATATTTTTTTATTATATATCAATTTTGTCTGTAGTTCGACTTATTTCTCCCCCTCTCCCCCTCACCCATATATTTTCCAGGCATTAGGTGTTTTCCCCACTAATACCCCTAGAGCTTTTTCACAGCTTAACCTATTTTCATTGAACATTTTATTTTGTACTGTGGACGTGATGCGTTTTCATTTCAGACCTCGCACATAAGTCACCGTTAGTACAAAAAAAACTAAACTGAAATCGCTTTATCCATTACTACAGACAGATACGTCAAACTTATAATACCCCTCTTTTTGGGTTAAAAATAGCGTGAATGCCACTGTTATGATTTTGTAGTCCATTGGACTTTGAAAATCCAATTATCTGTTTTTTTTTAACCATCTCTCTGGGTTTGACGTTAAAACCCACGTCTAGTTTTACTTCAACAGATGTCACAGGGAGATAAGAAAACCAGGCATTTCGTTTTTTTTTCGATCCTGAAGATTGTCATATAATAAGTAAACATTTTTAAGTAAGACGTTACAAACAAGAATAATTGGCATCTTCCGGAATTTAATGGTAACACTATCAATTTCGGAAACTGGTTTCTTCATTCATTTCCCGTTGACATTTATAATTAAACCCGAATTTTACTCCAAACTTGCCTTCTAACTTCGTTTATCGATACTTGACGAAAGAAACGTAAGAGCAACAACACTATGCTTAGCACATGTTCTTGACTGAATAATATTTTTTCATTCAAAATGGCGTTGAATTTGCTGTAGTATTTTACATAATATAAGGCTTTAACTTGTATAAAACGTAAAAAGAAGTATCAGGAGAACTCATATTTGGATTTATACAATTATTTTTACATATTATGAAAGCATAAATCGGCATTAATACCCAAAATTGATTTTTTTTGTTGTTCTTGTATATACTCCGCAATAGACATTAGTAGACTGTGAACCCAAGGATGGCATACACGTAAATATAGTGTATGAGTGGTAAGACAGTTTAGCTTGTCATGCTACTTCTATTAGAGCCGCGTTCCTAGTTCTATGGGGCAAGGCGATAATGAGCCCAAATTAGATGTCGTTTTATTGCAGAGGCCTTCCAGCTCCAGCATCAGATCAGCTCCATGTCATGTCATCATAATATTAAATTCAACATCATCACGTGTAGGTGACACGGTCACCATGCGCTCCCGGGTGTCCTAGTTCTTCGGAACCGCCTATCGGCCTCTAATGGGGTTTCCTTAACGACTACTTGATATGAGCCGGGACCAACAGCTTAACGTGCCTTCCGAAGCACGGAATCATTTGCATTATTAGCATATACCTATTGCATGCAAAATTTAGCTCAATCGGAAACCGGGAGTGAGAAAATTTGTAAGATTTGATTACTGACGACGAGACAGGTAAATCTAAGTAAAAAGCTTGGTAAAAATAAAAAGAAACAATCAAACAATCATGCGCTGCCTCCTCCTCTTTTGCTCCCCTTTTAGAAAGTGACCAACAATTTAACTAAACTGTATGAATTATTATGAGTTATGTTCATTAGTAGTGACGGCTGAAATAAGAGGCGGCTTATCAAAGTAATTAAACGGTGTATAGTTTTCTAGTACTTTTTAGAACGACACACATATATAGACTCTGGACTACAAAGCTGAAGAGTTCACCAATTCCACCTTTAAAGTGTTTTGAGAACATGCTCAAATATTCAAAATACGATTATTATTTCTGTCACAGAACCTACTTTTCTTACACATAACAGGCCATATAGTTTTTTTTTTACTCTATGGTAAAGTATGGTAGAGCACGACTCGGGAGGTCCAAAAAAAATTGTTTTGCTACAAAACATCAAGAGGATATAGTTCGGTCGGGAGATGATGTTTTAAGAGTAGACTAATTTGGATTTGGACTAACAAATTAGATTTTCAAATTAGTCTGTCTTTAATCTGTTTTTAACGATTTGATCGGTTCGTCGTTAATTTTTTTGCTGTTATTATGAAAGACTAATTTTAAAATTACTTAAAATCGAGACGGAGGATATTATTTATTTTTCAAATTAAAATAATAACGGCGTCATGAGGAAATTTTATAGGGATTATATATTTATTTTCGAAACGTGGTCCCTTACTTTGGGCCTCATAAGAAAGTTCAAGGTCACCCAAAGAGCTATGGAGAGGGCAATGCTCGGTGTTTCCCTTCGAGACCGCATCAGAAATGAGGAGATTCGTAGGAGAACAAAGGTTGCCGACATAGCCCAGCGGATTAGCTCTTTGAAGTGGCAGTGGGCAGGGCACGACGACGCGACGAACCGATGGCCGATGGGGCAGAAAGGTTCTCGAATGGCGACCACGCACCAGCAAGCGCAGCGTCGGACATCCACCGACCAGATGGTCAGATGACCTAAAGAAGGTCGCAGGCAGACGCTGGATGCAGGCCGCTTCCAACCGGTCGTTCTGGAAATCCTTGGGGGAGGTATACGTCCAGCAGTGGACGACCTGCGGCTGAAATGATGATGATGATGATTACAATCTGAAGGAACAAAACCAAAGAAGTTCCTAAAAGGCATTTTGCAATATCCGAATACAGAAATAAAATAAAAAAAAGACCCAACGATCGCCGCCATAAAATCACAAGTGAACAACATTTATGAGTAAAATGGACATGTTTACGAGTGTGTAGTAACGAGCTAACTGATATCAGGAACAATTAGCATATTGCAGGGGTTTTAATTAATCTGGAATACCGGATCGGATCTGATATCGGATGTGACATTTTGGAGCTAATTAATAAAGCATAAACAGACCTTGATAAGTTTACCTATTGGTGTTCATTTAACGTATTATCACGCAGAATTAGTAATAGTACTAACGTCTTACCTAACGCAGTTACCACGTAAGAGACTAGTTAATATGTTTTTTTACTGCAAAATATATAAAATATCACTACCATTCATCATCATTTCGTATAGGTGACACAGTCAATCGACCATGCACACCCTGGTGTCACCCTGGTGAAGCGCTTCTCGACCTCTGACGTGGTTTCTTTAACGACTACCAGACGGCAGCTGGGACCAACGGCTTAACGTGCCTTCCGAAGCACGGAATCATCTTTATTATCAGGTGATTAAAGCCTGCAATGTCCTAACCAAACTGGAAACAACTAAACAAATGGTGCTTCCCATGGGAATAGAACCCATGACCCCCGGGCCTACAGGCAAACGCCTTAGCCACTTCACCACGGAGGTAGTAAAACAAGCACCACCCTCGCCTTACTATAAATATTGAAGAATTCCAACGCTCATAAAGAAAAATATCTATAATAGAACTACATATTGATGATAAACCTATTTGAAAGCCTTATATTGAACATCTTAGAGGAAAGCTATGTGTGTATATGTTACTTATATTTTTTTTTGGTAAAGTCACACCTCGAAAACCTTATTGAAAGTTCGGGTAGTGCTAGTACAACTAATATGAAATCAATAGCATTAAAACGCTATTTAATTTTGATAAACAAACTAACAAAACAAAAAATAAACTAATTAAAAATAATTATTCAAGTACTACATTTTTTTAAAACTTAAACAGAAAACTAGGTGTTTTCTTATTTAGACCACAGGGTCACTAACGTATTAAGTTTCTACAAGTAACAAAGCAATTTGAATCAATTTTCTTGATATCCGACCAAACAAGCATCACAAATGGTAACATGGCAGAACTGATGAGCAAAACTTAGGTCATGCATTTCTGATTTGCCTAAGTACAGGTTACTAATTAGCTAGCTCGAGAAATCCACCTAACTGTCCTAGACTTTCTTTTAAATCTAGAAAATATCATTTTTGAAAAAGGTCCCATCATCTTGTTTCTGCTTAAGTTGCCGGAACAACCTTATTGCCTTTCATTAGGGTTCATATTCATCTACCTACCCTTAAAACACAATTAGGGTTGGACCACATCTGGCAGCACGGAATCGCCTTTGTTCCGCCTGTGCTACCACGTGCTGCAGTATGCTGCCGCATGCGAACGCGCGCTGTCGCATTCCGCAGACAAAAAAGGCGATCGCACGCGTCAGCATGCTGCAGCATGGGGTGGCATACTGCCGCGTTCTTTCATGATCAGTATAGATTCAAGCGCGAGATGGATAGGACCACGGAAGAGAGAGCAGTGATTCTAGCGTGTATTTTGCAAGAAATGCAAAATCAAAATAATAAAAAGAAACGCATTCGCAAAATAAAACGGAGATACTGGGTTCATCCTTTTTGGAAGCAGAGAGCGGTTCATGGACAATATGTTACGCATTTTCCGGATTTAGTAACACATCCAGATAGTTTCGTAGATTATTATGGAATGACTTTAAATGATTTTAATGAATTAGTTGACCTACTGCAGCCTACTCTTCAAAAGCAAAACACAAAGTTCCGGAAGTGCATCTCAGTGAAACAAAGATTGTGTGTTTGTCTAAAGTAAGTAAAATACACTATTATTAATTAATCCTTTAATCAAATCCAACTTTTTCTTTATAATCACAACTACAAT
Source organism: Apomyelois bistriatella (assembly GCA_947044815.1). Classification (NCBI taxonomy): domain Eukaryota; kingdom Metazoa; phylum Arthropoda; class Insecta; order Lepidoptera; family Pyralidae; genus Apomyelois; species Apomyelois bistriatella. Next base: position 9,393,762 of record OX345704.1, on the reverse strand, counting down.
AAGTAAACGCTTTTCTCCTCAAATAACAATATCACAAGTTAAATCATCCATGGGAAACAACAACAATAATTTAATAATCACAACTTTAATATCAAATAAGTGTTTGATGTAGATTTACACATAATTTTGCCATTTTCTTAGTAGATAGAATCATCAAACTGTTCATTGTATGTCGACGACAACGTGGCTGTAGTTTGTGTATACCCTTCCAACGACGTCGTTATAGTTGGTGTATATCTCGCAGAAGACGTCGTTGCAGTTGATGTATACCCTTCCAACGACGTCGTTATAGTTGGTGTATATCTCGCAGAAGACGTCGTTGCAGTTGATGTATACCCTTCCAACGACGTCGTTATAGTTGGTGTATATCTCGCAGAAGACGTCGTTGCAGTTGATGTATACCCTTCCAACGACGTCGTTATAGTTGGTGTATATCTCGCAGAAGACGTCGTTGCAGTTGATGTATACCCTTCCAACGACGTCGTTATAGTTGGTGTATATCTCGCAGAAGACGTCGTTGCAGTTGATGTATACCCTTCCAACGACGTCGTTATAGTTGGTGTATATCTCGCAGAAGACGTCGTTGCAGTTGGTGTATACCCTTCCAACGACGTCGTTGTAGTTGGTGTATATCTCGCAGAAGACGTCATTGGAGTTGATGCATACCCCATAGACGACGTCGTTGTACTCGCTATATTACTAGTATAACCATAGCTTGAAAAATGAGGAGTACTAGGGTGATAAGTATGAAGTAAGGCAGATTCCGCATCACTTACAATTTCAAAAATTTTTTTCTTCACTTCCAGTTGTATCTCTAAAAGAAATGTTTTGACCGTTTGTGTCATACTTAAGAAAAACATTGTTATGGGATCATTATTTTCCTTGGCCTTGTTGCTCTTTAAATAATTATCTAATACTTTTGCTAGACTTTGTTCTCCTGTATATGACTCGCTTGATCTACTACGTTTGTTTGTTTGATGTGTACTTGAATCATAAGCTGTACTTTCAGTTGACTGACTCTCATTATCTGTTAAGTCTTGTTCTTGTGGTGGAGACATTGGGGATAAGTTTGTAACTGTGGCTCTGTCCTTATAATTTTTATTTAAAAATGAAAGAATGTTTTCATATTTTATAGGACGAGTCACTGTTGCCGCAGAGCCACTCCTGGGAGTTTGTCTTTTTTTTAAAGCCTTCCTATAGTTTTCTCTAATTCTGGTCCACTTTTTTTTGCAATCTTCAACTGAAAATAAGAAAATAAAATTGTAGGCAAGTAGGCACATTTATATGATTGTTAAGACACTCTAATTTTTTTGCAGGTATTTATTTTATGGAAACAGTCTGAAATCAATAGCATATGATTATCGAATGGGGAAGGAAACAGCTCGTCAAATTGTATTGGAAACAAGTCAAGCATTATGGGATATATTATCGCCAATAGTAGTACAGGCACCAACTACAGAAGATTGGAAAGCAATAGAAGACAAATTTGCAACAATTTGGAACTTTCCTAATTGCATCGGCGCAATCGATGGGAAACATGTTGTGTGCCAAGCACCTCAAAATAGTGGTAGCATGTTTTTTAATTACAAAAAAACTTTCAGTGTAGTACTACTAGCAGTTGTAGATGCAGAAAATAATTTTGTTATTGTGGATGTTGGTTCCTACGGTAAAAATAGTGATGCAGGAATTTTCTCAAACTCTCAATTTGGGAGAAAGTTTATGAATGGTACACTGAACATACCCCCAGTAAAATGTTTACCTGGTACTGCTGATTCTATGCCACACGTATTCGTAGGTGATGAGGCGTTTCCCTTGGATTACAATCTCATGCGCCCTTATCCAGCTGAGCAAGCACGCAATAACGATGAAATCAAAATATATAATTATAGACTTAGCCGTGCTAGAAGGATAGTGGAGTGTGCTTTCGGAATTTTGACGCAGAGGTTCGACATATATTCCAGAAGAATTCGTTTAGAGCCTAACCAATTAATAAAAGTAGTTTTAGCTACCATTAGTTTACATAACTTTTTGAACAAAAGAGGACGTCAACCTAGAACATCACATAATAATGCGTCAACACCTAACGAAGAACGGGCTCTGCAGAATTTAATGCCAATCGTAAGAAATGATAATAACATGAGTGCGATTGTGGTTAGAGAAAATTTTAAAAGATATTTTAATACCGATATTGGAAGTCTAACTTGGCAGTACGAGAGGGTACATAGGACATGATAAACTAAAAATTACGCGTTTATCAGTATTGCAGTATAACAGATTGGACTATCAATTACTATATCTTGACCTAGGGAAATAAATAGTCTTACGACTGCGTCTAGCATAAATAATATGTATCTATTAGAATAATAAATACATTTCTTTTTAATATGTGTGTTTACCTACTATACTTACGTTACGGTATTTTATTTTTTCTTTTAATGTATTCTGTTTTTTTTTAATCATTCTTGAGCATTGATTTATGCCATATGGGTAAAAAAGTAAATAACTACTGCTGGCGTAATCATCATCTCGATCCCCCCACCCCCATGTCGTCAAAAATAAGCAAAGCTATAGATTATTAAACGGGGTCAGTGCCTTGACGTTTATTTTATTTTTCATAGTGATTATTTAAGGTTCGACTCCATATTTCCCCACACACCCCGAGTATCTCAATGGCGCAGATTACACGATCAATATTATCACGATACTTGCGATAATATTGAACGTGTAAGCGACGTATGATATTGATCGTGTTATCTGCGCCAATCCGATCAATCATCGATTCAAAAATTGTCTATGGTTTCCATAAATTCGTCATCGACAATGTTGGCGCGATGTGCATCCATACCTACCATAGAGAAGTACCTACCCACGGAAGAGAAAAAACAGTGGAAGTGCTACACTTCGAAATGACAGCTCTCGACTGAACGAAAATTGTATGAAAGTAGCCGTGTATGCGTTTCTATGGTGCACACTTCTTGTTCTACATCGCACTTCCCCTTTGAGCGTAAGCGAATTTTTTTCTTCCGTGTACCTACCTAACAAAAATGCTCATATTATTTATGCTTTGATGGATATGCGTGCGAGAAACCAGTAATATACTAAAGAATTATTTTATAATAATTTCGTGAAAGTTCTATGACAATATTTCAAATATGTTAATATTAATTCTTTAATATTTAAATGTTTCCAGCAAATGTGAAATATTTAGTCATTTACTCAAATCCTTTAAAAAATAAATCGAATTCATAAAAATACTTACCCCTGAGATTTATTATTTTTCCTATTTCTTCCCAAGCATTCTCTTTACGGTGTTGGTCACTGTATTCCGCCGACTCCATGTCATAGAGACAAGGATATTTCTGCACTAAAACTATCAAATTTTCGTCAGTCATTGTTATTTCCATCCGTACGGCATGAATGAACAGGCTGCACTGAGCTGACGAGCGGCCGCGTGCGCCATTGTACGATAGAGTGAGACAGCATGCGACAGCAAGTGATCGGCGGTGAAAGGATGCGTTAGCATGCTATCGCGCGCTTCAGCGTTCCGGAGTCCCCTGCCGACCATTGCATTTTGTCCGTGATGCCGATCGCCTCGAGGATTCCGCCGCGTGCTATCGCATTATGCTTTCTGTCTCGGTCTAGCAAATGGCAGTTCTAAGCGACAGAAAGAGAAAGGGCGACGGAAAAAGGCGATTCCGTGCTGCCAGATGTGGTCCAACCCTTACTGTCGGTTAGCAAAAGATTAATTATATGTCACCTCACCTTTGCAGAGGCTACCTAGGGTCATCACCTGGAGCCACGTGAGAGGCCCTATCACCTGTTATTTGGAAGCGTACCTGTGGCAAGATGCCAGCCTCGTACTAGGCTACCAGGAGCATCAAGGAGGTGCCACTCCACTCTTACCTGGCGCATGCGTTACACCTGGCCCCTACCTGTTTCGTACATTGAAATGAATAACCAGTTTTAGAAGACACTTCAATGTGAATCTGTACCCCGAGTTAAGGCCTGTTTGATAGGAATCGCGGGAGGGGAGATAGGTCTTTTGAAATTGGCGTGGTGGATACCTGGCGCATGCGTGAGTACCTGTTTGCCCCGTGCCGGTCGGGTTTATCATTATCACTGACACGAGCGAACTTTTAACAGGCAGGTGTGCGAATGGTCATAGAATCGAGATTGAAAAGTATATTATTATTTATTTAATACGGAGTTGGTTAATTGAAATTTTATAGAAAATCAATCGTGTATTTTTTCTTTATTTAAAATTGATAAAATGAATAAATAACGAAGAAGGAAGTGAAATGGTAGAGATCTGGTAACAAGTAACTTTTGATTCAATATCGTAGGGCGTAGTACAAGTAATCGGAGAAACTAGAGGAAGAAGATAAATTGTGTAATTTGGAGTGCACGTTGTTTTAATACAACCCTTAGTGATATACCTACTATACCTTTATAAAATAGTAAAAAGAAAATATTTTGAACATTCTTGTTCGACAGAAACATTTATCAATAAAATTAAAATTATTACCGCATTTATCGAGTTTACTAACCACGATATCATAATATGTTACTGCAAATAAAATATTTGTGTTTGTAACAGTCTCTAAGTTTGTAAAATGGTAAAACACTGAAGCCCGACCCAAGCGCTTTTCACAATTTGATCAACTTGACAGACCATGCTTTTATTTTTTGATGTGGCTATAATCCACAATATGGCAATCAAACTTATAGCTTATTTTTGCCAGTATCAAGTTTTATATAAATGTTCTTCACTTTGTCGAGTCACAGAGTCAAGTCAAGTCAGTAGTCATGTCTAGTCAAGTTAGTCAAGGGCTAAGTGAAGCGGTGGAAGTTTCACTTAGCATTATCTTGGGAGATTTTGTTGACAAGGATTAAAGTCACTTATACGACATTGTACCACTTCCCAACACTCACGCTTGTTCACGGACACTTAGCGAATAATAATCCACCTTTATTTTGCACAAATACTCGAAAAAACACAAATATTAGTAAAATAAATACAATGACGATAACTGAGTGACTTTAGCTTGGCGCCAAAACTCCTAGTGATTCATGCTTTTTTTTTACATGTGAAAAAGTTTATTGCCTACACAAGTGCAACGACCTGCAATATTTCAGCAGTACACTGCAGTGCAATTACTCGAGCAGCGTCCACGCCTCTCATCATTAGGGGAACGCCGCGGAAGGCAGCGAAGCCTTGGTACTTAGCAAGTTTATTTATTGTTGCTGGCCAGTGTAAATTGCTGACTTGCGTATTTATATAGGCATTTTAAGGGGAACGCTTGTAGATTATTATAGAACTCTTGTAGGTGAGATATGGTATGGCCGATCGATGAAACTGATAGTTTTTAATTTTGAAAATAATAGAGTAGGTAAATCCATCCATCTCTACCATAGATGATGTTGCAACTAAAGTAAATAAATAAAGCATTTTTAAACGACTTACAGTAGTGGAATAAACTTCCAAAAAAGGCGTAACAAATATATACATTGTGACAACCGATGGGCAAAAGCGCCAAAGCTAAAAATTTAAGAAAAAAAAGTGCCTTACGAACTAATAAGATCATTTACGGCAAAAAAGTCCATCAGTAGATAGTAATGATGAACACAAAGTACTTATCAGTTTCATGACTAGAAAAGATCAAGTACTAACTCGTGACTAAATTTAATAAAAATGGTGTCTGACCATGCATTACAGATTACAAATTGAGCGTAAAATTCTCGTCTGGAGGCCGTCCGGAGACGTCCACCCTTTGTATGGAATTGCATGGGATAATGGTCTCTCTAATATAATACTTGGCCTTATACTTTGCCCTTGTCTGAGTCGGATACTTGATAAGAATGGGTAATGATCACAACACAACTGATTTGGGTGAACTCATTGTAAAGATCTCAATGGAAGACCAGCGCTTGCCTATCCACATGACAAGTTCTAACTGCATTCAGTACACATAAATTTAAAAAACGAAATATTAAGTACAAACGATAGTATTTTTATTATGCATTGAAAAAACTGAAACTTAATTATGCCAAATCAAAATTTAAAAACTTAAGGAATAAAAACAAAGTTTAACTCGGGGTTGGAGAAACGTCGCACAAATCATCGACTGATCATCCATGACCCAAGCTCCTATAGCCGTAGCTTCTAAAGGTAAAGTTCTGTGTAGTTATATGTCTAGAAAAAGTCCTAGAACAAGTATTTGACACAATCAGTAGGAATGAGGAACTACTTTTCTAATTCTTCTTAACGCTAATGTAGCGCTAGTCACATAAGTAAAAATCAAAATAAGTCCGCTTTCTACTAATTTTATTTCGGATCCTGTACAACCCAATGATGTATTTATGTAATTGGTGCAATAAAGTGTTTATTCATTTATTTATTCAAGCTTACAGATACTTAGTGGTTACCGCAGCCGCTGGTTGCCTATTGTTACTCTGTGGTTGCTTAAAGTCCAGAAATGAGATGCTCTTTTTCTTTTGTTAGATAAGTACCTACTTTTGGAGATTTTAGTAAATAGTTATGCTCTACATGGGATATTTTATAACCTCTATAAGTGATGCAGTAACCAACCCACACCGACTTCAAAGAAGGGAGGTTATGTGTTAATCTCCTAAATAATCGCCGACGTGTATGTTATTTATAGCTGCTGTCAGTTGTGGTTATCACAAAAACTACTACCGGCTGAGAAGGGAAATACTTTAAGAAATGGACGGAAAAGATGGAGTGAGGTCGATTTAATCCAAAAATATTGACTGTGATTATAGCTAACATTTTTTATCAACCTAGACATAGGTGTGGACTTAACATTTAGCTTCCGGAGGAACATTTTATAAAAAGGGCTTAACTTAAGACACTCTTTCTTATCATTCCTCCATACCTCCTTACTTACCTATGCTATATTTCTTAAGCAGTTAGGAAATTATTAACATAGATATTAGATACGACTATAGTTGAGACCGCCACATTTCGGAAGAAAAGAGACAGCTAGGAAATTGTTACTTTAATTACAAGTTCATGTAAGTACGTTATTTATACCTTTCCTAAGGGGCTATCATAAGCCAACTAGCGCCACCAATCATTTTATTTTTTTTACTCTAAACTCAGGTCAAATTTAAAAAATCTGAAGGCAGGTCACTCGTAAATAACGTTTAGTATTTTTGGTATTACTTTTCATTATAAAAAGTTTTCAAGTACTTTTCAAGTAAAATGATTGGTGGCGCTATTTGGCTTACCTACCCTTAAAAGATAAGAAACGAACGAACGAACGAAAAGTAGGTAGTAAGTCTCCATCACAGATGGAATTTTCATATCGCTCTGTGGTCTCCATTTACAACAAAAATGGAAATAAAATAAAGTGGTAACTCCATGTTCCCAAGCCGGAAAACACACGCGAGATCTGACCATTAGTAATATCGTATAGTAATTTGATAATCGATAGAACGAGATACTACAAATGTGTCACGTTTCATAGCTACCCCTGTCTACAAATAACCGAAGCATGTTAATCCTTCAGATAAAATCTCCATTCGTCACGCTAAGTGGTACTCGGGTTGAAAAAAGTTATTTTAATCCAACCCCTCGGATCCTGTCGTCCTGTTCGAGGATGACACTCAGAAATAGACGTTCTTAGAATATTCTAATGTTCTGCTTGACAAATGTATTTATTATATGTTTATAAGGAACCATTAGAAATAGTGTTTCCGCGCCAGGCAGGGTTTAATGAATGAGTTGGTAAGTGGAGAGATATATAAAATTGTTTTGCTTTCGTTAGATTTCAGAATTGATTCAAAGAGTAAGACACCGAATTTCGAATTTTGCTTATTCGCTTTAGCCATGAGTCCTTTAGCAAAATTTTAATACACAATTCCGAGTATATACCTATAATCGTTGTTAAATTTTGAGGAAAAATGTATGTAAGTACTTATGGTTGTTTATTCAAACAGTTTAATTGTTATTGCTGAAATTAGTATTTAACAAAAGCAAATAGCCAAGTTCATTGTTTTCTGGACTAGAAAGTAATCTGTTCAGTTCTTAAAGCTGTTTATTTACACAGGTAAGCAAAATTCCCACGGGACTACAATTTACCCTGAAAAATATCCAATAGGACTAACTACTATTTATCCTGAAATATATACAACGGGTACGAAGCCTCAGTCAGAGGCTTGTTGAATATATCAAGGAACAATAAATTCGTTCGCTTTGTCAGTCTAGAAACTGCACGTTTGTTTTTGTACAAAAGCTCTTAGGTATGTATTTGTTCGGAACAAACACAGGTTAATTGACCATTGCTGTTTTTAGGTTAATCACCAGCAAATTGCTTATTATTATTATTCAACTTATAATTCTAAAATAATCTGCTAAGCGCGTTTTGGATTCCGGCTAAAATTCCAGCAGTTTATTAGATCCATATTGTGAGTAAAATTTTTCTTTTTAATCTGAATAATATACGTACCTAAGAGATTTAATAACTTTATTAATACTACTTTAATTAAAAATAACTAAAAGTTAGGTATACAATATACTAAGTTTATAAAAAATCTTTAGCCATATTTTAGTTATACTATATACATTAACTAGCGACCCACCTCGGCTTCGCATGGTGCAATATTATGGGATTTGCTTATATAAAAACCTTCCTCTTGAATCACTCTATCTATTAAAAAAACCGCATCAAAATTCGTTGCGAAGTTTCGAAGATTTAAGCATACATACCTAGTAGGGACAAACAGCGGAAAGCGACTTTGTTTTATACTATTAAGATATGGTTAGTTACCTATACTATAGCGGGCCTTATTTATTGATTCTTAAAAAAAATGTATAAGTGGACCTTGGATGTAAAGTGGTTTGTGTATCTTTGTGGTCTGCGTACTTAACAGCTTAGTTGTGCAGTCCCTGACCTATTGGCGACCAGTGGTGGGCGGCGGATGGGCTATCTACTGTGCAGAATACCACACAGACATACATAAAAATACTGGAAGCTTTTATCAGTGTTCGATATAATATGTGTTTAGCAAATATTCGTCATGAAAAACATTATGTAAAGTAAATATGATATCATGAATGCAAAAAGTATTGTGTCTGTTTGTGGCACAAAACAGAGAAATTATCCGAATAGAAATGTTTTGACGCAGATTTAGTTCCAGGATCAGTGTGGCAGCGTATTCTCTCTTTTCACCTTCAATTCATACATGTAAACCACACCACACCTTATTAGAAATGTATTGCGTAGTTTACAACAAAGCCACCTAATATTATCAACTAATAACAGTGGCAATAAATGACGAAATCAAATTCACCGCCCTTTTTTCTGAATGAAACGTTGGCTTGCAAACCAAACCAGTGACACGCTTTTCGTGCGCTATATGCCACTTCTTGTTAATATTCATAAATTCTGTGGTGTGTGGGTTCTACAGTACACTCACATTTATTTTACAAAAGAATCTAGTTCTATAGGTACTCATTTACTAGGATCACAGCAACAGTGAATTATCAAATTTTAACGTACTTAATTCTAAGTATATCACTACGCTGATTTAGATCAAAAAACTAGACGCTACTAGCTAACTAGAAGCTAGTGACTGCGTTTGCAAAAACTTTTAGTAGAGACACTGACCTTCGCGAAAACGAAAACTTTAGGTATAAGCTGTTAATCATCAGATAAGAGAAGTCAGCTGAAGACGGTCGGAGTATCAAATGGTCTCTTGGACCACAGTAGCAGAAGTCACAATCCATGAGTATGAATTTATAAAAATAGAGCTATAAAAATATGGAGAGGTAAACAATCTAATAAAAAGCAATAAAAAGCGGGCTCACCAAAACCATGGCCGCACACACGCGGCTTAACGTGATTTACAGTTATAATCCCGAGGAATCCTTCCACAAGTGGGCTACAGGTGTATGAGGGCCAATTACCTGTAAATAAGTTTATTTTGTCAGTCATACGAGTTGAATGAATGAATGAATAAACATATAATTGCATAATATACATAAATACATCATTGGATTGTACAGGGTCGGAATAAAAATTAGCACAAACACGGACTTGAAATTTTATATTGGTTTTACGACTTTTATGTTACTTTTTGTAAATATGAGATTTTGATAATTTTAAATTCAGTTTTAGATAATTATAAATAAATGAATAAATATATAGGGACAAATCACACAGATTGAGTTAGCCCCAAAGTAAGTTCGAGACTTGTGTTATGGAATACTAACTCAAAGATAATATATTTTAAAACAAATACATATATAGATAAACATCCAAGACCCAGGTCCATTATAATCCAGTAATAATTTTATATTTTCTTAATTACATAAGTGATACTCGTAGACGTGACAGACTTACACGTTTTTGACTTTGGGCTGAAGAAATTCTATCTATCTAAAATGTAAGAGGTGCGCTCTTATTGGTAGAGTTCTTTCCAAGATTGTCTATTTTCTGTCAAAGATTTTCTGCAATTTTTTTGACATTTTACGTAACTCCTTTTTTGTCTTTGCCGTTTTTCTATAATTTTTTAAGACATTCAAATAAAAATAAGTAGATATAAAATTCCTTATTTTCTGCCAACGTTTAGTCTCTCGTTTTACAACTAAGTTAATTTCGCATTTATTTTATTGTTATTTCCTCTTTTTATAAATACGTGACGTTTAATCAAATATGCTTTCATTATCGCCGCACAAGAGTGGAGTCAACAACAATTCTTAGCCCAAGGGACAGCCGGCTGCCGCACCGAGGAGTTTCATTGTTGCCTCCGGAGCAGATGGATAAAGTTACTTGCCATGCTCTTATGCAATGAGAAAGACCACTGAACTTGTCGCATACATCACGAAAGGGGCCAAGTCGAACGGTACCGCAAAACGGACCGGTTGCCCGACCTTGGGCAAATATTGTGTTTGGTCAGCTGGCCCTTGGTCTTGGCTGCCAGACCGCTAGCCCTTCGCACTTATGTGACCTTTATGATCACAATTATGGCATTAGATTTTCTTTTTTTACAGTCCTAACTAATATTATAAATGCGAAAGTGAGTTTGTATATTTGATTGTTTGTAACCTCTTCGCGCCCTATCTACTGAACCAATCTCTCAGAAATTTGGCATACACATAGCTAGGAGTATTGAAAAGGACATAGAGTACCTTTCTCTCCGGGAAAAAGCACTGTTCCCGACGGAAATTCATGCGGGCGAAGCCGCGGGCGAAAGCTAGTAAGAAATAGAGATATACTGGGGTTTTAAATTAGCTCGTAGTAGACTATTGTAGAAAATTTATATAAAACTGTGAACAAATTAGTTAGATGCTCCATGGTATTATGATTTTACAATAACAAATTAAGTTTATAGAGTTGTAAATTTGAAGCTCACGCTTGTACACTTTGATAAATCAAAGAATGTACCTTTAGTATTTTTACTTGTGCTCCTACTAAATCGTTTATATATTTTAATTTGAAAATTTTGGTGAATTAAATAACTGGAGCTATTAAATTCGTCAACAAGAAGCCGTTTCTACTTTAGGTTACCACGCTTTGTGCGGTCCAATGATCCAATCCAATGTTTATTTTCACAGCGATTATACAGCGATGAAAAACCAATAGTTTTAATGAGAGTCACGTTCGAAAATTCAAGCCCCGAATAATTTGTTTGAGCAGATTAATCAATCAGTTTGTGGTTTGTTATAAGGATAACTCATATCAGTAAATTTGTGGTTCAGTATTTTAAATAACAGCTTCTATAATCTATAATGTTATTCTTCTAATATAACAGTTTAATGTATAGGTTTGTATGTAGACTAGTTATGTACTTAGTTACTTTTTTCCCTTAGTTTTTAAATAGTAATATGTTTTAATATTAAAGTAGCAACACGCTATCAGGTGATCTCGCAATGTGAGAGAGTGAAAGAGATAGATTTGTTATCTTATTCTCTTGCATTCCCGGAAAATATACTCATTCACATCACACACACACAGACATTAAACATCAGAACTGCTTAGAAAATATAAAAGTTAAAAATGTGTGTTACTAATATAACATGGTATGCACGAATATTAGAAGCCTAACGATAGTCACATGTGTGCTCGCATTAGAAAAAAAAACAGCATTTGCTTAGCAAATTCTAATCTCTACACATACTCGGGTATCAGGGCAACAGAAACCGTTAGGAAATAGATACACGTATGGCTCCGTGCGAGACATAACACACGATATAGCCACACACGCGTCGCATATCGAAGGGGTTGGCAGGCGTTCACGTGCCCCCTAACCTAATTTTGCACACCCATACCCGTTGCCCAATTCACCCTCTAAGTAGGAGAGAAAAAGACCAATAGCTGCTCCATTTTCCTATGTTAGACAGGGTTGGTTATTGAATGGAGATTGCGGAAAATACCAAGACCAAGTTAGAGTCTGCGCATCTTGAGGCTCTTTCTAAGGGTGAAATTTTGTCTACTACTGCCGACATCTGTAATCCTGGTAGTTGTTTTCCATTTTAGGACAAAACTCGATAAAAAAGGGCGCTCGGTGGGAATTTACGGGAAAGAGATGGAAATCACGCATATAAAGGGTGCGTAGCTGCGTAGTACACTTACTTATATGTTTTTTTGTTACTATTCCGTAGTATCCGAACATAAGTAAGTTAACATCGTACAGCCAAATATTTTTCTTCTTAAAAAGCAACTTAATTGGTTCTTTAAAATGCATACAATCGTTGAATAAATTGCAACTACATGGCATAGACACGGCCCATCGCATCCACATTATATCTAACGAGGGCAGTTGCCCACTCGACCGCGAAACGCTCCATTATTCTCATCCAATTCGGAGGTAAATTTTAAATAGCTCAATTTGATGTTTATGACAGGCTCGACTGCACAGCTCGTGCTGTTTGATTGATATACAATATTTGATTACCATAATGCACTGGCATAACTTAATTTCGTAACCAGTTACGAGAGATTTTGACGTTTTGGCGTGTACGTGAATGTCTTCTTGCAACGTGTGATTTCCTGATAGGAATGGAAGAGTGTAACAGCAATCTAAGAAAAGAGTAAGCACCAACGCATTTTTCAAAAGATTTATTCTGTCTGCCAGGTTTAGAAGTAGGATGTTACTCAACATATGCGAAAATGAGGCTACTCTTGTTCTTTTTAAATTTCCTTTCAAGTCTGCTTGAATATCTTCTGCCGTAATAAGGTTTTGCTATCATATCAAATAGTTCTATTTAGATGACATATTTTTGAGCATTCATTAGCCAATAATTCTGAAAATTATTTTCATCAATATTACGTAAAATCATACTTCTAACACATATTTTGTAAAAGCTTGACTTGAAGAATATTAAGTGATGTACTGATGTATCAATCGCTTAAATAAATATTATACAAAAGCTTTTGAATAAAGAACTTTTTCAAAGTTTCTGGAGAACAAAACTGGCAACTAGGACAGTTGATCTAATCAATACAAAAAGCTGATAGCCACAGCAAACAACAGTAAAATGTTGAAATTAGCACATTTGTATTTCCTCTTCACGGGTAAATTCGATAATTTATGGGTATGAAAAAGCTCGCCCGTGTTTAGTTGTGAAGCTACCGCCATGTTTGATTAACTGTCAGTTTTAACAGCTAGTCATTAAAAATGACATGTCTGCCGGTTAATATTAAATCTTTTCACCCAAATTGTGGATTAAAAATGCTAATTTAGCTGACTGAAACAACATAAACCTTGATAAATATGACGATACATAAAAAATTATCTAGCAAAGTAAGTGCTCTAATCCTGTGTAATTTAATATAAGTGCTACGCATCTGACAAAATTTAAGAAGTTAGTTGCACAGTGTACAGTATTAACTACGAATATATGATAAAAATTCGTAATACATTGCTCAAATTATCTACCTTGAGGTGAAATAGAACTAGGAACAATAAACACATCGTCGAATAAATTAATATCTTTTGATACAATCTTTTCATTAATTCCAAAAGGCGATCCTTTATCTAATAAAACGTCCTCACACCTTCGAACACGTTTTTATATCCATTTATCAATAAAATCTTCAAAGCCTGGGATTAACATCACAGAGAAATGTTTAATAAGAGGGTGAAGGGTTAAAAAGAAACAAACTATTTTCCCTTTCCGTAAGAATGCGGCGGCGGCGGCGGCGAGATCCTGTAGATATTCTCTACTATCTCTTTCATTATCTATATGGCTGTCTTTGTCACTCACATGATAATTCAAACTGGTTAGTCTGTGATTAATGATATTTTTTTTTCTCGGGGTTGCATACTAATATAATTAACAGATGAATAGAGAAAGTCTGTTTGCTTGTATCCTTGTTTGTTTACACACAAAAAGACCTTATCTTCTCTGATTAAGTATAATTCTTAGAACTACTTCAACTTTATTAACACGACATTTTTTAGATTTTATTTTAATTTAGGTACTAATCAAATGTGTGTACGGGAAAGAGTATATTTTTTTTTAATTCTCAAATAAACAACACATTGTTTATGGCTTTCACAAAAATGTAATGACATCATGAAAATACTTCATAAGATTCCTTTTTGCACAATTTATCAGTCAATCAATAATATACAACCGCAGTATATTCAAGTACAAAGTAATCCGACACACTACATATTATACGTATGTAATGTCCTGTCTGGTATTGTTAATATTTGTACTTCTGTGGGTATTGTACTTCACACAAGTACACAACACAACAGAAAACACACACTAAGCACGCACGTACGCAGCGCAACCATTGATCTACTGAGAGCTCCTGCTACCTCATGTTCGCCTAGTATTTCAGTGGAAAATGTTACGTCACCATTCCGTTATCATTGCACACGTGGACAAGGTTTATTGTCATTATTTTTACCCGACTGTTCGAAGGAAGGCTATGCGTATTAAACGTATGTTATTAAGTGTATGTATGTTTAATTTTCGCCCTCTGTAGCCCAAATACCCAGGTGGAGGTATTTCAACATAAAATGTAACAAGATTTGTCTTGAATAATTATTAAAAATAAATACATATTATCATCGATTTCTAAATGAAACATGTTAATAGTTGCAATCTAGTAAAAAAGCTATAAAACTTTGTGCAAACGAAATGCTGAATTCCAAGATTTATCTCAACGAAGCACATGTTATAGATGCAGTTCCTTATGGCAAATGGGACAATGGCGGTCTAAATTTAGGAGCTCGTGCAAACTTTATGGATCAGCATTTGAAGTTGGTAAATAGGACATAAACAGGCCTCTGAAATGTGTGAAAGACGGTTGTGAAACTAATGGAATTAGGGAAATAAAATAAACATATTAATTTCACGATGATTTCCAAACGCTCTGTAAGATAATTTCGTCAGTGAAATTGAGCCATAATTTGTTTATCGATGTAGAGTCGAACGGTCGACAAATTATAATTTTAACTAAGGGATAAACAGAAGTATTCTTGTACGATTTTTGAATCATTGTCCTACCATTAATATTCTACCGGTTTTATAGTCCCACTAGCTTAGGGACCTTTGCGACTTGTGGTGGACTCTACAAACAATTTATTATCAAATAAATTAAAATCAGACAGGGCGACGGTCTTTAAAATAATCTGAATCCTAATTTAAGAAAATAAGTCATATGCCTAAATAAAATTTCATTTAGCAGACCCTGGGCTAAAAAGTATTGTGATGGAACCTAAAATGCTGACTAAGGATGAGTCTACATGCATTACAAATTCAGTTTTACCTTTTCCTACCATCCTTAATCCTGTTTGGAAATGATAACAAAAAGTAAAAGAGCAGAAAGATATCTAGACCAGAAAAACTGACAAACGGGTTCAAATAGATCCTTCTTGAACCACCTTACAACAATTTCCCTCGAACTCTACCGATTTTTTGAATACAACGAAGTCTAGTGCATTAATTTTCACCACATATGAACTTTACTGTACAGTAACAAGCGAAATTTCTGCAGTTCGAGATTAAACATATCAGGAATACAAATAAACCTGTAAACTATGAAAGTATCCAGACTTGCACTATAGTGTGGGCTGTTGTTTGGGCTAGACTTCCAGGCGCCAATTCGACTGAAGCCAGATGGCGATTCCTGAATACGACATGATTTATGTATCAGTTTGTGAAGAATTTGTAAATAATGAACGATTTCGATGTAGTAACAGTTTGATTAACACTGAACATATTACTGCCGACAAGAATGTTAGCACAAAGAAAATAAAAACAGTAAATGTAGTCGCAATTTGGGAATCCGCGCAATTAGAATAGTTTAGTTCGTTCGTGGTTTAGAAAATAGGAAAGGCCTTTGTCCAGCAGTAGACTATTTACGGATGAGATGATGTTATTTAATATCAACTAGAACGAAAGGTTTATACAGCGGGTTCAAAATGCATGTGTCAAATATTGTTTCTCCGTCCTCCATAGAACTCACAATAAGCTATTTTACTCTACCATATATAATCCTTGGGTGTTTAAAGGTACACGCGGACCGTAAGTATGCCAGTATGATCCACATCATACCATATTAAAAAATACCATACCATAAAAATTGCCAGAGCCGCGCGCGATTCTATGGATAACTAGGTACATAGCTTAAAAATAGTTGTTTAGTTAACTAGTAATAACTATGACATACTACGGCTTTAACGCTATTACTTTCTTAGTTTTTGACATACCTAGAATATAGCATACATAAAAAAAATGAGACCGCGCGCGATTTCCAAATTCTATGGTTTTTGAGTATGTATCGTCGTTTGATTATTTATTCTCAGGTATCATCTATACTATACTTATAATATAATAAAGCTGAAGTTTGTTTGTTTGTTTGAACGCTTATAACTTGAAAATTACTGGTCGGATTTGCAAAATTCTGAAAGCCTGATACTCGGGGAAGGTTATAGGCTATAGTACATACAAACGAATGGCGAGTGAAACCGCGGGAAACAGCTAGTCATTTAAAACGTTGTATAAAAAAAGATATATACATAATTATACTAGGCAAACATAATTCTGCAGCCGTATAGCAGTATCGTAAAGTTGATTAGACAGTACAAACATTATTGTGGTGATAATTTCCATACAATTCTGGACTCTGCCGGCCTGGAGCCATAATTTCCATACACCGTTTGCATTTCGTCGGTTACAACTTGTCAGTAGCTCGGAAGTATTAGATGAATGCTAACAAACTAACCAAATTTGGCTCGGAGTGCAGATAGCAGTATAGTAAGACCACTATTTAGCAAAGCAATATGTCATTTCTGTAAAATTAACGGAGAAATTACGGTCACAAAAATATTTAAATTTTATGATCTAAGAAGAGGCATTTGTATAAGTACTACTTTTTAAAGAAATTCAATAGTAAAAATTAAAATAAAATAATAAAACTCGTAAAATTTTGAGCCTGCACTTTGTATGGAAAAATTAAAAAAAAAAAATCTCGCATTCAACCAATTTTATTTAAAAAAGTATTTAAAATTTATAAATATTAGTTAACTGAATTCAGCTCAGCTCTCTGTTCTTGCTTGTCTTCTCCTTGGTATTTGCTGATGAGGTCCTTCATCTCTCCACGAATGAGCGCACATACACCACGTACTCTAGCTCGTAGCTCTAGGTTTCCTATTCTTATTCAAAAATTGGGTCAATATGTCATTAGCTACCCGCCCCGGCTTTGCATGGGCATAAAAATCTTCCTCTTGAATCACTCTATCTATTAAAAAAACCGCATCAAAATCCGTTGCGTAGTTTTAAAGATTTAAACATATATAGGGATATAGGGACAGAAATTACTCTACATCAAAAAAATATATATTTGTCAATCACCAAAATCACTTCCAGAGCAATGAACTTCAAACTGCCCACAACATCTACAATCAAGACATACATCGCCATACACGTCCAACTATAATAAGGTGCACTCAGAAAGTGCATCGTATCTTCCCATAAAATTTCTCTCACCGCGATTGCGCAAGGCACGGTCCTAATTTTATCGATACTACGTTGTGAGAAATCATTATGGCCCATAATGGGCTATACTCATTTATGCATTACTTCGCCCGCCGTTAATTGCTCGATTAACACGACTCCGATTGATAAAACGATTTTGTAAATCTTTTGTATATGTTTATTAATAAGTTTACGGTGACATACATCAATAAAACTGTTGAAATATTACCATAAATATTGGAATTTGTATCTAAATTGGATTATTACAATACGTTTTGAAAAATGTATAAGAATACTAGTGTAGACAAAAAAAAGTCAAATTATAAGACGTGTCGTAAGTGTTAATATTTTCAATTAATTTATTTACCAAGAATACCGACACACGTAACTTTTTTTAATCCACTTTAATAACTCCATTTATTGCGTCTTTCTAGTTGCATTTTCAACTCGATTTCAAATCGATCATTAAAATCACATCAGGACGAAAACGAAAACAAATTGGCTTGACAGAAATGCTCTAAATCCTGTCTTATGTTAACCAGACACGGTATAAAACTGTTTGTAGAAGATAACTAGCGGTTTGTTTAGAAAGGGATGCGTGCAAAAAAATTTACGACAGTGATCCCTAGTGATGGGCGAAATATTAAAGAATTTGTCGATATTAATGGAAAAGTGATTTAATGACAATGTAAGATGATAGTTGAATTTTATTTTGATTTATTAGAACATAACCAATTAATATGTTTTTAAGTGTGCTGGTATATAAGATTTTATTGCTGGATTACATGAGATAATTGTCGCAATCCGGGTTTACAATTAAAGTTTTGAAAGACAATTATTATAATACTTGCTTATCAAAGCTCATTCGAATATTCTAAACCCAAATAGATTAGAAACTATTCAGTTACAAAAGTATCGACAATATAATAACCCCAGAACTTCCCAACACTGCAGAACTAAAACTACGAGGTTCTTTATCAGAAGTTATTTAATTTACTAATTAAATTAACTTTCCAGGAACATGGGATTTTAGTCAGATACCTGACACGAAGTGGATTTTAGATAACAGGATAATAAATACAGGTTCAAATTTAACGTATGGTTCTTAGTAGTATTTGATTATCGTTAATGGATATATAGCTTTAAGGTAGATAGTTTAAATGGTTACCTGCTGGTTTAATAGAATCATAGGTATGTCTGCTCAACAACTTAACCTTTAAAAGTAATTGAGTTAAATAATCAAGATATAATATATATTTTTAATTAACATTATTATTTAATTGCATTAAATGATAGTATAGCGGACAATTTTTTTTTTATATTTTCAATATGTATTACTTACTACTTTCTTCCATGCTGGTCTGGGAGAAAAAGAAACGCAAAGAATGTATCAGCTGCTTCTTTTCCTGCTCAGAGCGTAAAAGTCGACGGAGGGAATCGTGAAATGGGGGAATCATGACATAAGCGATGCGGCTGGCAACACTTCACTATGAATTTCCTGTTTCAATTACCATCATGCTAAACATGGTCTAAGGTCTTACGACCCTAGGCTCTGTCTACTCCATGAGAGATAAAGACTAGATTATATGTATCTATGTATGTAGGTACTTACTAAGTGAGCACTGAGCACTTATTTCAAGTTCACTGTACTTAGTAGTCTACAAAAGCCTCTTTGCTCTGACGAATAATGATGGAGAGCCCATCAAAGAGACAATAGATTGGGTCCTAAGGTTTTTAGTGGCTAAACCTAATCTCACCTCACTTTCCTTCCTACCTCTATACAAATCCCCGCGAAAGTTATTACCCAATGTATTTCCGAGCGGCCACTGTGCTCAAACACCAATTCTAGACATAAAGGATGCATAAAACGAGCGAAGGGAATCAGTACTATAAAATTTAGTTCTGTAATCGGCGAGAGCACATCAAAGGGGTTGTAAAGCTGATTGGCAGTGGTCCTAAACGCCCCGTTTGAAGGTTATAAGTCTTATAAGAGGTAGCGTACAGGTACAGGTTTACATTATTAGAATACTAGTTTTCGCCCGTGGCTCGGCCCGCGTGAATTTCACTCGGGAACATTGCTTTTTCCCGGGATGAAAGGTATCCTATGTCCTTCTCAATACTCCTAGCTATGTGTGTGCAATTTCAGGAAGATTAGTTCAGTAGATAGGGCGAGAAGAGGTAACAAACAAACAAATATACAAACACACTTTCGCATTTATTTTATTAGTTGGGATTGAGATTGAATTGTGGTAGTATATTAGAAAGTTTATATTTCATGGAAGTTGGCCGTTCAGTGTGGTTTGTCAAGAATAGCTCACCCTTAAACTTTGACGAACACGTTTGATAAATTCAACATTAAACTATGGAGAGGCTCTACAAAAATGAACTAATGTGTAATAACGATGAAAAAATTAGAATTAGTAAAAGTAGTTTATTTTTCAGCAATTCATTTTTAAATTGCAATATGACTTTTTTTTCATACAAATAAATAATCAGTTGACCACCGATCAGCTGACAGAAAATCAAATGTACTAACAAATACCATCTACCTTCTATACCTTGTACCATACGCTCTCCTTATTCGAAAATCGTTTTATAGCCATAAAATGACAAAAAAGCATAAAAGCATTAAAAAGCCAACCATCTTGAGAGGGCGCGTGCTCGCTTGTCAGCTTGTGGGAGGCCGGACACGAAATGAACTGGGTTCAAAATAAGTAGAATTGAATTTTAATACTGTTCTGGAAAGATATTATGATGGACTTGTATCGATTAAAGGAAAATGGCTGAGAAACCTGAATATGAATCTTTGATCCACACAGGCTGAAAGCCTTACGCAATGATAATAATTATTAAATGACACTGATCTAAGAATCCTTTCGAATTAGTGTGGATTTTCTCGTTTAAAAGAGCGTACATGAATGACGAGACCAGGTTCAGACAAAGGTCTCAATTCCCTTGTAGAAACCTCTTGACTCGTGGTGGATTCTACTTATAACAGCATTTCCATGAATAGGTAGTTTATCTCGAAATTCTTACCTATTAAATCTTAATTGAAACGCTATGTAGAAACTATACACCCACACTCAAAAAATCTTTAACTAAGTAGATGAAAGCTCTTAGATCTATACTAAGATGTAAAAAGTATCGTAGGTAGATAGATATACACTTAGATTCAGATTCAGATTTTTATTGCTTGTTACATATTTTAAAGGATATAATATTATATAGTAAAAGTGACGCGCTGCAAGGGCACTGCATAGACATGTAGGGCAATAGTTGCCGTTTTACTTAAATATTACAATATATAATTTATTAACAATTCAAAATTATTTAATTATTTTATATTTACCTATAGAGAAATCCAAATATTATATTTTTATAAAAATTCATCATCTAGGAATTCTGTCAAGTCATAATAGCTTTTGTTTATCAAAAATACTTTAAATTGTTTTGTAAAAAGGGAAAGTTTTTTCATATCTTTTAAATTATTTGGGATATGGTTGTATATTTTTATAGCCATAGCCACAGATATATAGGTAGTGGACAATTATGCCCTTCCTTAGTCCCTAACTACTTATTAATGGCAGTAAAAGCTTTCCACGTAACTTCTGGGTCACGATGTATTCACACAATTTAATTACATTATTAAATCATTTATAAGCATTAGCAGTCATGGTTGACATCTTTCATTTATCTGTAAGACACCGTACACATTCACGAATACGAGTATATTTTTATTTAATACTAACTGACCCGGCGAACTTCGTACCGCCTTTCTTAATATTTTTTTCCGTAAGAACCTTCTACAGAGTATTAGAAAACTACAAAAAAAAAAACAGCCAAATCGGTCAAGCCGTTTTCATGCTATGTCGTGACAACGGAAAACGGGTTTCATTTTTATATATATAAGATAAGATATAGATTACACATTTAATTATTTGAATAATAAACTTTATATATCCATTCATAAAACTATATTTTAGTAGTCATAGATGGTAAAATATTCAGCTTCACTAAATAACTTAAAATAAGGAAATAAACGACTGTATTTAACCCAGTGTCATTCTCGTAGTTAAGACCCTTGATTATTTATTCCAAAAGTTAAGACATATTAACTTATATATACATTATTACAATATATTTGAAATTTGTGTAGCCTTTTGGACTTCTAAGGAAGACAAAAAATAGACGCTCCAAAGCGTAGGCTTCTTTTAGCGGTCAGTTAAAAGGTTCAATTTAAAAAAATCTGTATATTTCTAAGTTAAAAGAAATACGTAACAAATATAAAAAAATTAAAAAAAAGGTTCCATTTTAATCATTTTATTTGAATAATTCAAATAAGCAAGTAAAAAAATCATTATGAGCTAAGTATGAAATCAAAACATCTCGAAAATATCCAGAAAAAATAGGATAATATTTTTGTATAATTTTGGGATGTTTTTACTTTATACTTTACTAAAAATAAAAATTTTTTTCTTCATACTCTTTATGAATAAAGTTACATAGATTACTTCATTAGTTGTGTATGCAGCTTAACAATTAAGCTAGCCATATGCCCGTGGGAGCGCTCGGCTTTTAAAAGTGCATCAGCGATGCGCAAGGGCCGCCGCAAACGTCACAAGTCATTAGGAAGAAGTTTTTTGGATGGATTCTTGATCTTCGATGCACGTTTGCGAGTTTTGTTATATTATTGTAAAGAATGTATAAAATATGAATGTAACTTATTATGAACAAATCGTTTGAACATTATAGTCACTCATAAAACATAGAGCAACTTGGCATTTGGAAATTCGCATTTATCTATCATAATCATCTAAGCGTTATCCTGGTTGCATTCCATATAGCTTCGAAACTTGTGTTCCTCTAAATCGCGTTCCCTGTTTTCTTTTTTCTGCATTAAGAGTTACTTCTTAAGACAATAAGAGTTCAGGGGGCTTAGCCAAAGTCACAATCGCAAAACGTTAACGAGGTACGACAAGAACAAAATGTATGGGATTGACATAAGATTGACCACGTGATTTACCGCAGCTTATGTCAATCCCATACATTTTGTTCTTGTCGACATTCGTTAGCGTTTTGAAATTGTCACTTGGCTACGGGTGCGGGCATACAGCAGTCGCTCTACCGCTAACTAGTACCGCTAAATCTAAGACCATGATTAAAAGCGTACCCTGAGCGTAAAGCTGAAGATGCAACTAGGAAACACGCTAGGGTGATAATTAATTTACATGTCATCACACATGTTATGTAATGTTTTTCTTTTTTTTTTACTAATTAAATAATAAATAAATAATGAGAAATCATTTTATTTTCTACAAAACCACGTTATAAAATAAATAATCGAAGCAAAAGACATGTAAGGTACAGATTAGTGTAATTTCCTCGGCAAAGTATCAGGTTCCCGACCGTTACATCCCTGACCGGAGACCAAGCGTTGGTTTCCACGCGGTTGCCTATCCAGGTAAGGTAACTAAGCCTTTGTACAGCTTCCTCGAAGCTACAAATCAGCTTGTAAGATAATATTTTATTGATTTTAGTTTATTCCTTATTGACTTCTTGATTTATTTTTTTATTTATTTAGATAACAATGATCCACAGTGTTAAACAAGCGTGTTTTCCAGTTACTTCCTCACTTATTTGGTACGCTTCGGTTAATTTAGTTCTGGCGACCAATCCAAGACAGACCGTCTTCGCTGTCGCTTGACATACGCGATCCTTACGAACATGCATGCCCCGCTAGGCTATCGAAGCTCCTCAAAACATAGTTATTATAAGCTTATTTTAAGACATTTCAATGTACATTTACGGAAATATCTTCATAGATTAATTTATTTAATTACCAAAATACTAACAAATGACTTGTCATATTAATGAAAATAATAAGACTACCATTATCATAAATTTAAGAGCTAGACTAAAGTTAAAAATCATTATACACTGAAAACATAAGTAATAAGAAAATAATAAGTAACAGAGCGGGTGCGGCTGCGGCAGTGGCAGAGACCAACAAAAGGCGCAAATATGCAGCTCTGGGCGAGCCGTACATATTTGTGCCTTTTGCTGTTGAGACTTTGGGGCCGTGGGGTGCGGATGCAAAGCTTTTATTCCAGGAGATTTCCGCACGCCTAGTCGATGTTTCCGGGGACCCAATGGCTGGTGCTTGTTTTGGCCAAAGGCTAAGTTTAGCAGTACAAAGAGGTAATGCCGCCAGTCTTTTGGGTACTTTACCATGTGATGACAGTGACTTGGGCTCTATTTTTTACTTAAATTAAGAGTAGATTTAATTTTAGTTTTATTTTTGTCATAAGTTTATTTATTTATTTTAAATTATATATTAGCTAAATGGTATTATAATTGATTATGTCATTAATAAAGTGATGTGATAAGTATGTATATAAAACAAATAAAAATAAACTACTTAATAATAATAAATGTCCCGCAAATTATTGCCATCGGGAAATCGGTTCCAAAAGGCTGGCAGCATTGCCACGTTGTATGGTAAATTCTAATCTATTTACTTTTTTCTGTTCGTTGACCTGACTAAAACTCGAGAATGGCTGGACCGATTTAATTAATTTTGGTCTTGAAATATTCGTGAAAGTTTAGGGAAGGTTAAACCGGTGAGAAAAGTGCATTTAGGCGGTACGGAGATGCTAGTAAAGAAACAAAAGCCGTATATGATGAGTCTCTGTTGCTCCCAATGGTTATATGGTGGTACATAGTATACATTCTCATTAGCATCAAGTCCGGCAATTTTATAAGTAAGTATATTGTACTTTTTTAGCCTACTTTTAATGTGTCCCACTGCTGGGCAAAGATGAAACAATAAACTTTAAAAGTTAGTGTGTTGCAATGCTAATAAATAACACTCTATCTGCTAGACTGTACAAATAAACAATCATGGTGTCGACAGATGCACACACATGTCGGATGAAGTCATAAACCCAAATCTGCGGATATATTGTTATTTCGAAAAATAAAACCTAGATAAATTAGTTCGGCCACCATCGTGTTTCACAACCAGTTGAATTCAAAGAATTTTCAGTACTTCTTTGGCAACCAGTAGCAATATAATTATATTTCAATGTAAGCTGATGTTGTTTTTGATATAGAACCAGTCGTTAACAAGGTCCAGACCCAGTTATCAACAAGAAAATATTAATAAATTTACAGAAAACCTTTTGTAAATACGAAAGGCTACTTATCTGTTCTCCCTAAAATATGGATCATACGCTAAATCTCGTCTTTTTTTGTAAAACTTTATATCCCTAGCCATGGCGCTTCACCAGCTTTGACCAATCGCTCATGATGTTTCGACGTATCTGTTTATTTATTTATTTACACAGTAACATGCTACAAAAACATTGTACATATTTTTCAATGCCTTACAATTTCATTCGAAATTTAACCTACATCGGAGTTGTCATATTGTTTTAAACATAAATAAAAGAAAATTATTTATTTTATATTATAAGCCTTTAGGGTAGAAGTAAAATCTAAATCTCGTATTAGCATAATTCTTTAGGATTTTTAGTATGGTTGCTATCAACTTTTTTTAATAGAATTAAACCATCATCAATAGCAAAAAAGTACTTAGTACAAAAGCAATGAGGCCTCTATTTGTCAATTATGAAAGCTAAAGTTAGAAATTGAAGTAAATTCCTAAACCACACGGCGTCCTATAATCAAACAACACTGAATACATGTTCAAGCTTAAAAATGAATCATATTATCAAATTCCGGTAAGTAACAATGAATAACATAACCGCGTTACGTCATAGGTTAGTAACATGTAACAGGCATAAACAATTGTGTTTATTCAAGTCATGTGCTTGCAAGACCTTCGTCTAGACCTATAAATCATGTTTTCAGATGATTAACAGATATTACACATTATGTACATAATTAATATTTATTTAAAAAATAAAAGAGCACTCAACTGGGAAACACGGTCAAGGTCCTTTAACTGCCACTATGGTCTAGTGGTTAAGGAGTTTGCTGAAAACCCTAGGTTCGATATCCTCACAGCATGTTTTCATTTGCAGTAAGATGATTCTGTGCTTCGAAAGGCACCTTAAGCCGATGGTCCGAGCTGTCATATGGAGGTCATTATAGACACGTCATAGGCCGAGAGGTGGTTTCATAAAACTTTGAAACTATGGTAGGAAACGAAAAAGATTATATCATATCGCCTGCCTAAAGTCTCCGTAACCCTCAATGGGAATGTATTTTCTGGTGGAAAACGCCAACATCCGTAGAGAGGTACAAGTAAATAGCAAAGAACTATATCTTTAGTCGCTTCTCAATTCGACACCCACAAGAAGACATGGACTGTCCTATTCTTAATAGATATAAAACTCAATCACACTTAGATACTTGTTACTTCTTCTTTGTCATATTACTCGCGACCCGCCCCGGCTTTACATGGGCATAAAAACCTTCCTCTTAAATCACTCTATCTATTACAAAAAAAACCGCATCAAAATCCGTTGCGTTGTTTTAAAGATTTAAGCATACAAAGGGATATAGGGACAGAGAAAGCGATTTTGTTTTATACTATGTAGTGATGATATGACGTATGTCATTGAATGCATTAAGTCAACCATTTGTACATGTCAGTTAAATTTTTGAGTTAAATATCTATAAATGTGGCGACCAGACAATTCGTCGCCGCTAACTGTTTCCTAAATAATAGACCGAGCCGTGAGAACTAGATCCACATATGGTCTAGTCTATCAGTCACAATATGCAAGTTAAGCGATGACTGCACTCCTGCGCAGTCATACAATCTAGGTCAGAACATCAAACTAACGTTGATTAAGCTGAATGATGTTTAAATTGTGACTTTATTTAAAGACGTTTTAAGTACACATTAAATAAAGTAGGCGAGGTATTTTTGTTTATTAAAATTGTTACTAAATTGATAAGATGTTCCCTAGTATGAGATTTTGTAAACGCAGACGCAAGCGACCGCGTTAGGGTTTTGTTTGGAATTTCTTAGTTACCTTACTATCTGCCAATGGCGCTGTATAAGTTTGTAAAACAAAATCGCTAACGCAGTCGCTAGCGTCTGCGTTTATAAAATCTCATACTAGGGGTAAAGAGCACATTGTGCGAAAATTATTAAACGGCCAAGTAACGAAACGTGGGATTTTTAACACATTGCTGGACAGTTTTGAAAACACAATAGAAGTTTAATTGTTATAACGTCTATAGACGTAGTGTGTCCAGCAATGTGTTAAGGGTGGTGGTGGGTGGATCGATTGCTTTGAGGATCTTAACCAGTTCGATTGATTGGACCTTAAGATGAACGTTCA
The DNA here is from genome assembly GCA_947044815.1 of Apomyelois bistriatella. Classification (NCBI taxonomy): domain Eukaryota; kingdom Metazoa; phylum Arthropoda; class Insecta; order Lepidoptera; family Pyralidae; genus Apomyelois; species Apomyelois bistriatella. The sequence goes on along the minus strand of OX345704.1, from coordinate 9,366,483 downwards.
AAGTCCCATTGGTCCCATTAAAAGTACTAGAAGAGTGAAAAATCCTCGTTAACCGATCAATTGAACTAGGATGGAAGTAAAAATTTTTGTCTTTCGACGATTGGACAAGCGAGTCGGACCACGTGACCTAAGTTTGCAGTTGTCCTCAGATATTTTATACACATGTTCATGAAAAACACTGACTTATAATAATGTAAGTATACCCACTACGCTATACCTATACCAACTTGGTTTAAGTAGCTTGAAATGGAGCACCTGCTCTACAAATTCATCTTACTTTATTGTTTTACAAGCCATTTGGAGCCATATATGAGTTTATGACAAGCCATACAAATTGTTTTATGTCGCTCGATTACTGGCAGCCGGCAGCACGAACTAAATACAGACACTATAATTATAATTTTCTGAATAAATACATTATAGGTAGTACTCATATTATTATGTTTTTATTTTATTGTGCACAAGCAATATTAAACTTTAAATAAATTTCCTATTGCTCTGGTTTCAATGACTTAGGTGGCTACTCACATACTTATAATATCACACATGGGTGAGTTGCCCCTGAGCTTGTTTTGTCAGGGGAATTTCACTCGACTGTGTGTGAAAATACGGAGGTCAGACGGCAGTCGCTAAATTCAAAATCTAGGACCATGTACCCTAGGCTTTAGAGCGTAAGTTGAAGATAGGATAACACGCTCAGATAAAGATATGACCATATACAATATAGTTGTATTGGGGGCATAGTGCAGAATTCTATCGAATGTTTCAAGCCCCAACGACTAAGAGGCGTATTATAAGCTAATAGTTGTGTCTGAACGAGTCCCACGCGGGCGGAGCCGCGGGCAAAAAGCTAGTACTTTACTATATATAAATACTAAATCCATAGAAGTATGAAATTCGCGCGTGGTCTCTCAGGCAATTTTTTTAACTATGAATAAATCGGAATAAGAAATAAGTCAAATGTAATTTAGTTCACGTTCTCTAAAGACAATCTCCAGTCTCCTCTCATAAAACCCGTCATATCCCATAGGCTGGGTAAAGCTCGCAGGGTCTAGGGAAAGCGTGACCCTGGGCTTTAGGCTTGCCTTCATTAATCTTATCTAGAGATGCTAAATAAGCTCTGCAGGTGGGTATGCAACTGCGCGTGCGATTGAATGCGTCAAATGGTGTAATTTTGTTGTAAAATTAATAACTCGTTGATGTCTTTTTTATTAAAAAAAATAGCTTTTTGTAGAGCTTCGCTTCCGTGGGCTTTTTTTTTAAATAAACTAATTTGTGACTTTTTTCTTTTTTATGGTTATACTGAAAAGTTTACCAAAAACAACTGATTACTTCAAATATCATGCGCTTCCCGTTGACCGAGTTTTACCGCATCTCGTAAATGCTCGCGCTTCTTTGATACCATTTTTATGCATTTTATGCACATTGCAACGTTGCCATTGCTCTCAAATGTTTGTTTGAAACAGTCTTCCTGTAACATTTGCGGAAGTGCAACGTATTAAAGACAGGATTTGCTTTATGACCAAAACACAAATTATTAACGTTTGTACAAAATGAATATTATTCGTCAGAAATTCTGAATTTCGATGAATTTTTATGAGCGCGTTTATTATTTCAAATCCACATTGCAATATCAGTTATTTTCTTTTGATGACTTGCGATGCGTGTGGTCGAAATGTATTTCAGACATGACATTCCCATAGAACAAAAATGTACTAATTTTTACTTTGATTCAAAACTTAGAGCATACAGTGCAGGCACCTATTTTAAAAGTTTTTAAATTGGTTATAAGTGTGGTCCGTGTGGGGACTCCAAAGGTAAAATGGAAGGTCAATATCATAAGGTCACCTTAGATCATGGTCATACCAACCCATGAGTGACAGGTGTAAGATCCAAAAAGAAAGCACAAACCAATTATTTTCCGACTTTGTTCGTACTAACTGGAACTAACTCATTTCTATGTACACACCTCGCTCCCGTGTGTTCCCAAACAATTACGACATTTAGTGAGTGTGTTTACGAAACGGGAAAGAATTTAGAACAATCTGACTCCCTATAGTTTGCGCAATACTGTTATAAAACAATGAGAATACAGAAAAAAAGATTTGTGATTGTTAAGAGGGCCTGCTTTGTTGCGAATAAAATAACAATGTTACTACGCAGATGGCAGTTTTTTATAATAATATATTTCTGAATGTTTTGAAATGTTTTCGTAATCTTCGGTGTCTTCCAAATTTTGCCCAGTATGCAGCCACTTAGGTCGCAACTGTTATCGTCTGCATAAGTTCACTTACTATCTACAAATAATATAAGGAAGCATATAATCTATACATAGGATATAAGAGTCACTCCTAGAGAGGCATTGTATGCACTGGCTCTCCGCACTGATAATGTGCGTCGTATATGTCCCATTTCTGCATCGACCTAAAAATTCAGGTCATTACTGGAAAAATCTTTCATCGACCTACTAGTACAGAGGGCTGCAGAGAAATCTGACCCCCATGCCACAAGTATCGCTATTGAAAGGGGGTCGGATTTCTCTGCAGCCCACTGTACTAGGTACATATTTAAGTTTCAATGGTGTAGCTTCCAGTTTTCTCTTCTATTACTTTGCGTCTTAACTATGGAAGCTATATTTCTCTACTTTCTACATTTTACAACACTGGCCTGTTAAGGCGGTCTATTTTGACAGATGAACATAAAAGTTCTAATGCTCGGCATTTTGAGTTATGGCTGTCTATAAAAGGGTGAAAATGATCTCAAACTTAAATATTTTGCAATTTCTGACTACATTTTGTTGAACACATCCTAACTAATATTATACCTCTAAATGCGAAAGTGAGTTTGTCTATTTGTTTATTTATTTGTTTGTTTGTCACCTCTTCACGCCCTATATCTACTGAACCAATCTTCTTGAAATTTCGCAAACCTAGGAGAATTGAGAAGGACATAGGGTACCTTTCATCCCGGGAAAAAGCACTGTTTCCGAGGGAATTTCACGCGGGCGAAGCCGCGGGCGAAAGCTAGTTTTGATAATATAACTATTTTAGCTGACCTTGCAAGCGTTGTTTTGCCATATAAATTATTTTTAGTTAATTTAAAGGTGAACAACCCTTATCACTTAGGGGTATGAAAAATGGGTTCACTACGCCAGTTCGAAGCACGTTATATCTTGTTACACTTTAACTATGACGATAGATAGTAGCCGATTCTCAGACCTACATATAAAATTTGGTAAAAATCAGTAAAGCCTTTTCGGAGGAGTAAGGTAACTAAGATTGTGACACGGGAATTTTAAATATATATTAGATACTAATTAACAAGCTCTCGTAAAGCCCACGCTAGTGATCTGTATAGATAGACGACCCAAATTTGGACTTTTTAAAATATAATAATGTAATAACGAAAAATTGTTAAGAAGAAATTGTATAAAGAGTATTGAATTATGGCGTAGTCTTAGCTTCACGAAATTCAAACATAAATAAAACACGTTTATTTAAATCTTGAAACACATGTTTTGAACTTTTTGCCAAAAGTGTGCGATTTGGACGGAAATACAAATAAGGTTGGAACAATGGGCATCTGTTTTGGCGGGCACAATCACAAGTTGACTCTATCTGCCGCCTGGCGCTGCAGGATATGACTCAAACAACGTGACGGCTTCTAACTGTATACCGTTTAGCATATTACTTTTTAATAATTTTCATGCGAACTAAATTGGAATAGTTTCATCATCATCTTTGTCATTTCAGTCACAGGCTATCCTCTGCTGGACCAATGATTTCCAAAATGATCGGTTGGATGCGGCCTGCATCCAACGCCTGCCTGCGACCTTATTCAGGTCATCTGACCATCTGGTCGGTGCCATTGTAATAGTTAATTAGATTCTAAATAGCCAAGAATATGGCTCTATCACTAATGATGGTGATTCAATAATATGACACTAAGTTAGGTATAAACAGTTAATCAATATTGTCAAAATGCTAACTAAACATTGTTTATTAAACACGGCTATGAACTTACATTCCTGAAATCATTTCGACGTTTAATACCACAAACGAAAAAAACCAACCATGAAATGCATACTTCTAAATGTTTCAAGACGGACGTAGCAAGGAAATTTGAAAAGGTTATAAAATATATTTTTTCAACACTGCAGTTTGGTGTGTTACCTAACTAAAAATGTCCCCAAAGATACTAGGAGAGCATAAAAGCACAGAGATTTGGCGACACTCGGTGACATTAATATCATTTCATTGCTACTTATATATTCCTCAAGTGCCCTACAAGACTTGCGCAGAACATTTTGTCCGTATATGTAAAAATTAAATTTTTAACAATTTAATGTTTATAGCCAAGATTTTATTCATTTAACAGAACACATTACCAATATATGGCAGCTTACAGGCCACCGAAGACTCACTCTGAGAGATTTATACAGGACCGCACTGTTATACACAGCTGCACGACGTAGTATAACGGCAGTCCTAATTATTTTCTAAAAAAAATAGAATTCAGCAATACTTATTATTATATATTTATTACTGATTATTATATATTTATAAATCTTGCAGTTTTTACTCAATACCCTAAAATATTTGCGACTAAAGCGACGACTTTGCTCAGAAATTAGGCCAACCAACTTTGTAAGCAATAAAAAGGCTGCTTTCCTATTACTTTTCTACCGATATCCCTAATCGGTTAACTTTGTGGTCAGCCTACGGTTAGATAATACCATTTGCATACCACTGTCGCATTCAGAAGCTAAAGAAACCACAAAAACGGGTTCTGATCCTGGCCTTACGGTAGCCTTTTTGTTTCTTTAGGATGACAAAAAAAAAATTACTTCAAAAATGTTCGCTTGAATGAACTTCTTTGATTTACGGTCAATCTGTCAATTTCTGTTCTTAATTTAAAATCTTTTAAAATACAACGAATTTTTGTCTTGTTATGGTTTTATCAAAGAAAATAAACACTAAGAATTTGAAAATCGCGCGCGGTCAGACAATTTTTATTTTTATTTAAGCACTACTCAGATTGACGTTCTATGAGTGTTACCTGTTAAACTTTTACTAGTGAACAGTGTTATTAATGAACAGGGTGTCCAGCAGTGGACTTTTTATATCTGCGATAATGATAGTCATCTCTATCTAGAGCACAAAATAGTAGCTAGAGTTAGAAATAAACTTCTTGTTGCTGTCAAAATAATAAGACGGTATTTAGAAATAGAGATTAATTAGAGGTAAATTATTTCACAATTAATTTCTATAAAACTTAAATCTATGGATTCTAATAAGTAATCATATTGAAATATTTTTGTATCTTTATTAGCTGTTGAGTCTCCATGAAAAAAAAATATAATAAAATAGATACTTAAGTATATAAAAGTGTACCGTAATCGCTATTAAAAAAAAAAACTACCATTCGTATATAGATTAAACGCGTTTCAGTGCTCTCCGAAAATAAAAACAGGGAAATTTATCAACGGTGGGAAAGCAAGCAAGACAATGTAGTAGGTACAGTATGTTTTTATTTCCCAGAAGCTGTTTCTGGCTTCCATTGTGTTAGAATTTGAGGTATTGTGGACATGTGTGAATTGGACGCATAGGATTGGTGTACGGACGCGCTTGCATTGCGCATGTGTGCGCGGTGCGGGCGTGCGGTGCTCCTTCGGCCGGCAAGTACTAGGCGGACATAAATGTGGTGGAGATAAAAGCCGAAGGCGGGTGTGAAGGTGACAGAAGATAAATCGATAATGAGAGGGAAAAGTTTTTGGTTCTAAAAGTTTTGGTACCGGACCGGTACGAGAAAAGTATCTTTGATGGTGCCGACTTACAAATGTTCACATTGTTTGTCAAAAAATTAGCAACTTACGAGGCAAATAGGGTTATGTTAGTACTATCTCTTGATATGATCGGCAACGCACCCGTGATACTTCTAGAATTGCAGGCATCTAAAGAGTGCTACTTTGATTAATCTAATGTCAGTTTGGATTAATGAGAAGATTGAATTGAATTAATTTAATTAACACAAGTAGGTGGTACGTTGGTAGTAGAGAGAAGAGACATTTATCCTTTGAAGTAAAGTGTAGGTAGATTTTTAAAAACGCGTTGCGTAATACCTTATTATGCATTCTGTGATAAAACGTGGCCTAAGTAAGAGTACTAAAGCATGGACAACAGCCGAGAAGCTATTTGACATGTTTTGTTCATGGACATTTAAAAATGAAAGCCTTTGTCAAGTGATCTACTTTATTACCTGACTTATTCAGTACCTGAAAGTAAAAGTAAGCCTAACAATATCTTAAATATATTCACTTTGGAAAAAGCAAACCAAAGAATTTTAAATAAAGTTCAGCATGAAACGTGGGTAATTTATTTATTTATTTGGTACACATTAAAACAGTAACAAAAATCATTTAAAACTAATGTTCAATAGGTTTTGTTCAAGAAAACCGTCCAAAATTTGTGCACACGTAATTGAAATTTATCATCATCACTTATTATTTTGTAATTTTCGCTGCAAATCATATGATATGACGAACTTCAGAGCTCCAGGTCTACAAAACATATAATTTTTATGAATAAGACGGCAAGTCTCCATTCCTGGTGCAATAACCATCAGCGTTTGATGTGCACTGTAAAATTTATGATATCCGCTGCCATCCATAATCAGTTTGTGCTACTAGTGTGAAGTAAGCTGATTATGATTACCTTTTCTAACGAGGTACTTGACAGCCATGATCGCCTGGTCAAATTGACTACATTTCGATCCGCATTTTTAGCATTCATCATGAAAAAGAGGTGTTTTAATATGAATATCTGTAACAACTAGTAAATACTGTATAAACTATAACTAGGATGAACTACTTTTGATTTATTTATTTTTTAAACTAAAATTACTTTATCGTTTCAAGGATACTCTTGTAACAGGTTCCTTCACATCGCATGTGTGAGCAAATTATTTGTTGTAACTATTGTTTCAGTTTTATAAACAATTAGATCTAAATTGGCATCCTTTTGGCTGCAATTTTAAAAGTCAATTTATTCCAAGATTTTGCTCTACATTTTGTTTAACTTTAGCAATACAGCCCAAATATCAGAGTTCAAATAAAAAGGTTTATCTTTATAGTAATCTCAACACCAACTCTATCTATATACAAAAGATAATGATGCCAATCTTTGACAAGAACAAAAAGTATTCAATCGACATCTACACCACACGAGAACACAACACAACGTAAAATAGATTAGTGCTGTTTGGGTTCAAAATATGACCCATCTAGCAGTATTTCCCCACACAACACTCGGTGATACCGACTTCTTGGTACACGTAACTGTTGTTTGCGACAACTAGGAACTATTCCAGAGGACATAAATTAAACAAAGGCTGCGCTTGCGCACATCGTTGTTAAGCCACAGCCAGCGTATGTAGCTTCTTGCATAATTTGATTCTGCATGCATTATTATTTATAGCTTGAGACTCAATATGTAAAGATTTAGTATGCGAGAATTTGTTACTTACTACTATTGAAATGGATACTTACTTATAGTTATCCATTAACATTAACGGAACCCAGCCCTAGCACCTTCACTTCAATCATATTAGGTAGAGACAAGCTACTATAAAAAATCTAACGCGAAATCCGGCGCTGCGTCTAATCATAGTCATAGTAAATAATCAATACCTACGTCATCGACTATTTAGATAATTTTAACTTCTGGTTTTTTAAATCGAATAAACAAAAAAAAGTAGAGTGAAACATATCGACCTCGTGGTGTTGCTCCAGTTTTTAAGCAGCATTCAAAGCTATTACATATATGATTGAACAAAAAATTTTGAACATGAAATACTATTGATCCAGCCTGTTATGTTTGTATCCGAAAAAATATTATTTCAATGTGTTGTATAGTATATATACTAAAACCTGTAGTAACTAAATGCTGCGAAGGTTCCGATTTCGAATTCCTTTCGTACACCGGTAATTATATGATTAATATAAATAATATCTGATATCGCACCACAAAATCATCCTCTGGGCCTTTTAAATGCAAATGATTACAGAAAGCCACAAATTGGAGCTGCTGCAAAGGTGAGCCCGACATTAACGATCAAAGGACTTATCTCTACTGCATTAAGGGCTTAAACCATTGCTGCGTAATTAATCTAAAGCGTGCTATAAATAAAATTAAATAGTTTTACTTGTACCTAAAGGGCACGGTGGCCAATTATTTTTATCACACTCTCGCCGATGCACGAACCGGTATTGTGGATGTAAGATCTTCAAGTGGTTATCCTTCCATCTCATGCCGCCCTGGTACAATTTACACGATATTTACAAGGTCCTTCGGGATTCGGTTGCTATGGTTACCGGGAACAGTAAGCATTATTACATCCCTACATACCATTATTTATACTTACTTACATTATACAATATGCAGTAATATACAAAGTAGAAGCACGTATAACTCTTCTCAAGGATTTTTTTATTGGTTAATTCAAATTGTGTGGGTTACAAAGTCAATAGACCATGCACACCATGGTGTCAGATATTTTTAAACTGCGTTAGTATTTTGTATGGAGATTAACATCCGGTATTTTCGTTTACTATCAATTTGTCGCTACTTACCGACAACATTATAATAATTAGCAGGCAACCACTTTCCATTAGGTGGGCAGTAGGCCTGATTGCCTACTCAGTAGTATTAAAAAAAATTGCTAAATATTTTCCTGTTTGCGTATTGAACTATTATATGGTAAAAACATAGACCAAAAAAAATTTGGCTCGCGCGCGCGATTCGAAATTCTTTGGGTTAAACCATAGCACCATAGCTTCAATTTAGCAGCTTTACCCCCTATCATTGTTTTGTTTTGCCATAAATAATAATGGCAGTCGTATTACTATATAACTACAATATCATTACTTCTTTACTTTGTAAAGACGCGAATAACAGCACTAGAGTAAATTTATCAACGCTAAAATACAGGTTGCTAGCTTTGTAGTTTGTTTGTGACAGATTAGTTTGAGATTTCACTTTCTACGGAGGAAGATTATGTATCATTGGTTTATAATGGACTGACCAAGGTAGGTTTTTGTAAGTCCTCTTTTTTAGCAAATTTGATGCCACGTATTATCACTTTTTCTGTTTATTATCTACTAAATAGATAAATCGCTTAATTATACCGTTATAAAATTATATTTAGGGTTCCGTTCTTCGAAAGGCAAAAACAGAAACCTAATAAGATCACTTTGTTGTCCATCTGTATGTCTGTCAAACACTTTTTCTTAGGAACGCATGAAAGTAGCAAGTTGAAATCCATAACATACATATACTCAGGCTTACGGTTTCTTTCGGCTGTAAAATAATCGAAATTATACGTCATCGCGATCAAAGAATATAACCGGAAAAGTTGCAAATTTTTTATTTAGCTTACTTCCCGTTGAGCTGGAATCATGAAATTTGGTAAGAAATAATATCATGAGGCACTAATTTAGGAATCAATCTAAAAACTATTTTTGGAAAATTTAAGAAGATTAATACCTAAAATCTTAAAATAACCTTTTATGTCTTTTAATATTGTATGATGGTACGGAACCCTCAGGCCGCAAGTCCGACACGCACTTGGCCGATTTTTACACATTGTGTTAGTTAAGGTTAGTAATTAAATGTAGTCTGCATCTGCAGACAACCGAAACCGGTCGCAGAATCCCCGACTGGTTTTTGTCGTCACTAGCCACCGTTTAGTAACAAAATGTTCCGCGAATTTGCTACGCGGGTACCAGGCGCCCATACAATGCAAAGATGTGTTTAACTGCGGTCATTGTAGCTATTCAGGAAGACATCAACGTCATAAATGTATCGGTGTGACAAACAAATGCCATTTGATGCTACGCTCTGCGGGTGATTCGGATGGCCGTAATTATAGGGTTGTCACATAAATGTCCATATCCAATACTAACTTAATAATACCTATTATTCCTTTTAATTATTATAAGACTTTATGTATACAATATCGGAGTGGAGTGTAGCTACATTCTACAAAACCTACTTGAGTATAAAAATATTTTTTTAATATTTAACCCAGTATAATATTTCTATACCTAACGATTTTGATCAATATTGACTCAGCGTAAACCTATAAAGTCAAGCAAATGACAGTTGGGCTTTTAAAAGTACCACTCGCAACATCCTTTTTAACAAAAGTGCATGAAGGTGACATAAGACGAATTTCAGCAAAAGGCTTTGAACAATAGCGACCGATGCAGCGCTCGTCACCAAAAGAGCCGACCCAAATGTTGACTGGCGCCATTTTTTATGCTCTGGCAACCCTGCTGCAACGGCATGCCCCCTTGGTGACACACGTGCGCCCCGGCTGGGTCAGGGCTTGCCTAGTCGTAGAAATAGTTCCCATGGACGTCACTTCGAAAACACTTTTTATCTACCTCCTTGTAAGTGAGAAGTCATCGTTGATAATGATGTTTGAAAGGTTTAATATAAGTAGATTATCGTATTTGTCTTTTGATTAATAAAAAATTGCGATATTTATCATGGTAAACTACTTGTATGCTACTTCACTATCACTACATAATATAAAACAAAGTAATTATAGTTTAGTTAATATTTTAGTTTAGTTTAATTTATATATTATTATAATTAGTTTGTTAGTATTTAATTTAGATATGTAGGTATATGTATTTATAATTATAATTGAATTTACTAAACAAAGTCGCTTTCTCTGTCCTTATATCCCTTTGTATGCTTAAATCTTTAAAACTATGCAACGGATTTTGATGCGGTTTTTTAATAGATAGAGCGATTCGATAAATCTGAAGTATTGCGAGTTTGAATGTGAGAATTTTTGACTGCACCTACGAAATTTAAGAAAATAGATTTGCTTTGATAGACTTTTTTACATTTTACAAGGTGATCTTATAATCAAATTCAAAAGTTATTTATTGTCAGTCTGTTATTAAACTGATAGACCCCAGAATAGCTAAGATGGCAAAAAGTAAGTCTCGGAAAATGAAAAGAATCTCTACTTCACTCGGTCCTAAGTCACCTCTTGAGATGTTCGCTTCTTTTTCCGACCTCGTAAATCCTATACCAAAAATGCGTATTAAATAGGTTGTAAAGTCAATTGGTCCTTTTCCTCCCCGTGTCATCTTACAATATTTTAACCATTCAGAAGAAAATACATAATTATTCAGTTTTCAGTACTATCACGACAATTAAGATCGGTTTTGTATGAGCGGCCGCCTGACTACAATCCCCATGAAAGTTAGTGTTAGTAAAGCAACTAAACTGAGTAAATCTATACTAATATTATAAAGCTGAAGAGTTTGTTTGTTTAAACGCTTATAACTTGGGAACAACTGGTCGGATTTGAAAAAATATTTCTGCATATGATAGCTTGACTCTTGGGGAAGGTTAAAGTACATACACACTAAGGGCGAGTAAAACCACGGAGAACAGCTAGTTCTAATATATATCCGAGCAGTAACAATACTAACAATGCACAGTGATGTTGTATTTTTCCTGCGCCTCATGGCACGTCCGACTAAGATATAAATCATATACTCGTAAACGTCTAGCAGACATGCCGGTTAAAGCAAAATGGGATTCAGCTCGAAATATTTATCTTTGCCTGTTAGCTCTATGGTTATATATAAAGGAGAATTTTAATTCCATGGCCGTAAAAAATATTTAAAAAAAAAGGAGAATTTTAAATAGGGAAAAAATAGGTGTCACGGAAAACCTCGTAAGAATGTTTATAACGTACAGTATTGGACTAACTTTAAGTTTTATAGAAAAATTCAAATGTATTTATTACTTGTAAACATTAAAAAATAGATTAAAGCCCCAAATGCAGAGCTTGTGCGAATGCTGTCCATGAGGCACATTTTATGCCGGTATGACTCATTGGCTAGCAAGCAAATGGACCTCTTTGGAGCACAGCAGCGTACCCTGACCTGGAGGAATATAGGCACTTCGCACCAGATGATGTTCTGATGCTCATGCAGTCCTTTTTCAGAAATCCCGGTTTGGGTGAGTATGGAATGGGGTAAGTACAAAAGAACCCAAAAGTTCGACTTGTTTTCTGAGAAGGACCCCAAACAAGATAAGATACTGGATTGCGAAGCTATTTTCTGGGTAAAAACGCTGCCGCACCTATCAAGTCTCCTGTTGCCTCTACGAGACGCTTTATGGTGCCCCTTAAATATAATTTAACTTCAAAGCCAGACGTTTCTAAAAAAATAATAAAATCTTTAATTTAATTGATATTCAATGTTCTTGAACTTCTATCACTTCTGAGTATGAACTATAAATCAAATGCAATCGTCAATATAGTCTTGACTGGCATATTCTGTTTGTCTGTCATTACTATCACTTAATGCCGGGAATTGCACTCTCTCTATAATGATAAGTGTTGAATGATGATTTATCAATTAGTTGCATTGCTAAAAATAACGCAATATCTTATAGATATTTTATACATACAATCTCAAGTACCTCACCGACATATTTATTTTTCTGTAAAAAATAGATTCAGGCGTTACTTTTCGGAAGTCAAAATTACAAGTACATGTTACCAAATTATATGGCGTGCTTCCGCCACTAGTTAGTTTATGCAAACTACTGCCGTTTGGTTGCACACACATTCCTTGTTATCTATTTTATTTTTTTGCAAGCTATTTTGTGCTGATATTTGCTTTGTGCAGTAACATCGTTGATACGAGCATGACGACTTAAAATATATATCTCATCATCATCATCATTTCGTATAGTTGACACAGTCAATCGACTATGCACACCCTGGTGTCAGACTTCTCCAGAACAGCCTGTCGGCCTCTGACGTGGTTCCTTTGACGACTACCAGATGGTAGCCGGGACCAAAGGCTTAACGTGCCTTCAGAAGCACGGAAATCGGAATCATCTTTATTATAGGACAATCAGGTGATTCAAGCGTGCAATGTCCTAACCAAACTGGAAACAACTCAGCACATATACACCTAAAGATGTTGAATGAAATCACGAAAAATTTAATGTAGCAGGTAGAGCTACTTTAATAGAGTTGCCGTCTTTAAAACTTGTTAAAGTGAAACTCAGACGTATGGCGAAACTATACTTGAATCTTTGTCTTTTAATAAAGAAATAATGAAATGCCGTCGGACCATTATTTCGTATATATAAAAGTGAATAAAGAAATCACATTATCTTGTTTATTTCGAGAAAGTAAACTATTTGACCATTAGGGTAATGGCACGTGATACGAAACAAACGTGATGACCATAAACAGGACCATTAGAACCCACGCACTACCCCACACACACCCTGGCTGAATAGGGTCATCAAATATACAAAATAAAAAAGTAAAAAAACAAAAGAGATGCGCTGGAGGCCGCGCCACACCCGTTAGAGTGAAGTTTCTTTTGTTATTGTTAATTAATAACAAAATAATTGAAACAGTGTGAAGAATACGAGGATGTTCGGTCTTAGTAGTTAGTAAGTATATAATTTTTTTAATCTGTCAGTAACACTATGTGTGGTTTTGAATGTGTAAAAAATTTATATTATAGCACTTCTGGCATAGTATTTCAAAATTGCGGTAATTAAAATTGTCATTTTAATTACCGCCCTTTTTTAAAACTTTTGTGATCTGGTCGTTTTGGGAATTGGTTATTTTTGGTGGTATCTGTCTCTTATTGATATATTTTTTGCCTTTATCCGAGTCAAACCCGCAGCTAGACATGTATTTTTGAATTCACCTTGTCCTTGATTATATGAAGTATTCACCAGAGTTTAGTTTTGTACAACTTATTACTACGAAGTTATTTATTTTTATTGTTTTTTTTTTTATTGTTTTAGCTTATTTATTTTATGTAGAGCCCGTAAAAACTTAAAATCATGAAGTTCCACTTGAAATCGCCAGATCCTTCCTACCTATATAATTTCAATCGATAAAGGTCTAAAGCTAAACATTATTTTTTAGAAGTGACTCGTGTGTATTGTTATTTCTGGGCTCATAGGTACACCAGGATCAAAAATATGAATGTGGAGCCCTGTATCAAAAGAATTCGTATTGAATTCCAATGCTTTCTCGACAATGTACAGACAGAGTTAACTTGATGTAACCTTGACCACGGCGGTCGAATCATCTCACGGAATCACTCTTACAGTACGGACAGCAGAATAGCCAGTTACTAACTTCTTAAACAATATCAAAGAAGATTTTTTTTTTTTGCTCTACTTAGGAATTTTCCTACAATTCGAGAAAATTTTGTTTGTATATTAATAAAGACGTCATGATTTAAGAAGTGTACATTTTGATAGCATGAAAATTTTATATATGTAATTGCAAATAAAGCAATGTAGAGAAATCTTAAATTATGTAAGACTTTTACTACTGTAAAAATGTAGTTGATGTTACATACTAAAGAAGTTTAGTTGTTCTAGAATCTAAAGAAGGAGACATTCTAGTTTTCTATATATTAGAATTTTAATAAACAAGTCCAAAATCTCCAATATTTTGGGTGACTGATAAAAAAGTTATAAAAACCTATGTAATCCATACTAATTTTATAAATGTGAAAGTCTGTCTGTCTGTCTGTCTGTCTGTCACCTCTTCACGGCTAAACTGCTGGACCAATTGTGATGAAATGTGGTAGGGATGTAGTTAACGACCTGAGGTCAAACATAGGCTACTTTTGGGCGCGATATAACCGAGTCCCACGCGGGGCGAAGCCGCGGGGAACAGCTAGTATGGTAATAAAGACATGAATTCAATATTAAGCAATTTAATAATTAATTAATCTATAACCTTGTCATGAAAAATTATTATTTTTATTATTGTATTTGAAAATGACAATACGAATATTATGCTTATGTCCTATGTAGGTATATGTTACCTACTTAATACATAGGATATAAATATTCTATTTTAATGGTGCATCCTTTTTTTTCTGACAGTACCCGCCCACGTTAGTTTTCAAAAATCGTAATAGGGCTTATAAAACAGATTTTGTATATATTATCTCTATTCACGCTCAGTGCGCGAACCAAATGGGAACATTACACGATTTTATTTAGATTCGGCCAAGGTCAATTAAAACAATTTGTTTAAGTTTGTTTTTGAAGAAGTAAATATAATCAATTTGGATCTATGTAGTTATGTTGAACCATTTTGATATAACACAGTTTTAAAAACACTGAACATTGACACGTCTCTACTTTTTCTAATGCGTTGCTAATATATAATATTTTTTTTTAAATAAAACACGGTTTTATTAAAATAAAAAATATCTAGATATTATTTTACCAAAATTTACCTAATTTTTGAAGAAAAAAGGAAAATCTGCTTTAAAATAATACGCTACCTAGGTACTTAGAAACTTGTCGCCGCCAGCGCTAGCGAGCTCGGCTTGCCCACGCCTAGGCTATCTTTAAGACTAGACATCTAGCGCTAAAATTTTCAGTCTAGATCACGTTTTGCTTGTACCTAGAAGTACTAGGGTAGCATGAAGACGAGGAGGTGTGAAAATACTAGAATCTAGCTTCCAGACAGACCAGACGAGACAGCACTCTACGGGCGGCAGCGACTATAGACTTTATGATTTGATTTAAAGCTCAGTGGAAAAAATTAAATTAATACAAACCTTTAATTTTATGCAAATAAAACTGCAATTAAATTATTAATTACTGAAAAATGCGGTATTTTTTTAAAAATTGATAAAACATGTCTATTTTTTCAGTGTTTACAGCTTATTTTTTTGAGTGACCCATGCTAGTTATTGCATTTGAGAAAAATATTTAGGCATTAAAAGGCTTTAGGCTGTCAATCCCACCACTTGTACTGGGAACATAACAATGTCGTAAAAGGCGATTTAGGCAAAATTTCCTGTTTCCTCTTACCTTACTTAGATGGCGGTTTCTACCAACTCTTGCTGGTAAAGACTCTTCAAATCTGAAGCTCCAAGGATAAGACGTTCTGTTTAAATACCCTAGGCTTCGAAGCAAGCGGTAAACGCTGAGACGGGAGAGATAGAGTTTTGTAGCGATATTTATCTTACAATCTTCTACTATTTAAAAATCTTGTAATAGTGTTTGTTATTGAACTTTTCTTGTCTAAGAATGACCGATTCTCAGATAGGCTTCTTTTTTAAGCAATATAGCGGGCGGAGCCGCGGGCAACAGCTAGTATATTAATATTTCGTCGCTGCAAATCAAATTACCCAGTGCATTCAAATGTTGGTTACATTAGTGGAATAGGTCTCATTTGACGACGTTTAAGTGGACATTACGAAATGTAAGGTTGTAAAACGGTAACCGAATTGCATTGTATATTTGTGGTTGTTCCAATTTCTAGTTTCGTTGTCGAAGAATACTCATCCGTTCGGTGAGCGTATTTATGGCATAGAATAATAACTTTATAACTTATAGAAATATAGTTATTGTAAGCTGCCCTGCTCGCATGGTACTCGATCAGTGTAAAATTTTATCCAAATCTGTTCAGCCGTTCTGGCGAAATCGAATAATAATCTATCTAACAATTTTTCATATGATTAAGATTAGTACAGCAGTAGAAAATAAACTATTTATCCCAACACTTTTGATTGTAAAAGTATTACAGTTAATTCCAAGCTTCGAGAACTAAGCTGAGGTTGCGACCGGAAAAACACCGAAATAAGTGAAACATCTACCAATATTGCAGCAAACAATAATAGCAACTAAAATTTAACAAAACATGAAGGAATATAGTGTTTCATCGATGCTCACTTATCCTTCGAAGAGAACCCCGAACGGGATCTCGCAAAAACAAACAACCATCGAAGCGGCTTCAAATTGAAAGCGAAATTTCAAAGAAATTGCGTGCGCCACATCCTAACGCTACTGTTCGCAAAAACACAAAAACAAACAACGCCCACGCAAAATAACACCTTACCACTTAAGTCTTACATTACACTTTGAATTACTAATATTTAGAAAACTTATCTAAATCTTCTTAGCGTAATTATACGACGGGACACAAAACCGGCAATGAATTTATGCATGAACCGAATGGAGAAATTCCCTACTCGAATCGGCGGGATACGGGATAAAGGGAACAATAGTCTTAGTTTTAATCTCTCCTGTTTTTTTTTGTCGGAAGATCCAGTTCGTGGCAGGATTTACGACGCCAGGTCCTCCCCTCCCGCCGTGGAAGCACAAAATATGGTGAGGACACAAGTCACACAAGATTTGATGAAAATCTTATAAATAAAATATGCACTAAATAAATATTCCACGATTCAACACATTTCAACTTTATAGGCAGGGTGCATGGTCGATTGACCGTGACGCCTACTCGAAATGATGATGATGAACTTTATAGGCCTGTCTTCTAATTTTACTGAAATCTATACTCGTAGATACTTATCTAATACTTACTATGATAATATTCTATTAATACTGAAAAGTTTGTTTGTATAAACGCTATAACCACCGGAAAAAATAAAAAAAACTTTTTCCATAGTCTTAGGTTATAAAGCTATTATAATATGTGATATAAACTACAAACAATATGAAAAAAAACATTGTCTGTTTCAAAATAATGAATATTTCCATGATAAAATGTATGTAAACCTCATATTATTTTATGTAATAATTTTATTTATTTATTTATCTCAGACAACGACTGTTAAGTATGTATAATAATGAACACGTGCTTAATCCTGTAAGTTTATAAGTTAACTTTCTATTCTCACATTATTTTGTACCGTATGGTGTAGGGGTAAAAAAGGCTTGACACACAATTTGCGTGTGATTTTGATCGTTGCGTACCCTCCGAGATGCTTGTAATTTAGCGAAATTGCAGGTGGTATGTTAAATGCAGGCTTTAGCTGGGCCGAGGAGGGTTCGTTGAAGCCTTGTTATTAATATAAAAAAATGTGCAAAATGTTCAGTACGTCGAGCTAAGTGAGGTTTTAAAGTATGGGTTTTAGGTTACTCTTGAAAGTTTCATGTAGGTAACTAAAATAATTTGACTTTCATTATCTACTTTTGATTTCTTGTTTGTAGTGCAATAAATAGTATTGATATGTATTAATCATTTTAAGACTTTCGAAAAGATAATAATGTAATAATATTAATATGAAATTCCTCTAAAGAGATAATTTGATCAAACATAAAAGTACTTATATTTTCTTTCCGCACATTGGTCGCATTTTTTTTCATGTGCATACACGACTGCGATAGCAGTTTTAGTTTAGTTTTTTTGTGTCTCGTCGTCAATGTCCGACAAAGTGTTAACTATTAAAAAAATAAAAATAAATCTACCTCAATAAGTATACCGTTAATGAAAAAACAAGGGCGCTGTCGATGAAATTTCTAAATACTTAGTAAAAATGCCTATCTATGCTCTTACGATATTATATTATATTGTATCTAGCTGTCCATATTGTATCTAGCTGTCTAACGCCTGATACAGTAAACTTGCAAATACATCTAGCAGTGATCTCTCGTTGGCTCGTTTCGAATTTTATATCTTAAAAAACGTAATTAAAAAAAAGCTAATTGAAGAAATATATAAACAATAGGAGCTTGGACAGTTTAAAGAAATTTAATAATACGGGTATTCCAGATACCTAATGAACAAAAACATTTAATTAATTGATTACTTAATGGTACTAACGATCTTTCAGGACCGGCATGGTGCCGGCATGATTGTAGAATTTGGTAACATTTTGACAATATTGTGATACTTAATATGTTACTATTATTTAGTAATCAATACAAAAAGTAAGTAAAATACAAGATTGAAGATTCGCCTACCTATATAATTTTACTTTAGAAATATTTATAAGTACACATTCAAGACAAGAAAATAAACGGCTCCACATTTTTAAATTATAAACAAGTAGATGTTTCACTAGGTATACATTTTTTTAATTTGGACAAAATATACTAAAGCGTTTGTTTATTAAGTTTTTTTTCATATAGTTGGAACGTTCGGAATTTAAAATAAATATCTTTTTAACACAGTTAAGCTCAATTTTTATTTTATTATGCTTAAATAAAAACAAAAGTATTAGTTGTGAACATAATAATAAAAAAATATCTCTCTTACCTTAAGTTGAAAACACCCATAATTACTGCAGCATGCCAGCTCTATTCGCCTCGTCCGCAGTAAAATTTAGAAAAGAAAAACACAGAACAATCACTGAAGTCAGGCACAAAAGTCGAAAAATGTTTAAAAATAAAACTGTATTCAAAATTCGAAATTCCCGCGCATCCAGCGGGCCGCGATCCGCGCAGACGCACTAAGCAAGTGGACTGCGGAGTGCACACAGCCTCCGGCGGACAATGTGACGCGCGCGCTTCAAGCGACCCCCACCACTGCCATTCATGAAAACCGCCACTCAATGGACGAAAGCTTCGCGATGCTTTGATTTCAATGACGTCTGAAAGGGCTTCACAACTTTGGAGGGCTCTTATAATAGAAACAACGTTTGACTGCTTGCTTCCCACTAGCACACTGAAGATGTTTGTTTTGATTTTGTTGTCACCTCTATGTCATTTAAGTAAACTCAAGTTCTTGCAAACTCGTGCATTGCATGTATTTAGAGTAAACAAACTTAACGCTTAAAGTTACACGTACTTTGTAAAGTATGACAAAAATCGAAATATTACTTTTCTTCGGACAAAGAGTGGCAAATCTCAAGTGGGAATAAACTGCCGTTGCTATGGAATACGTGATGTTCCTGGCTTCAAAAAACTAAGCTAAATCAGAACAGACAGAAGGGTGAGAATAAAAACACCGCAAATGGATCCTCACTGATAGAGAGAAATGGTGGAGACTGAAGGAGACATCCGCCAAGTTTTTGGTAAAGAAAGGCCGATTAGGATAAAAAGACTACCTTTATCAAAAAGTATACTTATTATATATTAGTACAATAAGTTTATATTTTCTTTGCTAACGTTAAATTAAATTAAGATATATTTTTTATAAAAGTATATTCATGCGCAGGTACCTATGTCTATTTTTGCGTCTTACGGCTGGATTGATTTCAAATTATGTTATTTGTTTAACTAGTTAAATTGTAAGTAACACTATGTATTAAATAAGAATTAGTATGTTTCTTTTTTGTTTGTTCAATAATCAACTCTTATCTATCTGAATAATTATAAATAGGAATAGAAATAGTAACCCCTACCAGGCCTCGCATTTCCTGGTAAGACCGAAATTTGGCAATATTTCGCAAGTGCGTTATCGACTGTCCAGTGTTCACTAGGCAAGTCGGGAAGCAAGTGAGTTGCACAATGGTCGAGCGGAAGCACACATACCCATACGGCCCACGCGTCGCCCTATCGCTATCTGTTTCCGTTTACGAGTGCTACTATTGGTGCTATTTTTTTAAATACATATACATCAACTGTTTTGTAGACTTTTGGATGTCAAAGATCAGAAGCATAGATTAAAAAAATGCCTGGCGACAAAAAGCGCGCGCGATTTTATATATATGTACTTCTATTAGGAGAAGTGTGTGTGTTCACTGAGACAGTGTTTTTTACATTTTACAATAAAAATGTGCCACCTAACTTTTACTTTGCATCACGGCTCTAAAATCTGTTATATTTTTGATGAAATAACGAGTTTTTATTGTTATTATTTGTATCTCCTTTGAGGATCACGGGTCTGTTCACGACTTTTGGAGGCTTGTGTGGGGATATTGATCCAACGCGTAGAGGGCCTTGTTAATGTTATATGGTGCTCCTGCCAAAATCCATTCCCGGCAATAGCGATAGATTATTTATTTTATTATTAATTGAATAATTCATGTTTATGAACAGCTTGATATAATAGTCTAGCATACAATCACGAAATAGACGCACGGTTACCGACCTTATAGTATGAAATCTTCTTTGAATAACAAAATAATGCTGTCAACATCACGAAACTATGAAAAAAAAGTCTTCTTAATCTGTCAAACAGTGTCATCAAAAAATGTTTTTTGTGTTCTCTCAAAATTTACAGTAATTTAATATTTTGCACTTTACAAAATTTTTATAAAGATGTGTGAGAATCTAAAGCAGGACCGCCTAAGGTGCGAGGCGTGCAGAACTATAAATTTGGCAAAACATGTGAAGCATCCCAAACCTGATATGCAGATATACGAAAAATGTACACCCGAAAAAATATGCACTCCTATTACAGGTGACTGAATACCCTCTACTTAATTATGTTACACTCGGTAACGTAACTGTTAGGTAAACTGAGCAAAATACCATGGGCGATGGGGAAAAGTCGCCCCATGTTCGAACATTGTAACACGACAAGAGGAACCTACATAGTAAAATGTATTAATTTTAATTTTTTCCCAATTTATGCTTAACTGACTGATAAGCTACATATAAGAGCTATTCCCTTCGGTTTTACACACCCGTGGTGTGTAGGTTTTGATTATACTATTATAACAACTTAGTATTCCTCAACAATCTGCATAAAAAAATTTTTAATCGAACTAGTAGCTCCAGATATTAGCGCGTTCAATAAAGGCAAATATTAATCCTACAGCTCAAAGGTATATTCGCGATTCTTTAAGGTAAACATTATTATTTGTATCATCAGGTATTAAGTATAGGTATGATTCGAACAAGTTCGTTACTAGCCCCTTACTATAACATCTCTAAAAACCTTGCAAGATCCAGTGAGTAAGCGCAATACATGGTGTAAGGCGATATCTCCCTTACTGAATCTTGCATGGTTTTAAGAGACAGTAATAACCCCCCTGTATAACAAAACCGGGTTGTGTAGGGTCAATTGACTTCATGATATGAATGAATGATCATTCACAGCTCGTGGTGTAGGTTAGCGATTTCCTTTAAGGTACGTTAGTACTTCATATATTTTGTGTATTGGTTTTATTGTATAAAAAATATTTTTATATATTTTGTCATAATTCCTGTACGTATTTCTGTCCCAAGGCCTCAGCTGACACAGTTACGCCACTGAGATACGTAAGTGTCAGATTTAAAGTCATCGAAACCAACGATGAGCTCTGAATATAACCATTAGGCCATGTAATGCCACACAAGCATTTTGACGGCCTTCTGTTAGCACCTAGTTTTTTTTTTAATACATGGTAAGCACAGTGGTTCCCATTGATGGCATTTCTATCTTGAGCTCCTCCATACTTTGGAAGACACGATAAGCCAAATGTTGGTGCTAAATTTTGAAAGCCTAAAATCTGACAGTGTTGGTCACTAACACACCCGTTTCATGATCCTATTAATCTGGTTTCCCTGTAAAAAGGGGTTACGGTCAGACAGCAGTCGTTCCATAGTAATAACCAGTACCGCCAAATCAGGACCATGTCAAAAGCGTACCATGGGCTCTGAAGCATAGGCTGAAGATACGATAAGAGGCAACTAGGAAACACGTTTGGACGAAAAAGAAGCCACAGTGTAAGTCCTTCGGAATTTCAAATAACGAAGTCAGATCAAGAAGGCGGTAAGTTATCGTATTGCCTAATCCGGTCTTGGTTTTTTGTCTTATCATTGATTGAGTATATCATAACACAATGGTAACAAATAGAAAGATGACACTTTGTCAATATACCAACTTATTAATTCTAATGTTAACCTGTTGACCAAGAACTTGTAAAAGAAAATGTATCCGAACTTCTTACCCGAATATGTGCTCCTAGTATTAATACCAGTGAATACCGATCCGTGTAGCCGTTTTCATTCACTGTGCCAGCCGGAACGGTCGAGCTGTTAACGTAATATCAATTTAACAAATAAAATTAGAATTAGTTGTCTTAAACTTATTTCGTTTTGTTATTTATTAGGCACTAGGTAGGTATTTTGGTTTAAAATTTTATACATAAATAACTATAATGTCTTTCTGCATGACTCAACATTACACTCTCAGACCCAATCAATACTTACATGTTCCTTTGTTTATTTTACCCACTTAAAATGTTCTCTATCCAGGTTAATACTTCTTTTGTCAAATTTTCATAAAAAAAGTAATACTGATAATGATATAGGTAACTGGAATTTGTGTGGAATAAAACGAAATGTGGTCAGAGAAATATTCATTTTATAGGATGTACGATTTAACAACTTAGAATATCAGTAAACTGTCAATTTAACAGCTTGGTGATGGACGGCTGAAGGACACTAGTATCGTAAATTATGCCTGGCATGTCATCCGTAAATGCTATTTTTGAACTAGTCTTGATAACACGGCCGGGTCAGTAGCCGATGTAAATTCATTGTTTTGCCTTTTTATTAGTCCTTATTTGACTACAATCCAATATATACTTATTAATGTAAAAAAAACAATATGACAGCTAATTTAAAAATTCAAAAAGGAAGGTCCATGAACTGTTTGCTAAAATGATGACGATGATGACGTAGATTCTTAACTTACATTGACTGTTAACTTTACACTACCTTTCATGAATGAAATATCGATTTGCTGTAATGTAGTACGTTGTATTCGACCTCTTGATGTTTCTTAAGTCCTAGTATTTATTACAAATGATGTAACTCCTAACTTGTGATGAAATAATGACAGGTTTCTTGATTTAGTTTTTAGTTTAAAAAGAATCTCGTTCTTTATCTTCCTTCCATAAGCAAAAATTCACAAACTCGTTTACTAATAAGACATCATTTTTCCTTCTAATTATCTATTTATACGCCCAATAGGTGACATCCAGGTATAACATGAGACTCTAATTACTCCGTAAGGGATACACATCTGAAGTTTATTATTATTAGTGTAGGAGTCAAACATAGCCTACTTTCAGGCGCGATATAACCGAGGCGCACGTGGGCGGAGCCGCGGGCAACAGCTAGTAAGTTCATATATTGTAAAGGTATACGTAATTCGCTGATTAGATATACAAGGAAATAAAGGTCTACTGTTTTGATTTATTAGCCGCTTTTTAAATCGGAATAAAAAATGGGGCATATAATTTTTAAACTTCTTGTCCTTACATTTCCAAAGCCAAACCGCAAATAACGCAAATAATAATAGAGATTTTTCTTAGATATGTAAAAACTCAGTTCTATAAGCTCAATGATTTTGTTTTCATTATAGAGCTTCCCCTAAATCCTACATGTATCAAAGTATGCAGCAAAGAAGAATTCAAGCTCAAGAAAAGTGGCAAAAAAGTAGCTCTACCGAAAATGCCTCTACCTTACGCCCATGGGAAGCTGATGTACGGCGTCAAAGTAAGATTACATTCATATCTTATGCCCTCCTAGTACTCGGAAACTTTTTGATTCGTTACTTCATCTAGTAGAGTAGAATTCTAACGAGTACATTATTTGATACCTCCTCGGTGATTCGTGATTGTTAGTAAACATTGGAACAATTTTAAACTGCATTTATCTGAATAGGCTGGCATCCTGGTAGGCGCTGTTTACTTCACGTACACGCAAGGGATATGGGGCGACCAACAAGATGTCACAGAGTGTCTTCGCCGTTGGTCGGAGTATATTCGAAGTATCAACACGAGACGTCCACCATCTTTCGATATGTGTGGTAATGTCTTAGTAGGTATATTTTTCAATTCTGCTTTTCGAGAATATTTTGAAATCATTTTGTTACTATCTATACTAGATATAAACTTCTTCGGTTCATGTTATCCTAGTGTATGTAGTTACGTCACCACAGCATACTCACTGTTATTGTACTTACACCTAAAGTTTCACTTTAGTTTGTTAGTCATATCCAAGAGTCACATCCCTAGTTAAGATCATATCGAAACCCGATTAATACATAACTCGATATCAAATAATATGTGAAGAAAATAAAAGAAATTTCGTCATGTTATTTTACTGACATTTCAAAACAGTACATTTCTGTCAGTTAGTTGTCAGTTAGATACCTACAAGAAGTAGGTATCTTCTGACATCAATTTTTTTTATATTACAACACAACATTGATACCTAAATCAAATTTAATTAATTAAGGATTACTTAGTAAGCTACGGGTAAACTCTCTTTACCAGACTTTTGACAACAAAAACAAAATGAAAAGGCAACTTATGTTCTAGTCTCTGTGTAAATTTCTCTCGTGGACTCGTGGGATAACATAATCTAATCTTTGCTAATATCATGAAGAATTGACTGTTTGATTGTTTGCATCGTATAGGCTTCGAAACTACTCGACCGATTTAAAAAATTATAAAGTTTTGCTGTTTTAATAGGGCTCAGAAAATTATGAAAAAAAATGTTTCAATCTAAACAAATCTATATATAAAATTAATTGCTGTTCGTTAGTCTCGCTAAAACTCGAGAATGTATTTGGCAAATTTTGATCTTGTCTTGTCACTATTTGTGTAAGTTTAGGAATGTTTAAACGGTGAAAAAATTCCGTTAAGGCGGTATGGAGTTCGCCGGGGCAGCTAGTAGAAAATAATTATTTTAAATGAAAACAAAATTCAAGTAAACTAGCTTATTGCTATTACCTACTTAATACCTAGATCCTTTCAATTAATGATAAATTTAGAAAGGCTAGATTAACCATAGATCATTTCTTTCCGGCACTGTTCTGATATCCTTGTCTACCGGACTCTACTTTAAAACAGACACGGACGACCATGACCTGTAGGCCTTCGTGGCAGTAGATAAAGATACAATAAATTAATTCATGTGTATCTTCTTAATATTATGCGATCCCAATACATCTACGACATGTTCAGTAGACAATGAGGTGCACCACCGAGCACAAGTCGACACAACGTAGACACAACACAGCCAAGCTCGCCTCTTTCTAAATGCGCGGTAAAATTCCAATGAACATTTTCATTGGTTATGATCGCCTAGTAGTTACCGATACGCGCATACGATGGATGCCACCCGTAATGATTGCCAACAGTCCATCATCCACTTCATGGATGAACAAAGAATGGTTTCGTGAATAAACTGTAATAACTGTAATAACAATACAAATAAAGAAATTGATTGATAGAATATTATGCCATAACAATTTTTATTTAATATTTTCAATAACATTATACTTTACTGACATATTTTTATTGGCAAGTCTCTACCACTCCACGGAATACACAATTTGTTACACTTGTATCTCTAAATAAATTGTACTTATTACATGATTGATTATTTTTAGATTACACATAGAGTCGTTGCTTGCTATTAAATAGTGTGGTTGGTATATATATAAAAAATACCAAATTGCTTAACTATTGAAATGATTATTTTATTATTATTTTCTAATTTTAACGACTGTAGTAGTATATAATACATGTTTATAAGTTCCGCTCGTGCTCTACATTATTATTGACCGAGCGAGCGAAGCGAGCGAGAGTCTCCATTTCGAGACTGGCAAATTTTGCTTTTGTCCGGATGTCTGTCTGTCTGTCTGTCTGTCTGTCTGTCTGTTTGTTCCGGGCTAGAGGTCGCATTTCTGAACGGATCTTAATGAAACTTGGTACACGTGTTCCTTGATTTATTTGCAATTTTTTGTCGAGAGTTTTTTTTGATTGGAGGGAAAAGGGGGGAAAAAAGGGGGAAAGTTTTCTGTGACGTTGTTTACGAACGGATCTTAATGAAACTTGACACACGTGTTCCTTGATTTATTTGCAATTTTTTGTCGAGAGCGTTTTTTGATTGGAAGGAAAATGGGGGCAAAAATGGGGGAAGTTTGCTATTTGTTATATTGCTTATACCACTGGCCGCATGGTACTTGTTCTTTTACAACTTTGCGCTTTGAATTCGTTTTCGGTCATTTATTTTAATTTTTATTTTTATTTTTATTTTTATTTTTATTTTTATTTTTATTTTTATTTTTATTTTTATTTTTATTTTTATTTTTATTTTTATTTTTATTTTTATTTTTATTTTTATTTTTATTTTTATTTTTATTTTTATTTTTATTTTTATTTTTATTTTTATTTTTATTTTAATTTTAATTTTAATTTTAATTTTAATTTTAATTTTAATTTTAATTTTAATTTTAATTTTAATTTTAATTTTAATTTTAATTTTAATTTTAATTTTAATTTTAATTTTAATTTTAATTTTAATTTTAATTTTAATTTTAATTTTAATTTTAATTTTAATTTTAATTTTAATTTTAATTTTAATTTTAATTTTAATTTTAATTTTAATTTTAATTTTAATTTTAATTTTAATTTTAATTTTAATTTTAATTTTAATTTTAATTTTAATTTTAATTTTAATTTTAATTTTAATTTTAATTTTAATTTTAATTTTAATTTTAATTTTAATTTTAATTTTAATTTTAATTTTAATTTTAATTTTAATTTTAATTTTAATTTTAATTTTAATTTTAATTTTAATTTTAATTTTAATTTTAATTTTAATTTTAATTTTAATTTTAATTTTAATTTTAATTTTAATTTTAATTTTAATTTTAATTTTAATTTTAATTTTAATTTTAATTTTAATTTTAATTTTAATTTTAATTTTAATTTTAATTTTAATTTTAATTTTAATTTTAATTTTAATTTTAATTTTAATTTTAATTTTAATTTTAATTTTAATTTTAATTTTAATTTTAATTTTAATTTTAATTTTAATTTTTATTTTTATTTTTATTTTAATTTTTATTTTTATTTTTATTTTTATTTTTATTTTTATTTTTATTTTTATTTTTATTTTTATTTTTATTTTTATTTTTATTTTTATTTTTATTTTTATTTTTATTTTTATTTTTATTTTTATTTTTATTTTTATTTTTATTTTTATTTTTATTTTTATTTTTATTTTTATTTTTATTTTTATTTTTATTTTTATTTTTATTTTTATTTTTATTTTTATTTTTATTTTTATTTTTATTTTTATTTTTATTTTTATTTTTATTTTTATTTTTATTTTTATTTTTATTTTTATTTTTATTTTTATTTTTATTTTTATTTTTATTTTTATTTTTATTTTTATTTTTATTTTTATTTTTATTTTTATTTTTATTTTTATTTTTATTTTTATTTTTTTTATATAACTGTATATTATGACCGTCTGACCAGAATAATATGGCAAAATAAAAAAATATAGAAAAAATCCTTTTGAGAATATAGGAGGGAAAAAATTAACAGAATAAGAAATACCTATATATACTCTATATAGAGTAATAAAAAAAACGTAAAGGGGGTTAACGGATGAGGTTCGCGAGGTCTACTGTTCACAGAACCACTAGTATAATATTATTTTTACTGAATATAGAGATGAACTAGTTCGTTTTGGAAACTATCGTGTGTACTAGTTGCAACTTTAGCTTATGCTATGCAGGGTCCTACGGCTGGGCTCTAGATGGAGCGACTGTTCTATTTGTGACTTGTTATTTGTTTCACCAAAAAGCAGGATCAACATAAAATTCGGCTCGGAAATTTGGACATAACCTTAAAACTATTGCGTTTTAAGGTTATGTCAAAATTTCCGCATATCTCTTCATTGTCATGTCATCTTTGTACCTGCTTGGATCGTATGGTAAAGCTAAAAATGCGGCTAGAATTTGCACCCAGTCCTTGATTGATGTAACAAATAACAGGGCCGTTGCGGGGTGGGCGGCGTACTACTTCCTCCACACTGATAACTCCCTGGTATAATTGGGTCATATTATTGACAATGTTCTGTTACAAGGATTTTGTTAATGGTACCACGATAGCTGGTGGGTGGTGATAGCAATGTCAGTTTGCAATTGATGTAATTTAACTAAGATACATCCATCCATATCCATACTTCCATACTATCCATACTAATATTATAAATGCGAAAGTCTGTCTGTCTGTCTGTCACCTCTTCACGGCTAAACTGCTGGACCGATTGTGATAAAATTTGGTAGGGATATAGGCTACTTTTGGGCGCGATATAACCGAGTCTCACGCGGGGCGAAGTAGCGGGGAACAGCTAGTAAATTATATAGGGACAAATCATACAGATTGAGTTAGCCCCAAAGTAAGTTCGAGACTAGTGTTGTGGGATACTAACTCTACGATACAATATTTTACATCAAATACATAAATTGATAAACATCCAAGTCCCAGCCCAATCAGAGAATATAGTTTTTTTTATTTTGACCTGACCAAGAATCGAACCCAGGACCTTCTGAGTAGCGGGCAGGCATGTTAGCCATTATGCCACGGGGTCGTCGCAAGATAAATGACATCCTATATTTGTTACCTTACAATACAATTCATAAATTTACAATTTTGTTTCCTTTAAGAAGTATTGAGTATTTTATAGTCTTACGTTCTGCTACTACTGATTTATAAATATAATATATCATATCCTCGTATCATATGTGACAATATAAAATGTACACGATGTCTGTTACTAAATATGTAAAAAATGAAGTCAGACAGGAAGCTGAATATACATGACTGCAAAACACATGAAATCATTCAATATTAATATAACATGATGTTCATACTGCATAGTTACTCAAAGTATATAGATAGAAGTAGTGTGTGCGGGCTACGGTGACCACTTGCGACAGGTGGGTCATATGCCTTCTAAAATGTATAAATTAAAGAATTGGTCAATTTTAGACTACGTAGTCATTTTAAGAATCGGGCGTTATTCGACTAAACCAAAAAAACATACGGCACTCGGGGTCTGCCGCGGTAGAGCAATGTTTTATCAATTTATGCAATCATCAACTTAATAATAATCAGCAATAAGTACGAATGCTCGGCCGAGCTACATAGCAGAGTAGGGGGTGTTAGGTTTTATTTTCGTTACGGAATTTCTAGATTCGGTCGCCGCGCTCAAAGCCATAAAAGCTATGCAATAGCTTAAAAATAATAATTCATGTTTGCTTTGATTACAGAAAAAGGAAAACACTGAAAGTATACTAGCTCCCGTATATGTGATGTACAAGGAGGTAGTCACCACTTGTTTTTCTGGTAAGATTTCACCCTTTTCTATAAATAAGGCATTAAGGAGTCAGATTTATTTAGTTGTTAAAACTATAGGCAACAGATATCCTAGTATCAAGCCTCTTAAACGATTTACTATATACACGGAAAGTAAATCGAAACCTAACTAATATTATAACTAAGAAAGTGAGTTTGTTTGTTACGCTTTCACGCCCTATCTACTGAACCGATCTTCCTGAAATTTCGCATACACATAGATAGAAGTATTGAGAAGGACATAAGATACCTTTTATCTCGGGAAAAGGCACTATTTTTTTTTTTGAAGTAAAACTTTAGCGGCGTCGTGCACTATTTGGGATGGGTAAAAAATGGGTAAAATAACTCGCGTCAGAACGTGATCCGACCGAAAATTCGGAAGACTGAGAGAGAGTAGACCGTCGGTGCGACGTAGGAGAGGAAGTTATATCCCCCTTTATTTCGCCCAGCGAAAAAGTACCTATGTCTGCTCCTGTGTTTCTAGAGTGCAACCTGTTGATTTCTTTTATGTTTTTTGTAGGTGTCGTCAAAGTGCCACTGCTTATAAAATGCGCTTACGTAGCCTACCTCGAAGCGATGAGAAAAAAGGAGGAACAAGCCGTTATCGAGAGGAAAATCAGAAAGAGAGGCTAAAATTGCAAGTGAAAGAGAAAGACTAGGCACGGTGTCCTGTCACGTCCGTTTTGTGCCCTAAATGTAGAGTTCGAAACGCTTTCGTGGAAATAAATGTGCAAAATATTAAAATGTCCAAAAGTATTTTAAAATATTGTTTTTAATTGTCCTATATTTATCCATACTTTACAAAAAAAATAAAAACTTCAACTGCTCATTGCGTTACATCTCTCATTTTTGGCGCGAAACAACTTTGTACCACGCGGGCGGAGCCACGCGTAACAGCTAGTATTACGTAAGTAAAGTGTTCTTTAATGGTGTTTCGCGGTGATTAGCTAAAACCTCTGCTGCCGTCGTCTGAGCTCTGAGACTTGTGTGTCGAATGTCGAAGAGTTGTCTTCTGGTGAACCACCAGCCAGTACGAATTCCAGTTGCCGGATGTAGGAGATGGCTATCCTGGAAAAAAATATTTATATCATCATCATTTCAGCTGCAGGCAGTCCACTACTGAACATAGGCCTCCCCCAAGGATTTCCAAAAACCGGTTGGAAGCGGCCTGCATCCAGCGCCTGCCTGCGACCTTCTTAGTTATTATGACTACTTCCGTGGTCTAAGCCTTGCTTTAAGATGTGGATAGATTCTCCCACGAAAGAACTTAGTACTTGTTATAAGTTTGATAGGATATTGCAGGCTTGAATGACCTATTTGTCGAAGGATGTTTTTGTATTTTGGAGCCGCAGGCCCCGTCTACCAAAGAGCGTTTGTTCTCACTAGTTCGATTCAGTAGTTCGATCGTCGAACTAGTGAGAATTTTTTTTCTCATTTGTTCGACCGTCGAACTAGTGAGAATGTTTGTTCTCACTAGTTCGATCCGTTAACTTATTATTATCATTAATCGAGAAGCAAGAACATTAAGTACCGATATAATAGATATTGGTCACAAATACATACATTGTATAGGTAATTATAAAATGAAAATCTTTTAGGTATATTTTGTAGGTATAATTATTATTTAAGTATTATTATAATATAGTAAACGTCAAAATCACAATGTTGCATAATTAGATTATTTATTGTAAACATAATATTTAGGAACAACTATAGGTATTGTCTTTGGCCAAATACGTAGATGAAAAATATTTTTCTGTCTTGCTTATCTCAACAAGCTTAATCAGAAACTAAAAAGAAACTAAAAAAATGCCAAAAATGCTTCAAAATTACAAATGTACAAAATTAGGTATAGGTATAGACATAACATTCATAAACATAACTTTGATAAAATATACATGATTAAATATATTTTTCTCTGTCTTACTTATCTCAATAAGCAGAGAGCGAAAAAACTTTGAATTTGTGTATTCCACCAAAGGATATTGAACATTATATTAGGTACATTGGTTACGAAATCAAAAAAATAATGTAATAATCAAATACTCAATTATTTTGTCACATTGAGTCTCAATGTAACTATAATTATCGCATCTTTTCTAAAAAGTGCCCAACACCAATTTCTCCGCATATTAATTGCATTTGAGCATCAATAATGTAATCGTCATTGAATAAATCAGTTTTTCTCCTTTTACAACGTTTGTTTGATGTTGAAGGTCTCTGAAGAATGTCATTTTGATATGAAGACAATAAGGAATCGTCCCGTGAAATATGTAATATTTGCAATAGGTTTACATGCCCTTTCGTTACAAGGTTATTTATTTTATGGTGCCATCCTTCTACTGCATTATTTGTTCGGTGGCGTTCGCCATAAACCGACCAAATTCGATGATAATCACCCTTCATCCAGTATTTATCGAAATAATCTTTAAACTTAATTATAGATTCGCAATTCTTCTTCATTTCTTTTTGAATATACGCCCATCCTGAAACAATTTCATTTTCTGGAAGCAATGCCAAGTTGGCGCATAATGAAATTATTCTTCTGTTGCGTTTGTCTTTAGTTAAACCCAGGGTTTTTGCTTTGCGCCACAAGCTGTTCACGTAATGGTAGTAGCAACCTTTGACTGTAACATTCAATGTTTTCAACGCTTTCATTGTGCCTTCTTCGAAATCTATCGTGACTTTAGCAGGCTTCCACTCTGGAATTTGGGACCCAATTAAATCAAATAAAAGTGAGTAAGCTTTTTTGGTCCTGTGACTCATGAAAGCGTACACCAAAGGGATGACATTCGTGTTATTTGTATCACTGCCGATGTCTCCGTGAATTGTAAAAAGTTGCTGAAAAGGTGTCGGACATGATTTAAAGGTCCCATCCATAAAGATGTGTTTAATTTTTTTTATAATTTCTCGGGCATCATTTGAACAAAACACTAATATTCTTATTTTTTTATGA
Organism: Apomyelois bistriatella; assembly: GCA_947044815.1. NCBI lineage: Eukaryota > Metazoa > Arthropoda > Insecta > Lepidoptera > Pyralidae > Apomyelois > Apomyelois bistriatella. Next base: position 9,333,637 of record OX345704.1, on the reverse strand, counting down.
CTGTAATCAGCGAGTAAGAAATCTGAAAAAGTACTAGGAACTTCGACTTCCTCAACAGTCTTTGCATTTATTTTTTTTACGTGTGCTAACTTATTTCTCCTTCTGTAAATGCGTGACTTTATTTCACAAAATTCAGGTACACTCTTAGAAGCTAAATGCAGGCCTTGATTTTTTAATGTAATTAAAGCTCTGTTGTAGACCCTAGGAGCTGGTTCTCTTCCCGTAGCTGCTTCTTCGCAAGCATTATTTAAAATAACATTGACTGTATTTCGTGTTTCATCTGGATTACATTGACCGCAGTGGGGTTTTGATTGTAAATTATTAGTGAAGTCCTTAAACAAAACCAATGTTTAAAAAATATAGGAATTCATGAATTATTTTGCTTGTACATTAAAACTATTACAAATAAAAATACACATACAACACCTATAATATGTAAATATACGTACAACAATTATCATTATGTACATATAAAATAACCAAGACTTACCATATTCATTGTGACGGAACCGGTACATTTTAAACTTTTATAATTTTTACACCGCCAAATGCTGTGGCCATTTTTGTATTTACGCATAGAATAATATTGATGTCCTTCTAATTGCAGAATCCTTCCACGACCGCTTTTTATTAATTTCACTTCTTTAGACATTATTCCGAATATATAAACAGTAAAATAAACAGGCACCACGAAATAAACATTGCTACTGCAGAGCTGAACAGCGTAATACTTCCATTTTGCGAAACATCTACCCTCAAAATATAACAAAAATCATGTACCCTCAAAATAAGACAACAGAACTATGACCACACTCTTTCTGGGGTGGGGCGTTTAGTTAAATATTTATAATACTAAACTTATTATGCACATACCTAAGTGCTATAGGCATAGATGCATTTAAGGAAATATACCAGTGGACGACTTCCGGGTGATATGACAATGATTTGTATTATGTATTTAAACTGTTTGTATTGTTTACTATTAATTTACTTGCAGTCGAATTTTGACGTTTACTATATTTCAATAATACTTAAATAATAATTATACCTACAAAATATACCTAAAAGATTTTCATTTTATAATTACCTATACAATGTATGTATTTGTGACCAATATCTATTATATCGGTACTTAATGTTCTTGCTTCTCGATTAATAATAATAATAATAAGTTAACGGATCGAACTAGTGAGAACAAACATTCTCACTAGTTCGACGGTCGAACAAATGAGAAAAAAAATTCTCACTAGTTCGACGATCGAACTACTGAATCGAACTAGTGAGAACAAACGCCAAAGAGTATTAAAGAAACTACGAGCAACATTTATGCCTCTGTCAACTATGGACACCCACGGAGCACCACACACCAAACGGCTCTTGGAGCTTCGCGGCGACAGCATCAATTTGTAATGTATATACGTATAAGGACCACTACATACCGAACGCTGGCGCGTGGTTACATACGATTTCAACCCCCGCCGCGTTCAGCACCTTTTTTGCAACTTCATATTTATTTATTTGTTTTTCGGGTGTCTGTAGTACAGTATAGTAAAGAAAACAATAATATACAAGTAATCTATTTAAACTTTAAACATAAATTATCTAAACGTAAATAAATAATAAGTAGGTAAATAAATAAATCCGGGGCCACACCGCGATTATGTTTTCTTGTTTCTTCTACCTTTTTCTAGTTTATTTGGGGTCGGCACGGCATGCGATGCCGTGCAGGACTTTTAAGAGCATGGTTATACATGGACAAAGGCCTCCACAGTTTTCAACACTGACCGGTGGAAAGCGGCCAGCATTCAGCGTTATCCTGATAAAATAATTGTAAATTATTTTTACATGCTTTTTTTCTTGCAAATTATACCTTAGGCACTCGATTTTAGAGTACTTCTTCTTGGAAGGCTTGGTTACGGGCAGCTTGGACCTCAGCAAGTCAAACGCTCGGTTCATGTCTCTCATACGCGTTCTTTCTCGGTCGCACGCGGTTTTCTTGTACTCTGAAATTGGGCTTCCATATCAAAAAGTTGGCCGTCACAGGACATCGGGCAGCAATTCTTATTACTTGCATAAATATTAGAATTCATGAATTAAAGAAAAACAAAACGAATATGGAATTAATAAAGTATACACGCGCGCACACACAAGAATCTACTGCGGCGGCGAAGTCGACCTCATCTGCTGCAAAAATCTGGCAATCGAGAATGCTCGCCGCCACTATATGGAAGTGCTCAATCTTTAACCGAGCTAAGCTAACGAGTTAACTAAAACCGCGAGGTTCAGGGTGGCCGCCCAAGGAAGGTGCGCTGTAGGGCCGTCGCAGCCGCGCGGGCGATCGTCCTCAGCGCACTTTACAAGGAGCGTCGCCATACAACGAGCGCGTGACGTCACTTACTGCAAGATCTTCTAACAAGAGCTAGTGATCTAGGAACAGAGTTGTGGCATCACACTAAAGAATACACTTCCTCTTGGAAATGCAACACAAACGTATATATACTTAGTGAAAGAAAAAATTCTGCTAGCGCGTTCCAGAGTTTTGTCAATTTTCTATTAAAAATGCATTAGTTTTTATTATTTAGTATTATAGCCATTAAAAGCATTATTTTTAATTTCTAATTTGCTTATTGTATTTTGGTTATAAAATTAAAACATTGTAGAAAAATAATAAAAAGTTATTCGAGTATTGACATTGCGATAGTTCCGCCATCTACTGAATCTTTATATCGGTAATTCATACCACACGAAAGAGGTTGTATACGTGTTGTTTCTTACTGCGCTTACCGTATAATACCTAGTGCCATCTATTGTAAAATACTGAAGGTGGATTCCAGGTTGAACCTTCTAAGGCTCTGTATATCCCGTACCTAATAATGGATGCAAACGAGCCGATTGTTTTCTAAGTAAAACTTGATAATCATTTCAGTCGCAATGTTATTTTTGTGTTTTTTTTTTATTTTCTTACCTCTTGGAAATCTTTGGGTTTGTGGGAAAAAAAACCACAAAAATAACATTAACTTCAATATCATTGTACAGTGTGCGGCATGGAAAACCATACGACTTTACCCTTATACACCTTACGTTAAACTTGTGGTACCAACCTATTCTATTCTTTAAGGCCCACTATTTTTACTTTTCTATATATTTCTCACCTTTCTCAAGTTGAAGCGCCCTCTCCTTCCAATTGAGGATGACTTCTTGCGAAGGGTCTTCGTTATATTTTGTGGTATCCTGCGACTCGTGAGAGAAGTCTAACGAAGACTCTGAATTGGCCGTTTCTTGGACTGCACTTTCTCTAAAGTCTTGCTCGTAAAACCTAGAACCTGTGAGATCCAGACTGTATAGATTAATACCTGCTCAGAAGATGATCGTAGGCTACCTATCCGTGGGCTACAGTAAAAATATTCCATGTGGGTTGTATGCCTATTTGTCTACAAAATGGTATATAAAATAGATTTTGTAAAGCTATTCTATTAAAATGAATTAACGCGAAAGTTTGTATGGATAATTGTTACTCTTTCACTGGTAAACGGCTGAACCGATTTGGAATGGAGATTGCTTAGACCCTGGAAAAACACAGTCTATTTTATCCCGGAATTCCCACGGGAGAAGAGACCCGGGCAACAGCTAGTATATATAATATACTTAAGTAACAGATCAGACAAGGCTATAACTATGGGTTTACTGAGTGTTTTCTAGATTGAAAAGTGAGTTATTTGGTTCTTGCAGTGTTTCTTCTTATTCCTAAAATTCCAACATTATTGAGGTGTTATGCTCACGGCTTTCACTCCTGCCGTCCACCATGAACATCATACATGAATCCTATTTATCTAAAATTCAAGAGCCTTAGTCTTTTCACATACTGACACGACACGACTCCTACTTTTTGTTTTATTTAATCTACAAAGCTCCTTTTCGGTCTACCTCTTCACAGTCGTCCCTCTATCTTGCCTACCATAATGTTTTACATAAAGTCGAGCCGTATTGAATGTCCACACATTTTCCCTCTTCTGTTCTCAATTTCCTTTATTACTCTTTTCTCTCTTACACGTTTTAAAACTTCTTCATAGATTATTTTATCTTCTTATCTATTCTTCTCCAGCATCAACAAATATTAATGACGATACTTGGATTACGCTAAGATGAGGACTGATACATACCTTCATTGCTTGAGTGCTCCAGTTCATACGGTCTGAAATAAGACACCCTCCTAGGCTCGTAGTCCTCCAAGACATACGACCGATGATGAGATATAGTTTTATCGTATTTCTTGTGAGAAAATGTGTGTTCTTCCCGAGGCTTGTCATCAGGTTTCCCTATTTCCAGAATAACTCTTTCTTCTGTCTCCCTCTTTTCCTCTTCCTCTCCTTCTTTTACAACCGTGTAATTAGCTATCAGCGGTATCGGATGCTCATCGTCATAAGTTTGATTATACATATTTATTTCACTTATCACTATAAGAATTAATTGTCTATTATAAAAATCAAAATGGCGTCCGAACCTTCAATCCTTCGCAGATTTTTCTAGAACTATATAAGCACTAAAATGTTTTAATTCATAATATTTATGACAATTTAAGGTGTTACTACTACCTGTATCAACTGAGGACTGTGTCATCCACATTTCTGTGCTATTGTCATGCATATTGTATCAAAGTTGCGTGGCAATATGTACACAAGTGTTATGCTACAATTTTTAGTTTTCTTGACTGTCTTACTGCTTTGTATCCTTAACTATTGTCTTTTGTTTGCTTTGGAATATATTATTGAGGTGATTTGAATATGAACTGAATAGCGCAACAATAAATTGGAACTTTATTAATGAAATGTTTTTTTTTTATTTATTAAGTTTAAGCCTGTAACTGTTAAAGTTCAAAAAGTCCACTTTTGGACATGGGTCTCCCCATAGACTATCATGGAGAATTATGGTTTTATTGAATACGGTTATGGAATTCTTTTTTTTATATAACAATGGTAACAATTGTCTTGCGTAGGAACTGATGCGTTGGCGTGATAAATTCAGTTTATAACATATTAGCAGTCCGCTCCGGCTTCGATCGTGGTACACACATAGGTTATATCACTCGGGGATAGTGGGTTCTATCACTATTCACTATTCCAAATCGAGCCAGTAGTTTCGAAGCCTATTCGATGCAAACAAACTAAAATCAAATCTTCTAATACTAGCGACCTGCCCCGGCTTCGCATGGGCATAAAAACCTTCCTCTTGAATCACTCTATCTATTAAAAACCCGCATCAAAATCCGTTGCGTAGTTTTAAAGATTTAAGCACACAAAGTCCGATAGGGACAGAGAAAGCGACTTTGTTTTATGATTTACTATGTAGTGATTAATAGATATACACGAAATGATACAACCCAATCAATAGCCAGCTTTTATTATCCTTAGCAATTAAGTCACAAATACTGTTATGCTTTAAGCACAGCCGCTGTTTACAATAAATAAGGCCTATATTCGTGCGATGTATGTACAGATAGACATTAAATGTCATGATAATATTAGACACAAAATTTAATACTTTTGGAAATAACAAATTGGCAGTAATTATGGTTTATTATGCTAAAATTCAGTTTATTTTTTTTTTCGGTGATTCACAAAATGGCAGCATATTTTATTTTCCTGTTTGGATGTCCTAGGACGATTTTAAATTAAGGCGATGACAGTGAGTTGTAAACAAAGAATTTTTTGACGCGACGCAATTTTTTTTTAAATCTATGGTTATAAATAAATTTAAACGAATTTATCCTTACACATCAGATAGTATATTTTTTCTATCTAGTAACTGTACTGCACTGAAAGCTTACTTTCAATGGCGCGAATTTTTTTTGCAAATCATGGCGCTCTAAGTTTACGCGCGAATTTTCCAGTCCGCTATTGGTTATCGTCTTTGCATGTGTGTGTGGTTAATAATACCACACACGAAAAATACCAACAATTAAATTTTGGGTATTTGTACATTTGAAACTTCTATCGAAACAGAACGCAATATCGAGATTACTTTATCAATCAAGATGGCCATATTTTTATATCGCCATCTTGATTACCAGTTAGAAGTATTTGATAATATGATGATTGACTTCAATAAGTGATAAGAATGTCCTATATTGAAAATAAACAATTTGAATTTGAATTTGTTTTTCGTTGAATATTCTAGAATATTTTTCTTGACAGTTTGATTGTAATAAAAGTATACAGCGAATGAAATGTAAAAAAAAGCTTTTTTTATATAATTTAAATAAAAATCTAGCTAGCTAGGAACTGGCCGCAAAGTAATATAACCACATTTAACTCTTCTGTATGTTTACTGTTGAAAAATAAGCCTTAGGCCTAATGCTAGAGCTCGTTTTTCGTGCTAAGAGTCAGTGCAGACAGCACGAGAATGTGGTTGTTGTTTCGGCTCCACTGCAAATAATACCCTAAAATCATTGCATAAGGTACACATTTTTATGTGTGTAATTCCAGCACATACCTACCGAAACACACGCTTAAATTTTAAACTTTATACAGTAATTAAAAGAGTAAGAGTACAGTGAAACCTTTTTTGTTCTTGGAATTCCTTTTTCGATTACCTCCCAGCCAAATTGTACGAAACGCTTAAATAAAAAATAAATAATCTTCTCTATGGTCTAATACTCCAGCTTTCTCAGTTGGAAGTACTGTCTCATGACGTCATCGGTGACCGCCGCCCGCCGCGTCTGGTACGCCTGAATATATGGAGTTATTGTGTCTATTGCTATCTTTTTTAACTCTCCGGTTAATAGTTGACCGCTTTCGTATTGTTTTTTAATCTGAAATAAAAAATAGTCTGTGACGTATAAGACACATAAAAAAATCGATATAAGTTATCGATAAAATCTATAAAACGATTACGATTTTAATGAATAATAGAGGGCAAAATTTTTAACCCTTTAAAGTTATGGGGAATATATGAATGGACTTTGAATGTAATGCTTCACATTTTAAAAATTATAGCTTAAAAATTAATTGAATGAACTAAAATAAGGCCGCGCTCACTTTGGACGTTTTTGTAGATATTATTTTACTAATATAATAAAGCTGAAGAGTTTGTTTGCTTAATCCCGTATAATATAACTTTAGAACTACAGGTCAGATTACAAAAAATATGGAACCACAGGAATCCGTTCCTAATACATGAGATAAGCCTTTAAACTAATGGATGAAAATGATGATGATGATACAAGGAAAAGCAGTCGAGTCTCAATAACCTTTACAAGTACATTTCTAATTGCTTCCAAAACTAGGAGTAGGTTACCATACCTTACCATAAATTATCACAACAAAATAACATTTTATCCATATCTTACCTCTTCTAATCTAGCGTCGTCTTCTAAGAAGAACGAGAGGTACTTGTAAGATATGTCGACGTCAGTGTTGCCACCCTTCTCGCGGTGTTCTTCCACCGTCGCCTGCCCGCCGGAGAAAGCGTATTTATTGATCTGGGGAAAAAAAACATTTGCAACACAAACCACAATCACTTTAAAAAAAATTGCTTGCACATAATTATTATTAATTTAAGCACAGGTACTTAACTAAATAAGGACTACCTTCAATGGTAGTGGAGGAAATTAGATGTAAATGGCTCTATATGCGGCGACTGCATAAATATCACTATCATCACTACATAGTATAAAACAAAATGCTTAAATCTTTAAAACTACGCAACGGATTTTGATGCGGTTAATTTAATTAAATAGTGATTCAAGAGGAAGGTTTTTATGCCCATGCGAAGCCGGGGTGGGTCGCTAGTAATATTATATAATTAAATATCCTATTTTCTATGTCAGTCCACCTGGCCGCCTCCGAGTAAGTGTTAAAAATTTGAATTCAATTAGATTTCGACACGAATATGATTTGGTTTCGATTCGATTTTAATCATTTCAATATGACACAACTTATTTTTTTTTAACGTGTTTTTTATGAATATGAAGCACTGGAATGTTGGCCGACATTTTCCGTTGTAAACCTGTAGCGGGAGAGATCGACTTTGAACCGATTAAATTTCGATCTGACAATTACCTTATTTTTAATCTGTTTGGGCGTGTCGTTCAAGAATATCGACGCATTAGGATCGCTGGACGACATTTTATGTTGTGCGCCCTGTAGCGCGGGCAGGAACGTCGAGTGGATGAGGGCTGGCTTCGGCATCTTCAGGCGGGAGGCCACGTCGCGCGTCATGCGGAAGTACGGGTCCTGGTCGATAGCACACGGCACTAGACATGGCAACTGGAAATACAAACAAATTTTTATCCCTTCTCTTATTTATTTATTTAACTTTATTACACAATTGTAAACGGCGGACTTAAAGCCTGAGGCTTTATCTACCAGTCAACCAAATGAGTGATGCAGAGAAAGGTAGGGGGTAGTGCAAAATTTTGAATTAATTATGATAATAAGGCATAACAACAACCAAATTATATTATATTTAGGAACTTTATCAATATACTACTTATGAATAATACATAATAATATCAAATATGACAATAGACAATACATATACTACATATACAATTATGAACTATCTGACAGACTTATCTTATCTTTATCCCTTCTTCTCCTATCTATCTACACAATAATTTTTTCCTCCGCCAGATAGACAGTCGTCGATTGCGCTCTGCCGGTAACCCAACTCTGAATGTACCACCACCTTATTCATCGCATGCATAATTGCATATTCAAAGTCGTTTGCGGTTATGGGAGTTAAGCTCTGAAATTCGCTTCCTGTGGAAGTTGACTTGCACGAACCTTAAATCCTTTCAAAACCCAACTTTTTTCGCGAGTGGTAAACTCAGACCTTTAAAAATTGTGTAGGTCTAGTACCTACACAATTTTTAAAGGTCTAGGTACATACAAATATCTAGATATAGTTGTTATATGTGTCGGAGAGAGAGGAATATATGGGGGTCAAGTAGAAGTCAGGATGGATGGCTCCGAGCATCATATAGGGTCATAGGATGGCTTTCGTGGGCAACTCTTTTAAGCAGAGTGACAGTTCACTAATAGGGTATCTTTACACAATCTTACAAGGGCCAAGCGAGGGCATAATTGTCCCGATAGAGGGACGGTAACCCGAATCACGGCTAAGGCAGACGCCCACGCCCCGCGCCACTGTGGCTCTCAGCACAATAGTCTACCTGAGCCTCCTCCGTGCTAACACAACTGATAACCAACAGCAATTGGTGAAATCAAGGGTCAAGGGTACACAGACACATGCGCATATAGGCGCCTCATCAAGTGACTTCTGAACACCAGGCTTCTCGCCCATTGGACAACAAGGGATAGCTAGCTCTCAGGACACATCTAAACTAACACTTAAAACAATTAACACCAACTAATCACGATACTATTTCGTAGCTACTGCAGTGCACTGCTGCGCGTCTACATTCGAACTCGGCCCGATCGATTTTGTTCTCAACTGCTATTGCAATCCCTTTTACCGTTACAACAGTAGGGATAACCTCACAAGTGCACACGCCCGACGCCATATTCAAAAAGAACGTTCATTTCGATTCCCAACCGCTACTTCTATGACATTGACATTTGACAATGTCATTTGATGTTGCCAACCGCATAGTGTCGCCACTATAGTTAAGTTGCTTTCAGATTGATAAAGACCTTACGTTTAGTACTTCATTCTGCGACATATGTATGTTTATTGTATGTATGTTTGTATTTGTATATGGTGATTATATAGTACTAGCTTTCGTCCGCAGCTTTGCCCGCGTGAATTTCCCAGGGGACCAGTGATTTCTCTCGGGATGAAAGGTATCCTATGTCCTTTTCAATACTTCTATATATATATATATATATATATATATATATATATATATATATATATATATATATGTGTGTATGCGAAATTTCAGGAAGATTGGTGCATATCACTTTCACCACACAACAGCCATCGGTTGACGCGGGCTATTGTTACGAACACACACGCCCTGCTAGCCTATCTAGCTTCTCAAAAACAGTAATACTTCTCTATATTTATACATTATTTAATTTTACCACACTCAATACTCACAACTTTATTATCGAATATGAAGGGGAAAGACGTGGAGAAGGCTGGCGCGGCCTCTATGGAGGGGAAGGTGATCTTGCCGATGACGTCAGAGTCCCCGAAACCGAATATACCTTTGACCTGGTTGTAGGTCACGCATTTCTGTATCCGAACCATGTTTTGGTAGAACGCTGGGCACTGGCTGAAAAAAATAACATTTTCAAACTGGCTGGTTGAGGAAAAAAAAAGAAAATCAGTATCAATTAAAAATGGAATGCCCATTTAAAACAAACAGGATTTATGCCATGAGGGATTCGACTGACTGTAATGGTGGCTGTAATGATGGTAATTATATTTCGACAACAAATACTTTTCGTCAGCAGTGACCTAGTGGCTTACTACCATCTCTAAAAACAATGCAAGAACGATTAAGTAAGGGAGATTTAGCCTTACATCATGTATTGCGCTGTCCCACTCACTCACTCGTTCTTGCGTGGTTTTTAGAGATGATAGAAAGCCACATGATTTTTAAATGCCCATTACAAAATTTTAAAAAAAATAGCCCTATTCCGTCTTTGCTCGACTTGGACTAGTAGGCTCTTACAACTTATAATATCACATACAATGTTATGTTAACGATGAGACATTTAGTAAATTGAGATAACCTACACTACATGTAGTTCGTTAGTACGTGGATTTATTTTCACAGCATATATGATAAACCAATTACTGTAAATAATGAAATGTTTTCATTAACTTGATAATTATTATATCAGTTACCAAGTGCACACTGCTATGTAAATAATTTAGTGTGAAATTTGAACCCTCGACCCCGTTAATCCTGTTATGACCGTGCCAATACTAATACTTTATGTAGTATCAGAACAGAAAAAAGTCATCATGGAGCAAGTTTTGATTTAGTTCAGAAATGATTCATCCTTTCTGTCATCAAAAGTTAAGTTTCTTGTTACAAATTATTTCAATAATTCATTCAAAACCTATTAAAAAAAAATTAATATCAGGGATGAAATGCCGTGAAATGATACATTTATTTCACGGCATTTCATCCCTCTGATATTAATTTTTTTACTGTTGATAGATTCCAAGCCACAAACAGGCAGTATGGGCGTCTAATCCAAAAACTATCACAGCGTCTATAGACTATGATAACCATGCATTCTGCGCCGACTATGTGCTTTATTACCAACCCAATAAAGCACAAAGTATTAAAAACAAACTTCCAAAACTTACCCAATAAAATCTAAATTGTTAAATATAAATGTGTTCTTGGGGTCGAAACCAATGGCTATGATATCCTTGGCATTATTAAATGCCATTTGACGAGCAGCATCAATCTTGATGTCCTTCCACAATGCCTTTTCGTCATCAGTCAGTTGTATAATTAATGTGACGTTGAACACATCCTGTAGCCATCTGGAAAATTAAATAGTTTATTATAAAGAGTGTTGTGAGTGAGTCATCTTGACTGAAATAATCATTTATCCGGCAGCTGCCAGAGGAAAGAATAAAATCTATGTAGTTACAGGTCGCGACATATAAAGATAACGTTGGAGAGAGGAGGGGATAAACTTGCGCAACACGGGGAGCCAACGAACCAATCGCGTGCGCCGCACGACAACCGCCCGCACCGCGCTCACCGCATACATCGATAAATCGCCGCATGCGCAGCTCAACAGCCAGCGTTCTTCTTACATGACGCGACCTATATCATGGCTACCAGTTACAGCTTAGGTGCTGAGGCATGTAATGTAAAAAAAATGCAAAAAAAAACAAAAAGGGACACCCCTATCTCTGTATGTCTTTTTTGCAAAACTCAGAACTTCCGCTGACAACAAGTTAACAAATAGCAGCCTAATTGCTATCTATATCAGGCATTACTGTCTGTTAAAATGTCCATTCATATTGTATGGGTTACAAGGCCAGCCGACCCTGCACACCTGCCAAAGCGTTAAGAAAATTGCACAGGATGGAATCTAATGATTGTCAATAAAAAATGTTTTAAATTCATATTAATAGTAAATATGAAAATCTGTCTATTACGCTTTCTCAGCCAAATGCCTGGCTGGACTGATTTTAATGAAATTTGATATGAAATACTTTGCAGGTGGAATGCTGACAATAGCTAAAATAAAAATTTTGAAATACATACTTTGTAAACATAAATGGTATCATATGACCAAGATGCATACTTTCTGATGACGGCCCTCGCCCTGTGTACAGGTAGAACTTTTTACCAGCCTCATGAAGGTTTAAGATACTGTGCATGTCTCTATGTGAGAAGAATACTCCTCTTTTTAACAGATGATGAGCTAAAATGAATTTTTAATAATTTAAATTACAGCATAGTATGTAGCATTAATTCTGCCAATACTTATTTAATAAGTTAATACTTCTTTACCCGCCAGACCTACAGGTCTACAAGCAAACGCCTTAACTATTGGACTGTGGAGGCAGTTATAGTATTACAATACAAAGGACTTTTTTGAAATGAATCTGTTTCATTCATTCATTTCATGTAAATGTCATGGTCAATCAACCATCCACACCATGGTGTCAGAGTTCCTTTAACATATTTTTTGGTAATTGTTAATGAATCTGTGAGTGCATGAAATACTTACCTTTGTGTCCAGTCACTTTTTCAAATCTACTGATAAGTTCGTCATCTATCTTTTGACTGCCAAATCTTTCTGAAAATAACATTATTATTAACAAAATAAAAAATATAACTATACTATATGGAGCTACAAACAAGATTTAAAATACCTATTTTATATTTGATATCCCAATAATGCTATGGAAACCGTACAATATAGTTTATCTATAGAGAAGTAAAATAGAAAAATGACTATTACTAAAATGAATAATGGTAGTTTGGAGCTGTTTACTAAATACAGATGAGCTATTTATCAAAGACGGATTATCATATTACAAAACCAATAAGGGCATGCAATGTCATAAGTAACAAGTAAAAGTCCAGTAGGGTCATAAGAAAGTCAATAATACTCCAAATTACCAAGTACTGCTTAAACTAAATCAGAATACAATAATATAGGATTAAAAAATTCATATTCAAAAGTAATTTGCGTGAGCACTGCTAGGCACACATGAATATGCATGTGCCTTCTACCTGATAAAATAATAATCCGCCTCCTGCTATTATGAGTTACATAATTTCATTTTCCATTAGGTTAAATCTCAAGAAACTTTTGTGAATCAGCATAAGTATCAATGACATAGTTTAACTTACTTATTAATTTATCATAATCTATTCCTGTTTCTGACTTTCCTGCTACATTCCATGGATCCACTACATCGTCATCATCGTTTACAGACAAATGATTTAATTGTTCTTCAGCCATTTTCTGAAAAAAGAAAATCGGTTTCCATATGGACTAAAGCATGCATTTGAAAGCTTGTTTTGAGTACAAATATTAACTTTATTAAGTCAATAAACATTATCTAAAGCTGGAGAAAGGTATGTTTACAATATTATTAAACTATCACGTGCTTTTTATTTATTTTACAGTGAAAAATAATCAATTAAAGTACAACTTCAACATTGTCTTTGCTAAGGTTAGAAATATTATTTGTTTATTTCAATATAGCTTTGACCATACCTGAAGTTCTATAAACAGAAAATCTTCGTATTAATAGCAATTATTTGAATATTATGCAATTTCTTCACAAATTCATTAAATAGAGAATAGCCCCGAGCGAACTTGGTTTACTCTACTTCAACTCTACTTGTTTTCGGCAGTTTTCGTGTTGGTGACGTGACGGTGACGGTAACAAATGACATTGACAACACTAATGACAGTGACATTACTTTCAATCCTCGACTATCGTCAAACCACAGATTACTGAATACTATACCCGTAGTCAAACTCACTGTCATCCATAAGTCATAAGTTAGTATCATACTGTCAATCATCAAAGTCAAATTCATTCAGTCAATACAAAATAGCGAAGTGGATTGGTTTTCTTTTGCTGTTTTTAGGGAGTAGGTTGGTAGAATAAACCTGCATTTCTTTGTTTACTTCTATAGTGTTCACTAAATTCGTGTTAAGTTAATTGTTGTCAGTGTTCTTGATGGTTTCGGGTGACGATTCCAATGGTGGTCGATTATCCCGCAAGACTGCAAGATCCCCGAATCGCAAGTGCAAAAAGACAGATGCGGACTTAGCAAAGGGTTCTGCGTTGCGAAATGATGCGCAACCCTCCGTACACAAAAGGAATCTTTACGTTGTTTCTTTCCCGATAATAATCCTATTCAACGTACTGAGGTCAATTTTGTATCAGTTATTCATAATTTTTAAGTATTTGTATTCGGCGTCAAATCGTTTGTTGCACAAGCCTCAGAAGAGCGGAGAGTGTAACTTGGAAGTGGTTGTGAAGGACGGCCTGGTGTCTACAGAAGTGGTCCATACTGAGGAGATGACACATATACACAATGTGGGCCCTGGAGACCCGCTTCTGGCGAAGCAGAAGCATCACCATCGGAAGGCTTTTGAATACATATCAAAAGCCCTCAAGATTGATGAAGAAAATGAGGGTAAGTAACTGAATGTGATAATGCTTTAGCACTGTTGCTAATCTTAGACTATCTTCAAGTGTAAAAAAATTTTGCTTTTCCAACGATCCTGGTTTGCTGTAAATTGCTTTTAAAATGTCACTCAAAAACCAGCAATTATAAGATGGTCATAAACATAGTGCCAAATGTTTTTTTTTTATGTCTCAAGTACCATATTGAGGGATAAAAATTAGGCATTGCATTTGAAAGGACCTGGGCTCTATGCTTTACTATACCAAGTGGGATGTACTTAAAGAAACTTATATTAATGACAATAAATAAATATTCTTATAATTTTTTTTTATCTAAGATAAAATAATTTATTTCATCAAAACAGTAGTCAAATAAATAATATTAGGCTGTATTGCCGATCCTTTGCACCAGAAACAAAATCTTATTCCTATTAAAAATAATAATTATGAGTTAGAAATGTGGAAAACAGACTTAATGATATGTATGTATAAGTTATGGCAATTAACAGATTTCTGATTTTAAGATAATCAGAGAACAAATATTTATTTTACCTTATCCTCTGTGAAGAATTTATGAACAACTAGCGACCAGCCCCATCTTCGCATGGGCATAAAAACCTTCCTCTTAAATCACTATCTATTTAAAAATAACGCATCAAAATCAGTTGCATACAAAGAGACATAGGGACAGAAAAAGCGACTTTGTTTTATACTATACGTAGTGATGACAAAGAGTATTTCAATACATATGCAAATTTTAATCATTAAGCTTAAGGAAATAGTTAAACTTACTACAGAACTATTGTAACATATTACACAATTTACTATTTTAGAACACTAAACCTAAAATTGTACACTATACCTGAGAAAATGTAACAAACTGATTTCAAATTTATAATATTAAATTAAAGTATGGATAAGTATAAAGACACAGTATTTTATACCTTTTTTTTGTCATATATGTTTGTTTTTATTTTACTACCACTAATAAAAATAATACAACATTATAAATTAGAATTCCTAGACCATTGTTCTGTCATTTTGTCTTTTCATGAGAAATGAAATCAATAGTACATTCACACCCAAATACAATACTTATGATTATGAGTCAGTCAGTCACCCCTTGTTCTAACCCACCCACACTAATTTGGGTTCAAAATGGCTATCATATGTCAAGGATAATGAAAGTTAACGAAATTGATTTCATTGTGTTCCATATAACCACAGATTACCAATGGTATACTATTTTGTTTATTAGGAAAAATGATGAATTGGTGTGATATAATATGCATCCCCATACTTACTCTTCTCCTTCTTCCATGCGTGTTTCCCAGTTGCATCTTCAGCTTACACTTTAGAGCCCAGGGTACACTATTAAACATGGTCCTGATTTGGCGGAACTGGTTATTACAACTTCCATCCATCCATACTTACTATACTTGCTAATATTATAAATGTGAATGTCTTTTCTGTCTGTTAAGCTTTCACGGATAAAACGCTGGACCGATTTTGATGAAATTTGGTATATACCTATATAGTTAAGAACCAGATATCAAACATAGGTAACTTTTGGGCGCGATATAATCGAGTCCCTCGCGTGCGGAGGCGCGGGCATTATTTAGTACTAAATAGTATGTTTCAAGCTTAATATTGACGCTAGCTCAATTTGTTTTATTTGCCCTTTTCTATTATTATCTTTGCCATTGGTCCTTTTAGTTTCACATAGCAATAACGTTTTCGCCAACAGGTCAAAAGGAGCTAGCTATAGAGTTATACAAAAAAGGTATCTATGAGTTGGAGCGCGGCATCGCGGTGGACTGCTGGGGCGGCCGCGGGGACGCCTGGCAGCGCGCTCAGCGGCTCCACGACAAGATGAAGACCAACCTTGGCATGGCCAAGGACCGTTTGCACTTCCTCGGTATGACTTTGCTATCCACAGACAGACATACATGTAGCTAGATACTGCTGATGAAACAATTTTAGGCCATAATCTTGATTCTTGAGCGCTTTCCTTTCTTGCCAATAACATTTTTTTTGTGCCTATTTTATTTTGTGTAAAGCGATTATTACTTTTTCGAAGAGCGCTTAAGATCGCCGCTGGTATCTTTCGCGTATCTTTTTGTCAGTTTTAAAATACGGGTTCGGCACAGTATGACAATTGATAAGAATAAAAAACAATAATGGAAGTGATTTATTAACATCTAAATCAATATTCGCATATAGACAAAACTGGGGCACTCTTTTTCTTTTTTTCTAAGCAAGAAATGATGGTGCGGGATCTAGATAGATGTTTGTCTGTATTGTTAGGTCACTGCTGCTCAATGATACTTTTATTTTTATGGATCTGCTTTGTGCGTAATGTAGGCAATGACGTCATTGTTCATGAATCAATGACACGAATTCTATTCAAGTCGGTTCCACACCAGACATGTAACATGTTTAAAAACACTGTTTAAATACTTTCTGCCAGGCACAAAAGAAACATTTATAACCTAAATGAGATCTTTAAAAAGAAAAGTATTATTACGCCGCTCAGTATAGTAAACCTGCTATTTATGTTACAGAATTGGCTGTATGTCGCATGCCCTGCTTGTTACAATTATTATTTTAAAAATATTAAATACAATTAAATAATACAAATATTTATCTGTAGCAAACCTAGTGGCCCTCAGTAAGTTGGGGGTTGAGAGCGATTCTGAACGACACGACAAAAGGCCTACGGAGTCTCCACTAAAGGCGCGCAGGCCCTTAGAAAAGTCCAAGACTACGTTACTCGCGCATACAGAAAGTAACAGTGGTCAAACGAAGCCATCGAACGAAGGTAGACCACTATACAAGTATTGCTTTAGCTTCGTTTGACATAACATACTGCAAAAATAACAAAATTTCACTTTGGAAGGATTTTTAGTTTGGAATAACCCGTTAACTAATTACTAATTGGCCTCAAGGTTTTCTTAGAGCTGTTTTATTACATTTGGTTTGTGAGTTGATCTGCTTTTCAGTGCATGTGAGAGTTTTTTTTGCAGCGAGGTCGATGCTCCCACAGCGCACAGTTACAAAGTTTGCGACTTTGCGTGCTTTTGTTGTGTGCGGATTGTAGTCACCCTAAAGACGGTAGGCTAGAGGCTACCCATAAAGCGCTTTTTATCAGTGAACGTTTGTTAGAAGTTTACGATGCTATGAATATGAGCAAATTGAATAAAATAAATAAAACTGCATTCAATTCTTCATCCGTAATAGCAACTCTAATAGATTGGCAAATATTGATGTTCTAGTTCTTTCACTTTATTTTCTTAATCATAAACAACTGAAAATTTTAAAAAACACGAAATTTTTTTCTTTGTTTATCTAGATATCACGTTATACGGCTTACGTACCATATTTTGGAAGCACTATAATTTACTAGTGAGTTTGAATGTTTGTTCATTAAAAACTCAGATAAGGCACTATATTACAACACATCTTTTTGATCATTTACATCTACGGAACTCGCTGATAGCATTTCGCTTCGATCCGTTGATTTTGAGTCATGAGGTCGAAGTTCAGCAATGGACTTTGTGTCTGTAACGATTGTCAGCATTGTAAATATAATTCTCATTGTAAATAGTATTTGTAGTTTTGTAGCATCATAACATCTTCTTCTGCACCTTAATGCGTTGTGTTAGAGTTCTATTCTACTATCGTGTAGGCAGTCGTACATATTTAGCGCTTACTTTTCCCTATATTTTTGATGTATAGTGTCCAGTCTAGAGAGCTGAGAGCTTGCAACAAGCGTATCATCGATTTATATCTTACATTCTTTTTAGTGCTTCGAGAGTGAAAGTAGACTTTCATACTACAAAATCGTGTAGAATTCTCTTTTTACTCAATTGATTTGGTGATATCATATTTCCTGCTATTAATATTTTAAAAGTGAAAGGTTTGTGAGGATAGATTTATGTGCAAAATATATGTCTGTTTACTCCTTTTCGCTCTAACTGCCGAACAAAATCTGCTAAATCTTTTTATCCCCATTTTTTAACGGGAGCGAAGTACTAATAGCAGATGCTCTAATTTTATTAACTTTATGATCATTGATATTCTGATTATATTTAATAACTAACAATAAAATAGGTTGTAAGACTTTTAAGTTACCATTCTAATTACAGTGGACGAATAAATAAATCGTACTTATATTAAAAATGCGAAAGTGAGTTTGTTTGTTTTGCCTTCACGGCCTATCTTACTGAACCAATCACTCTGAAATTTCGTATACACATAGCTAGAAGTATTGAGAAGAACATATAGGGTACCTTTTATCCCGGGAAAAAGCACTGTTCCCTAAAGAAACGCGGGCGAAGCCGCGGGCAAAAGCTAGTTAAGAAATAATTGTTGAAAATAATAGTAGTAAAGTAACAAGAGGCAGGTAAAATCCTGAACAATCATTAATATTGCCTTATTGTCATAAAAATTATTTATATGAATACAACTATTTTCTAAAAATTATATAGATATAATTTAGGTTAAAAACATTGTCGAAAATAAGCGAGTCGCCATTTATTCTGTTACAATAAAAAATAAATATATATTTTTCTCTAAAATACCATTTATAGGTCACAGCTGTCACAGCGCAGATATATTTTACTATTTACAGAATGGTGTCGTTCCTAAATCGGGACACGGCTAAAATTACTGCCGCGTATTTTTGTTTGTCACCGAATGCATAGTTCTCATGTCCCAGTAATAGTAGACTATACCTGTGCATTCAGTTGATACCAATGAAGATTTTTTTTTTAATTTATGGTTGATTCAAATCAAAAATATAAAGCCGGGTTTGTGAAGTTAAACTCATGACAGCTAAAAGTAAACTGGCTTAGATGTAGGAGTAACTTTGCTTTCCTTCCGAATCCTTGTGATCATCATCATGCACACCTTGGTGTCGGAGTTCTTCGGAACCGCCTCTTGGCAGCCGGGACCAACGGCTTTGCCTTCCGAAGCACGGAATATCATTATTATCGGACGTCAGGTGATTTAAGCCTGCAATGTCCTAACCAAACACAACATTTATGTGAAATTACATTTATATCGAAACTAGCTGTTGCCCGTGACTCTGACGTATCGCGCCCAAAAGTAGCCTATGTTTAATCTTCGCACTTTAACTATACCCATAACAAATTTCATCAAAATCGGTAAGAGCATAACAGACAGACTTTATCATTTATAATATTAAGCATGGAAGTATGGATGGAAGTTTTCATCCCATCCTGGGCTCATATGTTCATAAGTAGATACTTCATCGAACTTTTGCTTAAATGGCCCAATACTGTGGTAACGACTACGACAAAAAATAACAATCTACTTAATTGGAACAAAACCTTTGAAGGCACAATATACACTGACACAAGTGACACACATTCACCTGAGAAAGGTCCATATTTAGAGGGCTGGTTTCAACTTCGAGACAAGCACGAGCCTCAGACAACCTTGACTCACTTGTTTGTCTGTAGCCGGATTAAACTTGTAAACAAGTTAAGCCGACTGGTGACATTCAAACTGGGATTTGAAAATGTGAGAATAGTTTTTATTATTTCAATTTCATATCTTATTAGGGTCATTTTTCGGCGTATTCTTCTCAGCAGTGGTCGTACCAAAACTAGCAGCTTTAAAATAATCAAATGATTGTACAGTTACGTTTAAAAGTGCTACTAGTGCTTATATATACGTATATATATTTTTATACTTTGTACTATTCTATATCTCGCCTACTTAGGTGCCGTCCTAGTTAAAGAAATGCATGGGTAATGTGTATGCTTTTAGTTGCAATTAGTTCGTATTTTGCTTCGTTGCTATTTTGGAAAGCTTTTTAATCACCACAGATATTTTTGTGTCAAATTTCTTTAGAAAGTCGTAGTTTCAATTTATCATACTGAATATACAGTTTAATACTTACTAATACAATACAATAATATAAACATTCTTTTTTGCACCAGAAAAAGAAAAATATACATAATATGCTGTGAAAAAATGGCTGATAGGTATTTAAATAGCCTATGTAATTTGCTCCTACTTCTGTTCACAATAAGCATTTATTAGAACTGTACTTCAATTTGTTAATCTCTAACAAAACCATGTTTGATTTGATATAGCTCTATCTATCCCCCTTATTCACAAAAAATTACAAACATTCGCTTCGCTTATTACCTACTAAAAAACTGTGTTGTCTCCTTTACTGCTTCACTCTAAATATTGGCAAGACAGAAAAAGACAAAACATATTTTTTATCAATAAGGGTGGTATATATCTATAAGCGGACTCTAAAATCTCACGATAGATTTGTCGTCCGTTCTTCATCCTACAAACTGTGTCATTGGAAAATTTTAGTTCAACAGCAATTTAACCAACAGTGGCCGGCCGCAAGCTGACCACGGCTGGGCGTCGCGTGCCCAGCGGAGGCGGCCCCCTCATGAAGTCCCAGACGCTACCTCGCTCCATGGGTCGATCGTCGTCCCAACCTAACAGCTCCAATGGCGGTTACAGCAGATACCCGGTGAAGCCGGCTTCCACCCCACCCGCTGTGAAGAGACAACTATCTGTAAGTAGTTTGACGATATCCATTCTTATTATTAATTCATTCATATCGTGTTGTTTTTGTATGGTCTATTTAGTGATGGGTCACATTGGTAAAAGAATAGTTTCCAGCCCTTGTTAACTATGAACGTTAGAAGAACTTTGTGGTTTAACAACGGTATTAAAAGGTTGAAAACTAGTTTTTAGGGGTCCGTACCTAAAGGGCATAAACGGGACCCTATTCTAAGACTTCGCTGCCCATCTGAAACCAAGCTGTATCTCGTGTAGCGTGATAGCTAGACAGTTAAAATTTATACAACTGATGTATATCTGTTGCCGCTATAACAACAAATACTAAAAACAATATAAATATTTAGGTGGGGCTCCCATACAACAAACGTGATTTTTTACCGTAATGTATAGATTAATTAATTATAATAATACGGAACCCTTACAGCGCAAGTCCGACTAGCATTTGGCCGGTTTTATTTACCATTTTGGCCCATCACTAGATTTATTATTTTGATATTTCCTTTCACTTTTGTTCTTAAATGTACCTCATATTTTTCATGACACTAAACTGTTTATTTACGACTTTTGGTCCTTTCAGACAAAAGCAGTCCCCAAAAACATATGAATTCAAACAAATCGTGTTTCGTTTCATTGTAAATTCATTGAAATTTAATAAAAAATGAATGTAATGCCATTGTAAATGTTCACCTTTCCGGCATCCTGTCCATTTACCATTTTACTGCTTTGTTAGCTAACAAATGTTTTTGTCAGGCTTGCTTGATACCACACTGTTCATAATAAACTTGATAGAAAATAATACCGCCTCGCCATCGGGTTGAGGCGTTTTATTTCAATAGATCCTTTTAGAAAACTGTAAACAACTTCGTTTCCATTGTTTTCCAAATAAGGGTTAAGTTTTTTTTTATCTTGTCGCAAGTTTTGTGTGTTTTAGTTTTATCAAAACAGTACCTTATCGTACCAAACTGAGTATAATGAAATTCGTAAGTCGTCATATAATACAGTGACAAATTTTATCAAATATTAGGCAAAAAAAGATAATCTATTTTATAATCGGACTCAGTTTATTAAATTTTGTATTTATAATGTTAGTATACAATATACTCTTAAAACATATTTACATAAACCTTGTTACAGAAACATAATACAGTTGACTTTGCTAATGTAAAATACTGAAAACAAATTAACATATAAACAAAACAAACTAATTATATAAGTCGAAACATTCTATGTTAAATTTAAATTCAATGTAAATGTTTTCGTTACGCTTCGTGCGTCTACACACTTTGTTAAAACATCAAGCCTTCGATTACGTTAGTCTCGTCTGGCTTTGTTTCTTAATGATGTTTCTTCGGTATCACAAGCGCCACTTCCCAAAAAAAATATTTATTTTTCTGTAAGTGAACTTATCAGAAATCCTTACGCAACTTTTTTGCTAGACTATCCGATTTAGTTTACTTTGTAAAGGTTACTAAAAACGGCCATTTTTGACACATTTTGTAAAGGTTTCGAAAAGCTAAAGCGGAGGTAGGTAGGTAGAATTTCTACGACTTTCGAGGTTCTAATGTAAGTTAAGGATAATAGCAAAAAAATTGCGCAAGGATTTCTGATTAGCTCACTTACAGAAAGAGAACTTATTTTTTTGGGAAGTGGCGCTAGTGAGACCGAAGGAAGAGCCTTAATGCCGACGTAAGTACTTCTTCTTCTTATCGTGTCGAACTTCTCGCACTGCTTTTTTTTTAGTACCCTAAAGTGTCCCTCTGCTAGGCAAATGCCTCCCTTCTTGTCGTCTCGGCCACGCGCCGCTTGTTGCCATCCACTTACGAATGTGTCCAGGTAATCCCGCCATCTCTTCAAGAGATGGCAGACCATGCAAGAGATTCTCTTGCATGGTCTGCCCCTCGGTCTATGGCCTTCTGGAACCCAGGATGTTGCTAGTCGGGCCCATCTATCTGCGGCATGCGGCAAACATGTCTAGCCAATTCCCATTGTAGTTTGGCCGTCTCGCTTTTCCGGGTTATAAAGTACTATGTACTTGCTTAGAAATGCAATTTTGCAAGTCTCGAAAATATTTCATCCAATCATAGCGCTCCATACGAAACAAGAGAGAAAAAGAAGAGGGAAGAAATGAGAATAAAAAATAATACAAACCAATCCGCTATTGGCTGATTCGTATGTGCACTGCTGCAGCGCCAAGTATTATGAGCGAGATGTGACGTACCTATTAGTTCGTTATTTTATTGGATGTTTTGAATTCAGTTCCATACAGCCACTATGCTACTCTACTTTTTTACTGCCCAACCAACTGAAGCTGTGAAAAAGCAAATAAAAAATATCTCGCCATAAGTTACCATACCAAAGGGGTTTAAAAATAGTGCGTTATTATAAAATATACAATGTTATAATTCAATTTGTTTCGTTAGTTTAATTAACGATAGTTGTTATGCATACGAAATATTTTCTTAACTGTGTCAGTTGTAGGGCTGCCTCACATGAACATATTTGTAAGACAAATTAATGTTTTTCTTTTTTTCTTTCTCACAACTCATATCTGCTTGGAAATATATTTGCATAAAAAATACAATGATTCTCTCAATAACCATTTTTGTATATTTTTTATTATATATACATTGTATACAAAAGTTTAGCTGAAAAAATCATAAAAGATACTTTCAGTTGCTTTGCGCCACGGGCCTTAGTACAGTATTTAGCTGACATCATACAGATAATTTCCCCCTTATGTGTTAGCGGCTAACATTGGTCGATACTTCAACATTTGAAGTGAAAGAAACCTTTCAGCCCCTAATCCTTTCTAACAAAAAACAAAAATTGATTGCTCGAAGAAGCCATTTGGGGAATAACATAAAATGCAGCAGCCCTAAGGTCGCCGCTATTTCCGCGCCGATGAAGCGAAAAATATCAAATGACTTCCGGTCGTCGACAGCAAATACCCAATTAAAAAGATTACAGAATTAGCCCTCTGGCCCTTTGTACTTGTTATATGCGTTATAAATGTGGCAAAAGATGTTAATACACCGTCTCTGCCCGAGATATTGACAAAAGCTGAAGCAAGATACCCAGACGGTGACACAAAAAAATGATACTATTATAAAAAAAAAATAGAAAACCAATTGGGCCATCCATATAAATTGAGCCAATAAACTGATCAGTTTCAATTAAAAATAAAATATTTAGCGAAAAGTTAATTGAAAAATTGAAGAAAATAATGAGGTTTTTCAATGTCATATCATTTATAGAAGTTTGGCAATTTCTGTTCTCTAAGTCACATTACAACATACGACGCTTTAACAAAATATTAGACGAGTTTCTTATTGAGTATTTTGCACTAACACTGGTGTCGCCAGGGTATGGAGCACGTCAAGCATAAATACATACCTACTTGACAAAATTGCAAAATCCGCAAGGAACGACGATTAACAAAGGTAAAGCCAGCCAATTCATTTAACTTCCTCATCAGCTCAAAGTTACTGTTCTGTACTTTACTTATTTTTTGTCCACAACTAATGCGGCATCCATTATGTTACGATCAGCTGACTGCTGACTTTTGTATGCGGAGGGACTATTATGAAAGTCCGCCTTTTGTTGTTCAGGTTGGCCACTAGTGGGTGCGCCGTCTGCCTTTGAGATCATTCATTCATGTTTAGTAACTTTGTTATTGATATTGTGTATTTTACGCCCATTGTCGAATATTTTTATGAACTTTGCAAGCGCACCTGCATCTCTTTGCACTATACATACAAAAGTGGGTCAAGTTTAAAATCTGGAGGGATGAAAATAAAAGTAATAAATGGAAGGCAAAATAAAATGAAAAGAAAATTATTATTTGCGAACCCAGGACCAGCTCGAATAAAATATATTTATTGGCTTGAACTTTTACGCAAGATTACAAAAATGGTTATAACAAAGCGTGGGCGACATTGCTGCTCAAGTTAAAAAACTGGGACACACCCACAGACAAGACAATGAAGTATGTATTTACTAAATGAAATAAGTGAAAGTGACGCAATTTAGTGCTCCCAATTTGATAACTGAGGCCTTTACAATGAAAATACCTTATATTTGTTCAGTTTTATTTGACTTTCTTTATCACGAGATGCCAATTTACTGAAGATGATCCAGGTCAGAGTCGGTAGTTTTAAAGTTCTGTCTATTTTGTTCAAAGGAAAAGAGAATACCAGATAAACTAAAAGCATCACAACATAGTATAAAACAAAGTCGCTTTCTCTGTCCCTATATCCCTATGCTTAAATCTTTAAAACTACGCAACGGATTTTGATGCGGTTTTTTTAATAGATAAAGTGAATCAAGAGAAGGTTTTTATGTCCATGCGATACCGGGGCGGGTCGCTTGTAAAATATAAAATGAAAACAAATCAACTGCAAATAATTTAAGGGCAGATTTATATTAATACTAGCTGTTCCCCGCGGCTTCGCCCCGCGTGGGACTAGGTTATATCGCGCCCAAAAGTAGCCTATGTTTGACCTCAGGTCGTCAACTACATCCCTACCAAATTTCATCACAATCGGTGCAGCAGTTTAGCCGTGAAGAGGTGACAGACAGACAGACAGACTTTCGCATTTATAATATTAAGTATGGACTAGCTGTTCGCCGCGGCTTCGCCCCGCGTGGGACTCGGTTATATCGCGCCCAAAAGTAGCCTATGTTTGACCTCAGGTCGTTAACTACATCCCTACCAAATTTCATCACAATCGGTGCAGCAGTTTAGCCGTGAAGAGGTGACAGACAGATAGACAGACAGACAGACTTTCGCATTTATAATATTAGTATGGATACTGACTGAACAACTTTTCCAGATAAACATATCGAAATACGAAAAACGTTTTTGATCTCTCATACAAATTGAGAATCATTTGATCTAGTATAAAAGGATAGAGAGTAAAAAAAAAATTATTTCGTTATTATTTTATTTGGAAAATGTGTTCAGTATAGTGGTCTGAATCTGCCCTTAAAATATTTGCAGTTGATTTGTTTTCACTTTATATTTTACAAGCGACCCGCCCCGGTATCGCATGGACATAAAAACCTTCTCTTGATTCACTTTATCTATTAAAAAAACCGCATACCTACGCATATACCGCATACAGAACTTAACAAATGAACCCTCAATTTAGGTATTTAATGCCCAGAAGTTATGTTTATCTTTGCTAAGTTTTGCCGCTAAAGTAAACAAGTCTAGATTATCACACAATAAAATATTGATTTTGACATAAACACGCGGCTGTTTCTGACATTTAGCGTTAGATCCCGACAAGGTCAAAAGATGTAATAAAACAAGGTTGAGGTCAGATAAGTACGCTCAACTTTAGTATTTTGAGCACGCATATTTGAAGCCAAAGCTATTCAACAAGAGACGCAGAATGCTAATATTAAACTATTATACGGTAATTAGTAGTATATAGCACCTGGGCGACTGAAAATATGGGTTAAATGAATTTTCCCAGTCATGGAACCTAGTTAGATTATCTTTTTAACTATGTTAGAACTTATGTTTAAATTTACAAAGAAATCGTTAGAGACGTTTTCGAAAACGCGAGTACAAATAATTTTATACATATACAAATGCTCGTTTAATAGGAATAGGATAGGATTCTATGGTATTGAAGTATTATAGCCTATTTTGTGTTATTGTTTATTTCTTCTAAAACCCGCAAATCTTGTCAAATACGAACCTGCTATTGCAAAAAGATTGCATTTTTTAAATTGCAATACATTTGAATATTTTAACACAACAAATTCAATGGATTACTGATCAGGGTTTCTTGTGACATGTAGGCTAATTCCAACTGGCTTAGTTCGCTTCTATTTTTACCTTTTCTTGCCCAAGTTGCTCCTCCTATTTTAATTTTTCAATCAATCAAAAAATAAAATCTCACAGGTCATTTGATTTTCTTAGGAATTATATTGTTACTCCATGTTTTAACTTATCACTCACTCATTCATTATCATCATTAACATCATATTTCTCCCACCTTATCAAATCTAGAACGCGTATCAGGTGCCGGCGAACGGGTCACCAATCAGACGGGCAGTGGGTGGCGGGTCCCAACGGGGGACACCCACGAGGAGTAGGACCCCACAGCCGGCGCTCACCGTCAGAGGAGTGGACCCCAAGTTGGTGCAGCTCATACTGGATGAGATTGTCGAAGGAGGGCCGAAAGTGCATTGGGAGGATATTGCTGGGCAGGAGGTGAGTTTATCTTTTGTTGCTTTATACTCCTCGTGCCCAGATTCCTACCATTTCGGTGAACTAATCTGTGGGGCTATATCGGCTATACTTCTACGCAACTCTTTATAAGTTAGTAAGATGTTGGCGCTTAAGATATTTTGCATTATGAATTGTAAGCGACATAGAGCCTATTTCCTTATTTGACTCAAATATAGTGGCCACAATTCAACAATACACATAAAAATATACATTTTTTTTAGGCGGCAAAGCAAGCACTACAAGAAATGGTGGTGCTCCCGTCTCTGAGGCCAGAACTCTTCACTGGGTTGAGATCGCCAGCGAAAGGATTACTACTGTTTGGCCCTCCAGGAAATGGTAAATATTTATATGATAAATAATAGGCTTGTTGACTGTTTTTCAAAGTTTATATTAAATCGTTATTTAGAGTCCACTTAAAGTAAAATATTTTTTTTGACGCCATTATGTGTTCCATTGTTATAACTAGTACCGTCAAATTCAGGACCATGTTTAAAAGCATACCCTATTAGGCTCTAAAGTGTAAGCTGAAGATGCCACTAAGAAAACACTCTCGGATGATGAATGCATATTATTATTTAAGACTCACTCATTGAATAAGTGCGTGGCAGCCCTAACAGTACTCAAAAAACTAGCGGCCCGCCCCGGCTTCGTATGGGCATAAAAACATTCCTCTTGAATCACTCTATCTATTTAAAAAAACCGCATCAAAATCCGTTGTGTAGTTTTAAAGATTTAAGCATACAAAGGGACATAGGGACAGAAAAAGCGACTTTGTTTTATACTATGTAGTGAAGTGATATAGGAGTAAGGCTGGACAGCTTTTTACTTAGATCACTGCCGGGGTTTGCATGTGCAGGAAAATAACATTCTAACATAGATGGTAAGTTTTATTAACAAAAATGAGTTATTGAAACAAGTTTTCAATAATTTTTATTTCAATTTGCCAGGAAAAACGCTACTTGCGCGGTGTGTAGCAGCGGAATGTTCAGCTACGTTCTTCTCCATATCGGCCGCGACGCTCACCAGTAAATACGTGGGCGAGGGCGAGAAGATGGTGCGGGCATTGTTTCAAGTCGCCAGAGAGTTGCAGGTAAGGAACATTAAATAAATAATAATAATAAATATATAGGGACAAATCACACAGATTGAGCCAGCCCCAAAGTAAGTTCGAGACTTGTGTTATGGGATACTAACTTAACGATACTATATTTTATAACAAATACATATATAGATAAACATTCAAGACCCAGGTCAATCAGAAAAAGATCATTTTTATCTTGACCTGACCGGGGATCGAACCCGGGACGTCCTGAGTAGCGGTCAGGCATGTTAACCATTACGCCACGAAGGTCGACATTGACTGCTCCGATTGGCAGGGTCGCCATGTAGATAAGGGGTCTTAGTAACACGATCGTTGGTGTTGGACTCCTTAATTCATTAACATCAGTTAAATACATTACATACTATTACAGCATCATCAACATTTCGTTTAGGTGTCATGGTTAATCGACCATGCACACCCTGGTGTTAGAGTTCTTAGCAACCGCCTCTCGGCCTCTGTCGTGGTTCCTTTAACAGATGGCAGCCGGGACTAACGGCTTAACGTGCTTCCTTCCGAAGCACGGAATCATCTTTATTATCAGACAATCGGGTGATTCAAGCCTGCAATGTCCTAACCAAACTGGAAACAACCAAACAAAGTATGCTTCCCGTAGGAAACGAACCCATGACTCCCAAGTCTACAGGCAAACGCTTTAACCACTGGGCCACGGATGCAGTTAACACAGCTAACCTTATAACCCCCTTGTTCTTTTATAATATTGTATATATTTTTGTTATATTTATATTTATACTAGCTGTTCCCCGCGGCTTCGCCCCGCGTGGGACTCGGTTATATCGCGCCCAAAAGTAGCCTTTGTTTGACCTTAGGTCGTTAACTACATCCCTACCAAATTTCATCACAATCGGTCCAGCAGTTTAGCCGTGAAGAGGTGACAGACAGACAGACAGACTTTCGCATTTATAATATTAGTATGGATTGGTTGGGGAGTGAATCTCAAAAATTTATTTAATTAAACTGTTTATTTAATTTTTGCAGCCATCAATAATATTCGTCGACGAAGTGGACTCGCTCCTCTGCGAACGTTCGTCGGGCGAACATGAAGCGTCAAGGAGACTGAAGACTGAGTTTTTGGTTGAGTTCGACGGATTGCCCGCGGCCGGCGCCGACAGGCTTGTTGTCATGGCGGCCACGAATCGGCCGCAGGAATTGGACGAGGCAGCCCTAAGGTTAGATATGACTAGTGGCCATCCCCGGCTTCGCCTGTGGTACATATATTATAGTCTTTGTCACCCGCAGTTATTGCACATTTCCGGCAGTAAAGAGTTTTCAAAATCGGATTAGCGGTACCAGAGATTACCACAAATATCCAAACTCATTCATTCAAAACGCATTTACGAACTCCGAGCTTTATTTTAATCATTTCAATAAATGAACTATCATGATCAACAATTTACCTCTACGAAGGTCTTCCATCAGCCACATCAATCCCGATTGTTATTAATACGGGGTCATCATAAATATAATGCAATTTTTTTTTCCAGACGGTTTCCTAAACGAGTTTACGTGTCACTACCGGATCTTCGAACGCGGTCGTGTCTACTAAGAAGAGTGCTCGCGCGAGGCTCAGCGGCTGCAGCGCTGACTGACGACGAGATAGCGCGGCTTGCAGCGCTTACAGATGGCTACTCCGGCAGCGATCTTACTGCGCTCGCCCGGGACGCCGCGCTAGGGCCCATCAGAGGTGATCATTATATTGTGAGCATGCAGCAGCTGCAGCGCTAAATGACGACGAGATAGCGCGGCTTGCATCGCTTACAGATGGCTACTCGGGCAGCGATCTTACTGCGCTCGCCCGGGACGCCGCGCTAGGGCCCATCAGAGGTGATCATTATATTGTGAGCATGCAGCAGCTGCAGCGCTGAATGACGACGAGATAGCGCGGCTTGCATCGCTTACAGATGGCTACTCGGGCAGCGATCTTACTGCGCTCGCCCGGGACGCCGCGCTAGGGCCCATCAGAGGTGATCATTGTAGTGTGAGCATGCAGCAGCTGCAGCGCTAAATGACGACGAGATAGCGCGGCTTGCAGCGCTTACAGATGGCTACTCCGGCAGCGATCTTACTGTATTCATGGAACCGTAATTTTGGTTTTCAAAATATGATGAAATTAAGTATTTTATTTTAAAATAGGTGATACCTCGGTAAACACTAGCGCCACCGTAATTTAAAAATCATTACTCACTGAAAACACAAGTTATCAAAAATCCCTCTGCTGTAATTTAGGTTCTGGATCTGAAGTTAATATTAAATTATAATTCCCTATAGTTACAAATTGCATTATTGCTTAAAACGGCCACTTTTAGCAGTTTTGCAATTTGGAACTATATGGAACTATAATTTAATAATTGAATATGATTAAAATTAACTTCAGATCCAGAACCATAATTACAGCAGAGGGATTTTTGATATCTTGTGTTTTCAGTGAGTAATGATTTTTAAATGACGGTGGCGCTAGTGTTCACCGAGGTATCACCTTAATCTATGAAGTTTGTCATTTACATACACCTCGCGCGACACTAGCGCCCCTAACGACAAATTCATGGTAGCCCTAATTATACTATAGGTTGCCCATATACTCATAAAATTAACATTCACAAATTAGCAATTCTTTTTCCAGAACTGGACCCTGAAGAAGTCAAGTGTCTAGATCTATCCCTGGTCCGGAACATCACGTTCCAGGACTTCATGGACTCGCTGAAGCGGATCCGAGCGTCCGTGTCCCCTCACAGCCTGGTGGCGTATGAGAAGTGGTCTGTTCAGTACGGTGACCTTGGACTATGAGGGGTTATTGTTGGATAGTACAGGTTAGTTCTATTCTTATACTCGCCAGTTTTTTTCATTTTATTTGCAATAAATAGAGTTCATAATGTTCTTGTTAATATAAGCGTTTTTTTTCTATAATAAGTGATTATGTTCTATTTAGTTAAAGTAGGGAGCTAGGGACACATGGGACATCCATACTAATATTATAAATGCGAAAGTCTGTCTGTCTGTCTGTCTGTCACCTCTTCACGGCTAAACGGATGAACCGATTGGGATGAAATTTGGTAGGGATGTAGTTAACGACCTGAGGTCAAACATAGGCTACTTTTGGGCGCGATATAACCGAGTCCCACGCGGGCGGAGCCGCGGGGAACAGCTAGTTTAATATAAGTATGGAGCTACATGTACGTACAGTCAGGGGCAAATAAACTTGACCCCCTCGTCACTACTATAGGGGAGAGGTCAATTTTACCTGCTTACAAGTTTTGTTCATTCGGGCAAGACTATCCCCCGTATTAAGAAACGTTTGTTAAGCCTATTTTAGCTAAAATATGTTTAGTCTCGTTCTTTTACATGAAGTGTCAGATAAGAGAGAAAGAGCCAAAACATATTTTAGTTAAATATATGGCTATAAAATAACATTATTGACAAAAAGTATAAAGAATATAATAAAATGGTGTGTCTGATTTGTACTTTATTGCATATACATTTTTGAAAGATAGATAAATACTTCTATCACATTTACAAAAAATAAAATTAACAGTTTTGCGGAGCGTGTCTTCTGGACCTTGTACTATTAAAATGTATGTTTTGTTTTCATAAAATTTATAAGTTCTTTGTTCCTTACCTTTGCTAGCTAATTAATAAATCTAAAATATTGTTGTACATTTTTATGTTATATTTTTACAGGTATTAACTTTGAAAGCAAGGGAAAGGTGAGTCATTACAATAAGATAATTATTTCTAAGAGAGATTGATTGCCAGACGAAAAACGACCGACTTTAGATAAACACAGAGTTTGATATCGCTCAAATTTACAAATCTACACTATCAATATAATTATACTTTTGCATTTTGTTGTAATAATGTGACATATTCAATTGTTCTTTTCATTAATAATTATGAAAATATTATTATGGTGTCTAGTCAAAGCAGTTATATTGACGTAATAGTGCATTGTGCACCGAGGGTAAAAAATTACCGTTATGCAATTTGGGCATATTATAACACCTTCAGCCTAAACCTTCGTCGGTAATCGGTCATTTTCTCTCCTCGGTAAAGAATGTACTGATGTGTGTGAATGACTTTTAATAAAAAAATGTGTGGCCGCTCTTTGATTGTGTGTTGTTATGAAATTTAATACAGGTATCAATTTAAATCAGGTTTATAATTCAAATGAAATATTGGCTTTTTAATTGAACATGTTCGTAGTACTCGTATTTTTACAATGAACTACTAAAGAAAAATAGTTTCAATGTTGTTTTAAACGTGTGATATAATTAATGAAATGAAATTTACGTCGAACCTGATTTATGGTCTTATGTCAGGAAACTACGGAATAAAATGCTATAAAGAAGAGATAGATGTCAAGTAAATTAAAAATATATTTTCGAATCTATTTGAAAATAAGACGAGTCGACATTCTTTTAAGTATAACACGGCTTAATGAAGATGTCGCTTTCGATGTGATTATATGTGAAGAACGCTTACGCAGTCATGCTTCTTCATTAAGTCGGGTTACACTAGCCCTCTACTGACCCGTCCAAGGCACGGTGGCCTCTATGTCAGATGGGATCTCGTAGGTATAAAATGAGCTTTATGTGAATGGTTATAAGGACAATTTTTCCAGGTGATTGTTTTGTGTCAGTTTATATACAAATCTTGACTTGAGGACGCAGCGCGATACATGAAATTCAAATGGTGTTTTTACATTGTTCAATATACATTCGATGACACATACATATATGTATATTGAGCTAAGATACTTAATTAAAAGGTTTTCAAAATTGGTGCCACAAAAAAGTGCAATAAGTGTAAAGAATTTTTTTTAGACATTATACATATTTTGTTGCGTGTTAATGAACTAAATGAATCAATCAATTCAACAAAGAACAAATGTACTGTAAATTTTGTATGACCTCGTCATTTCAATGTGTCAATCAAACTAAATACAAACTACAAAGTTGTTTTTAAAAGTAGCATTGAGTGCATCAAGTTGTTGAACATAATCGTAAATTCACGCATAGCAGTGACATATTTGCCCTTTGGTAAACAAAAAAACGAAAGAACATAAATAAATATTTATAAAAATATAAATTCGCGGCAGATTCTTTTGAAGGGAAAAATATGTTTGCACTTTTTCAGTTTTAAATTTAGAAGATAAGTTAATTCTAACCAAAATATGTTTTGTCGTTCCTTGGCGTTGAATATCGATAAGATAGAAAGAGAATAAACATATTTTTACTGAAAACGGTATTAAATTTTTTTTTTTTTTTATAAATAAGTGGATAGCATAGATATGCATTGCTACTCTTATTGTTCAACAGCATCTGGTACGAAGTGAGTATTGTATGGTATAAATGGTATGATTTTATTCTGCAACTTGTGCATCTCCAGTATAACAAATATCTGTTGTTGTAGTAAGTCGTGTTAGTCGTACTCTGATTTGATTGTAATATTATTATTTAAATTTCAAATTTACTCACTACATATTTATAAGATAAATATTACAGGATATAGCGCGTTTTTATCTTCTTAAGTTATAACAGTTGTATGGACCCTATATTAACTTTGATCAGTGTAGGCCACCATGTCGCCATGTTCAAATGCTCTTTTATTTATTTATTTAATTTATGTACAATTCAAATACAAACATAGGACACTTAAAATTAGGAAATTTAGTACAACGGTGCTACTTATTTCAATAGAAATTTCTTTTGTGCAAGATACTATGGTATGGTATGGTATGGAGGTTAGTGTTAGGCCCAACACAGACGACAGATTTTTTGTCCGATCGAGTCTGCGGCGCACAAAAGTTTGTATGGCGTGTGCGCCGGACTTATTGCGCGTCGTGTGCGTTACTGCATATGATTGCATAGGTTCTATTTTTACAGACTTAAAAGTGCGTAACGAATAAGTAGTTTATCGTCTGCATGGGGTTATATTCGCTTATGCCTGTAATTTTTATTCGCTTATTCCTGTAATTTTTATCTTATAGTATATTTTCTGTACATAGCAGTGTTTGGCAAGGATAGCATGTTCGTGGTATGATTTAAGATCAAATATGTTGTTGTTTTTTTTGTATCGAAAAATAGTCTCTATCGCGGCATCATCGATCTCTCGATCATTTTTATATTAAATTATGTGCATAGTCTACATAAATTTATCAAAATAAAAAAAAGAAATAAAGTCGATTTAACTCGATAGCCCACATTAAAATTAACTTGTAATTTACATAAAATTAAATGGACCTTATTTGTTTATGTATTAAAGTTGTGTATTTGATACGATAAAAAAAAATACATATTTCCATACCAATATAAAACGAACACGTGGCTAACTTTAAGTACATTAAATGCACTATTTTATCTTGTTGTTTGTTTAACTTATTATGTATTTATTAGGCACGCATCTTAAATAAACTCTAGCGTGTTGTGTATACTAAAAAAAAAAATTTGAGAAACACAAGGATTTTATGAGAAACATATAACATTAAAAAAATGTTTTTTATACAGTTTTTTAGTATACTAGTTTCTTGGTTATTTCACAATAAACGCAAACAGTAAAATAGTAAAACAGTAAAATATATAAGTAACTAATGATAAAAATACCGTTGTTATTGTACTTATTGTAATTATGTATTTAATAATTATTTTCCCTTTAATGAATTCCGTTTTAGAGATTCGTTGATGTAATGATTTTTTTTGCGTAGTAAATAGAATATTTTTTTATATACAAGGTGTATGAGTTCTCGGTATGCCAGTGAAACTAGTACACCCTGTATAATATTTATTGTATGTATTAATATTGTAAAGTGCTGCAAATCTTATGAGTAGTTAAAATATAATTTGTATGACATTAAAGACGGGTAGCAACACTTCCTCATTGCCGTAAAAAGCATTTGCTCAATCTATGGCAGTATGTATAGAAATTAGATCTCACTTGGTGGCGCTAGTAGATATGGACACACGTCAAACAACAATAACATATAACTGTAAATTAATTATTGAGGAATAATTTTAGTTCAATAAGATTTTGTTATAAACAAAAAATAAAGAACAAATACTTAATTTGTAGGACATGCCTGAAAGATATTTTCTAATAAGAATTTAATAATAGTTATCATAATTATAATGTTGCATAAATTAATATATTACACAACAAACAAGCCGGAACTTTTAGTCTTATTTTAGTTTGTATATTACTTGACGTGAAGAAGGTATTAAAACAGTAGAAAATGTATTTATATTTATTTATCATTATAATTTAAAACACTCCATGACTACAGCGCCGCTATTTGAAAGACTACACGTATTGCCATCACAAATGGTTCTGGTCTTTGAGTAATAGTAATAAAAATAATATATTTTCATAATAGTTTGTTATAAAAATTGTCTATCTCTTCGATTTGATGTTATTTATTGGAAAAATATCAATTATTGGACCACGCAGTTGTGTAGACTCGACATAGTGTGCCATTTAGAAGTGACTTAGGTATTTATGGAGCAATCGAGAAACTACATAATATATTGTAGTTTTAAAACGATTTTAATGAATCGTATCGTTCAAAAATTGTTTACTGCTCATAGTGTAATAATAATACTGAAATAAAATTTTGTCGTTTTTAAATTGACGGCAGATTATAAAGTCACTTTTTTATCTAATTGATGCTGGCCATCGATTTAATGTGAAGCGCTTTATTAAAATAAAATTAAACGTTTTTCTCGATTGTTCTAGGAGACTGGACAGAATATTTAAAAAAAGAACTCTTAGTATATGGTATTTAACTTATTTCAACCCAGTATCCATAGATAATTAGGAACATTTAATTTTTTTTCTGTCCACTCTGTCCATAGTGTTCGCAGGTTGCTAACTATGTAAGCCAAATAACATTAATGTAGTAATGTCGATAGTTGTAACATATTTCCTAATAAAAGACAGCGAGTAGAGGTTAGTGCAGTATGATAGCAGTTATTTTGAATATAAAGTAGAGATAGATGTTCCAATATGTTTACGCGGGACACTTGATCGCAATAGGATTTACGCACTATACACACACTCACGGAAAAGATTATGGTACCGAAAATATAGAAGTTTTACTGAACATTAACTGGAATTCTCAATTTGTAAAATAGCCCTTAGCAGATAATAATAGAGACGAATAAAAATAACATGGTTAAATAATGCTAGATGTTCGAAATATTATAGGACGAAATAAATAAACATCTACTTAATATGGTATGTAAACAAACATATACATCAATTTGAGGAATGTTTTTAAATCTGCCCTTTATGCCCGGGTAGAATTTTTAGGATATTGTGCCAACTTGCCCAAATATTTATCTTTATCTGAATCTTATTGCGACCATCTGTTATGTAGATACGCTATAAATATATAGTTTTACCATTCCTAGATATAAAATAGTCGAACGTAGACGTTTATTTGTGCTCTTTAGATAGTATAATTATTTATGTCGCTCTTAAAGCTTGCCATACGCCATACACTACCAGATTTTATTCAAAATATTGTTTTGCTTTGAGCTTCTTATTGCTGAATACTCAATTTAGTCTTATTGCTTAATCGTGTTGTTCCCGCCAAATATGTTAGCCAGACAAGCATCAAGGACATCACGATAAAAAAGAAGAGTTACTTTAAATGCGTTTTGAGTATGTGGTTGTTTATTTAGTTAGATTGACGTGTTTTTTCTTAATTTTCCTTGAGTTTTTATTGTATTTAAATATTTAATCCGTACGGGTATATAAAAGGCACGTATATGGAAGTGTGTGGCGGGCAAATGGAAGCAAGGAGAAAGAATGCTTTTTGTTTTTTAATAGATTTCTTGATGTGAAATTTTTCCTATTAAAGATATAATATTCCGCGTAATGTATTTTTCAGAAATTATAAAATTTAATAATGTTATATTCACTCTTTATCTAAGTTTCGATAAATTTGACAATTTAGTGTAAGCGAGAGGCCAATAAAAGCGCCGTCGCTTTTCGTTATTTATTCGATTCTACTAATTTATATTAAATATCAATCACTG
Organism: Apomyelois bistriatella; assembly: GCA_947044815.1. Classification (NCBI taxonomy): domain Eukaryota; kingdom Metazoa; phylum Arthropoda; class Insecta; order Lepidoptera; family Pyralidae; genus Apomyelois; species Apomyelois bistriatella. Next base: position 9,296,064 of record OX345704.1, on the reverse strand, counting down.
TTATTTTACATAGACCGAAAAAAAACTTGATTGTTTATTACTTCAACTATACTGATGGGCAGATGGGCAAAAATGGTAGAAAGCTAGTTTTCAACCGTTTTCCACCGTTGTTTACTATAAGCCAAAAGAATTTCTACTGTTTATGTGGTTTATAATTAACAACGGTAGAAAACTGTTGAAAACTAGTGTTTTACCATTTTCGCCCATCATAACAACTAAGAAATTTTTTTTCGATGAAAACAAAGCAAAAAGTATTCTTTCTTGTTTTACAAAAGTGATTTTCGCCGAGTATAGATAGACGAAGTCGTTGCGAGTGTGTGCCCAGTTTGTTATCCCAGTGTCGGGCAAGTGTGCAAATAAAATTGAAGTTATGATGTAATAATTTTTGAAATTTTCGGTTGTGGTTATTTTAAAGCAATGTTTTGTGACGTTTGGACATTAAATTAAACATTGGTATGTTGTGTTTGTATGTTGCATTTTTTTATTGTATTTCTGTTGATAAAATCGTAATCTCATTATTAGCTTGTATTTTGAATTTTATCAATATTGCATTAGTTAAAAAAAAAAAATTAAAATGTGCTTTCGTTATTTTAATCTCGCACTCAAAAGTATCTCAAGGACGGAGTAGTTGTCAAAGATATTACAAACGAGTTAATAAAAACAATTGCGCATTGTTCAATAAACAACACAGAATGTTCCAGTGATTTCGTATTTTTACAGAATTTGACAAACTTTCGTATAGAAGAAAAATCTTAAAAGTTAGAAATCCATTTTTTTTAATCCACCTTTTACATAGTAGCAATACTTAATTTTGCACTGTTTGTGACAGTAATGCACAGAACAATAAAATATACAGAGTAAACATTGTAATAAATGTATTATTCAAATTTTTGCTTGTACTTGTGATTAGTTGTCTACTATTCACTACTCAATACTTTATATATTTCAAGCCGTTCATAGTGTTGCAGTGATTAATTAATTTAATTTCCTGACTGTTGAAAAAATGCTGAAAAAATATTCGGTAATACCACAGATTATAAAATGCTATGGTAATACTATTATTGTTCTTGTAAAGACTTACAACAATAAGGTGTTACTTGTATAAAATCAATAAAAAAAAAAACAAATTTCGCATAGCTTCGCATCGCTGTGATAGGATAATAAACCCAATGCCTTATTATTGTTTAAACGCACTGTTTTAACACAAATAATTTTAAACATTTCGATCTTATACAGTTTCGTTGCGTATATATCCGATTTATCGGACGCACAATAATTTATCTTTAAATTTTTTCCTATATTGTTGCAGAAAATTCATCACACTGATATTTTGAATTGTACTTACTAAAACTTAAAAATCACTACTGGTAATCTCAGTTTTAGAGACACCTATGTTGGCTTAATTATAATAAACAAATCAACTGCAAATATTTTATGGGCAGATAACAACTTTTCCAAATAAACTTATAACAAAAAAACTTTTTTTTTTTCAATTTCCATACTAAACTAGATCAGATAATACGCAATTTATATGAAAGGTAATTTTTTTTTTTTAAGTTTATTTGGAAAAGTGAATCTGCCATTAAAATATTTGCAGTTGATTTGTGTCCACCTCATATATGCCATAACACGAACGGTCTGTCATAACTTGTGAAAGTGCATAATCACAACTATACATATTTTTTTTCCAAAAACGATTTAAAAAAATTATTATCAATTTGATGTGTTTTTTTTAACGTACAGTTATTTTTTTGTAAGTAAAATAAATTGTATCCATAGCAATATCAGTGTAATGAATGGCCTGGAAATTATGCATTTTTAAAGCGAGCTTCAAAATAATCAAAGAAATGCGACTGATTGTTGACTTATTAATAAAGCTAATTCTTACGTATGTGCGATTATTAAGCGGTTAGATTAAATAAAACGTCAGTTATTCTGAATGTTAGTTATTACTTACGCTTAATAAAATATCAACAGGCTAACTATTCGTGGCTACAAGCTTTTTAACAAAATAAAGATGAATTTCATACTGAATAATAATATAACAGTTCATTACATATTGTAATGAAAATAATAAAAAAATGTAATAAATTAATGCAGAAATGAAATCGAATAATTAACAATAATTTTAAGGTACGTGTTATTAGTATAACTGAGGACTGTCTATTTATACTTTAAAGAACTGTAAAACTTGAACTAAAATTTGACATAATTATGCGTTATACGTTTTATTTATAACCTTGTGTGATAATACAGTCTTCCCTTTCATTATTTAATATAATATACAATCTGTTCTTCGTTTTATCTTGAACTATATGTTCTAAATAAATAATGTCTCATATTTGCCAAAATGTATTAATTTGATCTACATAATTCATTTTTTACGTTACTTTGAAGTGTGAATAGATCTTCGTCGTTACAAGACTATTATATTCTAAAACGGTTGTAAGTAATTGTGTTAGCTATTGTTTTAATTTAAGCGCACGAATTTATCAACTTGACTAAAATTTGTATAAGTTAATATCGTTGAGCGTTACAAAATAATGTATTTTTTCATAATTCTCATAAACTAAGCACACTCTTGCCTAAAATATCGTGAATGTACACTACGCATATGTGATACACGGTTTATAAATAAACAATTAATTTGTCAATTTGTTGTTTTATTTGTCAACCTAACGGGAATAAAAAGTGGGGGAAAAATATTTCTACTGTAAAAAATTACTAACCGTATTTATGAAAAATACTTTTGCACTCAAAACTTTTTGCATGGTGATCTATATTACCACTATCCATAGTAATAAATATTAGATAATTGGAAACTTAGATAGAAGATATTTAAGATTTATTTGTCATATTTTTAATTATTGGTTTGTTTCAATACGGCAAAGTAGGAGTATGAACAACGCAGGATCTGTAAACATGAAAAATGTAATTACTCTGTGTTTTGACAAAATAATAATATACTTTTTTCAGATTGGACCCTAAAATTGTAGAGTATTTTCAGGCTTCGCAACATTTTTACACAATATTACAAAAGTTTTAGGGTTTGGTACACAAAGTATAATACGGGACACTGTGAGTCAGTTGTCCGTCCGTAATGGATAGAAACTTATTTTTTTTTTTAAAGATCCCAAGTACTGTTTTAGAGGAAAACCTATCTAGTTTCTATCCTAGCTGCTTCCTGCGGTTTCACTTGCCCGTGGCGTGTATTTATTATAACCACGGAGGATATAATTTTTTACATACAATTTGATGGAAAATAATACATGGACCCTTGTGGGGTGTTGCGAATTTCTCTGTGATTATAGCCTAATACTAGCTATCATGCAGAAAGAATTTTTCAAATTGGACCAAAGTAGTTCTAAAGTTATAAGCCTTATTATATTATTAAAGAAGTATGTAGATGGTTAAGGGTGGTAAGGGGTCACATTTACAACTGCCATAGGAAAATTACCTACCGTGACAAATGTAGGTCGGGACAAAGTAATAAAATGCCCAGCTTTGAACACAATAGGCATTTTCATGCACTCCATGGCAAAACACAGCTTCCTCCGAAATGTTACATCCTGGTCGTACCAGGGGCATTGGTACAATTTGTCTCTTAGTTCTTGGCTCTGAAATGCATAACTGCATTATTATAAGGTATAGGTACTTACTTAACACAGTTTACAGAATATTACATTATACTGTATTATAGCTATAAGTAACTAATTTATTGACTTAGGTAGGACTTTGGTTAGTTAATCTCGTGCTCGGAATATAAATATATTAGCGACCCGCCCCGGCTTCGCATGGGCATAAAAACCCTCCTCTTGAATCACTTTAGCTATTTAAAAAACCGCATCAAAATCCGTTGCGTAGTTTTAAAGATTTAAGCATACATATGGACAGACAGCGGGAAGCGACTTTGTTTTATACTGTGTAATAATGAAATGATAAGGAAAAGTTATAAAATAAATTAAAATTTATTATTTACTAGCTGTTGCCCGCGGCTCCGCCCGCGTGTAGGTTGCTTTTCGCGTAACCTGTGGAAACTACAACTATCCAGACCTATAGTTAATTCTATTGTATCCTTTTCCCGTGCCAATTTTATAAAGCCATTACATTGCTACAATATCATTAAATATTAGGGCCACTTCTTTCTCAAATACCGTTTTTAAAATCAATAGGAATCAGTATTAAACAGTCGTAAAATTCTGAAAAAAATATGTTTTTAGTTGAGGATATAGCAGAGTGAAATTCGCTTACAGTAACAGTACCAATATCAGACAAAATTCGCTCGATAGAAAAATCTAAGTTGCCTCCTTTGGAAGTTTATTTTCAATACTATGCCTAAAATAATAAACTTATTGTCCTGCTTTTTATACCAACCTTTAGATAAAGTATTTATATAGTGAAAATAGCTGAAGTAGATTTTGTAGTGTTATTTTCCCAAATATGATGTCTTAATGTCTACAAAATGAGTGAGCGCCGCGACTACGCGGCTTACGGACAACGGACCTTCAGAAGAAGGAGCCCTTAACATTCATACTATCAATCTTTGTCTCTAAAAGAGTAGACGCAGCCTATTACAGAGTCATTAGGACCTAAAATTCACTCCCAAAGTTTTAGTGGGCGTGAAAATTGGAGAAAAGCTCAATAAATAGTGATAAGTCAGATAAATTTGTCCTTACGACACGACCGTATTATTCCGTCAAACACTGATTTGATTATTTTTTAAACCAAAGCCAAATCAAACCAACCAATCAATTCAAATAGCTTACAATACAACACAACAAACGACCGATAAAAAAACCAACCAATAGTACTAAATCAACAGCCAAATTTTTTTTTAATAATTAGAATGAATTGCTGCCGTAAGGAAAAATTTCAATCTGCTATTAAAATAAAGTCAGCGCCATCTATTGATATTTTATGTAACTAAATCATACGCCCACAAACATTCAATGTGTTATTTTATTAAAATTTAATAGAGACTGCAGTGTGTTTTTGTCTTTATTGATATAAGTAGAAATTCTAGCTTTATCTAAATTAAATACATTTATGTAAATCGCATTCAACTGTTTAAAAGTTTTGAAGCAGTGCTTGTAGTAAACTTTAAATGGCCATAACTTCTATTTCCCTTAACCGATTTTGATGAAACAAAGATTTTACAACGCTCCTAATTATATGTAATTCACCTGTGAAAACAGCGTTCAAATCTGTTGAGTAGTTTTGAAATTATAACGCACCACACAGACAGAAAGACAGACAGACAAAAAGTGCAAATATTGTTTTTTTTTTTTGTATTTATTACTCTTCTTTAATTGCCCCGTAGAGGTTTTTTAGAAAAATATTTAACGTACAGACACTCGATTTTTACTGTCTTATTATATGTATAGATAGATAAATACAAAATGCTTTTATGTTAATGGAATTAACGCTAAGAGCTTTCTCTAAGTAACAAAATAATTCTAGAAAACAAATAAAAAACGAAAACAGAAAATTCCAGCTACTTTCTAGAAACATTTCTTTACTAAAATATTAAAAAAAAATAGACTTCTAAAAAATTAATACAAAACAAAAAAAGGAAAACAAAAGAAGTGATGTCTAGCAGGATTCGAACCCTCTACTTAAAAATATGATCCGCTACCTCTACCGATAGGCCAACATGCTTTGCTTATTACTGCCGAAATTTCAAATGGGTTTTGTCTATAAGTTTTAAAGCAGTGTTTGAAGTAAATTTTCAATCGACCATAACTTCTTTTTCCCTTAACCGATTTTGACGAAACAAAGTTTTGACAACGCTCCTAATTATATGTAATCCAACTGTAAAAACCGCGTTTAAATCCGTTGAGTATTTTCGAAGTTATAACGTACCAGACAGACATACATACATACATACATACATACATACAGACAGACAAAAATTCCAAAAACTGTCTTTTTGGTTTCTGTTACTCTTTTTTAATCGCACTCAATCAGTTTTTTTGAAATATATTAAATGTACAGACACTCGCATTTTAGTGTCTTATTATATGTATTGATTACCATCATATAAAATTTCATGCAGAACTATTTTAAGGTGTATATATAACCTACAAATCTAGAGTGCAAATAAAAAAATTAAAGAAAATTATACACTGATAGTTAACTCGCTCCCACTCCAGCAGTAGAAGAATAGTTGTGCCAACATACTTAGCATGTAGTTCAGAATGCAGTAAAACAACATCGTGTTCGGCGGCTCCTATTGGAATCCAAAAAGTAAAGTTTGAATTTGGCTTGCAAAATCGCAGATTAATTTACTGGCTCCAATGAAAATAGGACCGTAGGTATTACCATAGTCTAAGTAGAAAAATTGAATGAATATCAAGATTCTACTCACGACCGATCGCGTATACTCGCGCGCGATATTAACTTAGGCTTTTGGTTGTACCTACCTACTTTTTCAAAGTTTTTAGTAAGTAGGAAGGCTGTTGTAACAAGCTGTTCCCCGCGGGTTCATTTGCCTATGTGTGTGTATTTTATATAATAAGCATACAAAATACCAACTTTCTATTAAATCAAGCATTCATAATAATAAATAAAATCCTACCAGTTAGTCGTTTCAAAGATTACCGCATTCAAGTCAAGCAAACACTAGATAGGTACTATTTACCTAGATGACCACTAAATTTTGAGGGACAATATTTAACCTGGTACTTACCATACTCATTCGAAACGCTATTAGACAAACTATAACTGCCGATCCAGATAGTTGAAAAAATATATTAATGGTGAAAAAATATTTTACTTCTGCAATAAATCTGAAAATAATATGAATAAAGTAGATTGTAGAAAATAATATTTATGGTGATAGGTATAATTTAAGATGGAATTTCGGGAATTTCCTTGCAAGTTTTAGCGGCCCATGAAAAATAGGTACCTACTTAGTCTAAATTTTTATCATAGGACTAATAAACAAGTATTTACCTGATAATAGCTTGATGTTGAGTGAGGCACTGATTCAATAATATGTTGTTTTCTTTAATGACCTCTTTGCGGTCTGTTTGGCTTGTTGTACTGATATACGGCACCGTCTGAATCTAAAAACAAAAAAAAATCCAGTTGGTGGTTGTGAATGTTTCTTCAAAGTACCTAAATGTTAATAGGATTTTAAATTAATCTTTAAACAAAGTTTCCTTTCGGTAGAGGCATTGTTTCTGTCACATAGATAGGTATTTAGTATATCACTACATAGTATAAAACAAAGTCGCTTTCTCTGTCCCTATGTCCCTTTGTATGCATAAATCTTTAAAACTACGCAACGGATTTTGATGCGGTTTTTTTATTAGATAGAGTGATTCAAGAGGAAGGTTTTTATGCCCATGCGAAGCCGGGGCGGGTCGCTAGTCAACCTATAATTTAACATTCCATGATAAAAATGTGGATTGGATACAACCGGAAAGCGCTATCATGAGCGACATTTTCCACTACTTTTTTACTGTAGACAGCCCTACGGGAATGATTTGGAGAAAAAAAAAATAGTTTCGCATACTGGTTAACATACCAACCATAGTTGGTCCATGAGAAAAACGTGGTAGGTAGATATGATTTTCCGCGATATATATAGGTACCTACGTGATGATATCATGAACATAAATTAGAATAGGAATCCTATATGAATATATCCTACCTTTTTAATTTTTTCCTTTACAATATCAAGCTGGGCGCATCCAAAACTGATAATCGTGATGGTCAGAGCATCAATGACCATGAAGGTAGACCCGCCAAAGAAGGCAAACACTACTTGATACAAGTACCCTAACTCGTAGTCTGGTGATCTCTCTATGTTACCCGGCATCCTGCAATAAGTATTGTCCTATCATGTGTAAGATACATATAGAATAGATAATAGGTATTTATAATATAGCTGCTACAGAAGCTAAAAACAGGCGCGAGAGATACTAGTATAGTATCTCCTCTCGTCTGTCCTCTCCTGTCTGTCTCCAGTCTGTGCGCGAGAGGCAATTTGTTTTTGGGCAGAAAAAAAATAGCGGTGTATTTTATTTTAAAGAATAATTCTGTATTGTTTTCGTAAAAGGAGTTTATTTAACTAAGCAAGATAGAATTTAAGAGCAGAGAATGTAATTTGACAAAAGATAATAAAATTGTGTAATGTATGAGAGTCCCGAATGGAGTTCTAGGTAGGTAAGTAGGTTTTTAGTGTGATATATAACAAATTCCAGACTTTTTCTTTTTCGATTCCTCAATGCTGAGGATCGTAATCAAATGAAATACAATACAAAATCCTTTTTTGCACATTAAATAGATTACAATAAATCTTAATATTAAAAGTTTAAAAGGCGGCAAAAATGTGTTTCCAGAGTGCGCCGGCAGTAAGCTATCGCATTCTAATGCGGCCTCCAGCCTCCAGCTACTCTTCTCACTACAAGGAAAACGACCGGACATCTCGCTGGAGGATTTTCTCTCTTTGTATACTTACCACATAACAATAGGATATGTTCTAGGTCCCTGGTGATTTAGTAATGGCATAACAGACCATTCCGTGCAGTTGATAGTCACCATTATTAGAAGAAAGTAGAACAGTATTTTCATTTTGCGACATTGAACGGTGAGAATTCTAAAAAAATACTTAAATTAGGTAATTGATCAACATATCTGTTTTGGTCAAGATCACTATCATTACATAGTATTAAACAAAGTAGCTTACTCTATCCCTATGTCCCTTTGTAGGTATGCTTAAATCTTTAAAACTACGAAACGGATTTTGATGTGGTTTTTTTAATAGATAGTCATTCAAGAGGAAGATGCACACGCGAAGCCGGGGCGGGTCGCTAGTAGAGTATAAATCTAAGAAGTTATGTAATGCATGCTTAAGAGTTATAGTTATACGGGATCTTTGTACACTAGCCAACTTTTTACAGTGTTCTCAGTGAAATTGAGTTGAAATTCGAATGTTTCAGAAAATCCCACAATGAAAATCATAAATTTAAGAAAAAATTGCCTGGCCGCGCGCTTTTTTATTTTATATTCTATGCTGAAAAGTTTCTGACATCTATTAAAAAACTAACCGCAGAAAAAACGAATGCATTCACAACAGAAAGGAAGATGAAGGAGATGATCGACCTATAGTGTATACCAAAATATTTAGGTACTTATATATTTAACGTCAAAACCTCATTCTTTTAGGGACCGAAGTAAGTAACTACCTATATTTTCCTTTTTAGGTAACTTCGAATTCGATACTTACTTTTGTTGTGATTCAGTTTGTGCAACAAACACATCACGGTTCATAAATTCTAGTAACTTCATTAAATATTTCTTATTAACCACCAGTGTCGTCATTTTCAGGCAAATAGAGGCTTGTGTGAAAAACACGTAAAGCCCAGAGGACATTGCGTCGAAGTCACCCATAACTTGCCCCAAGTATATAATAATAAAAAGAGGAATGCTATATTGCAAGACGAGTGCGAGAATTTGGTATAAGTGGTAGAATTTGTTAGGTTTTTCGGTCATCCATACCCCTAAATATTTAAGGGCTCTTGTGTGCAAACTTAAGAACAGTGTCACGTTATCTGGATACATACTCAGTGTCTTAAAATATAAATAAATTATATTTTTTAACTGATTTAGATACAACAGTTGTGGCCAAATGTGTTCGATTTGAAATGTTTTATTCGACAAAATTATACGAAGTGTCAAATAATTACGGACAGAAAATTCAACGTTTAGTCGCCAATTAAAAGTTTGTGTTAATATCACTTTAATATTGATTTAACCTGTTATTAGAAGAATTTTCGCAGCCTGCCTAATTATCCAGGTCGTGAATTAATTATAGGTGTTCAAAAGTACCTAGTAGCAAGTAGTTGTAATAAATTAAGTAAGTAGGTACTAATTAGTTTCTTCGGTTTCGAAGAACTTTGACGCCACGGTTTGCATGGTCGATTGACCGTGCCACCTACACGAAATGAAGATGATGAGTAGTAAATTTTTATTTACCGTAAACATAAATAGACTAAGAATAGACCATATCCATACTAATATTATAAATGCGAAAGTCTGTCTGTCTGTCGGTCTGTCTGTCTGTCTGTCTGTCTGTCTGTCTGTCACCTCTTCACGGCTAAACTGCTGGACCGATTGTGATGAAATTTGGTAGAGATGTAGTTAACGACCCGAGGTCAAACATAGGCTACTTTTGGGCGCGATATAACCGAGTCCCACGCGGGGCGAAGCCGCGGGGAACAGCTAGTCTTATATATATATAAAAGAAAGTCGTGTTAGTTACTCCACTTATAACTCAAGAACGGCTGAACCGATTTAGCTGAAAATTGTCAGGGAGGTAGTTTAGAGCCAGGAGAAGGACATAGGATACTTTTTATCTCGGGAATAAGATCCCGAGGGAAGTTCACGCGGGCGAAGCCGCGGGCAAAAGCTAGTATTATCATAAAAATTATACATGTTGATACAAAATCAAATAATGCGTGTAAAGGTGGACTTAAAAGCTATTGCAATTTTTCCAGCCAACCTTAGGATTGATTTCCTATGTCATAAGTATTTTGCGGGTATTTTATTGTATTTCAAGATATTTCAAGATAGCAAAATATGAATAGGACATAAGGACCTGAAATATCAAAACAATAAGCCTGTCAGTCTTTAACACCACAGTCGGTTTGATTACCTGAAGCACGCAATACGCGTTATAATAATATACTCTGTGCTGAGACTCTATGATCTAGTAAGGGGTATAGACCTGGTGTGTATCCAAATTACAGCATTAAAAGTTTGCGACGACGACAGCGCGATGTAGTATCCGGCCCGAAGGACCATAGGGCGACTCATACGCATCATAGCAAAGCAGAGATCCCTGTTCATACCACATGCATTTGTACATCCCAGTGTGGAGTTCCTTGCTCTTTAAATAAATTAATAATAATTACTATCTGACCCCCTGAACTCCGTACATTTTGAATGCGAATTTCTCACCGGTTTAAACCTTCCCTGAACTTCCACAAATGTTTCAAGACCAAATTTAACCAAATCGGTATAGCAATTCTCGAGTTTTAGCGAGAATATCGAACAGCAATTGATTTTTATATATAGGAAAAAGAAGAATAAGAATTAGAGAAGAGGTATTAAGACCATTCAGCATTAAACAAACTTCGAAAATTATCTCTTGTATAGTAACTGATTTCATAAATTTTAATCTGTTTATTCCAAATCATATTTTACCCGCTGTATACAGTTTTATGGGAATGTATCCACATTCTCATCATATTATGTACCTCGCTTACAAACTCGTTTTTGGATGGTATTTAGAGATGCTGAAACAGTTGATGTTAACCTCAGAACAATAGTTATTATACGCAAATTTTTTTTTTAATCTATGGTTATTATTCTGAGATGTTAACTCAAATTTTTTTGATGTTCTATAACCGTTCAGGATTCTTATCCGAACGTAATGAATCTGACAGATGATTCTGACGTGTCGGACTCGGTTGTCAATCTTACATCAGTGAAGTGTCAAACAAAATGATCGCCGATTGAAGAGTGCGATCTAAATATTAGTAATAAAATGTTATAAAACGATTCCTCTCAACAATGGTGCCTTCATAATAGAGTGCTAATTAATCGCTAGCATGGAAAAGGATAACACGGAGTTTACATTACCGCCAGCCCCCCGGGGACTGTGCTTCGATCGGAATGACTTTGTTAAGGTATAACTTCCTTATTTCTTCCTTATTAATCATTATTTTGCTTTATACAGTGACAGAAATAATACTATTTGCTTCCAGACAAACTTTTCTGTCGACAACTTTCTCGATGAGCATCAGAATGTGGCCTCCTTAGAGACTATGAGGGATGACCTGGGAATGTACCTGAAGGTACTTAGGCTGGCTATGATAGAGCTTATAAACAAGGATTATGCGAATTTCGTTAACTTATGTGCCACACTTATTGGATTCGATAAGGCGATCGACAAAATTCAAGTGCCCTTGGGACAATTGAATGAAGAGTTTTTGGTGAGTATGTGGACTAAAAATCACTAATCAAAAGCTTTATAAGCCTTTACATGCTCTTTTGTAAGTCATATTTACAACCTACTTTTATTTAAAAAAATTATCTTTTGATAATGTGGATAGTGAAATATAATTAACAAGATAATGTTTCAAGTACCTATCTAGATATTATTAGTATATAATATATACAATTACCATATGTATAATACTGCCATCTGGTAGTAGTTAGAGAAACCACATCTTCAGAGAACAAAAGGCAGTTTCGAAGATTTCTGACACCAGGGTGTACATGGTCAATAGTCTGGTTTAAAATTTTAAATATCATTGACATTCACCCACATAATTTCTTAACACTAGGTGAACACTGGGTGAACAGTTTACTATGATTTTTAAATAAAAAACAAACTTACTTTTTATTTTGTTGTCTTTTAAAGCAGAAGTACCTACTCTACTTGTATGATTTTTAAAAACCTGTTCAAAATAGAAACTACTCGTATTTTATAATATACAACTTAAGTTTAAAAAAAATGTGTTTATTCATTTTGATAAAGAATACTTATTGAAATATTAATTGCAGAGCGTCAAACAATGTTTAGAAGAAGCTATGAAGGAGCTTTCTATGTGGTTAAACCAGCGGCATGGTCTCCAAAAAAAGAAGCAACTCCTCAAATACTATAGCCAAACTGTGAACTGCATAAAAACTTTGGAGAACATTCTACTAAATATTAATGAAAAGAAGACCCAAGAACAAGTGGCATTAACAGATAGGGCAGCCATGCAATACAACCAACTGAAGTTCAGCATAGCAAAGTGCGACAGTCTCGTAAGGCCGGAACAAAAAACGCAATTTGACAATGTAGGCAGCAAGCTAGTGCAGACATTAAACGAATTGCTTTTTCAATTTTGGAACGACAATGATGGAGAGAACTTACTTAAAATATTAGTAACTCTAACTTCACTTGACCGCATTCCCGAAACTGAGACACTAATAAGAAAGCAGGCAGTGGCACCACTACTGCAGGATATCGTCAGTGAATCTTCACTGCAGAGAAGTGCTGAGGGTTTGGAAGGAATTTACAATAGGATCTTGTCATTATTAGACACCAAACTCAAACTATTCCTCACCATGACAGAACATTCCAAGCTGGCATTTCTTGTGAAAAAATATAGATTTTTAGTGAACTCCTTTTGGTGCGAAGTAGAGTCTAGACTGGAGGTAAACTTAGCATCTATTTTTGCTCCTGGTAATCCTCAGATATTTTACAGAAGATACAATGAAAGTATGCAATTTATAAGGAAGCTAGAAGGCTATTGTACTGATAAGGAAACTGTGGATTTACTGCATGAAACTGCAGAATATAAAAGTTTTCAAAGGAGGTGGAATCTACCAGTCTATTTTCAGATACGTTTTCAAGAAATTGCTGGTAATTTATTTAACTTTACTTTTACATTAGTTCTAGAAATAGGTAGATAATTTACACCACTCTTTTTTGGAAATCTACTTGTCAATTTTGTAATTTTTAATCTATAGTTATATATGGACACTGTGGCTGAAGCTTCAAAAAAATAAAAAAGATAAAAAGAAACCACATAATTTACTGCAGATTTTATTTTTCGATACATATTTTAATTTTAGAATTTTTTTTTTATTAAATCATAGAGTAGCTTTTCATATCATTTATGCTTTCATTTTTCAATTAATATTTCAGGAAGTTATGAAGGAACTCTGCAGAGCAGCCCGACTATAGAAAACGGTGATGGTTTTGTCTTGAAAGAGACTCAGTCTTGTTGGAAGGCACTGCAGGACTGCTGGAGTGACGGCGTGTACATTGAGGCCCTTGCGCACAAGTTTTGGAAACTGTCACTGCAACTCCTGTCTAGATATGCACATTGGGCCAGTGCATATTGTATGCAGGTAAAGAAATGTGTTGTAACCATCCTTTTTTTTATTAATGCGCCCCTCGGTTCCCCTTAATTGTCTGTGATGAGGAGAAGAATGGGATTATAAATATACTAGCTGTTCCCCGCGGCTTCGCCCCGCGTGGGAATCGGTTATATCGCGCCCAAAAGTAGCCTATGTTTGACCTCAGGTCTTTAACTACATCCCTACCAAATTTCATCACAATCGGTCCAGCAGTTTAGCCGTGAAGAGGTGACAGACAGACAGACAGTTAGACAGACAGACAGACAGACAGACTTTCGCATTTATAATATTAGTATGGATTTTTTTTAGTAGCCTTATTGTCGCACTAATAGGCAAATACCTTCTCTATTGTCTTCCACTGTAAATATAGATTTTAGACTATAAATTATGAAAAGTTATTATTTTTTAATTACAATGCCCTAAATTTTCTTGAACTGCATTTAAATGATTTTTTACTATAAATGTTGTATCAACCTATATTGGTCTGAACTTATGAGGTTATTTTGACTTCTAAAATATTGATTTTGTTTTTCAGAGAAACCCATCTCCCAAGATAGAGTCTACAAGTGTAAATAAAAATTTAATTGATAACAGTATTAGCATCTACATAGACACACAAGCATTACTGCAAAGGTTACCACAATTTCTACTACATGTAGAATCAAAGATTACCAAAGGCATTCATCTATTGCGACCCAGCCTAATCCCTTCGGAGAATGTGCTGAGAGGGACAAAGGAGAAAATAAAGGAGTGTATTGTTAACGAAATGTCTGAGTGTTATAAATTGCAATTGAAACAAGTCAGTGATATTCCGAGATTGTATAGAAAGACCAATAGAAGTGTTCCCACCAAACCTTGTCCGTATATTGAGGTCGTGTCGAATGCAATTCATGAATTTAATGAAGAAGCTTCAAAGAGATTGGACAATGCGTTTTTGGTTGAATTGTATGAAGCACTATTTAATGTTATGACTGTTTCGTAAGTATGAGTGTCAAGTGTATTTATTTCTAGATGTATAAGGCGTAATAACTCCTTTATATTTAAATTACTTGCTTCTTAACCCAATATAAATAATTATGGGGAGTTGTATGCTTACAAACTAAGAATAATTCTAGATTTTTACTTTTTACTAATTAGTGAGTTTTCAGAGACTACTATATACAGCTAAAGCTGAAGATTTTTTTTATTAAAACCAACACAAATATGCTCACCAATGCAGGCCATCTCTAATGACTTGTACAACACGGTAGCATTAAGTCAAGACCTGGTCAATATCATTCCAGCGGAGTCCCAAGATGTTGTATTCGTTTTTTTTTAAACACCTTTATATCTGAGATAACAAATCCTTTACCACACTGATATTTTTCAGGTATTACAAATATGTGGAAGATGTCCTGACATCTGTTCAGAAAACTGAAGACTCACTGAGAAGACTGAAGCAGATAAGAGACAAGTCGTCTCATCAGAGCAACGAGTCCAATAGCATCACAGATGGGGACAAGATCAGATTGCAAGTCAATGTGGACGTCGTCTCCTACGGACACATGGCTGAGAGCTTGCAGGTCAATGTACATAGCGTGCACAAATTCACAGAATTATTATCTATGGTTACGGAAAGTGTAAAAAATATAGATATTAAATGATATGCCCAGTTATATATTATGATTTGTTTTCTTTTTACTCTGATAAACATATCTCTAAATCAGCATAGTGAATTTTATTTAGGCCTCTGAAATAAGAGAGCAATCAGCCTGCATAGTGGTGTTTGGGCCAACTGGACTGGACTGATAATATAAACAACACATTTTAACATAAACATGTATTTTGATCAGCTGAATAAAAATTGTATGATTTGAAAAAATAGAAACCATTCACTTATCACTTAAAATAATTAACAAGATAAAAATCTTACTAATACTATTTGTGTGG
This sequence comes from Apomyelois bistriatella, assembly GCA_947044815.1. Classification (NCBI taxonomy): domain Eukaryota; kingdom Metazoa; phylum Arthropoda; class Insecta; order Lepidoptera; family Pyralidae; genus Apomyelois; species Apomyelois bistriatella. The sequence goes on along the minus strand of OX345704.1, from coordinate 9,280,209 downwards.
AACAAAATATTTTAAGAGTGTGTTCGGCTTTGCTTTGTTCATTGTTCTTGGACTACTCCTTGTGACGGAGCTGGAGGGGTTCTTCCACATGGCCTTGAGTTCCTGCTGCATCTCACCAGGAAGGGCACTGAACACTTCTTTGTCAACATAACTCGGACAATCTTCACAATTTCCACCTTCAGCCACATCTTTCATTGTGTCTGATGTATCTGAGAGATTATCTTTAGCGGGACTGGCACGTGGTGTCAGTGACCTGTCTCTAGAGTTGAGCCTCAGTTCTGACACTTTTTCAAGTTCTTTAGAGTTTAGCCTCAGTTCACCCACTTTAAGTTTACTTGGAGATGCCACTTCCTCTTTTGATAAACATCTTCTCTTTGCTATCCAGTTAACTTTCTTAGGCTTCTTGGGAGAAGGTTCTACTTCACCATCAGATAAATCCGTAGTTGTACTGCTACTTGGAGATGCTGCAGAGTAATCCATTGAAGAGGCTGACGTGTCACAGTCATTCTGCAAGTTGAGTACAGACTGCACAGAAATGTCATTCATCAAGTAGTTTACTATAGAACCCCTGCCAGTCATGCGCTCCTGAAACTTGGTGAATGCCAATCCGACTAATGTCAAATGGAATGGTTTTGATAAATTAATAAGCTTATTGAATAATCTCATAATTATAGTCATAAGTTTCTGCTGGCCCGCCTCAGTCACAGTCAGTGTGCCATTTGATATTGTAAAGATTGATGGTGATATTTGACACTGCCTCGACTCTCTGTGGCTGCTCAGTCTCTTGGCATCCTTTTTCCTCAATGTCACTCGTAATGAAACTGGAATGCGGCCATCCTCTCGCACCAACACTAGCAGTCTTTGAAGCAGAGCAGAAAACTTATCTTCCACCTCACTCTTAACACTTACAGTCTTAAAACTGTCTTCTAAGCCTATACTCTGGGGTTTCCCTGTTTGTTTCACTGGGGTGTTGTCTTCCCCTAAACTTAAATGTTTCAATCTAACAGCCATATCGCTGCTGAAGTTTTTTTTCAAGACTTCTAGCGGTACTTCCTGCAAATCCTTCACTGAGATGATTTTATGAGAAATTAGAGTTTCTGTTGTTTTAGAACCAATGCTTGGGATGGATCGGACACTTTGAAGAGTGGACATGAAATCTGATGCATGTTCAGGAAATATAACAGTCTGGTCATTAGGCTTATAAAGTGGACAGATTAATTTAGCCAGCAACTTGTTGTGTGCTATTCCTGCACAGGTGGTGAGCCCTAACTCATCATATATTTTTTGGCGAATTTCTTTCGCAATTTGTGATGCTATTTTCAGTCTCGTGTGGCATCCACACAAACACTCCACAGTAGGCTCGCTGTACAGGTGACCACTGACTGGAACATTTTGAACATCAACACTTTTTGATTTCTCTAATACCAATTTTGTGACATCAATAAAGTTTTCGTCCATACCCAATTTTTCGACTTGGCATTTCCATGTTTGTAGCACTTCAAAAACCTTATTGGAAGCTGCCCTGTAGTTGTGTAAGTCTTCACCATTCACAAGTTTTAAATTAGGACATGTTTTGATTGCGTCCGTAACAAGCATGCATTTCTGCACGCCGTATCTCCGGGCCTCGTAGTTGCTGGTCACTACGATGTTCTTCTGCTGCACACCGAGGGGCACTGACCGTAATTCGGGGTTCCGTAACATCTCTACTTGAGCGTAGAAACAATCTATGTCAATGTGTATAATGCTTTTGGGATGTCCGCTATCACCATCATTACCAGTAGAACAGCTTGTTTCCATGTTCCTGAGGAATATCACACGGTTTAGTCACAATTTGCATTGTTCTAACATAGTTTTACCTGTTGCGAGACATTGTTGTGAATCGTTGGATAATTACTAACCTATCGTCCATGACTGTGTCATTGAATGATGTTATTAAGATTTTAGTATAAATATCAATTTTGTTAAAGAAAATATAGTTTTATTTTTATTATATCTCAAAATATTGATATTTTGTAGTGGATAAATCACGACGACACATCAACAGACGAAATATTGCCAGATACAAAAATATTTTTTCTTTAGATGGCAATAAGATGGAATTAAATAAAGCCAGGTTTACACGGCTTTTGTTTATTATTTCGAGGGAGGTTAGAATACCATCAACGGTTTTAGCAGGTGGCTTACCACCATCTCTTAAAACCATGCAAGAACGATTGAGTGAGGGAGATGTCACATTACATCTTGTATTGCGCTGTCTCGCTTACTCACTGGTGGTCTAGAACCATCTCTTAAAACCGTGCAAGATCCAGTGAGTAAGGGGGATGTCGCATTACATCTTGTATCGCGCTGTCTCGCTTACTCACTGGATCTTGCATGGTTTTTTAAGAGATGATAAGAGAATGATTTCTTATGTTTTCGCGATTGTTACACATTAAATTAAACTATTTTATACGGTTTTCTATCGCGTTTATTGCTTACTTATTTATACCTAACGTTTCAAGCACTTTACAGAGCTCATGGTCGCAGGCAGACTGAGTTGACATTCGTCTGTGTCATTTGTTTCTGATGTCACAAGAATACAAAACCATAGCTCATAAATCATTGAAAACTATTTCGATTCACACAGTATTGGCTGACAGTATCAAAAATCTCAAACTCATCGGAAGACTACAAGTGTTTTTGTCAACTCAGTCTGCCTGCGACCATGAGCTCTGTAAAGTGCTTGAAACGTTAGGTATAAATAAGTAAGCAATAAACGCGATAGAAAACCGTATAAAATAGTTTAATTTAAGATGATAAGAGGCCACCAGGGGGGTAACTATCGTCTCTTAAAACCATGCAAGTTCCAGTGAGTAAGCGAGACTTGCATGGTTTTAAGACGGTAGTAACCCCCCTGTGCCTTATTGGCAAATTGGTCGAAATAGCTTTCTGTCACTGAATGTTGACTTAGTTTGTCAAAATTACAAATGACAACGTCATAATAAATAACGTCATTTTGTAGAAAGTGGGTGTTCGGGTTTGGTATCGGGTATCGTTGTTCATATTTCATTAAACTACAAAGTAAACATCTAAAACATTGCAATTAACAGTTAAGCTATGAATCCATGAAACATCGTCATGGAGGGGTTGCCGTCGGGCGATATTCAGGCAAAGTACCAGAAATTGGCCTCTGAATACTCAAAGGTATGATGATGATTTGTTATCTTTATTTAATGCGGCGAAACGCGATCGGCAATTTGTGTAAATTTTCTGTTTCCGTTCCAGTTGAAGGTGCATGTAAAGGTGTTAAAGAAGGGCGTTTTGGATGAGCAAGCTAAGTCGAACGAATTCCGAGAAGCCCTGAAGGAGAAGGACAAAGCATTGCGTAGATGTGAACTAGAGGTAGATTCTCTGACATTCAGGAATCAGCAGCTGACGCGAAGAGTGTCTGTTCTACAAGATGAACTTGATGCTTTACAGGTTCGTTGTGTTTTAGGTCATAGACTAAGTTGAAAGAATCAAAAACTTTTTTGTGTTCTATTCTTAAAAATTAAGCCTGTTAATTTTCTCAGCTATATACCTTTAGCGCCGGAAATCTATTCAATGCAATGTCTGCTTTGTATGCTGAGGTTTTTTTCTTTGTTACTAAGTGTAGACAATGTCTTAAGGCCTTTATGATCATCATGATCATTTCATGTGTGACTGTCAATCAACCATGCATACTCTGGTGTAAGAATTCTTCAGAACCGCCTCTGCCTCTTATATGGTTCCTTTAACATTTACCAGATGGCAGCCGGGCGGGACCAACCTGGGGTCTTCCAAAGCACGGAATCATCTTGCCTTTATTATATGCTCACCTGTTTGTTGAACCCACCCATATAATATAAGGATTATGGGATTGCATGCAAAATTTATTTAAATTAGTTTTTATACAATAAAAAGTACCTAATTTTGTTTCAGTTAAAACTAACAAAGAAATCGAAAAGTAAAAATGATGACAAACAGACATCAGCATCAAGTAATCTGGCACCGCTGGACTCTGGTCTGCTGCAGGAAGAGCTTCAGAAGAAAATCATTGAGAATGCCCAAATTGCGTCTCAGGTTTGTTGGACTACGGCCTCCAATAGTGGCATTTCTATCTTTATTACTTACTAGCTGTTGCCCACGGCCGCCCACGTGGTACTCGGTTATATCGCGCCCGAAAGTAACTTATACCCTGGCCTTAAACTATGTCCATACCAAATTTCATTAAAATCGGTCCAGCATTTTTAAAAGCATAACAGGCAGACAGACACTGACAGACTTTCACATAATGGTATGGATATAGTATGAATTATTACAAAATCTATAGCTGTTAAACATTCTACAATAGTTTCTCAAAGGACTGACAGCCTATAATGAAATAATAATCTTGAGCTCCTCTTTGTGTGGTTTGGAAGGCACATTTAATCTGTTTGTAACTTTTTTTTTTTTTTTTCTCTTGTACTGCAATCTGTCTCCGAATGGACATTAAGCAGTATTTGTAGCTTATTATATTACAATTTTTTCGTGGTCCAAATCCAGTGACTTGTCCACCTCATTCATATGGGTAGTCGATCTTTAAACAATGAGATTTTACAATTCACAAATCTAGAGGAGATGTCCTCTTTAATCTGGAGAAAATTGCTCCTGGCTGCACGAGTCTGCTTGCAAGCTCGTTTTCATGAATTAATAGACGATTCCTGTATTTGGGCATTCTTTCTCTAATCTCCTCTTTGATCGTTGGGATGCTTAAGTCTCTATGTATCTGTTGGTTTTTTACATACCAAGGTGCATTCACAATTATTCCTAAAAGTTTAGATTGGAATCTTTGTAGAATCTCCAGATTTGAGTTTGCTATTTGTAACTATTAGGCTGTTTCAAATGCCTTGAGCAGCTCGATTAATCTGTATCTAGAAGTGAGATGGCATTATCATAACGTGTAACATATGTAAGTATTGCCATATTTGGAACTTAAGTTGATTGAAGAGTAAGCTGGGCAGTTTCTCATTATCATAGCTAGGCTGCCATCTGGTAGTTGTTAAAGGAACCACGTCGATTGACGGTGTCACCTACACGAAATGATGATGATTCCATCGACCATACACACCCTGGTGTCCTGACCTCTGACATGATTCTTTTAACAACCAACAGCTTAACATGCCTTCCAAAGCATGAAATCATCTTTCTTGTCAGACAATTAGGTGGTTCAAGCCTGCAATTACCTAACCAAACTGAAAACAGCTAAACAAAGTATGCTTCCCGTGGGAATCAATCCCAGGACCCCCGAATGCTTTAACCACTGAACCACAGAGGCAATAGGCATATATATATAAAGTTTCTTAGTTACTCATACTAATAAATTAAATTAATTAATTAATTTTACTAATTAATATACTAATTAATTAATAAATTAAATTAGAATACAATTTTTTCAGCTGGCAGACAAAACCTTTGAAGTCTCCCAATTAAAGGCTTCCCTAGAAGACTACCAGCGGCATATTAGTGAAAGTGATAGTAAATACAAATGTGAAGTTGCAAAACTGAGAAACAAAAACCAGGAGCTCCAGTTTGCATTGGAAGAGGCTCAGAAGGACCGGCTCGGAGGGACACCCAGTAAAGTCCACACAACCGCTAGTCAGCCCCCTAGTTGTAATGGTGACTTTTTGTCTGAAGCTGGTAGCTTGGTATGTACTAACTAAATACACATGTATTTCATAATACCACTATGAAACTTACTATAATAAAAAAAAGAAAAGCAAACTTCAAACAGTTCAATTTTATTAAACAAACTAAAATGTTGAAATATTCGTACTTAGTCTCTTATTTTTCTATAACTAAATAGAAAGTACTTATGTATTTACGGTATGTATACCGGTATGTGCTTCGCTAGGTATAAAGTAAGATAATAAAAAAAATTAAGAACCGCTCGACCGATTTTGTGCAAACTTCATCTACTAAATAGTCCTAACAAAGCCTAAATATTTGGTTTGGATATGTGAGCCTGTTCTTGAGCTATAAAATTACAATGAAAAGTGGCATTGATTTTTATATATTTGGAAAGTATTTAATTGGTCTAGTCCAAGCCATTTCAAATCAACATTGTCAATATACCTCTTAAAATTTACAACTGAAATCATCAAATAAAATCTAGACCTAGTAATTTGTTGGTGTGTGGTTAGTGATCCAGATGGTCCAAATTTGAATCTTCTTCTTCTCAGCATATTTGTGTCCACTGCTGGGCATATGCCTCTTTCATGGCTCTCCATTCTGTTCTTAATGTGGCGGTTCTGATCTAGATCGGCCCTCCCATCTTTTTAATATCTTCCGACCATCCGAATTTGAATAAATTAACCTTATTATTTTTTTACAGATGGGAAGCGAGGATGCACTTAGTTCTGTAGGTGATTTGAACTTGAATGAGCAGCTTAGTTTAAAGACCCACACATTAGAACAGGTAAATATTATTTATATTAAATGCAGAGAAATCTTTTTATATAGATACAGTTTTTATATGGCAACCCTTAAGATTTTTAAGAGAGAGCCTGTTGCTGCTGATAAAAGATATTGTAGTTTTGGAACTACTGTATTATTTCTTCCAGCCATACAAATTCAGGACAAACACAGACAGAACCACAGTTCACATAAATATTGACATTTATCGAGCTAGGTCCTATCTTTATTACAGTATTATCCTATCTTTCGAGCATGTTTCCTGGTTGCGCGCGCATCTTCAGCTTAGCCCAGGGTACGTTTTTAATCATGATCCTGATTTATTACAATGGAGATACTGCCGTCTTACTTCCATACCCCTTTTATACAGGGAAACCCGACCAACAGTAACATGATCCGGGTGTGTTAGTGGCCAACACTGTCAGATTTTTCGGGCTGCCTAAAGGCATCTGTCAAAGCCGAACGACTGCCAACAACGTGCGAGCTCAATAGAGAAATGCCACTAATGGCGACCAATCCAAACTCGCCGTCGCTTGTAGGGCGCTTTCTTTATAAACACACACACCCACTAGGCTATCAAGCTCCTCAAACATTTGACAACAATTGACATTAATATTTCAGGATAACCAAAAACTGAGGATGGAGTACGAATTATTACAAATGGAAAATGAAAGCCTTAAATTAGAGGTAGCGAAATATGTTTCGGCATCGCAGAAAAGGAGAGGAGATGGTCACGACTCCGGAGACTTTAATAGCTTTAATGAGACTTCTGTGGATGCCGAGGGCAGGGTCACAGGCCTCCTTGGGAGTCTCGAGGTGCCTTTCTTGGTGAATCACGAGGTGCAGTCGAGAGAAGACCGAGTGAGGAGTTATTTTAGGAATAAGATTAGTGCATTGGAAGTTGAGAAGAGTGAGCTGAAGAGCAAGACTGAACATTATGTTAAAGAGGTGAGTTGTATTAAAGGAATTTACATTTTTTTTAAAAATTGAAATTCTATTTATTTAATAAGAAAATTGTATTTTTTTTTATTGAATCTGGTTCATGGTTTGCCAAAAACAATAGACAAAAGTAAAGAAAAATTTTTGATGCCATAAAATAAAATTTCTGTTTGTAATGACACTTGAAATTTGTCAGACCTACTGATCCTCTATGCAAAGTAGAAAAAATTTTTGGGAAAGCGGACCCTAGACTCAGGCAACCGGAAAAACGCTAGGAAGACAATTTACGGATATTTTAATATAAGGACTTGTTGATTTTAATTTATATTTTTATTATACATATTATACAAACAAAAGGTGACTACTAACTAACATGTAATAACCGTTAATCTCAAAAACTAAAGGAACTCTGAAATTCGACATGCAGGTAGTTTATAGTAAGAAGATGATCGTCCCACGGGAACGAGAGCGAAGCCCCGAGCGGGCGCTAGTGTATTCTTACTTGTAATTTCAAAATTTGGATTTTTGTTTTTTACAGTGTGAAATGCTAAGACTACGGTTTGACGAGATGGAAAGGGACAAACAGACAGACGAACACACGCTCCAGGAGAAACACAACACAATCAGTCGACTGGTAAGACAATTATATATATATAATAGATCATTTGAAGTGGTTAAATAAATATATAGGGACAAATAACACATATTGATTTAGCCGTTGCGTAGTTTTAAAGATTTAAACATACAAAGTAACATAGGGAATGAGAGAGCGACTTTGTTTTATACTATGTAGTTATAGAACATTGAGTTATACATACATACATTGGTTTTCTAAATCTGCATATTATGTTCGTATATATTTACTTAGAATACTATTTGCAGGAGGAAGAACTACATTCCACGTCCCATAACTATGAGGAGCAGATGTCAGTGCTGACGGAACACGTGGCGGGACTCAACGAGCAGCTGACGAGGCAGCACGACGAGATACAGCATCTGAAGCACCAACTCACCAGTAGGAGGAAGTAGACCTTACACACCAAACAGTCTTGTCTATAAAAATGTACAATTTGTTAAGCCCATTTTGATACTATCATTTCATGTAGGTGAAACGGTCAATTGACCATGCACACTTGTGTCAGTTCTTCGGAACCGCCTCTCGGCCTATGTGGACGATTCCTTCCTTCCTTCCTCGTGGTCAAACTGATTTGACCATGAGGAATTTCCTTTAATAACTACTAAAGCCGTACCCTGGGCTCTGAACCTCTGAAAGCTGGGGATGTAACTGGGAAACACGCTCGAATAAAAAGGAAATAAAAATTATGTAAACATTTGTATCATCACTACATAGTATAAAACAAAGTCGCTTTCTCTGTCCGTATGTCTCTTATATGCTTAAATCTTTAAAACTATGCAACGGATTTTGATGCGGTTTTTTTTATTAGATAGAGTGATTCAAGAAGGTTTTTATGCCTATGCGAAGCCGGGGCGGGTCGCTTGTCGAACTATAAAGAGTGACTCCTTCATTCATAAAAAATAACAAACGTTTGTTAGCTTAAAATGAACTTACTCATTTTACCTAAAATATATTTTGGCCTTTTCTCTTATTGAAATTTACCATGAAATAAAGCGCCAAAACACATTTTAGTTAAAACGGGCTTAACGTTTGTTAATTGTTTTAGATAAGAAGGTTAGATTATTATATTGTAAATGATACGAGTATATTTTCGCTAAAATGAGCTTAACAACGCCGATATTTTTATGAAAAGACTATATATTACTACAAACTGCCCGTGTACCACGGTTTTACCCGCTGTTAATGAAACTGCTGGTCACAATAGCCTTATACCTTATAAGAAGCAAACCATCATAGTTATATTAAAATTTCAATTAATTAGTGTGTTACTTGTCGATAAGCTATTAAGTCTATCGATAGTTCAGGCAAAACAAATAGTATCGATAGTATTTCCACATGTTAATAGTTACGACATATGAAATACTTGAAGCCTTTTTAGGCAAAGTTCTAATGGAGCTGTTTTCATCCCGCTGTTCTCGCAGCACATGAATAATGGAGTCCCCAACAGGTCGCAGCCTCGCAACACTAATCGACGCGAAGCCGGAATAACCTTTATTTCAACGCAATAATGGTCACTGATAAACATCGGATCTTATTACGTTGACATAAAAGTTAATCTGACCGGCTGAAGGCGATTCCGCTTCGATCAGTGTGGGGGACTCCCTAAATAGGAACAGAGCTATAGTTTCATACAACTGCGCTGAGATCCGTCCACTAACACATGATGAGGGCTCGTTGAGAAGCCGGCAGGGTATTTTTTATGAGAAAGATTAACAGCAATAAAAGTTTATATCTTTACATAAGGTGATAAACTTAAGTAATGTATGTACTAATTTTAGCGCGCTTGTATGAAATTTTCTCTGTTCCGTTATTGACTTATTTGTATGTGTTGTGTTCGTATAATACCTACATATAACATGTTATTATATATTTCTAATTTTGCATAAAGCCTGAAATGGTAGGATTTGGTGAACTGAAAATCAATTGTAATTGACATCATTATACTATTTCAAATTCATGCAATATCTTTATCTTAACATAGAAAGAAAAATTCAATAGCATATTTCCAGCATATCCAACAGCTACAGACCCGGGCTATAACTGCTCCATAAGCTTTTTTGTTTTAGGTTAAAAAGCTAGTTTTTCTTCTCAATTTTTATTATACAAGGCTATGCTTCTACCGTGACAGTCATCACCTAAGTCATTTTACAAAATCATGTCCAATAGTAGGTTAGAACGAAAATATAAATATGAATAATCAAATTTGTATAAATATACATGATTGTTATTAAATGAAACGTTGCTTATTATTGAGAGTTGATTTCTACCACACAATATTTCAGTGGATATTATTTGAGTAATAAATTCCCATCTTCATTAGGGCAAAAAAAAAATTGCAATAAAGGCCGCAGTGCGACCAATAGGGTGCGACTCCACTGGCATAAAGCTGGACGGAGCGAAGCTGAACGGACTTTATTGATCAATCCAAATGCTTGAAACATCTTCTCCACGTTAGTAGAGCACTCCCAAATCTGTCAGAATTATGCAGCGCTACCTACAAACCAATAATTTTAAACCATCCTGGCACATACATACCAACCGGACGAAAGTTGAGACAAATATTGGCCTAAGATATATTCAATGGCTAGTGATTAGCAAAATTTCGACTCGAAAAATTGTAAAAGTATAAAAATTGCACTGTTATAATGAAGTTAGTGCAATTTAAGACTGTATGCAAGTCAAAATGCTGTGTTATTATTATTACGATCTGTAAATTAATTTAACAGACTTCCAAATAAGATGTTTAGTCGATTGTGACACCTTATTGGAGTTAATAACTTTGTATTATCATAACGATTTTTCAATGAGTAGATCTTATTTTTTTTATTTACTCAGGCTAACATGTATTATAGCATTTTATTTATCAATATTTGTTTCTTTACTATTGGTCACTGGGCTGACTAAAATTTTACTTTTATAAATTTAACTTTAGGGTCAATAAACCTCGACCGATAAATATACTTATATAGATGTTATGTAATTATTGTGTATAAAATGTGTTTGGTACATACATGAATTTATATATTAAGGAAAATACTATCAATAAATAGTTTTGAATATGACTTTATTTTTATTACTTTTAGAATTTGAAATTGTGAATATGTTAAAAAAAAGAAACTACTTACCAGTAGTTTTTTCTAAAATAGAGGAAAAATTAAATATAAATCACCCAAATTGATTTAGCCAAGTTCGAAACTATTGTTATGGGACCTAAATCAACAGTTCAAAAATAAAACAAAAGATTATATGCACAACTTTGTATTATAACGATAATCATAAGCACCTTATAATATGTCATCTGTTACAATATTTTGTTTTCAACAGTTACATTATCGTTATAAATATTTATACAAAATTTATCAATTTGTAGAACAGCTTGCAAACGATCGCTAGAGTGAGGTCGCGTCTACGCGTCAACACGATATAGTGCATTCGGTCAAATGTTTTGCACGGAAAAAATCTATCCTATATCGTATGACACAAACATATGAACAATCGAATTGAGAAACCTCCTTTTTTGAAGTCGTGTTAAAGATAATCGAAGCGTCCTAGACTCATAATAATGGGTTTTTATGGGTCACTCGATAAATGAAATAAATTTTCGTGCAAACCATTTGCGCGAACAGACTGTATACAAAAGGATAATTTTTGCTAGACCGTGCAGGACGAGTTTAGTACAATTAAAAAAGGAGTGCTATTTTAAGACTTTAATTCACTCAAAACCGGCGAGTCCACAAAACTGGCAAATCGAATGAAAATTATTCGACTCGCATCCGGTTTACAACGGTTCTGATCAAGACAAATTTAAAAAAAAATTGCCCTGGACATTGTTTTTTGTACCAAAACCGGTAGACAAGCATACGACCGCCTGATGAAAAAAGCACTCCGGGGATAATCGGAGACCAATTCAATTAAGAATATTGGGAGGAATATGAGCTTATACTGACAGAATTATAAAAGCTTAACACAAATGTAGAGGAAGAAAGTTTTTATTTCATAATTTAATTTAAACTATCGATGTGCAGCCTGGAATTCATTGTTTAAACGCAGAAACCAGCACGCTGGTTAGATTTACGTGCTGTTGACTGTACTCGTAAAATTATACACCCAAAAAAATTTTTGAATTTGATAATTTGAATCGCGTTTGACGCAATCTAGCATGAATCACCCTTGACGCGAAAATAGCTGATGACTCCACACAATTAACATGCAGATATCAATTTTAAGGACATTTTTGTACATAAGAATGTTCTAGCTAAAATTTCAAGTGTGTTTAATAAAGGTTATTTTCGTCCTTAAAATTGTTGCCTGCACGAACGTATAGTGTTAACAATTTGAAGCGATCGGCTCTATAGATATGTGAAAATGCTCTGGGAATGTCCGGTTTAAACTTGAAAAGGTGACGGAGAATTACTTAGATAGAGGCATGTGCATATAAGAAATAAAATGCATTATCTTCATTCAAACTTTTACAAAAATAAACATTTTTTTTAATCCCAGCTAATCGCTATCAAATTTTTAACAGAACACGGATTAAAAATTTTATACAAAATGTCCGCTTGCCAGAAGCGTATTGCGAAAATTCCCTATACAGTATAAAGTTATATTTACCGTTAAAATTAATGCTAGTGCGAGCGAGAACGCCCGTTTCCAGCGCTACCAGACACCATTGACAGTACAAATCTAACCTACTTACAGCTAAACCTTTGCTATTTATTTATAGATAATATAGAGGTCATGATAAGACGATCATTTTGTCAATATTTAGGGTGTACAGTATTTTCTATATGTTAATTTTTGCCACAAAAATGCAAAATAATCTTTGGAGTAAACAAATTAACATTTGTTAAACACACGCAACAGAAACCTATTTTGTTTACGTATTTTTACATGACTTGATGGTTTAATGAGTTCCGAATTGTTACTTAAGCAGGAATGGACGCAAAACTCTAATGTAGCCATTTTGTAGAATATTTCCAGTACGGCGTTACCGTAATTTATTTGCACAGAATATTAGCGCACACTTTATAAATATTAGCATTTCTTTTTAGTACCGCCATCATTCTACGCATCAGTTGCTAGTCCAACATCTAATTTAACATGATTTTGATAATAAATATTATTTTAATCGTCAATTGGTAAGCTAGAAACACATCTAAGATATATTTTTGTGACACCTAAATGTGAACGATCGTGATTGCTGATGTTGAGGGGCGGTGGAATATGAAAACGAAAACTACTCGCACTATCCAAAGACTAGACATAAAAACGTTAGTTAATTAGACACATAAAGCTTTTGAAACAAATGAGATGAATGTGTTTCTGGCTTATAAGATACCTTGAATATTGAACAATTTTGTCTGGTAGCGAACGGCGGTATACATACAAAACGAATATGTGTCCATAGGAAATGTACAATAAGACCTAATTTAAAATAGTAACAGTTACAGACAGTCCAACTACGGTAGTATATGCCAACAAGGAAATTAGGTAAGGCTGTTTGGGCAAAATGGTTATTCTTTATTTAAAATGTAGGCAGAGCGAACACGGATTCGAGGTGATGTTGATTGCAAGGGAAATAAAACGTTAGATCTTGGAAGTAAGAGTGGTTTTCCGCCAATATTTAAGGACAGTGGTGCAACGAATTGATTTGCTTGATAGCGCAAATAGGTTGTCATTTTAAATTGTACTCATTATGCGTGGGTATAGAAAAATCATTTACACGTGAGACAGGATCTATGGGAGAAGTCCATGTCCAGCATTGGAAACGAAATGGAAGTATGGTAGTGATACAGTTGCGCGACAGTGGTATTCCAATAAATAGGATCCAACGGCTTAATTTTCATAAGTATTGTAATAATACATCAACCCAATGACGGATTTTAAGACATCTTGCGCCTTGTTCATAAAAAATATCAAACGCTAAGCCCATTTTAACTAATAATGTGTTTTGTCCTCTTCTCTCCTTATCGATATTCACCGTAAAAGAAAGAGACAAAACACATTTCCGTTCAAATATTTATTAATTTTTTTGAATAAGTGTTTGGCTTCAAAATAGGCGAAGGTCTACAGTCACTATTACAGGATTCCTTTTTACATCTACAAACCCTAAACTCAAAAGTTCGGTTCTTGATGTACGATTCTGATGGTCTATAAAAGATTGCACAATAGCACATAATAACTGAATATGGCGATGTCCCTTTTTAGATAAATAAACCATATAAGGAGAGTGCGAGACCATAGACGCAAGAATTAAAAACATTTGAGAATTATGCCGCAAATAATTACGTACAAAACTGCATAAACAGTCAACTAATAATATAGGTGCTTCGAAACGTACGATGGAACCACACATGAATCCCATACAATTTAATATCTAACAGTTAAAATGTTCAAAGTTACTAAAAGTCAAATTCCCAACTTGCAATTTTGCTTTTTAAAATATCAAAGATATAAAAACATCGTATTTAAATTTTAGTAACTCTTCAATCATGCATCGACCATTTGGCACGCAACCACACACTATTAAAGGAGTTACCACACTTATCGACACGGAATCAGCTTTAGTCGAGCAGAAAAAAAACTTTATGTCAAGGTAATAAAGTCCGACGTAGCTCGGACGTGCCGAACCGATGCGAATGGCATTAGCGACACCCTTATTTCGTTGACATAAAGGATTTTCTCCGGCTGATGTCGATTTCGCGTCGATAAGTGAGGGGACTACCTAAGCCAGAGATTCCGCTGAACATAGAATAGAAATATTTTTAATAGGGTAACTACGGGTGTAGTTTTCACTGTTTTCGAAGTTGACACTCTTTGTAAATTCTCAATTTGTTTATAATTTGGTACTTTATATAGCATGAGATTAAAGTTACAAACTCCATCGGATTTATTTTAAATATCAACTTTCCTCTTAAATGTTGCTAAAAAGATTTTAGCATATGAACCTCGACTATCTCATTGTGTTGCCAATTTTATTGTATATTTAAATGTCCACTATTTAAGCAGTGTTAACTATACTCATATTTACCCTAACAGATAAGCTATTGCACACATTTCATCCTTACGTTCAATACGCGGATTTAATTGAATTTCACATTAAATTACATATTTTTGGAAGCTAAAAAATACACCAAAAATGTACACTAAATATTGCCCCCAAACTATTTCTATAATTATTTAATTGCACGGAATCTCCAACCCGAAATGCATTATCACTAGTGCCGACTTGTTAAAATTATATATTTCTTAGGCAAAAAGGCGTGTTAAATAATATAAACCTAAAGTGAACCACGCAGGAGGGACACTTAACTCTGTTAGAAACGGTTTATAGAGACGTGACGGAGACGTGTCGGCGATTGTCAAAGAAACACAATATGAACCTTAATAGTACGAAGCATAGCGTCGTCTTTCGTAAGGCGAATTGCACCTGCGCCTATATGCGGCTGAGGCACGCGTCGCTTAGCGACGTTCCAACGCGAGGACGACGTTATGCTTCGTACTTTTAAGGTTCATATTTCCCTCGACAATCCGCCTCCGCTAGACGCCACGTCTCTTCTATATAAACCGCGCCTTAGATTGCCTGTCTCTTTTCCTCTTAAATCCGTTTTTCCCTCCTACTCAATTGTCTCCTAAAAGTAACTATAACTATTGACATTGCATATATAATGATTTTATTTGTCACAAACACAATAACTAAATTTATTATTTTTATTGTAAATACTCGTAGCCTATCACTGTTTCTAAACGCTTGTAACGAGCTACGGTGAAATACAAATAACCTTTCGAGATAAATTACTTAAATGATTTCATGGTAAAACAAATTGATTTTTTTTTTGCATGATCATGAACAACACAGTAAATATATCCTAAAATATTTAGTTGTATGTGTATAAATTTTTGTTTAAATGCACAATTAATTTTATTTTTAACAAATATCTACACTCCTAATTATGACAAAAAGAAGTCGCAGTCGTGATAGTATACGACTTCGATGCCCACTTACACTCGAAGCGTGCGTGTACACGCGGCGTGACACGTCTCATACATTCCCATACATTACAACGAGCCGCGCGTGGTGACGCGTACGCACACGCATTCGGCGAAAACCGACTCTAATGCATATTTGGTTTTCACAATAAATTATAATTAAATGTATATTTTATGGCTCCGATGTTATGAACTAAATAAATATCTAGAGATGACCACGTTTCGACTAAAAGATAAAAAATATAATTCTTTCCTGGTGGTACTCATTGGAATGGTCTTGACCTATACTGCCGCTGTTGACTTGGCTTGCAACTTGGGTGGATTGGCCTCCCTGCGGTTAACTAGATTCCTTCTAGAACCTAAAACAACATAGTACATATAATTTATGGTAAAACAATGTTAAGTATAAAAAAGGTCGATTACAGTGCAGTCAGTAACTGTCTTAGCCATACTTTCATACTAATATTATAAATGCTAAAGTACGCTTTCACAGATAAACCGCTGGACCGATTATGATGAAATTGGGGGTCAAACATAGGCTACCTTTTGTCGTGATACAATCGAGTACCTAGAGGGCGGAGCAGCGGGCAACAGTTAGTTTAAAAAAAATAATCTCATTAAATCCATTTCCAGTGCTTTATTTAATAAGTTATCGGATTTAGGGTCGATTTCACCAAACATGACTTAACTTGAGAATAGCTATCCACGGAATATATTTATTCTTCCATTTAACTGTTGGATAACTTCGTCTACGTTCCACCACTTTACACCAGATTAAATTTACTCTCGGATAGTTACTCTGTGACAGGGAGTGAATCCGAATGATTGAAATGAATGACTGTATAAGTCGCCCAAATGCAATTGCTCGTTTCTCTTCTAATAAATAAAGTGTATTTCGTATTATTATATTCGATAGGGTTATACCTATGTCAAAAGTGTCAAAACGAGATATTCTTACAAAGTAAAATCAAAGAAGTTTGATTCACGCGCGGTCTTTTTAGTGACGCAATTTTTTTTTTATCCATGGGTAAAATATATATATATATTATACCTAATATTATTTTTATGCCAGCGCGCCAGAGAATCAGCTGTTAAAACAATGACACTTGGACGCCATATTGAACTTATCCTTAGTATAAGCTCGCTGCTCGTTGAAAATTGGCGGAGTAGAGATTTACTCCAGCATAATCGTTTATTCTTGGATCAAGTCTATGGTGAAACGTAAAAATATGTTATCCTAGGGGTAACTGCTCGTATACTCTCGAGTAAAATTTACTCTTATTTGGTGAAATCGACCCTTAGTATCACAGTGTCTCGGTTGATCGATAGATGGCGTTAATATAATTAAGTTACGTTTCTGTGTATGGGGTTTGAATGATATTGTGCAGACTCAATTACTAGTATAGTATTATGTAATACTAGCAGTCCACCCAGCTTCGCCCGTGGTACATACATAGCCTATGTCACTCAGGGTGAATGTAGTTTTTCAATGGTAAAGGAATTTTTGAATAGGCACAGTAGTTTTTGAGTTTATTCAATACAAACATACACACAAAAATACAAATCTTTCCTCTTTATAATGCCAAGTTATATTATAAATGAGTAAGTGAGTTTGTATATTTCGTCCCGGGAAAAAGCACTGTTCCCGATGTTAATTCATGCGGGCGAAGCCGCGGGCGAAAGCTAGTAATATTATAAATACGAAAGTGAGTTTATATATTTGAAGTGAGTTTGTATATTTCGTCCCGGGAAAAAGCACTGTTCCCGATGGTAATTCATGCGGGCGAAGCCGCGGGCGAAAGCTAGTGATATTATAAATACAAAAGTGAGTTTATATATTTGTCTGATTGTTCCTTTTCACGCCCTATCTACAGAGACAATCTTTCTGAAATTTCGCATACACATAGCTAGGAGTATTGAGATGGACATAGACACCTTTCGTGTCGGGATAAAGCACTGTACCCGTAGTATGAGTTTTTCTAAACGCAGACGCTAGCGACTGCGTTATGATTTTGTATGGAATTTCTTAGTTGCCTTACTATCCGCCAGAGGCGCTGTACAGGTTTGTCATACAAAATCGCTAAGAAAAACTCATACTAGGGGTACTGTTCCCGAGGGAATATCACGCGGCCGAAAGCTAGTATTGACATAGATGTGTCGGTAGTGAGTGTGGCTACGTACAGCGCGCGCAGCATTCGCTAGCACTGGTTGGCGTCAGGCGGGGTGGCGAGGAAGGCGTCCGCCCGCTTGTGCTCGATGAGCGCCTTCACGGTGCTGCTGTCGGCCGGCAACTCAGACTTCTTGCGCAGCAGCGGCTTGCTGGCGTTGTAGCCCTGCTTTTTTGCCTGCTGGCAAATGAAATATAATGTTTTGCTTAAACTTTATTACACAAATCTATTAATTATAGGTTAAAATACCTTTAGGCGACTAAGTGCCAACAGGAAAAGTTACTAAATTATGTAAAGAAGATATACAGATAAATAATTTGTATAAGCCTTATTCATACTTAATATTAACATTTGTTAAGTATATTTTAATTAAAAATATTTTTTCTTACCGATATTTAATGTGAAAGATAGAGACAAAACAAATATTAGTTAAAATAGGTAACACTGTCATTTTTTTGATTAAAAATGTCAAAAAACATAACTTGATTAATGGACGACTTCTAAAGGCGACTAATCCATATCAACTTGACTTGACGGTGGGGGGGGGACGTGGGTGTGAAGTCAAGCAGCATGAGGGGCGGGTTGGCGGCTGCGCAACTTTTCAACCTCTGCCAATGGGGCTACCATGAACTGTTTAATTATTTCAGCCGCAGGCCACCCACTACTAGACAGGCCAAGGATTTCCAGTATGACTGGTAGAAATCGGCCTGCATCCAGTCCTCGCTTGCAACTTTCTGCAGTTCACATAACCATTTTCTCGGTGGTTGTCCATAGTTGCTAATCGCTTAAATAACGCTTAAATTACTTTATTCCCACAAACATTATATAGAAGACATGAGCGCTTAGAAAAATCCAGAAACATCGACATTTAGCATGATCTGTTTTAGCAAGCCCGAGTTAATAAGCGAAATATCGCCTTCCATCATGTATTGCGCCACGAATTAAGAAGTCTCCTTACCTCGAGGGGCTCCTGCAGCCTCTGGTAGCACAGCAGGTCCGCGTCGGGCGTGTCGGCGTGCGCGTGCGTGTCGGCGTGTGCGTGCGTGTGTGCGTGCGGCGTGACGTCACGCGGCGCGCGGTGTGCGGGGTTGGCGGCGGCGCGCGACTCCAGCCGCTGCCAGATCTCCTCGCGCGCAGCCATCCGCTCGCGCTCCCTGAGACAAACATTTTTAATATTAACTACCGACCCGCCCCGGCTCGAATGGGCATAAAAACCTTCCTCTTGAATCACTCAATCTATTAAAAAACAAAACGCATCAAAATCCGTTGCGTTGTTTTATATATTCAAGCATACAAAGGGACATAGGGACAGTGAAAGCGATTTTGTTTTATACTATGTAGTGATAGTAATCAGTGAACGAAACACCGAACTTTAGTTATTTAACCCTAGTTAATATTTGGCATACATTATTGTACTAGCAGCGATGACGCGGCATTCCAAATAATATTATAAATGCGAAAATATAGTACTTTACTGTCGAGGCCAGAAATGAAGCCGAAGCTGAGGCTTTGCCAAGTGCTTTTGAAAGGACGAGGCGAAACCGAGGCAATTTCGGCCGAGGCTTGTACGGTACTTTACTTCCTTTGAAATCCTCTTGAGACGAAACAACATCGTATCAAATTTCACAACGGACAAATATAGGCGATGAAATCCTAGAAACCAACGTGATGTCGTCGTGTTGATGATTCTTAAAATGTGTGAGCCCAGCCAAGTACACTGCCACTGGCCAAAACACAGGCGTAAATAAAAATAAAACACTTAACAAAACAATAATATACAATTACCATCGTTAGAAAAGTCCCGATGATAAAAAAACGTAGAACCCAGAATGATTTTAGTACTGACCACTAACACAAACGCAAATTGAAAATTAAACACTAAAAGAAAACCAAAAACACACAACGGCAATAATCTAACATAAATGCTGGCCACTAACACAAACGAAAATTTGACAATGTAATTCTGAATTCAAAACTTACTTCTGTTTCTCCTGCTTGAACTGCTGAGTGCACTCGTCAAACAGCTTCTGATTCATCTCCATGAACAGCTTGAGGGCGTTGTACACCAGGCCGTGAATGGTCTTGTTCCAGTGGCTCTTTGTGTTCCGGTATAGAGACGGGAACATTATCGGCAGGATGTGCGTCGCGTTGTCCGATATTAGCGACATTATGTACTCGTTGTTCCAGTAGTAGAGAGCTCGTTCTGCTACCTGCGAATTGAATTTAAATTTAGAAAATGTCAGAGGTTTTTCGAGGTCATAGATGGCGCCTGATGTCTTGGAATTAAGTCTGTTTAGTTGACTCTTTATAGCACTAAATACATATTATTAATATTACATATAGTCTCAAAAGTCTAGTCAGAGGGCTAAGTGAAGCGGTGAAAATTTTTCACTTAGCAATAATTTGAAGATTTTGGTGACGAAGAATAAAAGACACGTAACAACACTGTACCACTTCCCAACACTCACGCTTTTTCAAGAACAATAATTAAAACGATACAAATTACGAGTCAACAATATTATGCAAAATACTCGAAAAATCTAAAATTTGGAAAATAAATATAACGCGGACAAAGTGACAGTTTACTTTCCCTCCAAAAACTCTACTCTTTATATACATAAAACTAGCTGTTCCCCGCGGTTTCACTCACCATTAGCGTGTATGTACTATATAGCCCATAACCTTCCCCAAGAATCAGGCTTACATATACAAAAAGAATTTTGCAAATCCGACCACTAGTTTTCAAGTTATAAGGGTTCAAACAAACAAACTCTTCAGCCTTATTATATTAGTATAGATGTTCATGTTTACCTGGAAATGCGGACTGGAGACGCACTTGGCGAGCTGCCGGAACAGCGGGTCCATGATCTTCTGGAACTCGGCCGGCTCGATCACGTCCAG
Organism: Apomyelois bistriatella; assembly: GCA_947044815.1. Lineage (NCBI taxonomy): Eukaryota > Metazoa > Arthropoda > Insecta > Lepidoptera > Pyralidae > Apomyelois > Apomyelois bistriatella. Next base: position 9,259,125 of record OX345704.1, on the reverse strand, counting down.
GATCTCCTCCATCTCGTTGAGGAACATCACCTCTTTTGGCGAATGCGTCTTCGGCCAGTATTTTAATAATGCCCTGGAATTAGTAACAAACGGTGGTTTTAATTATATTAAAGAAAATATATTGGAAATGGAAACTAGCTTTTTCCCGCGGCTTCATCCGCGAGAATTGAGAGAAACAGTGAAGCGAGAAAAACAGTGCTGGCCGGAATCACCATCGTCAACCACGAAGAACTCTGACACCAGGGTATGTATGGTCGATTGAACGTGTCACGCACACGGAAGAATGACGATTTGCCGGGTTGAAAGGTACCTTATGGCCTTTTCAATACTTCTAACTATGTGCATACTTCATTTCAAGAAGATTGGTTCAGTAGATAGGGCATGAAAGCGTAACGAACAAACTCACTTTCACATCATATATTAGTTGGGACGGGATGCCGCGAGGTTATGTAATGTACCCCTGCACTTATTAATAACTTTAACGGCGTTATAATAAGGTTTAAACTACAAGAAATTTAGAACGTAGTAAGAGGTGAAATGGCACGAGTACAAGGTATTTTGACCTATCAGCATTGTAAGAGGGTTCAAACTAGCACAACTCATCTAACTACATGTTGCGTCAACACAGTAGGATGCAGTGTAGAATGAGTGCGAGGTAAAATGATCTATATCAGCACTGTGAGTAGGTTCAAACTAGCACAATTCACCTAACTACTGGTTAAGTCAACGCAGTGCGAAGAAGTATAGAATGAGTGCGAGGTGAAATGATCTTTATCAGCACTGTGAGTAGGTTCAAACTAGCACAACTCACCTAACTACAGGTTGCGTCAACGACGGATCCTTCTCCAAGAACTGTACGACGCAGTACGCGAGCTGCGGGTGATACACCGACAGCGATTTCACTTTGTGCAAGGGCAATAGTACCTGGAATGAGAAAACAATTCGTCATTATTTTGATTGCCGAATACCATAGTACAAGTCTTGAACTTACTTTGGGGCTAACTTGATCTGTGTGACATGTCCCTATATAAGGTGAGCTCAAATCAACTGCAAATATTTTAAGGGCAGATTCAGAACACTATACTGAACAACTTTTCCGAGATGGAACCGAGATTCTTCAACAGTTTGCGCAAAGGTGCTCATTCTAAAAGCAAAGAGAGGAGATGACATACCCTCAAAAGGAACATCTTGTGCTCTTCTTTCAGCGGCAACGCGAACCCGTTGATGATGGAGCCGAGGATCTCCAACAGTTCCGCGATGCCGTTGTGGTGCTCAGTCTCGTATATAAACCTGGAATTGCATGGGAGAATAAATATTTTGCATAAGATGATACCTCGGCGAACACTAGCGCCGCCATCATTTAAAAGGCATTATTCACTGAAAACACAAGTTATCAAAAAACCGTGTTATGTTAATAAGGTTAAGCTGAAGTTAATTTTAAACATATTCAATTACAAAATTATAGTTATCAATAGTAACAAATTGCAATATTGCTTAAAACGGCCACTTTTAACAGTTTTGCAATAGGCTAGTTGACAAAATTTCAATAACTGCTTAATATTTTAGCTTATTAGGCATTTTATCGAAAAAAAAGGTTTATTTATTTTTAATCGAGCGTTTACATTATAAATTTCGCGTTTTAAAAAACCATTTTTCAATTTGGTTCCAAAACGCACAAGACTGTCATGGCGTCTTGAATGACGTCACGCCGTGCGAAACAAACCAAAGAGCGATCGTGTCTTCGTACGTTATAGCTAGTTTTAATCGTTTAAAAATAAATTTCTCATATTATAAGTACTGTATAGTGCCCCAGTGTGATAGCACGACGCCAAACAAGTTATTTATATATGTTCCAAACAATGGAGACATACGGAAAAAGTGGCTAAAACTTGCAAGAAGAGATGATGCTCATACTTTAGAGATCATACTTTATGCTAAGAGATCCCTTCCTGGGATAAGTGCGCCATTGTCTTCTGATTTTAATAATGTTCTATTTACTATGTATTTTAAAGCAATAAAGATATTACAAACAAACAAACTTTATCAACAGGTTCAAGAATGTATTTTTGTGAAGATCATTTTGATTAAGTATTTCACACAATACAATCTATTACTTAATTCGAGCAAACTAGATGTGTTTTGTAGAATCCCTATTTTCTAAATAATAAATACAAGAGTTCAGGTTAAGTTGTTTCACTTTTAGGAGTGAACGTTTCATTTTAGTTTTCTAATTAATGTTACAAACATACTCTTTTTATTATTCTAGTTGCCAAATGATATGACTAATTATATGGAGTATCATATGAAGGGAACAGTAAAATAGTAAACAGTATCTTGCAAAATGTACGTCACAACATTAAGTTCTTGTGTACCGAACTGAAATATCACATAGCATTTAAGCTTATAATAAATATTTTATACTTACAAGGAAGTTTTAACATTGCGAAATTCAGATAAGCAAAAGTTACTGTTCGACGCGAAAAAATTTCCAAGCATAACGGCATCGATTCTGGGCAAATAATTACTGTCTGCTTTGCTGAATCCAGATTCCATGGTTAATTCTTTCAAATTATAATTAGCAAAAACTGTATCAACTTGATATTAGTTGTTAAAAACCAAAATTTTATCAAGAACCGGTAGTGATACTCGAAACGTCAAAGACAAGATTGGAGTTTCGCACGGCGTGACGTAACGCTTTCTGATTGGTGTTCACTGTCACGTGACTATAGGTTTCATTTAACGAAATTTATTTTTAAAAAATATTATTAATCTTTAACGCTTTTAATAATTAAAATTGTTTGTTATTTTCTCCATAATATAATTAATCATTATAAACCCCTATCCATTATATTTATTCTTAATGGACACAAGCCTATTTGTAACTATAAAGAACTATTCTCCTGGTGTTGCAGGCATTTCATAGGCCGGGGTTACCACTTCCCATTAGGTTGGCCGTATGCCTGTTTGCCTACTTAATAGTATAAAAAAACCACAAACTCATCCACTTTTATTATATTAGTAGAGATAAAAGATATCTAAATTGATTATGTTTTAGGTTACATATTGAGGGAGGCAAGATATAATATTCTCAACGTACGGAGAGAAATCAGTAGACACTGTGGCGAATTAACATCTTAGCCACAATCTAGCGACATTCTCAAATAGTTACGAGCATCGAACGCAGGACACACACATGCATCCTAATCAAACAAAATAATCAACATAATTTTAAAGGTCAAGTCAAAGACTGAACCTCACACGTCAATGTAAACACCAGCTTCAAGAATCGAGAGGACAACGAGCGAGTACAAAAAAACACCGATTTACCTCATTACGCCTCGTGACAATGAAACAATCTGCGCGGCCATTATCGATCCCACTACGGCTATTCTTTTGTCATAACATGGGATACTTTTTTGTTGGCGTCTAATGCGTGTTTAAAAGGATATCAAGTTTATTTGAAACTGCATTAAGTACATATACTAATTACAAGATGTTGTGTTCGGTTTCGCCCGTGTGGTTGTTTCTGAATTGAAAATAAGTGTAAGTAAATACATAAGTGGTTATATTATTAAGTAACTAGCGACTCGCCCCGGCTTCGCATGAGCATAAAAACCTTCCTCTTGAATCTCTATCTATTAAAAAACCGCATCAAAACCGTTGCGTAGTTTTAAAGATTTAAGTATACAAATTTAAGTAATTAAGAATTTGCTTGCGTTATGTATTCTCAAATATAAAATTTAGCTGCCTACCCGTCGTTCTGGAAACTCTTGGGGGAGGCCTATGTCCAGCAGTGAACCGCCTGCGGCTGAAATGATGGTGAATTAGAAAATGAGAACACTGACCTATAGAATACATTATTGATCTGCTTCCTAATGTACGCCCGAAGGACCAGGAACTTCCCGTATATCCTGTGCAGTGTGGTCTTCAGGAAGTCTCTCTCCCGCGGGTCTTCAGAGTCGAATAGCTCTAGTAACTGAAACAAAATTATTTTTATTAGTATAGTATATCGTATTATCTTGTCAAGTTATGTTATCCATCTCAAGTAAAGTTCTAAACTCAGTTATTTTATCAACGACGGGTAAAACCGGGGGCTACAGCAGTCAATGGCGTGCATTCAATAAAGACATTTATTTATACATAAGTCTACCCTTTGTTGTCAGTAGTGATTAAAGTTATTTAAACTATATTGTACCTTAAAAAATACAATAGGTGGACCGTGCCATTTTAATGCCTTAAAATTTTGAGGTTCAGCACGTTTGTCTACCCTATGGCGTAGTCTGAATGATAGAACCACAGACAAAAAATTGAACAGAACTCGACAATAAAGGCGGCAAATATCTATGCTCGTCACTGATAAAAGTAAAGTATAAAAATACTCTGATGTATACTATATTCCGGTTGAGTGATCGTATTAGATGTAGGATACGAGTAAAGCGAGTATCGATTATCTAAATATATTGGAAGGACACGAGATCGCTTGGTCAGGGACCGTGACCGAAGTCGATGCCCGTGAAAACAGGCGCTAACGTAAGTCATGCATGCGAAAACAAATGCGTAGTTGGAATATGGGATATTGGGAATCCCTTCTATTAAGGAGCGAATGGAGATGATGGAAAGAAAGAAGAAGAGAAAAAGAAGCGACATGATAGTACGAGAGGCATGAAATGCGAGAACCGGTTTAAGAATTGGGGTGGAGGGTGATAACCTGAGATACAGGAATCATCCTAGTTCAGGTATCAATCCACCATAAATGTCGTTTATAGTACTAGATACACTATAATCAGGTATGTACTTATTGTTAACAACTAGTTTTTAGTATATGTTTACGAATCATGTATATCATATGGTGAGGAATAAACTTTCTTATTAATTCTTATTATTAATTGTCACAAAAGAATACCGGTAACCGACAAGGAGGTATAAAAAAAAGAGATTTCGTTTTTTCATTTCATTACATCGTGTAGTATTACATAGACCGTCCTGAAATCACAGAAACGAGTGTATTTATGTCACAGAAGCGCAGTCAAGGGCAAGGCAGCTCAAAATAAAATATGCTTTTACCAATAATAACGCATTACTCAGTATTGCCAAAGGTGGGTGTGGTATCCGCGTCATTGCCGCAGAATATATCATAGTCATGCGGTGTCTTGGATTAGTTTCGGATGCATAAAACATAAAAAATGTATGAATGAATTAAAATCAAATATACTAGCTGTTGCCCGCGACTTCATGCACATGGGCATCGCTCGCGTTCCCGTGGGGAATTCGGGAACGAATCCAGAAATTCCCGTTTTCTTTCGTTTACGGATACATGGAAAATGAGCGGGGAGGCTTTTTCCCAGTGTGGGACAAAAAAAACTAACAGGAAAAAAAATCTCTGGTTCGTTATCTACTTATGTGGCTCATGACGTGTGCAACATTTCCTCCCAGTCCAGAGCTCACCGCAATAAAAAATTAATTGACGCATCTATTGGTTTAATTACGGAGTAGGGCGCCCGCTGCTACTGAGTGCGTGACGGGAGACTGAACAATGGGCATTATCGAAGTAAATTAATTTAAAAGCAGTTTTCCAATTACCTGTGTTCTCTCTCTATCTCTCGCATCATACCACATAATAAATAGTACTAACGTAATTTTACGAGATTTGGTTGCAGTGGTTATAACTCCAGCCGGTCGCTCCTAAACCCAGGATTGGGTTTCCTAGTTTTTCTTCTGCACTTTTCACAGTCTTCGGCATCCGCGAGATATTATTAATAGATAAACTATACGAGTATAATATTTGGCCGTTTTGCAAACGTCATGGTCTCTTCGTCTAAGTATAGGGTATTTTATTTTAAGTTATTAACCTATTTGTATTAATTGGTGGTTTGGATTATTTGTTGCTCCATTACTGCCTATCCCCTCCACTAATTTGTCCCACTGTGTGACCTGAATTAACAACATTTCCTGCCTTATTCTCACGGGAGCAAAGTCCCGAGCAATAGCTTGTAAGATTTATATATAGAATCATAAATAGATAATTATTTAAAGGGTGGGTGCCCTATGAACTATAATTAATATCAACTCGCCACTAATCCCTCGCCTCAATCGATATCCATGAATAATTTAGGGTGCGGGCTTGGGGTGAGAAAAGGCCATATTGTGCACGTATTTACTTTGCAGTAGATAAATATGGGTACAGAGAAAGATGTGTTTTGAATTCAAAAGATCAGTTCTGGAGAAAACTTATTATCGACCAGATCGCAGTCCTCTTGTAAAAAAGGAGAAATCAGCGAGTTAGTGAGAAAAGTGTAGTGTTAAGGAAGCGATGGAGGTCTGTAAGGAACGTATAGCAACTGGAAATATTTAGTCTCAGCCTACCCCTGCGGCAAACAGGCGTAATGATATTTATGTAATAGGTATGTTTGTATATCACTACATAGTATATGTGTATATCACTTCATAGTATAAAACAAAGTCGCTTTATCTGTCCCTATATCCCTTTGTATGCTTAAATCTTTAAAACTACGCAACGGATTTTGATGCGGTTTTTTAATAGATAGAGTGATTCAAGATGAAGGTTGCCCATGCGAGTCCGGGCGGGTCGCTAGTATAATAATAAAATCCAATCGTTTAGACTTCATCTGTCAAGGCCGCGCTCGACAGACGGACTTTGTAAATAATCAACTGTTCCCACTGTTATGTTTTGTTTTTTACTACTGAAATGTTGTTGGCATAAAAGAAGATAAGTAGAAATATTTTTATAAGTACATCTATAGTTGATTAATAATAAAGGAAAATATTAAAAAAATATTTCTATAGCAGTAAACCAAACAATTTTTAGTGCAAAATGTATGATAATATGTTTTCAGAATCAAAAATAACTTTTCAATTGATTATCCGCTATCAATATGTTTTTATAGACACAGACAGATTAAAAAACACAGTGAAAAACCAAGTATCCTAATTTTAAACAGGCAATTTATATAGATGCACCCTAAAAACGTCTAACGGTTCGTATGAAAACATATTTTTTTTTAAAAATACCTTTACCCAAATGATATAGGTGGTACTCGTACCTTAGATCATTTATTCTCTGATCTAAGACTTGTACTTACGTACTTAATAAACGCAATTATAGAAGCAACTAGCGACCCGCCCCGGCTTCACAAGGGCATAAAAACCTTCCTCTTTAATCACTCTACCTATTAAAAATACCGCATCAAAATCCGTTTCGTAGTTTTAAAGATTTAAGCATACAAAAGGACATAGGGTCAGAGAAAGCGACTTTGTTTTATACTATGTAGTGAAGACAAAACTAGTCTGCGCATATAGACATCGGTATATAGCTAACCATAATGCATTCGCCATTCATGTGACAGCGCCGACAATGAATCGATAATGGTTCCATAGCGGCTGTATATTGTAACACATGGTGCTTATCTTGTCTGGAATACAACATTTTGAAGCCTTTAGGACAGCGAATTCGGTATTTGGCAGAGAACTCCGGTCGATAGGCGAACATGCTGTGTTTATTGCTTTTTAAAGGTGTTACAGGATATTTTTGTCTCAGTTCAGCACTGTCTATGTGATTCAGTGGTTAAGGCATTTGCCTGTAGACCCGGGGGTCGTGAATTCTTACACCAGGGTGTATATGGTCGATTAACCGTGAAAAAACAAATAAATCAAACACAAGGCTAGCCTCAAATTAAGTTTTAAATGAAATACGAATCAACGATACTATATTTCATTATAATTATTATAAAAACATTAATAGATAAATATAAAAGACCCAGATCAATTTTCATCCTAACCAGCCAGGGGACGTAAACGGGATCTTCTATGTGACAGTTTGCTATGATAACTACTAGGCCACAGAGGTCGTCAAAAGTAAAACTGCACGAATACATCGAAAAAATCCGTTGCAAACAAATAAGAGGTTCTCTAAACGAATAAAGCCAATCCGTGAGTACTGACCTGTAATACAAATTTCTGATCGATATACTTCTTGGCGACGTTGGGCTGGAAGTCTGGCGACTCCAGCAGTCTCAAAAACAGCTCGTAAACGAGCTGCAGATGTGGCCACGCCGCCTCCAGCGTGGGCTCGTCCTCTTCCGGGTCGAATTCCGCTCCGTTGGGGTTGGACGACGGCGGCAACGTTCGGAATAGGTTGATCGCGAACTAGGGGCAAAAATTTGTTCATTTATAAATGGACTTTTTTTGTTGTTGTACAAAAAGAAAATACAATTCAAACAAATTATTATTACAATTTAAATTAAAAAAAAAAAAGAAATTCAAAAAGTTACATTATTTTTTTTTTAATTGGGTAAATATAAATAGAATGATGTCGATATTTACATATCCTTTTTCGGAATCTGTATAAGGTGTTTTTAGATGGCGCCATTTTGTGTGACAACACAAAATGTTGCTAGGGCCCATGATTATTGATCAGGGCATACTTTTATTGTGTGGTGGTACGCAACTCTCAGGGCGTGAGTCCGACTCGCACTTGGCCAATTTATTAAGATAATACATATTAATAATAGTTTTGGTACTATTCGATATTCTGTAGTAAATAATAGCAACAAGTTCAAATCAACCGATAAATTCTATACCCGCAATGTAAATATAAAAGTAACTTTACAGCCAGGCGCCAAGATTGGCACGGCATGTTTAGAGTTTAGATCTTCATTGGGCGTGTATTGATCTAAGCAAGCTTGCCAAGCCGTCGACGCTAAACGGAAGAGGAACCTTATCACACGTGTAAAGGTGCTTGATTCCTATGCGCTTGGTTCTAACGCTCTCTAAAAATAACGTTTTTAAATAATAATAAATAAAATAAAATTCAAATGACTATGATCCAAATAAAATTATAAATTAAAATTCCAACTATTACAAATAAAATAAAAAACATTTTGTTTTTGTTGTATCTCACTTCCCTCTTGAAAAAGGTACTTACTCTAGATCATAAGATATTCGAACCAAAAGGCAAATGCAGCGGAGTTCTTGGCACTATGCCGCAAGAACAATTATCTTTAATAGTTTTTATTTGAGTTTTATTTGTTTTGTAGTATTTTGGTTAAGATTTGTTTATGATATTAATAAAAAAGGCAAAACAAAACGCTATATTTACTCACTATGAGAGACCTAATATAAGACTGGATATGTGCATACTTTTATAAGAGACCGCCTTCGGCTTTTGAGTTTGATAAGTAAAAAAAAGCAATATTATTTGTATGTACCAGGGTAAATTTGAAATAATCTTTTCCGTCAGCAAACGTTGCATCATTAAAAAGCGATAACTTAAAAGATTGACCCAAACAAAAGCATTTTAATCAATTACTATCTGAAGTCAATAATTATTTAAACAATACATTAAGAGATAAGAAGTAACAATATAAAACCGCAACGCTATCAAAGAGTATACAATGGTCCGGAATTGAATACAGTTTATGATAAAGATAGCAGCTGTCAGCTGATTTGTGTCAATTTCATTAAAACAGATGTTACTTTAATTTTCTCTATGGGGATCCTGATGAACTTATGAGTTCACAGGGATTAATTTATTCGTTGGCCTTTCCCAACCAATGTCATCATCATCATCATCATTTCAGCCGCAGGCTGTCAATCCATTGGATGGCGTCGGTTTCAAGGGTGAACAAGTCTGCCGGGATTAACAGGATGCTCTGGGGGATCCTGGAGGAACGACACGAAAATTGATGATGAGTGTGCTGCACCATTTAAAATATAAACAACTAGCGACCCGCCCCGACTTCGCATGGGCATAACCTTATTCTTGAATCACTCTATCTATTAAAAAAACCACATCAAAATCCGTTGCGTAGTTTTAAAGATTTAAGCATACATAGGGATATAGAGACAAAAAGCGATTTTTTGTACTATGTAGTGCTCACTGAACTGATAAGGAATGTCTTTTAAAGTGAAGATATGCAAACTCATTCTGACTCGCCAAAGTATTAAGTTGTTTTTGATTTGATAAAATCCATAGGCAAATCCATTTGATAAATTCCGGCAAGCGCAGCGTCGGACATCCACCGACCAGATGGTCAGATGCCCTAAAGAAGGTCGCAGGCAGACGCTGGATGCAGGCCGCTTCAAACCGGTCGTTCTGGAAATCCTTGGGGGAGGCCTATGTCTAGCAGTGGACAGCCTGCGGCTGAAATGATGATGATAATAAAATTCCATCGATAAGTACTAATATTTAAGCAATGGTAAAAAGAGTCGAGCCATTTCGACTCAACAAGAAGAATAAAACAGGGAGGTTCCGTATAGCCCGCAAGGGTATTTCAAAGTGATTCTAACGAAGCATTGCAAGCATAGGTCAGAGTTCATGGACACACTGTCACCGCGATAACGTCTCTAAAGAGTCCCGATTCGTGTCAAGTTGCTTCCGATATATTGGAAAGATTCAGTAGATAGATAATACTGATAGAAGTGTCGACGCCGAAGTTGCCAAGACAACAACCGAATAATTTTACAAATTTGCTTGAAAATATAAGTTCCAATCTCTCCGTATTTTATAATAGAATTTTCCTGGTTTTCATCCAAATACTGTAATACTTACTTTCTTATTTTATATTGTCATTATTTTTTCTTTAGGAATGCCATTTGCTGTTGGAATCCTTTATCTGTCAATAATTAAGGTTTGTTTTATGCTTGTCGCATAATCATAGTAAGGGAGTACTAAGAAGGACCTATAGCCCCTATAGGGTACCTTTCATGCCGGAAGAAGTACTGTCCCAATAAAAGCCATTACCAAATACGATGGTACAGTGTAAGCATTTTTGTTTGAATCGTGTAAAGTACGCTTTAAATATTTTCTATTAACAGTAATGGAAGTCTATAACAACTATTTTCTTATATGTAACAAGAAACATTGAAACGTGATTGTAACAAACAAGGTAAAAGATAATGTTATGTTGTAAAGTCATGAAAATGAGAGCGCACTTGTGCTAATAATGCTAATAGACATACTGATGATTAGTTATTCAAACAATGACATTAAACAACCTTTACCAGTTTTCAATTTGTTCAAAAATAAACTTATTTCCTTTGTCTGATACAAAATATAGCCAAACAGCAATATATATATAGACATTCGATAAAGTTTAAGGAGACCAAAAAGATTGAGATAGATATATTTGATGATAAGTATAACAGAAGGAAATGATGGGATTACATCGAAAAATTACGTTGTATAGTCAGTAAAAAATAAAATAACGAATTTGGGCAGCATGAAAAGAAATAATAAATAAACCGAAAGTTGTGAAGAAAAAACAAATATATTTCGATTTGTTCAGAAATAAAATAACATTTCCCCTGTCTAATAGACATTATATTAAGAGAATGTGGTCTAAAAATATCGATACAGATCAGCTAGGTCATAAAGATAATAGAAAATAAGATATTAGAACATGAATGGATAATGAACAACAAATTGTTATAAAATGATTATGATACCAAGTTAATGAAAATAAATGATACCTCATTTATAAACAATACGTACACATAGGTGATAAATACCTTTACTTATAAGCATTCTGTTTAATTTATAGGCTAGTATGCTACATAAAATAAAATGATACAGAAAAGACACTACATACAACAGATACAACGCACGCTTGTATGAATAGCATCATCATTCTGACATGGATTTCAAAAGTAGTGAAGAGAGAAATATGTAACTAGAAAGAAAGGGTAATTCCACTAAAGACGCGATAATGACTTTTGGTAAGGTTAAGACTGAACACTCCCCTGATGCCCCCAAATACGATCAAGCTGAAAAATAACACAATAATTTAGACATATCAGATAAACAAGACAAAATAACAACAGATTCAAATAATCTATATATATAAAAGCGAAAAACACTCACTCACTCATCACGAAATCTCCAAAACTGCTGAGCCGATGAAGATGAAATTTGGCAGGAAGGTAGATTCTGACTAAGAGACGTCCGCTAAGAAAGGATTTTTGGGAATTTTATCCCTAAAGGGGTGAAAAAGGGGTTGCCAGTTTGTATGAAACTTCGTCATTTTTGAAGTGAGATACATGAAATTTTTAATTTACATTTAAAGTTGGTAAAAAATAATAATGCGCCGATCAGATTTTGAAAATTATTTCCCTAATGGGGTGAAATAGGGGTTGCCATTTTGTATGAAACTTTGTCATTATTGAAGTGAGACACATGAAATTTTTAATTTGAATTTGTAATTGGTAAAAAATAATAATGCATCAATCTGATTTTGAAAATTACATCCCTATAGGGGTGAAATAGGGGTTGCCAGTTTGTATGAAACTTTGTCATTTTTGAAGTGAGATACATGAAATTATTAATTTACATTTGTAGCTGGTAAAAAATAATAATGCACTAATCAGATTTTGAAAATAACATCCCTAAAGGGGTGAAATAGGGGTTGCCATTTTGTATGAAACTTTGTCATTATTGAAGTGAGACACATGAAATTTTTAATTTGAATTTGTAATTGGTAAAAAATAATAATGCATCAATCTGATTTTGAAAATTACATCCCGATAGGGGTAAAATAGGGGTTGCCAGTTTGTATGAAACTTTGTCATTTTTGAAGTGAGATACATGGAATTAAAATTGAAAATGTCTTTTGGTATAATATTTTGTATTGAATTGTATTGTATGTACACAACATATTGTAATAGGATACAATACATAATAGAAGATAGAGTGCAAAGGTTTTATTTATTTGTTAATATTATGAGTTCAGTAATGTGTCAATAGATGGCGCCACCATACATTTTAAAAGTCGATATGGTTTGTCGTTCACATTTAATCATCATGTGTAGTAATTGAAATTTCAAAATTCATAATAAATAAATCATTTTTTTTTTGCTTTTCTAACGATTTGATTGTGTGTTTAGACGATTTGGTACCTGCTAAATATAAAATAATAAAATTAAATTGAAATTGTTTGGAGTATGGAGTGGTAATTGCGGCATTATAATGTATGTATGTAGTTTAATGTCTGCGTTTTGGACTACTCATTGATTCGTTTAATTTAAGTTTGAAAAGTATTTTTCCGGATTCCGGAATCCGGATTTCGAATAGTAGTTAGAAAATAGGTAAATCTTTGTGTTATTTTCCATAAGTTAGTTGCATATTTTAAATATATTGTAAGGTTTCTCAAATAAATTGTAGGTCTTTAAGTATATTTGTATTCATTTCTAATTAGTTAGTAGATTAATATAATTTCTATTTCTATAAAAGAACAAGGGCAATTGATAAATCAACGCCCAGCCTAAACCATAAAAGCTATAAACTTGAAATTTGGACCGAAGTTTTATATTAATACGTAGTGCTCAGATAAGAAAGGATTTTTCAAAATTAGACCCCTAAAAGGGTTACAATTGAGGGAAAAGTTTGTATGAAAAATAAATAAATAATTTGTAATAAAAATTAAAATCTTCACTGATGTACTTGAAACTTGGCAAGAATGCTTCTCAACAAAAATAACTAATGGCGTATTTCAGCGTTTTTTGAAATTCAACCTCTAAAGGGGTAAAAAGGGGGAGGTTAACTAATTTATCATCACAAAACCGAAACTATAAAAGCCATAAACGTGAAATTTGGTTAGTGTCTTATATATTGTCTTATATACTGCCCACATAAGAAAGGGTTGTTCACAATTCCAACTCTTACATCCAAAAAAGGGGTGAATTTGCGTACCTAAAGACAAATTCCATTTGAAATTTCGCCAATTACTAACCACGCATGTTGGCCTATCGGTAGAGGTCGCGGATTATTTTTTTGATTAGAGGGTTCTAATCCTGCTAAACATGACTTTTTTTTACTTACTTTTTTTCGTTTTGTATTAGTTTTTTAGAATTCTATATTTTTGCTTTTAATATTTTAGTAAAGAAATGTTTCAAGAAATAGCTGGATCGAATCCTGCCACAAACAATAATTTTCTGTTTTCGATTTTTATTTGTTTTCTAGAATATAAGAGAAAAAAAAATCATTTTTTGGAATTTTTGTCTCTCTGGTACGTTATAACTTCAAAACAACTCAACAGATTTGAACGCGGTTTTCACAGGTGGATTACATATAATTAGGAGCGTTGTCAAAACTTTGTTTCGTCAAAATCGGTTTAGGGAAAAAGAAGTTATGGTCAGTTGAAGTCTACTTCTAGCACTGCTTCAAAACTTTTAAACAGAGTTGAATGCGGTTTACATAAACGTATTTAATTTAGATAAAGCTAGAATTTCTACTTCGTTTTATCGATATCAATAAAGAGAAAAAAACACACTGCAGTCTCTATTAAATTTTAATAAAATAACACATTGAATGTGTGTGGGCGTATAATTTAGTTACATAAATATGAGTAGATGGCGCTGACTTTATTTTAATTATTTTTTCGCATATGGTATAGCAGATTGAAAATTTTCCTTACGGCAATTAATTTGAATTATCAAAAAAAAAAATTTGATTGTTGATTTAGTTCTATTGGTTGGTTTGTTTATCGGTCGTGTTGTATTGTAAACTATTTGAATTGATAGGTTGGTTTGGTTTGGCTTTGGTTTAAAAAAATAATCAAATCGGCAAGTCAGTTCAGTTATTATTTGACGGAACATACGGTCGTGTCGTAAGGTTTAATTTAACTAACTTATCACTTTTTATTGAGATTTTCTCCACTTTTCACGCCCACTATAACTTTAGGAGTGGCTTTTAGGTCCAAATGACCCTGTAATAGGCTGCGTCTACTCTTTTAGAGACAAAGATGTGATAGTATGAATGTTAATATTTTCAGTTTGATATCGTAGCAATGTAATGGCTTTATAAAATTGGCACGGGAATACTATAGATTTAACTATAGGTCTGGATAGTTGTAGTTTCCACAGGTTAAGCGAAAAGCGACCTACACGCGGGCGGAGCCGCGGGCAACAGCTAGTCCATAATAATAAGATGATTATTATGAAACATTCATTGTGGTGTAAAATATATAAAGACAGGTGTTGGAAACGAGGAACAAAAATTGCGTAGGTATTTGCATGATGCTTCTGTGCTATATATAGAATTAAAGTTTATTTAACTACTTAGCAGTAACTTGGAAGTGCTAAAAGTATTTTCTGGTTATAACTAAACTACATTGTGCAGGCAATGTTTATTTTTCAACGATGTCGAAAAATATAAAGTAAGTACTTAGTAAAAATATGGTTCTAATTATCTGACAAACATTTTTTGTTTATATTTTCAAACAACACAATTTGAACTAAAATTGTGATATTAGATTACGTACGATGCGACAATTCCAGTATAGTTGTCAAATACCACTGGGAACTCTGTCCATTTGTCAACTTTTGAACCTTATCTAGCTACATTTAGCGTAAGTGATAGAATCGAAACACCGCTTACCATATTAACCGCCTCCGGGTATATAGCCTCGGTGATGACGCCTCTCTGTGACGTCACATACTCCACCATCTCCAGCAACGCAGCCCGCTTCACCTCCTTCCATTTGAGGTCCGATAGCGGCTCGTCTGCGAAATCGAACAGCAAGCAGCATTGCCGCAGTTTCTGTACGAATAGCTGTTCGCGTTCTGCTGCCGGTGCGTCTGGAAAAGATGGGAAATATTATTTATCGCTAGCTGTTTCCCGGGGCTCCGCTGCTGTGGGGATTTCAGGACAAATTATAGCCTATGTGTTGTTCCACGGTCTAAGCAATCTCCATTACAATTTTCAGTTCAGTCGTTTTCCTGTGAGAGAGTTACAAACATCCATACAAACTTTCGCGTTTATAATATTTGTAAGATTGTCATTTCAGCCACAACTAGGAGCTCGACTGCGTAGATAGGCATAGATGGCGCGTGTGATGCGATGAGGCTAGCGCGGCTTCTTTTGCTTGATCGCCACCAGTGGCATTTCTATCCTGAGCTATTTCGAGTTTCGGAAGATACGTTAAGCCGGCTGTCATCGCTAAATGACAACATTAAGACATGTCAATAGGTAGCCTTAAACATAACATACCCGAATAATGTTCCTATTCAAATGATCTGGTTTCTCTTCCCATTCAAAAGGGTTACGTTGGTCAGAAGACAATCGCTTCATTGTATACGTCAAATCTAGGACCATGATACTAAAATGTAAGCTGAGGATGCAACTAGGGAATTCGTTTGGATGACATATCAGTCATAACTGTTCCACTATATAGACGACCTCGTTACGGTCTCCGGTAGGCGCTGGAGGCAAGTCGCTTCCGACCGGCCGATGTGGAGAGCTGAGGCCTTTGTTCAGGAGAGAACGTAATTATTCGTCTGCTTTTCGTTTTAGTAAATGGCATTCGTATGGCCCGTGTGATGTTTACAATTATGGATAACATATTCACCAACTAATCGAGCACATTAGCGCCTATATTATGTCGTAATTAAGAATAAATACAATTAAGATTGTGAAAGATTGACATATAAATATTGAAAAATATACCATAATTGATAGAAAATGCGAAACAGCAAAAGCCGAAATTAGTCCTTATTAATAAAAATATCTATCGTATCGGGGACAATTAAGTTCGAATCTAACCGACTAACTAAAAAGATACAAACAATAAAATTAACGTCCGCTTCAGGGGCATTAATTAAAAATTGCTAAGGCTATAATAGGCCAACGTCCCAAGATAAAAATTGCGTAAACAACAAGAGCACTATTAACAATATTGAATGGCTTCGGCCGCGACGACTAATTTTGTGTTTTGGTCTTGGCTTTCACAACCGATAGCTTTACAATAAAGTGTTTCATTCATCAATGGGTAGTAGAGTACTACTAAAATGTAACACGTGTAAGTATATGAAAGACGCAGGCGAATGAATTTCCATTACATACCAGCTACGCGGTTTTCACATAGTTTGCAAATGGATTCACTTGCAACGAGTGCCAATAGATAAATACCTGAATTACAATATTCAGCGCAACATTAAATTTCTATTTCTCAGTCGTATTCACTACTATTAGATGTATAGCATCATGGTCGCCATTGGAATCTCGTAGTACGTAAGTAGTAGTTTTTGAAAATTAGACCACTTCGTCAAATAACACCTTATGAATATTAATAGGATTTGTTTGATGAGGTTGATTGTTCTTTAACATTTTTATTTCATTGTAATTTCTCTTCCGCACTTGTCCAAATATCGATTCTAATCCAGAAATTATTACAGTTATTTAAATTTTATGATAAATAAATAAATAAATATAAATAAATATATAGGGACAAATCACACAGATTGAGTTAGCCCCAAAGTAAGTTCGAGACTTGTGTTATGGGATACTAACTCAACGATACTATATTTTATAACAAATACATATATAGATAAACATCCAAGACCCAGGTCCATCAGAAAAAGATCATTTTTCATCTTGACCCGACCGGGGATCGAACCCGGGACCTCCTGAGTAGCGGTCAGGCATGTTAACCATTACGCCACGGAGGTCGTCAATGATGATGATGTCCTTCTCATCGAGTTCCGATGACGGCAACCTCAAGACAAAACTTCATTTCTGCGCCAGTGGGCCCGCATATGACTAGCGAAACCAAGCTTATTTGAGAAAATTCTACAGCAGCTAGCGCATTTTGTAAATTGTCTTTGACAGTACATACAGGCAATAAATAACAGATATAGTAAGTTCAGAAAAAGAAAAACTTATGTACAAAGGCTTTGTTAATAGTTGTCGACAACACGATCTCGATCCCTAGGGCACAGAAGTACAATGTTATCCAGCAAGTTTAAATGTGCCTAATGGTGTTTAGCCGGATGCTTCGCCTCTTTAGCCCCTCGGGGGCAATTCGTTATACATAACAGTCGGGCACTAAGGAGAAAAGGACATTATAAAGCTTCCAGCGCGCAGAATAGATTCGGTGTGGCCATGACATTCAGACTATTTCATCAGCATCTAATTTCGTGCCTTTATTGCCCTGTGTGCTGCCCAATCAAGACCTCATGTCAACCACAAATAGTGCTAAGAAGTGGCAAGTTTCTGGAGAAATTCCGAAAATCTGAAGTAAACACTGAAGATAAAAGGAAATTCTTAAGTGAATCACTGACTAGATGAAGTGAAAAAGATAAATGAGGTAACAAATGTAAACAAGACCGGTCGTAAAATAACGGTGGAACAAAATTTTATATGTCCAAAACAGCATGACGTGAAACAACCAAACACAAAAGATCTGTACCCCAAGCACGAACTTCTATCGAAAAAACATTCGTATCGTTAACGTAAGCATTTTGTATGGTAACTTCAACAGCGCCTCTGGTGTGCGTAATTTGAACTAATTTTCTGAGCACGAACACTTACACGTAAGTTTCGTATCGTCATCGTATCGAATACGAGACGTAACGTCAGCCGTTTTGTATGAAGATAGCTAGCACGAAGGCATAAAATGACGTATAGTATCGTAATTGTCGAAGGCTGGCTTGCGAGTTTCTCGATAGTTTATTCACTTGAAATTTTGCAGTGAGAAGACTTACGTTGGAGTTAATTAAGAGCATAAAATTAAAATTAGAGTGATTTTGTTGATAAATTTTGTTACAATATGCTTAGATTAAGAAGAAGCACCCCTCAATATAGTGCATTGTGCTATTATCTTGCGGCGCGATTGATTGTTGAAAGTAGAAATGTACGAAGAGAAACAAGGTGAGTGATTTACTTTATAACACTATATTTTAATAAAAAGAATACAAGTTAGACAATAAATTTACTATTATAATTACAAAGGAATTTCAAGGAGAGCTCTCCTTAGGAAAAATAATATATGGTGAATATTAATATAAAATTCCTAAAGTCACTGAATTTAAAAATAAATTTCGTCTAAGTAAGAAAGCATTTTTGTATTAAAATTTATGTAGCTAATTAAAAGAAAAATCAAGTCATAGATTAAGTAAAAGGATTAGCCTGGAACATAGATTACCTAAGTGTAGTAAATAAGCAAATTTTCATGTAGACATAATATAATGGGTAGATTTATTAATACATACTATGTAGGAATATAAATCGATAGTAAGACTATTTACTCCCATTATTTTTTATTTGTAGGTGCAGTGTGCTTTGTCATTTTATGCTACGGATAAAATAATTACTAACTCTTTTATTTACAGATTTTATACAAAATTTGGCATCCCTGGAGGATTAGGATGCATTGGGTCTCATTTTCACATGTTCACTCCAAAATGAGACATATTAGAACACTTATTTTACTGTAGAAAGTATTTCTACTCACTGAATGTACAAATAGTGAGATATTGCTGTACCTACTTATTTCTGTTGTCAATGTTAATGCCAAGTATGGAGGTGCCACCCACGACGCTTTCATTTGGGAGAATAGACAAGCTGATAGGTATTTTCTTCATCCAAGCGTGTTTCCCGGTTGCATCTTCAGTTTACGCTTCAGAACCCAGGGTACGCTATTAGTCATGGTCTTGATTTGGCGGTACTGTGGTTATAACAATGGAGCGACTGCTGATGACCTCCGTAACCCTTTTTTACAGGGAAACCAGTCCCACAGGAACATGACCCGGGTGTGTTAGTGGCCAACACTGTCAGATTTTTCAGGCTGCCTAAAGGCATCTGACATAGCCTAACGACTGCCATCTACCGACAGCAGCCAGGACCAGCTTAACGTGCCTTCCGAAGCACGGAGGAGCTCAAGGTAGAAAATGCCACTAATGTCGACAAATTTATTATAAAATGTATGGATAACAACTGTAAAATACGTAGTACCTACAGAATTTGTAGATTTTTGTTGGATTACTTAATTAAATATCAATATAAAATATATATTTGCAGGTGATTATCGATATCCACAGAGTCCTTCGACGATGACACCAATCACGGATGCTGCTGAAGTTACTCCAGAGGCAAAATATAGTACCATCCATGGAAAGGCCAGAGTTGTAATTGAAAATACTTTTGGGGAGGTGTGCTACTGTCATTATGGCCTTGATATTAAAACAACCTGGCATTAGACTTTATGGTGCCCGGCCTTGAAGAAGATATGATGCATTCTTCAGCATTAGGTGCATCGACAATTTCTTCTCCCAGAAGATTCCGCGAACATGGTTCTAGGGATGACTTGATTCGCGGTAGAGCCAGCTAATAATAAGTAGGCTTCACTATGTAAATAATTAATTTAACTTTTGTGTAAGCACGTTGAGGATAAAAATTAAAAATGTATTAGGTAAATAACAAATGTAGTGTAAGTTATTTAAAAAACATAATTAAATTACTACCTTTTAAATATAATTTGAATGAATCTAGTTTAAGCAAAATAAATTTTATTCTAACCTTTGTCCAACTCTTTTTTTTATGATAATTATTTTTGCAAAAAAAACGAAACCGACTCCAATTCCTGAACTAAAAAGAATGAAATAATTAATACATTGTTGTTTAAATATGCTTCATATCAAACATTTTAATAAATCTGAAGTCGGTGCCGATTATTTTAATAAAATATGCTAATTAACGAGCCAGCAGCTTGTCAACCAATTCGTAAAATTGGCACCAACTTCAAATTTATTAAAATAGTTGATATGAAGCATATTTAAACAACAATGTATTAATTATTTAATTCTTTTTAGTTCAGGAATTGGAGTCGGTTTCGTTTTTTTGGCAAAAACAATTATTTTTTAGTTTTGAATATGCAATACCTTACAACTAAAAAGTTGTAAACTCTGCATTTTGGAAAGTCGGGTAAACGTAATCAGCGTCGTCTCACCTTATTGACATGGAATATATCAAAAACTACCCAAATCGCAATAAAACTTGAAGAGTTCCCTCGATAGCTCCATGATTCCATCATCAGATCCTGATCAAGTAATCCGGTAACATACATAAAAAATAAAAATAAAAAACATTCCGACGAATTGAGAACCTCCTCCTTTTTTTTGAAGTCGGTTAAAAAAGAAGTGAATAGTATATGTAAGTAAAGTCTTATTACAAACCCTAATAAATAAAAGTTTGATACTATTCACTTCTTTTTTCCAAATATGCAACAAATACTCTCAAAGCCACTTTCATAAATTCCTGTTTAACGCACAATCACATATACAAGCTCACTTCAAAACAAAGTTGGCCTTGTATAAGCTTTGCGTCAAAAAATCTCAAGTGTTACGCGTCGTTCGTTTAGAAACACACCTCACAAAACACAAAGTTTTATTAACTATCTTGTTTTTGAACGAAACGTTCATTCAATTTTAAGATCTTTCGTTCAGTTTTGCGCATCCTTATTTACGTTAGTGTGACGTCACTAACGTTATCGTATCGAGGTCTCGATACTATTTCGAAAGAGCTTCGTGCTTCCGACTGTCGTCGTAGTCCGTTAACGTATCGACGACTCGATACGTTTACGATACGAAACCTACATATTTTCGTGCTTGGGGTACTGACATGTTTACACTAAGAATAGAAGAAAGAGACAGCATGAAAAATCTGATCCACATAAACTCAAGAAAACTTAAAAAAAAAAACTGAAGAATCCCTAGAAAAAAAATATGTAAATATAGTAAAATCGCAAGACAGGATAAAGGACTGCTACCGAAAACCCTATCAGTCGGTTACACGCTAATATTGAAATCAATGCAAAGCGATTCCCACATCACCTGCCTCGTCAAGCCTTTAAAGCTTCGCAGGGCATTCATATGCATAATGCCAGCGGGAGTACCGCAGGGCGCGAGGATGCCGCAATAATTTCCCATGGCATACATAGCGGGGCCGACCACTGGCCGATGGGTCGATATATTTCTGCGGCGTTTTCGCCATTTCACGCTATACTTACTATAGTTCTCTATGTATGTATTCTATCCATGCAGACTGTCATTTGTTTCAGCATTTCTGTAGCATTGTTTTGGGACAGCCGGCATGGGCCTCTTCAAGGTTACCATTTATAGGTGTGGTATTTAGACAAAAAAACTTTGTCTTATGTAGTAATTGATATTGATAATGAGTAGTCTGTGCATATTCTAAATGTATATGACAATTTATCGCGTGCTAGATAACTATGGACTATAACGTGTTCAAAATATACGATCGTTTCGCAGGTGGTTATCGAAAAATATCTAAACAACGGAAGCTTATAATGTAAACTGAGGTTAGGTGTTGTTTAAAATTGGTTTTCGTAAAGGAGTGGGGGGTGGATAATTAGGATGATCGTGTCGGACGGACCTTTCAATAAGGGCAGTTGCACCATCAAACTCTCTTTATCTGTATTGGGGATCTGCGTAGGGCGGTCGGGTGAGACGGCCGCGGCGGCGGTGGGGGGCGGCGGGCTGCGCGCGTCAGGCGGCGACGGCGCCTTCTGCGGCGGACCCTGGCCCTCCATGCCGGTGCCGGCGAAAAGCGCGAAACGAAACGCGCGCGCTACGTCCGAAACACTCTCCGAGCGCTTGGTGGTGGCCTGGTTCGCGACGAGGTCCAGACCCGAGTGGAACGAAGGTGACTTGGGTATACCGAGCGGCGAGACAGCACGACGCGGTTTGCTCTCAGCGGCGGCGAACATCGCGCGAGAAGGCGCGCGCGCGGCCGGCCCGGCGTGGACCATCGCAGGCGGCGGCCGGCAGCGGCATCCGAGCGGAGCCCGGCGGCGCCGGACCGATGCGAGCTGCGGGGGCGGCCGGACTGCCACGCGCCGGTCTCGGCTGCGACTCGCGACTTGCGGCTCGCTGCCACCCTGCGCGCGCAATCTGCGTGTCCTCGTCCCGCGAGCCCGCCGCACTCCGCCACCCGTCCGCTCTATACAACCTCCGTTAGGGCTGCCACGTTCACAGAGCCATCGCAATTTACATAACTACAGTAACTATACCTATAATATAAAATAATATAGGACTTCCCACGCGCTACGCCGATCTGCCTGTGGGCATTGTCATGTAAAACATGATAAGTATAGGCTTTTGTTTTCGATCATTGCCTAGCGTGACAATGCGTATTACAGAATATACAGGGACTGGAGACAAGTCATTAAAATACTATTTGAGGAAATGTTGTTCAGCATTATGGACTGAACGTAATAGGGATCGGTTGCACATTACATACTAGGAAATACATCCTACACCCTCCGAAGTAAGCCTGAAAGTAAACCCGGAAAGAGGAAAATTATCCATAACAGCTAAATTAGCTATGACTATGTGGATTTTGCGCTTTTGTTGCGAGATTCCTCCCGCTGATAATGAGATCAGGTTTATTGCTTGAAATGAAGCAGAAGATCCAAGAAAGGTCACGATGGCTAAACATAAAGGATGGACACCCGCTGTCTGTTAGTTTCATAATTCGAGTGAGGTCGGGGGTCGACGTAGTCACAATATCACGCTCCATAACTCCATAACCAACAGTAAACACGGCGTGTTAGAGATAAGCAAATATTATGGAAATGTTCACGACAAACAAACCAGCCGATTTTTTATTATTGTTTTATTTATTTTACGTTCATGATTATGTATGTTCTATGTTTTCAAATGAACTTTAGGTAATCGTCTTAGCAAAATTTTAGCTTATGTCTTAATCCATAAGGCTGGGCCTTGACATTAATTATAATTAGTAAATCGGGGCGGGAGCTTCTTTCTTATAGAAAGTCTGCGAACTCTGAGCCCTGATAAAAAAGTTTTTAACTAGTAATGAAGCATTATTAGTTACTCGTATCATATTTCAGTAAACAGACCTTCAAGATTATTTTTTATATAATCATTTTTTATAACATAATCTTAATTTATTAGAACTAGAAAGGAATCTTTTTCTGAAAAGCATGTCAAATTTTTTTTTTGTTTTACTTTTCTTCACAAATGGTGGACCTAACACCAAGTGTCTCTGATAGTTCATAAAAAAAATTCATATAAAAAGTTATGAGTCAAAAATAAATAAAACTATCCAGCCTGACAGAATATCTTCCAAGAAAGTATTGGGGGACAAAGACAAGTTTGTTTGGTTGACGACGAAGGGGAAACTAAGCAACCCCTTACATTAAGGGGGTTCAATTGCATTCCTGTGCCAGACGTATATCACGGTCCCTTACAATCGATATTTTGATAGATATAAATTGTCTGAGCTACTTCCTGGAACCGAATTGAACTTTTAAGAATAAAAAACCGGCCGTTTGTCTTAGACCAAGCATGAGAAGTCTTCTGTAGTTTTATTTTACCTGCGTTATATACTCATACTAAATTATAGATTTTTTTATGGTAAGTACTATATAGTAGTATCTGAGCAAAAGCGCAGACGGACATAGCATAATTATAAGTTCCTTAATTATCAGAGAACCCTAAAAAAGGAAATATTCGTAAGATTGTCGCAGAAATGAAGGCGCCAGTCATAGATGGCGTTGAACAGCTACGACATTGGTATGCATAAAATGACCTCATTACTTTATCCGTTAGATTTAGATGAGCAAATCTAATCTTATCGCTTCGTTCATTATGGCAAATACATGATCAGATAACACTATAGATATGAACTAATTTGAAATAACTACTGGGGAATGGATAACTATGTTGATAACGGAATAGCGTGACGTAAATGCTGACTAAGCGAGCTGTCTATTGCCATTTATGTATTACTAGCTGTTCCCCGCGGCTCCGCCCGCGTGGGACTCGGTTATATCGCGCCCAAAAGTAGCCTATGTTTGACCTCAGGTCGATAGCTACATCCCTACCAAATTTCATCACAATCGGTCCAGCAGTTTAGCCGTGAAGAGGTGACAGACAGACAGACTTTCGCATTTATAATATTAGTATGGAAGTATGGATGTATCCCTGAATGAGGTAGCGGAACGATATGACTCTGCCAAATGCCATTGATTTCATTCTCAGGCTTTGTCACTTCATTGTCTTTTATTTTTTTAACATATACCTACTTAAGATTGTAACAAAAAATTTGATGATATCTAAACAGATTAAGATCTAACGAAAAAGAAAGTAATTATTTGCAAGCATATTTTCAAATACGCAAAAAACCATGTGGTACGGGACAGGATGGTGTATCGTGTTCATCTTTGTTTAGAAGACTTTCGAGTAGTCTTTAATATACAGTTTTTACATGTATTCATCATCTTTTCAGCCAGAAGAAGTAATATCCTGGAAATAGGCGTCACTCATTGATTTCCAATTCTGCCAAATCTTTTAAAATGTTTTTATCAGGTTTCCGTACATATAACACGTGTAAACACTCCTCAAACAGATGTGACAAGGCCAGTCGTAACCAAGATTAGGGCACATTAGAGTAATTAGGAGGTTTAGTGGACATTGGTAGCGATGACCGCACTAATTGTAAGTGTTAATTATGTACTGTGTGTGCTTCCAACTCCACTGTAGGTTGACTTAAGAATAATTTACTTTCCAACCGTTTATAATATCATCAATATGTAGGTTCTGTTACTTGTTCCGAAAGGTACACTCGTCCATATTGTCTTACTGCCAGTTGACATCATTGTTCATATCATCAATCACAACCAATATTATAAATACTTTTTGGTAATTTCTCGCCTCTACATCTAAAATTTTATCTACCTACAGTATCTATCACTTCAACTGATGAACATCTGATTGACGAAATCATTCCCTTTAAAACAAGTCTTTCTATTGATGGAAAACGACTTCCACGGCTAAAAGCCAAATCGTAATTAATGAAAAAAAGATAAACATTCGAATGGACTGGAATAAACGGGCATAATTGCACACGCATAATGACTAAAATTATTTCTTATCGTTCGAGATCAAACCGTGGACCTCCTGGGAAATCTCTCGTAAGTATATTCTGAAGGCATTCACGCTTTTTTCCAAAAAGCCCTTTGCGGTAGACTATCGAGACTTAAGAGCACTTTCTAGTCAAAGGCGTCTCAACATCAATTATTTAAAGCATCAGTGTGTGAGCTGTGCACGTGACCTAATTCCCTTGCAGAAGCCAGATTACGTTCCATTACAGTACTAGTGAGTGGAACTAATAGCTTGGGCATTAGTTCCATTACAAATACTCCATAGAAACAGCTCTGTTAACTCGCACTTGGATATCTCATGATCACTACCTGAGATCTGAAGAAGACATGGAAAGTTGGGTACAGCTATAAAAGAAATACTATATATTACGAAGACCTTTAAAAAAGTAACTTCGCAAAGGTTTACAATAACACGAAAAAAAGGTTGACTAGAAAAACAAGATGAGTATTACACGTTTGATTCAAGGATTTTTTAAATTATATTTCTACTTATGATGCCTACAATTTTTCACGTTTGTAATTTTTCTTTACTGTGAGAGAAGCCACGGGGCACAGCTAGTTCAGCTAGTATGAATTGTAGCAAACAACCTTTAAAACATTGTTCGGTAAAGGCTTTGGAAAAATGCATTTTTCACGGTTACGGTTTAATTGAAAGATACTGCTATACACTGTATGCGGGCGAAAAAAACATGAAAACCGATATCTAGCACTACTATTTCATGACTTAGAAACAGTATTGGTCATCAATATCTTTTACATATTTTTTTTTATTTTACTCCAGCTGAGTTCGGTCTATTTATACTTCATCGTTTTCAATTTCCCACTTTGACGTTCGTCATTTAGTGTTCCAAAACCCTCCCTCATGACACCAAATATTATTGGATGTTTATTACGCTATCAGAAAATTAAAAATGAGATATATTATAACTGGCAAGCGTGTAAGACGGGATGATAAATCTTAAAGAAGGGAAGAAGATCAATAGGCATGGTAAGTGGAAGTCGCAATAGATTCAATAGACTCCTACGAGATAAAGGAAATTTGTATGTATTCCGTCATAAATACTCGTAATTAAGATGTTTGAGTCCTTAACACTTTTTTTTCCTGATTTGCCTTTCAACAATAAGAACCGGGAACCACACGGTACTCCTGTATAATTTCCAAAGAATCCCACGCCTTCAGTTTATTACAAGAAAGTTGTTGTTACAGCTATTGTTCAGAAGCCGCACTGCGCATTTCAAAACACGTGTATGTTGTGACTAGACGGACATTTTCTATGAGACGTTGTTTACAAATCCTATTAGCTATCACTATGTGTATTTACATTACACATTGTTTGCATTTTTTCATAAATTGTACTCATTATTATCTTTATCATTTTAATAATGCCAACAATCATGTTCTCAAAAAGAACAGCCTTACTAATTTATTTCAGTCAACAAATGGAATTTATAGATAAGTATTTGTGTGTCTATAACTCTTACAAATTTTCACGTCTTTATTAATAACTGGCTGTTTAATTATATTTCGGCAAAAAAAAAAAAAATCAAATTCCAATACACATATGTATTTGGTATCTATACTGTTACAAATTTCCGCGCCTTTATTAATAACTAGCTGTTTTATTATATTATGGTTAAAATAATAAAATTCCTATATACATATGAAGGAATTATATCACGCGTTTGCGATTTACTGCTTTCTGCAAACCTTGACAAATACTCAAACGTCGTCCCAGTCACGACGACCTACTTTCTCGAACAAGGGCGAAATTGACATAAAATATCAGTTATTGAATAAATCATATTCCCTTATATTAAAACATTACAATTAACTGTTGCCCGCTGCTCCACACACGTGGTACATGGTTATATGCTCTCCAATGAATTGAAGGATGTCAGTCAAGTGTTACAAATTACTTAAAGTACGATCTGCCCTGTCCATTTACCAAATTCCATTTATAACCCCAATAAAAACGCAAAAACTAGCTTTAATTCTTCAGCATCCAAAAATAGGAAACCAATTGAAAGCAGCATGATTCATTTGGGTGAAACCTTTCAGCAATTAATATAGCAAACCCATAAACACTTATCAAGGCCGAATGGTTGATAGCCAAGAGCCATCCAATATTAGATAAGTAAACCATATACCTACATATGTAGAGAATGAGTATTTTTTTATTAAAAAAAGATGGATACGTGTATTTTAGGGCTGATAAGGTCAAGGGTTTTCCTTCTCCATTTTACACAGTCTTTGGCTGATAAAGCTTGGCGCCAAACACAAAATTCGACAGGAAAACAGGTTCATGTTAAGCATTTTCTACAAAGACACCGCAATAAAGTAAAAAGTCTAAGGTGATAAGTCATACGACAGACGATTTAGCTTAAGACAGGGCAACGTGGAAAAGAAGGACAAGAAAGGCCGACCCCAAGTAGATGGGATAAGGTCATAGCGAAGAAGAACACCGCAATAAAGTAATAACTTTTTTTAACAGTTCAACACTAATGACGCTCATTCTTGACATTGCGCTAGCAAATAGCGAAATAATTGACTGCGGTAAATTATCGACATGATGGAAACAATGCAAGATTGTTCGTACGCCGATTATGATAATTTCTGCTGAGTGTTTTGTTTTTATTCTTCAAGCAAACCGAACTGATTTTACGCTCCGCTTAGAAATGAGAGTGCGAAGATTTGTGGAATGTACTCCTTAGGTATGTGTTATTGCACCAGTGATTGAAGTGTCAGTAATTATTCCAGCAATTTTGTCAAATTATATTATACTTTTTACCTACAGTATCATTGATTATTAAGCAATTGGCTCTGTGGCATATAGAGTTCAAAAGCCTATCTTGCAGTAGCTCATCGAGTGTTTAATCAAGTCAATTAATAATATCTGCAAAAAACAAAAACGCTTACCATAAAGGGGACTCAGAAGTGTCAAATTTCTCTAATTCTATAAAAAAAATAGAGAAAGCTCTACCGTTCTCTAAATTTCGCTATTACATCATGTTTTATCATCTTCAGATCAGAGTATGGTGTAGTATGGCGATTAGCAACACTTCGCATTTTATGTTCTAATTTAAGCGTCCCTGCAACTCTTGCCTGTAGGCGAGTGGCTCTAAGTGGCGTGTGTCCGGACTGGCTTTTTGCTCGCGTCCCTTTGAGCTAGCTTCCGTTTCCGTTTCTTTTCAACGTCGCAGGCTTATTTACTACTACAAGGTGTTTGAATAAAACTTCTTCTTTTTAGAATCCTAGAAAAAAAGAAAATCTGAATCCTAAAAAAATGCAGCAGACGATGAAGAGAACACTTTGCAAAATAAATTAGTGATTTTAGTCGAACTAAAAAGACAATACAAAAAAGTTTAATTTGATAATATGGCGATTAAATTTTGAACTATGTTATTATACGGTAAATTGAATTGCATTCGTCTTCGTGGTTTACCAATTTTACGCAAATTACAAGACTGTTTTACAGATGACAGTTGCCGTTACAAAAATCAGGTTGTCACAGAATCGATTCGCAAGAATACCCATAAATTAATGGAGTCGAAGGAAGCAGCACGGCGAGGCTTTACATCTTTTGTTATTTTCGGATGTTTATAATCATAACTAGTACAAATTAGTGGCTTCTCTAAGGCTTCTCACGTCTAAATCTAATTAGGAAATTTTAATATGCATATTAGTTAAGTTTTGTTTATTTATTGTAATAAAAGGTTGTAAAAACTCAAAAAAATTCATCTACTATAGCGATTTTCTCTATATAAATACTTTATTTCAAGGCTGGTATAAAAATCAGGTCAATAAGTTTATTATTTTAGGCATAGTATTAAAAATAAACTAAAAGGAGGCAACTGATTTTTTTTTCTCAAGCGAATTTCGTCTGATCGTGTTACTGTAAGCGAATTTTACTCTGCTAGATAACTCCTCAACTAAAACATATATTTTTTTCAGAATTTTACGACTGTTTACTACTGATTTCTATTGATTTTAAAAACGGTATTTGAGAAAGAAGGAGCCCTTAACTCATCATATATATAGATGTTTGTAATTATTTCTATTTAGGTATAGCTGTGTTTATTCCTGAGTAAGCTTCCGTGTCATTGCACATTGACTTCACAATCGTCGAGGACATTGCATTATTAGCATTGGTAATAGTGGTGACACTTGGAAATACACTACGTGTCTGGTTTCGAAATCTAGATAGGATGTTTCCATCCTATGCGAAGAATTGGGGAATAACGATTTGGCATATCTTTTAAACATAGAAATAGACACCAGACAAAAATGTTGAGCGGGTTGAGCCATAGATTTATTATTCAGGTACGTTTTAACAATCAACATAATGTGTACAGAGAAATGTAAATGTTGAGAAGTAATTCATTAAAAAAACAATAAGTACAGATACTGCAAATGCACAAACATCATAAATATAGATGATGTTCTTAATATACAAAGCTCTTTGTTTTGTCAATACTGTCTAGCGATTTGACAAAAAATATACAAAAGCGTGGCTCACAGCCTCCTCCCTTAAAATGCCACCCCTCGAAAACGCTTCGTATCGTAATTGACAAAATAGCCGTAAGTCACGTGACACAAAATAAGAAGGGTTGCAAAACCACGAATACAGTAAACGGGTACAAAATTGTTTAAACAACAATATTTTTGAGACCTGAAATTTACTAATTTAGTCAAGGGTAATGTTGTGAGTGAGGGGACGATGATATAGCAAGAAAGAAGACCAATGAGACCACTTGCATTCTTCTAGGACGTTGATAATGTACCTACCTACGTTGCTTTTGATGTTGCTTACGATCGTAAAGTTTTATTTTAAAGAATTCAAGAATAAACGAAACTTTTTGTAAATCAATATAATTTGTTTTTGTCAAAGTAACACTGTTGTAGCAGCCGGGATCAACAGCTTTACATTTAAAATAAGAAGCTATAGTAAACGATTGGACTACCGAGTGCTTCATCAAGGAGGGTCAAGAGTTGGTCAAGACTACGAGTAGCAACTGAGCCGAGCAACGGTCGAAGTAAAAATATTTAATCACTAACAGGTGGCCTACCACCATCTCTTAAAACCATGCAAGAACGATTGAGTAAAGGAGATGTCGCCTTACACCATGTATTGCGCTGTCTCGCTTACTCACTGGATCTTGCATGGTTATAAGAGACGGTAGAAACCCTCAGAATATAAATTTGTAATGAGATGACTTGCCAGTTTACAGTTATCTATAATTTAAAATAGAATATATCAGAGATAAAACCATACATTAATGTTAGATGCTATCAAAGAATTTGTATTATGAACATCAAAGAGAGCTGATATAAATTTAATGACGTCTCTGGCCATTACATATTATATACTAGATGGACATTATATTTTTATGAGAATGAAATTTACCTATAACAAGTAATGGTCATTATAAGGACTTTCCTTTTTAATGGTTAGAAAGTTTTGAAAAAGAGTAAGTAGAATAGTGTTTATGTTAATCAAACCTAAAGCCAGGCCAAACCCAAAGCATCTACTTAAAGAAATACTTACAGCACAAAACATTTAAAAAAATCCACAAAGAATTTACTACATACACATCCGGATGTCAGTATTTCGAAACAGACTCACGGTTTAATAACGTGATTTTATCGAAAGATATATGACGACCGGATATTAACTTTCTTTTATACAATTTAGGGATACCGTCTACCCGATGCAAAACTGTTACCGTAGCAGATTTGACAAAGATGAGGTATGACGATATTTGAAGATGAGAAGTATTTTATTCTTACAGTTACAACTCACCCTTAATAGGCGGCAATTTGACCAGTTCCTGGTTGTGATTGTGTACGTTGAACCTGCTGGAGCCATGCCTCCTGGGCTGGCCGTTCCACCCCGGAGGAATCGGGCCGTCTGCTGAGCGAGGCACGATGGGCGCAGGAGGGGGCGGCCCAGACGTCAGCGACTGCTTCTCTGGCCGACTCTGTGGGTAAAATGTAAAATCTACATTTAGACAATGGTTTGTCCTGTATTCTGACTTACTGGCCTACTAAAGTTCTTTGAAGTCTTTTTTATTCCGAGGGTCATGACTCCGTAGTCGTCACCACCGTAAGTTTTGGAGTTTTATTCCAGGCAAATCTGTTCTGGGTCTGGTATGACCTCTTGGGTGTTGCATTTCAATGTTGCAAGGAACTGTTCGGTCAAGCGGCTCAGATTATATAATAGGTTGGTCTAGTAAGTTCAAGTCTGAAAATGTTGATACTAGAACAGCGGTATTCTCCTATATAACAATACCTCTCAAGCGCGAATGGGTTTTTCGCACCTACGTTTCCGTACACCAGAAGCTTGATTGTGAAGACTTTATTCAAAGTTTAATTAGGTAGTGTTTCTGTAAGATTTTCCTAAACTGCGCTTAGTGAAAAAAGTTAAGCAACACCTTTATAGATACTTAACTGTATAAAGTTAGTTTATATTCTGCAGTTGCGTTATATTATCGAAGTTACTGCTTATGACGCATACATCCCGGAAAATCGTAGGTTTCCATAGGAAGTGTGGAAATTGCCAAGTCTGACAGAGGGAAGGAATGACGTCGAGACGCGACTCGAAATGAAATTTCTTTATGCCGTAATACTTTTGTTTTGGTACCAATCTCTTTAAATGAGAGAATGTTGTGTAATATTGTAGCAATTGCAAACAATATTATACCAATTCCAGCAACCAGCAGCAGCAAATATATGTATTTTGTTTCTTATCGCGCAAGAAACAAAAATCATTTGGTTTACCTACGGTTTTTGGTCGTATGTCCTCATTTGATAGCCTGTGATTTAAGAAAATCGGCAGGATAAACAAACTATTTACAATCAGAAAAACATTGTAAACCAACTTGTACTCGTAAAGGCATAATATCTATTATGTAGTAAAGGATTAATAGTAAGATTTCTTTATGTCCAATCAGAGTTTTTTAACTTATCTACTATTGTGATAAACCTACTAAGGTCGATTTCACCAAACATGGCTTAACTTGAGAATAGTTATCCGCGGAATATATTTATTCTTCCATTTAACTCTTGGATAACTTCGTCCACATTCCACCACTTTACACCAGATTAAATTTACTCTCGGATTCAATCATTCGAATCCGAATGATTGAAATGAACGACTTTATAAGTCGCCCAAATGTAATTGCTCGTTTCTCCTCTAATAAATAAAGTGTATTTCGTATTATTATATTCGACAGGGTTATACCTATGTCAAAAGTGTCAAAACGAGATATTCTTACAAAGTAAAATCAAAGAAGTTCGATTCGCGTGCGGTCTTTTTAAGTGACGCAATTTTCTTTTTAATCTATGGGTAAAATATATAAATATTATACCTAATATTATTTTTATGCCAGCGCGCCAGAGAATCAGCTGTTGAAACAATGACACTTGGACGCCATATTGAACTTATCCTTAGTATAAGCTCGCTGCTCGTTGAAAATTGGCGGAATAGAGATTTACTCCAGCATAATCGTTTACTCTTGGATCAAGTCTATGGTGAAACGCAAAATATGTTATCCTAGGGGTAACTGCTCGTATACTCTCGAGTAAAATTTATTAATTGTTATTGAGACGTAGATGTATTGCCGCTGGAAAACAACGATAACGGGAATTTCAAATAAAGTTGATACGAAGCTTATAATTTTTAATGTTGTTGATGTTTCTAGTTGCCGATAACTACATAATTCAGGGCATCTGTAGTCGTAGCTATTTCAAATGTCAATGTCAAGGCTGTGGTGTTTAGTCCGACACCAATCGATACCGATCAGCGAATGAAACAATAACACCGGGCTCGATACCTGGTCTTTTTCAGAAAGGTCTTTTTGAAAAAGGTCATGTTCAATCTTAGTTCTGTATCTAGTCTAGGAATTAGGATGTTTATGTATTTATTGTAACTCCGTACCGCCTGAATGCACTTTTCTCACCGTTTAAAGTTTAAACGGTGAGAATTTGGTCTTGAAATATTTATGGAAGTTCAGGGAAGGTTTAAAGTTTAAACCTTCCCTGAACTTTCATAAATATTTCAAGACCAAATTTATTCAAATCGGCCTAGGCAATCTCGAGTTTTAGCCAGACTAACGAACAGCAATAATAAACAACAATTGATTTTTATGTATATAGAAGATAGAAAGATCTACGTTGAGTTAGTTAGTATCCCATAACACAAGTATCGAACTTACTTACGGCCTAGCTCGATCTGCATGATTTTTCCTTATAAAATTATTTATTTAGCTAAAGGTACTCTTTATAATATCAACTAGGTTCTACCAGTGCAAAACTCATATTTTCTGTCAAAAATCACTATCACAACAAACTACAAAAGATCACAACACTTAATTTAATTTGCAGATAAATAAAATATCATGAAACATCAGAACTTAGAAGTGATTATTTTTAAACTGGTTAGGAATTT
This sequence comes from Apomyelois bistriatella, assembly GCA_947044815.1. Taxonomy (NCBI): domain Eukaryota; kingdom Metazoa; phylum Arthropoda; class Insecta; order Lepidoptera; family Pyralidae; genus Apomyelois; species Apomyelois bistriatella. Next base: position 9,224,963 of record OX345704.1, on the reverse strand, counting down.
ACCGGTTTATGCAGTAATTCCGGTCGACCGTGATACAAATTGATTTTTTCACCTCCTTTTTTTGCATTTGTGGCATCAACTTTAAACGACATTTGTATTATTTGTTTGTATTATTTTAGGTTACAGTGAGCCCCCAAATTATATATTTTAAGTTATTGTTTGTTTGTTTGTAATATCTTTATTGCTTTATTTTGACTCCATTAAACACTAATGTATCGTTCTTAACTTTGACATTGGCAAAATAATCTTTAAATTAATCAATTAAGCCATAATCATGTTAGTAAGTAGAAATTAGTAAGCAATAATTTTACAAAATATTCAAATCAGTAGTCTCATTTATTGTTTCGGATTTGGAGATATTTACTAGTCTGACAAACTACACATCCACGGGTCAAGAAATGGTGAATTTACATATTATTTGGGCATGTTCCGCTATATTTCACTAGGCCAGTTCAATTTAGGCCACGTGAAATTTATGACTTCGTTATGAATGCAACGAAGACGATCGTTATAAATCATAATATTAGTTTCTTTACGGATAATAAAAATATCCTAAAGTTGTCGTCTTCAATTCGACAAAACATCATTACTATTACTATTTTAATTAAAGCTTGTGGTTTTAACCATTATTTCGATCATCCCTTTAATTTATTCAGACGAAAAAGGAATCTGACGAATGTGTCTTAAATCTCCAAAAGTAGCCTCATCTAGTTAGGCTGCATCGTTTAATCACAGATCGTCAAAATCCCCATTAATCAGTTTTAGTGCACTGCCGTTCAATTTAATTTTGCCAATGAGTTGTAATTGTCCGTGACAAACATGCATTTTACATGCACGGCATTTACAGTAAAAAATTAAATTCAATCGAAAACCTATGTGGGTCAAAGCTTGCAAGACTTGACTACATAGACACAGACAACGGGAAAAGTAACTAAAAAAGTACACCTAAAAGCTATCTCCGTACATTATTCCATATATTGAACAATGAAGACTATGGAGAGACATTAATATGTAGTCGATCGCATATAAGCCTGTCGTAATCCGCTTACGAATGGAAAGGCGGCATAGATGAGGGGGAACAATATTTTATTTTCATAAGGTATGTTACCTACTTCAATAGATGATTCGATTTTTTCGATTGTATTTGTGAGGCTTCTACTCTATTAATAAAAAGTAAAAATAGCGTCTAGATTGAAAATAAACTTGTTATAGCTGAATAGCTTACCGTGAAGGCTGAAGAGGGTGAACGATTATTTCGCCGAAATATCGCCGACAGCGATCGGCCGTTGGGGCTGGCTGCCGACACCAACATTTTCGGTCTCCTCACGGCTGCTTTAGATCTCGTTTTATCTTGGCAAGTGAAAATTCAACCGTTTCTCGTTATTAATTAGCTGCATTTTTATCCTTTATATTAGACACATCTTGCACTAAATCACTTGGAACTGAACCAACCAAGCGTGCCTGGGCTAAACTCGGACGATTTAAAAAGGACTAAGATGACGCGACTGAAAAATGAGTCTCGCTTAAAGTTTTCACTCAACTTTGCTATAAACACAGTTCGGTCTACAGTTACAGCTTTGCTAAACAGAACTATGAAATTTACTTCTTAACGGAAGCAAAGTCAAGTACGCTATAATGATCCAGAATCACACACTCACATTTCTATACTCGGGAAGCTCACTTTAGCACTAAAGCTGACTAATGAGTGAACAATCAACTTTTACTAACGTTTCGCAGGTATTCACAGTCTATGCAAAAACCGAACTTTCTCTACACAAAGCACAACATGAGTCACTGACTTTTCAAATTATATCTCAAATTTATTATAAGTTTTACGTTATGTGAGCTCCCGCAGCGGACATCTTTAGACCTCGTTAAGAGCGGAACTTGACTCCAGTAATCCACAGCATAAATTAACTCAACAGTGTCAACCTACTTTAAAATTTAAAACATTATCTTATGTTTACACCAAACAGAAATTACGCTGACATCATATGTTAATAGTAATAAAATTTTATGTCAGTGTTTGCCAGAGATTGTAGGAAAAAAATAAACTGGAGCGAATCCTCGGACCATCGTGTCACGCACGATACAGATTCGGGAATCAACTAATAAGTGAATAATTGGACGTTTCCATGTCAGATTTCTAAATCCTGAGTGCAATTGCGTGCCATTTCCTGTAAATAAATAATACCTACTCTGTGATTCAAGTATAGCATGTTAGCGGATTGAGCAGTACTTAATGACGAGATGTAGATTATTACATCGGAGTCGGAGTTACCGTTATTACGCGACCTTGCTAGGTTGAATGCCGTTTTTTTTTTCGATGTTTATAAGATAAGTATTTCCCTTACTGGAATCAAAAATTATTCAGTTTCCCTCAAAGAATAATCACACAACTCTTGATCTTAGAATATTGATATATTTATTTATTGAATAGTAAATCAACTTCAAGGTAAAATATCATGGACTTAATTAACAAATGAAGAAATATTTTAAAAGCATTCGTTAATTACAATCTACTACGTTCTTCTACGTACGTAATCCACGTATAATATAAGCAATTTTTGGTTCTTGAGTTAAAAAATAATATCACGACAGAAGACGCTGCAATATGGCTTTTAACTAATAAAGATGAAGATGCAACCAGGAATACTCTTAATGGAGTCGACCAACACAGTATTATATCCAGAGCTGTGCTCATGTCGGTGAAGTCCCTTCCGAATGCATCCATCTCCAGCTAGCCTTTTATACTACACAACTCTAATTTTTTCTTTTATTTGTTCTACATTAACTCCTTGATAGTACTTGAGGAAATGAAAAAATACTAGCACAACATAACCACAAAAAATTGATTGTACTGATTCACACACACCGATGTTCAGAATAATGACAAAACTGAATTGGACTCAGCTGTCAATGCTGTCATTCGTGTGTTCTCAGATCTCATGTACGATCAACGCGCCAGTGAGTATGGTAGTATCCGGTAACTTGATATGGTCGTCTTCTGTTTTTATAGAGATAGCATGGCTGGTGGTATAGCCAATGGCACGTCAAGTTGCAAGGACCTGTGTGTTATTTGCACTGAATTTATGTTTTCAAATTATCTGATATTAGATGTAAGCGATGAGAAATCAGTTTTGAATTAGATCGCAGATTGTGATAGACTGGATGGATGGTTTTACAATGAAGTTTAATGAATAAATGGACTGTTATCATAAAGAAACTACATTTTTCTGTAGTATTCGATAGCGACTTCATGTCCCGAATGTTATGTTATGGGTACATACCTTAAGTCAAGCAAATTAAGGAGAAAAAAGTTACTAATATCATGGATTATGCAAAATTGTTGCTGGGCTAATACTTAAACGAGTTATAAATCTCGATTTAAAATAAGCAAAAAAAAAATGCTTTCTAAATAAATTTTTCTAAGACATACGAGTTCAGTAGTAAGTTATTAATTCGCAACCGCTTTCACCGATAGCGTATAAGAATTGATTCCTCATAATAATGTGACTTTTCGGAAAATTTTCATCCTATTTCTAATATGTTCTAAGGATAGTCTTTCGTGTGCCTGATTTAAAGATATCTTATTTAATAAGAATATTAGCATCTTCTACAGAATAAAAAAGAGGCTTCGCTAAGTATGCGTCAAGACTAATCGCAATGAATTTGGTTAGTTCCCAAAGCTTGAACTTGAAATTATTGAAGATCTTCAAAAAAAAGATACCAACTACATCAGATCTAAAGTCGACAAGTAAACAGACAACGAAAAAAGCATATGAAATATAGTAGATCCTTTAGACAATGCAAAAAAAAAAAATTGTGTGATGTGTTCAAAGAATTATGAAATGAACCAGACGGTGTAATTAGCGTCAGCGGCGAGCGCGCCCACGCTGTTAAGAAAGTAAACATGAAGTCGTATTTATGGAGTGCCGGATCTGTGCCGGATCTTCGAAATATGCTTGTTCGTTTGTTTGTTACATACTCAAGAAAAATTGACTTTTTGGATCCGCGATTGTATTGCAGCTGTTGAAGTGTTAGGCCGTTTGGATTCCGATTTAAGAATATTTCAAGAATTCTCCTTGCATTTGTTTGTTTTTTGTTTGAACGTTTATAACTTTAGGAATACTGGTCGAAGATCAAAAATTCTTTCTGCATGATAGCATGACTCTTGGGGATGGGTTAGGCTCTATAGTACATATACACAGTCAAGGGCGGATGAAACCGCATGAGACAGCTAGTTAAATTATATTTAGTTCAGTAGTCTCCACTCCGCACGTTCACCGGCTTTCTTGGTAGTGAGACTATCCACCATGCGACGTCAACCCAATCTTCTGTATCATAAATGGACTAAGTATATGAAGAAGACTATTCACATTTAAAGTGAAAATGTTTATTAAAATCGCAACAAAGAACATCTTGTATCCAGTTCGTAGCATAATAACTGTCATGATATTTTTTAACATGAAGGCTGCAATGTGAAAACAGAAAACACGTTATTTACGAGGGAATTAGCTAGTTTAGCACTGATAAAATAAAATGAACGTAACGTTTAAACAAATATTATGTTAAGATTCCAAATCTCTACAATGACAAATTATTAAATCACTATCACAATCACGCTTCGCATGGGCATAAAAACCTTCCTCTTGAATCACTCTATCTATTTAAAAAAACCGCATCAAAATCCGTTGCGTAGTTTTAAAGATTTAAGCATACAAAGGGACAGATGAGACAGATAAAGCGACTGTTTTATACTATGTAGTGATGAAGTGATAACAAAAGGCGCTAGTTTAAAGTGGGATTGGTCGGGTCAGTTTGTCGCTTTCATCAGAGTTGGACCTGGAGTTATGACTTGAAAGAGTTTAAAAAGTGGTGGTTAGAGTTGGCCTTGGATAGATTCACTTAGATGGGGGAAACCTATGCCCAGCAGTGGGTCAAAAATGTAAATAAAAATAGTAAAAGTGACTTCATGTCGTGTCGGTGGCAAAGATCCTCTCTTGGGTCGCTACACCACCGTAACATACTAAATTATATATTCTGTGACTGTATTAAGTGCAATAATAAATAAAATTTGCAATAATCGCAGACGAATAAATAAATAAAATGTGCAAAAAATGTTTAAAAGATCCTAAAGACTGATAGGCATTTATTTTTAATCCTGCAAGTAGGAATATCTCTGCCCTGACTACATCAACACATTGTCAAAATGTCAGCGTATACAGACGTAAGCGAAACAATAATCATATTACTTAAGTTCCAAGTATCTAGGAAAATTGGCTCAATTAGTGTGGGGTGTTAAGTAGAAAAACAAACTTTGTTATGTCCATGTTGGCTATTGTTACTGATAGTAACTAATCAATTGATTGTCACATATTGGCAACGAAGTGCGAATGAGCGCTTCTTCACCCCTCGACACGACGCGGCAACGACACGATATCGGCAATAATCACGTTTTCCGTGCCTGTCCTATGAGTTTTGCAAATGACAGGTGGTTAGCGCCTGTAGTTGATTTTTTTAATCTCCTTCTTCATTGTGACGATGTCTCATTGTTTCTTGGGATCAGACATCGTGGTGGGAGGTATTAATCCAACTAGTCTCTGCGTTACCGGGAACTAGTTGTCCAGGGTGCGCCGGACGTTTCAGATCTAGGGTATGATCAGCTGAACGTTACTCGGGGAGGCTCCTTCCTTGCACCCCTTTAATTTTTTTAATGAAAACCCTAAAGCGCTCCAGATTCCTAATGCGGATAGTAGGTACTTAAGTGGTAATTCCAGAAAGGATTTTGACTATAGAAATGTGTGTAATTAGGTTTATGTATGGAATTTCTTTAATTCCTAATGAGTGAGCTGCTAGAGGAAAAAGAGGGTGTCGGGTCGTGGCAAAGATAATTTCGTGTCGGTTGGTGAAAAAGTGATCTATAGAAATAGTAGATTATTCGGCCATGTTTGGATATGGTGTTTGTGTTTGAGTTGCGTCGGCCAAAATGAGTCAATAAAGGTGGACTTTCGTTGATGCGCGTTTGTACAGCTTTAATGTTTTTAATTTTTGAAGTTTAAAGTTAGTATGGTAACAGACTAATGATGGAAGTTGTAAAAGGAAGTTTCATCTTCATCGTCCTCAGCTGTCTACGACCCAATAGTGGGCATAAGCCTCCTTTTGTCCACGGCAACCTTCCTATTCTGAACAACTGCAATCAAGTTGTTGCTCCACACACCCCCATATCATCATCATCATTTCGTGTAGGTGACACGACACTCAATCGACCATGCAAAAATGGTGTCAGTTTTTTGAAACGCCCTCTCGGCCCATGACGTAGTTCCTTTAAACCCGCTTATGACGAAACCGCTAGACAAAGTCTGTCATATTGGGATACTTTAAAAAAACCAGAAGATTCAAGCGTTCAGACAAAATGTCAAGTTAAAGTCTGAGCAAACAGACATGGAGTGGTTACGGCAGTCTATTGACATGCTACACCAGAGGGTAACTTGCATCGCGTGTATATAAAAGAGATTCAGAAACCCATTCCCTCGATCGAAGTAAGCGAAGTAAAACCATCAATATTACAACAATAAAGGTCCACAGGTAGCGCGAAGACTTATCGAGAATGCACATTAAAATTGCTGCTATCGGATCACTGGATCAAACCAATGCAGCGTTAACCGGAACGCAGTGAAAGTGTCAGACAACCATCTCGGATTGCTTCGTGTCGCGGATAGCAGAGAATCCAGATATGTGAATGATTTAGATTCTTTTCGGTTGACTTAGTTTTTATACGATGACGAGCAATCAAGCAGACCGCGTAAGATTGGCGAGCTGTCACCACAGCCTATTTAGGGTTGTGACTAGTGATGTGCCCGTTGGAAATTTACATTTGCGGGAACATTCCCATTGGAAATAAAAAAGCTTTTTAATATGGAAACACAATGGACAAAATTAAAGTATATAACGCACCCCCCTCCCTCTCTACATGTTAACAAATAATTCGGGCAAATAAAACACTATGTGGAAACACAATATAGGTAGGTACCTACGTACTTTCACTAGCCACAAAATGCTGCCTAATTTATTATCCACTAAATTCCACATGTGAATAACAAACTGATCACCGATTTTAAATTTAGAACCGTATTGAATGTTCGAAAATCGCGAGACTAGGAGCACGCGCGAAACGCTTGCGTTCCGTCGCACGCACTGCGTCACATGAAATGTAGTGCCAAAGCTTCATGTAAACATTACACTATTATTACAGTATTTAAAATGATAAACGAGTACATATAAAATATTATGTAAGTACAGACAAAAGTCGAATGCTACTCCTTTTTGTGTGAGTTAGTGGACAACAGTGGTTACAATTTATAACTTGACTGAGTTATTGAGCTCCTCATACAACTAACGCTCAACTACCTACAATCAGACAATAGAAAAACAACCAAATGTAAATGTACCAAACATAAGCACAGAGTTTAATTTCCAATGTTTCTTCATCTGAGCCGAGTTACATAGACTCAGTTTACCTATCAGAGCCCAGGGTACTCTTTCAAATGTTTCTAGATATAGCGGCACAGATTTTTTGCAATGATTAGACTGCTGTTTATTCACAGGGAAACCTGACTAATGATTATGATTTAGGTGTGTTAGTAAACAACACCATCAGATTTGTCAAGTTGCTTAAAGGCTTCTGGCACAGCCTAAAACTGCCATTTAATAATAACAGATGTAGCCAACGGCCTAAAACGTCTTCTGTAGCCAAAAAAGTTCAAGATAGAAATGCCATTATGGTGTGGTGGTTGAGACACATTTCAAAAGGACAGTTTTTTTTTTAATTAACATGAAGCTGTATTTATCTGACTAGGGAAGACCCAAAAGGAAGGGTTATTTTATGTATGGGTTCTATACTAAAGGTTATTTAGTATTTTGTACTTTTAGTGTTGTGTTTAGTTGTTTAGATTCTTTGTACTTAAAGGAAAGAAACAAAGATATTTTCATAGAGAAATGGAGCCCAAATCAAATGGGGAAAAAATGTAAGGGCAAATGAGTAATGACTTATGTTTTAGCTTGGTCAGGGATCAAACCTGTACCCACTCTATAGAGACTATCACACGAATCTGTGACTTAACAACACAACAATGATGCAAATATTTCAAATATTCAGAAATAGTACTGGCATTTGGCATTCATTCAGAATTCACTTTAAAACACTGTTTGTTTTATCAACAGTTAATAGTAAACTAGTTATCTTGCAATTAAAAGAAAACAAGACTAATTTCTCTCTGTACTGCAGTTTTGCTTGGCTGTCACATGTCATAACTTACTAAAATATTTTTTAAAACCTACTGGATCTTACAGATTAATAATTTTTTAATGGACATTGAATAAAAATCATTGTCAAGTGAAGAACCCAGCAGCTACTCATATATACAATACAATCCCATCTAAAACAAAACCTAGCCAAGTTTCAATGGAGCTGCTAATTTCTATAAAAAGTAATGAAATCTCTAAGCAAAGCCAAAAGTCTAAGGTTTCTTTACTTCGAACTCTTCACTAATATATTTGGATTTTATGTGACCTGTTGTTGAACATTCTTTATGCACATTTACTTGTTGACAGATCCAAGTCAACGGCCAAGTCACATAAAATCGAACTAGGTATATTAATGAATAATTTGCAGTACCTTACTTAAAGCCCAACAAATGTGTTACTTATTTTTACAGGAAACTTATAGGGTTATACCCTACAAGTACAGTAATTATTTATTATTTTTGGTAGTTACATGCCATATAGCACGAAACTAGCAAAACAATGCTAGTATCAAATATTTTGTCATGTACAATAACAGCTTGTCATCTGACCCTGCATAGAATACTATATGGTGTAATTTTGGCGATAACTAATTTAAGGGGCTTAGTGTGCTGTTTACTGTACAAGTAATACCTTAATTTGTTTACTATATTGTTTTGTTGATTAGATATTGTAGCATTATAATTTTATGTGCGAAAGTATACGTTGCAACTACTGTTATAAATATTGTCTTCTTTATTTTTGTTATAAATTGGTGTTGTAAAAATGTATGGTGTGGGCAAGATAAACAGGTTGAACTTCGTGTTTTCCTTCCCAGGCAAAAAAGGCAGAAACTAGACGCGTTTGCATTAGTTTGTGCAAAAACCTGCTTCTTACTATAATTTACCTTCAATATCGACTGGCCTCTTTTGATATGAACCAGATAGCAGACCAGCAGCATTCGTAAATTACATTATAAACACTCACCTCAGAATCGCTATCGCCGCCTTTATTCTTGTCGATTTTAGTCTTCATCGCCTCCTGCAATCAGTTGTTGGCACTTAAACTCTCACTGGACAGATATTTATTAGAAATCACACGTAAACGACGATTTTACACACAATTTATGCACAACTGTATACCAATAACGAACAACTGACTGACATGGCTTATTATAATATAACCTGCAATCTATGCTTTGCGAAAATACCGACTCTCTTTAAATTTCTTGCTGTATACTTTAAAACACTACATTTTAAGGTAATATTTCCAATATGGTTATTGCTCAATGTTTTCAGAACTCACCTTTTCTTTTTTCGGCATATCAAATTAGTAAATAAACCTGAAAATATAACTTTTTGATATTTGCGTGAAGATAGTTGCATTTTACTTGTCAAAAAGCTATTTTCTTATTGGTTCATTCAGTCACGTGACTTCATTGACGTTGCATTAGTGTTGTAACCACCAAATTTTTTTTAGTCGAGCTCGATTGAATATAATGATATTTTTTACTACAATGAATTTAGTCAAACGTGGTCGCTTGCGTCTTTATTAGTTTTTGTCAGTCATAAACATCATACACAGATAACATACAAAATCACAGATAAAATATTGGAGCTACATTTTTATGGACCTATGAAACCTATGGACGCCTAGGGTGTTACTACTGTCTCTTAAAACCATGCAAGATCCAGTGAGTAAGGGAGATGTCGCTTTACATCATGTATTGCGCTGTCTCGCTTACTCACTGGATCTTGCATGGTTTTAAGAGATGATAGTAGGCCACCTTATCATATGAGGACCATGGACCATCATTAACAATTCGTGCAGGTGTCACGGTCAATGAACCATGCACATCCTCGTGTAGTTCTTGGGAACCGCCTGATTCGTGGTTCCTTAACAAATACCAAGGTAAATACCTTATCTAGAAATAATATATTGTCTAGAAACCAAACAAAAAATGAGTGAGTAGATGCAATCTATGATGTAAGGTGACAACTCCCTTACTCGATCGTTTTTTATGGTTTTTAGAGATGATAAGCTCCCAGCAGAATGGTCACCAATTGTTATAGGTGCTTAGTGGCAGGATATAGTATTTTTAGGTGTCTAGGCTGTACGGCTATTCCCTTAAAATATAAATGTCTTAGAATAAAGTGACGAAGGTAAGATTTGCAAAACATTTATTAAAATAAACAACTTTAGCCAAGTAACATTATAGTCAAAGAAATGAAGAAAAAAACTTTAAATTCCAAATTACTTCTTTTTGGCCCCGCCTCCACCACCTTTCTTTTTAGGTACTTTGTACGGTCCCAGCTGCAAGCGTACTAAGAGGCCACGCCACCATGCTTGTACGGTAATCGCGGCATTTGTCATTTTCTCTCTATACAAACGGGCCTTCTCACGTTCATCTTTGAAATGAATCCAATCTTTCATAAGCTTGTCGTGTAACTCGATCTAGAAAATTTAAGAATACAATGATCAATTTCCAATACTGGAGGTTTAAGCAGCATACTCTTTTTTCAATACTTTAATATGGGTATAATTTTTTAAGTTCGTTGGGCATCAAATTCGATTCAGTAGTTTTTGAAATATTAATAAAAATAAAATAAAACGCTTATACAACGCGAATACTTAATACTCGCGAGGTCTAAGTTCGCGGCGAACTACTAGTAATTTTAATTAATAAATATTTTATAACCGTTTCCTCCAGTTCAATACGCTTATCCCGTTGGTTTTGATAGTCATTTTTCTTAATTTGTATTTTTAAGTCCATACTCTCCATATCCTTATCATATTTATCCATCCAATTTTCGACCTTTGCTAGGGTTTCCTGAGAAAAATAGTAGATCTTAATAAAATAATTCTTCTTCTTAAAATAATAATGATTTTGCCACATATACTCGTACATTATACAATTGATTTATACACGGTTAAGACGATACCTCGGTGTCCACTAGCGCCACCGTCATTTAAAAATCATTATTCACTGAAAACACGAGAAAAAAAACTTTACAACTTTAGATCCAGAACCTTAATTACCTAACACGGATTTTTGATAACTTGTGTTTTCAGTGAATAATGATTTTTAAATGACGGTGGCGCTAGTGGACACCGAGGTATCACCTTAAAGGTACAAAAAAAGAGATTTTCTTTTAATAAGTAATCAATCAATCAGACTTTATGGGCAATGTTGTATATTATAATTACTTATTTGATTTTCTCTGTATTGTTTTCATATGCCTTCTTCAAATTTTCGACAGCGATTTTGAGCTTTTCTGCGCTAGGTTGGCCCTGCAGTTTTTCTTAGTCTTTAATCTAATATTATTTATAATTTATATATAAAAATAAATGATAAATAACTTACATTAATCATAATATTAACTAGTAGCTCAACTTCTGAGTGCACTCTTTGTTCATGATCATATCTCCGCTTATAGTATTCAATAGAGGTAGATGGATCGCATTCGAGATCTTTGATAGTCTGAATATGTTGCTCTGTACGCGCTCGTTGCCAGTTCTCGACATATCTACTGCGACATTCAGCATTTAGTACGGCATCCTAAAATAAATTTTTATTTATGGTTCTGCTATTTTGTACTTAATTTTAACTAATTTCTATATGAACTAGATTTATTTCTAAGGCTTTATAATATCACGTAAAATCCTTATCTCTACTTCTTCCTTACAAATACTTAGACCACTTTAGATCCAAGTGAAAATTTTTAAGCAAAATTATTTTGTTATTAAGACCTCTGGCGTAACGCCATATTGGAAAAGGTGGCTAGTTCATATCAAAAAGTCAATAAACCGAAATCTAATTATTTAAAAATGAATTTATTAAGTATATTATCCTTACTTCTACTTCAGAGCTCAGATCTTCAATATGTACATCAGTGTCGTAGATCACAGACTTTATATGATTGCGTTGTTGCCTCAATTGTTTATTTAAATCACGACGAATTCTGTTCGAAAATCGATGAAAATGAGATCAGTCACAAATTAATCTAGCTCATTTTAAATTTGTAGCTTAAGAATGATAAAAGTCAAGAAACGCGCTTGACTACTAGAAATGTTTCCATTATTTTTACCTGTGCATGTACACATTGTTACAATGTTAATGATGTTGAAATACTATAGTACAAATTGAAATCAAACAAAGTTCTTTGAATAACAATTTAGGTTAACCAATTGATTGAAACGCACATTCGATTTCTTGCTTCATCCTCCAACAAGAACTTAAAATAATCATTGCGATTTACTATGATATTCACACTTTCCAAAAGTGTATCGTAAGTTTTATCTAGCGCAAGTTCAACATACAATTGTGTCATAATATCAACAAGGTATTTTCTGAAAAATTAAACACATTAATTATTACCATAATGCTTGATTTTTGAGTTACTAACTAAGCAAACTAGTTGATTACTGGCATTTGTTCTAAGAAAAGACGTTACGGTAATGTCGGTCAGAATTAGCTTACCATAAAAATTATAAAAGTAGTAGTTTTATATCACAGCAGCAATTGTTTTCAACATACCTATCAACATCAAGTTTGTCTAATTTGTATTTCATGCAACCAAGTTTGCGTGGATCGATACCTTCCAGTTCATCAGTACATTTTGGTTGTTCTACATGATATTTAAGTGCTCTTAATAGGCCCATGTCAGACATAGTTTTGTGAATATGCAACTCATTGTTGACAGACACTGTAAGAAATTATGAATTTACATGGAACGAAGATGTTAGTTCTTATTTTAATGTAATGTGCCTAGGTCAGTAAGTACAGCTTTTGAATGCAATTGATAAATTAACAGATTTTTCTAACGCGGATTTATTGAACAGTTAGTTAGATGTAAATCTCTCAGGGGCATAAAATAATGTGTGACATTTAAAAATAAAAAATAATGTTGCAGGCATCCAAGGGCTATAGTGACCGCTTACCATTAGGTGAGTCGTAAGCCTGTTTGCCTACTAAATTATCTAAAAAAACCTACTTACCTAGTATACGTAATTGCGTAACAATGTCTTCTAACACAGTTGCATACATGGACGATTGAAGATATGACAAACTGAAAATATCCGCAAAATTTATTCATTAATATAGGTACAGTCGAAGGTAAATAAATCCCTCGGTCAATACGATCAGGTTTATCTGCCACCGACTGTACTTGAAGGAATAATTATTATCACGACGATGTACTTAACATAGAAGTAGAAAGAATGGTTACCATTTATTAGGAGTATTATCATCCTGTGATTCATCTGTATTAGCTTTAGGTACAGCCACAGTAGATAATTCTCTACTGATAATAATGTGTTTGGAAGTTATTGCACATTTGCTCTGAATCTATAAAATGAAAAATAGGTATAAATGGAAAAAATTGATGTTTTTTTAAAGATACACACAAAATACAAGCTAACATAAAATACAATTGCTATAGCTACAAAGTTAAGACCCCTGAAAACCCACATCTCAGCATAGGTAGGTTATTTCGCGTGAGGTATTTTAATAGCACAGGTCTACCACTGGAGCTTTATAAAACAAATTAATATGTGTACAATTTTTTTTGCTTATTTTTATGGAATACTAAGAATTATAGAAGTTTAAACTTATATCAAATTCACACTTTGAAGACAATATACTTTTGTTGTTTTACCTTATGTTCACTCTGTTTCTGTTCCTCGATTGGTTCGTCGGTAAAAATTGTTCCTTTGCCCCATGTATCTTCTATTACTCTAACAATACGAGTACCCTGCATAGCTATTTAATAGGCAGTAATATTTTTTTGTAAATTAAGTAATAAAAACTAGTTTAAAATATATCATTTAAGCATAAAAAATAAGTTGTAACCAATATAAACAGACTTAGGTCTTTTTCCTTTTCCACAATAATCATCGAATAAACACAATCATCAATGATAGCAGCGGTACCTGTCAGTTTGATTTGTGCCAGGTATTTTTTATAAATAAAAGAAGTCATGAAATCGTGCCAACCAGTAGTGTATGGAAGTAAATAATATGTACGTAAGTACCTAATTTACTTACCTTATTTACTAATAAAAAATTCTGTTATCGATGTATACCTATATGTGAGGCCTTAACTGATTTTTTTATTTTCGGCCATTCAATAATAATTCAACAATTTATGATATTACTAGCTGTTCCCCGCGGCTTCGCCCCGCGTGGGACTCGGTTATATCGCGCCCAAAAGTAGCCTATGTTTGACCTCAGCTCGTTAACTACATCCCTACCAAATTTTATCACAATCGGTCCAGCAGTTTAGCTGTGAAGAGGTGACAGACAGACAGACAGACAGACAGACTTTCGCATTTATAATATTAGTATTGATTGTACTGGCATAATAAATGCCGTAAGAAAGGCTATTCAAAAGTCATACAATACCTACACATACACCATTACAAAGTTTTACTTGAATATGACAATAGCACGGATAAGAGACTTCAGCATTAGTCTCAGTGATAGAAGAAGGGCAGGCTTGGTGCTTTTATTTTTACTGTAGCTGTAGTATTAACCATCGGTATCTATTCAAGGTAAATTACCTAGTATCAAATGGAAGTAACCGTAGTGTTAAACCGGTTACGGCTTTACATTTATTTCTACGAAATTTAATGCGCCGTATGGTTGCTTATTGCCCTATAATACATATTTTATATTTTGAACTTTAATGAAATAAAGATATCAAGTAGGTAGGTACATCAATTTATATTAAGTATATTTAACGTAGGTACATTAAGTAGTATCAAATCAATATCACAACAAAAATCTAAATAAATGTTTTAACGAGTAAACAACATAATAAATAAAAATATTGCAACAAATAATTAAGTAAAAGTAAATACGAAAAGTAAAAAAAAGTAAATAGGTATTACAATTAGGTGAGATTTATCACTTCTTTCCTTTCTTGTCTGCGCGGCCCTTCTTTTTAGGCTGCGGCTTGTATGGGCCGAGTTGATTACGAACTAGCAATCCACGCCACCAGGCTTGCACAGTGATTGCAGCATTGGTCATTTTCTCGCGATATAATCTCGCATTCTCACGATCTTGTTTGAACTTTATCCAATTTTTCATCAATCTGTCATGTTCCTCAAGCTGTAAGTAAGTTTTTTTTTTGTTAAGTCAATAAAAGCAACTGATCAAATTATCTAATCAGCAGTGGGCACACTCAGCAGTGTTCTCAAAATGGTTTTAATCGTTTTGCGTCGCAAGTATGTACCACTACTCGTATAATCGAGTTAGTACAGTCGAGATATCGATTTGACATTCTAACGGCCCAGCCTTAGATCCATACTTCCATACTTCCATACTAATATTATAAATGCGAAAGTCTGTCTGTCTGTCTGTCTTTCTGTCTGTCTGTCTGTCTGTCTGTCACCTCTTCACGGCTAAACTGCTGGACCGATTGTGATGAAATTTGGTAGGGATGTAGTTAACAACCTGAGGTCAAACATAGGCTACTTTTGGGTGCGATATAACCGAGTCCCACGCGGGCGGAGCCGCGGGCAACAGCTAGTATTAAATAAATAAAGGAAGGGTAAATGGTTCCAATGGAGTTTTGGCGCCAAACTAAAGTCGCTCAGTTATCGTCATTGTATTTATTTTCTAATATTTGTGTTTTTTCGAGTATTTGTGCATAATAAAGGTGGATTATTATTCGTTCGTGAACAAGCGTGAGTGTTGGGAACTTGGACTTGGACTTTAATCCTTGTCACCAAAATCTCCCAAGATAAAGCTAAGTGAATCTTCCTCCGCTTCACTTAGCCCTTGACTAACTTGACTAGACATGACTACTGACTTGACTTTGTGACTCGACAAAATGAAGAACATTTATATAAAAATAAGCTATAAGTTTGATTGCCATAATATGGATTATAGCGACATCAAAAAAAATGTTCCAAGTTCTAACACCGTAAATGTAGGTACCTACCATAGTACTTACATCCATTCCATGGTTCCAATTCAAATGAATATGTAAAATGTGTGTGGTACTGTAATAACGTAGGTACCCAGTTTCAATCTTATTTGGACCTTATTTAGTTTTACCTTATTGGGTTCCTGAGTGTACAATAGTAGAAGGCTTGAAACCTTCCACCAAAAAAAGTTTAAAGCATTCAATCTAAGAATGGATTTACCGTCTCCTCGAGTTCTTCCCGCCTTTCCTTCTGGACAACATAATTGTTCTTCATTATCTGTATTTTGAGGTCTATCGTTTCCATGTCTGTATCGTATTTAAGCATCCATGTTTCAATTCTTGACAATATATTCTGGGAATAATGTATTTAACACACCAGTTAAACCTTAGGTACATAGTTAAAGTAAAATAAATAATTGAGAAACAGGAATTGCTAGCGGTTACAATGGTTTAATGGCCACGGTCAAAGGGAATCGGCAATGTGGGACGCACTTATTGAAGGTAGTTATCGAAGGAGAGGATGGATACCTCTTACTTACTTACTAAACTACTTACTTAATTAGGTATATAATTGATTTTTGTGGGTCATGTTGGTTTGATATTCTTAAAAAGAGGAGGTTAACGCTACTGCACTTGAAATAAGTATTTATTTAATTTATTCTGCGTGCCCAGTCAACTGCACCCTCGGAGGGAGTTGTCACAAGGAGTTGTCCGGTTGTCAGAGGCGGAGTTCTGGCCCTTACAAATATAAATTAGCCAGACACGCTAATAAAATGCAGACGGTGAAGGAGTGGAATTCTTTACCGGCTGACATATTTCCAGACACTTATAACTCGGGTCTTTTTAAGAGTGAATAGGCTGAACCAGCAAGCTCTATCTTAGACCAAATCTGCACTTACCATCAGGTGGGATCGAGGTCATTGACTACTTACATAAAAAAGAAGGGTAAATAGACTCACATTAGTGTCAATGGTGGTCAACAACTCAATCTCTGCATGCACGCGTTGCTCCTGGTCAAACTTCTGCTTGTAAAGCTCTATGACATCCTCCTTTGAAGATTCCTTGTCCTTGATTTCCTGCTGGTGTTGTTCGGTGCGCGAGTTCTGCCAACTGTTGACGTATCGGCTGCGTATCATTGCGTTTAGGGCTGAATCCTGCCGACGTCAAAAAGTAGCTTTTTCTAGTCATCATCATCTTGGTTATCTTGGCTACAACCAAAGTTATTTAGCTTGAGAGCCAAGGGTCCCGCGATGTACAATTTTCCCCCGATTCCTACTGTAAGCTATCGTAGGTACTTATAAAATTAACGGCTTATTTATAATGGCATCAAGCCATAGGCCAGTCATAAAAATGCCGAATCATCGCTTTTTGACGGACTCCAAATTCCAAAGGACAGCATGACTACCTGCAACCCAGACCAATCATAGCGTAATGATTACGATTGAGTGAAATAAGACGTCAATCCCTTTGGGCTGTTGTTGGTGGAATGCGTAGACAGAGAATTGAAAGAAAGTTTCAATAATACTATTAGAACCTGTTGTTCAGATTTTCAGAGAACTGAAGAAGGTTGCAGGCAAGCGCTGGATACAGGCTAACCGGTCATTCTGGAAATTTATGAGGATGCCTATGTTTGTCTGCGTCTGAAATGATGGTGATGAATCTATTGTTCTCACTTCGACGTTCGTTTTGAGTCTTGTGATGGCACAATCCGCGTCATAAGTGGCCGACTTGATATGGATGCGCTGCTGTCGACACTGGCGGTTCAGCTCTCTCCGCAACCTGCCGTGGAAGTCCAAAAATTTGTAGTTATCGTAACATTTACACCCTGGATATTTTTACTGCGACCCTCGAGAACAGGCCTTTAATATTCTTTCTTGAAAGATTGAGACTATTTTTTTTCTTATCGAGTGGGCAGCGGCCTTTGATATAGTTTTCTTAACGGCCTCTGGTTGGCGCCCAAGACACAATCAAAGCACGGAATCTACTTTTATTTCAGACAATCAGGTGTTCTGGCCTATAAATATGCTACAGAGGAGAACAGACAACACGAGATTCTGAATCTGGGAAAGATATCAGACAGACAGTCGGCCGCCCCAGATATTGCTGGAGCATGCAGTGCAGGCCGATCTTCGTGAGATGGGAGCTGTCAACTGGCGAGCCAAAAATGCAAAGGCCAAGATCCACTTCGGGTCGCTGATACAGCGGAGTAAGTAAACGCATTAAAGAGTACATACAGCCTGTTCTTCAACTCGTCTTCCACCAAGAACTCTCGTTTCGCTTTGGCTTCTGTTATTTTCTTCATGTGGTCTACCATCTCCGTGTAGCTCTTGTTCAAGGAGATATTCTTGTACGTGGCGTTCAGGACGTCACGGATGAAATGCCTGAAATAAAATGTTTGGAGTATCGCTTTAGAGTTGTCCACTACACTTTACCCATAATAGGAGTGGTCTCATAAAAATAGGAGGCCTGTTGGTTAAGTGCGTAAGGGATGTGAAGTCTTTGGACTCTAGCTTCAGTTTGTAAAATACACCACACCCGGAATAAAGAGATAAGTAACAAATAAATACAACTGCCAACACGTTTACTTCGCACTGGAGAGAGAAAACTATATATGGAGTAGCGCGATTGAGTGTTCCTAGCTATTTATTTTGTGATTGGCTTCAGTAGCTCCACTTATCACCAATTTTCACTACGGCTGTGTTTGTGCATCTACTATCAATATTGGAAAACAGTTCTGAAATTTTAATTTGGTTTGACTAGTCAACGTGCGTTACAAAAACCTTGATTATTCATGCAAACCTGTCAGCGAACATCTTCCTCAGCTTATACTCCTCGCAGTTCAGCTTTCGCGGGTCGATGTCGGCCATTTCGTCGGTCACCAACGGCTGCTCCACCTGATACTTCAGCGCTCGCAGCTTCATCATGTCAGTCTGGGCTTGCACTACTCGCCATTCGTTGTTGCATGCCACTGGTTATTTGTTTTCAATGTATATATATATATATATATTTTAAAAGTATATATTTGAGAGTCAATAAGTAAATATATCAGACCAAAAATTTAGTATTTAAGTTCAGGCGAAATAAACCGAATTTGATCCTCCAGGAAGTTGCATATTAAAAACAGTACTCCATGAAGTACAATCAGGCATACAATTTTTTTGTTAAAATAAAGTGAACTTTGGGGAGAGACATTTGTCCAGCAGTCAGCAGTGAAATAAAGTTAAAAAACGTAAGTACTAAAAAGGAAGTTGTAAAATATATGTTCGGTCGGTCTGATACAGTATTTTTTTTTGACTGAGCGTACTGTTATCAACAAACTTACTGAAAACGTTTAGTTGCTTCATCGCATCTTCGAGTACTGTGGCCAATATAGCTGCCTCGAAATAGGTCAGCCTGTGAGGGTCGTCCAGAGTGCTGCACCTTTGACTCAGATGGTGCTGAATGGCCAAGCTACCGAAGTACAAACTGCTTCTTGCGTTCATTTCTTTTGGTATATGTCTTGCCAAGATAAAATTGCTAGTAGTTAAAAGGTAGGAATGGACACTCCACCGAAAGGAGCCTGGCTCTTTTGATGATGTTGTTGGATAAAAGATTTGACCTTACCAACTCGGCCCTATTGAAAGAGTGACAATACAATTTGACTATGTCAGTATCTTGACTAACATTTTAAAATGACAGCTGGCTAGATACTCAAACAATGACGGGCAAAGGCAAACAAATCAGCGCTGTTTTTGACGCGAGGCAAATTTTTCTTTTTTAATCTGTGATTGAAGCTGATCATTTGAAAGGATTTCGACGTTAATACCACTAACGGAAAATGCCAACTCTACGTTAAATTCCAAATACTTATACTACCACATCCGTGAAATACCAACTTCGGGAAACACCACCATTGCTTTACGGTAAGCCCTATGCATGGAAGTTTAAGGTTTTCCATTGTATGCAGTACAGACCTACTGTTTTCGTTGAATTTCCTTGTAGAAAGAACAATTTCTCGGATTTGATTTTTAGTTTTATAGAACAAAGTTCTATAAAACTAAAAATCGCTATATCTATTATTATATTCTAATTTTAAAAATGCAACAATAGTACGAGATTTCCCTCCCCCTATAACATATTATTTGAGCGATTGACATTGGTTGGGAAAGGCAATACGAATAAATAAAATTAAATATTAATATAAATAGTAAATTGAACTAGTGAGAAGCCTTCAAGATAACAATGTTGTAAAAATCAGAAGCAAAGAATCTCACTTATGGAATAGTTAGTAAGGCAAGCAAAATTAAAGACTGCCATCGGAAAGAAAATTTTAATACTATTTTTTCACTACAAAATAATTTAAAAAGTTGGTACAGAATAGGTACGCACTGCATCTTAACAGAATATGGTTGACTATAGCATGATCTTAAATAAACATTACTGATGAGATCCAAAAAGTTACTGTTTTTATCGAATCAAATTTTTATAAACATGTTATTGTTATAGGTAATATTATACCCACACTCCGGGAATATACTACGAGTATGAGTATAACAGATATCCCACGGGATTCTTTTACTGCGTATACGCGCGTAGCGTGTTTGTATAGTTCGTTTCGAATTTGCAAGTGAACACGCACGGCGTGTTTCTGCGAATAGAAATCTATATCTATATAAATCGGTATTGTCTTTAAGCGCCGCAGTACGCGTATCCTAATTCTGAATTTTGTTTATTCATTTATTCGAAGCTACTCACTACACTTACAGTTTCCCAAAACGTGTAGTAAGTTTGTTTTACCTTGCTGGATCTCAATCTGTTAAATGGGAAAAAAATCACACAAATATAATTAGACTGCTAAATTCAACTAAAAACTAAAATAGGAATATATTCTTAAATAGTCTAGTTATTTGTATAAAATTCAATACTATAGTGTATACACAGCATCTACAGTAAATAACTCCATTTCGTAAGTAATATACCACAATTTGTAGACTTACAACATTACTAGTATATTTACAACAATCAAATGACTTATCAATGAGGTACAAGTAATTTCAACCTTATACCTGGTAGCGAAGACTATTTTTTATTAGGTTAATAAGATCGGAAGATATAACAGGATTTATCAATTCTGCCGTCGTAACAAAAACGAGCATAACTAATATTTTAATATTCAGAATAAGGAGTTTTTGAATGTTTTTTTATGTGTACAATAAAGATTTTACATACATACAATTCTTATAGAAATTTGAAAAGAAAAACACATTGTTTCCTTTTTTGGTACCGTAAAATGCTGCAACTTTGCCTGGATTTTGAGGTTTTTTGTTCGTACAACTGAACCTTCTTATTATTACGACTTTTCATGAGTTTAAGACGGAAAACAGACTTTATATCTTGCCAGGTAGGGCCCAAATACGTTAAAAGCATGCTGTTTTTCTGAATAACAAGAACTCAAAGTCGTAGGCAAAGTTGTAGGTAAAAGACGCAACTTTGCCTAGAAGGATATCTCAATAAATAAAATGTCGATAATTTGCAGGATTTTTTTATCCGGATACTGAGGGCACATTGTTGGTCTCGGCAGTTACACTATTGCCCTATAGGTAATATTTTTTTTTTCACAGCTAATAGGCAAAGTTGTAGCAGGTTCCACAAACTTTCCATACAAAAATATCGTTGACTCCAGGGTTGTCCTAAATAAAAGCAGTATATATTTTAACTATTTTTATATATTTTTCAAAAATTTAACAGTTTGCTGCGTAAGTTTAAATTACAAATGAAACAAAATACTTGAGTGTCATTAAATTAAATAAAAATAAAAAAACAACGTTAATTATGTAGATAACGTAACAATACTAATTTATAAGTAATTTTTCAATGAGCTCCTGGTTTTCTCCTGCTTCTCTTTGATACTTGCCATTTTTCATATAACTACAAAAAAAATGAAACTTAGTGGCTACACTCCTGATTGAAGGGTCAGGGTTATAAATTGGAACTCTATTATATTATTCCGGGCACAATTCCAAACTCCGGACTGCTATATTAAAAAAATACTTAAATATGCTTTGTCCAAATTACAATATCAGCTATGAAATATAGCATATATTATAGTACCTAATAAGAATATAATAGTATTAATGTAGTGAACAATACAGTTCCATGAAATCACATTAAAAATTTATAATTAATGAAATCCGACAAGTGATAACCCTAGACCCAGGCAAAGTTGTGTCAGTCAAGTTTCCAAAACAGTGCACAACATTGCCTACTAAGTTATTTTGATGAAATGGTGTCCTTTTCATAAAAATATTAAATAATACGGAAAATAGACAATGTTGTCTTACCTTGGGACGTTATTTCTGATTAAAATCACCTTTTCTCTTCGTAAAACTGCAAAAGTTACAGGACACTACAATTTTTCACCCTCACGGGCCGGTTTTTGTCGCACAACTGACAGAGTAACAATGGAGTTTTTATTGTAAAAAAATAAAAATATGTTGCCCTAATAATGTGAAATTACTATCAAATGGTAAAAAAAAGGAAAAAACGAAGCAAACGCGAAATATCACAATCGAAACGAAAAAGGCAAAGTTGGGCTTTCTTGGCAAAGTTGCAACATTTTACGGTACGCAGGCAGAATTACTACAGTTAGATACAATCCAGAATAAATAACAAGGTTCTGGTATTTTTCGTGCCTTAATTAAAAAAAATATATTTTTATGTATGATAGCTATTGAGAAGTAACAATATAGGTAAATGAAACGATAACAAGCAACCAGGCATTTAAAAGGCTTTTAAATAAAATTCTCTAATTTGTTCGGAAACAGCTTTAGTAATTTAAAAAAAACCGTTATCGGGCCAATTTGGCTAGACAGGGTTTTGTCATACAGAAATTATGACAAAAATTATTTAAAAAAAGTTTTCACGTCACGCTTTTGTATCTTCGTGCAAACGCCAAGCAAAATTGAGTTTTATTATATTACGATTTGGTGTTCAAAATAGCCTGGCCCGCAGTGTAACAGTTGGCTATTAGGTCCCTCGCAAAGTAGAGAATATAATCGTTTTGTTGTATCACTTACATTCGAACACAAGTCACACATTCCTGGCAATATGTACAGATGATTAATACGCAATAAATATTGACATACAATTGATATACAATCGAGCTAGTATTACTCAGTCTTACGTCGTTCGTCCACTGATGTTATCTACATACTAATTAAGTAGTAAATTTACTATACCATATATTTATATAAGTGTTGGTATTTTCTATTGTATTCTAAATTTACAAATAAATTTCGTTACTATAGGTCAAGACACTTCACAACAACAATTTCGTGTGGTTATATTAGGATCGTCTTGTTACCGAATATTGAACCTTATACCAAAAACATTAAGGTTCAAACGATTTTTTTTATGTCTACAAATTAAGGGTAAAAAGACAATGAAATATAATACTTCAAGACTTGAAACCAAATATTCTATCTAATACTATATACATACACATAATCATTCATTGACATATTTAGCACACTATTGATTTCAAAAGATTTTGAATAATTTAAAAGTAAATTCAATTTGTAGATAACATTTCAAAATGACAGCTGTTTACAAACACGTCATTATACGAACAATTTTTAAAATTATTTATTGCGTTTAATAAATAAACGTAATTTTTTTTGAATATACCATGTAGAGAAGATTGAAAATAATTGAAAGTTAGTATGTTAAGTTCGAAGTAAAGACGTTAAGCAGATAGAACAAAAATACAGTAAAAAAAATATAGTATTTTTATATGTATTTTGGGAAAAATTTTTTGCGCACCAAAAGTCTTCCTAAACACAATGTTCATAAATTACACTAATAATAATGTTTATGCACACCTTAAGACACAACTAAAACGTATCACATTTGGAGCTCTGCCTACCTGGCAATAAGGTCGACATTAGTTAGCAGTTGGGATTGACCAGCCCGCTCGCTCCACAATCACTTGCTCGACGAGGGCTTTGCACTTTGTTCTATAAAAAAAGATTTTTTTATTATTTAAGTTCATAAGCGCTTTTTACAATGATTGTTTATTGCCTCGAAGCTACGATTTTCAAAAGAATCAAAAAGCAATATTATCGTGTAAATAAATATTTCGGTTCACTTTTTGTGGTTGAAATAAGGTCTTGTTTTGCTCAGCTCCCAGGACAATAAATTTACATCAGATGATGCGTCATAAGCAGAATAATTTTCATTGAATAATAAGACCTCCTACAAGTAATGAGAAGTTTGAAAAAGGGAGACATTAAGAGTACCCAAAATGGCCGAGCGTATATGACGAGAGTGATGAGTGTGGAGGAAACGAGGGAGGTATGTAAGGATCGTAGCCAATGGTAATCTCTAGTCTCCGCCTACCCTACGGAAGAAAGACGTGATGAATTGTATGTAGGTATGTAATGGGTAATGCATACTAGTCACATACTTTGTCGGCACAGATAGTGACTTCGGAATAATTAGTTCTACACTGTTATTTATAGTTGCTCTATGGGTAAATCCCATTTCTAAGTGAGTGATATGATACACAATTTACTGCGCATCGTAATAAGAAGTGACTCATAGATGATACCGAAAGTTTTCCGCGGTTTCAACCAACTATAACGTTGAATTTTTATAAAGATATTGCTTTAGATTATATTGCGTAATTTGAACGTAATGCTATATAGTATAGCAAAATAGTATAGCGTAGTCTTAAATGCGCTGGTTTTCTTATTCGAATTCGAACATCTTCAACTATAGAACTACTTGTTGGATGATTGTCAATGGTCAAGTGGTTAAGGCGTTTGCCTGTAGACCCGGGGGTCGTGGGTTGGATTCCCACGGGTAGCATATTTTGTTTAGTTGTTTCCAGTTTGTTTGTTTGTTTGTAATATCTTTATTGCTTTAAAATACATAGTAAAAGGAACATTATTAAAATAAGAAGACAAGAAGAAGACCAGTTTGGTTAGGACATTGCAGGCGTCTGATAGTAAAGATGATTCTGTGCTTCGAAAGGCACGTTAAGCCGTTGGTCCCAGCTGCCATCTGGTGGTCGTTAAAAGAACCAAATCAGAGGCCGAGAGAACTCTGACACCAGGGAGTGCATATTCGATTGACCGTATTACCCACACGAAATGATGATGATGTTGACTTGTCGGATTTAAATAAAACTTTTCAATAATTCTTCAGCTATCAAATATATATCTAAACATATACTAAATAAAAACTCTATTGCAACACAGAAAATACAATGTGAAATATAAAGGCGACAATGATTCATTCTCATTTACCCTTACCCGAGATTAGTGCACTCAAACTAAGCTTTAAATCCATCCATACTAATATTATAAATGCGAAAGTCTGTCTGTCTGTCTGTCTTTCTGTCTGTCTGTCTGTCTGTCTGTCTGTCACCTCTTCACGGCTAAACTGCTGGACCGATTGTGATGAAATTTGGTAGGGATGTAGTTAAAGACCTGAGGTCAAACATAGGCTACTTTTGGGCGCGATATAACCGAGTCCCACGCGGGGCGAAGCCGCGGGGAACAGCTAGTACTAAATAAAAACTCTATTGCAACACAGAAAATACAATGTGAAATATAAAGGCGACAATGATTCATTCTCATTTACCCTTACCCGAGATTAGTGCACTCAAACTAAGCTTTAAATGTAGAAGAAAAATATACTTACTGAAACGTCGCTGCGCTTCCTCTCTTTCGTGGGCGTCGAAATACCATAAGGTGATTGCATATCTGAAATATTCGAAGGATATTCATAATAAATAAAAATAATTTTACTCATTAGTAACTTATTAGATGATGTCCACGGCTTCGTTGCTGCCGATTTCACTAATTCACTAAGTAGTCTAATTTACTCTCATTTACAATTCGTTAGGCATTTCGTACTAAAACAATATGAAGATAGGACGCCTCCCCCAGTGCTCCAGACAGCAAATTTATTCATAGATCTTCATTGACATATAAATATACTGGCCGATCTAAATATTGTTATTATACCATATGCGGTAGTAGGTCAAGAAATATAAAACAAAGTACAATAGTACCATTTTTTATAAGTTACTCGACTTACCGCACACAGAATTCAAATATTTACACGTTGCGCAAATATTTCTGCCAATCATAGCTTACAGCAGTGACAAACATTATATGAAAAAGACGTGTTGCATTCGGGGACTGCCGCGGTAAAGCTATTGCATAGCATTTTTTATCAACTTAAACTTATGCAATTATAATTATTTATTTATTTATGCAGTATTTTTTTTCTTTGATATTGAAGCATGTGTAGGGACAGTTCTCTATATGTATTAATATTTTATGTTGAACCACTACCTTTACCACTATTTTGTGTACATTGTTCATTTATATACTCATTGTAAGACCGAGGAGCGAGTCGAAACAAATAATTGAAACATCAAAATTAATTCTAAACTAGTGGTTTTGTGAACAGTAGACCTCGCGACCCTCCTGCCTCGTCTTCCCTCCCTTCCCTTTTTTTCATAACTCTATAGGTAGGTATTTCCCATTCTGTTAATTCTCTTTCCTCGTATATTCTCAAAAGAAGGTACTTCCTAATAAAAAATAAAAAAAAAAGTATCAAGTTATGCAATAAGTTCGCCCGAGCTACATGGTAGGCGGGCGGAGTACATGGTACGGAGGTGTCAGGTTTTTTCGTTACGGAATTTCTTGATTTGCTCGCCGCGCTCAAAGCCCGCGATAAAAGCTATGCAATCGCTTAAAAATCTTAAATAAAGATATATATTATAAATATATTACTCCTGTATTCTACGACCTACCTAGTTTTGAACGCCGGCTGCACCTCATGCGGATTCCGCCGGTCTGACCAGAAGAAAAGCATTCGGTCGAAGATCGGCTCGATGTCCGCCACTGTGTTTGTACCCTCGGGGAACACCCTGGAACGATGAACGGAAATTAAGTATCACGGCGCGAAACTGTCATACTTTAAAAAAAACGTGCGGCACTCGCAGACTGCCGCGCTAAAGCTATTGCATAGCATTTTTTATCAACTTATGCAGTACAGTAAGTACGAACGCTCGGCCGAGCTACATGGTAGGCGGAGTGGGGGTGTTAGGTTTTATTTTCGTTACGGAATTTCTCGATTCGCGTGATTGCGCTTAAAGCCCGCGATAAAAGCTAAGCAATAGCTTAAAAACTTTGTTGTTCAAACAAGTTAAGTAGAACAAAAAAATAAACTGAACTCATTCTAGAATTTCCCGTAATGTGAGATCCAGTCTATTACGAATTACTTAATTATTTTGTCAGGGGCTTGTGGTGTACCTATATTTGATCGCTATATCAACACCACCAAAGAGTTCCGCTTACTCTTATAAAACTTGAGCCATACATGTAGCCATAGAGCGATCCGAGACGTTTGACGGCTGACAGAAAATAACAAGATCTTCAACAACTCGCGACTATCGGTTTACTATGTGATTTGGAAATCTAATAATTTTCATATTTTCGTGTTGTGATATATCTATTCATTAACTGTACCTATATCTCCTAATAAACTTCTATTCTTCTCGATATTCTTCTGCTAAATTAATTCCTATAAATAAGTATCTTTCGCTACATAATTTATGTGGAGTAGTCACGGCTGATAAGGCCGGGTATCAAGATTACGCCCACATCTGGTGACCACCGACGAAGCCAAGGATCTGGTGTTCCACCGAAGAGGCTACAGATTTTCCTTGGATATGAACATTGCAACAAAAATTTTCTGTTAATTTCAAACTATATGATTTTGGGTGGTGGTCCAAGTTACAAACGGTGAGCAATTTTATTTCTCGTATACTTTCAAGATGAGTCAAGCCCAAGAGCAAGAAGACTTTAGAGATGCTAATCTTGGTGTTGAAGTCCTTAGAGTAGGCGTTAAGGTTCCACCATTTTGGCCTGAAGAGCCCGCCTTATGGTTTGCCCAAGTAGAAAGTCAATTTGTTTTGTCGAGAATAACAACTGATGAGACTAAGTTTTGTTACCTTGTGGCACAATTAGACCATCAATATGCAGCCGAAGTAAAGGATGTTATCACCAATCCTCCCGATAAGGACAAATATGCCAAACTTAAGAGTGAGCTAATTAAACGGTTATCTGCTTCGAAAGAAAAACGTGTCAAGCAACTTTTAATGCACGAGGAGTTAGGCGACCGGAAGCCATCTCAATTCTTGCGCCACCTCGAAAGTCTGGCAGGTCCATCAGTGCCTAAAGATTTTTTGGCTACTCTATGGTCTAGCAGATTGCCGCAATCCATTCAAACTGTTATAGCTTCTCAATTTGACCTCACTTTGGATAAATTAGCTGAATTAGCCGACAAAGTCCATGAAATCGCACCATCTACACCTCAAGTGGCAAGTACATCTCATGCAGTACCATCACCATTGTACGAGGATTTAGTAAAACAAGTGAGTGACCTGACAAAGCAAATAGCTCAACTTACCGCACGTGTAGAGGATAATGATCGCTCACGATCGAATACACGAAGATACAACCGCTCACGCAGTCGCTCACGTCCGAAACAACCACCCCCAAACCACCCACATTGCTTTTATCATTTCACCTATGGAGCTGATGCGAAGAAGTGTGGAGAACCATGTAGTTATGTGTCGGAAAACTCACAAGGCAGTCGGAAGTAGCGGCCTATGACTGCCCAACAACTACAGGCCGTCTTTTCATCACTGACCGTGTTACTAAAATGCAGTTTCTTGTAGACACTGGTTCAGACCTGTGTGTTTATCCACTGTCAGCTTTGAAGACGCCTCGCAAGAAAACCACTTTTGAATTAGTAGCTGCGAACAACACTGTCATTAATACTTTCGGACCGATAAAGCTACATCTAGATTTAGGACTAAGGCGTGATTTCGTATGGAACTTCACTGTGGCTGATGTAAACCGACCAATTATTGGAGTTGATTTCCTAAAATACTACGGCTTACTAGTAGATTGCAAACACCAGCGCTTAATCGACGGTATCACTTCTCTCTCAGTACACGCTATACAATTAGTATCATCTGACGACATCGCATCAGTTAAGGCTGTCTCAGGCGAAACTGAATTCCATGAAATCCTGCGAGAATATCCTGATATTACAAAACCTGCTGGTATCCATTCTTCAAAAAAGCACTCCACCCTTCATTACATCAGAACTACGCCTGGTCCACCCGTCTCTTGCAAGCCACGACGCCTCGATCCCATACGCACTCAAGCTGCTAAAAAAGAATTTGAAGACATGTTGGCATGCGGTACAGCCAGACGCTCAGAAAGCTCATGGTCTTCTGCTCTTCACTTAGTAAGAAAAAAAGACGACGGTTGGAGACCTTGTGGAGATTACAGAGCACTCAACGCTAGGACAATACCTGATCGTTATCCGATTCGTCATATACATGATTTTTCTTATCAGCTTTCAGGATGTACCATTTTTTCTACAATTGATCTCGTGAAAGCCTATAACCAAATTGCTGTAAATCCACAGGATATACCAAAAACTGCCATTACTACCCCATTCGGATTGTTTGAGTTCCCATATATGACATTTGGTCTCAGGAATGCGGCTCAAACTTTCCAAAGATTCATTGACGAAGTTCTATCTGGCTTAGATTTTTGCTATGGATACATAGATGACATAATCGTATTTTCACCATCTAAAGAAATTCATAAAAGTCACCTGAGACAACTTTTTGAACGTCTGAAGCAATACGGTCTATTAATTAATACTTCAAAATGCACGTTTGGTCAAGAAACAGTTAATTTCTTAGGATACAAGGTATCTGCTGCTGGATCTGAACCGCTTGATTCGAAAGTACAAGCTATCAAAGAATTTCCGGTACCCAAGACTATCAAAGAACTTCGGCGTTTCTTGGGAATGTTGAATTTTTACCGCAGATTTATTCCCGATGCAGCTAAACTCCAAGCGCCGCTGAACTCAATCTTACAGGGACCAAAGATCAAAGGTTCTCACCCAATAGAGATGACTGCTGTATTAATGAAATCTTTTGATGACTGTAAATCTTCACTATCTCAAGCCACACTTCTAGCTCATCCAGATTACTCAGCAGAACTTGCAATAGCCACAGACGCTTCTGACTCAGCAATTGGTGCTGTACTACAACAACGTAAAGATAACGATTGGCAACCTTTGGCATTTTACTCTCACAAATTAACTGCAACACAAAAGAAGTATAGCCCCTATGACAGAGAACTTTTAGCGGTATACGAAGCTATTAAATACTTCAGACATATGGTGGAAACTTCAACATTCTCTGTATACACAGATCACAAACCCCTATCATTTGCCTTTTCCACAAGTAAACAAGCTTGTTCACCTAGACAATTCCGTTACTTTGATTACATATCACAGTTTACCACCGATATAAGATACTTACCTGGTAAAGAAAACGTTGTTGCTGATGCTCTCTCTCGTGTTGAAGAAATCACAACCATCGACTATAAGGCTCTTGCAAACTCTCAAAATACAGATACAGAATTACAAGATCTTATTCGCAATGGTTCTTCGCTTAAGTTAAAGATAATGCCAACACAGTCATCTGATATACCTATTTATTGTGACGTCTCCATGCAAATACCCAGACCATACATAACTACAGAGTTTCGCAAGCAAATCTTTGATATGATTCACAATCTTCATCATCCCGGAACTTCAGCTACAGTGCGACTGGTCACTCAAAGATTTATTTGGCCAGGGATTCGAAAAAATTGTAGAGAGTGGGTTAGGCAATGCATAGAATGCCAAAAATGCAAAGTTTTTCGTCATACCGTTACTCCCCTTTCCCCCTTTCTTACTCCTTCCTCGAGGTTTTCTCATATACACCTCGACATTGTAGGACCGTTACCCATTTCTTATGATTTCAGATACTGCCTCACAGTCATCGACAGGTTTACCCGGTGGCCTGAGGCATATCCACTCAAGGACGTTACAGCCGAGTCCTGCGCTGCTGCTTTGATGTCTGGTTGGATAGCACGATTTGGATGTCCAGCCCGAGTTACTACAGATCGTGGTCGACAGTTCGAGAGCCATCTCTTCAAGTCTCTAACTACTTTGATTGGAGCACGTCATATCCGAACTACCGCCTACCACCCAGCAGCAAATGGAATCGTTGAACGCATGCATCGGCAACTAAAAGCTGCGATAATGTGTAATTCCTCTTCTCAATGGTACGAAGCTCTTCCTCTGGTTCTTCTTGGCATGCGCAGCTCCTGGAAAGATGATCTGAAAGCGTCACCTGCAGAATTGGTTTATGGTGAACCTCTGAATTTACCTGGCCAGTTCCTGTCACCGAAAGACAGCTACACTACTGAAGATGTCACCTTATATGCTACGCGTCTCAAGTCTCATATGGCCAAACTTACACCAAGACCTACTTCTTGGCACACTTCATCTTCATCACCCTTCTACATTCCAAGCGAGCTGTCCTGTTCATCTCATGTATTTTTACGTCAAGATCGAGTACGAGGCTCATTGGAACCACCATACGCTGGACCCTTCAAAGTTATCGAAAGGAAGCCTAAATTCTTCACAATTGACGTTAAGAATAAAAAAGTAACCGTCTCTGTCGACAGGCTTAAACCGGCATATATGGCGAAAGAAGCGACTGTAATTTCTCAAGATCCAGTCACAACTGCTACAGAAAAGCAAACAAGCAGCGGGCGTAGAGTAAGATTCCCTGATTATTATCGACCGTAGTTACGGTCTGGCCGGGGGGAATATGTGGTGTACCTATATTTGATCGCTATATCAACACCACCAAAGAGTTCCGCTTACTCTTATAAAACTTGAGCCATACATGTAGCCATAGAGCGATCCGAGACGTTT
Source organism: Apomyelois bistriatella (assembly GCA_947044815.1). Taxonomy (NCBI): domain Eukaryota; kingdom Metazoa; phylum Arthropoda; class Insecta; order Lepidoptera; family Pyralidae; genus Apomyelois; species Apomyelois bistriatella. Next base: position 9,192,892 of record OX345704.1, on the reverse strand, counting down.
GACGGCTGACAGAAAATAACAAGATCTTCAACAACTCGCGACTATCGGTTTACTATGTGATTTGGAAATCTAATAATTTTCATATTTTCGTGTTGTGATATATCTATTCATTAACTGTACCTATATCTCCTAATAAACTTCTATTCTTCTCGATATTCTTCTGCTAAATTAATTCCTATAAATAAGTATCTTTCGCTACATAATTTATGTGGAGTAGTCACGGCTGATAAGGCCGTATCAAGATTACGCCCACAGGCTTACTATGACTTCTACAAGGGACCAGTTTACAAGTACCTATAAATTGATCAATTCAGTTCACTTAAGGGGAACCCTAGGAGGTTTATACGTTCGGGTAAAATAATATCTGGATTTTATGTGACATTAAATGCTAAAGAGATCTTACACAAATAATAATGAATATTGCATATTTTATTACAGTAATTAGTGTTCAAGTTTTACCTATACTTTTATTACGTTATAGTTTTAATTGTTTCATTGCAGTATGATCTAACAAAGCCGTGTCTAATAATACATCTGTGATATATACCTACCAATCGAAGCGTCTACTTACATCCTTAAAGATAAATTTCTTTGGTTATCATCTGTAGAGACTTTATTTTGGATGCTATGCTCGTTAACAAGTTGTATTCGAAACATGTTCAAGTTTATGGTCACACAATAAAAAGTTTGGATAGATGGCTATAGCGCTAGATGGCGGTGTCTGAAATAAATCGACTTGGTTCTATTTTAGGTTTCGCTTTTTTGCCTGATAGGGAAGATGATCCCGTGCTTCGGAAGGCAAGTGTACAGTGGGCCAGCCTTATCTGGTGTAAATATCTATGTGGGACACAGTACTTTGATACCGGACATATTTGTGTTGGTTTTCAATTAAAAAAAAAACACGTTGAAGGCCTTATGGTGGTTTAGAAAATTTCACATCAACACCCCGACTGTCGATTGATCTTGCAGTCCATACAGCAAGGTAAGTACCTGAGCAGGCCTCCATTTCGTTGGACATCCCAATCCAAATTGAGGTAGTAGATGGCGGTGATGCAGCGGCCATCTTTGTTGGGATTGTCCACATGCTTCACGTAATGGGTGCCAGAGCCAGGGTAACACGCCACCATTGCCTGCCAGATAAAGAATTACAATTTAAATAAATTATACTAGGAATGGGGTTTAAATTAAGAGTTACTCTTGTTGACACCTGGTCACACTGAGGAGACTGAACTTTCACAGGTCATATACAACACTCGTAGACACTTTTACTATAGTTCGGTAGCGGGGAACCAATCAATTTTGAGCCTTATAACAATACACATAAAGGTCCAAAACAAAATTAAATGTAGTAGAGTGCTCCTGCCTCCGTTGCGATGGATTGACTAGCAATATTCAACAGAGACAACGATATTTTCATACGAGCGACAGAGTTAAAAAAATTCAGGTCATTGACCGTTTTCTCGCCTGAACTTGAAAAAGACTAGGTATATTGACTATTTATATCGTTAATGGACCGGATCAGCTTAAATCTAAGCAATTTAGAATCAAAGCACGTCGACATAATACCACATATGGGCGCTACTGGGTGGTCTTAATCAGAACGAGTGTCGTGAACTTTAATCATCCAATGACTCAATAGAAATCAAACGGGACAATTTACAATTATACAATTCTAACCTAAAACTACTAAAATCGGCATTTTATCTTATCATTGCTCATTACAATAAAGAATTTTATATACTTAAATTAAATAAATTCTTGATATATTGAATAAACGTATGGACGATACGGACAGCGTGCAAACAGCAATGCTTTGACTGATGACATATTTATAAAATCAATGCACTACAAGTCCCGCACTAGAATGTACTACTCGTGAAAGGAAACAAGGTCTTATTTGTTGTAAAATAGTAAAGCTGAAGAGATTGTTTGTTTGAACGCTTTTAACTCTGGAACTACTTTTTCTTCACCTGGCTCGGAAATAGCTTCATTATTTAAAAAAAAATGATCAATACTCATTGCTGGCCAAAAAAAAATCATTGTCGGCCGCTAGTGGAGGTTTTTTAATGTTCACGTGTTCATACATTAGGTTTTTTAGATTTGCTCTGGCCAGACAACAAAAAAAAAATTTTTAGCGGTCGTTAACGGAAATTGCTTGTTTGCCGGGCACTTTTGTTAGGTTGGTACAAACCATAAATTTTTTTATTGTTTAAAAATATGTATGAACGTTTCAAAATTTGAAAGAAAAACGAACAAAGTGAGCGCTGGCTTTTTGTTGTCGCCATTGTGAAATATGATACGATGTTGTTTCGTCTCAAGAGGAAGAAAAGTATTGTACAAGCCTCGATCGAAATTGCAACTATTAACAGTACAGTTCGGACAGATAAACTAGACCCCCAGGTCTCTAAGGCAAGAAAGGTACGGCTCACTTTTATCTGCTTTTATCCCCTACTGTATATTTACATCACAGGCAGGAAAATCCGCAGGGCAAGTGTTGTGAAAAATACATGAATGGTTTCACCAGTGACGTCTTATACGGTACAACTGCGTTGCGTAGTTCAAATCATACCAATTATAAGTTTTACGATATATTTTATTAAATATGCAGAGATCAGACTCAAGGTTAGTATCTCGGTGTCAATATCGGTTAAAACTAGGTATTATCGAGGGTATTGACATTAACACTTTCGCGGACAGTAAACGAGATAACAATTACAGTTAACTGTTATCTACGTCGAGAGGCGTTACTGTCAGCGAAAGTGTTAAGTGAGTCGTCGTTTCTGCTGGTTCACATATCAGTATTAAGAATATAATCATAACAATTGCCTTAAGCAACTATAATATTTAAAAGAATTTTAATTAGAATTACTTAAAAGAAAACTGCTGCGTGCTGTCAGAAAAATCATCAAAGTGATACATCTAAGTATATTTATCTATCTATACTTATATAATAAAACTGAAAGTTTTTTGAATGCTTATACGGGTCTTTGTTTTTGATTAGAAAAAATCTTTCTGCATATGATAAACACTGTACATAACCTACCATGGACGAGTGAAACCGCGGGGAACAGCTAGTAAATAATAGTAAGTTATAAAATAAATAATTAATAAAAATTATTTATTTCAGGTTAATCTCTCACTCAAAAAATTAAGTTATTAAGAAGGGTTATTTATTAAGATTATATAAAGTCGCATGATTATATTTGTTTTTCTTTTTAATAACGCCATTTAAAACCTTATAATAAATACCAAATGATGTTTGAATGAAGGTAACACACAAAAATGTCAGAGATGATTTAGCATCTTTGATAATGACTATTTACTCAAACTGTTTACGTTTGCGCACTCTCTAGGTTAGTTATAGTTGTTCTGTTCTGTTCAAAACTGTATACCTGTATATTATACATGCCACACGTTTTGCTCGGCAAATAAATCTTTAAATGTTATATCTTCTGTAATCTTTAATTTGATACATTTTTTTTTTATTTAACAGCCAGTTCCTAGATGTACTTCTATTATAAATAATACATTTTGTTTAATTTCACAATAAATTTCTATTGACAAGATGACTGTATTTAAAATGATGTCATTCCATATGTAAGCACTTACTTCATATTACACATATATTTACTCACAAGTAAGATAATGTCTACCTAATTGCGTGTTATAAATCGGAGGGAATGCAGTTCATTTGTATTTTGAACCCATCTGAATTTGAGAGACAGCAAAACCATATTAGCTGTTTCCCGCGGTTTCACTCGCCCCTCGTGTGTATGTACTATATTCTATAACCTTCCCCAAGAATCAGGCTATCATATGCAAAAATAATTTTTCACATCCGATTAGTGGTTCTAAAGTTATAAGCGTTTAAACAAACTATATTTTGGATGAATATACTTTGAAAATAGGGGTAGTATTAAGGGCAGTTTAACCAATACATCAAGAACAATAAATTAATAGAAGCTCTTTGTCAGCTTTGTTTTTTTTTTAATTTTTTTATCATTTATTGCACAAAGTACAATTAATCGCAATAGGTGGACTTAATGCTAAGAGCATTGTCTAACAGTCAATCTTTGGGTAAAGCAGAAAAGAAAAAGGTTAAGGGTTTTTTTGCGGCGGGGACGGTGGCGTTTCACAAATTTGCAAAGATTTTTCAATTTTGAAAGTTATGTAAGCTTTGTACAACAAAGTCATAGGATATTAAATAATCATTACTATAAGGTACCAGTAGAATTGTTTCTAAATGACTATACAACAATAAATAAAATAAAAATACGTTTGTTGGCGGTCTATTGAAAAGGTAGGAACTAACCCTTTTGTATATTCTGCGACGTTTTCTTGTCGGTGGAGTAGTTTGTCTCCAGCCATCCGTTATACATCTCTATACGAAACAAATCAGCCTTCTCTTTTAATTGGTCTATGTGGCTCCTTGGTCTCCCTTTCCTCTTCGCTTCTATTTTCCCTTCTATTGTTCAAAACCTTTGTATATTATTATTCCGCTTCTATATTACATACTGATGAAAGTACCCTAGTAAGTACAATTGTATTGTAATTGTTTACTAACATTAAGTGCCTGCGTACGTGACAAATCTGTATTGTAATGTAATAGATATAACGATGAATCATTAACGATGTAAATACAAAGTGTATTTACCTTGTCGTTTGTCGGTATAGGACACGAGATGGGAGAACTCAAATGCATTTAAATGTTAATTATAGCTGAGGTGAGACGGTTGTCATCTTATTCATACAATTTACAGACGTTCTAATTTATGTTTACATATTGTTAGTTCAGTTTTTGCCGTCTTACAAAAGAGTGATATAAAAAATATATATATTTTAAACAAAGTTGGCTTGGCGTAAAAAAATAAGCGATAAGTAATAAGGAGGTGTGCACATTATTTGATACAACTTTGTAAACTATAATCAATGAGTATAATATTAAAGTTATTAAGTTTTAAACAAATTCAGTGACAGGCACAAATTAACAATATATCTCATAGCACAAGATATACAAGACAAGACTTACTCCGCAAAATAATTTAAATAGATATTGACTCTTGAAACAACGCAATTAAGTGCAAAAAATTTTGAAAACTTATTTTTCTATCATAGAACTTTAACTTAACATTTATTGTCTACGTCAAACGCACTACAAATACTCGTATGAATATATACATATTCGGATCGGGGTGTACTTGATGGAGTTTCTTCGAGTGTACTTGATGATTTGTTGTAGTCAGTGTACTGTCAGTGTTACGTCTTAAGAACATTATATTAGTGTAAATACCTACTCAGTTGGAGATTTTTGGATAAATTTTTAAAGTACTTTAATTGTACATACTCTTTAACCAGGAAGAAACATAAGTTCTTGTTAAGCATCACATAATATAAGTTTATTCAGTTCAGTTTTTTTAGAAATACGCTGTTGTAGATGCCCATAACAATACTAATACTTGCACTGCTGCCCATAACAATACTAATACTTGCATTTGAAACACGCAGGTGGCTTTATCATACTCCGAGAATATCTACTCGAATGTAATGTGAATATCAACATTGAACTTTGCGCAGACAAACTAATCAAAAAGCCAAATGCAAACTGAGCGATTTATCTAAATTATGTGTTGCAGTTACCTAACATTAATTTGGCAAGGTAACGACCACATTCATAGACCTACATCAGCGAACAATTGCCAAGAGAAGAGGGGTCTTGGTGATATGGATACGTTTAAATTTGAAATCAGCTTTGGCGTGGATCTCGCTTCGCCCGCTTCTATGAAGTTACTAATGTTTACATTGTGCCCCTGCGCGCCTCCCCTGCCCCTTGCAGCCGTCATGCTCCAAGTCACGTACGCAGAACATCGGCGCGCGCTTGCGCCAATGCGTTTTTCGGCCTTTATCGCAGATATACGCGATTTTTATTGACTGACTTGATAGCGCGCGAGCCAGTGAGGCCGAGTTTGTGCGAAAAACTGTTTGGTTTGTTCCCGCTTTGCCGCTTGTCTAGACTAAGGTTTATTTTATACATATTCATATATTTTTGAATAGTTAGCCTGGTGTTCAGAGGATCTTTTCTTACTATAATTTTAAAAGCTATGAAAAAGATTCAGTAGGTTTTTTTTAATTTATCATTCTATAAAGTTATTTTTTTCGCGTAAACACGCATAAAACCAATTAAGAGCATATTTTTACAACATATAAAGACGAGATTAGACTGTATTTTTTCTAAAAAAAAATTTAATTATTGAAAACTGTTAATAAACATAAAGGAAGAATGTAAATAGGTTCTTGAACGAGTATAAATAAAGGCGGTTTTAGCGTAGGCGACATTTTTTGCAGGTAGTCCTAGCTGCGGAAACCCTCCTCACTTGCTGATTTTCGACGTTTTTACAATACAAGCGATTATTTTTCATGCGATAACCGATAACAAATCTTTGCACTTCGCAGCTTTGCTTATCTCATTTGGTTACATGTTACATTGGCTTATTTTGTTACTGGGCTTGTAAAATGTAAACAATGAACGTGGTTGGTTTTATGAAAGACTTGCTTTCGCCCGCGGCTTCGCCTGCATGAATTTCTCTCGGGATCAGTGCTTTTTCCCGGGATGAGAGGTATCATATGTCCTTCTCATTACGATTTATTAGTGCGCGACCACAACGACATCTCGTTTTGAATGAATGAAGCAATCTAAATCCAAGAAGTGCTGAATCAGACCGTCCTTGACACGCAAACGTGCTATCGATCGTTGTATTCTTTAGATTGCCAAATAAAAAGTTGCACAGACCGCCCACGTTGGTAGTATGCTGGTAGGTAACATACAAACATATTTGACATTTTTATTGATGATTCCGTGCTTCGGAAGGCACGTTAAGCAGTTGGTCCCGGCTGCCATCTGGTATAGTCGTTAAAGGAAACACGTCAGAGCCGAGACGCGGTTCCGAAGAACTCTGACACCAGGGTGTGTATGGTCGATTGACCGTGCCAGATACACGAAATGATGATATTTGACATCTAAATAAAATCTCTTTGTTGCATTGCATGTGTACAAATTGCAGAGTATCTAATAAGGAAAAGAGGTAAGTATGGTATAATGATTAAAAACGCGAAAGCTCTCTCGGCGTTAGCCGTCGATATCGCAACGCAACCGATTTCGCAGAAACTATTCAGTCTAAACCGAAGAAAAAGAGAGTTAGCTATCTCCGCGGCTCCACCTGCGTGGGAGTGGTATAGGTAGATAGGATAACTGAAGTCGACTATACGGAAACGAATCTTAAAGCCAGCGAATTGGCTGCTCTCTGGTCTAACCAATCTGAATTCTGCCACTAAAATGAAAAGACGAGAATAAGAAGTGAATGTGCCATACCTTCGTCCTTCCATTGATGACGTAATCGCCCATGCTTCCGTTCCTCGGCATCTTGTTGGCTCGCAGGACGATATTGTCAACCTGGAATATTTTAATTGCGTTTTAATCGAGTTAACTAATTACACTCATCATTAGATAGTGGAAATGTACCTTTATGTTTTCTACAATTTGTGTCGATTAAAGGTTATGTGGAAACTATTCAGCTAGTTATAATCTAACGGAACTTATTAATAAAATTAAAGCTTTGTTTGATCGCGCTGAAATCGCATTTTCTTCATTACCGTCGAGGCCGGAAATGAAGCGACGTTAATTTCGGCCGAGGCTTGTAAAGTACTTTTCTTCCTGTGACTTCCTCTTGAGACGAAACAACATCGTGTCAAATTTTACAATAGCGCCAACAACAAGCCAGCTGCGTTCGCTATTTTCTTTTTTTTAATTTTCGAAACTGTACCTACTGATTGTACAAATATTTTTGGCGCCATTAGACGTCAACGTATGTATGTCGCTTATCATCAGAAATCAACAATGTGAGATACGCTATCTTGGAATTTAGCGAGTTAATGTGCTTGGGTTGTATTTGCATGATGTAGGTAATAACAAATGCGATGCCACTGCCTGATACTGATATAAATAGTATGTTTGAATTACACAATTATTGTAATAAAAGATTAATGTCGCGAATTTTCACATGTTTTTTTGTCCATTTATTTGTTTGTTTATTTGTCCCTGTATATTTATTTATGTTTGTACTACAAAATATGTACTTACAGTACTACAGTACTGTTATTGAATAATTACTATTATTCTGTACCAACGTTGTGTTAGAATAGGATAATCAGTTTATTCTGACTTCTGACGTTTTTATATGTGATTATCCAAAAGCAATATGCTACAAGGTGGAGGGCTCAATGGCTCAAAGTTATAAAGCTACAAGAATGCCAGCCACTGTGTTTTAGCAAGCTCTTGAGGCGTCACGAACCTTAAATAAATGCGAGAAGTCTGTCTATCTGTTACGCTTTCACGGCTAAACTGCTGGGCCGATTTTGATGAAATTTTGTATGAATATAGTTTATTTATTTATTTAAAACTTTATTGAGCCAAAGGCTACAATAGGTAAAACTTAATGCTATAAGCATTCTCTGCCAGTCAACCTTTGGAAATTACAAATAGATAATGTGTAGGTGTCAAAATCACTAGATAGTATAAAACAAAGTTGCTTTCTCTGTCCCATTGTATGCTTAAATCTTTAAAACTACGTAACGGATTATGATGTGGTTTTTTTAATAGATAGAGTGATTCAAGAGGAAGGTTTTTATGCCCATGCGAAGCCGAGGCGGGTCGCTAGTATTATATAAAATACCTAGTTAAGGATTAGGGGTCAAACAGGCGGGGCGTGCAAAAGCTAGTATACAAATATGTGTAATACAGATTTGGCGCCGTTCACCATCGCCGTATGTTTGTTGCTTATCATCAGTAATCAATAATTCAGATAAACCTACCTACACTATCTTGGAATTTAGCGTGCCAATGTACTCTGGTTATATTTGTTTATGCTTGATGAAGGCGTAGGTACTGTTTTTTTTTTTAATCTTTATTTATTTTGGGATTTTGTCGTTTAGACAAAGTTTATCATGTCAATCCTGAATTCACTAAGTGTCAATCCTATTGACCAAAACATATCTGTGAGCCCTCCCCCAAGGATTTCCAAAATAACAGTATTTTTATTGAAAATTGTTAACAAAAAATTGGTAATATCAATGAGCCTGCAAAATATATAATACTAATTCAAAACAAACATACGTGCCCTTGATTTATTTGCGCTTGCTACATAAGCTAATATTTGACAATCATAATATAAGCTGTGGAATCAGTGTTTCAGTCAGTTTTGAGGCATTTACTCTGGATAAGTGAGGACGAGATCTGTAATATTGAAACACTTTCTTTTTATCAAAGATTTCTACATTTATAAACACTTATGCGACTAAATTTTCCTAAGGTGGTTTGGAAAATAGACATGTTATATCTCAAATTAAAAAAAATATTAATAATAAATTGGTAATGGTATCTTTGTCCTTTGTTGATTTGTATGTGTCTATATAATTAATGTCTATTCTATTTCTTTTTATATAAATAATAATCTATGTTCATAATTTTAACTACCAAAGGATTTACCCAAGGATCGACGTGCTTTCTTTAATTTAGGACTCATAACAGATACTCATCATCATTATATATCTTGTGGGTTATACTGACAACCGACCCTGCACACCTTGTTTCAAAAGGGATATTGTTACTTTTGTTATCAAGTTGACTGTGTACATTAGTTTTGTTATTATATGTGTCTGTGTCAAAGAATGAAAGAAAACGTCTGACTAGTTCCATTTGGCACAAATCCAAACGAGAATTAGACCGGAAATTACGTAGAAATTCGTCTCATTAGGCCAAAGGTCTTCAATTCTTTACCATAACCACAGAATAAATAATAGTAATAACATAGGTACCTATTCTATGATGAAAGGTTCAAAGGATTTTGTGAATCCCTAACAAAAGTAAAAGTGAGTGTAGTAGGTAGTAGGTAGTAGTACTACTACTAATTCTGTGGTAGTAGCTAAATAGAGGTAAAGGGTTTATTTTTATCTGAGCGGACCTATCCAAACTTGTATAAAGCAGTTTGGTGATGTGACTCAGGCTTGCAATGTTGCATTACATGATATGGCCGGATAGAAAATGGGGCTCATCGACTACCCCACAAAGGATTGGCACCATGGGGTCAACTGTGGTAGGACTCGTAATGCACATAAAAGGACGACCGCGATTGGCCTCATGTTGCCAATAAGAGGTCTATTTTGACGTGCTCGACTCGCCGATTTAAAGTCACGGATTTCAAGAATAGTACTCCAGATACTACAATGTCTAATGTGATTCGATCGAACCAACGATCATCAGGCAGTCTAACCGAACCACAGGTAGTTTTTGTTTTAACTAAGAAATAAGATAAGTAAAAAAATTACCTGTGTAATTAAATATTTGATGTTGGGACAGTGGGGCTCCGTGCCATCGATCCACGTGGTCTGGTCGCTCCGGACCGTTTGGGCCTCTGTGCTGCTAGGGTTGGAGACTACTTTACCAGCCTGTGGAAAAGAAAATGGCTTAATATTTATCTGAAAACTTGTCTGAGACTAAACGGCTCAAATAGTAAGTATATTTCTATCTTATCATCGGCATCATATGGGAGTACTAGCAGTCCACCCCGGCTTCGCCTGTGATACACACATAGCCTATGTCACTCGAGGATAGTGTGGCTTTCAAACGGTAAAATAATTTTGAAAATCGGCCCAGTAGTTTCGAAAGCTATTCGAGTCACACAAATAAACAATCAATCATTCCTCTTTGAATTGCCGACCCTGCTATGGTCAATCAAATTATAGCTACCTACACAAATATAATAAATTGATCTACAGAAGAAGGGTCACTTGACCTAGTCATCATTATACACAATTTAACACTTTCACAGTAATGCCTCGATGTAGAGAACTATTAAGCTGCTGTTGTTGTTTCTAGACTTAAAATATACAAAAGAAGACCACAAACTTGACAACTGTTCCGAAATCGGATCATAAACAATCATTTCAGCTGCAGGCTGTCATGAAAAATAAAAAACAATAGCAGACCTACAAATGTTGTTTCTTGCAATGAAACAACAAAAAATACAAAGGTTTGAGTATTTTAGTATATGTTTACAAATATGAAGTATACCGGCAAAATTTATTATTTATAATGATAACATATCAGCATGAAATTTACCTAAAGAGATCTTATCAGCAGTGTGCAATAAGTATCATAAATTAGTAAGCAATTAACTTAAAGATATGTAAACATAAATTTATATAATTAATATATCACATATTGAATGCAATAAACAAATAAGAATATACCTATATAACAAGCTGAATAATTATATATATTCTTAAGTGTAGACAAATAATTTCCAGTAACTACAACTCTTAAAGACCTCACCACTTCACAGACTATAAAATAATGAAACATAATCTGAAATTGAATGGGTGGATGTATGTTACCCAATTTTACCATTTCAACATCTGTACCCCTAGTATAAGTTTTTATAAACGCAGACGCTAGCGATTGCATTAGCCATTTTGTATAACAAACCTGTACACCCCTGGTGGATAGAAAGGCATCAAAAAAATTCCATTCAAAATCCTAACGTAGTAGCTAGCGTCTGCGTTTATAAAATCACATACTAGGGGTATTGAAGTTTTTGTTTCTGAAAAACTTTAGAGGACTTGTGTAAGTAGCAAGTGTAGCAACTGACATCTGACGAGCCAATGTTAATAACACATTAACAGATACTCAACTATAACAATAAAACTACTTTTGTGTTTTTATCAGTGTCCACGAGAGTATTAAAAGAGTTGAGGCTTCTAGAGGAGACCCTTCTTAATAGGATGGAATAGAATATAGAAATTGCAAACCAAATTTACTTGGACCGCATCAGTTTTCTAATGACAGATTGCAAGATTTTTCTTTATTTAGGTAGGTAGGTATTTATTTTCTCTGATTGGTTGGTGCACAAAGTAGTCACATAACAATAGCTTTTCTATTGCGAAAATCTAGTCTAATCTAGTCTGGACTCTGCAAGCCAACGGGTTAAGCAACAGTACTAATACTAAACTTATTACATGTGAACACAGCATTCATTACAATAATAGAAAATAATATAATAATTACAGTAGAAAACCATACTAGTAGCCATTGGACCAGAAATTTGATAGTAAAAGGAACCACATCAGTGGCCGAGAGGTGGTTCCAAGGAACTCTAGACGACAGGGGGGGCATGGTCGATTGACTGAATCACCTACAGGATTTGATTCAAAAGAACTATATGTCTACAATAGTATAGAAAGAAATAAATATATGTAAGATTTTTGAAGAATAAAGTTATTATAAACAAATAAATAAGAACAAGAATTGAAAAGAATGAAATTATTATGGCTGACTTCAGCACAAATTGGGATTAAATAGGATATTTTCACTCAATTTGGTATCCTAAATACCATGCAAATTAAAAGTGCTGATGTTAATTGTAGTAGGTACCGAAGTTCAGCTGTGTACCAAACTTTCTTGTCCATAATATAAGTCAGATACTTACTTCAAATATTCCTGATCTGTGCATCTGTTTGACTTCTTCTAACACCATCAACCCTCGTTCTCGGCCAAGGAAATTCTTTAACAAACACACACCATACTGTGTCATATCCCTGATTACAGTCTGACACACACCATACCACGGATCACTAGGGTCAACCTCATAACTATTTTGTACATGTCCAAAAGGCGCACCACTGCTTTTTACTGACCCGTCTGGATACTCTTTAACCCTCCGACTATGCTCTGCCCCATAGGATGGCATCACAGGCACTGTTACTTCAGTTCTATTCACCATTTTCATCACATTAGCTGAACTAGAGCTAGCAAAGTCCACTGTGCTCAACTGTTGAGCTGATTCACTTAGAATCTCCTGTTCAGAGGATCCCTCGTAAGTTATGGCACTTCCTTTAGTCAAATCCTTATTAGTATACACTACACTAGAAATAACGCTACTTTCGTTGCAGACACTTTCACTTTTATTGATGTTTTTAGTGGATATTTGCGATTTATGTTTACTAACACTTGCTGCGCCACATTCCTTACCCACTTCCTTTATGATATTTTTCGCAGAATTTTTCAAACGTATTTGATTCGCACTACCCTCTTTAACGACTTCTAATTTTGAACTTGCTTCTTCTGCATCAGAAGAATAAACTTCTCCGTTCTTTAGCCCTGATTCTTTTTGGAAAGAAGGTTCTCCCAGTTTTTCGTCTTTTGGCCCTTTTCTAGATAACTTTGGTCCACATTCACTTTTATGTCTTTTCCAATCTTGGCGTTGGTGCTCTGTATTACAGTAATATATCTTGAGACAGCGTCCACATCTTCTATGTGTTTTCGCGTTGCAAACAGCGCAACAAGCTAGTACGCCCTCTTGATTCATTCTGAAAATAAAATAATTCTTCAACTCGAGCAAGGGCCGGCCCCGTGGTGCGCCTGCTTGCTTGTGGAACGTATCGTTGACATTGACAGTTGCTGTCAAATACTGTCAATGTCATTTTTTTGTTTCGGTTTTCTCATTTTACTATCAGGCTAAAGTCCGACACTATACTGCCTTAAGATGGATTCTCATGGTACGGTATTATCCTTTCATTATCAATATTATCATACAAGCAAGACACCACGACTTACAATCACGCACTTGTACGACGACGACCGACAAACAAGGGGAAGGGGCTATCTATGACCACTGATAGCGAATCTAATACGTGTGTGGCTAGTATAGCATTCTTGGTGTGAGTAAGCGAGATATCGCCTTGGAGGGGTATCATACGGCGCAATACATGATGTAATGAAGGCTACATTGATAGTGATTACATACTATTTGGCGACATCTCCCTTGCTCAATCGATATTGCATGGCTTTTGGTTTTAAATGTGATGGTAAGGTCATTTTAGATATCACTGGCCAGCCAGCATCAAACACAGCCTGACTGTTGCATGATGGATGACCACTGAGCCACACAATAATCAAGTCAAAACAAGGATGTGTGTTAATTTTCAGTATTAGCCGGGCCGTAAGCCTATTTGTACATGTACAATCTGTGTGTTACCATGAGTTTTTGCAAACTGAACTTATTACTTCGCTATATATCTATCATAATTGATAAATGAATCTAATTAAGTATATATGTTGATATCCAATAAAAACACAAAAATATAAAAATTATTTATTTATAAGGTAAATATAATACTTACATATAACTCTTGAGAGTTCTTAAAATGGAACTGGGAGTATACTAGGTATTTTTTTACAATTATTACCATGATGGAAAATTTTACACCATGAATGAACAGAAGTCGAAATATATTTGAAATGAACAATGATTATAAATAATTATTTACAAATATCAATATATCTTATAACAAAACAATTAGATTGTGATGATGATCGATGCATTCATGTAGAGATGTCGTCATAATGAGTAAGACTAGATTAGTTCTACGTTGAGTCCAGTTCTTGTGAAATACCTATAGAATGAATAAGCCCTAGCGTTAAAGTTTGAAATAGACCAAGACTCAACGAGAGAAACTAAAGAGTGTACCATGATGTACGAATCTACGCCGCACATCACTACACTATCTTAAGAATACCTTAAAATAAAATAAAAAAAACAATATAAAATAAATCATCCAACGTCAAGACAACGACAGACTGCCGTTTACTTGCCATTGAAGGAAATGATAAATCAAAACATATGCTGAAAATCGTTAACTTCATTTGGTACTCACAGAAAAATATTGCTTCATTTATAACCAATGCCCTGTGCCCCTAGTATGAGTTTTTCTTAACGCAGACGCTAGCGACTGCGTTGGGATTTTGTATGGAATTTCTTAGTTGCCATACTATCCGCCAGAGGCGCTATACAGGTTTGCCATACTAAATCGCTAACGCAGTCGCTAGCGTCTGCGTTAAGAAAAACTCGTACTAGGGGCACTGTATAAGTAACGGTCTTCAGCATTTAGATTGAAACTTAGTGACGGAAAGACCCCATAACCCTTATAATCAACCAAACAAAACATCTAAGCTTTTACTGGTCTGGCCTGATCGAGGGCCTTGTAATGTCTACGTTACTCAAAAACTCTAGGCAATTTGGACCCTAATTTCTTTAGTACTTGTACTAAGTTAAGATACGTCAAAAAAGAAAAGGAGAAGTCCAAGTAACGTATATTGTGTTTCGTTGTGTCATTATACTCTAGTGTGGTCGTCATTAGTCGTTTGTTGTAAGGAAGGTGGGGGTGCGTGTAATACTTTTGCAAGTTCCGCCTTCTCATCAGCTGAGAGAACGTAGACTGGAGGCGCGGCTGGAAGGAATCTTTCGGCTTTATGAGGTTCTCTTTGGAGTCTAGCTCGGTACAGCATCACAAGGACACATAATACGCTAATGATAAATGCAGAAGTAGCAGCAAGTACTATTAAAGCTGTGTGATACGACGTTGCTGCTGATACCTGTAACAAAAAGTATGACGACAGTTATCTTTCTATCCGATTTGGGTGACTAATAAGTAAGTAAGTAAGTATTACGCATTATTTAATAAGCTGTAGTTAATGACGAAAGGCGGTTCCGAAGAACTCTGACATCAGGGTGTGCATAGTCGATTAACCGTCTCACCTACATGAAATGATGATGATGAATGACTGATATTCATGCATTAAGTAAGTAATGTTTTATAATCAAAAAGAAATATGAATAACAACCGTAGATTCGCTGAGAATTTCTCTCTGTTGTAGTGCAGGTGGTGGTGCAGATGCTAGTCTGTATTCACTGCGGATCATGTCTGCCCCCAATACACCAGGCTCGCCAGATCTCATTCCAGATATTTTTTCTTGCTTCACCTGTTGAATAGAACAAGGTAATATATCATCAAAATAAATTAAACACAGGATGCTAATCTAACACAATATTCAGACACGGAAAGCTTTCTATTCAATATTTTTGTTGAAAACTAGGCCAAAACTATCGTTTGTATTTATTGTTATGATAAAAATAAAGTAAAATATTCATAATTGAGCTGAATCACGACTAGATGAGATTTTGGTGGAATTCGTTGCCTAAGTCATATCCATAACTGTTACCATAAATGTTAAGCCATTTTAACTATAATGTGTTTTGGCCCTTTCCCTATTATCGAATTTTACCATGAAAGAAAGAGCCAAACACATTTTAATTTAAACGGGCTTAACAAAAGTTTGTTATTTATTAAGAACAAGGGGCTGAGAGTGCAAATTTAAATTATTTGTTTGTAAAACAGTTTGTTTATTATTGTTGCAACTTACCAAGTTCTCTACATGGTAGACCACATCAACGGATCTGGGTCCTTGTAATAATGCCCTCAGTCTGACAGTGCCCTTATCTCTCAGAATCGATACTGGAACTCGGGCATCTAGAGCCGCCAGCCGGCTCGCGAGAGCTGTTCTAGCGGCTTCGGCTACTGCACTTTCAACTCCAACAAGTTCTAGTTCGAGAATGGCTGAGTCTATTATGGTTTTTTCTGAAAAGAGCAATAAAAGATGATTTGATACACATAGATAAAAGTATTGAAAAGGATATAGGGTACCATTCATTCCGGAAAAAAGCACTGTTCCCGAGGGAAATTAACGCGGGCAGAGCCACAGGCAAAAGCTAGTATAGATTAATTACCACAGGGGTCGGCGGCAGGCAGCGCGGGCACGGTGTGGCGGTGCGCGCGGCGTTGGCCGGCCGCGTCCACGCACCAGCAGCGGCCGCGCGCGCACTGCCGCGGCGAGAACGAGCCGTCCGCCAGGCAGCGCGGGCGGGCGCCTTCTGCTCCTGGACACGAAAAAAAAACAAATTTATTATAAGCTTTATGCTACCTATTCACTTGACTATTTGTGTAAGTACGAATATTTGCCGATTAGAGCATGTGATGTGTATCGGCGAATGGGGGAATCATGACATAGGCGATGCGGCTAACAACCCATCACTATTGATTTCCTGTTTAAGCTATCATCATGCTCAACTTGGTCTAAGGTCTTATGGCCTTAGGCTCTGTCTACCCCGTATGGGATAAAAACGTCACTATATGTATGTATGTATGTATGTAGACCATGTGTGTACGGTATTTTTGCCAAAACTTGCGTTATTTTCCTACTTTGCCTATTCGTCAAATATTTTGACAAATACGCGAATAGCCAAGCGTGGTAGTAGCATTACAAATGTAGCCCTTACTCTTAGCATGCGTAGATAAAATATGTGCTTCAAGTATGCCTACTAATATTATAAATGCGAAAGTGAGTTTGTTTATTTGTTTGTTTCTCTTTCACACCCTATCTACTGAACCAAACTTTCTGAAATTTCGCATGTACATAAAAGTAATAAGAAGGACATAGGGTACCTTTCATCTTGAGAAAAAGCACTGTTGCCGAGGGAAGTTCACGCATGCGAAGCCGCTGGCGAAAACTAGTTTTGTAAATAAATATAGAAATAAATTTGTCATATATACTAGTGGATAACATACAGTCGTACTAGAGGACAAATTATATAAAGACCCAGAAGCCAAGAGCCGACTGGTGTGAGGAGGCGCGGAATAGAAAGGCGTAGAGAACTATCGTGTCGGAGGCTAGGTAGGACTAAAAATGAGCAATGACGCAACGAAATCGCGCCCGAATCGCAGCCCTAAATGTTTTGTATTATAAGGGCTGCGATTTATCCACGGAACAGATGTTGTTTAATTTACAAAAGAATTTAACCTCGATCTAGAGAATGTGCGTTGAAACTAAATAAATTTACGTACCATTTTCGCTTTCCTCTTGCATCATCTGACATTTAGTTTTAAAGATAATCTTTTCCGAAATAACTTCTAACGGTTTGTCTTGAACTCTTGCCACACTTATCTTTGGCTCAACAGTCTCTGATAGCACGGTAACAAACTCATCATTGGTACTATTGTTGTTCTTTTTCATTGTTTCGGTCTTTTCATCTTGGGCATCTTCGGCTTGGACATCTTGATCTTCTTCTGCGGGTTCCGTTTCTTCAAAATCGGCATCGAAATCTTCTTCTTGGTACCTTGTCATTTGTACAATTAATTCTTCTAGCACTGAAATAACAATGAAATATTCTTATTACTCCAAATATACTTATATTGATTTATGATCTGTAGCAGATCAACAAAAAAATCTGAATTTAAATATGTAGATTATTTGTAGTTATTTGACATAACGATTTAAGAACAATTTTTAAAGAATAAATAGTATTTGATTTTTAAGCGCATTTTAGCGATAGTATAGCCGATTTGCCTTTTGCCGATTATAATCATCGTAAGATAGATCGTGAAAATGTCCCCGTTTATAATCACAGTCTTTTTTTTCTTATCATTTTTCCTTTCTCTTTTCATTGAGAGAAGCATTCATTACTTATGGGTAGTTTGAACTTACCCTCAGCAGCCCTCGCGCGGTCGTAGATCGGGTCTCTTGGCACCCATTTTCTGGCTTGTCTAAAGTTACACGTAGGCTTGGCTCCACGCACCATAGACCCTTTCTGAGATTCACCATGCGCACTTACACACCAACAAATGTCTGGAATAAATTATTTCAATAATTAGTACCTGGGCAACGAGCGTCGCTCGTTTTATGCAGATAATCTTTTTGCGTGAAGAAAACGAGCCGTTTTCGGAAACGCGAGTACAAAAAAAAAATTATATTGCTCGTTTAATAGTATAGGATATATAGGATAATGAGTCGCACGATCTAGAACTCTAGTTTTATGTAGTTTTGAAGTTAGTTACTGAATTACCTTTAGCGTTTGATTTAATACGTGTGTATGTACTTTAATTCTATATCCTGTCAAGATTTCTTTTTTTGGTCGGTTAAAATATTGCAAGCACGAGTCTATCCCTGAAAGGAAAGCTCACCAATATCCAACATGCACTGCACAGGCTCCCACAGTCCATTGGCGTCACACTTAGGAATGAACGACACCTGCCCATACTTCTTTGCTTTGGCCTCGTTCCTCTCACGGAGCCTCTCACAAGGGCTCAAAACTGTAGAGATAATAGAAGTTAGTGCTAATCTAGTAACTTATTGAAAAAACAAAAAATGCCAACTGCAATATGATGTAACTAGTGTTGTTAACAATCGAGACGAGTCATCTGACGAAGTTTCCAATATTGTACTAAATATAATAAATACTAGCTGTTTTCCGCGGCTTTGCCCGCGTGGGACTCGGGTTATATCGCGCTCAAAAGTAGCCTATGTTTGACCTCAGGTCGTTAACTACATCCCTACCAAATTTCATCACAATCGGTCCAGCAGTATAGTCGTGAAGAGGTGACAGACAGACAGACTTTCGCATTTATAATATTAGTATGGATTGTTGGTTTAATCAAAACCTAAATAAAGTGAGAATAAGGTAGGAGAAAAAATGAAAGGAAAACTTTTGAATATTTAAACGTTTGGTTTATAAATGATAGATTCAGATTGGACGTAACATAAGCACATGCAATTGTAATACTTAGGTAATACTTATAAGCACAACTTAATGAGTTTAGAATTTTGTGCAACATGCAATGCGAAAAATAACCTATGTAGGAGTTATCAAATCTAATGCACCTGCAGATTGACACTCTAACATTGAATGATGCTTGAAACAATATATAGTAATGATATCGAACTATGCAAGTGCCTGTATCTAGATGTACGAGTCTTGTGGTTTCTGTCTAAGTACAGACCAAATTCTAAAGTCCTATAAGAAAAATCCAAAAAAGGTGATACAAAGAGAAATGTGCACTATCGTACAGTTATAAAGTCTCAAACAAGAACAAAGTTGTATAGTTCGAGTTACAGTTTTGCTTAATTTCTAACGTGCTTTTCGTGCAATTAGGCAAATCACAGTGCAGTAAAGTGCTGTTATGATCAACTATTATTCTTGAATAACCCCTTGTTAATAACCAACATAATATTACTTGAAAAGGACATGCCTTCATCTTTTCGCGAAGTCTTCTGAGTGCCGTTTTTGTTGGTCCCACCCTCCGCTGTTTTAAGATGAGAAAGTTAAAAAGAATTGATGTGTACATTAGCTGGTTTAATTTGATTAACTACCTACATGGTTATTCAATGATAAAAAGCTGAAGAATATGATTTTGAAATAATAAAAAATGAAAGAGAAGAAAATCTACAAGATAGAAATCAAAATAATTGTTTTACATATTTACAAACAAATTATATAAAAACTAAGTAGTTAACCAATCACCAAGAACTGTTGTTGAAGTAGATTTAAAATTAAAGGAACTTTTCACCATAATGAAGATTCGGACACGGATTTTACAAATTCCTATTCCTAACATCTGTTATCTGGCCACAGAAGGCAAGAAGACACTTACTTTTGTGGTGGTCGAACCGACATTTCATTATGGTCATGGTTAAAAGAACAAAGACTACACAAGGAATTAAGTATACTTTAAAATTTCATAAATTTCATTCGTAACATTTCCTAAGAAAGTAGTTTTCTTTATAGCTGAAAATTTTTACTTTCTTCATTCATCAGCTCCGAAGAGAAGAATAACCTAATTACTTTACGCGGTTTTGAGACCGTGAGAGGTTAAAAAGTTATTCATTTACCAAAATTGACTTAGAAAAAAGTAAACCTACCAGGGCAAGCAGCATTGCACTCCTCCTTAGTCTTGAAATTGTTATGGTTGCCAGAACAGCCTTGGTAGCGGAACCGCTCGCATTTGTTCCGCTTGTGGTTGAAAGCCCAGCGGGTTACGTTGAGGCGGGGTGTTCCTTCGCAGGTGCCTTCGTCTTTGGTTTCGAAGCAGACTGTGCCTGGAGTAGAATTGGTTTTGATCAATGAAAAGTTTAAGTCAGGGGCGTAAATCTAGGCATATATGAAGGGATAAACGTCAGCGGCATTGGTTCTAGGAGCTGAACCATCAGAAGCTAAGTAGTTGTCGGTTTTAACACTTAACTTCAAATAGCAAATCGAAGGTCTAGAATTCTGAGAAGCAAGTTTAGGTTTGATTGGAAAAGCAGCTTGTATAATGGAAAAGAGAAAAAAGATGGAGCAATCTTTATAGCCCTTTGTGGAAATGGCCACTTCGATGTCAAATATCTGGCGTTTGGGCAGGAGTTCTAAATTACAGAGCCGAGCCGCCTGGAACATCACTATCTCTATAAAACAAAGTCGCTTTCTCTGTCCCTATATCCCTTTGTATGCTTAAATCTTGATAACTACGCAACGGATTGTGATGCGGTTTTTTTTAATAGATAGAGTGATTTTATGTCCATGCGAAGCCGGGGCTACGTTACGCTAATCTTAAATAAATTGAATACAAATTCCAAATTCAAAAATAAGGTTTATATATTAGTATTTGATTTTAAGGTTTATATATTTCAATTTAATTTAGGTTAATTTTTAATTATTATTTCTCAGCTATTAAGTTTAGTATTTATTTGTAATGTACCTAATTGTCATCGAATAAATTAGTATTTGTGTTTTCAATTCATCATACTTACGTGGTTTGGGACAGCAGACCGACGGCCTCGAGTCATGCGGGGCGTAAGTACACGCGTGCGTGGAGGGGCAGTCTGCGGTGTGCGGCCCGCACGGCAGCGGCGCGGAGCCGCCCGGCGCCGGCAGCGCGCCGCCCGCCGGGCACTGCGGCGCGGGCCGGCAGCGCGCCAGCGGCGGGCACCACTCGCCCTGTGTACAATACATATGGGTTGTAGGGCATTTGCTGCGTTAAGAGGGCGCCCGTCGCGGATGTCCGTCGGATTTGCAAAATTATTTTTGTATATGAAAGCCTGATTCTTGGGGAAGGTTATAGGCTATAATAGTACATACACACTAATGGAGAGTGAAACCGCGGACTAGTTATTTGATGAAGACATATCACACCAGTTTGCATCTTCTGCAGGTGGCTTACTATCATCTCTAAAAACCATGAAAGATCACCTTACATCATGTATTGCGCCGACGCGTTTACTCACTGGATCTTGCATGGTTTTATGAGACTGTAGTAAAGAAACCAGCAAACAAATGTTTGGTGGTTCTAGTTGTTGTATTCTGTTTTCTTATTTAATCAGAGTCAAGTTATGCTTAAAAGCATAGGGTACTATTTTAATTATAATCCAAGATATAGCGGCACCTACTTTTTCTGAATTTGTGTGTATATAAATTACTACTCATCATCATTTTGTGTAGGTGACACAGTCAATCGACCATGTACACTCTGCTGTCAGAGTTTTCCGGAATCGCCTTT
This sequence comes from Apomyelois bistriatella, assembly GCA_947044815.1. Classification (NCBI taxonomy): domain Eukaryota; kingdom Metazoa; phylum Arthropoda; class Insecta; order Lepidoptera; family Pyralidae; genus Apomyelois; species Apomyelois bistriatella. Next base: position 9,170,641 of record OX345704.1, on the reverse strand, counting down.
CGGTATCTGCCGTGGTTCCTTCAGACCAGATCAGTAGCAGCCGGGACCAATAACTTCCGAAGCACGGAATCGTCTTTATTATCAGACAATCAGATGATTAACGTCTCGCCTGCAATGTCCCACCTAACCTAACTGGAAAAAACTAAACGAAGTATGCTTCCCATGGGAATGGAACCCACGATCCCTGGGTCTACAGGTCATAACCACTTGCCCACGGAGGCAAATTGTTATATTACAACTAAAAATCTGGTGGTATTATAACAAATCACAATGGGAAATGGCTGGAAATAGATCTAAGACCCCACACAGAAAAGTGGGATAAGGTAAAGAAGATTATAACAATCTCACCTCACACTCCACAGGCACCAGTTCACAAGTCTCCTCAGTCCTGCATTTGACCTCAGCACAGAGATCCCTGCAGTCACACGTAGGGCAGCCATTTTCATCTAACGCTCTTCCGTGAGGACACATTACTTCCTCGTTACATCCAGGGTCGGGGCATTTGTTGGCGGCTTCGCAATTAGGAGTGGCGTTTACTGCTCTTGTTCCGGGGATCTGGAATTAGTTAATAAATTGTTTAAGTTATATACTCCTCCATAATAATAATCAAGGCCTTGTACCCAAATCTACTAGCTTGTAGATTCATTAGAAATGCATGATTTTTTTTCATTTGTAGATAAGTGTCGACAAATTGTATATTCATTGATAATTATTGTCATTTCAAATTACGTACAAGCTAACAATGTTTCTTCTATCCTCTCATGGTATCATATCCTCAAGGTAATTACCATGCTCTGAAGCTATTTTTTATACTATTAAGTAGGCAATCAGGTTACGGTCCTATTGAATTGAACAGGATCACACCACGTTGCCTTAAAATCTAAAGCTATAAATTCAACAGAAACATGGAACCATTGAAGTAGTAAGATACTTTGGAACACATCTCATTGACATCTTAGTCGACGCACCAGCACGTGTGGTTGGCATTTCTGCATTGCACTTGTTCGTAAGAACCGTTTTCTTTCCCACATCCTAGAAGCAGAGCTACCAACTTCAGAAGCTAAATTTAAACAGAAAAATATGGAACCAAGCATTAACACACCTCTTTGCCAGCTTTGTCGACGCACCAGCACGTGTGGTTGGCAGCTCTGCACTGTACTTGTTCGAGAGTAGTTTTCCTTCCCACATCCTAGAAGCAGAGCTACCAACCTCAGAAGCTATATTCAAACAGAAACATGGAACACACCTCGTTGCCAGCTTTGTCGACACACCAGCACGTGTGGTTGGCAGTCCTGCACTGCACTTGTTCGTACGAGCCGTCTTCCTTACATGCTGGTACCCACATCCTAGAAGCAGGGCTTCCATTCTCCGAGGCTATGTGGAGCGCTAGAGCTCTGGAAAATGTGAGAACTTTATTAAGAAACTAGACCTTTACAGACCAAAGCTTAATTTCCAGCATAGTTTATAACACAACTCTAATTTACACCTTTATCTACCCCTTTTCATAATTAATCTGGATCCACGAATGATGCATTGGAACTACTAAAATTCGCACTAGCACTTCGGTTTATTGTTTTCTTTATCTTCTTCTTCTAGTGTCATAATAGCTATATTGACTTGAACCAGTACCTAAGGACTTCTGGGCCCCAAAGCAACTAGTTGAATATACAACTGGGGGAGAGCTAATATGAAGAAAAGACTTTCACCTCGATCCCTCTTCAGACACAATCATCAACTAAACATTACTTTGTTTAGATGTTTTCAGTTTAGGCGGTTCCGTGCTTCCGGGCTTCCCGTGGGAATCGAACCCGCAACCACTGGACGATCGAGGCATTTAAGCATAATCATAATTATCAGTGAATTTTAGATGGTATGTTATACATATACCTGCTTTGCTGACAGGCTGTTTGATGTAAAGGTTCAGTACAAGTGGTTCCGCAGCCGGTAGCGCAGCACCGTTCAGTCGGTCCACAGTCAGAGTCGCCGCGACACGAAAACTCGCAGGTGCCGTGAGTGAAAGGCACTAGGTATGGGCATTGGCCACGTTTTTTGGGCAGACCTGAAATAAAGGCAGGTATTTTCAACGTATCCACCAACCATTTCACTTTCTTGTAAATATGGAGTTGAGGTCAATATACGTTACGATAAACTTACAGGAACTAAGTAACAAGTTCTTAGGAAACAAAATTCAGGCCATGCCTCCACTGCTGCAGGGCAGTAGAAGAGACTCTCGCACAGGACAGTGATAAAGATCGTGCGCGAAAAAAACCTCTATGACACTACAGGCTCGATCTTCGGCAGACATAACAGCCGAGTTCCGTTGTGTTTAAAATCTAAGATGGAACCACTCACAAGCGGCTACAGGCGGGCAGTAGTCAGCATCACAAGCCACATCCACCAGAGTCGGCTTAGGCTTGGTCTAATGGTCCGTAGTCACCAAAAGTCCCATAGACGCAGCACATCAGTCCATAGGCCAAGTTAACCTTTCAAGCCTGAGGAGGAACCACTCACAAGCAGGTACAGGCGGGCAGTAATCAGCATCACAAACCACTTCCATGACAGTACATGCTCGGTCTTCGGCACACATAACAGCCGAGTTCCGTGGTTTTTAAAATCTAAGGAGGAACCACTCACTAGCAGGTACAGACGGGCAGTAATCAGCATCACAGACCACCTCAATGACAGTACAGGCTCGGTCTTCGGCACAAATAACAGCCAAGCTCCATGATGTTTAAAATCTAAGGAGGAACCACTCACAAGCAGGTACAGGCGGGCAGTAATCAGCATCACAGGCCACCTCCACCACTGTACAGGCTCGGTCTTCGGGACACGTAACAGCCGAGCACGGGTCTCGGCAGCGGCACGCGGGGCAGCCGTCCGCTCCCAGCTCGAACCCGTAGTCGCAGCCCATGCGGCATGTCAGCTCGAGGCATTGGTGGTCTTCGCGCACTCTGCACAGGAACACACCCGATTTTATATAGAACTAGCGACCCGCCCCGGCTTTGCATGGGCATAAAAATCTTCTTCTTGAATCACTCTATCTATTAAAAAAAAACCGCATCAAAATTCGTTGCGTAGTTTTAAAGATTTAAGCATACAAAGGGACATAGGGACAGAGAAGGCGACTTTGTTTATACAATGTAGTGACTAGCGACCCGCCCCGGCTTCGCACGGGGGGAATATAGGTTTCACTTACATAAAAACCTTTCTCTTGAATCACTAAGTATCTATTAAAATTAGATTACATAGGGACAGACAGCGGAAAACGACTTATCGACGATAAATATCAGGCTATCCAGGTTGTGTCAGATGCCTTTCTATGAATGAATAAATGAAACCTTTATTGAAATAAACATAGGATAGGATTAGGATGTCAAGTACCTATAGCAAGGTTATTAAATATAGTTGGTATCACATGTTTAGTTATCACTGAAATGCAAGGTCTATTGGGCAATGTTCCTACCTATTGTTTTGGTTACCCTGTAAAAAGGGATACGGAGAATAGATGGTAGTCATTTGATTGTAAAGCTTTGTTTCCATGTCGTCATATTGTCCAATGTACCAATATCATTGCCCTTGTTTAACTTCGTAATTAAAGAAATCCACTTCAAATGACTTACATCCCAAACAACACAAAAGTAAAGATGTATACGTGATTCCTATTCAATTATGAAGTTGCGAAACTCACTTGTCACAATCCACGGAAGTGGCATTAGTAGTGCTCGTGTTTGGGATTTCTGTGCCAAAGGAGTCGACACACCAACAGCGTCCTTTGGCGCATTGCTGCGAGGTGTAAGAGCCGTCAGACTTGCAGGTCGGCGGAGGGAGAGCCAGCTTCATGCCGTCCACTGTGCCTTCCATCTTCTCGTCGAAGTCGCGGAGGTATTCACACACTGAAATGTGTGTTGTCTTTAATGTTTTAGTAAAGCACACACATATTTGTAGATGGAAAATATTAAGCCTGTGGAAGTTTTCATTAGAGTTTGGTAATACTCTTTACTTAACTTGTAGGACCGTATAACTTTGTAGTTTTACTTGACGCTACAAGAGGTCTTTATCGCACTTTTACATCAATTTATTGTTGAGTTTTAAACGACATATCCTCATAGAGGTACTTACTTGTAGGAGTATCGTCGACCCTATCAGTCTGCAGCTTCATTTTGGCAGGATCCACACACACAGGCCCGCAGTTGGCAGTAGAGCAACAAACGAGGTCGCCATCGCACGTCCCTTCAGTACAACTTGTTGTGGAGTTTAGACCGCACATAGCCTCTACTTCGGCACCGCACGATTCGAAGTTTATCTAAGAAAAATAAATATGACTATGACTATTTATCAAATTTTAGGACAACATGTCTCTTTTGATATGCCACTCTACATCATACTTAAACAATAACCTTCCATTATGTGACTTGGCTTCTACATTAAAAAACGTTAGATTTATAAGTTCAGAAATCACTTTAAAAATTACCTCTAAAAGTTCGGCTTCAGTAGAGTTATCGTCACTAGGGTCCATACAGCACACAGCACTGCCGCTGTTCCTGGATCTAGTACACACATGTCCTCCGGGACAGTCAGCGTCAGCGCCACATCCTACCACTGTGCCTTCGTCGTCTGCTGCTGGTATGCCAACTTCGCAAGGGTTGTCGTATGAAACTTTAGCCCGGCCTGTAGGGAAAGTATAAATTTGCAATGTGCAGGCCTTTGCGGAGAGCGTTATGCTCCGCAAAGAGGAGGCGGAGAGGGAGCGGGAGGAAACGACCGACCTCCCTATCCGCCGCCGACGTACGGGGCGAAGAAGGCGGGCCTATGGCCTGCACCTGCTTCCCCCACAATAAGGCCAGTCTAGCGACGGAACAAACGGGGTTCCGTCGTTAGACTAGAGGCCCGTGTTGAAAGGCGCGTCCGTGTCAAACGCGCCTTTACCTAAGCGGGATATGACGGCTACGGGCCCTACCCGTTAGTCACTCTGAGGAGAGTGGCTGAGCCAAGGCCGCCGTGGTTGCAGCCGCCGCGCCGGGACTGTGGAGTATTAGTAAACACATAGTCCTGGCAATATGCGGTAGGCGTTGACACCGTGTGGTTTTTAGTGGGTTCAAGTCCCACATAACCACCCAGCTCCCCGTTCTTGGCTGGGTGGTAGGCGAAGGCCTTTTCCACACGTAAAAAAAAAAAATTACTTTAATGGTTAACGTAGGTAATAGTAAACCCTCTTACTGTATAGAACATTTGATAAAATACTTACAAACTGGATATCCAGTGCAGAATTCTCCAGCGCAGTCAGCACTTTTAACCCTCACGCACTCTTCACCATCCGGGCAGGGGAATCCCGCGCAAGGGTCATCGCACTCACACGTCGGACACCCATCGCCTCCCGTCTTATATCCATACTCGCACACTCCAGCGCATAACGCCCTGCCACAAGATACAAGGCTTCGCGCCCCGGTGCGTGCTGGTTTAGGAGTCTTTGAACACTGGACGGTGTCTGCTGGACCCATGGAACCACGGAGCTTGTTACCATCAGTGTCGACGCACCTAATAACATTTTCTATTGAGTATAATAGAATAGTATACTTACTCTATTTAGACGATGTTATGTAAAAAGCGACACTAATTATGAATCATGATTCATTTTTATATAATTAAGTAGGAAGTAGTAGTAGTGGGAGATACAAGACTTTTTCTAAGGCGATCATTGAGTTGGCAGTCAAGTATACAGCTTGAGAAATAGAAGAGCACGTTTACCATCACAAATTAGAAAAAATATGGGCACCGCGCACCGTAGCGTATTTCAAGCTGTAGCGCTTGTGTAAATAATGTGACAATACTGATAACTTAAATACTAAAATCACATCACAGTTAAAAGCAGCGAACACTTGAACGGAGCGGAGCAGTAATGATCAGCGTACTCGGCAATCAATTATTCCGCTCGAGCCCCGGTGAAATTGCTAAAGATTAAGCTGGATTAGCGCAAAAACCGGTCGGATATTGTGACCGATTGGCCGCGGCTTAACGGCTTTTCGCTTACTCCGATTGAAAAGGGGAAAGGCTGTTGAATGGCGACATATTACGTCGACTCTTTGTTTTGATCGAGTAGATTCTTAATCAATGGGAACTCCATAACTTGATATTGTAAATTAAGTAAACTGTTTATTTCTGTAATCATTTGAATGGCGACAAAATTTTGCAGTACCTGTCTACTTTGGCCATTTTTATGTAACTATCTACATGTCTCTTTAGTAATTGAAAACACTATTATATGCTAAGGTACTAATATTTAAATTATTTTTAAGCTATAAATGATCTGTTTAGATATAAATCAAGTTCTACAATTCTACAGGGTACCTATAAATCCAGCCTCACCGAAGATAAGCGGTACCGACCTGATATTTTAAGATTAACTATTCTATTTGCTAGTGTTTGAAAATTATTTTCGTAGGTCTTAGAATATTTTATGATTGTCCCTTAATTATTTATTCCATAGGATTCAGTTGATTGATTGCTAGATTGACTAAATCCTATCGATTTGTCTCATTTCTCATTTTTACCCCTTAGTACTAATAATTAGTAAACAAAAAAAAGTAATTGCCAAAGAATGTTTTTATCAGTTTTAACTAAAAGTAATAACTCACCAGCATACAAGTCCATTCCTTGAACACTGCTTAGATTCAAACGACCCATCAGCAGTACATTGAGGCACATACCCCCTCCCTTCCTTCTCACTGATCACCAGTAATTCTGCCAACATCTTCTGCTGTGTGCACATCGTAACATTATTTGGCAATACACAGTGTTTTCCACATTCTCCTCCATCGCAGCATTTTTGCATCGAAGGGCATTCCAGATCGTGGGCGCAGGGTGTGCCGCATTCTAATTCTGTTTCTGGTACGGGACATGTGCCTGCTTTTTTGAGTTCTAAAGACGCTGGACAGCATACTCCGTAGTCGTTCCCTGGTCAATAAACATACGTGGTTGTAGCGCAGCGTATAAGATAAGAAATACAAAATAGTAAGTGTGTGTTCGCAAATTAATAAAATAGTAAACCTGATTCAACTAGACATCGGTATAGTGGTGGGCAGTTTGGTTTTCCAGGGTCGGTTCCGCAGAGGAACGGTCTGCTGGTCTCCGATATGATCAGTGGCTCACCGACGGGGCAGATATTTTGCAAGCTTCTGCCACGTTTACCTGGAATGAAAATATTCAAAAACTTCAATCTAACAACCAAATGCTCAGGACAAACCTAAACAGTGGGAAAAGAAAATTTAACTAAGAAGGCATCTTTTCCAGTTGGGACTCTAGTTTCAAGCTCAACAACAAGATAATCCCCACCTTTTTTAACTTGCATCAGAAAAGGTATCTTCTGTTTTCTATATCAGAGCTAAAAGGTTAGCTTAGATAATTATAGAATAGTATTATCACTTACAAGTAGGAACAGGTGGACAAGGAGGCCTCAAGCACGGCGTCTCTTCCAGCTGACAAGATAGTTGTCCAGGACAAGTAATGCTTGAACATGGATCTCTACACTTGCAGAGGGGGCATCCTCTGGCATCTAATTCAAAGCCTAGAGGACACAGCATCCGGCAAGTGTGCGCTGCACAGGGCGCTGTATTGGTGCAGTTGACTAAACTTGCAGCTGGCGCACGGGTGCCTGGGAGCTGGAAAGATTGAACTTTCAGATCATTGAGATTCTAGTGCCTTGTTTAGCATGTTACTTTACTTCGTATCTTTTACTTGAAGCTGTCATGTACTATTAATTAGAATGAATGAATAAACACTTTATTGCACCAATTACATAAATACATCATTGGATTGTACAGGAACGAAGATGAAAATTAGTACAAAGGCGGACTTATCGCTAATGCAATTTCTTCCAGCCAACCTTATACTAATGAATGATTGACAAATCACAATGTACGAAATCACCAAACTGACCAAACTTTGTGTATTTTATGTAGCATTGTGAATTTCATTTACTTATTTGTTACTTATTTATTATCGTAAAATTTATTAAAAAAAAAAATATTTTTTTTTTTTTTATTGAGATCTGCGTCTCGGCAAAATGAATTCTATTACAGCGTTCGTTGTTATTTTTGCCATGTTTCTCCCTATTTTTATATTTCTCAGGGTTCTCACCTCGAATCCAGCTTCGTCAACACACCAGCAGGAGCTGACGATCTCGTTGTCGCATTGTATCTGCTCGAACTCTCCATCGGAGACGCGACACCTCGGAGCGCGGACCGACTTCAGGAGTCCTCGTCCACCTCGGCTGTTCTCTGCAGCCAATGCCCTGGATATTCGTTCCGCTGACTGCCTTACGTTTTCGCATCCTGAACAGAAAAATAATATAAGTAGTTTTATTTGTATCAATGATTGACGATATATTTGTGTCCTAATTATATGATTAATAAACTTATCGTGTAGATTTTAAATAGGTGTTTTTTTAACTGATACACACTTGCTGCCCGCACACTTGATGATATTAACCATAATCTAAACCATAGCTTAAACAAAAATTGCCTGGGTAAACAAACGGGGTCAAAACAGACCGAACCTACTGTTTTTGACATTTATCTTCAGCTCTAGTGCCTAACCTGACATGTGCAAGGACTGAAATGGGCGCTCTTCTGTTTCATACTTGTGTAGTAGATCCACATACCTAACACTAATACCTGCAGCTGCACTCGTACACGGGTCCCCCGGATGATCTGTATAAGCTAACACCTGACGCTGTCTCGTGGCTGGAGTCCCTGAATGTGAACCTATTTTGGACGTCATACGTTTATATGTGTTGCGCCATACGAGTAAATAAACATACCTAACACTTGGAACTTATCATCGTCCTGCTCTGAGCAGAGCATCGTAGGTGGTAGAATTTCCAAAACAATTTAAGCCTACTTAATACTCACCAGTATATAATGGATCCACACACGTCCTCCCACACTTGGTGCTACAGCAGACCTGTTCTCCGCACTCATCGTCAGAGCTGCAGGGTGCCGCTCGTGGTGAACACGGACCCTCTTCTGCCGGGCATCTTCCTCGAAGCTCCGCGTTTGCTATAATGGTAAACAGAACATGAAACGATGCTACAGATACAAGAATTATTGATTACTAATTGTTGCTCGCGGCCCCACCCGCGTGTACTCGGTTCTACCTCGCCAATAAGTGACTATATGTTTGACCCGGTCTTTATTAATTTTATCCATACTAAATTTCATAAAAATTGATCTTAATTTCTTAACGACTACCTGTTTCAAATTTAAATATTTTGAATGATTGCAATTTAGAAACTACAGGCTAATAAGAAATGAGAAGAAAATTATAAGATCGAGAAGAAGAGAGTAAACTAGTGAACTAGTGAAAATGCAGAGCAAAGAAACTGACCGGTGGTGGTACGCTAACTCAAAACAAAAGAGAGAGTAGATATTATCTTATGCTACATATATTTATTTAGCAACCAAAGACAGTACTATATACTAAGTAAGCATCAAGTAAAATTTCAAGCTTTCTGAACTCACGATTCTCAAATTTTCACAAGACTACAATATTGACTTCGCAACACCCTACAAGGGTCCATGTATGTTTTCCCATCAAATGTATGCATGAAAGCGAAATAAAGAATAAAGAAAAAATTTTACAGTGGTGAGTAATTATGAACAACCAGCATTTCGTGTCGGCGTATAATCTTTGTTATTTTCTTTCTCTTCTTTATCTTTATAATAATACATAGTCATTAGTGTTTTGCAATACCAAATCCTTGCTTTTATTACAACGTAAAAGGCATAGAAATAGGAACGCGGCTCTAATAGAAGTAGCATGACAAGCTAAACTGTCTTTCCACTCATACACGATATTTACGTGTATGCCATCCTTGGGATCACAGTCTACTAATGTCTATTGCGGAGTATATACAAGGACAAAAAAAAAATCAATTTTGGGTATTAATACCGATTAAGCCTTCAAAATATGTAAAAATAATTGTATAAATCCAAATATGAGTTCTCCTGATACTTCTTTTTACGTTTTATACAAGTTAAAGCCTTATATTATGTAAAATACTACAGCATATTCAACGCCATTTTAAATGAAAAAAATATTATTCAGTCAAGAGCATGTGCTAAGCATAGTGTTGTTGCTCTTACGTTTCTTTCGTCAAGTATCGATAAACGAAGTTAGGAGGCGAGTTTGGAGTAAAATTCATTCAGGGTTTCATTATCAACATAATTTTTGTAGGTAAATGTCAACGGGAAATGAATAAAGAAACCAGTTTCCGAAATTGCTAATGTTACCATAAAATTCCGGAAGATGCCAATTATTCTTGTTTGTAACGTCTCACTAAAAATGTTTACATATTAATATGACAATCTTCGGGATCGAAAAGAAAAGACGAAATGCCTGGTTTTCTTATCTCCCTGTGACATCTGTTGAAGTAAAACTAGACGTGGGTTTTAACGTCAAACCCAGAGAGATGGTTAAGAAAAATCTGATTATTGAAATTTTCAAGGTCCAATGGACTACAAAACCGTATCAGTGTCACGCTATTTTTAACCCAAAAAGAGGGGTATTATAAGTTTGACGTGTCTGTCTGTGGTAATGGATAAAGCGATTTCAGTTTAGTTTTTTTTTGTATTAACGGTGACTTATGTGCGAGTGTTTTAGATATATGTTTGATGAAAATTGGTTGAGCCGTTTGTAACTTGTGGGGGTGAAAGGGGAAACAAATAACCGCATGCCTGCAAAAATATATACTCGAGTGGGGTCTGAAATGAAAATGCATCACGTCCACAGTACAAAATAAAATGTTCAATGAAAATAGGTTAAGCTGTGAAAAAGCTCTAGGGGTATTAGTAGGGAAAATACCTAATGCCTGGAAAATATATGGGTGAGGGGGAGAGGGGGAGAAATAAGTCGAACTACAGACAAAATTGACATTTCAATAATTTTTTTTCAAAACAATTCTGCCAGGTCTTAGATGGTCCAATGACCTCTGTGACGCAAGAGTGTGCAGGGTGAATTGAGCTTTTACCCACTTGATATGAATTAATAATCAAAAAGGGAAACGGACGCAATATAAAACATTACAGCAGCTATTAAACATTAGTTCTACAGTATATTAGGTCGATTGACTTTAGAAGGTACTAATACATTATGCAAGCAACTTGAAAACGTTAAATCAAGCATGACTAATAATGCGCCACGACGTCAAGCTGGACGTCTTGGGTTTGCCCCTTCCACCATACCCAGCCCCGTGGGAGGTGGCATGGTCAAGACACCTGTTTCCACGAGACGTGATCGTATCACCGCAGGCCACTCTTTTGAAGCTTATCTATCTGCAATGTTATGGATATGAAGGCTGTCCCGAACGTGGTGGGAGTTTCTAACGCGGTCTTTTCGCGATATTTCACACATCCAGCGCAGCGGACAGTTCTAATGATGGTTATATAGACCTGACCCTTGAGCCTGACCGGCATTATGGAATCACAAGTGAAACCAGTCATCTCAGGCCATTATGCTCATGATCCTGTTTGCTTCGACTTCTGGTTATTTTTTCATATTGTTTCATGATATACTTATCGTATCGAGACTGGCTAATGACCACCACCGCCAGATGCATTGTTTGTGACTTAATAGTTTAATAAATAGTATGCTTCATGTCAGACCATGCTAGCCCATACAGATATAAACAGTAAATTATGATTAAATTTAAAAAGTGTAATAAAATCAAATATTAATAAAAACCAATAAAAAAATAACAATAATAATTCAACTTATTCTCGATATATCGATGCTACGCGAATCTGTTACTTCACTAATTTTGCCTGCTGTCATGTCAAAATGGCAACAAATAGACGTAATAATTATACAAATGGAATGCGTTATTACTTTTTAGAGTGACGATAAGCATTGAACATCGTGTCTCTGTCACTCTGAAAAAAATATATATGGCCATCGCGTGAAAACACATTATTATCTCACTAATGATACAAACCTATTAATTATAATGAATTAGATGGTTTTGTGCGATTGGCAAGTCGTCCTGGTTATTTAGAAGATTAGAAGATGTTTTTAAGTTAGCTTATTACGCAACAAGCGACCCACCCCGGCTTTGCATTGGCATAATAACCTTGCTCTTAAATCACTCTATCTATAAAAAAAACCGCATCAAAATCCGTTGCGAAGTTTTAAAGATTTAAGCATACAAAGGGATATAGGGACAGAGAAAGCGAATTTGTTTTATATTATGTAGTGATAACCGAAGACAAGAGGTCCGCTTAAGAAGGGACTGAATAAATTAACCGGCTTGGTATTACATGGATCTCACAACTTTTGACGGTAGAACAACTAAGCGAGACTTGGAATTTTTATAAGTTTTGTTTTTGATGGTATCTCATTTCTTTTTGTAGATTACAGAGAACTACTTTACGACATACATATTGCCTCTTGATAACGCGGGCGAAGTATAAGTATGCAGGTACACTGGTTCGTTCACTGCGAATGTAACTTTGTTATCCTATATATTTATATGGGATTACAAAGTTATTTATGCAGTTGGTGTATCTAGAAAACTGGACCGAAATTGCAAAATATTTTAGTTTTCCTTTGGATTATACACTAAACATTAATTACATTATAAATTTGAAGCTTATGTATATACTGCAGTGCCACTACCGCGCTCCAAGATTCTTGCTCTGACTGCAACAACGCAATTTTCTGATATAACTGCAAGTCTATTAACAGATTTGGTACTTAACATTTGGTCATAGCCTAGAGGACCTATGGATAACAGCTCATTAAGATTAGTTCAGTTTATCATATTCAGTGTTGTTATTTGAAAGAGCGAGTAAAATTAATTTTATAATGTTGCTCTAGTTAAGAACTTAAGTAAACTGTGACTAATAGAGAAGACATAACGGGCATTAATGCATACCAATTTTCCAGTCAGAATTTCAAAAGAGAATTTTATTGTAAGAACACTCATGTATAAGTAGGTACATATAAATTCGAGGATGAAATAGCTTCGTTTTCCTGTCTATATATTTAATTAGATCATGTATTCAAACCTAACAATAAATAATAGTACTTACTAGTAATATCACGCTAGTGACACTCCAGGTATCAGTACTGTTATCTATTCTGTGGTATCACGAGCGTAAATAGGCTAAAGTAACTGTGCGCTCATCTTTCCCGGCCTTATTTTATATTATGATTATATACTATATATTTATTTTTATATTTTCGCTCTAGCGTGTTTTTCCCGGTTGCATCTTCAGCTTACGTTTCAGAGCCCAGGGTACGCTATTAATCATGGTTCAATGGAGCGATTGACGTCTGACCTATGTATCCTATTTATTTATATATATTAGTAATTATAAATAAAAAAATAGTATGTACTTGGTAAATAACAGTCGTATTGAGAACGAGAAGGTATCTTTATCTCCAGAACAGACCAAAACCTACGCTCAAACATTACAAACGGCAATACCGTACGATACACTTCGAACTTTTTTACGAATGTGAACTTTTTTCTATTGCTCGAAAATATACATGGAAATTTAATTATTTCCTGCTCAGACTCATCATCTTTTAGTGTAGGTGACACGGTCAATCGACCATGCCACACTGGTGTCAAGAGTTCTTCGGCCTCTCCCGGCCTCTGACATGGTTCCTTTAACGACTACCAAATGGTAGCTGGGACCAACGGCTTAACATGCATTCCGAAGCACAGAGTCATCTTTATTATCAGACAGTCAGGTGATTCAAGCCTGCAATGTCCTAACCAAGCTGGAAACAACTAAATAAGCTCCCACGACCCCTGGGTCTAACAGGCTCAGACTGCTTAGTAGGTCGGAGTGGAAATACAGTGCATTTGTACTAAGCCTTAATTCTGAGTCATAAAGTCTTTTTTGTTTGGTTTTGCAATAAGAAAAGTTTGTGAACTCATTCCATAATGTGTGTATTTGGTGACTGACCCCCCCTCCTACCCTCCTTTACCTCAGCTCTTACCCCCCGCAAACGGCGCGCTGGGTTCCCATACATTTAATGTCATATGTTACATCTATCTTAAGTGACGCAATTTTTTTTTTTAATCTATGGTAAAAGGTATGGAGAAAGGTTTATTAAAATGTGGTGATGTGGTTTCCGGCTTTTGCATTGATTAAAGAATTGACTACCCCTCTTTTCCTAACAGTTACTCTTACCCTTGTCCGAATGTTAGCGGAATCTATGGCCGGTAAGAAATGACAAATCTTATCAATGTTATAAGTACTTTAGGTACCTCGAGAAAGGGGAAAATGTTTTAGCGGATCGTGTACTCTTAAGCGGTTTGGGATGCAAGCGGCAAAATACTTAGATGATGATAAAAGGTGATGATGATGAAGACAGTAAAACAGAAGATAATATAACGTACCGTGTTGCACCAGCACCAAGCAGACGCAGAGCAGCGCCGCCCTCACCGCAGCCGACATCGCTGCATCACACGAGCGGCGGCTGAAACAAACAGACAAACATTTTTAAGTAGCGTTACTTTAATCAGACAGTATAGGCCACTAACACATCCGGATCATGTTCCTATTAGTCTGGTTTCACTGTTAAAAGGGTAGGTCAGAGTCAGATGGCAGTCGCTCCATTGTAATAACCAGTAGGTACCGCCAAATCAGGAACATGAACCCTGGGATCTGAAGCGTAAGCTGAAAATGCAACTAGGAAAATACGCTCAAACGAAAGTAATTCAAAGCTAGTAGCTTATGCTTTAGATTACCTAAATGTACAAGTTCATTCAAAAATAGAGAAAAAGTCTTAGTGTCACGCTGCAGTGAAGTTTATGGCGCCGCTTCTACTTCACTTGCGCTTTGGAAGTGGTGGTAAACTAAATATAAGTAATGATTGACGTTAAGAAGTGATAAAAATATCCTGTGTTGAGAATAAACAATTTCATTTCATTTTATTCTATTTCCTTATACATCAATCGTTGCTAAAAAATTCCATTGTTTCGTTTCAAAAAGATGTACAGTCACTTGCGACTCTTAATCCTACATTGAGCTCTATCTCCATTGAATAGTGATGTACCTATTGTTGACTGTACTTAGGTAGCCTATTGAAATAACCTTAACCTACTTGTCATTCAGACAACGTACTACATATCAAAATAACTCATAATTTCCGACCAATGTTATGGGAGATTCCATCGCAGCACATCTTCAGTTAGTTGAGTGAGATATTACAACTCTGCAAGTTAGCAAAATAAACAAATACACATGATTTGTTAGCTTTTTGTATGGAATTATGTTGTCTGCAATGAATATATCTTCGGTATAATTATTATCGGCATTATAAATAAATTCAATCATATCGCAATTGTTGTATACAATTTCTTAAATTGAATCGATTGTACAATGAGTACCTACACGTAAAAGCCAAGTGCCTCAATGTAAACACAGCCAGCATACTAATATACCGAACAATGCAACTACGAATCATTACAAACGTTTTCCCGCCAAACATGGATTCAACCTTGCACACGGAGGCCACATAATTACTAACAAATACAATCTAAATATTATAATGATTAAGTACTTATTTTGATTACATATATTGCTAAATATTTAAACGCTATAACAAGTCCGTTGTAGGTCTCTACGATATTGCGGTTTTTGCATATTATTTATAGTGAAAACTAGCTGTTTCCCGCGGCTTCGCCTCGCGTGGGACTCGGTTATATCGCGCCCAAAGTACCTCAGGTCGTTAACAACGTCCCTACCAAATTTCATCACAATCGGTCCAGCAGTTTAGCCGTGAAGAGGTGACAGACAGACAGACAGACTTTCGCATTTATAATATTAGTATGGAAGTATGGATGTATCATATGTGAGATAATAATGTGCCCGTGATGTTGGTCTACCAGCTTTTTTGGTATCGGTATATGGGGCTACAAACTTTGTCGTTATCATTCTCTCGAATGGTGGCGAGGTAAGTATTCCCTATATGACCGAAGCACAAACTGCTTGGGTGACTGTCAACGCGGGGGCTCCAAATCCTTTGAATTCATGTGTTCAGAGGATATAGTACGACGTCGATTCCAAAAGAATACACTGAATTATTTCTGATGCTGCTTCACTCCCAGATTTGGCAAGGTTTAAGGCGGTGTCACAGGCAGAGTCAGGCGCATGGCTGCACGCTATCCCTTCACCATACCATATCTGGGTACATTTTTAGATGACGATTCCCTGCGGGTGGCCGTTGCTCTTCGCTTAGGTTGCAGACTTTGTGAACCTCATATATGCATATGCGGGTCTATGGTTGAGGCCAGCGGGCATCATGCTCTGAATTGTCGTCGCTGTACTGGAGGGTATCCACGTCACCATGCACTTAACGACATTGTCCGTAGAGCTTTTGTAGCGTTTACGTAACCATGGGTAGGAGATAGGGCACCGCTTTCAAGAAAGTAGTGATGATCCCCGTTATTTTTCGTTTCTGGTGCAGAGGATTGCCTTAGCAATTCAACGAGGAAACGCCGCTAGTGTTCTGGGCACCTTTACACCGGAAGCGCTAATGAGTAGGTGATCTCTTCTTCTTTTTCTTTCTTTTTATTATTTTTATTCAGTTTTATTTTTAATTGATATTTAGGTTTTGTTTATTATATTACTAGCTGTTCCCCGCGGCTTCGCCCCGCGTGGGACTCAGTTATATCGCGCCCAAAAGTAGCCTATGTTTGACCTCAGGTCGTTAACTACATCTCTACCAAATTTCATTACAATTGGTCCAGCAGTTTAGCCGTGAAGAGGTGACAGACAGACAGACAGACAGACAGACAGACAGACAGACCGACAGACAGACTTTCGCATTTATAATATTAGTATGGATATGGAAGTATGGATATGGATAAACAAGGTCGCCGCAATAACCACAATTTCAAGAAATATTTGCTTCTCTTTTGAATGGAAGAGATTTATTATTTTCATGAAAAAATTGCGAAATTTACGATTAATCGTTTATTTTCAGTTGACTCTAAGTCAGACAGTCATCTCTAAGTGAAAAAAAAAAGACTTTGTTGATCGAATGGACTATGTTGTCACTATTAAAACATGTTGAAAACGATGATTTTTTCAGAGAAGACGCCAATGCACTTTATACATATCTACTTCTTACGATCGAAACGAAATGATAAATATGATGATGATGATAAAACAAAACTACGTTGTTTCGTGCCTGTCGTATATAAATGGAGGGTCAGATTTTATTATTCAGTATATATAATCTAAGTACTTATTCCAGCCAATGACTCATGATAAAGGCTGTATTTTATCCATTTCAAGCATTTTAAATTTCCACTAACATTCAAGTTGGTTACAAAACAGCAACGGCCATCAATCATTCCATACTGAATCTTGCAATTTACCGCACGCGGCTAGCCTTGCAGCCGCTCCATCACGCACCTGTCGGATTTATCGCCTCATCTGGATGCCCAGCGTGTTACAGACACGAAACCTGGTCGATAGAGTTCAGATTATTTAGTTTCTTACCTCGTGCCCACCTCGTGCCACTTCGCAAAACAGCTTTCCCGCGCTCCCCACAGATATAAATGAATTGATTGAGTTTTTTTTTTAAGTTGTGGCCAAGCGGCCAGTGTTTTTTATATTTTTTAAAATAAATAAAATAAGAATAAGAATAATAAAAATTTTGCATCCTTTTTCTGCGATCCTCTTAGATTTATGTTATGACGAAATAGAGCTAGGTTTAAAGTATTAAAACGTTTATAGGTTTTCCACATAAAAAACGGTTCTTAATACTTACTATACTTACTAATATTATAAATGCGAAAGTCTGTCTGTCTGTCTGTCACCTCTTCACGGCTAAACTGCTGGACCGATTGTGATGAAATTTGGTAGGGATGTAGTTAACGACCTGAGGTCAAACATAGGCTACTTTTGGGCGCGATATAACCGAGTCCGACGCGGGGCGAAGCCGCGGGGAACAGCTAGTTTAGTATAAGTAGAAAAAGCAGGAATACAGAACCGGGCTCCAAAACAGTGGTTGTTTTGGAGCCCGGTTCTGTATTCCTGCTTTTTCTACTAAAGATTAAAGAAGGAAACTGAAAAGAAAAGAGACATGTCTCTTATTTTAGTCCTTTAAAAATTATAAGTTTTTGATTGCATATTCCTTAGGAATGATCCTCACTCAATTTCCATGGCTGTTGTTCTCATGTAAATGTTATTATAATCTGTTCCCTGATCCCACAAAGGCGATTGATTTAACAAACAGAAGCGCATCGTCTGCATGTTAATTACAATAGGTAAGTAAGTACTTGCCTAGCCTACGCACTTTCTCCATTTCACGTTGCCCTGGTCATTGAACCTTAGGCCTATTATATATTCTGTGCTTAGGCGGTGCAGTGACATCGCTAATTGCTTTTAAATTGTTGAAATCTAACTTTTTGATTTAGTTAGCTAAATTAAATAGCGATTAACGCATATAACATGCGATCTTCATTAGAAAGTAATTGCGATTCATACTACTTATTGAAATTTTGCGGTCTGATGTAATAACAGCGGTCAGCATTCTGATAACGCTAATAGGCTCTCCTACTCTCTTGTCCATTGTGGGCTTGTTTTGTGAGGAGGGTGATCCGATCTGATCATTCTCTTTGGTCCCTACTTTTAATTTAATTTTAATTGCCAGCGTCTTCGGTACAATGCCGCAGGGACCATTTTTATTTTAAGTTTTGTATTATTATGTCAACTTATTTATTTTTGTAATTGGTGCAATAAAGTATGAGGAACTAACTTCCTATTTTAATTTCATCCTCTGTATCTGTCTGTTACTAACACGTCTAGGCTAAGTTGTACTAACATTTTTTTGTATCATTAGTTATCTGAAGTATTATTTTTTAATTAAAAATGACTTTTTATAGGTGTAAAACTGGTTAGTATAGATCTTTGTACTGTGATCATTTTTGTGAAAGTGTTAAGTGGATATTAGCCGCGTGCCGTGTCGTTACGCAAAAATTTTATCACACTGTGTCTGCCGTAGATAACAATATTGGATACCAACACGTATTCAAAAAAATCCTGAGGTATCAATGATCTTACATTAACATGTAAGTAACGTATTATATTGAATGGTTTTCGTAGATATAACATTCCGTAACACCGTCCAGAAGTCCGTCCGGAAGTGCCCATAACATCAATTAGCAAGAATAAGAGCTCTACTTATTTTTCTATTTTATCTATTTAAGAATATATATGGTGATAACTATAATAAAGGTGTGGCCAAATTACAGATTTACATATACCTAAATACAATGCACGATTACAATGATGACCAGGCAATAGAGGTCAAGTATTAGACCAATTAAATATAGTATTGTTAATACCCATTTTGACTCTATAAGAAGAACAAACAACACCAAGTCTCGTAAAGGGAACAAAATCACTGGGTTTCGCTTTACAGAGTTTAATGAGGCGGCAAGCGAAAGTTGATGACCAGTGAACTCAACATGCTATTATCTATTGTGAACAATCATAACTAGGTAGACATGATATTTAGTATCTTATGAATTTAATTTTGATATAATTACCTAACATTATAACATTTATTTAACATTTTAAGGCTAATTAAGCTTTGCTACTTAAGTTACGCTTTTTAGCCTATTTTATGCAAATAAGTTATTTTGACTTTGAACTAAGTATTTTAAAAACTTACCAACAATAATTTTACACAAATAAAAGAAAAAGGGCAAGACAAATACTAATAAATAACAAACAATGATACTGGCACATAAAAAAAAAAACAAAACTAAAATTAAATTAAAGACATATCGTAAAAAGAACAAACTTGGTGGCGCAAGTCTCAAAGTGAGTGAACTCAGGCCTCGGTGACTCGGCTGCCGGTGACGCAAGAGTCTCGTCGGCGGTGAAAGGCTCATGTGTAGTGCACTGTACTCTGTGGTACTAGCACCTAGCCCAAAGGGGCGACAAACATAGTAAAGTCACGTAAAGTGCACTTGCAGCACGCGGAACTATGCCAAGCTGAGCCGCATAACTCTCATGGGACTAGGGTCACCATGCTATGAATTTTCCGGGTATTAAGTACTTTACTAAGGTAAAATGTTTTCGCACATTCATGTTGTTAGACCATCATTTTGTACATACATTCCTGCAAATAAATATATTTGATTTGGGTATTTTATTTTAACCTTCCAAAAAACTTTAAACTTGATTAATCTAACTACTGTTATAGTGTCTAATCTGCATGTCATTTAAGGAGCAATAAAGTATTGAGTACTTATAGAATATCTATACTTAAAATCTGATAAGTTCGCGGATAGAAAGGCAAAAAAATTGTATATAAAGTACTTTTCTAAACATATCAATAGTCGATACTTTGGATGTTAGTTAATATTTTTAAAATTTGCAATACCAATAGTAGCTCCCTTTGTCTTGTTTTTTTTTGTGGCAATCAAACTTCCTAAAGTTTATTTTTGCTAGTATCGAGTTTTCTTGTAATTAAATTGTTTGATCTTCATTTAGTCAAAAACTTTCAGCTTATCTTTGCCAATATCGAGTTATATTAGTATTAGACGGTATAGGACTAAGGAGGTGATGAAGAATGCGGGAAATATTTTGTATGGTTAGTTGGTTACCCTATTCATATGGAACTCGCTCTCTAGAACTAAGCACATCTATGTCTGTCTATGACTCTTATGTTTTAATTTGACAAAGGGTAAAATGGCTTTGTGTCACGGTTCACTTAATAGTACCTAACGTTTGGCTCGTTTGGCTGACGAAATGAGTTTGTCTTGTCATAATGGTCATTTGCAAAATTCGTTTGCGACATATCAATAACCATAAAGTGATTTTATTTCTAAAATAATGCTCTTACATAAACCCATGATTATTTGTTATGCTATCATTAACCCGAATGAAGTGCAATAAAATAACGAAGCTCGTTTAAATGTAGCATAACTTACGATCATACAAGTTAAGTATTCAAAGTAGTGTATAAAATCTTTATTGTACACAAAACTAGGTTACTAACTTAGTTGCATGGATTTTGAGCCAATTCTTAAATGATTTGTTTGCTATAAATAAAAGAAATAATTCTAATATTCGTTAAGAAAAAATATATGTGGTAGATTAATAAAAATTTATATACAATGTGTATGTAAATTTATGTGATATACACAAAAATAAATACATGTATGTTAATTTATTTAATATCTATTTATTTAAGTATTTTTAGTTTGTATTTTTATATTTATTGGTAGATTGAAGTGTAACTTTTTCTAAATACATTTAAAACGATCAAACTGAGCGGATCGCCATTGAATGGTTCTCCCTATTTGAAATCTAATGCCGATTGATCAAACATGATTTGCTCGAAAACCTTCACTTGATTGATGTGACCCACAGAACAGGATAATTATGTTCTCTGTTTAGTATAATGATAATATATTCGAGTTCTGTGATGTGAACACTTAAGCTATAGTTTGCCATATCAATGCATCAAAATCTCTAACGATTACAATGTAGACCTCAGCTTCGCACAGTAACAAATACAAACTCACAAACAATACCTTATCTTGTGTTTTTGGTTGAGTAACTTCGAATGACTGCGGTGTCAGAGCGTCAGATAGCTCAGCAATATCCGCCCTTTATCCATAGTTTGAATAAAACTATGTAAAATATAGCAGAAATCATGATCCTAAACAAAATGAAACTTGAAATCCGACACGGTGACTAATATTTTTTTTGTTCTTATGTTACTAATTGTTTTAAAGTTTGACGAATTGAATTGAGTTGGACGTAAATGGTAAGTCACATTTGGGAAATTTCGTGATGTTGACATCATTTAGTGGCTCTACGAGAGAGGTACATATGTAAGGATCGTAGCCAATGGAAATCTCTAGTCTCTGCCTACCCCTACGGGAGACAGGCGTGATGATATGTATGTATTATGTACTTTTCAAGCAGTGGTTGTGCATCATTTCAGCCGCAGTCTGTCAACTGCTAAGTGGGTGTCCCATGCTGCGCTTGCCGGTGCCATCGGTCGCCATTCGAGACCCTTTCTGTCCCATCTAGCAATAATCTAGCATACCTTTAATTTCTTCAATGTGTGTAATATGTAGATATTAATAATTTACAAGGGTTGCTTTAAATATTATTACATACAATTAAAGTAGTGTCCGTGTTATTGTCTACTAGCGACCCGGCCCGGCTTCGCATGGGCATCAAAACCTTACGCTCGAATCACTCTATCTATTAAAAAAACCGCATCAAAATCCGTTGCGTAGTTTTAAAGATTTAAGCATACAAAGAGATATAGGGACAGAGAAAGCGACTTTGTTTTATACTATGTAGAGATTGTGTTGCACTGGATTTAAATCTGTTATGATAGAATAATGTCAAGGAAAAATAAATATGTAAATAAAAATATATTTTATTTTTCTCAATAATATGTTCGAAACAGTAACGTTTTTCTTTGTATTTACGGCATAATGATGTGGTGAGAACCACAACGCTGGTCTTCCGAGATATAAACAAATCTTTCTGTCAATTTCAAACCACACTTTTGTGAAAAATAGCTTTAAATATTTTGTCTTTTATTCATAACACTAGCTGACCCGGCGAACTTCGTACCGCCTTTCTTATTTTTTTTTCCGTAAGAACCTTGTACAGAGTATAAGGAAATTACAAAAAAAAATCAGCCAAATCGGTCAAGCCGTTTTCATGGTGTCGTGACAATGGAAAACGGGTTTCAATTTTATATATAGATAACATTATATATAGATCAACACAAATATCGAGTAGATATATATACTCGTATATTCACTGTCATTACGAGTTTATGGTGATCAATTTCATGTTCAAATATTTTCAGTCTCAAGACAAATTGGCTCCGAGAGAAACGAGGCCGCAGAGATTATTCTCCAAGCTCGCAATAAGCTATTACTCAGAATTAGACATTTCTCATTTAATATCTCGATCCCAGAAATCTGTGCAAAATATCAGAGCATGGAAAAATTTGAGGTATTATTCCTCGAAGCTCAACAATTCTGAGGCGCACTTAATGAGGCGCAAAATTTTGTTCATAAGGTCTCAGGCTACTGGATAATTAGGACCATGATTATAGCGTACCCTAGGTGGGAGTTGAAAATACAACCGGGAAATACGCTCGAAGGAGAAAGGTCTTAGGTTAACAAATCTTCGGAATGCATCTGTTATTTATTTTTCTATTGTGAGCGCAACTAAAACATGCGCTCCGATGATTATGTTGAGCTTCGAGGAATACCTCAAAAAGTTTTTAGATTTGCGCCCGAGCGATATGAGAATTCTGATAATTCCATGCTCTGTGCGAAATATATTAAAAAATCAATATAAAAGACATCAACGCGTTTTATTAATTTATATTGTTAAGATCAAACTTTATAGAAACGTTGAAGACTTTATTTCCTGTAGTAATGTTTGTAGGTTGAGTTACAATATGATAACTATAATCGACTGTTGCGTTGTCAAAACACAACTCTATATGAATTAATGCGATATAATCAATCTATTATATAAGTAAATAAAATGTCACAAACTATTACCACCACAAGCTTTGTAATTAATATAATGTGATAATAAGACTAAAGATAAAGCTAAAATAAATAAATCAAATGTCGTAGCTGTCGAAACAAAAACATAAATAAATCGTGCAGAACAAAGTGAAATGTTCCATTGAATACAAACTATAAAGAATCTCTCTTAAAATACCATTCTCAATGGAGGGCACGAACTCTGTGAAAAGCTATTTGCAAGAAAATGTTTTTATTTGCGTATCAATCAGACGCAAGGCTACAGAAAGTACACTTGTAAAGGTTTGTTTAGAAGCAATTTCGATCATATGTGTTAAACAGACGGATAACAAAGTGGTTTTTTAAGGGTTCCGTTTTTGCCTTTTGACGTACGGAAACCTAAAAACGTTCAATCAGTTTCTGTCAAGGATAATGATGTGAAAGTATCTATGAAAAAAAAAAAACATTTTCATTTCTCATACTCGGAAAGTTGTGTTTTCCTGATCTGAGTATAGGGTGGAAAACGCTTCATCTCCCACGGGCCGAAAAAACCCATAGTAATCACTTTCTTCCTTAGGGCGGGAAAGAAATTTCAAAATTAGAACATAATTTTGCCTGTGAATTTGGAAGGAAATCGGCAACAAAAAATTTCAACAACAAAAAAGAATGTGGAAGTATAAATTAAACAGCCAGTGTTAATTTAAAAAATATTTATTAGGGTCAGCACTCTCTAAGAGCAAAGTATTTTCTGATAACACTAAAATATTAACTTCATGAATATAGGCATACAGTGAAAAATAAACACATGTACAAACGCGACGGTCCTGAACATCACGCTAAGAGGTTTATTTAATTTTTCATTTTAATTTTTTTGATAAAACTAAACTCGCTAAAACAGTTGATGGTAACCATTTTGCAGTGCTCTTGGTGTGCTCTGATCTTAAGCGGAACGGAGAGGCCCCCATGAAGCGCGCGGTATGTTCTATATTTAAAATTAAAAACTGAATTACCAACACAATATCATTTAAGAAGGCACTACTCATGTTTTCACTATTATTATTTTAGAAAAATTTCTTTTTTATACTTTCCTTATATTTGGAATGAAAAGTAGAGTGTTTAACACGGGTAAAAGGAATAATTCCTGCTCGGACTATAGTCTAAATGCCTCGCACGGGAATTATTATAATATTTTTTTTTTTTGCATAGTTTATACGGCCATGGAATCTAGTCCTTTAAGGCCTTTCTTGAATTTATTAATCTTCTTCAGTCCTACTTAAGTCAGTCGAGTCAAAAATTCAAGTCAATAGTCAAGTCCAGTCAAGTAAGTAAGTCTAGTCTGAGTCAGATGGCTAAGTGAAGCGGTGGAAAAATTTCACTTAGCTATATGATGGAAATTTTGGTGACAAAGATAAAAAGTCACGTAATCGACACTGTATCACTTCCCAACACTCACGCTTGTTCACGAACACTTTGCGAATAATAATCCATCAATATTATGCACAAACACTCGAAAAAACCTAAGTTTTGGAAATTAAATACAGCGCGGACATAGCGACAGTTTACTTTCCCTCCAAAAACTCCTAACAATCTACTATTTTAAAAGCATAGACATTGTCAACTATATCAGATAGATTATTTTTATAATTGGATTCTAAATGCACGTAGATAACCTTTGATAATCAAAAGCAATCGAAAGTGTCTACTCAAACATACAAAGAAAGTAAAAGTCGCGCCCAAATTGTTAAGATGTAAATCTTTGCATAATTTGACACGCTATTGTGTTACTAAATTGAATATTAAAGCCGATTATGTATTCTTTGTTGCTCAGTACGTTCGAGGACGTAAGGAAACATTATTTCATTGAAATACATGTGAAATACAGATAATGATGATGTGTTCATTGATATGCGGTCGACGGCATAGAAAATAACAGGGAGCCCAGTCCAATTTTATTGTTTGTCATTGTCATGTTCGCCAAATTCTGTTAGTCATTTATAAACTTGATATTCTTGTGAGCGTACTGAAGGAATTTATAATGTCTCATTTTAATATGTTAACTTTCTCTGTTACAATTTGGCCGTCCATACTGATTCATTGTTCTTTATAATGAGACAAGTGCGTGCTTCATTTTAGATCAAAAAGAAGGTTTTGATTGAGATGCCTGATGATCTGAATCATTTGTATTATTTATTACTTACTAGCGACCCCCCTCGGCTTTGCATGGGCATAAAATCCTTCCTCTTGAATCATTATTTATTTAAAAAACCTTCGTTACGCAAAATTCGTTGTGTAGTTTTAAAGATTTAAGCATATAAAGGGACAGAGAAAGCGACTTTGTTTTATACTATGTAGTGATCTTTTCTATGACCGCGTATAAGATAGTAGATATACTTACAAGAAAATTTTATTTAATCACGAAATTCCTACACCGTTGATCCTGTCCATGTTTTGCAATAAGTTGGTCATAGCCGTGCTGTGGTCATAATTTCGCCATATCCGCTAGTTCTTTTCTTAGTATTGTGTGGAAATATTTTACTGCTGAGTTATATTTTACATAAAAATACCATACTGTCCTTACGTATAGAATTATTTGTTTTGATTGGTTACGTTGATCAATAATAGTATTTATTGACTTTGCTTTTTCTTCACACCTAATTAAAAATGGCTGACGTTACGTTACGTGGCGTTGCGTATTTAATAAAAGCAGAACTGGTGTGTAACGCTTATTATGATGTTACATCACAAACGAAAGCATCTACCAACAAGACAATACATTTATCAATACGACTGAGGCCTTTGTCAAATGAAAAACAATATGTAAATCCAAGTGGTGGATTTCGTCAACAATAGCGATCTTAGCGTCGATATTAAGCAGGCGGCCACTCATAACATTAATGGCGAATTTTATGATCATGTCTTAAGCCTCTTGTAAAATTTATTAATCTTAATTGCACTAAATCAAATGTAAACATGACAAAATATTTAGAACTTAAAGACTTAGGTATACAACTTACCGCTTCATTTAAGTCTTTTCAAGTGAATGGACTATTAATGTAACGAGCTCCATCTTAGACCTCATCTACATTTAATCTGAGATCGTGGTCAATCGCTGGAAATTATGAATATAAAAAAATGTCTAAGTGTATAAGGTTCATTTGGTATACTTTTCTATGTAGTTCAATGTACATATTTGTTGAATATTTGTTGTTTGTATATTTTTTGTGCTATAAAGTGTATTATTGTATCGGTTAGAATTGTTTTAAAGGCAAAACTTCATCTACAAGTTGATTCTACAATCAATCGTCCATGATCATAAAAGAGAAAACGCGGCGAGCTAAGAAAACCTATAACAACAAACCTGCTGAAGCCAGGTTTCCTGCTCTGCCAGAACTGCAATACAGTGCGGGAAGCAGGAAATTGCAACGGAGATTGTATTGCATGTGTTACACGGCAAATACCTAGGTTATGGCACTTCCCGCCTTTATTATGTCATAGATCTTTTATTATGGCACGGGTATGGTGACGTTATACTGTTTTAGGTTTAGCTCAATTGTTTGTGCATTTCCTGAGACGTAAGTTACGCTTATTGCTCATGATTATAGTACTGATATAGTGCATTAAATTTATGCAGTTACATAGTTGCAAAAAGTTATTAGTAACATTTTTGTGTCTAAATAAGACGTCTTTTTCTATAATTTCAGCTGATATTGTTGGATGGTGGTTGTTAAAACTTTTAGCATAAGACTGCTTTAAAAATTTGACTCTGTTAGATAAAGTTGGAGACTGACTGCCTGTGTCATCATCATCTGACGCTTTAGAGCACAGGATAAGTTTTGATCATATCCCTTACCCTCGCGATACAAGATATTATAGCGTGGTCTGCCGTCCGACCTCCGTCCTTTTTCAGGGAACCCAGCATTATAGGATGATGAGAGTTAGTTGTCAACTTTGCCTAAATAGTTTTGACACAGCCTACCGTCTATGATCTTGCGATAACAGCCAACCGACGACGGCTTAACTTGCCTTCCAAAGCACGGAGATGCTCAAAATAGAAATGGCACTATTGGCATCAGCTTCTCTAGGCTCCTCAACATTGAAGCTTGCATTAGTTATTCTTCCTCTACATAAAGGTACCTGCACCAGTGTGTGTTATTTGTTATGTGTATTTTCTTTCGCCTAGTCTGTATGTAAGTCAGTTTTCTACTTGGATTGACGAGGTGAAGAGGCATCGAGATATAAGTGCCTATTTGAAGAAGGATCTGCGCATACTGCACGCCGACACTTAGGAGAAGAGATCGAAATGGAGATCTTTATTATCGGGGACCAAGACTCATTTTAGGTCGCTGCGTCATGCGCCATCTTAGTTCTTTATCTTCTTCGGGATAAAAATACAGCAATTGCAAATGGCCGGTCCGCAGCACTTTCACCGCGTCGCGTCGCCGACTCATGCGACGTGCAGTGAAACGGCGGAGAGAGCTGACTTCACGCCACTTCAGGGGCAAACACATTCTTTTATTGTTTTATCAAATCATTTTACTGCTCAAATGTTGTACTTGTTATATTGTTTATTTCAGGGGGCTTAGCCAAAGTCACAATCGCAAAACGTTAACGACGTACGACAAGAACAAAATGTATGGGATTGACATAAGATTGACCACGTGATTTACCGCAGCTTATGTCAATCCCATACATTTTTTTCTTGTCGACATTCGTTAGCGTTTTGAAATTGTCACTTGGCTACGGGTGCAGATCAGAGAGCCACAATCGCGTTAGTTAACACAATCATAGATTACTATGACTACAATTCACACTTTAAGATTTTCTTTGCTGTAATCAGTAGAGTTTTGTAATCCCACAGAGGTTACCTAGCTGTATTAATCCTTAAAAACGATACTAAAACTGATATTATAATTAATTCTATTAGGTATATTATGATTCATAAAATAGAAACCCAATTCACTTTCACATATGAAGTTAAGGATGCCCAGCGAGGTCGTTCTGAGTTTTCTTTGTGCAAAATCATCGGAGCATTTTATTGTTAACATTTTATTACACAATTTAGTAAATTCTTTTTCGGTGCATGGTTTCCGGATTGAAAATTTACCACTATGTTTCTTCGGCTACAAAAACTTTTCTACTAAATCTTTTCTTAATATGTGTCTAAATACAAGCGATGGTAAGATAATGGTATTGTCTATTTACAAGCAACCAAACGTAATAGACATGGAACTTTATGAAAAAAAAAAGAAACGAATTTGGTCGAGACGATTGCCTATCTCCCTAACCAAATGATAGAAGACAAACCATCTTACAAACCTCTCAGGTTACCAACGACCTCAGTTCCCTCAAAAATTCTAAAGCAAAGTTATTGTCTTCATATATAATTTCTAATATGGAAGTAAGTAGCAATGTTGTGTAAGATAGTTATAGTGCTCAAATAAGATCAACAAATGAGATCATACAATCGAAAATTAGTAAGTTGTTGCATCATCGGCTAATGTAATTAGTTAGTAGTAATGATAGGATGTTGTTAAAGATATTGTGTATTCAGTCATTTATGTAGTTTGGGTTAGGTATAAGTATCTTTTTAATATGTCATTTTGTGTTTTGTTCGTGGTAAAACTATTTTGACCACGGCGAATGGTCTGTCCTTGTGGTCTTACTTTATTCAACATGTAGTTATTCTACATCTCTTCAGAAGCCTCTATCAACTTGCTAAGACTCTAAATGGACTTTTTAGGAACAGTTTAACTAAATCTACCGGGCTACTGGCAGGGATCGGATACCTGGGTAAAATAATTAACCAGCTCATTTTACTGCACATAGATTGTACAATTAGCATTATAGTTTCACTCAACAGATATTTGCCCAAAAACAACGGCCTTGAAAATATCGGTACTTCAACCCAGTTCTTGTTTTGAAATTAAGTGTTTTTTTTTAATCTACGCTGTGTTGGTTCTCGTCTAGATAACCCCTTTCCATCAGGTGGATCGATGGCTAACTTGGCGAATTTGCATTCTAATAACATACCTATAAAAATCCTTGCTATGCGGCAGACAGAAGTAAGCACAAAGTTATTATTCAAAAAGCTGTAAGTGTTCCGAAGAATTAATAAATAAAAGGCTGCGAAGGTATCACAGCCCTTCTCGAATGGCTTCACCAATATATGCTTCAAAGCTCGTAAAACTGAACTGCTTTGACTTAAAACTTCCGCAATTTCAAATCGAAAGACGACTCCGATGACAATGCGCATAACTTATTCGATGCCACAAACTCTGTACAGAACAAAGCAGCGCTGGCCCTAGACTTTCATCAGTTAGGGTAGGTGCGAGATTGTCTTTCTGCCCCCTTTAGTCGACGCTATCACTTCACACTATAATAATGTTTCCCTTTTCAAAAATCAATTTTATTACAAACTAGTTGTTCGTCCCAGGTTCGAACGGGTGGGGTACCTACACAATTTATAACAAACTACTACAAAGTTTGTTCTAACCATAAAAACTGAACAAAAAAACAATTATTCAATTTGGTGCAGTATTTCGAAAATTTGGGAGTTACATACATTTTCGCGATTCATTTATAATGCCTAAATTTTCAAAAATCAACTATGGTGTACTTAATGCAAATTCTGAACTGGCGACTTCTCATCCGCCTCAGATAAGGCGCGATTAAAATTTTATGCATTTGTTGCCATGCTATTTGGCGCCTAGAGCGATCTCACATCTCTCTCTACCCAAGGGCCGGCCCTAGTACAGTTACTGGGAAGTGATGCGATCCCATTTACACAATACCAAGCGCTTCTCAAAACAATATCAAAACATCTCGGAGTGGCGGGACGTGACTCGAGTTTAATATAACGTATGAAAACGGCACCACGGTTAGTGCTCGGGGATTTCAAGCTTCCTAACACTTATCTATTTATATTTAGAGTGATATTCGAGGATATACATTTGTTTTTGTTTATTTAATTTATTAAAAGCTAGAGTTTGTATATGGGCCACATAAAAAGAAGTTTTGTGTCCACTTCTTGTTAGGTTACAAAACTATTTTCGAGAATTTCATTCAACAGTGAGTGACCATGTAATCGACTCTACATGAAACCGTGGGACAAAGCTTAAATTCATCAATACATATAATAAGACACTAAAATGCGAGTGTCTGTACATTTAATATTTTTCAAAAAAACTGATTGAGTGCGATTAAAAAGGAGTAACAGAAACCAAAAAAACAGTTTTTGGAATTTTTGTCTGTCTGTATGTATGTATGTATGTATGTATGTCTGTCTGGTACGTTATAACTTCGAAAATACTCAACGGATTTAAACGCGGTTTTCACAGTTGGATTACATATGATTAGGAGCGTTGTCAAAACTTTGTTTCGTCAAAATCGGTTAAGGGAAAAAGAAGTTATGGTCGATTGAAAATTTACTTCAAACACTGCTTCTAAACTTTTAATGCGTTTACTTACGTTTAATTTAATTTAGATAAGGCTAGGATTTCTACTTTTTATTATCCATATCAATAAAGACGAAAACACGCACTGCACCTATTAATTTTAATAAAATAACACATTGAATTTGATCGTAAATTTAGTAACATAAAATCTCAATAGATGGCGCGAATTTGCGTACCTATAGACAAATCCCATTTGAAATTTCGCCAATCTCTAGCAACGTATGTTGGCCTATCGGTAGAGGTCGTAGATTATATTTTTAAGTCGAGGGTTCGAATCCTGCTATAGATGACTTTTTTTTTACTTACTTTTTTTTACTTACTTTCTTTTACTTGCTTTTTTTACTTACTTTTTTTTATTTACTTTTTTTTTCGTTTTGTATTAATTTTTAAGAATTTTTTAATACTTTAGTAAAGAAATGTTTCAAGAAAGTACCTGGATCGAATCCTGTCACAAACAATAATTTTATGATTTCGTGTTTGATTTGTTTTCTAGAATTATTTTCTTACTTTTTTTTATAATTTTGAAAAGAAACAAATAAATTCATTTGCAAATTTATTTCAGGATAAACGATATCGCAACCCCTTACAAATCATATCTAATAGTTTGTCATTGACGACATTGAAAAAGAAGATTAATCAAATGGTTGACTGGTAGAGAACGCTCTTAGCGTTAAGTCCGTTAATATATAAGTACTAGCTGTTCCCCGCGGCTCCGCCCCGCGTGGGAATCGGTTATATCGCGCCCAAAAGTTTATGTTTGACCTCAGGTCGTTAACTACATCCCTACCAAATTTCATCACAATCGGTCCAGCAGTTTAGCCGTGAAGAGGTTACAGACAGACAGACTTTCGCATTTATAGTATTAGTATGGATATGGATTTTGTACTTATCTATCTATCTTTACATATAATCGGACAGTAAAAATTGAATGTCTGTACATTAAATATTTTTCTAAAAAACTGATACGGGGCGATTAAAGAAAGACGTGTAACAGAAACCAAAAAAAACAATTTTTGGAATTTTTGTCTGTCTGTCTTTCTGTATGTCTGGTACGTTATAACTTCAAAACTACTCAACAGATTCGAACGCGGTTTTCACAGGTGGATTACATATACGTTCAACAGTTTTGTCAAAACTTTGTTTCTTCAAAATCGGTTAAGGGAAAAAGAAGTTATGGTCAATTGAAGTTTACTTCTAGCACTGTTTCAAAACTTTTACAGAGTTGAATCCGGTTTACATAAACGTATTTAATATAGATAAAGCTACAATTTCTACTTTGTTTTATCGATATCAATGAAGACAAAAACACACTGCAGTCTCTATTAAATTTTAAAAAATTAACACATTGAATGTGTGTGGGCGTATAATTTAGTTACATAAAATATCAATAGATGGCGCTGAAGTTAATTTAATTATTTTTTTCTCATATGGTATTATAGCAGATTGAAATTTTTCCAGCAATTAATTCTAATTATTTCAAAAAAATTTTGGTTGTTTATTTAGTTCTATTGGTTGGTTTGTTTATCGGTCGTTTGTTGTATTGTATTGTAAGCTATTTGAATTGATTAGTTGGTTGGTTTGGCTTTTGTTTAAAAAATAATCAAACCAGCAAGTCAGTTCAGTTGTTGTTCGACGGAACATACGGTCGTGTCGTAAAGTCTAATTTAACTAACATAACACTATTTATTGAGTTAGGTTCTAATGACCCTGTAATAGGCTGTGTCTACTCTTTTAGAGAAAAAGATGTGATAGTATGAATGTTAATATTTTTAGTTTGATATCGTAGCAATGGCTTTATAAAATTGGCACGGGAATAGGATACTACTTATAGATTTAACTATAGGTCTGGATAGTTGTATTTTCCACAGGTTAAGCGAAAAGCGAACTACACGCGGGCGGAGCCGCGGGCAACAGCTAGTATTAAATATAAAATTGACTAATAGTATCTATCGATGTCAAAAAAACGATCTCTATAAGACGACGATCTAAATAAGTATTTGTTTTACGTATTTTGTTAAATATCAGAATTATGCCATTTATAAATTGACGCATTGAATTGAAGCAGATAAAATATTGTAAAGGACACTGAAAGGGTCGAAATCGATAGGATTTGGCGAACTGGACCTGACAGATGAATAATGTTTTGGGATATTGTACATTTGTATGTAACAGTATGTGGAATTGGCAGCTCCAATGAATCGTGATAATAACGATTGACGCAGTGTTTCATGTTTACAGTGGAATTGTTGGAACTGTAGTACTGTTATTCATTTTTAAATAATTAAGAGATATGTTTGATCGCGGCAGACAAACATATTTAATGACCAAAATGCACAAGACCAGTTCTTGTCTTTCTTACGTTTTCTACTGCTTTGTGTCCCAGTAATACCAAATTGCAATAGATATCTAGCAGATCTGATATAAAACTGGACAACATAGAAATAAACCTTACACTTTTTTTCACTCTACAAAATAAATTAAGTGCACTCGAAGGTTCTGTTTTCAATAGAACACAAGGAACCAAAAATATAGTAATTTACGATACTGTTGAGTAACTAACCATTGCTAATTAGTTGACCTACCAGTTTACAGTGCATTAGACGACATAATATGTTCTACTACAGCTAGATCCGTTATAGCGGGTTCATCGACCGGACTGCATGGGAAAATTGTCTAATAAAGCGCAATCATAGAAAATTGCGAAAAGAAAATTTCAGTGTAGGAACTAGAGTGAACGCGGCGGCGACTGCGGCGTCGTCGTCGTCGTCGGAGTGTTTTCAAACACGTAACCTACATGGTTTGTAAACGAAGTCAATGTGTATGGGATTACTATGTATGTATGGGAACGACATAGCCCAGCGGATTAGCTCTTTGAAGTGGCAGTGGGCAGGGCACATAGCGCGACGAACCGATGGCCGATGAGGCAGAAAGGTTCTCGAATGGCGACCACGCACCGGCAAGCGCAGCGTCGGACATCCAACGACCAGATGGTCAGATGACCTAAAGAAGGTCGCAGGCAGACGCTGGATGCAGGCCGCTTCCAACCGGTCGTTCTGGAAATCCTTGGGGGAGGCCTACGTCCAGCAGTGGACGACCTGCGGCTGAAATGATGATGAGGATGATGATGGGATTACTGCTATGGGTCTTCTATTCTTCGCCCAGTGCACTAGTCTCTACCAATGTTTTCCTCTGGTGGGTAAAAATCTTTTTCTTATACTCTAGACAATAATATATTTGTGAGGGAGGACCAATTGATTATAATATGGCTCTGGTTTTCTAGATATGCTAGCTTTCCTAGCTCCAAATGTGGTAGGTATTCATACATTTTAATTTTTTATTTATTTAAATTTATTTTAAAAATACAATAGGCGGACTTAATGCTAAAAGCTTTTTATTAATGTTCAAGTCATCATCATCGTCATTTCATGTTGGTGACATGGTCAACCATGCACACCCTGGTGTCAGAGTTATTTGGAATCGCCTCTCGGCCTCTGACGTGGTTCCTTTAACGACTACCATGGCAGCCGGGCCAAACGGCTGAACGTGACTTCCCAAGCCCGGAATCATCTTTATCATCAGAAAGAAGCCTGCAATACCCTAACTGTTCAGGTATATAGTTCTACTTTTGATACTAACAACTAAACAAAGTATGTTTTACATGGGAATCGAACCCACGACCCCGGTGGGCAGTTTATGTTCAAGTTAACATGTCCTTAAAATTTATATTTGCTCATTATTTGACTAATCTTTAGAATAGTTGCAACTATACCACTCCAACATCTATTAGAAAAATCTAATGTAAATTTGGTAGAAATAGAATGCTGGCTGCGTCATTTGGCACTATTACAAATGAAAAAGTATTTAGCACGATACCACAGAATAATAGTACTTACAACAATAAAATAAATAAACAACTACAAATTATATTTTGTTTTCACAGAGGTAGGAATTACTATCTAAGGAAGCTATACCTTCGTAAGAAGTATCTCCGGAAAAGTTAACTAGCGTATTGCCAATTTAATTGAAGGCTCATCCACATAATGCGGCACCAGCGATAAAGTAATTGCAAGTATCGGGTGCAGTTAGCACGATTTCGCGCTGTTGCTCACTATTGCAAGCTACAATCCGTACCGTTAACGATTGGTGCAAGTTAGCAACTTACAGCGAAGTAAAACATATCTTTTTAGTATCATTTTCATTTACTCTTTTGATTTCGTGGTTCAATGGTTAATGCATTTACCTGTAGACCCGGGGGTCATGATTTTGATTTTCATGGGAAGTAAACTTTGTTTAGTTGTTTCCAGTTTGATTAGAATATTGCGGGTGTGAATCACCTGGTTGTCGGATAATAAAGATGATTCCGTGCTTTGGAAGGCACGTTAAACCAATCCCGGCTGCTATCTAGAAGTCGGTAAAGGAACCACGTCAGACGCCAATTTTCAAAGCAAAATTTTAGGTCTTGTGTATTGGGCCATCTGCCATGTGAGGACTGGAACAGTGGACCAGTCCGTTACCACGGTACCTCGGAGCTCAGGCTTACAGAAACAGGGTTATGTTAATGCTTGGATGAGCACGCGCGAAATTATTTCGAACGCCATTTTTTAATTAGTCAGTTACGTACACGGTTGAGCTGCGGCTTCACATTTTATATTTAGTAGTAAAATCGAATATTATCTGTCTGGTGGGGCTTAGCCAACGGTACAATATTAACGTTGACGAATGTCGACAAAAACAAAATATATTAGATTGACATAAGCTGCACTAAATCACATGGTCATTTGAGAATAAATGATCTAAGGGTCCTTATGTCAATCCCATACATTTTGTTCTTGTCGACATTCATCAACGTTTTCCCCCCATAATAATACAAGCGTGTTTTCTAGTTGTATCTCTCAGGATGCTTCAATACACATAGAGGCTCTTCTCAACAAACACAAAACAAAAACTCGATAAGTACTTATAATCATAATATAAACACTAATAATGCCATCCATTTGATTATTTATAAATAATCAAAGTGCCATCCTATTATATATTTCTCGTCACCATTTGCCGTTGACGAAGCGCCTAATCCAATAACCGATTTCGCTATGTAGTATGATGGAATTGAGCCTATGTAATGTCAGATGTCGAGCTTTTAGCGCTAAATTGATTCGTTGATCAGGGGCCCCAATTTGATTGGCTCTTTAGATATACGATATAGGAATATAGCCTTACCGTACATATATGCTTTATAGTTTTATGTAGATCGCGGTTTATGCTTCCGGTTGTAATTATTTGCTGTTTACCTGTAAGAAAAGAAGAATAAATAAGTAACAAATAATTAAGAACTTTTTTCATTATTGTTTACACAATATTCGTAAAATGATTCTGTGCTTCGAAACGCATGTTAAGCCGTTGGTCCCGGCTGCCACCAGGTAGCCGTTAAAGGAACCAGGTCGGCGGCCAAGAGGCAATTCCGAAGACACAAGAAAAAATATTAGTCAAACATATCAAAACTTTTATATCTACTCTCCTTTTGCATAAGGGGTTAAAATGGAACAAAGAGAGGACACAGGTTTACATGAAAGCCTTTGCATCAAATATTTACCGCGTGACGACACCCTGGGAACTGAAAGTGGACATAAATTTTAACAATGTGTGAAGAAGAAAACGATGGTTCTAAATAATGCACAGCTCTACATGCATATTGCAAACTGTGTCCGTGACTTTGTCTGCGTGGAATTCAATAAAACAGTTATTGTTCAGTTCGCACATTATACGAAAAAAAATTTAAATCAAAGTAGCCTATGTTACTTCTTATTACATCAGCTATCTTCCAGTGAAAGTTCCGTCAAAATACGTCCAGCCGTTCCAGAGATTAGCCGAACAATCAGACAGACATACAAAAATTGTAAAAATGACATTTTGGTATATGTGTATACATCCATATGCATTAAGTAAAAAGCGGTTTGATTTAATATTATAAACAGCCTAGACACTCCAATTATATTCATTTGTTTAGATGTAGAGATACGAATACATGGACTATGGAATTAAATAGTTCAAGAAGTTTACACGACTTAATAGAGTCGGGTTGATCTGCCCCTGACTTCTTCCTCTTTTAGAGTCGAGATAGGAAGAACGTCAAACCTTCGGGTCCTGTTGTACTTATCCCATACTGGGGTTTATATAGGAACCCTTACAATAACAATCAAATAAAAAAAATCTTTATTGTTAAACACAGGCAGAAAATAGCTCTACATTATAATATAAAAGGAATTAACTGGGAAAAACGCTAACATACGCAAAATGAATGTAAGTTTTAATGCGTTAAAACCTGCAGTTTATTTTAAACTTTCGCAGTTTGTTGAAGCTCAAATAAAACAAAAATGAGCCTTTGTTCCGCTGCAGCGAAATACTTTAGCAGCCAGTGTGAGCTTGCCGCGGCAAAGTTTAGTTAAGCTTTTTGTTTCCATTGCGTATTATCTAGTTACAAGAATTTCGCTTGTTAAGCAGAGACGGAACAATGTTGGTTACGTTCCATTCGATATTTCTAATACCAGACCACTTCGAAAGTATAGTTCACATATTGAATTTATTTTGTATAAAGTCGTCTATAGATACATTTTTTTAGATACAGCTGAACATTTTTACATTGTTATAGTATGACATGACAAAGGCTTGGAGGCGATCCCTGGACAGCGGCCAGTGAATACATTATCCCTGTAAGAATGAGATTATGGGTTCCACAACACAACCCACGGGATACATAAACGCCGCAATTATTCATATTCATGTTTATGTCGATACTATCTTTCGCACACGGCTTCGCCCGCGTGAATTTCCCTCGGGTACAGTGCTTTTTTGAGAGATGAAAGGTACCATATGTCCTATCCTAATGGTATAAAAAGACTCAAACGTTAGAAGTTTTAATACTTTTAATTGGACCCATATTTAATATAAAATAGCTTAACGACGGCTACTATCGCTATTATTAAAGACAATATATAAAAGCGATAGTATCCAGCACCATTGGCTTTACATGCCTTTCAAAGCATGAAGCACTAGAACCAGCGACCAATCCATGTTGCCACTACGTTTGTGGTACTTCAGTCTATTCAACTCTCCACATATTTCTTTTTCATAAAATTAAGTAACTAAAATTAAACCACATTTTTGTGACATACTAATTCAAAAAAAGGTTTATCCAGCTTTGTCTTGTCACATATATAATTGTACAAAGAACTCATCGGACAAGAGAATAGGATCTAAGTAAATTCAAACGTAATAAAGGAGTGCTTTTCAATTTTATTCCTCTGGCATTCAATCCGACGTGTTTAGGGATTCGGGACACTTTTATGAGAGAGGATTTCATAATGTTCCTTTGTGAGGTGACGGCAAAAATGTCTTTTACTTCAACCAGACTGCAAGCTGTCTGAAACACAGGATGATTTTATCCTAGCTCAGACATCCTTATTTTTACTTATTAAGTCACACAGACATTTCGGTGGTATTTAATTGAAGCTGAAATTCGAGAGACACATGTGAGTTACCTAGTACTTTGTTACGAAGACATTCAATTATGTCTTTTAAATAATTAACTTAATAAAAAAACTGACAGAAAAAAAAGTGGTTACTTTTGGCGATTATGAGTTTTTTTCTGAATTAACCAAAGGAAAAATAATGAAAAGTATTATCAAAAATACTAAACGTTATTTACTAGAACAGATTATAGAATGCTGTTACTAGTAAGCCTTCTTATTTTTTTTTATTTAACCTGATTTTAGAGTAAAAGAAATAAAATGATTGGTGGCGCTAGTTGGCTTAAGATACCCCCAGAACAGACTTCCCGAATTTCCACACTAGATAAACGTCGGGATAGTGAAATTAAAATATTTAAAAAACGAAAGGTAGAACGAAAGCTCAAATACAACAGATAAAGCAAAGAGTAAATTAAAGTAAAGAGTCGGCATCCTTTAAATGCTAAATTCAAAGCGTAGCCAACTGGGCAACTGCTAAATATAAACTGCAATTAGAAACGAAAAAAAAAATTAAAATAGATATTGAAATCTTGTTCAGCTGCTAGTTGATAAAAAAAGTCTACCTAACTGGGCCACAAATAGTCTTCGATAACTAGTTTGCATGATAACGCTGGTCAGTGGGGCACGCGGAAGACAACCGGTTGCCAATCCCGTTTGCAATGCTAATCTGGCTCCGAGTGCAGTCAACAAATCTAAAGCTAAAGCCATGCCCTTGGAATTATCTAATTACTAGCTGATCCGGCGAACTCTGTACCGCCTGAATGCATTTTTCTCAACGTTTAAACCTTCCCTGAACTTTTAGAAAAATTTCATGATTAAAATTAAATAAATCGGTCCAGCCATTCTAGAGTTTTAGCAAGACTAACGAACAGCAATTGATTTTTATATATAAGAAAGAAGAAGATTTGTATCTGTCTAATGGATTTCGGTTCTTTAACTACACCCCGGACTTAAGAGGCTTGTGGGGATACTATATGGATCCTACGCCCTTTAAAAAAGTGTGTGGAGCTCTTAGTAATGAGTAGATGATATAGGTACTTATCCATGAACAAGTCATTAATGAATGGAAAGAATGTATGGATAGAGTTGAAGTACGGGGTAATTTGAATTGAGCTATTGTCAAAGAAAATAATTCATCACCATTCACAATTATTTATTATTCTCATTTATTTTAAAAACATTTCTAGCATATCAGCGAAGGCCATGACTAGATAGTAAGGTAAGTTGCAAGATATGAAGACATAAGTATAGATCAATGTATTAATTAATTACTATGACCAACGAGTTAAGAGTTAGGTACAATTTTGGTAATCTAGTAGAGATATGACAAAAAAAAAAACAATGAAAAATATACCAATTCGTTGACATAAAAAGTATTCATTAAAGTCCAGCCAATTTACAATGTAAAATTAAAACAAGGCTCGAAAAATCCAATAAAACATTGGGCAATATCCGCAGTGAAAATCAAGTTAATTTCGTGGAGTGTTATTGTAATGCAAATCTCGTA
Organism: Apomyelois bistriatella; assembly: GCA_947044815.1. Taxonomy (NCBI): domain Eukaryota; kingdom Metazoa; phylum Arthropoda; class Insecta; order Lepidoptera; family Pyralidae; genus Apomyelois; species Apomyelois bistriatella. The sequence continues at coordinate 9,130,609 of OX345704.1, read as the reverse complement.
TAGTAGATCTCTCCAGATCCTTTGTATTGGATCCATATTCGTAGTATTCGTATAATTTATATGTGTGTGCTGTCTTAATGCATATAAATGATTTATGTATATATTATTAGCTTTCGGCTGCCGCTTTGCCTGCATAAAATGTAGGCTATATCACCCTCCAACTCTCTATCTCGTAACATCATTCATAACTCTATATTTTGACGTAAATAAAGGAAAAGCCAACATATACACTTTCACGTTCTTATTTTTTTTTCGTGTCGATTAGCTCAAAATATTCAAAATTTTGTTGCTGCCGAAACTTATACTTCTGTTCCAATTTCTTTAGATTCCATGAGGTCTAGTTTATTTAGTACAGCTCACAGAGAAATAAGGGCGCGACAGAAGATATTCCATGGTCTAGGGAAGATTCTTTCAACACACATTTTGATGATAAATAAGGCTGATAACCTGTAACAGATCAACAGCCTCACAAGCGAAGTTTAAATAAAAACACACGTGATGTGAATGAACACAAACCACCACAAGCAGAAAAAGTAGTGGAGGCTGGAAACAATAGTCGGCATCAAACCGAGCCATTGGAATGAATCGGGTCAGGTTCACGCGCCGCTGCCTCGCTAACGAATGTGATTAGGTGAACAAAATGTATATCATTGTAATACATGTTATTTCCATCCACCATTTAATAAACAGGCGGCCTGGTTTTCATAAACACTATTACGAGCTGGATTGTCTAGAAGAGGACCTGAAGAAGCTGGGTAAGTAAACATCTTGGTTATAGGAGGGAAAAAATCGAGCGAAATGGAAGATGATTGCGGAGGAGGACAAGACCTATAAAAGGTTTTTAGCGCATAGGATGTATATAAGTACGAGTAAGGGGTTTACACTTTGGGGATGAAAACTAGAGACATTATTCATCTTTTCCTAATCCACACGAATTCTTCCACAAATATCACTAAATGTCCGTATCACTTGCTTCCAGTACAGAATAGAAGTTGACATCGTCGGTTTATCTCTTCTTTAAACATACGGCCCGCGAAAGAGAAATACCTTATGGGTGTCAATTGCGCGCTGCCAACTCGTAGCCGAGGATGTTTTACCACAGATTAACATCACCCAGTAATTTCCCTTTGTGACATACACCTGGTAGAAAAAATTGTTCATTATCAATGAAAACAGTGAGCGTTGACCAAAATATTTTTTGTGGGATAAGTCCAGTGGATGCTACTAGGAAAACGCTAGGGTGATAAAGGAGAAAACGCAAACATCTAATTAAATTGAGTTGTTCATCTGTGTAAAGATAATAACTTTTGAGAAAACGACGATTTGTAACGTCAAGAAGAAATGAAAGTTTTTCATGCAAACTCAAGATAAATTTAAGATGAATCTGTTTAAAACGAGGGTTCAGATTTAATCTGCATGCAATATCAAACTCGAATTTATCAGTCTTTTTGTGTCTATCTTACGGGAGAAAATTTTATATTGTAATATTATAAACTGTCTGTAGACAATTTAAGCTTCTCGTTTCCTCTCTTAGATGTTGAGGAATAAATTTCTTTGGAAATTAGCAGTAGTTTTGTAATGTTTTATGATATGTTATCCTGAAACTATTTTTTTTGTGTAAGTACGTGAATTTGGTAAATAAATATGCTTTAGTCATGGTTTCCTAAATATTTGCGAAATCTTATGAAGTTTAAGAAAAATTCTTTAATTAATCATCCATAATTAATTTTATTCAAAAAGTAAAAAGTTTGTTAGAATTTTATCTTCTGGAAATCGGTAAATGAAATTATTTTCTATATTGGCTGATTTCAGCTATCAATTTAACCTAAAATGTTCTGGTAAATAATGATCTTTTCAACATCAGACATGGCAGAGCAAGGACGCAGTGAAAATTTTAAAACCATCGCGCTGACCTGGTCGTTAGTACTTGTTTCGGATAAAACATTCATCAGACAAATATATATTCACGTTGAATTTACTCGATTCGGATAATCGACAAGTATTAGTTTTGGTACATCACTACCGGGTTTGGACGCGCGTGACGCCATGACAGTGCAGTCTGCAGAGGTCGGTTTTATCGCGCGGCCGCGGTTAGATGCATTCTCCTTTTTTTTGTTTATTACTTGTGAAGTCTCTGGATAGACTATTTTAATACGATTTGCGTTCAATCTTCGGGAATAATTGCGCATTGATATCGTGAGTGAGGCCCGGTTGCCTAGTGGATAAAAGTTTAAAGTATATTGACAATTGAACACTCGGTAGTGAAATAACCTGTGTGGAGACCCATCTTATACCCTATATATTATATCGCCGGATCGACACCGAATTAATGGGGGATGTGTAGGAATCTCATGAGAAGGGGCTTAAACGGGTTTAATTAATTCGGATTAATAAGCAAGTCACGCCCAAGCGCGTAAGGTACTTTTCTTTTGTTTATTTTAGTGTTCAGACTAACTTTTCTATCATACACGCTTCCACTGTCAAATTTAAACATTCTGGTAGCAGAGTTGGCTGAAACATTTGGTACCCAGAGCGTAGTTTCCGTAGTAAAATCTAGGAATCTACTTTTGATAAATAATCTTGCGGGTGAAAGATTAAAAAATTGCCGAAGGTAGGTCGGTGCATCGGAATGCACTAGGGTTGTACCATCATCAAATTCTGATTCTGATTTATCGATACCGGAACGGATCCGGTACGGTCCGATACGGGTTTACAAATTGATATTTTGCTTTCACTTGTTGATAACCGAGTCAAGTAATATTTAATGTTAGTGCATTAATATATTGTTTTGTTTATTTTTTTATTCGGTTTTTCGGTTTATTTTAAATAAGTGTACCGGTTTGTGACTTGCTGGATTCTGTCACTGCCGTTGTTTATTTGTTTTGTCTTTGTTATTTTGGTTTCCTTTATTGTGTTATTTGGGTGCTTGACTCACTGCTGGACATAGCGAGATGGCACCACCGAAACCAACAACCCTCATCTCGGCTGAACTGAGGTGGTTCAGCTCTGTCAGATCGCTGATAGGACGTGGTGACAGGAAGATCGCGCTCAGGCAGCGCGCCAGCGAGGCTCGGGAACGCCTCGCTCGGGCCGAAGGTGCCCTACACGTGTTGATGGATGCAGATGACCCAGAATCTGGATCTGATGGGGCCAAGAGGAGAGATCAGGCTGTTGCTGACCTTGATCAGATCATGGAGCTCTACAACGAGGTCATCCAGGCTGTCGGGGAACTGGATAGCGGGAGGGCCGAATCAGGAACGTCGGCGTCCCACACGACAGCCGCGGCCCCCACAGGAAAAGGGGTTACAGGCCGCCTCCCCACACTGGAGTTGCCGCAATTTAGCGGCAAGGTGGAGGACTGGGTGGCCTTCAAGAATATGTTCACCTCCCTGGTGGAACAACGGGAGGATCTCACAAAGGTCCAGCGGTTGGCCTATTTGTTGACGGCGGTGCGTGGTGAAGCGAAGGCGCTTATCCAGCACCTGCCCCTTGAAGGTGACCAGTACGATACCGCGATGGAGCTGCTGGAATCGCGGTACCAAAACACGCGTCTACTGGCAGACGCGCATGTCAGGCAGCTACTGACACTGCCCAGGGTGACCAGCCGCTCGCAGCTGAGGTCGCAGATACTCCTTCCGGTGAAGGTCGCGACCAACACGTTGCGGCTGCTCGGCCTCCCAGTGGACCAGTGGTCCTATCTGCTCCTGCACTTGGTGCTGGATAAGATTCCAGCCGAGATGCGGGCCCGGTTCGATCGGGAACAAGTGGCTGGGAGTCGGGACCTCCCCACCTTCAACGATCTCCTCCAGTTCCTGGAGTGGGAGGCCAGGGTCGCGGAGACCTCGGTGGACACGATCCGGAGGACTGCGCCGGAACGCACTCCGCCCGGCTCGGGAACGGGAAGGCCCCAGCAGCGCAGAGGGCCGACGCAGGCCTATACGGTGACAGCTGGAGCACCAGACACTGGTTGTCTGGGATGTGGGCAGCACCATCGGGAGGTCGACTGCCCACAGTTCATCAAACTGTCCGTAGGACATCGCCGCCGGAGGGCGAGAGAAGGGAGACGCTGCTACGGCTGTCTAGGGGGTCACCAGTACCGGGACTGCCCCAAGGCCACAGCGTGCCCCAGGTGTGGAGGACCACACCATACACTTCTGTGTAATCGAAGGGACGGCTACCCACCGAGAGTGGAGCGCCCAACGGGCGGGGGCTCCAGAGCATCACCACCTGGAAGTGGTAGGGCATCTGGTCGAGGTTCGCCAAGTGCTGCGTGCGCAGACAGGGCGAACGCCCCAACCCAGGTCGACCAGGAGGGGCCGACGACAGCCACCGGATTGGCTGCAGTCCGGACTCCAGCGGCCCAGGCGCCGCAGTTCCAGGTTATGAAGAGGCCACAATTACCGGCACGGGAGCCGGTGCAGGAGTCAAGGGCGAACCGGTCCTCGCCCCCGCTCCACGAATACCCGAGGCTGGAGTACCACCCCCCGTATCATCGGTACGGGAGGGCGGCGGGATACGCTCCGCCTCAAAGTGCTTATATGTTGCGCACGCCCTACTGGGCGGGGCCGCCCTCCCCCGCGGGCCAGTACAACGAGTGACTAGCTTGCCACAGTCACCATAAGGCAACAGAACTCCTTACCGTCCTGTTGCCAACTGCGGCGGTCCGCATTTGGTGCCCTCAGGAGGGCTACGTCCGGATACGAGCCCTTTTGGACACAGGGGCCCAGGGTACACTGGTGTCAACTCGGGTTGCTAAGACACTGGGCCTACCCCGACACTCCGTAGTCACGGGAATGAGCGGAGTCGGAGGTAGTGAGGTACCAGGTGTTACTGGACGAACACACTTCGCATTCTCCGCAGATAAGGATACGAGATGGAGAATTTGGGCTTCGGCGACGGTGCTGGATACCGTCGTGGGCCGTCTCCCTTCTACGGAGTTGCCAGCTGGAGCGACTTCTCTCGTAGTTGAGACTGGCAGACCCCAATTTTCACGTCCCAGGTCAAGTGGACATGATTTTGGGTACGGACGTGCTTGGTTGGATACTCAAGAGTGAGATACGTCGACTGGGATCGAGTTCTCTCATGGCCGTGTCCACGGCATTGGGTCACGCGGTGTTTGGACCGGTCTACACAGGTGAGCTGCCGGATGATGTTCATTCGTTCACAGGAGTATCTATTGCACGGGTAATGCACAAGTTTTGGGAAGTCGAGGAACCTCCCATGGTGTCACGGCTGGATCCTGACCATGTGGAGTGCGAGAACTTCTATCAGGCACATACGGTTAGGCTGCCATCTGGACGCATACAGACACGCCTACCGTTCATAGATTGCCCACCGGTATTGGGCCAGTCCAGAGTCTTGGCGGAGAAGCGGCTATTGTCTATGGAAAGGCGCATGCAGCGCGACCCCGTATTTCGGAATAAATACGTGGAGTTCATGCGGGAGTATGAGGCTCTTGGACATATGTCTCCGGCTCACGTCGACTGGACCACGACCGACCATTACTTCTTGCCGCATCATGCGGTCTTGAAGCCCCAGTCAGGCAAACTGAGGACAGTGTTCGACGGTTCGGCACCGTCCTCCACTGGGGTGTCACTAAATCAGTGCCTTCACGCCGGGCCTAAACTACAGCGCGATATTGTAGACATAATTCTAAATTTCAGGAGACACCAGGTGGTATTTGGGACAGACATCCGGATGATGTTCCGTCAGACGTTGATCCACCCTGAGGACAGGAGGTTTCAACTCATCTTATGGCGTGAGAGCCCAGATGATCCGGTAACCGTTTACGAGCTCAACACGTACACGTACGGATTAAAGTCGAGTCCGTTCATCGCCATAAGCTCCCTTCTGGAATTGGCCGAGCAGGAGAGAAGCCGGTTTCCACGTGCCGCCGCCGTGCCGTCACGTGACGTGTATGTTGATGACGTGTGCACGGGCGGGGCTACAATCGAGGAGGCGATCCGGCTGCGGGACGAGCTCATCGCCCTCCTCGCCACTGGAGGATACGAGTTGCGGAAGTGGGTGTCGAATGACCCACGTCTGTTGGAAGGGATCCCGGATGATCACCAACAGAATCCGCACCTCTTTGAGGATCAGGAAAACCCTGAAATGGTTGCTGTACTCGGGATTCAGTACAAACCTGTGGCAGACATCTTCACCTTCCGAGTTGGATTGGATCCCCTGAAGGTTTGGACTAAACGGACATGTCTGTCTACTCTGGCTAGGATGTATGACCCCAATGGCTGGATTTGCCCGGTCCTGTTTGCTGTCAAATGCCTGCTACAGAGACTGTGGACATTGGGTGTCTCGTGGGACGAGCCGCTGGATGGCCGCCCGCTTGATGACTGGTTGGGTCTGGTCACAACGATGGGAGAGCTCAATCAGGTGGCCCTGCCGAGGTGCATTTTGCCCCCGGGTAGGTACCGTGCGAGCTTACATGGCTTCTGTGACGCGTCAGAGCGCGGGTATGCAGCAGTCGTGTACTTAAAGACCTCAGACTCGGAGGGCCGAGTACAGGTCAGATTGCTACTGGCTAAAAGCAAGGTGGCTCCTATCAAGGCCAGACTCACAATCCCGAAACTGGAGTTATGCGGGGCTCACTTGTTGGCTCGACTCCTCGGCCACGTGAGCACAGAACTGGCGGCCACGGTAGACATCAGGGATACCTACGCGTGGTCGGATAGCTAAGTGGCATTGGCATGGATACGGGCGGCGCCACACACTCTGGAGGTGTTTGTGGCAAATCGGGTGGCCCAGATACAGGACCTGGACGTTACTGTAATCTGGAGACATGTGCCCGGTGAGCTCAATCCGGCTGATTGTGCCTCACGCGGCTGCACCGCCCCCGAACTCATACGTCATCATCTCTGGTGGGTACCAGAGTGGTTACTGGAACCAGAGTCGACCTGGCCGAGTACACCTGAGCCAGGCCTGGTTGAGGATTTGCCAGGCGTGTCGGTACACGCAGTGACGGCGCAACCCGCGCTGGATCTTGACTGGCTGCTGCGCCGTTACAGCAGCTTGGACAAGCTGTTGGGTGTCATCAGCTGGATGTTGCGGTTCATCCACAATTGTCGCCATCCCCAGCAGAAGAGGCTCGCGCCGGTAGCGACCGCTGAGGATCGGCGCATTGCTATGCGTCATCTGGTTCGCCTAGTCCAGGAGGACAGGTTCAAGTCTGAGCTTCAAACCTTGCACTCGGGACGCGCTAAGTTGAAGGGTGCTGTCGCCAGATTGAACCCATTTATTGATCAGGATGGTCTAATCCGCGTGGGGGGCAGACTCCGGAAGTCGGACCTGTCCTACGGGAGACGCCATCCCTTACTACTTCCCAAGGGCGGGGCCCTTGTCGAGCTCATAATAACACACCGTCATGTTAGCAACGCGCACGCTGGACTAGGTGCGATGTTAGCAATTCTACAAAGAGAATTTTGGATCCTGTCCGCGAGGAGAGCAGTCAGGAGCGTTATATTCAAATGTGTAGCATGCTACCGGACAAAGGCATCTACCATGCAGCCGCAGATGGGTGATCTGCCGGCTGATCGGGTACAATACTCGAGGCCGTGGGTCGGGGTCGGCACGGATTTTGCGGGACCCTTTCTGATAAAGTCAGCCGCGGTCAAGAACAGGAAATTGACCAAGGCATACTTGTGTGTGTTTGTGTGCCTCGCGACCAAGGCGGTGCACTTGGAGGTGGTGTCGGGATTGACCACCGAGGCCTTCGTCGCGGCCCTGGATAGATTCGTTTCAAGGCGTGGAGTGCCGTCCTTGATTCGGTCGGACAACGGAACGAACTATCGGGGTGCTGCAAACTATCTGCGTGACGTCACTGAGTTCCTGGAACAACACAGTGACCAAATTGGTCAGGGCTGTGCCCAACGGGGCATAGAATGGCGGTTTTCGGTACCAGCCTGTCCGCACTGGGGCGGAATATTTGAGGCCGCGGTCAAATCGGCCAAAACACACTTACGGCGAGTAGTGGGGGAGACCACTCTTACGTTTGAAGAGTTGGCCACCATATTCTGTAAGGTGGAAGCCGCTTTGAACTCCCGTCCACTATGCCCAGTGTCTCAGGACCCAAATGATATTGACGTGTTGACACCGGGCCATTTCATAATCGGGCAGCCGGTAACTGCCCTCCCAGAGTATCCTTGGCGGGATCAAGGTACTTCTCGGCTATCGCGTTGGCAGATGCTGCAACAGATGAGTCAGGATTTCTGGAGGCGCTGGTCTGCCGAATATCTCCACTTGTTGCAGCAGCGAGTCAAATGGACGGATCATACTAACCCTCCGGTAGAGGGCGACATTGTTTTAATGAAGGAGCCTAATTCGGCCCCCCTGTGCTGGCGGCGAGGCCGCATTTTAAAGTTGATACCAGGCACGGACGGAATCCCTCGAGTTGCCGAGGTTTTGGTAGACGGATCAATTTTGACCCGTGCACTCACTTCATTGGCCCGCCTTCCATCAAATGACTAGTATGGTTTACTAGTGAAATGTCGGGATACATTTCAGGGCGGGGGATGTTTCGGATAAAACATTCATCAGACAAATATATATTCACGTTGAATTTACTCGATTCGGATAATCGACAAGTATTAGTTTTGGTACATCACTACCGGGTTTGGACGCGCGTGACGCCATGACAGTGCAGTCTGCAGAGGTCGGTTTTATCGCGCGGCCGCGGTTAGATGCATTCTCCTTTTTTTTGTTTATTACTTGTGAAGTCTCTGGATAGACTATTTTAATACGATTTGCGTTCAATCTTCGGGAATAATTGCGCATTGATATCGTGAGTGAGGCCCGGTTGCCTAGTGGATAAAAGTTTAAAGTATATTGACAATTGAACACTCGGTAGTGAAATAACCTGTGTGGAGACCCATCTTATACCCTATATATTATATCGCCGGATCGACACCGAATTAATGGGGGATGTGTAGGAATCTCATGAGAAGGGGCTTAAACGGGTTTAATTAATTCGGATTAATAAGCAAGTCACGCCCAAGCGCGTAAGGTACTTTTCTTTTGTTTATTTTAGTGTTCAGACTAACTTTTCTATCATACACGCTTCCACTGTCAAATTTAAACATTCTGGTAGCAGAGTTGGCTGAAACAGTACTATTAAGAATTATGTGTCTGGAGTAAAGTGTGTGGCCCGAGACCTATCGAAATGGTAGAGCATGAATTGTGGACGCTCTCTGTCCCATCTGGGGGCCTTAGGACACTAAACAGCAAAAAACAACAAATGTATAGTCTATTTTATCAAGTTTTGATACAGTACCTCTAGTATGAGAATTTATAAACGCAGACGCTAGCAGATTGCGTTAGGTTTCTGTATGGAATGGAATTTCTTAGTTGCTTTACTATCCGCCAGGGGCGCTGTACAGGTTTTTCATACAAATTCGCTAACAAAGTCGCTAGCGTCTGCATTCATAAAATCTCATACTAAGGGTACGGCACTATTTTTAAGCATCAGACTTGTTAATATTTACTTCACGTCTACTTTAACATGTACCTGACAAATTATGAGTGAAAGTGTTAGTTCTTACTTCTTACATCGTTTAGATGTGTCGTGACTTTTAATAATTTTTACTACGACTTTTGGCGTCGTTTACACAGTAAGATGATGGGAAGCAAATTTAGAGAATCTTATACATATATAGCAACTATAAATAAAATAAAATAAAACTTAGTACAAATAAATTACATTAGGTAGGTAGGTACATAGTATATTTTTTCATGTTTAAAGTCATTATATTTAGATTATGAAAGTAGCAAAAAGGTAAAGTTTTCGACTCAAGAACTGTTAATATACCCACGATGTTTGTAGCTCACTCAATACCATATCAAAAATTAATTTTCTCATTAAATTTATAGATTACTTAAGTACTAACGACCCCGGCTTCGCATGGGCATAAAAACCTTCCTCTTTAATCACTCTATCTATTAATAAAAACACCGCATTAAAATCCGTTGCGACTTCGTTTAAATACTATGTAGTGATAAGTACCTAAGTGTCCGTACCTGATACGCGCGGTGGAGTATTTCCCCGGCTTAAAGTTCTAATCAAAACAACTTTTCTCTTTTAATGTTCTTGTCGTAGGTTCTGCTAACACATCCATTATCAGAAAACAAAATTTGACGAAACTGTTTATGTCTATTGTAGGTGTACAAAGCTCCCACAATAATTATATCCTTAGGACTATATAAATGTACCTATTCTCTCCAGGAAAATGACAGCACTTAGCCGTAGCGGCAAAATGAACTTTAGGAAATTGCCCAAGTTCGTCAATAGACGAAGTGTCCTCCTCCTCACTTTGAAACACTTCTACGTAAATTATAAATATACAGAACTGACACTTATACGAGACAGACACAGTATAGTCCGATATTGGTTTTTGTAATAAGTTAAAGTTTTGACACCACAAGTCAACAGCCCAATATAATGATGACATGTAAATAAAATGATCCTCAGATGTTTTGCTTAAGAGCCCGAGATATTTTATTTTTCTTTTTTCCATTATGATCCCTTAAAAATCTTCGACATCCTCTCTTACATATCACATCATTTCACGACTCTTCTCGAGGCTACATCCGACTAATTCTCTTCTGTCTAAATACCATGCATATGACTAAATATCGACTTCTGCTCTTCGAGTTCTTAATACGTGAAAAGTTAAACCAAGAGGAGAAACATAGTCGATATTTAGGAGACGCACAAGACTTATGCCTAATGAAGGGAAAAATTGTGTTTTACATCTAAATACTTAGAAGAAGCGAGAAATCCAATGACTATACAAATTAGCTTGCATTTGCTGAAATTTCTATCCACCGCTGTGCATATCATACTTATACGTACTTTCTTCTGTACTCGCTTTATTGTGTAAAATAAATAGTTTCTGTTGATGTAACGTGTTACTTATCTTAGTTTTACGGAACGTTAAGCAAAGTGAAAACTCTATTGCGTATAATGAATAAACCTTAGTTGGTAAAGTTATTTCTTAGGTGGTTCGTTCTAAATAAGTTTTATTTTTGCGCAAAATGGACGTGGTAAAATTAAAAGACGAAATTCAGTCAGTTTAAAAAGGATAAGTATTCCATTTTTTTGGAAGTAATCCTAGGTTAATCGGTGTTGATTTGACAACTTAGTATAATAATCACAAACTAGTACGAATACGAATCGCGCTTGACCTTTATTCATTGAAAATGTTGAAAAAAATACACTTCTAAATGCAAACAAAATATTCCGCTATGCTAAGCTTAGTAGGTCGGAACTTTGAAACAAAAGCAATACAAATAGTTTGCGAGCACAAAGTTGAACCGGGACATTACCGGCTAATTCAGGTGGCCCGTCACCCGTCACGCGACGACAAATGAGCTGCTCCCTGAGTACCAAATAATAGTAAAATTTTAAGCTTTTATAATAAGAACTAAAGGTAGAATTTTGTACAAAGGTTGTCTGATTGGGTACCTCACTCTCACATATTTTTGCCGCCAAACAGCGACGCTTGCATTGTTGTGTTCCGGTTTGAAGGTTAAGATGATACCTTGGTCAACACTAGCGCCACAATCAGTTAAAAATCATTATTCATTGAGAACACAAGTTATCAAAAATCCGTCTTATGTAGTTAAGGTTCTGGATCTGAAGTTATTGCTTAAAACGGCCACTTTAACAGTTTTGCAATTAGTACAGGCAGGACAAAGGAATAAGTAAATTGGGTTCTTTTTTTACCTTTTGTGTACATAACCCTTAAAAGAAAGTAAAAATTTTAAGCTTGAATTGCATACTATTTGCATAACTTATAGTTACTTACAAAGTAATGTAAGCAAGTAACCTTGAACTTTGCCGTCCTTGAGTGTATATAATAGGTTGGTGAAAATTATTTCGATTTTTTAAATATTTTCAAAAAAGGTTAATATTCAAATTAAATTTTTTTTTTTCCTTATATTCTAAAAATACAATCTAATAGTCAAATATTAACTTAAAACGTGAATTAGCCTATTAAGCATACGAGTAAACGGTTCGTAAAATTCGGAAAATGAGGTTTTTCCTTAAACACCAACATAAAGTAGATAACCTAATGTAGGTAAATATTAACGAAAATACCTGAAGATTTTTTCCTCCAAAATTAATTTTAGCTTTCTGCAATACGTTTACGGATAGGAATGCGCAATACAAAAAAATCCAATTTCATAAAACGGAGAATGTAATCTATGCGGAAATTCCTAGCATGTACTTACCGTTGTACATCGTTTATAGGTTAAACATTTTACATCACACGGTTAGAGAAGACTGCTCGGCACAAATGCAGCGTGATGAGACCTAAGCACGCGAAAGGTCGAACGCGCCATAGCATAAACCTTCAACCAGAAAATGGGCTTCGTTGATTCAATGAATGCCAATTAATTTTGCTGGAGGCAGACCTTTGTAGAAGACCTGTGACCAGATGTGGGACAATTTAGGTTAATTCTGGCACTTATGGCATTATTCACAGTCGTTCGTAATATTCATAATGTTATCTTTTCACACAAGTTCTGAATCCATTGGACAGCGTCATTTTCCAGAGAGAACAGGTGGCTTACCACCATCTCTTAAAACCATGCAAGATCCAGTGAATAAGGGAGATGTCGCCTTACATCATGTATCGCACTGTCTCGCTTCCTTACTGGATCTTACATGGTTTTAAGAGACGGTAGTTACCCCCCTGGTCTGCTAAATCGCCATGATATTTAATACAATATGCGCAACGTCCTGAACATAATACCAATAATAAAAAATACCAATCTACAATAGTCTAGTTATGCACCTCACTAGAATCAGTGTAGCTATTGTGTATTGAATTTAAAGTTTACCTTCTTCTTCTTTGACCACACCTTATCCCATTTAATCCGAGGTCGGGTCTCTTCGTACATTTGAATTTAAAGTTTACCTTCTGATATATTTTTATTTACTCTCGCCGTGTACTTTGGTAATGAGTTTTATACTTTAGCTTGATTTAATTCGTAATTTGTTTTGTAAATTAGGTGTCAGCAGCCGTGGGAATGTTTGTTCAGTAATGTATGGTGGCAGTTAGTTATTATAAATGGAATTAATAATTCATTGTACCCTTAAAAATAAATCTATTATTATATAAAACAAGAATCATTAAAAATAATATATGCGCTTGCAATGTTTTCACAGATTAAGCTATAATATATACAACCTCCGATAAGACATCGTCTGAGTAGTTCTGAGCCACGGTTCCCCAGGCCTAAACCAGGGCCTGGGGGAAGATATCTTCGTTCGGGGAAATCCAGCATAACACCACTTCCGCCTCTCAAAAACCTCAAACAACATGTAGGATATAACTACGCTAAAGCTGCTGGTATTACTAGCGGACTCATTGATTTAAAAGCCTCCTCGGCAAGAACAAGCATTCCACGCGGCAAAATTTGCCCAGCAGTGGACATTTATGGCAATTAAAAATACTGCCAGACTATTAGTAATCAGTACCTAAACTTAAAAAAATCAATAAAATAAATAAACTTTTGAATAGATTATAACGTTTGAGCTATCCGTGAGTAAGAGATAAATAAAAAGTATTAAATAGAAATTCAGCACTGGTGTTTATTTCCAGAATATTACAAATAGCATCAGGGTCGTGAGAATTTCAAGCACAAAGTCTGTGTTCAGCAACAAGAGAGGTACTCACCTGACAGATGACGGGAAAGAGAGGCCATCATCTACCAGCCGAGCTATTTATAAGGTACTAGCTGTTCCCCGCAGTTTCACTCGCTATTAGTGTGTATATACTATAGCCTATAACCTTCCCTAAGAATCAGGCTTTCATATACAAAAATAATTTTGCAAATCCGACCAGTAATTTTCAAAGTTATAAGCGTTTAAACAAACAAACTCTTCAGCTTTATAATATTAGTACATAGATTCGGGGCGGTAGCGGCACGGGGGACGAGGCTGCAGGTGGTAATCGCAGCGTTACAAGATTGAACTATGTTTACAAAGCCAAAGAAATATAAAATGAATAGTGGATGCTATTTCAAAGAAACGTTACCAATCAATGACGATACTGAGAACATCTTACGACCCTGTGCTCTACTCCGCTGTATGTATAAACATGACAATTTTATCGCTATTATGTTTAAGTCTCGACTCAGCCTGTTGTTTTATTTCTTCCCAGACTTTATTTTACGAGTCCCGGATCTCCCGGACTTCCGGATAGTCGGGTCATTCGGGGACATTTTATTGGTACTTTGACCGTTTTATGGTCGAAATTAGGTTATAGGTACTAAACGAGATGATTTTTATGCAAATGAGCGGATTTTCATTTGATATTAATTAGCCACAATTTCGATCTTTATCCTATACTAATAAAGGTAGCTCGTTGTAAAGATCGTCTTTTGTTTGTTTGTTATAACTAAATTATATACATTGTGAAGAAAAAAACATAAGTATAAAGGCTTGAAGTGCCGGAACACAAGTTCCAATTTGAAGGGTAAGAGAGGAAGACTGAAATTACTGGGTACTGTGGCGGAATATCTTAAGCTACAAGTTAGCAGCGCGCTAGTGACACTCCGAATCATCAGCGCTGATCTCGCGCCCATGTTTACCCATAATGTGCCTGATTATCAACGTATTGGTACAAATATATATATATATATATATACTAGCTGTTCCCCGCAGTTTCACTCGCCATTAGTGTGTATGCACTAAAGCTTCCCCAAAAATCCCCAAATTTCTTTCTTCTTTCTTTCTTTCTTTCAAACAAACTCTTCAGCTTTATTATATTAGTATACATAAGAAGTGTATAAGTATTAAACGAAGATAATTTTTAACTGAAGCGAAGCGCCTACGAAAGGCCTGCAGGTTTTCACATAAAACTTGAAGTTAGAATAAAATAATTTAACATAAAAATAAAGAGCATTTCGGTTGATTTGGCAGACTACTGGGACAATCTTGGTTCCGGCATTGCCCATAATATATGCATTGCAGATGATATCTATGGTTATTGCGGTCCAACCCAGCCCATCACGAGAAGCGACATAGCTAAACGAATTTAAGTCTGAGCTATGCTATATAAAATAAAAAGTATTTTATATTTTAATTCAATAGATAATCCTTCCATGCAGGTCTGGGAGAAAAAAAAAACGTAGAATGTTGCTGCACGTCGTCCCGCGCAAGCCGTAAAAGTCGACTGAGGGAATCGGCGAATTGGGGAATCATGACATAGGCGATGCGGCTAACAACCTCTATTGATTTTCTGTTTCAACTACCATCGTTCTAAATGTGGCCTAAGGTCTGATGGCCCTAGGGTCTGTGTACCCCTGTGGTGTACTCTGGATGGGGTAAAGACGGATTATATGTATGTAGATATTAAAATACAGCGTGGTAGAGCATTTGCAAAAAGTAACTTAATCAAGTAAATAGACAGATATACTCTACTGTATATATATAATGTAGTATTATGTTATAAGTAATTGCTCGCGACTCCGCCTGCTTGATAATCTATCAAAAATAGCCTGTCTTTCGCTGGAGATAGACGTAAGTACAGAGATTTAATAGAAGTCACTTTTTATACTTTTTTTTATTAATGTAAAAAAATACATCCAGGTCAAATTCCGTAATATGCATGAATAAGTATTTCTATACTGATCAAAAGAAACCTTTGGCCTTTTCTAGGCTTAGGACTTCAAACAAGGAATGGGATCTTTGACAAGATGGTTAGTGACATCATATTCCTGGGCACAGGTCGCTTTGAGACCCTACTCTAACGTTTATGCATATGTATAGGCAAAGATCATTATACTGACAGCCTTTTTATAATATATAAAAAAAAAATCCTGGTAGAGACAGCGGTTTAACTTAATTCTATACTTTAAGCAAGATTAATAACTAGAGGGAACTTTATCTCTCGTACCTCGAACCTCCTAGATCTTCTTATTCATATAATAGTGTTTTCTCTTTCTTGCACAATATATCTTCTGCCATTGATGTGGTGGCCTGTAGTTTTACCGCGGATCTACTCATTGTATGTCCTTCTACAACACTTTAAGTGTTCAGTATGCCTTCGAGGAACCAGCTGATTGATCGATCACATATCAGGTTTTGTCGATCAATCAGGTTGTAGGTACTTTTATTTCTTTGTGATGGATTGGGCCTTTTTCTCTTTGTCTTATTTTTGCCACCTTTAGACTAGACTGATGGATATTCTTTTTTTTTTAATTTATTTGAATTACCCGTGAATGTTTCTTTATAATTTCTTTATAATTAGATGTATGCGATTTTTCCCGCGGTTTATCAGACTTCAAATTATTGACTATAAGACCTTTTAACCAAAACTACTGGAATCACGTACTTTTCGGGATAAAAAGTACCCTATGTTTTGATTTAAGGTGCAAAAGGATCCGAACGACGTGCTCCCTGTTATTACTCCAAACAAGATAAGATAATATAAGGTATCAGCTAACTCCATACCAAATTTCATTAAAAGTGGCCCAGCCGTTTGAGCGTGATGAAATACCAAACATACCTACAAACTTTCGCCTTTATAATTAGTGGGATGGGGTAGGATGGGTGATAGACTTAAGTAATGTAAAAAGAGTTTAAGTAAATTTCACGTCAGAGGTTCTACCTCTGTGTAGGTATCGAGAATATATAAGTACACCAAGATATTAATAAATATTCTCAACAGTCACCAAAAGCTTACAAAGTGTGTGCTAAAATGCTTAGTATTATTTGGTGCAAATATGTGAGTTTGGTCATAGGTTTTCAAGCAATTTTTGACCGCTGCTTTCTTAATTCCGTAAAATAACCCTACAAATCTACAAAATGTAATTATCAACCTGTGTTTTTCAAAAAAAGTTTTGTACCATTCACAGGTGACATCAAATATTTATTTATCTAAATTCAAGCTTTGGATCCGTTCTACACCTAGGTTCTGAATGATTCAGATCTGAATCTGAATTGCCAATAAGCTCTTTCAAGTGGATACGGACTACACATGTTTAATGCACGACTATAAAGTCTTTACTACGGCATTAGATACATAAATAAATAGTTGCTTTTGACTTGCTCCATCAACTTGTCTTAGTTTTGCTCGAAAAACGACACTCATGAATATTTCGGGCAAAATTTCTTCTGAAACAATTTAATGTTAGTCAAAGATTAAAACATAAAATAGCATATAATTATTTTAGGTATATTCTAAAAAAATCAGCCAAATTGAGAACCTCCTTTTTTGGAAGTCTGTTAAAAGAGAAGAAACGGACGTACTTGTTCACCATGAATGAACCACAAACTTGATCAATCGACCATCGACTCGAAGATATTAAAAAATTGAGAAGAAAAAAAAAACAACTCACTATGTTAGCATGTCGCTAAAGTTGTGTTCGCTTGGAAAGAAAATAATCGTCAATATTTTGCTTTATAACCTTCCTAATTTTTGAGAATCCAGTTTAGAAATCGCGTACATACGTACTATTCTTGATTTCTGGCATTTATTTCATTAGTTAATAGGACAGGACACATTTATAAAATTGTAAATGTGAAATGATATCATACAGAAACCAGATACATATCCAAATAGAACAAATAGCAAACATTAAAATTGCTTGGCTATGCGCAACAAAAAGATGGTGGAATTCCACACCACACTACAGGCAGATGATAAATGGAAGGAAGGCGAAGAAGCAGCTATTTTCAGCACTAACAATGGCCACCGACGCTGACAGAGCATTTCTCACTTTGTCTTCACATGGGGGTATTCTGAAGATTACATCTGACCGTTGATTGAACAATTTTTTTTTCTTTCTCTATTTTTCTTTTTGTCTATGAAATTGACGCTGCTTATAATCGCAAAATCGTGACTCAACTTAGAATATTAACGCGATGCAGTACCGCAATGCACTTAAGGAAACATGATTTCCCAGACATAAATACTGTTGTTTTCTTGGCAAAAACACTAAGAAAAATTCTGAATATTTTTATAAAAAAGATTAATCCTAAAGTTTCTGGATGTAATTAAGAGAATTTCAAACCTCACCTCGATAATATCACCCATATACGTTCTCTGCTTAACCCAAAGATTGACTATATCTATTAGACAATGCTCTAGCATTTTAATAAAGGTAAAAATAAATATTTCCGAGCTGATAAATAGATCTAAATCACTATATGTAAACGAGGAAACGGAACTTCAAAAGCACGCAAACCTTTCCCTCTACAATTGTAAACCTACCTGAGTATAGTCGCACGATCATAAGATACACATGTTATTACAAAAATATTTAACCGCAAAATATTTCGCACGCTTTCAGAATACATCTTCTTATACCTCCGAAGGTGTGTCGGCAACGTATTGTTCCACCCTTTTAGCCTCGACAAAAGTTGAAAACAAAGTCAACATCACCTTTGCCAGAGCTAAGTGGTCTGCCGCAGAAAAACTGATGAAAAAAAACGCCAATATAAAAAAATTCAAAATCTATCCAACCAAGATGTTATATCATCATTCATCAAGTTTTATCATCAGTATTGTAGGTTAATTACATAAATAATTGAGATAATAATATGTATATTGATATTTCTTTAATCAAGTTAGACGAAGCGTGGGCTGATAAAGGAGAATGTATATGAGGTATCTCCCCTCCACTTGTAAGCAGATTATAGCATGAAATAAATTGTAAATTAAATTCTAATTATAAAAATTAAATTAAATTAAGATTTCAATACATAAAAATTACGTGCGAAATAATTGTTTTAATAATAACACAAAAAAAATGAAATGACATTTGTCCGTTTGTCCCGGCGTCCACAACGGAAATGCGACTATTTTAAAATGCGGTTGAAACATAAAAGAGCCTTTGTATGAATGAACACAAGCCTGTTAGTTAAAACTGTGCAGTAGAAGCATTGTAAAAAGTCATATAAAATTGTAGCGAGGAATCCTATTTTTTTAGCTTCATAGTAACATATTATATTGCATCGAATTTTTTATTGGACTCACGTACAGTAGGTTTAATTAAATAATTAAATCAAAATTATATATACATTTGTTTGGTGCAATAAAGCGTTTTTCTATTCTATTGATAAGTCCCACTTTAGATATAAATGGTATACTTCTCTATATGGCCCACTGTACATATCACATTAAGAAGATGTTTTATTATATACTAGCTGTTACCCGCGTTTTGTATGTACATATATCCTTTAATATTTTCCACGAATCAGGCCATCATATGCAGAAAGAATTTTTCAAATACGACCTAGTTCTTGATTTATAAGAGTTTAAACAAACAAACAAACTCTTCAGTTTTATATTTGTGTACTTACATAGGTATAAATAAATACTTAGAATAATTAATTGTCAACGAATAAAACGGTCCTCTCAATGTAATTAACAGTCTAAAATCCAAATCCAGGATCTCTTTACAGATTCCCAAGAGAAAGACGTATATGAATATACAGGTTGGTTCAATTAGCGAAGTCAGTTTTAATATAATAAATAAGTAAAACTTTAATCGTGAAAATAAGCTCACCACTTTAGTACATATTTATTTCATCATTATTATTTCAGCCGGCTCCACAAAAGCTCGGAAAAAAACACAATCAAGTATAATATTTGTTGTATTTAAGTTCATACATTTTAGCTAAAGATTAAAATAAGCTTTAAAAGAAAGTAAATATCTTATAAATATTTAATTAACTTTAACTTGGATGTCTACAAATGTTAATTTATGTTAATTATTATTTTAGTATTATCACCTTACAATGTCTAATAGGTATATAAATAATATCAATCCATTTAATTAAAACACACTTATCTAATGTTTTATTTATTTTATAGGAAAAATACAATTGTTTTTACTTGTTGAGAAAAATTGCTGATGAAAAAAAGCATCAGCCTGTATAAGGAGCCAAAATAATTACGCTGAGAAATGTCCCTCGGGGGCTTAGTTAATTAATGGTCTGAGATTGAATTAAACAATAAATTTTAATCCTCGATGAAACATTAGTTTTATCTCAAACTACCTATGGTCTAGTGCAAATTTCAGACTTCCTCTTTCGCTTTCCTCTTTGCGATTTTTCCGTTTCATTTTCAACTGGTCGCTTACGAGTTCAGGGTCAAAATTTTAGGCAACATACATCATAAGAAATCATATACTTTCACTACATAGTAAAACAAAGTCGCTTTCCCCTGTCTGTCCCTATGTACTCGTATGCTTAGATCTTTGAATCTACGCAACGGATTTTGATGCGGTTTTTTATAGTGATTCAAGAGGAAGGTTTATATAAATACTAGCTGTTGCCCGCGGCTTCGCCCCGCGTGGGACTCGGTTATATCGCGCCCAAAAGTAGCCTATGTTTGACCTCAGGTCGTTAACTACATCCCTAGCAAATTACATTACAATCGGTCCAGCAGTTTGGCCGTGAAGAGGTGACAGACAGACAGACAGACAGATAGACAGACAGACAGACAGACTTTCGCATTTATAATATTAGTATGGATATGGATAATACATGTATTATACAATTATACAGCATTGCATCCGTGCGAAGCTGGGCTGGTCTTTAGTATTATAGAACGCCATTTCACATAGTGGTGGGTACAGACTTAATACTCCCACTTACATTAATCCTAAGATTTCTTAGACAGAAAGACATGGAAACATACCGAGAAATAAATAATATGTCAAACAAATTTAGTTAAACTAGTATTATATAGTTTTTTATAACAAAGAAATAGAATAAGTATAGAAGAACCGTCTACAAAATGAATTCCCTTTAAAAGTATTTATATATAAGTATTAAAACAATTCTCTCAAAGTGTCTCGCTTTTGAAAAGAAGTTAAATCAACTTTTGAACATTTGCAATCCTCTCAGAGACATAAAAGGCAAAGTTGGGGAGAAAATGTTATGTATAAACTGTTTTTCTGACAGACTTCTTGTAGAGTATGAGAGAGCAAACTTAATCTACGTAGGCCTTAGAGCATTAAACCAACCAGAGACGCTACGCACACTTATTTGTACGCGAAAAAGTCTGCCACATTCTGCACGCGATGTGAGGAAACGCATACAAAAAGCATTAACTAATGCATTATTGAAACAAGTCGTTACGCACACACTTGTTAATATTATTAAACACAAGCAAAAAGTACACGCACTCAAGTATAGCAGTATGGCCGGCGGTCTTACACTTTTGGCAGAGGGGATCGCCTGTGTTTAATGCTTTCTAAGAGGTAGTAGGACTACTTACGGGAGAATTATATGCTTACAAAATTTAGTCATCCACTCGTCTGTGAAAGATTATAAATTAAAATAAAATATTTTTAGTTAGTAGCTTATGAACAAGGTAAACCAAAGAGACAACGGACCCCGAGCTGATATTTAAAAAGACACAAATGATGATTTTATTAAAAACATAAGATAAAAGCAAAAGGGTCCAGGTTGGTACCCCAAGGCATAGTAACACGATTTTAATTAAGGAATTAAACTTACTAATTAAATTAACGAAATTAAATAAAGGAACACAAATCAAAATTTTAATTAGAAAGTTTATATTATACATTTGTTGATATTTTCGTGAACTGAGCGGGGATGTGTACTCAACCGTTCAAATACTATTAACTCGACTCGTCTTTTGGCAAAACGTTTTTCTCTAGAAGGTTCCGAAGGTTAAGTAAATAAAAATAATAAGTTTTAAAACTGTTTAAGTACTTTTATGTACAATTTATTTTCTCTTTTTAACTTACAAAGTTTGTAAGAAGCTTTTACTTGGAGATTGTTTATTTCAAAACATAAGCTTCTTTATAATAAATCAAAATCTATAAATAACTTCGCCATTAGCAGCCAATGTACTCGTAAAAGTGCCCTGGTTTTACGAAAATTATTTCTTGTGTAACGCAGATAATAGGATATATATTACCATTAATAGGTTATATAATATCTATTCCTGTACCTAACGAGGGTCGCTTTGCTATTTCTATCTGCTGTGTTTAATTAAAGTATTGTTTATAGAATAGACAGCAAGTGAATCTTGGCCCTGGGCGGAGCAGGCAGCTGAGGACGCAACTAAAAACCACTTATAGATGAAATAGACACTTTCTATAGATTAGGTCTAGGTATATCCTTACTAAAACCTTTAATTCTGACGTTACAATGTGCATATTTTATTTATTACATATATTTGCAGACATTAGGTATTTTCCCCACTTACCCCCAGAGCTTTTTAAAAGCTCAACCGATTTTCATTAAACATGTCTTAAGAATACTCTACCATAAGTCACCTCCCTATAATACAAAATTAATCCGTTCGGGTTCGGGAGCTATGATGCCACAGACAGACACGTCAAACTTATAACATATATATTTTGCTTCGGTCTAGTCTAGAATTAATCTTCATCTATATAATAAAATTCAATTGTTGTTCGTTAGTCTGGCTAAACTCGAGAATAGCTGGGCTAAGAATGGTGGGTAAAATATTTGTGGAAGTTCAAGGAGGATTTAAACGGTGAGAAAAATGCGTTCAGTACAGAATTCGCTGGGACAGCTAGTCACATATAATTTTAGTTTTCGAATCGCTTAGAAACTCTCTGGGAAATATATAATCAAAGACTAGTGTTTATTTTTTTATTGCACATAAACAAGATAAACTCAACATTTTGATTGAACAAAGGTTATATTGTTTATCAAAGATATGCACAACATTTCATTATACGGTTAATTAATTTTATCAAAAAATTATAAATACATAGAGATGATTAAGCAACACACTATGTTTTGTTTTGTTCTCATCTCTACTAATTCGATAAACCTATTTTGATAGTCTGCATTACAGTCAGGTTGGGTAACTTTGAACATTTTTGTTAAACATATTGTCATAACAAGATAAAAATGTATGGGTCAAACTATTTTTATTTACTAACGAGTGTTCTTTTGTTTCTAGCTTATTGATATTGTACCTCGTTTACTAATTTAAGCCTTATAATATTTAATTTTTTTGAGTTAAGTGGCCGTTCAAAGTTGCCTCTACTTTTGGGTATCTTTGAACTTAGTTAATTTGGACAAGGAAAAGTCCTTTTAATTGCCTAAATATTAAACTTGGGTAAGATTATACTCTTATTTTAAATGGTTGAAATGTAGATCTGTCAAATAAAATTTACTTGTCATAGTCAACAAACTACCATTTGCTTAGGGTTACCATCTTACTACGTTGCCCTACCAAAATCTAGAAAAAATAAATAAATTAAACACACTTTTGTAATTATTTAACATATTTATTGAAAATCAAACTAATTCTTACAATTCTTTATTTATTTGGCTTATAAATGAGATCAACATAAAGTATCAAATTAGAGTAATAAGATAAAAAAAAATACATCGGAAAAAATTATTCACCCCATTCCATGAACAAAATGTCATCATCTATAAACATTTTTCCATCTCTTTTGGTTATTTGATGTTCGTTTATAATAGAAATAATGCTTTTTTTATCTATATCACACATTTCAGGCTTCTTAAACCATGTCCATCCCCCCAAACACTGTTTTTGCAAGATATTTACAGTTATTTTTCCTGGCTTAATTTTATTAATTAATCCAGGGAAAAGACTTCCTTCGTCTTTGAAAATGCACAACCTACCCTCCTTGAAATCGTCTAGCTGAGGTTCCATATTATTGTTTGCGACTTCTTCAGAACTAATCAGTATGCCATCGGAAGCAACAACATACTCTTCCACAACTGCTATCTCATTAGGATCTTGTTCCTTAAAATAATCCGAAATTTCGTCTTCCTGTATGTTTATGTTTTCCTGTATGTTTTCAATGCTGTGTGATGTTTTATTTTGCACTATTTCCCCGTGTTCTTCTGTTGCGTGTATTTCAGCTTCAACTAATATAGGAGCATTAGTATAATTTTGTGTTAAGTAGTTATTAGTTGTTATTTTATCGATTTCAACCTCTTCCGGCTCAGTAACTTTCTTCTTTTTCTTGTTTTTTGATCCAACAGGCCTACCTCTTTTATTGGATGAAACATTTGTATCTGCATCTTGACCCTTGGCCGACTTATTCTTCGCCTTTTCTTCGTAAAACTTTTCAACTTCCGCAGCCGAAACACTTTTTCCAGCTGTTACTGGCAGTTGGAACTTTTTTCCTCTAACTGCTAAATTTAAATCTGCTGATCTTATTTCTTCAACGAAGCGATGGAATGCTTCGCCAACGGATTCTCTAACATCAACTTCCGAGGTGTACTTGGGTAATTTATTAATAACGGTTTCCGGTGAGAATGGAAACAAACCACAGCTCCTGAAACCGGCTTTGATATTATCTGCGCTTGTGTCCCTTCCCATATGTAATGCTTTTCCTAAAAGCTGCGCAAACAAAGATTTAGGCAGTGCTATAGTCTTCTTCCCTCTGCTTGTTTGGCGGTATTCGTCCAATACTTTCCTCCAATTACTCTTTACCGATGAAAAATACCCAACATCTAGCGGCTGCAATAAGTGCGTAGAGTTTGGTATAAGACAAATGAATACAATATCGTGCTGTTCACAAAGGCGTAAAGCTTTGGGCGAGATATGGGCACTGAGGTTATCGCAACATAGCATTTTTTTACCTTCCAGCTTGGACACACGTGGGATAAAGTGAGTTTCCAGCCATTCTTCAAAAACTTCAGTTGTTATCCAGCCCGAATCGGAAACTGCCATTATATATTATATATTATATATTATATAACAAGATTTTGTTGCATTTTTAATGATTTCTGGGTGACGACAATCCTTGCGAAATAATAGTTTTTTTTTACCGGGATCGTCATGAAACCCAGACTCGTCCATATTAAAAATGTTCTCAGGAGGTATTCCTTCAATCTCTTTTGATAAATTGGAAAAAAAATCTTCTACGTGATCCCGATTTACCTGGGCTCTCTTTCGTGGAATGTTGTGAGCAACTTTTATTTTCAACTCAGCATGTCTCTCTAGGAAAAGAGTGCCCCATTCGTATCCCGGCATATTATTTTTGAACTGTGTAATCTTTTTGCCGCTATCATCTAAATATTTTTTTACAATCACCCTGAAATCAAGCATGTTGATTGGTATTCCAATGTCGCTTAATACCAATAAATGGGACTTAAAACTTTCCTCTTCTTGTGCTGTAAGAGCTATTGGCCTACCAACACTGTTCGCATGCTTTTGCTTTAATTTATAAAACAAAGTGACTGGTGGTATGCTGTATTTTTTCGAAGCTTCCAACCTTGTTAAAGCCCCAGACCGAATCTCATTTAGAGCCTTCTCTAATATTTCTGAAGTGTAATTTGACTTCACTCCATATTTCCGAACTCCGGGTTTGGCCACTAACGATTTTCTTGGCATTTTGATCCTGTAATACAAAGTAGAAAATATAATTATGAAAGCAGTAACCCTGTGTCAATGTTACCCAAAGAGAAAAAAAAAGTAGTTGGGTAACATTGAACCGTTCAAACTTACCCAAAATTAGAAACAAATTCCAACAATTTGTAAAATTAACAATTTTCTTTATAAAAAATGCGTGGAATAACGAAATTATACGAAATAACTAAACCTGAAAATATAGGTCACGATCAGTAACAAATATTAGTATGTTTTACGTACCTTTTATATATTTAAAACAGATTTGAAACACACACACTTTTCACGTAATGCAAACCTGGATTCGAAAAGAGCGCCAAACATTTGATACTTTTTTGACAGCTGTCAGTTTGATGTATTTCTTGACAACTAGAATAAAAATCCTTTCCGTTGCACGTAGATATTATGGTAAGGTATGTGAAACTTTTGAGAAAAAAAAATAAGAATCATGATACCAGTTTAATTCAAAGTTACTCGTCAATTCAATATTACCCAACTCGACTGTAATCATTTTTATTTATTCATGTACTACACATAAAATCAAACAAACGGAACTATTGTATACCATTTAAAACAAAAACAATTAGTACCTACAAGGGTACTACTTATTTCGAAATAAATTTGAAATGAATAAAATGTCACAGTATTTATACAAAAGATGCTTCGAAATGTTCGAAAAGTATTAAATTTTTTAGTAGAGTCAGCATTAACATCATCTGTTATTTTAAATTTTGAAAAAAGTTTCATCTTAATATTCAAAATCTGTTTTAACCATTTTTCATGGGTCTTTAACTACTATTTACCTTATATAAATTTAACCATTCTGAAAAACTTTTGGTAGAGTCGAAAGTTCACGCACTAACTTCCATTCATTTCGCATCCTACTAGCATCTAAGTTTTAGTTTTTCGATGACTCATGTCAGCTACTTTTATGTTACATCATTATCATCATTCTAGCCTCATGAATAGGATATATCATCATTATTCAATTGTAACCCCAGTAGCATATCAGGCCATGTCTTACTATTTTCCTTCATAGGGTCTTAAGTTGTTAAATAAGACGGCAATTGACTGACATCAAGCTTCCTTGGGAATGCTGATTTTGTGAATCGATTTACAAAAGGAAATATTTTAGGAAATCTTGATACAAAGGGTAATAATTGCCACCTAGAGATCCTCTGATAAAGATTAATTTACTAAGCTGCAATCTGCTGCAATAATCTTACTTGCATCTGCAAATAAAGTAGACAATAGCTACATACTTTCCCTAAACTAAATAGACCATTTATTTACCAGTATTTCTTTTCAATCACTCTTAATTAAAGCCTCAAAACATTTTTATGGTATCCATTAGCCTCATCTTCCAATGGAAGCCAGTTTAGTGCTTCGTAAACTTTCGTAAAAGCTTTTGTCATGTAAGTACTCACTTAGATTAGCATACAATGAAATTTCTCCGACAACATGATTAATCTTTTTATTATGTTATTTGTTAACATAATAATGCAAGATACATTTTTTTATAGCTGCATGTAAAGACATTGAATCAAACGCTAAAAGAAATTTACATTTATATGTCAAACTTCTACAAAGAACACAGTATCAATTAAATGGAATTTCTAAAGTGAATTAATAAACCGTGAAGCAATATACCAACAATTTCTCGAAAGTAATTATACATAGAAGACTTAATTGAATCAAGTCAACAAGACACCGATAAATCGGATAAGTAAGCATTCGATTTCGCGTCAGACGTCTCACTTTCACATTTTTGCGTGGGCAGTAAAATTGCTCTCGACCGTCAACATTGAAATATTACCACACAGAAACTACAATACTATTTACTTTTCTTAATAACTCAGTGCTGGCCATTCATAAAAATTTAAGCGCGCGAGAAAAGAATTAAATTGAACAACTTAAAAAAAAAGATAAAACCGACCTTCTTTTTGAAGTTTGTCGCTCCAGATTTGCAAGTTGTATCCACAGTTTGTGTAACACAGATCACTGATCGCAATCGCACAGAACACAATCACTCGCGTCGTGGTTTACGTCGTCAGCGTTGCAAGAACGCGTGTGCCGTTCTCCGTCGTCTGTTGAAGACTGGCGAGCTGGCTGGCTTCAGTCAGACTCGCGGCGTCACTCCTCGAATCAAGGCCATGCAAAACGCTGGTCTCATTTCCCCGTGGAAAGTGTTCGTATCCGCCATACGTGCTAACGTGCCCCTTTCGACCAGGTGTGGGAGAAAGCATCCAAAAACTGATCGTTCTGACTCATTCGAGATGATTTGCCGGCCGAAAGTGAAGGAACCGGTTGTGGTGGCGCCAAATGCGTCGAAAAGAAAGGGATTTGTTTGGCCATTGATGTAATCTAAGACATGTTAATGAATTCGGTGAAGCATGGATTGCCTTTGGTGAAATTTATTGATTTCGATACGCGAGATATAAGCCGGCTTTTCTGTCGGTGACAATATTTTGAATATATTTTTGTGCGTAGAAGATAGCAGTTCTTAAACTTTTTATTACGTTAATGCAACTGGAGTTTTCGTGGTGCCAAACATTCCAGGAATACCTAACACTGCGATATGTCATTTTGCCCAGCTATATTTTGTGACAAGTATAATTTTTATTTATAGTTTTTTCGTTACTTGTCTACCTAAAGGTTATGTAAATAAGATTATACTTCCTATGAATGAAACAAAAGCTAACACTATATTCATAACCTCTCTTTAGCATAGCTACAGACGCGTAATAATACAGGAAGAAAGTCTTGAGCGAAATTTTCAAAAGCTGCATAACAAAATTTTGAGCAGTACAAAACTTTTTATCGTATCCTACAAAGCAAAGAACAAGTTTTATGTTAAAAGGTGATTAATGCCTTTTTGTTCAGATGAAAGTTGGGCTAAGTTACAAGTAGAGTGCCTATTAACTCGAAATACTATTACAAGTTCTAAGAAAACTGAAAAGTCAGTTTAGTAACTTTGCGAAAAGAATGACCTCCAGAAATATTCCAGGTAATACCTGAAGGAAAACCTTTTTTATAGTTTGTGGCAGTGTCAGTCGCAGCTTATATAAGCGGGTATAATAAACTTGAATTGAAACGCCATCTTTAACATTTTTGACGACCTCTGTGGACTATAGTCATCATCAGCATTTCAGCCGCAGGCCAAAATGACAGATTCACAACGCATCCAACGCCTACCTGCGACCTTCTTCAGGTCATGTCTAGTGGTCATCATGCTATAAATACAAAGTCTGTCTGTCTGTCTTTACAGTTTCGATGAAATTTGGTATATATATAGTTAAGGACCAGCGGTCAAACATAAGGAGCTTTTGGACGCGATATAACTGAGTCCCACGAGGGCGGAGCCGCAGGTAACAGTTAGTAAAGAACTAAGTAAATAGTGACAACTACAGATATCTTAGCTCGTCGACGTTATCACGAACAGTGCCAAGTTTTCTCTTTACAGCACTGTTTGCAACTAAAATTCAACGAGTTCTTCCATTTAGTACTGACTACTTGGTATTTACATTGTGTTTCGCTATTGTTTTGTGGATATTTCATAGAACTAGGTATTTTACGAGGTCTGACCTAGTTCAGTTCGCGAGAAGACGCTGGATGCAGCCATATAATTCTTCGCCGATCCCTCACCTCACTATCAAATTTTGTCGGTATTTTCAGTGTGATCGGATCGAACTACTTCATTATTATTATGTGTTTACAGCGATAAAAAAATACCTCCCATACAAAATCATGTCAGCTGATCAGAAGATTTGTATGGGAGGTTGTTTTTTTTTGTTTGTTGTCGCAATCAATAAAGTTTATTTTTGCCAATATAGTTTTATTGTTCTTCTTTATTTATTCAATTCGGTCGTTTTGTTAGTATTTGTTTAGTTACAACAATTTATTAATTATTTTATCCTTTTTAGTTGAGTAATTGGAGACAGTTTCGTTTTTTTTGGCAAAAACATGTGACGCTGCTATCACTACTCCTGCAGCCCGGACCAGCTGCCCCTCAATGCGACGTCCCATGCCCCCTATAAATGGCTCGACTGGTGGTTGATCGTACTCTCTTGCTTGACATCTGCCAGTTGATTACTATTGTCTTCAGTCCCCAAATTTGTGCTTGAACTATCCACAACCCACCAACTTTAATTGTATCACTCTTAAAATAAACACCAGTGTTATATTTCTATTTGATACCATTTATTTATCTCCTACTCTCGTATAGCTATAACGTTATAAACAATTATTATAGAAAGTAGTCGATTGTCATTTTCAAGTTAGAAGTTATAATTTAACAAGTAGATACACTAAAAATTTGGCTAGTATATTCATAGTCACCCTGTATATTGGGTGCTCTACTAAGCTATTAAATTTATTCTTTAGCTCAGTAGCAATAACCTATAATAAGAAATGCTTATCAACTTGTAGTTATAGTTAGCATATATCTGTATACATTTTAATGTTTATTGACCTTACTAAGAACTAGGAAAAGGTTAACTGTGAAATTAATTAAAATCGAATTAAGTAAAGAATTGATGGTATCACGCATTATTTTGTGTTTTACAACTATCCAGTAATATTATTAATTAAAATTAGCTCAGTAAATCCGGCTTACAGTAATTTCTAATAAGTTTATTTGTTTGAGAATTCACTAACTAGATACCTCAGGGTCACCAAATTTTATTTTCCAATCAAATTCTTTATTTGCTTTGCGTATATGGGTACTTACAAAGCATATTACAAGTTTTTTTTGAAAGAGAAATGCCATCATCCACTCCCGTTCAGCATGCAAATTAGTACACATTACAAGAAATTAAAATGTAGTCAATTAAATTATCCATGACTAGCTTTAGCCCGGGGCCTACCCTCGGAATTTCCCTCGGGAACAGTGCTTTTTCCTGGGATGAAAGGCACTCTATGTCCTTCTCAAGTAGATAGGGAAAGCATAACAAACAAACAAACAAACAAACAAACAAACAAACAAACTCACTTTCGCATTTATGATATTAAGTAGTAGGAAGTAGGATAGATAATTACTTCGAGCAACACAACTTCCGGAGGCCGTGTTGCTCCAAGCCTAATTACGAACTCATCATTCACGTCGAATTGACAACCCCTGCCAATTGTATATGAACTGTCTCTTGCTTGTTTTAAAAGTATTTTTCGATTAATATATCTTTTCATCAGCGTGCAATGTTTTATAAAAATGCAGACAAAGATATGTTCTGAGTGTTTTCACTTGTTCAGTTGATTAAAAATGTTTGCGAGCTGCACAAAAATATATGTGGCTAAAAATAAATGTCGCTGTTTTTCATATTGCTTTGATATATTTTTATTTTTCATTTAGTTTCTCCTGTCCCGGTGTATGTCCATCCTTTTAATGATCAAAAATTAGTCTTTTTTGCCTAAAAATCGACCTTGAAATGGATCATCCAAGAAAAGTTTGCTAACTTCAATCGGGTATTTTGACAAAGAACCATATTATTTGCAACTCTGGCTTCGACTTCTTCTTCTCACAGGTGGCAAGAATTTCTCTAAAAGTTAGATACTTTATTAGCATCTGACATGGCAATGCTGCCAGCCTTCTGGGTACTAACGAACAGCCACGGGATAATGATTTGCCGGGGTTTTATAAGTGTTTCTTTAGTTTAAGACGTTTAAAGAAGTTACTTACGCGGATAGAAACTTCAGTTTATATATCTCTACCTTGCCTTTATATGATTCTGTTGATCTGAATATACAGCCGGTAGGTAGTTAACGGTGTAATGAAACGATGCATTATAACACCCCTCTATTTGCGTCCGGGGTTAAAAATCATTTGATTTATACTGTCGAAAATTTTGATTTTGACAATATTTTACCCAAGAGAAAAAACATTTTTTGAATAAATAAATTAGACTAAAACAATTCACTGTACCGATGAAAGAAAGCTTTCTGCCGCGTTAACGTAAGTATAGGTTCTAATATTGCGAAATGGTAGCTGAAGGATTAAGTTTGATTCCAAAATCAAACAATTTACCTCCACATAAAACCTGTTAAGAATTAGTCTACTAAAATGGGTAATAAACACGAACGCGACGAAAAAATACTGGCAACCAAACGTCTCTAAATTAAAAATGATATGATATCAGTTTGGCAAAGCCATAAACATGGTGCATAAGATCGATACCGTATTTACGAAATTATTATGGTTACGGCTACGAGGCAAGGCTATTTAAGTTAGGTACAGCAGCAATAACTTACTCTTTTATATAGCTTTTATATGACTTTTATATTTTCACCATTCGCATCGAATGGTTTAAAAGATATAGGTATCTATTCTGCTTCCCAGATATCGCTGGAGGGATCATCATCATTTCGTATAGGTGACCCGGTCCATCAACCTTGCACACCCTGGTGTTCTTCGGAACCGCCTCTCGGTCTCTGACGTGGTTCCTTTAACAACTACCAGATGGCAGACGGGACCAACGGCTTAATGGCCTTCCGAAGCACGGAATCATCTTTATTGTCAGACAATCAGGTGATTCAAGCATGCAATGTCCTAACCAAACTGGAAACAATTAAACAAAGTATGCTTCCCGTGGAAATAGAACCCACTTCCCCTGGGTCTACAGGCAAATACCTTAACCACTGGACCCACGGAGGCAGTTGGGATGAAGTATGTAAACCTGGAAGCCCTCCAAAGAGCCGACTTGGCAAAGGGTGGCGCAGAATAGCGCACATCTAAAAGGGTAAAAATATATAGAGATTGATAATCCGGCTTTTGTGTACCTCCATTTTTTTGTCAACCGATTCGGATGCGAGGGCGGACGATCAAATTACTTTTTTAATCCGCTTTTCTCGTTTTTACTGAAAAAGTGTATCGTTTGAAAAGGAGGAAAACACAGTTAAGAGTGTCCTAGTGATGCCTTACGTAATCTAGTCTTAAGAATAGATAACCACGTAATCCATACTTCCATGCTAATATTATATCCATACTTCCATACTAATATTATAAATGCGAAAGTATGTCTGTCTGTCTGTCTGTCACCTCTTCACGGCGTAACGGCTGGACCGATTGTGATGAAATTTGGTAGGGATGTAGTTAATGACCTGAGGTCAAACATAGGCTACTTTTGGGCGCGATATAACCGAGACCCACGCGGGGCGGAGCCGCGGGGAACAGCTAGTATGTTATAAACATAAAAACCCACGACACAATTTGTTTTTGGTAGTGAGGATCGACTGAAGCCCCCCACATATTATTTGCAGATAGTAGGTATTTTCCCCACTCATACCCCCAGAGCTTTTTCACAGCTCAACCGATATTCATTGAACATAATATTTTGTAATGTGCACGTGACGCGCTTGAGACCCCGATTATATTTGCAGACATTCGGTCATTCTTTCCCACATTTACCCCCACAACTTCTAAACGGCTCAACCGATTTAATACAACCGCTTTAATACAAAAAAAACTAAATTGAAATCGCTTCATCCGTTCGGAAGCTATGATGCCAGAGACAGACAGACAGACACGTCAAACTTATAACACCCCTCTTTTTGCGTCGTGGGTTAAAAAATTGTATAAAAATAATATAATCGACGAGTTGGCAGCACGCTAATCGTACTCGAAAATATATAAAGATGTTTCGCGTAACAAAATGCTTGACTAAGGTACCAAAAAGTCTAGTTTTTCAACAGTCCAAATTCGCCAACCAGCTATTAGGAGTAATAAGTTCAAATTTCATAGCAATTACGTCCGAAATTAATTAAATTTTAGTGGGAAATTGATTTACATGCCAATCAATATTATAATACCTATACCTAATTTTAAAAATTAGTAGAGATTCATGGAAAACAAAACAGAAAATTCCCATACAAAATCCAAATGGGACAATACAATTAAGGCAAAAAAATCTTTATAATCATTAACAGCATCTTAAATAAAACAATTAAGTATTTCTATTTTATTAGACCGTTAACTTATTTGTATCCTAAGCTTTTATTTTATCTCGAAAATATATGAAGAAGTTGATCAGAGTGAAATAATTTTCCAAAAATGTGATCATCAACCAGTTTTTTAGATTGGGAAAAACCCTTCATCGAGTTCCATTCTACACAACCAGTTGGTCGGTTTAGTTGGTCAGAGTAGAAATACTGGATTTTGATTGCTGTTTTTGAGTTAGCCGGACTAATAGATTTGGATTATAATTTTCTGTAATGAACCCACGGTAAATTATTTAAAAATCAAAAGTCCCTATGTTTCGCCTTGTTACATCCGTCAAAATACTGGCGCCGACAAAAAGTAAAGATTCGAAAACCTTTCTACGTGCAGTCGAGTTAAAAGATATGAATAGTCGACTGTGTAAGTAGGTCTGAACTTTAAAGGTAACTTACCTTGTAAAATCGTGCTTATGAATATCATCAACAAATCCCCATTGTATGTTGTGTATGCGTAGACGCATGTGCTGCGCCATAGAAGTAATACGTCTAGAAAGATAATAAGCATCATTTTCATCCATTCAGGTGATTTTAAATTTTGAATTGCCCTAATTTTTTTGGTAACTTCTTTGTAAATATATTCGAATTCGAAAATCGAGAAAAAGTGTTGACCTATACTAAATCTTGTTAGCTGATGTTAAATATCAGCCGAATTTTTTCTGTTTATTTTTTTTTATTTTTAAGAATATTAATTTAGTATCACGTACTAAACACACTGTAAAATTTCTCCTGGTGTACAAAAAATCGACCTGTTCAGGTAACAATTCTGTAATTATCACATGACAATGGTTTTTCTGTTGTGTCTGGATTCTAGGAGCCAAATGAATATTTCAAGTGTTATATTATGGTGTATATATATTGCATCTATGCACCGGCATGTCACAATGGTTCGTTTGACTGCAGTCTGCATTAAAAGCTCGAGGAGGTCGTTGACCTCGTGTCTGAGACGAATGAGTCACGAGCCGCCTCTCTAGAAGAACTTGCACAATTTCAGTTGTATGTTAAGTTCGCCTAATTTTTATTTTATCACTATCACTACATAGTATAAAACAAAGTCGGTTTCTCTGTCCCTTTGTCCCTATGTATGCTTAAATCTTTAAAACTACGTAACGGATTTTGATAGATTTTTTTAATAGTTTCAGTGGTTCAAGAGGAAGGTTTTTATGCCCATACGAAGTTGGGGCGGGTCGTTAGTATGTGGTGACACTAGCGCCACAACAATATCTACAAAGACGCACCACAGATGGCGTTAAAAGCAACAATCTCAGAATTGCATATAAGATGGCAAATTACTATGAAAGTCTAAATCGCGCTTGCAAAGTTTCTACGGATTGGAGCATAAATACAACCTCCGACAAAACATCGTCGGGAGCCGCGGTTCCCCAGGCATAACACCCTAGCCTGGCGGGAAGATCTTCCCTTTGTGGCGGTCGAGCATATAAACACTATCGCTCCCGTCACATACTCCAAAAGTATATAAATAAAAATTGATAATTGAACCGAAAATAATTATGAACAAATTTAAAACACTAAAAAAATCAGTCCTTGTGTACCGATAGAAACTTGAACAAATTACGTGAATATTTGTCAAAGGTATCGGTTACGGTGAGACTGTGTCGCGAGCTAACGAGTTTTTCCATTTCAAAAATGCTCATCGCTAACCTAAAAATTAATAATTTTCTTATTCATTTTTAGGTAAAGGCAGTTTAAGGCAATATTCCTCAAATTATTATTTCTCATATACTACTTTCTTATAATCCCTCTGAAATACTTAACAATTATCCTCCGGGAACACAATGGTAATAATATAAATGTAATGTATATACTTTGATTGGATTGAATTTGATTGAATGGATTGTATGAGGGAGGATATTACCGTGCCCCTAGTGTGAGTTTTTCTTAACGCAGACGCTAGCGACTGCGTTAGCGATTTTATACGGCAGACCTGTAAAGCGCCTCTGGCGGATAGTAAGGCAACTAAGAAATTCCATACAAAATTCTAACGCAGACGCTAGAGACTGCGTTAGCGATTTTGTACGGCAGACCTGTAAAGCGCCTCTGGCGGATAGTAAGGCAACTAAGAAATTCCATACAAAATCCTAACGCAGACTCTTTAGCAGTTAGGATTTTGTATCCTAACGCAGTCGCTACAAAATCCTAACGCATCGCTTAAGAAAAACTGACACTAGGGGCACTGGAGGAGTGACGCGGGAAATGGCTGGAAATAAATCTAAATAGAAGAAACTTACATACTGTGTCGAACCCACATATTAGGAAAGTGGGATAAGGTAAAGGAAAAGAAGAATGTATATATTTTGTACAATAAAGTTATTACAAACAAATTACGTAAGTAATAAATAAAAAAGTTGGGTTCAATAGATTTTGACTTGTATGAAATAAAATAAAACGAACTGGGTCTTAAGGGACATCCGAAACCGATCAATATCTAAATCCTCAATTTGTTTGGGATTTTCTATTTATAACGACTTCAGTCTCGAAAAAATTCTTTCATAAGGAAATACTTAATGAGATTTTTCGGATATGCCGGTTTTATATTTTTATACAGGCTGAAGTACCCAAAATAATCCGAGTGAAGAGTGTGGAAGAAGCAAGGAAGGTATGTGTATTGTAAGGATCATAGAAAAAGGATCGTAGCAAGCGGAAATCTCTAGTTTCTACCTACCGCTGGCTGCGGGAAACGTGATGATTCGCTTGCCAACCTCTTATCCCGTGACCAAAGAATAGAAAATTTCATTCCAGCCAGCATACATAATATACATTATATACATAATATACATTGGAATGCGATGAAATTTTCTATTCTTTGGTCACGGGATAAGAGGTTGGCAAGCGAATGTGCTGATAGAATCCGCCAAACAGTGCATTAATTTTTGTGTTCCGATTTGAAGAGTGAAAGGGGCAGTGTAATTGCTGGGTGCAAGTTGTCAATGTGCTAGTGACACTCAACAGGTAGGTATCTTTCGCGGACCGTATGCTTGAATGACAACCTAATGAAGAGGTGATTATTTCTAAAAATTAAGTGACAAATTCTACATCAGAGATTTAAGATTGACTCAAGGAAATTGATTGACAGAAGCCTCCTCCCCTTTCAACTTATAAAATTTGTAATAAGCTCATTAGAATACCTTTGCTCGACAAAATACCTTTAAAAGTAATCTACCTTTGTAACGGACGGCTGAATGCGCCGCGTGTCGTACGTAAATCATATCTGACTAACGTCAGCGAAACCCGCGCATTTGTCGTCCTACCCTCATTAAGGTGATAATACGTATTAAACTCATATGCCATGATATAAGACTTTAGTCTTTGGGTTAGCTTGAACATTGATGTATTTCCTAGAGTATAGAAGCTATACCTAGTTAAATATTCATCCATTCATTCATTAGATTGATTAACAATTTTTAATGCGACCACCAGCCACCAGCTTTGAAGCCTGGTCTTGGAATTATAAACTACTACGATTAAAAAATTAATAAATCAATAGGTCTCCTCTTTGCTCCAATTTGGATCATTAGAGATTGAAATACCTAAATAAATTCGTACAAATTTTCCTTCTTTTAAATGAGCGTTCTTTAAAATACTGAAAATTACGCGGAAGCAAATGCTGCCTGGGATTAATCTCACAAAACAGACACAATAATCTCGGTCTTTTCGTCCCAATGCTGTTAAGTCAACCCAACAACATTCTTATTACCATTTCGTTCTTTATCTCTATTGAAACATTCTCGAAAATTCCCTCGCTTTGTGGATATTTTTGCGATTTTATTAAGTTCAAAGTGAAATGCCTAGAATGTCTTGTAATTTTATTGGAGTCTGAAAAATGCATTGGTAAGCTTTAGCTTGAGAAGCGCTGTTGATGGAATCTTCATTTTTGTGTATAAGGAGTTAACAAATTAAAAACTAAAGAAACATTGTAACATTCTTTAACTAATACTATACAAACTCAACATGCCTGTTTCGAAAAAGGATAGAGAAGGGTAGAGAGACACGATATGAATATTAGAGACAACAACAATAGAGATGCATTTGCGATGAAACTTTAACATTAAGGATTTTAGTAACGGTACAATACATCCCGTGTATGTATCTTACAAATAAAACAGAAATATTTTCAGATTCGAACTAAAAATATTGTTTTAGTTAATTTTTAAGCACAATTTTGATTGTTCTTCTACTTTTCCTGCCTCCTAGCAAAACAGATGACATCCTGTGACTCTTGCCGAAACTCGTTTGTTACATATTTCGACGGAACTAAATTGGTTCAACTACGAAATCTATTCAGCTGGAGTGAACGTGAATCGCTATCGAGTGAATTGTCATCGAGAACCGAATTTGCTTGGTGATATTTTTATCGATACTCCGTAATTCTTTCAGGGGAAGTTTGTGAAATAAATCACAGTTCAATTTTAGTTAACGTTCTACTTAAAATTATTTATAGCTAAACTTAATTATGCTCCTGTAGGTTCACATCATGCCCTGAAGTATGTTTTTATGAAAATAGCGATGATAAAATTCGTATGGAAATCTAAAAAATTACTAGGTTTTAATGAATATTCCTACATAAATTGAATTTACCGGAGAACACCGCCATCAAATTTCCTAATGTAATGTTTGATGAATACAATAGTAAGTCATAAGGTCATGTTGCTTAGAATAATATAAAGCAAATACTTTTAATACCCAAATCCACACAAGAATTAATAATCAGAAGAATACTATACCTATACACAATATGAACTTCAAAACGCGATACTCAATCACTACATAGTTTAAAACAAAGTGGCTTTCTCAGTCCCTATGTCTCTGTGTATGCTTAAATCTTTAAAACTACGCAACGGATTTTGATGCGGTTTTTTTTTAATAGATAGAGTGATTCAAGAGGAAGGTTTTTATGCCCAAGCAAAGCCGGGGCGGGTTGCTAGTACCCAATAGTTTATTGCATCGTTAATGGTAACAGGTCTTATTCTTATATTTAATTGTAACAATTAAGGACCCTTTCGGGCGCAGCATCAATTGCTGCGCCCGAAAGTCGATAGCGTTGTTTCTAGATTTTTTAGTTTAATTTCGTTGGTAGCGGCCATAATCTGATCTCTCACGAGCACACAAGATTGATGAAGAGGCGCCGCGAGACAATCTGTCAGCGTCGCCGTCTCAACTATCTGTCTCGACCATAGACAACTAACTATACATACAAGTGGTTATGCCTTATCCTGGCTCACCTAGAAGAACTGTGTTAATTTAGGGGCAAAATTCTTCTGTGTAATCTTTAAATATGTATTATTTTTAATGATTTTATAATATAGTAGGTTGACCATTTAGTTACAGTTGAAATTTTTGTTCCCGTGAGTTTAGCAAAAGGTGACTAATGGAATGACAGAGGTCTCAATTAAATTTATTTTCCTCTTTTGGACTGGTGGCGTCTACCAACAAACGCGATCCAAAGGCAAGGCGTTTATAGACGTTACCTAATGTTATATGTGTGGATCACAGTGTCTTAACTAATCTTTATGAAAATAGAGAAATGAGCATGCCAAATCTAGTTCGATATTTATCGGTGGTCCGTTTTCGCTTGATCTCCGGCACGTGGGAAATCACTAAGTAATCACTGCAGTCATATCATAATAATGTATTTAAGTTTAAGTTAAAAATAGTGATAAAGCTTCAAAAACATGACCTCATTGGATTCGAAATGATATATAGAAAAATGAAAAAAAGCACGCAAAAAAATGTAAAAAGTTTATGAGGTAGGTATTTACAAATCACATTGAAAGTTTGCCTCTTCGAAAAAATTAATATGTTTAATTAGGAAATTTTAAAAAACTTTTGAAAAATTTAGAAAATTTCTAGCAAAAGAGAAGTCTACCTTTTTAAATATAATTTTTTAAAGTTTACAAAAATTCATTTTCTGAAAAAATTCTAAAGCTTGGTATTAGCAATGACTTTCAGAATATGATTCATGAAAAAATATTTGTAAAAGAAAATCATTTCTACAAAAAACTTTTCTTAATTCAAAGGGTTATACGAAGGTCATTAGAAAAGCTCGTTGGATTACAAAAGCTAAACCCACCTGAAGTTATAGATAACGATATCAGATGGCATGTCTGCCCGGCGGACATACCTGATAGGACGCCCACGACGGACCTTGGATGGATATGGACAAATAAATCACTTTAAGTAGGACGGGCCTTTGGGGTCTAATGTCATAAACATCGGATTTTATTTCAGGTAGTAAGGGTTAAACCAAAATATAGTAACAAGAGTATGAAAGCTTTCACGATCAAGCGGACCCTAAGCTCCGAAGCAACCAGCTAAGGACGTAACCGGAAAAGCGCTTAGATGACAGAAAGAGATTTTATCTCAGAGAAAAATCCGCTTCGGCGGCCGGCTCTTGATATATATACCTCCAGAGTACCTAATATGTACCTATGTAATTTCTGTGCTCCTAACAGTCCGTACCGGTAATTTTTTTAATCTATGGATTAGGAGAATCCGTAAATTAAAAAAAATTGCCTAGATAGAGACAGCGCGCGCTTTCATACTGCTATGCGAGAATCCGAAGATCCTTATTCAAATTCAGTTGTTTATGTCCCCATTTGACTAATTAAAATACATTTACTTTTTTTTTCTTCAAATTATTACGGACCCTACTTAGGTACCTATTTCTTTACGTCTTTGGTTAAACGTGAAGTTAAAGGCAGATTTATACAGGGCCAGTGCACAAGTCAGTATCGGCGCCAGTGCTACTGACTTCAAAATATTCGTTTACGAATATACAATCAGCGCTGACTTTATAACACTCATAGAACTAGGAACACGGCTCTAACGCAATTTTTTTTTTAATCTATGATAACACTATAATGACTTGAAATCAATTTACATGATCGAAGTATGAAATCGCGCGACAGTATTTTTAATCTATGATTTACCCAACATCCGAAGGGTTAGCTAATATGTTAGCTAATATTATTATTTAGTACATAATTTCGCTGATTTAAACGTTTTCGAACTTTGCCCTCTTGATTAAAAAAAATAATAATATCAAATATAAAAATAAGCAAACTCTGCCCTTTTCGCTGCAGTACTTATAAAACGCTTACGCCCTTCACAATCAGCATTGTATACAAAACCAGCTGACTCGGCATCGCCCCTGATTGCGCCCGCAGGCCGCAGGTTCGACTCCCGACCTTGCCGACTCATCCTCTATTGAGGGTAATTACCGACCCCTCTTACCTATTTATAGCAAAAAGTAAGGTAACCATTAGCTATTATTTGTGCGGATAAAATTAAGGCTATGGATATGACCTACTTTCAGGATTTGTGAATCAGGAATAAAGGAAAACAAGACGCTTTTCCTAATTCCGTGGTGAAGATATACTTTTATTTTCTGTATTAGAAGTGTATCTAATCTACCTACGGACTGCGATAAAGGAGCGCGCGTAAAGAGGGTGAACAAAGGCGCAAAAAAATTTACCAATTTTTATGTCTTAAATACCACCCAACCTCTCGAAACCTCGAAATCTCGTTTGAACAGAGCCCAGGATCAGAAGCCATAAGGTTTAGGATGTAATCGGGAAAGCAAGATGATGACAATGCCTCTACCTTCACCACTCAAAGTGTTTAAAAGACATTTTCGAAATCGCTTGTTGGATACAATTAGAGTACAGCATGTGGCAGTGAGACGAAAAATAGAGAAAAATAACATACATAAATGTAAGTAGGTAGAGATAGAGACTAGGGCAAAATAGAGAGAAATAAGAAAAAAGATGAAAAACATACAAACGTCTGGTGACCCTACAAAGGGCCACCGTTGTTATCAGGCTTCGCACTACGGCAAGTATTCAGCTGATATTCAAATAAGCTCACGTTGGTTATAGCGATTATGTAGACGCTATATAGGCATTTAAGTTATTTTAAACAACAGTACAAAAATAGGGTTAACTATTTGAAAAAGTGATGTTAATAAAACACCCAATTTGACCAATAACTACTTTCGGCCAGTGTCATAGGTGCATAGCCTTTTCTATTTTCTGCGCCCAGTGCAGAGCTTCCCAAAGTCTACACCCTGTGCCTGTGCTGGTACCGGTGGCACCCCTCTTTTTTACGGCACTGTCATCAGCTTTCCCAATTAACTGACTAATATCTGTAAGAACCTTAAAGAGGAATAACTCATTTAGTTTAGTTTTATTGTAAACAACAATAAAAAATTGGGTTATTTGAAAAAGTGACGTCGTAACAATTAATAGAACCAATTTGGCCAATAACTCTACCATCAGCTTTTGCAATAAACTACGTATTTTTAGAGCACCTTAGTGCGATGGAATTCTTTATTGAATGGAATTACAGTTCATTCTGAGAGGAATTTTCTCCCACGTACAGTCTAGGGGAAGCCTCTTCGAGACTCTACTTACCTATCTTTAAATAAAATGAATATAAGTAGTTCATTCATTCATTTAATTTTGTGCTGTCTGCAATGCGCAAATGACGCTTCTGGCTTTGTAAGCATCCATGAGCTAGGTAACCACTTTTCATCAAGTGGGCCGTATGCCTGTTTGCTTAATATACTGCATAAAAATGTTTCCATGCAAAATGTAGCTAACGAGTAAGTTTGTACTTCAAGAACTGATGGTAGAGATAGCATGTTACCGTTGTGCTACATTTAGCTGCAGACGAATATAGGATTACTCCTACCCTATTTCGCAGTTGGTTAAAATACGTAGATACGGTATACATACATATACCTACTCTCGTATCTCTCTCAAGTCTTATCGCTTTTCCGGTTGCGTTCTAAGCTGGTCGATTCGGTGTCTAGGCATGCATACCCATTCTCGTAGGTATTGTACAGTTAAAATGTTGGCATTGAAAATACATCAATTTATGAGAAACAAAACACCTGAACAAATGGGGTAACTGGAGCGGCGTGACCGTGAATAACAACAGATGTGGGTGATTTCATTAAAATTTTGCATATTTGTTATTAAATTTGTCTTATACTGTCATTTTGTATATTATAAATGCCAAATGAACTCTGTCACAACTAAATTACTGCAACCCTAGCTCGCCCTAGCGTGTTTTCCCGGTTGCTTCTTCAGCTTTACGCTTCAGAGCCCAGGGTACGCTATTAATCATGGTCCTGATTTGGCGGTACTATTATTACAGTGAAGCGACTGCCGTCTGACCTCCGTAACCCTTTTTACAGGTAAACCAGACCGATAGGTACATGACCCGGGTGTGCTAGTGGCCAACACTGTCAGATTTTTCAGACTGCCTAAAGGCATCTGTCATCAACAGCCGGGACCAACGGTTTAACGTTCCTTCCGTAACACGGAAGAGCTCAAGATAGAAATGCCACTAACGGCGACCAATCTAAACATGGCCACGCATTCGCCGTCGCTTGACGCACGCAATCATTGCGGACACGCGCGCTTACCTAGGCTATCGAGCTCCTCAAATTAAAATACTGCAACCATTATTGTTTAATTGCTACAGACATCAATTGGACCTTCGATAATTTGAAGCATAAATCCATCCATACTAATATTATAAATGCGAAAGTCTGTCTGTCTGTCTTTCTGTCTGTCTGTCTGTCTGTCTGTCACCTCTTCACGGCTAAACTGCTGGACCGATTGTGATGAAATTTAGTAGGGATGTAGTTAACGACCCGAGGTCAAACATAGGCTACTTTTGGGCGCGATATAACCGAGTACCACGCGGGGCGAAGCCGCGGGGAACAGCTAGTTACTAATAAAGATATATTATGTGTATATGTGACAGTAGTTAAGTTTTGTATTATATATATAGTTATATTTTTTTCAATATTTAATAAATATTGAAAAAAAAAGTATGTAGCTAGTATAATAAAAATTGCCTAGAGACCGCGCGCGATTTATATTCTAATAGCGACCCGCCATATAATGGACATAAAAACCTTCCTCTTGAATGACTATCTTGATCTATTTAAAAAAACGCATCATAATCCGTTGCTTAGTTTTAAAGATTTAAGCATACAAATGGACATAGGAACAGAGAAAGCGACTTTGTTTTATACTATGTAGTGGTTTGAAGAGTTTCGCTTATATGAGAACAACATCAGTGGTGCATGGTTGTCATGATCATGACCCAAACTGTTAGATACTTAGATCATCATGGAGAGTCACGGTCTATCTGTAAAATATGACCCAAACAAAAATACTGAACTTGTCTATTCTTCTTCTTCATCAGTCCTTCAGTGCTAAGGATCGTGACCACATAATGTGTTTCCAGTGTGCGATCGGCAGTACTACGGAACGCATTATATATGCTGCCTCCAACAGCTCTCCTCACGTCTACCAATCTCGGTGAAGGCTTTCCTCTGGCTCTTTTTCCTTAGCATGTCTAAAATAAATTTGATTATGTAATCAATTAGAAAGAATAACGTTATTCCGACCTTCATGAGTACTGGTAAACACACCGGATTTACTATTGGGGTCAAACACTCATTCCCCATTCAAACCTTGGAGGCATGAATGAACGCGGGTTTCCCCACTGCGCGGACATGAAAGGTCTGTCGACACTTATTGCAAATGAATTGAGAAAGAGGATCTTGCTATTTGTAAACATTTAAAAAAGATTAATTTGATTTGTTTTTTTCTCGAAATAAAACTTTGAATATTGTGATCACTAAAGTTAACCACAAAGAACATAAGAATAAATTGAAAATTAACAATAAACCTTGTAAAATCCAAATATTTCAAAATAAAACTGAATATCAACAAATTTTCATTAACCCCTGTGTTTAGTTTGAACTTGGCATGACTGACACCACCATTTCGACGTTTAATACCACAAAAGGAAAATGCCAACTCTACGTTAAATACCAATATTCATACTACCATATCCGTAAAATACCAACTTCGCGAAACACGGTGCGTATCAAGCCATAGTCAATTACTGGACATTATGAATAAAACTTGCTAAATTAAACTACAGCACTACAGCAGTATTTTAAGTAAATAGTTCAATATCATTTCTCAATACAACTACTTTTATAGGTC
Organism: Apomyelois bistriatella; assembly: GCA_947044815.1. Lineage (NCBI taxonomy): Eukaryota > Metazoa > Arthropoda > Insecta > Lepidoptera > Pyralidae > Apomyelois > Apomyelois bistriatella. Next base: position 9,086,205 of record OX345704.1, on the reverse strand, counting down.
CTAGCTAATTTTTTTTTTAAATGTCCTAACAAAATCATTATTCAATTATGTAGAGATATTCCAAGTGGGTCACAACACAAGTCACAGCACAACGATTTGCGGGTTACGTCAGTATTGTAAGTTGAAGGAAGTATGTCTCAATATCTTTACGCAATGAAAGTATCCTAACACGAGATACAAAGTTGGGTATACCGTATACACATATAACAATTGGGTATATCTAAATAGTACGCTACTAAGACAAACATTCCGACGAAAAACCATCTTCTTTTTATAGTCGGTTAAAAAGCTGTTACCGCATCCTATATCTTATTAGACTTTAGCTACTATTGAGCTATAGTTAGTATACTATAGGTTCTTATACTAAAACATTATTGTCTTTTTTTCATAATATCAGTAATGGTGGGACAAGCTCTACCATTTGTGCTGCCGTGTTTCTTTGTTCTAAGTGTAAATTAAAAACGTTTAGTAATACTTAATGATTATGTGAATAGACATTATTTTACTATTGAGTAGGACCCAGGTAGAAAGGGCGTTAATAAATTAAGTAGCGGCAATATCAAAAAAAGGTAGCTAAACATAACGCAAACCAATTGACCACTCGGTGAAAACGGTAAAAAATATCCTTTTTAAAATCAAATATTTTTCGTGCATGATATCGCACATACATTTTTTAAATACACTACACCCAACGCGTTAGTTTTTGAATCAAACAATTATTTTTTAAATGAATTAATTATAACCAAGATTTTAATATACTAGGAAGGTATATTAAAATTTTGGGTATAATTAATTACTGAAAATATGGGTAATATTTTTTTCTCGTCAATTGATAAGGCAAATTACGAAGGCAACTAATTGTTATAGTTTTTGTCATGTTGAGTTTATCCAGGAATCAAGGTCTTGTGAAATGTATTGTTTAACAATTACAACTATTCTCTATCGCAATATATTTCGTAGTTTATATCATTTACTATTGAGGTTGTTTGGTTGACAAACTACCGTAGCAGAATGAAACAAACAATTGTCGTGATTACAATCCTGATGTTACAATATGGCTTCCTTTGTTGAAATTGTCATAATATCACAGAATACATATAATATATCTATACCATAATAAGTAACTGTACTTACTCTCAGAAGTGTGAATCTTGACGCTTTTATCTTTATGGGATTCACGCTACTATGATACAGCACAAAGTCAGTTGACCCCACCCCACATACCCTGTTGTCAGAGTTTTTCGAAACTGCGCTTCTCGGCTTCCGTCGTAGTTTTACAGGTTTAACCAATGTCAACGTTTTATCTTTGTGTGACTGCGATGCGGTGCAGTCGATGGCTCGAGCTCCTTTCGTGCCCTAGCTTTTCTGGCTCTCGCACAATAGGGGATCTGTAAGAAAACTGGCCAATTTCTTTCAGATCCCCTGGTACAGGCAAAGGTAATATATAGTACATATAGCCATTATGATTCGAAAAAAAGAACTAGGTAATTAAACAAAACAATGGTGCTAAGATATTACTCTACATTAGGATTCACTGGGCTCAAAAGTTGCCGGGTCTAATTATGCGAGCCGAGCATTAGACATTTTCTGAAAGTTCCTTATGCTACCTTTATTGGAAAATCAGGTGACTCATGCCTGATTCAACTAAAAATAACAAAAAGTATGTTCGAATCTACAACCGCATATCGTATGGCACGCCTAGATCACGATAGCAGCCAAAATGATTGATCCATTGAACTGATGAAAAGAAACGCTTGTGAAATAGAAAGAATTTTGATCTATAGCGTCCGACATCTAGGTTTTGATTACGACAAATGGACTGATACTAAGGAGTGCCAAGTTACAATAGTGTTACGCCCGCGCGGCGCCTGTTGTATATTCTCTAGTTGATTTATAGCTCGAAGTTTTAAATTTTTGGCAGGCGCTGAAATTCAATTCACTGAGTGTACTATGCACATGTCACCAAATCAATAAAATCCTCCGAAATCAACTAGCATATAGACTTACTTCATATCACCTAAATATGATATACTAGCTGTTGCCCGGGGCTCCGGAATTTCGGAATAAAAACCTATGTGTTGTTCTAGGGTCTAAGCAATCTCCATTCCGAATTTCAGCCAAATCGGTTTCCGTTTTCCTGTAAAAGAGTAAACTGTAACAAACATCCATACATTCTCACAAACCTTCGCGTTAATAATACTGAGATTTGAGCCGACGACTCTTTAATAAAACTTATTTTTTTTGATACATAATTACGTCTATTAGCACTAGTTTGATTGTTTATTTCAACGGTCTACGTCATAACTGCGGAATGATCTGCGTTCAGCGGACACTCACCGATTTGGCAGGTTCTAGATGTAGGCTGCTTCCAACCGGTCATTCTGGAAATCCTTTGGGGAGGCCTATGTTTAGCAGTGGACAGCCTGCGGCTGAAATTATGATGATAATGAATGTGTATGCGGAGTTGATGATACATGGGACAGGCTAAGGCTAATCATAAGCCAGATAATTATAATATTAATGTACGAGTTTATAAGATAAATAAAAGTGTTTAAGTATAGTCTGAGGCGTGGTAAACATGGAAAAGTTCAAATAGACATATATCTAATCATGGGGTGTTGACTAGTTAATCCGAGACATTAAGGTTCCTCTGACCTATAAGCATACATTTTTTTATTGTTTTACAAAGTATTGTGGAAAAAACGTTTAAACTTTGGCAAAGAGAAATTGTAGCACTTGAGATCAGCCTTAGCTTAGTGCTGTCTTACCAGCGAGTCTCATCATGATTGACCATGCACACTCTGGTGTCAGAGTTCTTCAGAACCGCCTTTCGGCCGGTGACCTGTGGTTCCTTTCCTTTAGCTACTACCAGATGGCGCCTTTACGTGCCTTCTGAAGCACGGAATAAACTTTATTATCAGACAGTCAGGTGATTCACATCTACAATGTGCTTACCAAACTGGAAACAACTAAACAAAGTATGCTTCCCATGGGAATTAAACCCAAGACCCCCGGGTCTATAGGGTGATAGATAGATAGATATACTCTTTATTGTACCATTATCATACAAATTATACATGTTGAATACAAATACAAACAATGTGTACAAAGGCGGACTTATCGCTGATGCAATTTCTTCCAGCCAACCTTAGGGTGGATAGGAACAACGTGGAAAAAATGCGGTAGGCGGTACCAAAACAAATATGAAATAAATAATATAATAAACTATGAATGAAAAAAAAAACATACACGAATAATCATACACAAATACATATACATACATAAATGCATATACATACATATACATACATACATATACATAAATATTTATATAAAAATGTACCAGTATATTATAGAACCTAGTGAATGAAAATACTACTATCAGTGACCAGCTTCCACTAATGAGAGATAGTGATTTTTTACCTGATTTTTAAAGGATGATATTGTCTGAGCCTTACAAATTTCAAAAGGCAGTGCATTCCACAAACGAACAGCCTGAACGGTAAAGGAATTGGAATAGAACTGGGTAACATGAGCAGGGGTAACGAGGGTGGTACGGAGACAGTTTATAACTGTTATTAACTTTAAGTCTCCTTATACGGGATCTCCATTGGGTGATGAGCACCCTCCGCCTGGTTCACATCTGCGTCCTTCTCATCCATCGCTCGTCCAGACGGGTATAAATCATAATGCCTCCAGGTGTCGCCAGGCACAACATCGATGGTCGCTAGATCGCCAACCTTCCATTGACGAATTACTATAGTAGAGTCCCATCAGCAGAGGCAAGCCTAAGAAATGCTGGCTCGACGTCGCAGTAAACGATATGCGCGCAAATGGTCTCACAACTAGGGATGCCGAAGACCGGGCGAAGTGGAGGAGAAAATACAGGAAAGCGGACCCTGGGCTCCGAAGCAATCAGCTAAGGAAGCAACCGGGAAGGCGCTAAGATGAGAGACATGAGAGAGACAGTCCCCTTTATCGATGGTATGGTACGCTGCATCGAAAGCGCGTGACTAATTCTTTACATTTCATATTAATTGGGCTGCTTTTGACATCTTATCTGAAAATTGAAGTAAACACATTTCTTTAAAAAAAACTTTATAGAGTTTCACGCAAGCTGAACACTGTGAAAGTACAGGCACATAATAGTAAATTATAGACCAGACGTAATAACAAGTACCTACCAATAAATCTAGGATCATCTGAAACGTAAAGAAGAAACACGCTCTGATGTATTTCTCTTTCTTATACTTATGCAAATCTTATGAATTGATTTCGATTGTATTTTTGCAGCTGCACAGCCTTCGCAGTCAAGCTGGTTACATTATTTCCTTATCTTGGCTTCGTTGAGGAAAACCCCGAGATATAAACAGGTTCATAACTGTATGAACTTACCTCCTATATTGGCGGTTGAAGTCTACGACTTTAAGAGTATCGTATCTGATCACCTTACTAATAGCCAAATTAAAAAACCGGTCAAGTGCAAGTTGAACTCGCGTGGAGAGGGTTCCGCACAATGCCAATGTCAGTTTTTTTATATTGAATTTACCACTTATTGTCAATTGATAGAATTCTTGTAGGTTTTCCTGTATTCTACAGGCAATGAACTATATTTTGTATTTTTTTCATAATTTTAGGCCCAGTAGTTTTGGAGATCGGGGGGGGGGGGGGAATGGTCAATTTTCGTCTTCTTTCATGAATAAAATCAAAACAATTTATGTTACAATATTAACAAAAATATATTTGAGATCTTCATAACAAGCCCTTTCATTTGATATATAACAAGGTAAGGTTTGGAATTATTTTTTTAAATTCCTAATTTGTCCCCCGAAATCCCCCTTGTTTTAAAAAAATATTTATTTATTATGCACGTCTGTGTTTAGGTCACAGGATTGCTCCATCCTACCAAATTTCATCTGTTTTGGTCCAGTAGGTTCGAAGAAAATTGGCTGTGACAGACGGACGGACGGACAGACAGACAGACGCACGAGTGGTCCTATAAGGGTTCCGTTTTTACATTTTTGTACGGAACCCTAAAAAGCAAAATCTATACTTATATAACAAAGCTGAAGAATTTGTTTGAACGCTTATAACTTAAAATTATTTTTGTATATGAAAACCTGATTCTTGGGGAAGGTTATAGGCTTATAGTACATACACACTAATGGCGAGTAAAATCGCGGGGAACTGCTAGTTTAAATAAAATATAAAGAACTAGGTAGCTGTTGCCCGCAGCTCTGCTAGCGTGGGACACGGTTATATCGCGCCCAAAAGTAGCCTTTGTTTGACCCCTGGTCTTAAACTATATCCATACCAAATGTCATCAAAATCTGTCCAGCGGTTTATCCGTGTAACAGACAGACAGACAGACTTTCGCATTTAAGTACAATATTAGTATGGAAGTATGGATGACTTCAAAACTGGTTTTTTTTTTCAAACAGCAAAATGTAGTCAACAAAACGCATTCTTAGTTCCTAATACCCGTTAAAATTCTCTATCTACCTAAATACACCCAGACACAACTCCAGAATAGATCGTGCGACAATATGTAATTGCTGATTTTCTTGATTTTCTTATTGGTAACAAGCTCTTACTACTCTTGTTGTACCCACAGGTTGTACCTTTATCTAACTGGTGGCATATTTTTCCATTTACTAACAAAATCATTCCCACAGCAAGAGGATTAACGTCAGCCAGGCTTGTCATCTAAATAATACCCAATGCTTCTCATGAAGAGTGAAAAAATCTTCATCTCGTTTAAGCAGATATCGGGCTCTGAAGCGCTACGATTTGGGTGCCTGCAACGCGGTGTCTACTTTTTCTCCCCTTTTATGAGGTCGCACGTAAGAGATAAGTAAGATTCAGGTATTATTTTTGACGATAAAATAAGAAATAGTGAGATTAGAAAAAGATGCGGTGTAAATGAGGATGTAGTGACAAAGATAGAAAAAGGGATGTTGAGATGGTTTGGACATGTAGAGAGGTTGGATGAAAGGAGACTGACGAAAAGTATATACAAAGCAGAGTTGGCTGGGAGCGGCGGTCAGGGTCGGCCTCGTAAAACATACTGCGACCAAATCGCAGACCTTTTGAAAAAGGGAGACATTAGGAGTACCCGAAATCGGCGAGCGTATATGACAAGAGTGATGAGTGTGGAGGAGGCGAGAGGTATGTAAGGATCGTAGTCAATGGAAATCTCTAGTCTCTGCCTACCCCTACGGGAGACAGGCGTGATGATATGTATGTATGTATGTATTTTTGACCAGCCTTCTTGATGAAAACTCATGTATGGGGTTGCTTTTATTGGTGGAAACCGCCCCAGTCAGAAGAGATCTCTATTAGGTAAGTATTATCTTTGTATGCCTCCATGGATGTAATAAGGTCGCCCTTAGGTTGAATGGAAGATATTGCTTTAGCGATAAATCCTCTGTTTTGAATAGTTTTGTTTTTTTTCAGGTGCAATTAACAGTATTTTTTTGGGAATGCCCGGAATGAGCTATCATCATCATCATTTCAGCCGCAGGTCGTCCACTGCTGGACGTAGGCCACCCCCAAGGATTTCCATAAGATTGGTAGCGGCCTGCATCCAGCGTCTGCCTGCGACCTTTTTTAGGTCATCTGACTATCAAAATATGACATTTAAAAAATATCTTACTAATAATAATCCAAACACAATATTTTTAAGGCCAGTGGATCATGGTGAAATATATAAAGTAATAATGGATCTAAAAAATAGTAAATGTTGCGGGTCCGACAACATATCAACTAGGATTCTCAAACTGTGTGCTCCATATATATGCATTGCTCTTGCTCATGTCATCAATTTGTCTTTTAATGAGGGTATATTTCCTGATGAGCTGAAAGTATGCATAGTTAAACCATTAAAAGGGTGATAGAGAAGATCCATATAACTTTAGGCCAATTACTTTACCGCCTATCTTATCCAAAGTATTTGAGAAGCCTTTTTGTGTAAGGCTAAATGAGTTTCTGGATAAGTATAACATTCTTCATACTAATCAGTATGGCTTTCGTAAAAATTGTTCCACGACATTAGCTTGCTTCGATCTCATAAAATCAATAACGGAGACTATTAATGACAGAATGCCTAGGCCGGTAATGTCTACTTTTCTTGACATGACCCAGGCATTTGATCTTGTGAACCAGGAGAAGCTTTTGGATAAGCTTCATCACTACGGCATACGAGGCAAAGCTTATGAATGGGTAAGAAACTACCTAAGGGATCGGCCTCAGTGCACTGAGGTAACCAATATTAAAAAATGACATAAAACTCCAAATAATTCAACTTATAGATCAACTTTTAGAAATTGTAATACCGGTGTCCCGCAAGGAAGTATTCTTGGACCGATTTTATTCTTAATTTATATAAATGATCTTCCAAATTCCACAAGCCATCAAACAATACTTTTTGCAGATGATACAACATTAATCATTAAGTCTGATGACAGAAATACCTATGAAGCTGCTATAAACACGGCTCTAAATGACATTGTTAATTGGATGACGGCGAATGACTTAAAAATTAATTTAAGCAAAACTAATTTTATACAATTTTCTTCGTATAATTCTAAACAGTTGCCAATTGACGTAAATCACAATAATAATAAAATTGATAAAGTCAAATCATTTAAGTTTTTAGGTATTATTGTTGACGAGCATTTAAATTGGAAGGCCCACATAAATGAAATTTGTAACAGGCTTAATCGTTTCGTATTCGCTTTGAAACGATTTAGACAGACAGTTTCAAAGAATGCTGCGCTAACGGCCTACCATGGTTATGTTTCATCTGTACTCAGCTATGGCCTAATCATGTGGGGAAATTCTGTCGAGATTGATAAAGTCTTCAAGGTATAAAAAAGTGCATCCGAGCTATCTGTAATGCATGGATGGACGATAGCTGTAGGCCACTCTTTGAGCAACTTAATATCCTACCCTTACCTTGTTTATATATAAGAGACATTTGTGTTTTTGTAGAATCTCACTCTAAGTTCTGGCCTAAGAGAAGTGAAGTTAATCCAAGGCAGACCCGTCCTAGTGTTATGAACAGATTGTATCAACCCGCTTGCTACAAAGAAATTTACAGACGTAATGTTTATAATATGTGTATTTGTTTGTTTAATTTGCTTCCCAATGATATGAAATTGCTTAAAGGTAAAATTTTCAAATCTAAATTGACAAAATGGTTACTGGAACATTGCTTTTATTCAACAAAAGAATTTATTGACTATTGCAACAACCACAAATAATTATTTTTAGAAATGTCATGACATGATTCAGATTTATTTTTTCGTATTTAGTTAAATTTAATTTTTTCAAGTCGTGGTGGCGGAGATACTGTATTGTCTCCAGACATTTAATATTTGCATGCCTGCATGCAGGTAAAATACATGTTCTATTCCATAATAATCAGACCTCAATTTCCTGTATTTACGTGCAAATAAATGATTTATGATTTATGATTTATCTGGTCGGTGGATGTCCGACGCTGCGCTTGCTGGTGCGTGGTCGCCATTCGAGAACCTTTCTGCCCCATCGGCCATCGGCGCTATGTGCCCTGCTCACTGCCACTTCAAAGAGCTAATCCGCTAAAGCTAAAGCTAAAGAGCGAATGAGCTATAGGAAGATTCTAATTCTACCAAAGTAGATATTTATAGGTAAGTCTAAATAAACTATTTCAACCATAACCTTTTTTTAACTTTAAATGAAAACATTAAAATAGTAGAAGTTTCCTAAATGGCCAGTATCAGCAATAACAAAAATAATAATAAGCACAGGACCGGACGCCGTCGTAATTCGGTCTATAAGACGCCCTCCGGCCGGAGATGCTGCAGTGTTGATCTGAACTCCTGAGCGGACAGACCATTGCAGTTCAAGGATACAACATGAAGGGACTCATAGTTTTTCTGGCAGCTGTGACTTTGACTTGTGGTAAGCTACTTTTTTTGTTTTTAATAGTATCTTTTTGGCGCGCTTTCGCAGAAATCAACGTCACGAGAAATCATGTGTCTTATACAAATTAAGATTTAGGTATATATTTTTTGTTTTCACGTTTTTTTTTGTCGAAAATTGATTAAAAAGGGTTAATCAGATCCACTCCTTGCTTTTAGAAAAGAAAAATATTGAAACATCAAAACAAACAAACTTACACACACAACTTAAATACTTACTCCCACATTGAAGAAGAATTTAATGATAATACGAGTATAACGTACGTTCTCATCATATATTTTTGTATTGTATTGTACGTCATGGTCATTATGCTAGAGGGCGACAAAAGAAAACACTCTCCAAAACAAGCTACAAACGGTGTTTGCCTCGAGCAACACGGCCTCCGTTCCTGTAAGGAAGCCGTGTTGTTCGAAGGCTGTTTATCATAAAGTAATTTTTAACCAACAGCTAACTCTTAACGTAAAAAACTTTAAAAACTTTCATGAGGAAGTTGAGATGTCAAAATATTAAATTCATATCGTGAGTTTGGTTCACGTTTGATTGCACAGGACTGGACCTAATATTTGTGTTTTATTCGTGGCATGGTGGTACTAACTGCATACATTTAATTTTATCATCTAAGCGTTACACCGGTTGCAACACACGCTGCATGGCTACGGAGGTCGCCAAGTGCCGAGGTCTGCCAAAACGCAATGTCTATTTTGTCCCTCTTAATGAAATATACCTCTACTTACATATGTTTCGTTATTTTGTCGACAAAGACCTGTTCCTTAGATTCCTCTTACAATGTAAACAGAAAGAAACGGAGTGGTCTATTCTTAAGCCTGTGTGTGACTGTGAAAATCTGCGTGTGTCATTCGCCTTTACTTGTTTATATAAAAGAGTGTTCAAATACCTCATATTATATGCTGTGTAAAATAAAATAATACATATCTAATCGAAACCACAGAATATAATAATAGTACTAACGTATCGAAACAACAGTTCAAATGCGTATTTTATATTTGAAATGACTATTTTTTTAATAAAACGCTCATACTAATACCGAAGCACAAAAATATTTAAATTTTGGAATAGACCGAAATGTTCACCTTAAATTAGAGTAAAAAAAAACAACCATTTTAAAGTTTCGTAAGAGATAGGTTTATAAATCAAAAAACAACAATTTTGTTTATTATGCTTATCTGGGGCACCCCAAAAATTTGAAAAATCTCGGGAGAGCCGCGAAAGGCAGAAAGAAGAGCATCATATTACCTACTTCTTTCTTAGTAATTGCTTTGTAATTGCATAGTATTATTACTCGATTGTAGAGCTGGAGTCTAACCACACCGGCACCGCAATGTGATCTGATCAGATAGGCAAAATTAGTATTAAATGTTTATCTAATGAGTATATTTATTGTTTAACTAGCTGACTCGGCGAACTCCGTGCCGCCTGAACGCGCTTTTCTCACCTTTTAACGAACAACTCTGAACTTTCAAAAATATTTCAAGACCAAAATTAGCCAAATCGGTCCAGGCATTATCTAATTTTAACGAGACTAACGAACAGCAACTGATTTTTATATAATATAAGAGAAGAAGAAGATTTATGATGAATCTATGATTAAATCCTAATGAGAAACAGCGAAAAACTCCAAAAGTGCTGTTTTAATTTCGATATAATCAATAAAATCTTTAAAATCAGACAAGGTTTTTATGAAAAGAAACATGGAAAAAATGTATGGTGAAAAATAACATAATCCAAAAAAAATTATGTTCAATGTGATGTTAATGATGTTTTAAACAAATAATAAACTTACTTATTGCCAATTTCCTTGTATTTTATTCACAAGCAGGCAGGACGAGTAAGTTTGCAAACCAGTTCGTAGGCAAGCTCGACGTCTTTAACCTCTCAAGTACAAGGTTCTTGTTTGATGACAAACCTGTTTCATGTAATAAATTGTAGAATAATATAAACTAACATAATTTCAATGAAGTAAATTACCTACCAATACTCGGCCTGTCTGCTTATAGATACCTAAGTTGCAAAAAATCATTGATGTACCTACATGGCGGATAAAGTAATGTGATTTTTTCTATCTTTATTTGATTTTCTTTATTTTTTGTTTTATTCAGAATTACACAAATATTTTGAATGACTTAAAGCAAATGAGCTTGTCACTATGTCCATCATTTGTACAATTTATTCATTTTGTAGAGCTTCCAGAAGATTTTTATAAATAGAGTTTTTTGATTTGTCTTTGACATCCTAAGTAGATTTAAAAAAATGCGAGCCGCGCGCGATTCTGAATTCTATTATGGTCTTTGAACTATTTTTATATGTCATATAAAGTCGTTTAATAGTCGCCAGCGACTGCGTTTACAAAATCTCTTGGTAATGGACATGTCGCAGTACGATAGATAAAGCCGTGATATAGTTATATCCCTAGGGATATAATTATATACCGTAACATAGATATACGAAAGAGATTAATAACTATCTTACTAGGAATATAATTATAATACGGTTGCAATCTAGTAATATGCTTATCTGACTAAACTAATCTAGTGAGATGATTATAAATCTGCCAGAGAATCAAAAATTATATATTGATTTTTATTATTATAACAAACTTTTTCTTACTTTTTTTTTTTTACTTTATGGTCGCCATTCAAGATCTTTTCTGCCCCATCGGCCATCGGTCCGTCGCGCTATGTACCCTGCCCACTGCCACTTCAAAGAGCTAATCCGCTGGGCTATGTCAGCAACCTTTGTTTTCCTATGGATCCACTCATTTGTGATTTGGTCTCGTCGGGAAACACCGAGCATAGCCCTTTCCGTGGCTCTTTGGGCCACCTTGAGCTTTCTTATGAAGCCCATAATAAGGGACCAAGTTTCGGACCCATATGTCATTACTAGTAACAGACACTGGTCGAAGACCTTAGTTTTAAGGCACTGAGGTATTTTGGACAAGAAGACATTGTGGAACTTCCCGAATGCTGCCCATCTGAGTCGGATTCGACGAGAGACCTCATCCTTAAAGCTGGAGCTGTCAGCCTGGATGAACTGACCCAAGTAGTCATATTGGTCCACAACTTCAAGCAGTTGCAGCGCCCAACAGAAACCGGCGACGGTATAACATGGACTTGAATGCGTCTAACAGGCGCGTCTTTAAGTAGTGTATTAGTTTTCACCAAATGGCAATATTTTTTGGCATATTTCTCTCAGCGACAACTCTTTATTTGGTATATGATCATTCAAAGTAATATTTGTTTGCTGTATTGCATTTCTGGGTGACCAATCTTTCAGAATACCAACTGAAATTCTAATTTTACTAAACTTAATCCAGTAATATAACCATATCACTAAACTAAAACCGTATTATAATTATGTTCCTAGTAAGATAGTCATGAATTGCTTTCGTATAACTATGTTACGGCATATAATCATATACCTAGGGTTATAACTATATTACGGCTTTATCTATCATACTGCGACAGACACACACAAAATTGGTGAGTCGAACGATTTCCGGTTGTGTCGAATTAAAATCATTCGAAATCGAATTATAGCACTCCATATGGTCTATATAATCAACCTGTTTGTCTAGATTTCTAGACTACCTATAAACATTCAAGACTCAGTCACAAAATGCAAGTTAGTTGATAATATAATGAACGAATAAATAATGGCATAATTTCAATCTGTAAGAATTGTCCTCATAAATTAATTTGTTTTAAAGATTAATTATAGGTAGAAAACGTTTGGAAATTTCCAATTTACTTTTTGAAGATCAAAATAAGGAAAATAACAGCCTCAACCGAGTATCAAATTATGCTAATTAAGTACTTATAGCTTTATTTAATAGAGTCAACTGTTCAATGCGTCTTATTTTTTAAACAAAAAAGTCGACAGACCAACATACGGCCCTTTTGTAGGCAGAATCAACAGGTTTAAGGCTACTATGCACGTATGTGAAGTTTAGTATTGTTTATCTATATTTCGTTTATGTACAGTGAGCCACATAGTAAGGCATCTTACCTTCGATGTGTTAGGGTACAGTGGTATACTTTTCTCTATGGGCAATTGTACATGGTATAGGTAGATGTACATTGTACAGTCAACTATACTATTACCGAAAACTTTTGTAAGGTTAAATATTAATCAGTAACCAGTACTTTGACTCTCTCTGCACCACTGGTTGGTTGAATGGTAGAAAAATTCTACGGCTTTAAGTTTGCCATTTTTAAGAAATAAAGTTAAATAAATAAAAATATCAGTATCTAAGAATTATATAAGTAAGTACTTATTTTAATTACTTCAGTACCCCTAGTATGAGATTATATAAACGATGCTATAGCGACTGCGCTAGGATTTTGTATGGAATTTCTTAGTTGCTAGTAAAGTTTTGTTATAAGTACAATCGCATTCTAGGGGTAGGTACTGTATTGTATTAATTAAAAAAAAAACAGAGGACGACACTACTATTCCATGACCATATATTACTAATTCCATGACCAAGGCAAAGTTACATTAAACAAATAAAGGACAAAACAAACTTCATGTTGTAGTTACTGAACTCACGAATAGAAGATGATATAAGAATTGAAAGAACTTCACCAACAAGAGCCTAATTACAGTTTACGATGATGAATATTATTCTGGTGGGACATGAATATTGTATAACAGTACAGTCAGCTAAAGAGCTGTCATACATCGATGTTCACCGAACTTTGCAGCTGTGTGTACCTGTTTGTTTGTTGAGAAGATGGACATACACCTTTAGCCAAACTTGATCTCAATTAGTGCTGTTTTCATAACATTTACCTGTTCATAATTAACTTTACTTAGTCGTCTGAGATGTGATATTTATTACTTAGATTTTTAATAGGGTTTTTTGTACCTAATTTATGAAGTCAACAAGGACATCAGTTGTTTTTTGTTTTTTATTACCTCGGCTTCACGCGGATGGTGCAGTTCATAAAGTATCGAAGGTACAAATCAACTTTTATTTTAAGTGCAGACTCAGATCGCTATTCTGAACAACTTTTCCAAATAAACTTATATCGAAATACGATTTTTTTTTACTCTCCATGACTTAATAAAATCAGATTAATCTCAATTTATACGTATGAAAGGTCAAATATTTTTAGTGGTTATTAATCATATTTTTCTTCTTTTCCAGGTGTGAAATACAATGGACTACGAGGTCAGTTACTGTCTACATTTTTCAATTTTTTTTTTTTCTTATTTAAACAACCCTTTAGTAGCTGAAAATTTTATTTAAGGAAAAATAATAAATTCATATACTAACTACTCAAGTTCCTATATATTAACATAGGTTGGAATTATATTTTTGAATACAGTGTATCTACTTACTTTTATCTGTCTTACAAATTACTCCGTCTCCGAATGAAAACTTCACAGACCTTCATAATTTCCAGTGAAATACGGCTGGTCCGACGCGTTAGTGGACAAGGAGTATTTCTTCTCGCTCCCACTTACCATCAGTGATGCGGAAGAGCAGGGCTGGAAGAGAACGGAGCGTCCTCCTGGTGCTTTACCTGAACTGAAGATGTACTGCCCTCAGGGGCGAGGTGTTTGTCCTCTATACGACACTACTGGCTTCGTAGCTGGTCTGCAAATTGCTGTAAGTAAATCCATACTATCCATATCCATACTAATATTATAAATGTTGCAAAACCGTTGAACGGATCTTGATGCGCGATTCCCAGCTAGTAATAAGAATAGGATCACTCCACCTCTGCCCATCATTATTTTATTTCGGCCACAAGACGTCCACTGCTGGGCATCCAGCGTCATCCTGCTACCGTCGTAGATTATAACGGTACTATTCCCCGCAGTTTCAGTCACCAGTCGGAATCAGATAAAAGTAACCCTACCATACCTACCATAGTTACCGGGGGGTATGTATCTACCCCGTTTGTATTAAAGCCTTGTATTAATCTTCCCCAAGACCTATCATATGCAGAATTTTTCAAATTCGATTCTGCATTTGCCATTCCATTTGCACCAACAACGCAACGGCCCTAACTAGGCTAAGCATAATCATAGAAATAGCCTTCGGTATTTTTTTAGCAATGTAAAATTCGATATTCGCTCATTTTACAATGTATCCGAGATGTATCCCGTATCCTATATCCGTCTCTTTCTCAGAGTCCTCATAGTCATTGTTGTCGTTGTCATTGTGTGTCGTCGCATGCATTTATCTAATTTATTTGAATCAAGATCAGCGGTCGTAGGGTCGAGAACCGAGGTCCGCTGGGTGATGTCATCAATCTGGAACTATCTGTAATGTTTATGATATTCACGCCTTGCTTTCTCTCTCCCTCTTCAGAGCATTTTCCCAGTTGCATCTCAAGCTGTTCCTCGTAGCTATTCAGTAGGTATTTCTAATACGGGTTTTTTTAGGTTGACCCGTTTATTTATTTGTTTGTTTTTATATATTTTTTTATTTTAAAGTTTGCTCATTGCTAACGTTTGACCATCTGTTGTCTAATTACGCCAATATACCCTATTTCATGCCTAAAAGGTGAATTGGCTAGTCAGAGGACGACTCAGCCGTGAATATTGTATGCCTTCTAGAATCAATAGTAGGTCGGTACTTATATAGATAGCCAAGAAGAAGAAATACATTAATTCCTATAGCTGTTTTCTACGACAACAACGGAAAGAGAGGGGATGATCTATTCTAACAACACGGCTTGCTATCAGAATCGAAATTATATTAATACTAGCTTTCACTCGCAGCTTCGCCCGCATAAATTTCCCTTGGGAATAGTGCTTTTTCCCGGGATGAAAGGTATGTCCTTCTCAATACTTCTAACTAT
This sequence comes from Apomyelois bistriatella, assembly GCA_947044815.1. Taxonomy (NCBI): domain Eukaryota; kingdom Metazoa; phylum Arthropoda; class Insecta; order Lepidoptera; family Pyralidae; genus Apomyelois; species Apomyelois bistriatella. The sequence goes on along the minus strand of OX345704.1, from coordinate 9,070,405 downwards.
GTGTATGCAAAATATCAGGAAGATTGCTTAAGTAGATAGGGCCTGAAGAGGTAACAAACAAATATATAAGCTCACTTTCGCATTATAATATTAGTTGGGATATCTAGTAAAATCATTGCATAATCACTTTTTTCTTGTAGGTAATACAGTTTGTGATAGACCCTTGACCGTCATCGCTAGTAACAATATATTTATTTAATTACTATCCATCTATTCAACTGATATTGTATAATTAAAGATAAAGTAGATGTATGATTATATCAAAGTTCAGCAAAACGAAAACACGAACTGATAAAAAAAGATAATTGCGATTGTTTTTTCATATGTTTATCCTCCTTCGCCGCTCCATTTCCGGTGGTTTGTATAATAGACGAAGACCTCATTTTCTTTGATTTTGATGAAATTTGGTATGGATATAGTTTAAGACCGGAGTAGTACTATTACTAATTCTGTGACCGTTGGCAAACATAGCCCACTTTCGGCATGATATGACTCATAACCACGCGAGATGAGACGCGGGCAATAGCTAGTTTCTTATCAAGTGGTAGTAGATATTGCTCTTATGCGACAGAAAATCTAGATTGTTATTCTAGTCTTCCTTTCGGATTTAGTTAATAGCATGATTCTAGCAACGTGATACAGCAGCCTATTATATCCGTGCATGGATGTGATCGGACCATTTTGAAGAAATCAAATAGCTTTGTCGTAGTAATAACATAAGACATGCAAAAGAATCAAACAAATTATTTTTAAATGAAGCCATTGAATTAGAATCGTCGGATATTAGTCTAATTCATATATTTGAAAAACAAATGCTACGGGAATGTTAAAGGTAAATATATATATATATATATATAAATATATGTATGTATGTGTATGTATGTATATGTGTATGTATGTGTGTATGTATGTATATGTGTGTGTGTATATATATATGTATCATAAATTTCTTATCAATAATTTTTATTTTTTACAGTTACGTACTAAATAATTTAGTCACTAATGCATATTATATTTACTCATGTCCACAGTTTAAGTAGTCGCAAATACCAGTCTTGCACTAGCTGTCCACGCGCATAGTGATTTGTTTGAATGCATGTAGGTAGACAGAAATTTCTCGGACCGCGGCGGACGAGTGCACTGTCTCTGTTCACTGTATTAGTTATAAGATACGAGTATTATGATAAGTCATGGGAAGAAACTGGCACCTAAGTTACAGGCTAAGCCTAGTTTAGATGCCAGTGATATTACTTCTGGTGGTGGGTTTTCCATAGTTTGTAACACTTAGTGAAGTAAGCTAAAGTTTGTGGAAATGAATGAATAAAGATTAAAAAAAAAAAAAAAAAAAAAAAAAATATAAGAAAACTCCGTTTGCTAAGGTTATCCCAAATTTTATTGCTAAAAATCGGTGGCGTAACTATACCATATGGAGCACGTGGCAAATTCTTTTGATGGAGCCCTATGAGTCAACTTCGAAATCAACTTGAAATTGTATTATGGACTTTGGATTTTAAGCGGAACTTATAAAACAATACTTTTGCCCTGCTACCCTATTGTTACGCCACTGCTAAAAATTGTAACTCTTGGAAAAGTTGTTGCCAAGTGTTAGACAGCAGTCGGTTGGGGTTATTTTGCTTTTGAGAAGACGTAGTGACAATTTGCATCGAGTTTATAATGAAGTCTTTTGTACAGTGTGAGTAGATTGAGCCTTGGCTGTGACTGCAGTCCTACTTAAACAGACTCAGGCCTTTTCTTCACTTTTTAAGAACTCTTTTCATGTTACAACTCTTCTCAAGTTTTACGCTAGCATTCGCCTTTGTCGTTAATACTAATATCTATTCAGTGCTTGTGCACTTGTGCAGCTTTAATCATCTAAGTTTACGCAATAACTTTCGTCAAGTTACTCAACTACATCACTTATGAGAAGGTGTTTAAGCTTTAACAGTCTTGTCATGTACCACATTATCTTTGCGATCGTTTTAAAAATTATGATAGAAATGAGTGTCGTCAGGGTCCACCTTAACTTCTTCGTCTTATTATTATGTTGGTAAACTCTGGCATTATAGTCGTACACTCGTGATTATGGATTGCGTTGCTTCATAGCCGCTGCTCTTGCAATCCTCCACATATCTCTGTCTGCGACTTTTTTGAAGCATACTGTTACTGGGTAATGTGTTACTGCTTTGGCAAGATCTAGCCACCTCGTTCAAAACCGTGAACGCTTGCCTTCAAATACGACTCTAAATCACCTTACGCTTCAGACGCTTCACAGAGATTTCATTGCGGATGACATGACCGAAGAAATTGAGAAACATATTATATTTTAGTTTTTTTTTTTGTCCTCAGTTGCCAGTGGACGACTTTGAGTCTCTAGCTATCAAACCAGAAAAGAAGTTCGTCAAGTGGCGCGCACCAGCTTCAGAAGGCGAACCCTCAAGAGACTACTGGACCCTCACTCAGTTCTACGTCTCCGAGGGTAAATAGTTCTCTTAAAAACGTTTACGGAAACCTGTGACGTCAGTAATCAAATCATGTTCCTAGATATGGTACTATACGAGCCTAGGGTAGATGAAACAAATCCTCAAGGACTTAATTGATCTATCAAGGTCGAGCGCGAAATTGTCACATACCAATTAATTTTGGTCTGGACTTTACGAGCCAACGGAATAATGTGCGTTCCGCAACACGGAATCGTCTTATTTCGAACAATCAGGTGATTCAGGCCTACAATGTCCTAACCTAAATAGTTATTACAATGGAGCGACTGCCGTCTGATCGTAAACCTTTTCAGGGAAACCAAACCTTTATAATCTGGCCAGGACCAACGGTATAACGAGCCTATTTTGTGCTCTATTTAGAGCTGCTCCGTGCTTTAGAATTCTGATTCCAAATATGGTAATATTGGCGACCAATCAAAGTCAGCTCCACATAAGCATTTTGTTAAAATGTTATGTTTGTTTCAACCAGAATCCCTGAAAGCCGGCGCTGGTCCTCAACCAGCTCACGGGGAAACCCTTCAAGATGGCGGCGTGTGGGTGACTGGGCTGGACGGCAGGCTGTTTAAGATACCCCTCGACGAAGATGACATCGCATCCAAAACCCTCTACAAAAAACAAAACTGTGTCCCTAATATGGGTAAGCCTATGAAAATAAACGTAAATATGTGGACTTTAAAGATAAGCCCCCAAACATAAATAGATCTTATAAGTACTCACGAAACATCCATACTACCACTTTTCGTCAAGGAGTCGCATGCCTCAGTGCCTAAAAATATATAAAAAAAACATGATAAAACGTTAATTTATTTATTTATTTATGCAAAAGGAAGACCAATAGCAGATATATACACATTGTTAATTTAAATAAGCTACTGATTGTCCTCACAAATAGAAAACTGCTTAAATAACAAAGTGCGAACATAAGTAGTATATAACAATATGATAAAAAGTAAGATTTTGTACTTAATTACAGTGTAGGTACTTTTGAAAATAATAATTATTATACAAAATATATTTTGGCAAAAACAGATTATCTAACCTTAAAAAAGCCACGGCTCAGCTTTCCCCTTGCCGATGCAACGTTGGTAAAATGTTTGTTGCCAACCAAAGGGACGAGTGTTCCAAGGTTTGCAATCCAAAAAAAGATAAGATAATTATCATATCTTACCATGCCATCATAATATGTTTTGAATGATTAATCGGAATTACCACAAATACCTGTTTGTATTATCTATTAAATAGATATGGTACTTAATATTGGTAGTACCGTAAAATGCTGCAACTTTGCCTGGATTTTGAGGTTTTTTGTTCGTACAACTGAACCTTTTTATTATTACGACTTTTCTTGAGTTTAAGACGGAAAACAGACTTTATATCTTGCCAGGTAGGGCCCAAATACGTCAAAAGCATGCTGTTTTTCTGAATAACAAGAACTCAAAGTCGTAGGCAAAGTTGTAGGTAAAAGACGCAACTTTGCCTAGAAGGATATCTCAATAAATAAAATGTCGATAATTTGCAGGATTTTTTATCCGGATACTGAGGGCACATTGTTGGTCTCGGCAGTTACACTATTGCCCTATAGGTAATATTTTTTTTTTCACAGCTAATAGGCAAAGTTGTAGCAGGTACCACAAACTTTCCATACAAAAATATCGTTGACTCCAGGGTTGTCCTAAATAAAAGCAGTATATATTTTAACTATTTTTATATATTTTTCAAAAATTTAACATTTTGCTGCGTAAGTTTAAATTACAAATAAAACAAAATACTTGAGTGTCATTAAATTAAATAAAAATAATAAACAACGTTAATTATGTAGGTAACGTAACAATACTAATTTATAAGTCATTTTTCAATGAGCTCCTGGTTTTCTCCTGCTTCTCTTTTTGATACTTGCCATTTTTCATATAACTACAAAAAAAAATGAAACTTAGTGGCTACACTCCTGATTAAAGGGTCAGGGTTATAAATTGGAACTCTATTATATTATTCCGGGCACAATTCCAAACTCCGGACTGCTATATTAAAAAAATACTTAAATATGCTTTGTCCAAATTACAATATCAGCTATGAAATCGTAAACGATAATGTGTGGTACTTAGTACCTAATAAGAATATAATAGTACTAGCTGTCTCATGGGACTCGGTTATATCGCGCCCAAAAGTAGCCTATGTTTGACCTCAGGTCGTTAACTACATCCCTCCCAAATTTCATCACTATCGGTCCAGTAGTTTAGCCGTGAAGAGGTGACAGACAGACAGACAGACAGACAGACAGACAGACAGACAGACAGACTTTCGCATTTATAATATTAGTATGGATGGAAGTATGGATTAATGTAGTGAACAATACAGTTCCATGAAATCACATTAAAAATGTATAATTAATGAAATCCGACAAGTGATAACCCTAGACCCAGGCAAAGTTGTGTCACTCAAGTTTCCAAAATAGTGCACAACATTGCCTACTAAGTTATTTTGATGAAATGGTGTCCTTTTCATAAAAATATTAAATAATACGGAAAATAGACAATATTGTCTTACCTTGGGACGTTATTTCTGATTAAAATCACCTTTTCTCTTCGTAAAACTGCAAAAGTTACAGGACACTACAATTTTTCACCCTCACGGGCCGGTTTATTTCGCACAACTGACAGAGTAACAATGGAGTTGTTATTGTAAAAAAATAAAAATATGTTGCCCTAATAATGTGAAATTACTATCAAATGGTAAAAAATAGGAAAAAATGAAGCAAACACGAAATATCACAATCGAAACGAAAAAGGCAAAGTTGGGCTTTCTTGGCAAAGTTGCAACATTTTACGGTAATAATATATGTTAGCGACGGACTTTAGTAATATATAAAATTTTATGTATTTAAGGTAGATTATGTACTAGGTAGGCAAATAAATCATGGTAGTTTTATTTCCCATAGTAATAAGGCTGATTATTTACATAGTTAGGTATAGATGCCAATATTGTATTAAGTGCTTTTTATACATATTGACTCGTAGCATAAGTGTAGTATAGTCGCTACGAATAATACCTAAAACAGAAGGTCGTGTAAATAATTAGTTTGTATATAGAATAGGAAAATTAGGCTAAAATGTATAAGTTGAATAGTCGCCACGAAGCAAAACTGTAAATATTGTACATAAAACTAAGGCAAATGTAAATCTCAATAGAAGTGAATGTATGAGATTTCCCCCACCACTCATAAGTGTACATGTCAATAATTAGACACAGTTTTGTATGAAGAGTTCATTGTAAGTATGCAACTTCCCCCACCCTTCGGAAGTGTACTCGTCAATGATTTGACGAATTGCGTGTCAGGGAATTTGCATATAATAAAGGCCAATTTTAAATGAAGTGTGTTCCAGTGCTATTATAAGTGTGCCAATATCATTGAATTGTGAATCAGCTCGAAAATAAAAGGAAAAACAAGTGCTATCAAGAACATTGTGGTTTTAATAAGAGGAATCCCTGCAAGTGCGACCTCTGGTCTAGAAACGCCAAGCGGAATACGTCGTGTGATATAGTGGCAGCCTGTTCCACATCCCGCCAGCCCGGCTCATCGAACCAAACATCGTCAGCCAGCCAAAACTACAGTCCACTCGCTCGCTAGTCAACCACATTTTCGTGGTCCTTCGAGCCGGATCGTGGGGAAACGCGATGCCTACTACGAGATCGACGTCCGCAACAGGGAAGACCACCACTACAGATTGGAGCCTGGAAACACCGGCAGAAACCGAAACGGACATCTCCAGCCGGTCGACGATGACGCGACGCACGCCGCCGTTGCCTGGGTCCCCCGACCGCGCCGTGGGGAACCCTACAGTGTCCGCGCCTTCTACTCGCGCCGCAGGAGAGCGCACCGCGACCGCGTCCGCGCTGCCTGATCGCACCGTTGCAGCCGCGGAACAACGCGACCGTTCGATGTCTCCTATTCGCGCCGCACAAGGAGACCGTGTTGCGGAAGGGGATACTGCTGCTCGCGCCGCTCGCGCCGCCCCCCCGCCCCCCGCCGCGTCACGCTCCGGTACCGCTGCCGTTAGAGCTGAATCACCCGCGCTTCGTGTAACGCGTTCGATAGCTAAGGATCCGGAATTATTAGCGCGTATCACCGAAGCGGAAGAGCGAAGGATATTAAGGAAGGTTGAAGAAGAACGATCTGCGATGGAGTCAAGACTGGGTGCTCGTCCGAAGGCGACAAGATTCGACAAGCCGCATGATGTACGCTCCATACGTTCATCAAAAAGGGCAGAAGTGGAAGCAAGAATGCAAATCGCCAAAAGGGAACTGGAAGTAGCTGAGGCCAGATCGAAGATAGCACAAGCCGAGCTGGAGCTGCTGCAGTTGGAGTCGGACGAAGACGAGTTTGAAGACTTGCAAGACCATCGAGATCAAGTGGAGCGATGGCTGGACAAGGCTGCACCTGTGGAAAAGAGTGCCGCGCCGCCGACGCCGAACCCTCCACAAGTAGAAGAAAAGAAGAGCGACATACAAGAATTGGCTCTGATCATAACGAAGATGTCTCAGAAATCTACTGAACATAGTATCTCAAAGCACATGATCGAGCTACCTAACTTCAACGGTGCCAGTGAAGAATGGTTGGCGTTCAGAAGATCCTTTGAAGATACCGAGCGCTCGTTCACGAATACACAGAACTTGGCTCGGCTAAGAAGAGCACTTCAAGGGAGAGCAAAGGATGCCGTGAAGAGTTTATTATTCACCGCCGAGACACCACAGGAAGTGATGAAGGGTTTAGAAGCTCGCTTTGGGAGACCAGGGGCCATCGCATTAGCAGAGTTGGAGAAATTGAAGAGTCTACAAAGGGTACAAGAATCTCCAAGTGATATCTGCGCGTTCGCCAGCCATGTCAAGAACTCAGTAGCAACAATAAAGGCGCTTGGGAAGAGCCAGTATTTAAGTTCGCCAGAAACAATGAAGAGTTTGATCGAAAGGATGCCATCAAACATGAAATACAGATGGTTTATATATTATAGAAGCCGCCGAGAGGAAGAGAAACCGGAATTGGAACTCATCAGTGAATTTTTGGAAGTGGAAGCTGACATGTGTGGTGATTTTGCTCCCCCTGAAGTGTCATGGGAGCCGAAGAAAACTGTGACAAAGAAAAGTGTTCATACTGTGCAAAAAGTGGAAGCTGATATGTGTAGTGATTTTGCTCCCCTTGAAGTGTCCTGGGAGCCGAAGAAATCTGTGTCGAAGAAATGTGTTCATAATGTGCAAGAAGCGGAAGCTCAACAGCAACCTAAGAAGGCGGAATGTCCTGCGTGTCAAGGTGAACATTGGATCTACGAATGCAAGACATTTAAGGATGGAAACACAGACAAGAAGTGGGAAATGGCCAAGAAAGCTAGGCTGTGTTTCAAGTGTCTTCGCTATCGCCATTCAAGAAGAACATGCAGAGCTCCACCTTGCAAGAAGTGTACAAGATGGCACCACATAAGTCTCCACACTGATGTGCCGCCGGCTGCGACTTCAAATAAAGAGCAAGAGAATCCCTGCTGTAATACTCTGAAGTGTAAGAAATCTACTGACATCATATCTTCAGTATGCACCTCTACAGATGGAAGGGCTTATCTTAAAGTGATTCCTGTGGATTTATATGGCCCAAAAGGAACAGTGCGAGTGTTAGCATTAATGGATGAAGGATCGACTGTGACACTCTTAGATTCGTCCATCGCTAAGAAGATTGGAGCAGAGGGAATTACAGAACCAATCACAATTGAAACAATTGGAGGAAATGCATTCAAGAAAGGGAATTCTCAGAAGTTGAATATTAAAATCAAAGGAGCTCATCGCAAAGATAAGAGGACAATCGCAGTCAGAACAATCGACGAGTTAAGACTTGCGAAGCAAGAAGTGGAAGACGGAATCATTGAAAGATGTGAGCATCTCCGGCCTTTGAAGAATCAGCTTGTATTCAAGAAAGAAGAGCCACGTTTGCTGATTGGGCAAGATAATTGGGGACTCATCGTAACGAGAAGACTGAAGAAGGGCAAGAAGTCAGAGCCAGTTGCTTCACTCACGAGTCTAGGCTGGGTTCTTCATGGATGTGAAGACGGAAGCAACACACCAGTCAACTTCGTCAATCATAGCCGTCTGGTAGAAGATAAAACCGAAGCTCTAGTGCGACGTCACTTCGACATCGACGCCATGGGAGTGATGCCGAACCGCCCAAGCAACGACGCCGACATGAGAGCCTTGGATGTCTTGGAACAAACCACAAAGAGACTACCAGATGGAAGATTTGAAACGGGGCTGCTGTGGAAGAGCGAAGCAGAGACGCTGCCAAACAACTATCATCAAGCGTACAAGCGTCTCATGAATATAGAGAAGAAGCTCGACAAGGACCCAGAGTTGAAGACATTATATGAAAATCAGATAAGCCAGCTATTGGAAAAGGGCTACGCAGAGAAGGCGCCAGCTGAAACAACGCAGGGGAGGACCTTCTATCTGCCTCACTTTGCTGTGGTACACCCTATCAAGAAGAAGCCGAGAATAGTCCTGGACGCTGCAGACGACGCCACTCGAGGGACACCAAGGGAGTTTGACCACACGGCGAGATGGTTCAGGGGCCCTACCTTTCTATACGAAGAGGAGGAGAGATGGCCGGAAAAGCGTTTCGACATTCAAGCCATCGAAACCGGAGAAGAAAAGAACGTCCAGACAGTTGCACTAACATACGAAGTGCCACTACACACGCCAGATCCAGAGAGGTTTTCCAGCTGGACACGTCTACTTCGCAGCACAGCGCGTGTATATCAATTCATTGATATACTGAAGAGAAGACGTCAAGAGAAAAAGCACGTCAACGCTGCTGAAGATAGCAACTGGAAACCATATAAGCGTACAACGAAAAAGAAGACGAAGACTGAACTTCTTCATACAAGAGAAGGGAGAATATATGAGCCCATAGAAGAGGTCCACTTCAGAAGAGCCAAAGAAGAGTTGATTAAGTTGAGTCAAAGGGAAAGTTTCGCAAAAAGAAATCAGCTGCTTGAAAAATAATAAGTGCCTGGAAAATTCAAGCAGACTTCGTAAGGTCGACGTGTACATCAACTCAGAAGGGATCCTCAAGCTAAGAACTCGTGCAAAGAAGATTCAGATTGAGAATCAAGAGAAGAATCCAGTTATTCTAGATGGGAAAAATAGAATATGTCGCCTCATCATAGACCATTATCACCGCAAGTTCTTCCATGGAAATACAGAAACAGTGATCAACGAAATCAGACAAAGGTATTGGATCCTGCGCCTGCGAACTACAACAAGAGGGATTCTACATAAGTGTCAGTGGTGTAAGGTCCATAAAGGCACTCCTCAAATACCGCCTTTAGGAGACCATCCTGTAGAACGCCTGCAACATCATCAGCATCCCTTCACCTGCACGGCTGTTGACAACTTTGGGCCAATGCAAGTCCCCATCGGAAGAAGAATAGAGAAGCGCTGGGGGGTACTCTTCACCTGCTTGACCACGAGGGCGGTGCATTTGGAACTGTCTAACTCACTCAGCACCAGCTCTATGATCATGGCATTAAGGAGGATGGCAGCCAGAAGAGGAACACCCAAAGTCATGTTCAGTGATAATGGGACGAATTTCATAGGGGCCAACAAGGAGCTAGAAGAGGCAGCCGCCAAAGAAAACATCAGATGGAAATTCATTCCAGCTGGAAGTCCAAGCATGGGAGGAGCTTGGGAAAGAATGGTGCGCACCGTCAAAAGCGCACTGATGGTCGTCCTGCAAACACGAACTCCACCTGAAGAAGTCCTGCAAACATTATTAGTAGAAGTGGAGCACATAGTCAACTCACGTCCACTCACACACATAAGTATGGACGCGAATGACGAAGAAGGCCTGACACCCAACCATTTTCTACTCGGAAGGTCCTGTGGGGTAGCATCACCAGGCGAGTTCGAGGATCGAGATCTCATTGGCAAGGCGAACTGGAGGACGGTGCAGCGGCTGACTGACCACTTCTGGCAAAGGTGGATAAAAGAGTATCTGCCAACTCTGAAACCGCGGAAGATCAGCGGACGACACTCCGATGACCCACAAGTCGGAGATATCGTCCTTATAGTCGACGCGACATCACCCCGCAACACATGGCCTCGTGGAGAAGTCCTGAAGGTGTATCCAGGACCAGACGGCAGAGTGCGCATCCTGGACGTAAGGACACCGGGAGGAGTGCTAAGAAGGTCTACACGTCGAGTCGTCATCCTGGTGCCAGCAGCCACGTCGCTACCACAGGGAGAAGAGCTTCGCACTGCGGGGGAGAATGTTAGCGACGGACTTTAGTAATATATAAAATTTTATGTATTTAAGGTAGATTATGTACTAGGTAGGCAAATAAATCATGGTAGTTTTATTTCCCATAGTAATAAGGCTGATTATTTACATAGTTAGGTATAGATGCCAATATTGTATTAAGTGCTTTTTATACATATTGACTCGTAGCATAAGTGTAGTATAGTCGCTACGAATAATACCTAAAACAGAAGGTCGTGTAAATAATTAGTTTGTATATAGAATAGGAAAATTAGGCTAAAATGTATAAGTTGAATAGTCGCCACGAAGCAAAACTGTAAATATTGTACATAAAACTAAGGCAAATGTAAATCTCAATAGAAGTGAATGTATGAGATTTCCCCCACCACTCATAAGTGTACATGTCAATAATTAGACACAGTTTTGTATGAAGAGTTCATTGTAAGTATGCAACTTCCCCCACCCTTCGGAAGTGTACTCGTCAATGATTTGACGAATTGCGTGTCAGGGAATTTGCATATAATAAAGGCCAATTTTAAATGAAGTGTGTTCCAGTGCTATTATAAGTGTGCCAATATCATTGAATTGTGAATCAGCTCGAAAATAAAAGGAAAAACAAGTGCTATCAAGAACATTGTGGTTTTAATAAGAGGAATCCCTGCAAGTGCGACCTCTGGTCTAGAAACGCCAAGCGGAATACGTCGTGTGATATAGTGGCAGCCTGTTCCACATCCCGCCAGCCCGGCTCATCGAACCAAACATCGTCAGCCAGCCAAAACTACAGTCCACTCGCTCGCTAGTCAACCACAATATACGTCATACATATCTTTCCCCTAAAAGAAGCGCGGATCCAGTCCTCAAAAAAGGTTGTGTTGTGGTAACAGACATTCAGAAATCAGTTAATTGCAAGAACAATCGCAAAATCGATGGGTCAAATTTTCGTTCGCTTTCGAATGATTTTCATTTCAAAGATATATATGGCATACTTACCTACATTTCAAAAATAGCACTCCTGACTGGAGGAGGATTCAACCAACAAAAGCATACGAAAGCAGAGTTGACGTCAAGAGTTCACACAAATTATGCCAAATTTCATAATATAAGTTACTTACTTATCGTATCGTTACTTGTCTTCGCGTGAGGAAAACCTAAAACATAAAGTTTTAGCAAACCCATGCTACGAACCCATACGGCCACAGAGAAATCACATAGTCTCAATATATCCTACTAGCTGTTCCCCGCGGCTTCGCCCCGCGTGGGACTCGGTTATATCGCGCCCAAAAGTAGCCTATGTTTGACCTCAGGTCGTTAACTACAACCCTACCAAATTTCATCACAATCAGTCCAGCAGTTTAACTGTGAAGAGGTGACAGACAGACAGACTTTCGCATTTATAATATTAGTATGGATATGGAAGTATGGATAGTATGGATGAACGAAGGAATTATATATATTACCATAATGTATATAATTCCTTCGTTCAAACGGCTCGAGTGCAACCAGGCTAATGAATTCGGTGATGATTATGTGAAAACGGACTCTCTTTCAGTATTCCCGAATAAGTATATTACATTCACACAGAAGAAACTTTAAAAAACCTTTATGGAGTTATAGTGAATACTAAAAAACTATTACTAGGTACTAGGTATTGGTCTCAGATCACATCAAACAAATGTGATCTGAGGTATTGGTACTTCCTATCTATTCTGTGCCCCAGGTAGTATGCATATCACAAACATCTAGATTTCCTTTTTTTTTTATGAATAGTGTTTTGGTTATGGGCCAGCCCACTATTATTTCCACAATATTGGATCCTCTGAAATTGAAAGGGTAAAGAGAGAGAGAGAGATTGATTTTAAAGCAACCGGTAAACGCCAGGATGATGAGATCATTTTTTTATTCACCACAGGTACACACTACTACTACAACATGACGAAGGAGATGAAATGCGAAGATCTCCTGCCCTGGTTCGCTCTGGTCAACAATAAGGAACTGATCGGCACTGGTTTCATGATGGTTGGCAAGCTGGCAACACAGAAACAGAGGCACTGGTTCGAGATCCCACCGTCTCCCAAACAAGTACCAGAGGTAACAGTTCATTGTGTATGGTTTTCAGACAAATTTGTTTTCAGTTTTTCGACGAAATATTTGAAAGTGAGGTATTCAACTCCACAGACGGCCTTTATACAATCACATTAGATGTAAATGTCGGGGTAAAGTGGGACACTTTTTTCTGTGGCCTTCTGTAAAAAGGTCTACCTCTAGTCAGTTATTTTTAGACTTATAATTCTTTTTTTTTTAAATAACCTTTCTTAATAAACTTAAAAATCTTTATACCTATTCACCACAAACTTAGAAGAACTCCTATTTACCACCAATTTTTTTACACTTACTTTAAGAGTTTCTTAGTCTAGTTTGAACTCACTATTAAAATTGTCTACCTTTTGCATTTTATTTGTATTCTAAACATCAACAGAATGCAATTGACATTATGAATGAACTAAATGATTGTATACGTAATAATTTAGTCAAAAAATCTAGACTAAAATTGTTAAACTTAAAACATATTTATTTTTCCTCAGATCGTCCTTCCTTACGCCCCGGATTGCTTCCACGACTGGGCGGATTCGTACGGTATAGTGTCACTTCACATCTACTACATCGACGACCCTTGGACCATCCGCTGCCAGTAGGTGTGAACACTCCAGCACGCTGCACGCTTGATGCACGCATATCACGTTTGTGGCACGCGCACGCCTATTAGAATAAGTCTTGATTAAGTTTATCTTTTTCTGTGAAGCACGTTCTCACACTGTCACATTTCTATGTTTTTTTCGTGTTCTGTGTCTAATCTTATACTCTGTGTGAACTGTGTTTTGTCTATTTTAATAGTAATTAGTGGTTATGTATGCCCAAATTGTGATTTATACTTAATTACTTAAGGCGCTGTGCATCAAGGGAATACCGTAAATCGACTATTTTTTCGTCGCGCAGTTAGCCTTATTTTTCATGGAATACAAGCATGAAAAAATTATGAAGTATAGTTCAAAGATCAAAATAAATGATTACATCAAAATCTTTTAAAAAAATAAATTAAAACCTATCAAAATAAAATAGCAAAAAAGCTATATCCAGAAAAAGTTTCGTCGCGAATTACTTGATATTTTCAGCGACAACTACCAATTTTTTTACGTCTATAAAAAGTGTACCTTAATGACCAAGAGGGATACCTAAAAAAATTACAATATTTGGTTATAACTATTGAATTATTAAATTAAAACTGAAAAATAACAACGAAATTGTAGATACGGGTTTGAACTGAGACTGGAGACCGGCCGACCGGTATCGCCATTTTCAACCTTATTTCATTACGAGTACGTACTATATCGCGCGATTCTCAGGTACAAAGCCAGTCTGCCACGAGCTGTTGGTGGAGTAAGTCACGTCGCGCTGCTTGACGATTAATTCACAGCGTTCACGTGAATTGTGTATTAGCCACCTATTGATCTTCTTTTTGAAGCATATCTATATATTGTTTGTGCGAATTGACACTTGTTGGATTTTGTGATGGACATATATTAGGTTTTAGTTTTGTGACAATTGACACTTTTTATATTAGTTTTGGTGATAGGTATATTGACACCTTGGTGTATTATTTGTGTGATATTTGACACTGTGTAGTTGAATAATCTAAGTACTTATTTGTGACTGTGATTTATTTATTTTTGTGTCTAAAATGGGTAATAAAAATAATAAAACAATTCGACGATATTGTACAAGGAAAAGACGAAACAAGAATACGAGGAACATAATATCGCAGTAAGTACCTATAAACATTTTTTGTCATTGATTGAACTCAGTGCACAAATAACTACATAATTATATGTACAGATAGGTGACTAGCAGCCCGACCGGGATTCACGCGGGTGAGGATTGTAGGTAGTAGTAATATTTTATCGATGTAGCTACCTACATCGATAAAATATTACTTAGCTAACATAGCTTATGTTACTCACAAACATACACATAATACCTATTACATTTTTTAAAAGTTATATTAATAATAAATAAAGAAATAATAATAATAAATATAATAAATATATAATTAATATTTAAAAATGTAAAAAAGAGAGGAAGATAAATAAAGGAAATATAATAATAGGTAATAATATAATAGGTAATAATATAATAATAAATATTTTTTTAAAATCGGTCCAATAGCTTTTTTGGTTTATTCTTTACAAACATACACAAATATATTTTTTTCCTCTTTAGTACCTAGTTTGTAGATTAGGAATATCAATTGGCCGGCCCGCGCTTTCCGCTGCCACGCAGCGGTCCGACTAGGACTGTGAGCGCTAAGATGTCGCGCGCGTTGCAACAAATGGCTTGGGACTATTATGGCGCCGAGCCGGCGCCGCGCCCGCCGCCATGCCACCGCGTTTCAAATAATAACAAGTAATAGCAAACTATTAGGTACTAGTACAAATACTATGCATACGAAATCTATAAATACAAAATCGATATCAAAACCTTATTCTAATACCGTAAAATAGAAATATATGTTTGGTATATTATATACTTTTAAAGTATTATTAAGCTAAACATATTTTTTTTTATTTGAACATGCTAATATCATGAAAAGTTGTGGAGGATAGTTTCATATAAAGTATAATAGTATAATTACATTACATTACAGATTACCCGAGAATCGTCAGAGTGCAAATTTTTCAACACGACTAGCACTTCTGACAACAGTTGATCCAACCGTAATAAGTAATATAGGAACGGTTGAAGAACCAAATAGGTATGTATCATGTTTGTCGTTAAAGTTATAAATATAAATAAAATTACCTATACATATAATTATATATAATATATTAGCTTCTGTTCGTGATTCCTTCCTCATGTTTTTATGTCTATGATTAGTACGCCGATAAATATTTATTTTTCATTATTTCAGTCACATGGATTCCCAAAGTGCAAATCCTTCAACACTACTAGCACTCCCGACGACAGTTGATCCAACCGTAATAAATAATATAGGAACTGTTGAAGAACAAAATAGGTATGTATCATGTATGTCGCTTAAATTTGATAATTATAGATTGTTTTTATTTATACATATATTATAAACTATAAATATATTAGGTACGTTCTTTAAAATATTAGATTTTTTCTTGAATAAAAAGTTGAATGATTATTCAAATCTAGTATAATCAACTTATAGTAATATCTTCTTGCTGGGAGATAAATATAATATTTCTCGGTTCTATCATATACTCGTATTCTTTTCAGAGAAACTAACGACATTGAGCTGCTTGTAGAAAACCAGTCGAAAAAGGAGTCGTTTTTCCCAATAGAAGGACGAAGAGTTGTGGATATAATGTACTTCGTGAAGGAATTACAAAATATATCCAGCCATAGTTCTTTATTTAACTGTAACCTCAAAGATATGTCTCTTATAGGAGAAAATCGAAATGGATTGATTTCAAAATTTAAATTTAGATGTCATATGTGTAACACCGATTTTTTTATAACAAACGAAGATACAGCAAGCAAACAGAACATTAACGTTAATTTGGCTGCAGTTACAGGTGTAACTTCAGCCGGTATTGGATATTCCCAGTTTAAAGAACTTACAGCATGCATGGATATACCCATTTTTACATCCAGGTCGTATTTAAAAATTCAAGATGTAGTTTACGAAAAATGGGAAGCCACAGCCGTTGAATGTATGGAAAAGGCTGCTATGCGTGAACGTAATGCAGCTATATCCGAGGGAAAATTAAGCAAGGATGGTATACCTATGGTAGACGTATATGCAGATGGCGTTTGGTCATCACGATCCTATGGGAATAATTACAAAGCATTGTCTGGTGCCGCAGCAATTGTAGGTCGTAAATTTGGGGAAGTTTTGTTTATAGGAATTAAAAATAAATATTGTTTAATATGTGCACGAGCAGACAAAAAGCAAATTACGGCACCAAAACATAAATGTTATAAAAATTATTCAGGGGCTTCCAGTGGAATGGAGTCTGAAATCATTTGTCAAGGTTTTGATACATCTTTAGCAATGTATAATATAATTTATGGAAGGTTAATTGCAGATGGCGACTCTGCTACGTACGCAAAAATTCTAGCTCGAAATCCCTACCCAAATCATACTGTTCAAAAGATAGAATGCAGAAACCACTTATTACGCAATCTATGCAATAGACTAAGAACTATAACAAAAGAAACAAAATATCCATTGGAATACAGAAAATTGCTATCAGAAATCAAGATAATGACTATTCGTAAAGTTGTAATAGCCTCAATATCGATATATAAATCGGAAAAAGAAAAACCAGATACAATTAGTGAATTCCGAAATGATGTACAAAATTCAATTTATCATGCATTTGGTAACCACATAAATTGCAAAAATTATTACTGTTCAAAAGACAAAACTATACAGAGTAACATTGAAGTAGAGAATACCCCGTTCTGGATGAGAATACAAACGATTATTCAATCAACATTATCAAAATCAAGAAGCCTCCTTGAAGACGTAGATACTAATGCAGTGGAACGCTTCAATAGTATAGTGGCAAAGATTGTAGGGGGGAAACGGATAAATTTTTCCCTTCGTCGTGGTTATCGTGCACGGTGTTCCGCAGCAGTCCTTTTTTTCAATAATAAACATCCACGATACACTCTTCACAAAAAAATTTTAGGCCGAAGTCCCAAATCAAAGTTGAAAAAATTTGAAGAGCAAAGGTTAATAAAACGAAAAAGAAATTTAGCAAACCCCCATAAAAAAAACAGAGTTCACAATCACAAAACGGTTCAACATGATTATGGTGCTCAATGTACTGCTCCTGATATGGTACCTGAGGAATTGGTCAAAGCTAAAGAATCGTTCCTACGAAATCTTCAACAATTGACTTTGGACAAAGATGCAATACAAAAAGGAACCTCGCATCAGAGAGACAGCATTGAATGGTTAGACTTGAGAAAAAATATGATAACTGCATCTAATTTTGGGATGGTAGTTAAAAGGCGAGAAAATAGTAGTAAAGCAAAGTTAGTCCAAAATATCCTATATAAGTCGAACCTCAGTAACGTAACGGCAGTAGCACACGGAATAGAAAATGAACAACTTGCATTGCAGCAGCTGGCTCTCCAAGAAAATGTTAAAATTGACCCTTGCGGGTTGTTCGTAGACCAGGAATATCCTTTTATTGGCGCCACACCTGATGGTTTAATAGGTGAAGATACTATTGTTGAAATAAAATGTCCTATAGTTGCGTTTAAAATAGGAATAGAAAATGCAATCAAACAAAATAAAGTACAAATGTGGAAGTGGGAGAGAAAAAATGACATGATTACAATAAATAAAACGTGTAATTGGTATTACCAAATTCAAGGACAACTGCATGTCACTCAAAAAAACAATTGTTTGTTTGCAGTCTGGAGTGGAGAAAAGGCACCCTTAAAAACATTAATGGTCCATAAAGACGATAATTTTTGGGAAACAAAAATGAAAGAAAAAATAAAAACATTTTATATGGAATGGCTATTGCCAGAAATTGTAGACTCACGCCAAGCCCGAGGCATGCCACTAAGAGACACACTACCAGAATTTTCAAGAAGGCCTACTGAAGAACAAAAGAATTTGAAAAGAAGATCAACTAATAGACAATCATTATCTTCTCCAAGTGATGACAAAGAAAATTTCTTACAGTCACCTGATCGTAAGAAACCGAATTTCTCATCGCCCTGTTGTAGCAGACAGCTTACTTTTGATGAAATGTGATCCTTTAGTCATCAAAAACAACATGTCATCATGTTATATTTGTCAGATAGTAAAGACCTAAACGTAATATCTTAATCGAATGAAGTGTCTATAGAAATCAAGTTGGCAGCACCAATCGTCATTGTCAGATGTCAATGTCATTTCAGTAGCGGTTGAGAATCGAAACGAAGGTTCACTATGAATATGGCGTCGGGCGAGCGCACTCGAGTCGGATACGTATCGTGATTAATTGAGCGGATAGATTGAAAAGATAATAGTTTACGTAAATTGGTTTAAGCGTTAACCCGTGCACGTGGTTATGTGATTATTGCCAGAAGCTAGCTATCCCTTGTTGACCTATGGGCGTGATGCCTTGTGTTCAGTGTTTGTGTACCCTAAACCCCTTTGATTTTACCAATGCTGTTGGTCATAATTTGTGTTAGCACGGAGGAAATCGAGAAGAGTCTTGGTTGTGAGATTACTGTCGTGTGCGTGTGTGGGGCACCGACCTCAGCCGTGATTCGGGTTGCTGTCCCTCTGCCGGGACAATTATGCCCTTGCTTGACCTTTGCAAGATTGAGTAAAGATACCCTGTTAGTGAACTGTCACTCTGCTTTAAAGAGTTGTCCACGAAAGCCATCCTATGACCATATCTGATGCTCGGAGCCATCCGTCCTAACTTCCACTTGCCCCCCTTATATCTCTCTCTCCGACATATTAAATGTATTTGTTTTTTTTTACGTAATAAAAGGAACGGATCGACATGTTGCATGCATTTTAGTTTATGATTACAATCATAACTTCTTGTACCCTTTTTAGCAAGGACTTGATTATAATTATGTATATTATTATTGTATTTTTCTAAACCCAGGAAGTACACAAAATTCATCAGTTACAAAGAGTTTTCTTCTAAATCCCAAAAGCCCTCTTTCTTTACTTCAAATTTATTAAAATGTTTGATATGAAGCATATTTAAACTACAATGTATTAATTATTTCATCCTTTTTAGTTGAGGAATTTGAGTCGGTTTCGTTTTTTTTGGCAAAAACAATTATTTTTTAGTTTTGAATAAGCAATATCTTACAACTAAAAAGTTGTAAACACGTTGCATTTTGGAAAGTCGGGTAAATGTCATTAGCGTCGTGTCATCTTATTGCCATGGAATATATCAAAAAATACCCAAATCACAATAAAACTTGAAGAGTTCCCTCGATAACGCCATGATTTCATCATCAGATCCTGATCTGATGACTATGAAACCATCTAGAAAGTATACCCTTTCTAACAAAAAAAGAATTTTACAAATCGATTCAGTGGTCTTCGAGTAATCCAGCAAGATATATTACAATTAGAAAGTTGTAAATACGTTGCATTATTGAAAGTGGATTAATTTTTCAAGCATTGTCTCACCTACATCTCACCTTACTAACATGGAATATATCAAAAAATACCCATGCCCAATACAAAACTTGAAGAGTTCCCTCGATTTCTCCATGATCCCATCATCAGATCCTGACCTGCTGAATATGGGACCAATCGGAAAGTATACCCTCTCGAACAAAAAAAAATTTCAAATCGGTCCAGCCGTCTTTGTGTAATCCGGTAACATACATAAAAAAAAAAAAACATTCTGACCAATTGAGAACCTCCTTTTTTTTAAGTCGGTAATAAAATACGAAATCCATTGTCCCACTCTGTTGGTTGCATCGCGGCATTTTAGCGCTCACGGTCGGAGCGGTGTCGCGCGCGTGCGACTACGTTAGAAGTGACGTGTAAATAATATTCGCACTTGTCCGTCTGGCGCACGAGCGCGCACCGGGCAGTAGGCGGAGTTTCGCGCTCCGTACCCCGCGCAGTTCACCCCCTCAAATACCGAAAGGTTGAGGGATACAGCGCCTTAAGTCTTATCAATAAATGCTCAAAATAAACATTTTCTCATCATTTTAAAAGTCAAAGCTAGTCTATCTTTTGTAGGTACCCCGATCAATACATTTCTAAGTAAAAGTACCTACTTAAAAACCATATAGGTAAATATATAGTAAGTACGTAAGTAAGTATGTACTTTTACTTTATTTTATTTTTATTTATTGCTTAATCCCAATTAAATCTTTCTGCAACAGAAAACTAATAAGAAGTATCTTTAATAATCTTACCTTACAATCAAAGAATCTTATTGTGATACATTTTCTTATAAAGTCGAGGAAGTAGGTACTTGAAATATTTAGATAATTTATTGAACAACAAATAAGTATATGAATGATATTCATATCATGTCAATGCACAGTGTCAATGGCTAAAACTATATAGGTAAGTATACCTACAATAATTTGAAAAAGTAATACCTACACGTGTAGTGTAACCACGTAAAAATCTTTCCATCTAATCACTATTACCTACATATGACATGGCACTTGATAAAAGCATTACCACCTTTAGAAACCTAACTGATATAATAATTTTATCCACTTATCTAGTAAGTTTAATTCATATTTATCATTGTCACATGTCATCCTTTATTTGTATCGAATGCTATAACTTTGATTAAAATCATTTGCTATCAATAAGTACTTAATTTTAAGATAGGACTAGTCAATTAAAACTTTTTTTAAATAAATTCTAAGCTTGTCGACTACCTTTTATTTGCACTTTTAGAACTCATCGCACAGGCCCAAACAACAATTTACGTATATAACTTTTGCCTATATATTTGTACGCACATCATCCAAAAACGTGCGCGTTGAGTGAGACCCATTAGAAATCAATAAATTTATCTATCTATCTAAAATTGAGGAGCTGTGCCTTGTCGGTAGAGTCTCTTAGGTGTTTCTATCTTCTGATAGATCTGCCTTTTCACCTCCTTTAAAGATATTAAAATTCAGTAAAACGTCTTAAGATATTGTAAAACTAATCTCACAATTTGTAAAACGATTAAACCAAAGATAAATACCTAGTTAAATATAATGCTCAGTCATTTCTAACCTAGGGACAGCAGTATCTTCGTATTATTTAGGAAAGTAAGGAGATTTCGAAAACTGCCATCTTCAGACTCAGAATGTGTGTGAGTGAATCTCAGATATCTATCTGTCAGTAGAAGCTATCTCCTATAATATTCAAAGTATTAGAGGGGATCCCGAAACAAAAAAAAATATACTTTTAAACACAGACAAAAATCTTTGCATTTTATCAGTAACTTGCTGTTACCCGCGGTGTCACTCGTCCGTGGTATGTACCTACTATTGTCTATAACCTTACCCCTGAATCACGCTATCGTAAACAGAAATCTTTTTCAAATCCGACCAGTGCCCCTAGTATAAGTTTTTCTTAACGCAGACGCTACCGACTGCGTTAGCGTTAGATTTAGTATGGCAAACCTGTACAGCGCCTCTGGCGGATAGTAAGGCAACTAAGAAATTCCATACAAAATCCTAACGCAGTTGCTAGCGCCTGCGTTAAGAAAAACTCATACTAGGGGCACAGTAGTTCTAAGGTTACAAACAAACTCTTAAGACAACATTATCATGGATACTCGTACATCAAGAAGACACTGCAGGTAAGTACATCCGAATGAAGGCTTTTTAGCAACAGATAAGTAGGTACCATTCGTGCACTTGCCCTTGTTGTACCAAATCACGTGTGCTATCGTCGCCATTATAGCTCTATCTTATGCAAACTAAACAGCCGTCAGAAAACACTGCACATTTATACAATTTATATTTAATTTAGGTATAATGCCTGATGCACAGCAAGGTGCATTGTAATCGGACATAAAACGACGTTTTGAAATATTAGGCTCCAAATTAATATCCACTGCTGCATACTTGTCACCACATACACTGCAAGCTTGAATCACCTGATTGTCTGATAATAAAGATGATTCCGTGCTTCGGAAGGCACGTTAAGTCGTTGGTACCAGCTGCCATCTGGTAGTCGTTAAAGGAACCACGTCAGAGACCGAGAGGCGATCCCGAAGGACCCTGATGCCAGGGTGTGCATGGTCGACTGACCATGGCCCCTACTCGAAATGATGATGACCACATACACTAATTTACTTGTGATAGAGTCAAAAAAGCTCGATAGCCTAACTAACGCATTAGAAAAGATCGTGAGTTGTCTAACTTCGATCGGTCACCATCACCACTAATATTCTACCATGCTTCGGAAGACATGTCATGTTAAGCCGTGGTTAAGGAGTTATCGCTTGATAACAGTCGCTGGTTGTGTCAGATGCCTTTAGGTAGCCTGAAAAATCTCGACAGCACTGGCCACTATCATACCTGAATAATGATCATATTGGGCTAATTTCCCTGTAAAAGGGGTTAAGGAGGTCAGAAGGTAGTTGCTTTATTGTAATCATGAGGTCGATATCATCATTAAAAGCATGCCTACCTCATTCACTGCCTCCGAGGCCCAGTGGGTAAGGCGTTTGCCTGTGGAGCCGGGGTTCGTGGGTTCAACTCCCACGAAAAGCATACTTTGTTTAGAATTGTTTTTAGTTTGGTTAGGACATTGCGTGAATCACCTGATTGTCTGAGAATAAAGATTGTTCCGTGCTTGGAAAGCACGTTAAGCCGTTGGTACCGGCTGCCGTCTCATGCCATCATCATAAACCACGTCCGATGCCGAGAGGCGGTTCCGAAGAACTCTGACACCAAGGTGTGCATGGTCGATTGACCGTGACACCTACACGAAATGATGATGATGATAAAGCTGGCTCTGAAGCGGATGTCAAGAACTGGAAAACATCTTCGGCCATACCTCATGCCAAAACTTCTTATTAATTCCAGAGACGGAGACTCAATAAAACCAGCACGACCTTTTGAAAGACTGCTGCTGAATGGATACCGATACGCCAACGTGATCTCCGACCAGTTGAAGAGGTTGTTCAGCGGATAACAACTATTTACTTAAAAAGATTTAGTGTACTAGAAATACTAGATTGCATACAGGTATTCAATTCAATCAACATCTCAATGTGAATAGAAAGATAATTAAAGTTAGCATGTCAATAGAATACATATATTCTTATTTTAAACAAAGCTAATATAACTCCATTATATTTGCAATTGCAACCTTGCTAACTGAAGCCGATGTGAGTATCAATGAAATAGAGACTTTTTTGCTTAAATTTAATATTGTAAATACATTTTATTTAATTATATTTTTGCATGCCTTAATGAGGCTAAAATGATAGGCTTGATTATTTTTATTTCCCGAAAGTTTTGAAAATTGGTAATATTGATGGCGGCCGCGCGAGCGGCAAAATTACGAAATTCGATGTCTGTGCGAGGTGACAAAGTCAAAAGAAAAAGTTCGGAAAGATCACTTAAATCACATTAAAATTTATAAAACCTACCAATTTTCAAAGTCAGTCAACTTTCCAGGTTCAACTACAATTAAACAAGATAATAACTGAAGAAGTTTGTATTATTTAGCAAAAATTTTAGAAGAATGTAAACCTTATTAATACCTTGTACCTTTACGTATATATATTCTTATTTATCTTAGTTCTCTCAATGAATCAATAATTTTACATGAAAAATTGCTGCAAAACTTGTTAAGTACAAATTTACAACTTGTTAAGTCAATTGCTATGTTTAACGACATAGGTAAATCGAATGTATTAAATAAATGATACTAATCTATTTATTTGTTTATCATTTCCTTACTTAAATTCATGCGATCTCATTAGATATATGTAATTACTTATATGTACCTATATCTGATTAGATAAATATGGTGTATCATAATTGTGTAATTTTGATTTCAAGATTTTTTTTCTTTCATTAATAATTGATTTTGCCAAAAAAAAGAACCAACTCCAATCACTAAACTAAATAGAGATAAATAATAGAGAATTTTTTATCAAAATATGCTTCATTATCCAAAAAAAATATTATTTATATTACCTATGTATCTTGTTAATCCTAAAAAAATATTAAATTTAAATTTTCCGATACTTATTTCGCTAATTTCTCTTTAGGGTTCCGTAGCCAAATGACAAAATCGGAACCCTTATAGATTCGCCATGTCCGTCTGTCCGTATGTCACAGTCATTTTATTCGGAGACTATGCGTGCTTTAAGGTTGAAATGAATCACTACAAAATGTTTTTGAAAAATAAAAATATTAAGTAAGTATAAGTATATATTTTTAAACATAGCCTTGTGTGGTATCGTTGGATAGATCTTCGTAAAACCTATCCTGGTTCCTATAACAGTTTTTTGATTACTCCAATATTTTGTGAAATATTCGCTTTTAGAGTAATAAAAAGTCATAATCATGTCTGTATCCTATTATAGTAATCAGTGCCTGAATAGCACTTAAGTCAAGTTCACTATCGAAAAAAATTAACAGGCTCTTCTCGAACACAACGGGATCATGTTAAGTTCGAGATTGCAAATATTAAACTGTTTCGAAAGCCAAATACGTAGACAAGTCTGATTTGATAGTACTAAACTGCGTATAAATAAATAAATATATAGGGACAAATCACACAGATTGAGTTAGCTCCAAAGTAAGTTCGAGACTTGTGTTATGGGATACTAACTCAACGATACTATATTTTATAACAAATACATATATAAATAAACATCCAACACCCAGGTCAATCAGAAAAATATTATTTTTTATCTTGACCTGACCGGGGATCGAACTCGGGACCTCCTGAGTAGCGGTCAGGCATGTTAACCATTACGCCACGATATAGGTTCAGAGATTTCTTTCATATCTAAAGTCTTGAATCTTGTGCGCACTTGGCTTAGTTTAGCAACCTATATAGTACATCGAGATTCTAAAATAATTACATCTTTATTTGTTCAATAACAACATGACTTGTGATCTAACCATATTCACGACATACATTTTTAATCTATCGCTTTCAAATTATCGCAACTTTATCCTATAATTAGCGAAATTTATCAAGATAGATAATTAGATTAATTAATAAGCCAAACTTTGCGATGTTATAAATACTCATTAACGTCTCGTCCACCAGTTCATTCCACCGGGTTGAAACAGTTCACAACAATGTTTATGAAACTAATATTTTTGTTGTGTGCTGTGCTGGCTGCAGCTCCAGGACTAACAGGTAAGTTTTCTCTAGGAGCTAAATTATTTTCTTTTGCAAGACTTTTGTTAGCTCAAACTAAGAAATATTAAAATAAAATATGTTCAACACTTAGTTGAGTTTTCTCTTTAAGCAAAAAAAAGTAATCGAATTCCTTAACTAAGGCGTTTGAAAGAGTCTTACATATGCCAATAGTAACAAAACTATAACAAATTAAATCTTGTAATCCCATTCCATTTATTTTCCATTACTCATTTATGCAGCTCTGAAAAGGATTTTCTGAATAATCGACCGATGTAGTTTGGTAAGTGATAAGTCTTGCGGCTTTCCACAGGGTCCTATACTGTGGCCATTTAATTTTATTTTTTTCTATCAATCTAATTTTGGCTCTAAAAACACTTAAATTCTTATTCAATTCTGAAGACATCAATTTCTTATACCTTTCGATAGTATATTATTAATCCTATAATATGGAATTAATTCATATCAACTCATAACTCGAGCTCAAAATGTTTCTTGAAAACGGAGATTCGACAATTCGAATAATATGAGTATATATAGGGAAGTAAACCGAAATAACGAAATAGATTATAACTGATTTTCTTAGCTGATTTTATAGTTTTCTGAAAGTATGTTTACTGATATTTAGTTTTTTTTTTCAGATGCCTGGACGGGCGGACTTCGAGGTAAGATATATAAAGTGGACTTGGTATTTTGTTCATCTATATCGCCGTAGAAAAAGTATAAGTAAATGAAATGTATATGTTCTCATTAGATAAACATAGAACAAAATTAAATATATAAAAAGATTTTAAATAGGACACTGGTGCTCAAAACCATTTGCCTGTGTGTCAGACCCACCCACAGAACAGAGAAATTGTCCGTTATATTTTTAAATTAGCTAATATATGGTAAATAATATCTGAATATTTGCGGAGCCAGACTTCTGTATTTTCTATTATTTTCTTCCAGTGAGGTTCGGCGTCGGTTTATCCGGCTACTTCATGTCAAAGCCCAGAACCATCGCCGAAGCCAAGACCGCCCGATGGCAGCAAGTCCAACGCCCCGAGGGCCCGCTGCCATCCCTCATCATGTACTGCCCGCAGGACTACATCTTCTGTGTGCTGTTTGATGATACTGAGCGCATAGCTGGTCTGCAGATAGCTGTAAGTTCTTAAGCTTTAGCTGTAAGCTTCAAACATCGCATACAGTGCGTTTTCAGAGAATTTTTCTCCCACGAACGTACATGGGGTTTTTTAAAAAGGGCGTAAAAGGATTCCTTAAGGATCGGCAATGCGCACGTGACACTTCTAGTGTTGCGGGCGTCCATGGGCTACGGTGACCGCTTACCATCAGGTAGGCCGTATGCCTGTTTGCCTACTTAATAGTATAAAAAAAAACATAAGGATGTCCAGTCCACCACGAGGCTGTACTGTCTGCCTAAATGAACTGTAACGCCTGACGTCAACTTAGCTTGGGAATGCTGTTGTTGGCCACCAGTCGGACTAGAAAAAGCCATCCACATTTAAACTGCTGGACCGATTGTGATGAAATTTGGTAGGGATGTAGTTAACGATCTGAGGTCAAACATAGGCTACTTTTGGGCGCGATATAACCGAGTCCCACGCGGGGCGAAGCCGCGGGGAACAGCTAGTATGATATAAAAATAAAATAGTAAACTGTGTCAAATGTCTATTTTCCCATTAGGGGTAAATAGCAATAGTCAGAAGTATTTGGGTTTAAAAAAATAATAAATACACTTACACCCGTTATCAATCTCATTAGCTATATGATCGAAATTGATCTTGTTTGTAAGAATAGGTACTATTATTTATATAATATCGACATGTTTTGCACAGATCCCACAAGAGAAGTTCACAGACGGCGTGTTGGACTGGGAAACCCAGGGCTTCACCAGCTGGACTCCAGCCAACTCTGACTCCACATTCTGGACTACCCAGCAATACTTCGTCGACGAAGGTACGTATAATTGACGAATTTACTACTAAACTAAAATTTGACTCTTATTGATATAAAATTTGACAATTTAATTACAATTCATTGGTATAGGAAATATAATTTACTAGCGATCCGCCCGGCTTCGCATGGGCGTAAAAACCATCCTTTTGAATCACCCTATCTATTAAAAAAACCGCATAAATCCGTTGTGTAGTTTTAAAGATTTAAGCATATGTTAGGGATATAGGGACAGAGAAAGCGACTTTGTTTTAACTATGTGGTGATTTTGAATAGGAAATTGACGATATAGGTACTTAAGTGTTTTTTATCTTCTGTTACACCTCTTTGACAAAGCAATGATACTCTGTGACGTATTTTTATTTTTTTTATTATTACCTACGTATATTTCGGATTTCGCTGTTTTTCAAATTCAATTATCTGTTTTATTTTGATAAATATTTTATGTTATATTAAATTTAAGATAAGTCAGCTCATGGGAATTTCGGAATAAATAGTTCCCTACCTATGTGCTATTGGTATCATGAACATCGATTTATTTTCAGAAATCCTCGCTACCAGCAGAGCCGAGCGTATGGCGGCCTACGAACGCTCCGCTACCATCCCCCACGGCAAGGTCTGGGTGTCTGGTGTCAACAAGGAACTCGTGGAAATCTCCACCCAAAAGAGCGACATTGAAAACAGTATCTTCACTGAACAAGCCTGTTTCCCTCTTATGGGTTCGTATGACTATCCAATATTGTTTTATTCTTTATACTGCGGCATGATCATGTGTGGCCATCCACCTCACCCCATCAATAGCGCGATGTGGTCGGCCTTACGTCACTTTAAAAGGCCTGCTACTAAGTATAACATTAAATTATTTTTTTTAAATTATAATACCCACGACACAATTTGTTTCAAGTACTTAGTGAGGGTCGACTGATTTAGACAGATATTAGGTTTTTTCAACCACTTAACTAAATTGAAATTGCTTCATCCGTTCGGGAGCTATGATGCCAGAGACAGACAGACACGTCAAACTTATAACACCTCTCTTTTTGCGTCGGTGGTTATAAGATCTTGGGATAAAAAGTACTTTAAGCGTGGAGGTATCCATACCAAATTTCATAAAAATTGACCCAACCGTTTATTTATATAAATATTTTTTCATTAATTTCATTCATTAATTTATAATATTTTTGGGATTTCCTTGCAGGCCACCACTACTACTACAACATGACAGCTGAGACTGAGTGCACGAGCGGAGGCTTCTTCCCGTGGTTCCCGCTGGTCGCCTCGGGAGAGCTCATCGGGATGGGCTTCTCCTCCGTCGGAAAGCTCCCCGAGAGCTCATTAGATACAGACTACTTCGAGAGGCCTTCTGCCACCGCTGTTAAGGTGATTTATATATATTGTGTCTATTATTGAGTGATTGCCTAAAAGATTTATTTCTATTTCTTGCCAACAGGTGGCGTTACGGGGATTGAAAAAAAAATATTTAAAAAAAGAGTGTGAACTAGTATTTTCTAAAGTATCGTTATCTTATCACAAACTGATTAAATGCTTTATTTAATACTAGCTGTTCCCCGCGGCTCCGCCCCGCGTGGGACTCGGTTATATCGCGCCCAAAAATAGCCTATGTTTGACCTCAGGTCGTTAACTACATCCCTACCAAATTTCATCAGTTTAGCCGTGAAGAGGTGACAGACAGACTTTCGCATTTATAATATTAGTATGGAAGTATGGAAGCTATCGGATTTAAAATCACAGTTTGACAAGTAACCAATATAGATGGCGTTAATATGTCTCAGTGCGGGGAGGACTATTAGTACACTAATCAGCGTGTCTTTGTATGGCAGTTGAATATTTGTCAATCATAGGCCACTTTTAGGTGCGATATAAACAAGAGTCATGCGGACGGAACTGCGGGCAACAACTAGTACTTAGTGCAAGGCCATTGAGATTCAAATAACTGTTAAATTTTCCATATAAATTTATGAGATAAGTATTTATTAAAAAACATAGCAACCTAACCTATATAAAAAATGCTTATGTGCACTGTAGTATACCATTGAAGATTATGAATGGACGAATCAGAAGCGGTTTATATAACGACGTCACACACAGTTAGATATAAACAATAGGAAGGTAGTTACGTTGCTTGGTGGCTATCTGCTACAGGTTCTTTTCACTATAGAACCGCCAATGACTTAAAGCTTTTGTTTCCAGCTAATCGTGCCCCGCGGCCCCCAGTGCTTGTACGACCTGGCTGAGAACCCAGGAATGGTCACCATGCACATCTACTACATCAACAACCCGCAACTACTCACTTGCATCCTCCAATAAGTGTTACAACAATAAAGGAATTTTGTATTACTTACTACTCTGCTGTAGAGAATTTGAAATTTTATCAGCTCTTAGCAGAACATAGTCAAATTTTGCAGCATTGGAGTGGTGAATAAAGTTTCTTAAGAAATACATTTGGCTGTTTTACTTCCATGTATCTTATCGTGACAATGACCTATAATAATTCTAGACATTAACGCAGGAATTTTGGCGGTCTGTGACATCCTCTTATGCCCGGATATGACTAATTCTGTGTCTGACCACTTCTTGCTATGCCCAGTCTCATCACTACATAGTATAAAACAAAGTCGCTTTCTCTGTCCCTATATCCCTTTGTATGCTTAATCCTTTAAAACTATGCAACGGATTTTGATGCAGATTTTTTATATTGATAGAGTGATTCAAGAGGAAGGTTTTTATGCCCATGCGAAGCCGGGGCGGGTCGCTAGTAACATGATAAGCAACTTTTAAGCTCGCTTAGAGAGTATATGTGTGGGAATAAATGGTCATATTATTATCTGCCCAAAGGCTTAGTGTAGCTTAGTAACTGTAAGCCAGTATAAACAACTACAAAAATCGATTGACTGAGGTAAAAATCTTTGAAATTACTGTATTATTAAAAAAATATATATATATATCTTATAAAATTTATTAGTTAAAACAAGAATTAAAACTACTAACATCATTAACTGACTCCTGTGGGCGCTTTGTGGGACCTTTTCTTTAACTTTTGCTGTCTTCGTTTCAAATGCCTCTGAATCCGACCTGCTCCTTCCTTCTTCAGCTCCTCGTATTGCTGCACAAGAGCTTCCACACGGCGCTCAGCTAAAAGCAAAGAAAAATAGTTGAAGGCAGTGAAATTATTTGTTACTGTGGTGAAAGATACTGATAAGATAGCTTGACTACAAGTTTGCGAGATTCAAGATACTTTATTTGTAGAACTAGTAATGTGTGAGGAATGATATGTGTAAAAGGGGAGCGACCGATGAGATGAGTAGCAACAGAAATGGAAGAGATTGACAAGTTGTGCCAACCGCACATAATAGTGGGAACCGGGAAAGGACAAAGAAGAATTGAGCTGTGGTGTTTGTTTGTTTGAATTCTTTCTGTATATGATAGCCTGGTTCTTGGAAAAGGTTATAATCTATTAGTTACATACATACTACAGGCGAGTGAAACCACAGGGAAAAGCTAGATAATATTATTTAAAAAACTTACATTTATTCTTAAAATGTGGTTGCCTGCCTTCTTTAAACTGCTGTTCAACATTCTTTTTCTCCGAGGCTGCAGCAACATCCTCAATCTTCTTTTTCCTCGTTGCCTTGTGTTGGTCGTTCAACCTCTGCAGCAACCGTCTAAGCTGTCTCTCTCTGTCGGGGTCTGTGGTCTGCTTTAGCTCAGCCCTGATCGCCTTAATATCTTTCATACGCATATCAGACAGAAAATTGTAGTTTTCCGCAAATTGTTTCTTGTCGAATTCACCACATAAGGGATCAAACCTAAAAGATAACATGTTTGATGTAGTATTACTATGACTGCTTGATTTTAAGACAATTTACTGTGAGGTTTGGGAAAACTTCAAGGCAAGTTTAACAAGCTACTATCAAACTCAATTTAGAAGTCAGTTTTACTATATTTGGCAAGCTTATCTTCCTAGCTGTATGTGTCCCACTGCTGAGCAAAAGCCTCCCCTCTACAATATGTACATACTTTTATAATATTAAAATTAATGCATATGTACCTTGGATCTCGGACTTCCCTCTTCTTCACTTTCGCCACCTCAAGAACCATTGGGACTGGTTTCTTTGAACTCATTTCCCGAGGTCTGTTTTTATTCTCCCTTTTAAACACTTTTGGTGCACTATCTTTCTTTTTCACATCCTTTCCGAACAAGGCCTCTTTGTACACCTTGGCACCTATGCGCTCTTTTAATTTTTGAAGTTCTTCAAAGGATAACGACGACAGTTCCTCCCTAATAGCAGTCTGCAAAATAAATTTTATATGATACTTTTCTATCCAAAAAAAGTGCAAATAGGTAAGTACCTATGTAAATTGTACTTACTCTTTCTCCATCATACTGATCATGTTCTTCTACGTCTCCACCGCTCTCACTGCTACTCATGTTTATTAAGCTAAAACTTAAACCAACCCAAATATTTTATTTTGTTTGGTACGATTTGGTTAGAATTATTCTACAGTTAAATAAACTACAAATAATGGAGTAAACACAACCATTTATTTTTAGGTTATGAACAGACAGACAGACGCAATCAATGGCCGCAATAGTTAATTTGATGTTTGACATCTGTGGTTGACATTGATGGTTAGGTTTTTTTATAATACTTTTACGGCCCTGGAAACTAGTTTTTTAAGGCTTTTCTGTGTATGAAGTGAAATTTTTTCACTTAGCAATAACTTAAAGATTTTGTGGCCTACTACCATTTCTTAAAACTACGCAAGATCCAGTGAGTAAACGAGACAATATGTAAGGCAATACATGATGTAAGGCGACATCCCCCTTAATCACTGGTTCTTGCATGGTTATAAGAGTTGGTACTTAGTAAGTCACTTTGGTGACAAATATTAAAGTCACTTCTATTCGTCCGTCATTGTACAATACTCACGCATGTTCGCGAACACTTAGCGAATAATAATCCACTGTTATTTTGCACAAATATCCTTTTTTCGTTATTTAATTGATTACTTTACTTTCCTAATATTATAAATAACCTACACTATACTATACTACACTGTTTTGGGCGTTCCCTTTTTTATTTAACATTATTATAACTACCTACCTAGTTTAAGACTCATTGTAAGTGAGTGATTGTATTCTTTATGAGAGAATAAAGTTCTTTAAACCTAAATGCGAAAGTCAGTCTCTGTGTCTGTTTCTCTTTCATAGATCAATCGCTGGACCGATTTTGATGTGGTATGGATATAGTTAAAGACCGGTGGTCATCATAGGGTACTTTTTGGCACGATCGAGGGCGGAGCCGCGGGCAACACCTAGAAGAATATTGAATACCTAAGATCAAAGAAGTTCAAATCGCGGTGTCTCTGCAATTTTATTTAAATCTATGCTTAAGATAGATATCTTCGTTTCTATACTTCAAAATAATATGCTTCTATCACTTAAACCAAGGAGTTTCAAATGGTTAAAGGTTTGAACAGCAGATCAACATTGTCAATTGTTCTTTCAAGCAAGACACGTAGAATGTGTGTCAAAAATGTAAGTGGGTGTTAGAAATTCAAGTTATATTTTGGTAAGGCAATAATCCTAAATTACTGTTGAAACAAGTGAGACTATTTGTATAGAAGGATGGATTTGGACAAAGCAATAACGGTAACTAAACTGAACATGCAAGAAAAGCCATGTTATTTATTAATAGGATGGCAGTCTAATTGTTTTGACATGTACCTTTACATCAGAGATAAGCTTTGGAAAGGAAAATTTTCTTCAAACAGGCTGGCTGGCTTCAGCAGGAATTTACATAAGTCCGAGGAAGAATATTATAACAGTTTAAGACACTGTTTGTCCACTCAAAGAGATGACTACAGTTATGAGTTAAAAAGTGGATTCTTTTACTGGAAACGAAAATTCAAAGACGCGATGGTAATAGAAGGATTCTTGCCGGTGGAACTAGACACCTCTCCCCTTAATGCCAGACCGGATTTAGTAGAAGTATTAATTACCTTAAATAAACATTTAATCAAAAAGTTGAACCTCGTAAAGAATAGATTTAAAACTGCTAAAGTCGATTATGAAAAATGTTTGAAAGATACCGAAGAATTTTTGAAACTGAAAATAGACATGGAAAAGGCATTATGCGTGAAGTTTCTAAATCTATTAAATGTGAAGAAAACAAAAATTGAATCTTCATATGAGCGACAGCAGAAATCACTTCACGAGAATCTGGCGGCTGCTATGAAATTAACTCAATAATAATGAGAATTACTTCTGAAGACCCAAGTCCATAATATTATTGGTCTTATCAATTTATTTACTCAGGAGAATTAAACCAAAGAGTGCAAAAATATATATTGATTAGCGTTGAACTAACATAAAAACAGCTAAAACATAATGTTGCACAGAAAATACTCCTGTCATTCTATATAAGATCGTCAATGATTTATGCTAGTGTTATAATAAACTAATTACGAGTAGGTACCGTATTCATATCACCATAATCACATTGTTTCTCTACCCAATCACCTGGTGGATTACCATCACTTCTTAAACCATGCCAGAACCATTGAATATGGGAGATGTCGCCTTACATCATGTATTGCGCTGTATCGCTTACTCAATGGAACTTACATGGTTTTAAGAGATGGTAGTAACCCCCTGCTCAACAAATAATGAAATCTAAGAATGAAATAATACATAAAAAGTTGTACAAACTTATCTGTGCCGTGTTGGCGCCTTTCCACTATCTGTCTTTAACCACAGATAAATTACATAGTATATTATATAATCCATATATCCTCCGTGTCTTGAAAAAAGGCCAACTTAAAACCGATTGTGTGTGTGAGTGATTAAGGATAGTCAGCAGTTCAGCAGGCATGATTTAGTTCTCTCTCTCTACGCTGTTAGGCAAAACGAGGATTTTATTGTATGGTTCTCTTTAATGACTTATGTAAGACAAAGATATGCTTACTTACCGGTTCGAAGGCAAACACTCATGCTCACTTCATTATTTTAAAGAGCTTAATCTGGCTTGCTAGGAATTAAAATTACTTGCTTCCAGAGCCGTAAAACGTTTTTTTTTAATGTCATGTGAATGTCAATGTTGTGTATGTAATGTAAAGTCAAATTCAAACAAAAATTTTGATTAATATTTGTCAAGTTTTTTAAAATTAAAAATACCTAAATACAAAATTTTCCGATCAGATGTTTTAAATTAAATGTATAAATAATTAATCTCGTCACTAATAAACAGGTTAAGTAATTTATATTTTCAAGTGTGATGATACACGATAGAACACAATAATGGCCTTAGATGCATCCAACGACGATTCGACGACTCGCCTTACTGTTTCAAAAGTTGATGTTAAAAGTGGGAGTATTTATATAAAGTTGTTATGGGAGAATAATCCAAATGAATTATTTAGAATCCAAATATTTGAGAGCGATAACCGAACCTGGTCTGGCAGTTTTTCATACGAATCAGGGGAGCTGTGTCGAGAGTCTTTTGAAATAGAAGATGACGAGCAATACAAAGTGAGCGTCAAGGAGGCCCTCCTTGGAATCGATGACTCGTACGTGTTTGATTTTGATACGTATATAGGTGAATTTAGATGGAAAAAGAAATTTCCTGACTGTGTTATAGTCGAACATGGAAGAGTTTCAGTCCAAAGAGATGAAGTCCCAACATCCATACATTCTTTATTAGAGATTTTGCTGAACCAAAACCATTCATTACTCAATATCATACAAGAATACAACAGGAATCGTGAAGGCCTTGAAGCAGAGTTAGAGCTGTGTAAACAGGAATTAGATAACTTTGTTGATACAAAAATAAATTTAGAGGAAACATTATATGGTAAATTTTTACAACTACTTAATGAAAAGAAAAAGAGAATAACTATGCTTGATGAAGCGATAAAGTCAATGGAATAAATGATGTATCCAATATTTAATATTGACTATGTTATTATATTATATTAACTTTGATATTTTTAATTATTGCAATAAAAGTTAAAGAAATAACATTCAACTTGTGCACCCTTTGCGACACTCTGACCGTACATTCCTATGTCTCAGCACCTATTATTAAATTATAAAAACGAAACCATATGAAGAAAATGAAGTCTATGGAAAATGAATTTGTTTTTTTACATGTAAATGTTAGTGGCAGATATTTTAAATAATAAAAAAAAAAATTGTTTGTTAACATCATATTGTTGTTTAATTGGTTTGGCAGCGGTTTTATTCCTATAACACAAATAAATGAATTGAATATAAAAGCCCCTAAGCACAGGATCACACACGGTTTGAGCACATTACCTTCAAGAATTATCAGACAAATTGTAATAAGAGTCACAATTAGTTATATGTGTAGTAAATTTATTGACTATGATATATTAGGTATTTATGTATTGTATGTAGTTATTTATTTTTAGCTTTACAATTACATACTTTCGATTTTTTCTCTTCTTACTTACCTCAAAAAGATGTGCACCATTGGTTGGTTGACTGGTAGAAAAAGCCTACAACTACCATTTTTAGGTAATGAAGTTAATAATTAAGATTGAATGTGTTAAACAAACAGCTTAAATTTATTTGAAATAAAATTCTTATCTGAACAAGTATTGTACTACCACAAGTATAAAAAATCGGCTGGACTCATGGATGAAGAGTTCCATACCCTATGCATAATGGCAAAAAATCATGTTTATTGCATCAGAGCCACACAAAGAACTAGGAAATTGTGCTTGGTCAACAATTTTTTTTTTTCATATCTATATAGCCAGACTTAATTATTTTGTTTTTAGTATTTGTAGTATATTTCAACTGTCTAGCTATCAGAGTTCATGTGATACTACAGCCTGGTGGGTTACAGATGGACGGTAAGTGGAGTTTCATTATTACGCATCAGCTTTATTTGTTGCTAATGTGTTCAAGAATATAAATAAATGAATAATTAGGTCCCTTTTTTCACTATTTGGGTATAGAACGCTAAAAAGGACCTGCAGTAAAAATTAAAAAAGAAAAACGAATGCAAAAATTAATATTTATTACAGAAAAGGCTTATGCTTAAAATAAGTTAGTAGCTACGCCCGAACATTGTAATGAATTTAGGTTGTTTATTGCATGAGGGGTGTATACACCGGTCGGTTGGAGTGAGCTTGCGGGGTGGAACGAACGGGATGCAGAGAGACTTGGCACCCATTGAAGGTCCCTTCATTTCGGCTGACTCGTCTTCTTCCGTTCTGAATTGAAAATAATAATTAACTTCCATGACGATTGTGTGATATGAGATATTATTTATTAAGGCAGTCACTAGTGAGTGATTTTGTATGGGATTTATTAGTTACTAGCTTTCGCCCGCGATTGATTCCATTCGGGAACAATGCTTTTTCCCGGGATGAAAGGTACCCAATGTCCTTCTCAATACTCCTAGCTATGTGTATGCAAAATTTCCGGAAGATTGGTTCAGTAGATATGACGTGAAGAGGTTACAAACAAACAAATATACAAACTCACTTTCGCATTTATAATATTAGTTAGGACTATACTATTCGCTAGGGGCTCTACGGATTTGGAATACAAAGTTGCTTATAAAGTTGCTATGGTCTAAATTGAAAATATCTTACAGCAAGGCTTGCACTGGTGTTGGGATTATAAACAAACTGGTAAGCAACAGATTTCTAGCTATGGTTAACATCTTAAACCAAGTTTGAATTGATAGCATAAAAAATCAGACTGCCAACTTTGTTATCTCGGATCTTGGTTGCTACTAGTGTGGCTTTTGAAAATATATATTAGAGATAGGTATGTACACAGGTTTTCTTGTCTATGGTGGGCAGTGTGAACCAATTTTGAGTTGATATCAATAAATACACAGTTCTTGCTGGAATCATCCGACCTATCTCGCTTACTCACCCTTGTCAGGCTTGTTTAGAGACAGAGCTCGGAAATCTGGTTAGAATAAAAAAGCCAGCTTATTTTTTCTGCCCATATATTTTTACAACGACCGCTGGCATTACGGTTCCGCTCAATGGGTATTTCCCCAAAAATAATGGTCTTAACACTTGCGCGGACAGTAAACGAGATAACAATAACAGTTAATTGTTATCTACGTCGAAAGGCGTTACTGCCAGCGAAAGTGTTAACCAGGTATTTAGGACTCTAAAATCTACCGCTATATTTATTTACCGTTATTTTTGGGTCTTTAAAGTACCGGTTCCAAGCCCTGCTTAGAGGTTAATCCCGGTTCTAAACGAATTGTCTCACCTCTCGCTGTCCTTCTTAATGTTGTCCTCGCAAGGAATCTCTCCGCAGAACGGCGCCAGTATGATGTGCTTGCGGTCGAGGACCGAAGTGAAGTCCTCCCATTTTGTGACCGTGGACAGACGAGCGTCACGGTCCTTTGTCGCCCTATAGGTATATATATTGCATTTTAATTTTAATGGCACACTTGGGTTGAGTGGTAAATTGCTATAACAACATATATAATAAAAAAGTACGCAGCCGAAAAAAATTCTTGAAGCTAATAAGTCCTCCTTTGTACAGATACCACTTAAAGTGTAAGGGTAACCTTTTCAGTCGTATACAACCATCTAGCGATCTAAAATTTTAAGAGCTGTGCTCTTGTCGGTAGAATCACTTTTAAATGCCGTGTGAAGTCAAGGAGCAAAAGCAGGAAAACTAACTCTGGGCTACGCAGCGACCGGGAAATCGCTAGAATGAGTGTGTTGAACTAAATAACATACTTGTCGAACATCTCCTTGTGCGTAGTCTCCAGTAAAGCGGTCAGCTGTGCCGCAGCGTCCGCCCTCTTCATGGTAATCTTCTCTCCGGTGAGTCGCCGCACTGCCACTAATTCATCGCGCGCCATGTCCTTCGGGCCCAGCTCCACTCGGATTGGTACTCCCTGTGAGGATACAATAATATAAATAAATAAATATACATACATACATATTATCACGTCTTTATCCCATACGGGGTAGACAGAGCCTAGAGCCATAAGACCTTAAGCCACGTTTAGCATAATTATAGTTGAAACAGGAAATCAATAGTGATGGGTTGCTAGCCCCGCATCGCCTATGTCATAATTTCCCCATTCGGCGATTCCCTCAGTCGACTTTTACGGCTTGCGCGGGAAGAGAAGCAGCTGGTACATTCTATGTTTTTCTTTTTCTCCCAGACCAGCATGGAAGTAATAATAGGGACAAATCACACAGATTGAGCCAGCCCCAAAGTAAGTTAGTGTGACTTGTGTTATGGGATACTAACTCAACGATACTATATTTTATAACAAAGTCATATATAAATAAACATCCAAGACCCAGGTCAATAAGAAAAAGATCATTTTTCATCTTGACCTCGATCCCCGGGATCGAACCCGGGTCCTCCTGAGTAGCGGTCAGGCATGTTAACCATTACGCCACTGAGGTCGACAATGGACATAATGAATTAATCAGGGGTAATGGATGTATATTATAGAAAATATGTAACTAAGGAATAGATTTATTTTTCATTTTGTGCAATAAAGTTATTAGAAACGAACAAACATACCTTTAGCTCCCAGTGGTTGAACTTCCACCCAGGCGAATAGTTATCCCTATAGTCTCCATCAGCCCTGATGCCCGCGTCAAGCAGCACTCCAACCAGCTGCTTGCACGAGTCGATCAACTTCTTCCTCTCTTCAGTAGTACTCGAGGCGGTAATACCACATGGTACTACTACAACTTGTATTTCTGCCACGCGCGGAGGTAAAACTAGACCTCTGTCGTCGCCGTGGACGAGAATCATTACACCTGTGGATGTAATAAGAGTAAAATAAAAGCCTGATATGGAACCAGCTATATACAAGTAAATTATAGGCCTCGTACGGAACTAGTTCCCAAACTCTGGTTTTTAAATGAAGGGGAAAACACGATATGAATTGGGTATGCTAAATTTTTTTAACACACTAAAATACGAAAACCATTTCGAGATATTTTGATTACATACCATATTTTTGTATTTTCGACAAGAAAAGTACATTGATTGCGGTAAAATATTCAAAAATGCCGTGGAAGTTTTAACATTCATTCGACACCTAAATGACGTCATTGCGAAAATAAAGCTGCGTCTACGCTTTAATTCATATACTGGGTGCGTGTCCACACTTCGTATTCCGACTAGGATTACGAGCGTAAAAACGGACAAATTAAAAAAAAAAACCTATGATCTTTCAATGTCATGTCAAGTCAATCGATTGATTTTGATTTGATGTTTCGGAGTAGTTGGCGCTATAAGACGAGTTTCTGGTGGCTTACCACCATCTCTTAAAACCATGCAAGAACGATTGGGTAAGGGAGATGTCGCCTTACGTCATGTATTGCGCTGTCTCGCTTACTCACTCGTCCTTGCATGGTTTTAAGAGATGGTATTAAGCCACCTGACTCTGACTATAGACTTACTTGACCGGGATAGATTACTGATTGACGTTTTTGACTTGATTTAAGTAGGACTGAAAAAGATTAAAATTTCAAGAAAGGCCTTAATGAACTTGTTTAAAATTATTGTAAAATAAAATTCACGTTCGTTTTTATTGTGACCACACTGTGGTACTATACATACTATATAATGGTAACATCGTCTAGTAAAATGACGTCATGAACTATAAAACTTTAAAAATTCATATAAAATTAATAACAATAATTTAAGCGAAAAAAATCAAATTAGTTTGCTAAAATAGTCTAAATTTTCAGTTAAAAATAAAAAAAAAATCATTTTTTTTTAACAGCATACCCAATTTTTGTGCTTCCGTAGTCCACAAGGAATATAATTATTTATTTAATTATTTATTTTTTGGGTGTCTTACAGCTAGTATATAGTTTTAATATAGTATAGAATACAATTAGAATGTTGGACTGTGCTAATAACAAGACTCCCACCAATTAAAAAGAAGAACTCCTTTATAGTTTCGCTCTGTCCGTCCGTCCGACCCCTCTCTAGCTCAGATAACCTTAGTTAATTAAAAAAAAATCAGAATTCAATCGCAACAAACGTCTCGCTGTATCGCGAACAAAATTTTCTATTAAGTCTGTAACAATAAGGTTTTTAATAAAATACGATTGCTTTGCCTCTTGTTTTTTTTAAATTATTTCTCTCGGCAATAAATTGTTTTAATGCAATGATGTTCTATTCATTGAATAACAGTGTACTAATTTATTTTAAAAAAAATAAGACCGCTAATATAAACAGTTTAAAATAAAAGGGAGTAAGGCCTTTTTGTTCAAATTCTTACAATGTAGCTATTACTAATTCTGTGAATTTAGTAAGTCAATGATTCCATGAATGGAGTGTGGATCCTGTGCTTACCTATTGTCCTGGTAGTGAGACCCCATGAGTTCTGGAAGACGTAGGCTTTCTCATGCGTGTCGGGGTCGTCGTAAACAACTTCGAATATTTTGGAGAAGTTCTGCCCTAGGTGGTGGCTAGTCGCGCCCTAAAAATAATATTAGAAAAACTTGTAGGCAACATAAAACAACAACAATTTATATACATTAATAATACCTTGTAAATTTTAAAAACGCTTTAGTTTTTTATTTTTGGTATGAATAAGGTTCCTTATTATAAGAAAAAAATCTGCGAATTAATAGAACAAAAAAGAAATCACCTAAAAATGACCT
Source organism: Apomyelois bistriatella (assembly GCA_947044815.1). Lineage (NCBI taxonomy): Eukaryota > Metazoa > Arthropoda > Insecta > Lepidoptera > Pyralidae > Apomyelois > Apomyelois bistriatella. The sequence goes on along the minus strand of OX345704.1, from coordinate 9,029,118 downwards.
TATTACGACAGCACATTTTCCCTATCCCTTTATCGGTACCAGCAGAAAAATCAAGTGGTTTTTTTTTTTTTAATTTTCAATCAATGGCTATTATTATTTTTCGTTAAAAATTAAAGACATACGGGAATAGAGAGAGGTTTATTTTTAAGCTGGTATCCACACATGAAAATAAAATCAGATGAGTCGAATTTATGTGCTAATAGTTCCAGTAGCTTTTGATAATAATTACTGGTGGCTTACTATCATAACCACGGTGCATGGTCGATTGACCGTGTTACCTACGCGAAATGATGATGATGATCATTTCTAAAATCCATGCAGAAACGATTGAGTAAGGGAGATGTCGCCTTACATCATGTATTGCGCCGTCACGCTTACTCGCTCGTTTCGGATGGTTTTTAGAGATGATGCCACATGTACCCCTAGTATAAGATTTTATAAACGCAGACGATAGCGACAGCGGTTTTGTATAACAATCCTGTACAGCGCCCCTGGCGGAAAGTAAGACAACTAATGAATTCCATACAAAATACTAACGCAGTCGCTAGCGATTTCATTTATAAAATCTCATACTAGAACTACTTTTTTTTCCAAATTATTTGTTTCACTGGTTTTTATTTATTTTTGTCTTTATAGACTTTATTTACAGGTTTAGAGATCCACCTGCTTTATTGCTATTGGATGCAGTTTACCAGATTGATCTCTTTGTACGCATTAGGTACATGAGTCGCAGTTGGTGTACTAGGACTACTGACAGATAGACAGATATGCCTATATAACCAGTGCTATTTATACCTGAATAGCTCTGCCACTGGCCGGTATATAAGCCTCCACGGTGGTGGTGTAGTTTCCGCCGGCGAATTTCTCTTTTTCCGTCTTCCGCCCCTTAATCACAGGGATTGCTAAGAGCTCCTCGTATACTCGCGCGTATAATTCTAGAAAATAAATGTTTAATGTGTTACCAACGTCTATGGTCTAGCGCACACTGTTGAAAACACGGCGGATTGCATTTAAAAACAATTTTATATAAACCTTAACTACTTGGACTTAAGGGTAATAATTGCATACCAAGAATAAATACGTTAGCGGCTATTAGAGTATTTATTCTTAGCTATTTAAGAAAACAGCAAAGTAGATTTTGCGAGCACAACATTTTAGCAAGACAGTAAGTATATGACTTACTAGCTACCCGCCCCAGCTACGCATGGGCATAAAAACATTCCCTGTAAGTATATGACTTACTAGCTACCCGCCCCAGCTTCGCACGGACATAAAAACATTCCTCTTGAATCACTCTATCGATTAAAAAAAACGGCATCAAAATCCGTTGCGTAGTTTTAAGATTTAAGGATACAAAGGGACATAGGGACAGAGAAAGCGACTTTGTTTTATACTATGTAGTGATACATATACGGTAGTATTTAGAAACCTCTTTTTTTGAAGTTGATTAAAAATCCATTAAATTGTATGTGTCTTCTAACACTAGCCTGTGCGATTGCAATTGTGGCGCGGTGCAGACGACGGCTCATCTTCTGTCAAGTTTAAAAAAAGAAGCCAACGACCAGGCGGTGTTGGCCAGCTATTGGTCAAAATCAATTAATAACCATTTGGACCATATAGCCATTATAACACGAAAATAAAAAAAAAACCGGTCAAGTGCGAGTTGAACTCGAATGAGATGAAAAGAATGGTCAATTTTCGTCTTCTTTCATAAATAAAATCAAAACTATTTATGTTACAATAATAACAAAAATATATTTGAAATCCTCATAACGAGCCCTTTTGATATATAACACGGTAAGGTTTGCTAAACTTTTTTTTTTAATTCCTAATTTGTAAAAATATTTATTTACTTTGCACATCTGTGTTTGGGTCACAGGATCACGCCATCCTATTAAATTTCATCTGTTTTGGTCCAGTAGGTTCGGAGAAAATTGGCTGTGACAGACGGACGGACGGATAGACAGACGCACGAGTGATCCTATAAGGGTGCCGTTTTTACATTTTTGTACGGAACCCTAAAAAAGAAACAATATTTACCAAGGATCTGCAGCACTTCTTCTTCAGCCTCCTGCTGGAAACGGAAAGCAGTATGTCCTTCCTGCCAGAGGAACTCGCGAGTTCTAAGGAACGGCTGCGGCTGCTTGAACTCCCATCTCTAAGAAAACAAACATAAAGTTCAAAGTTTTACACCCGTATCAAAAAACCTTTGGTCCGCTTTAAATAAAATGTGTTTGGTCTCGTTCTTTCACGTGAAAAATCATATGTAAGAAAGAGACCACCATCATTGCACACCATTGAAAGCAGGATAGAATCACCGGATTGTCTGTTAGGAATACCATACTCTTCTCCCTTTGGAATTCCAGGATAAAATATAGCCTATGTGTTGTTCCATGGTCTAAGCAGTATCCATTCCAAATTTCAGCCAAATCGGTTCAGCCGTTTTCCTGTGAAAGAATGACAGACATCCATACTTTCTTAGAAACTTTCGCGTTTATACTATTAGTAGCACTTTTTTCCTAAGGACTTATGACCTTAGGCTCTGTCTACCCCGTATTGGATTAAGACGTAATTATATGTATATATGTTTGTATGTATGGATTTTTTAAATTAAAAGTAAGGTATGTTATAAAACTTATACTGACCACAACATTATTCCACTGGTTTAGTTTAAGCGGCAGATCCCTATGACTCTGTATCCACTTGGCGTACGCTGGGTACATGACTGTTTCAGATGTGGGCCGTATGGCGATGTGCTCGGCTAGTTCCGACGAGCCCGAGTGCGTGACCCACGCCACTTCCGGTGAGAAGTCCGCTATGTGAGTCTTCTCTCTTTCTAGTGCTGCCTAGAAGATAAAGATAGTATTGTTATCATGAATCATCAAAATCTTACGTTTACTCATGCGAAAACCATAGGGCTTCGAAGTATTTTCTTTCTTGAATTAAGTACTAATTAAAAAAAAAATTGGCACTTCTTTACTAACTCACATCAAAAGTTCTGCTTAGTTCTGTTCTAGTCCCTTACTACCATCTCTAAAAGCCATGCAAGATCCAGTGAGTAAGCGAGACAGCGCAATACATGATGTAAAGCGACATCTCCTTTACTCACTGGATCTTGCATGGTTTTAAGAGACGGTAGTAACTCCCTTGCTCATTGGGAATGATCCCAATAAGCGAGCGCGTGAACGTAGTTGTCCAGTTGGATGTCGGCTTTAACTAAACAGCCTACACTTACCCACGTTGACCCCGATTTAAGAATATGTCACCTCTCTCTTCACGTGTGTGTCGTTAAAGGCGAAGAAGGGAATAATATAAGTTTTAATTTATTAACATGTAACAATTGGGATGTACCAACCAGATATAGTATGTCAATAAATTAAATATCATATTATAAATATATGATACTAGCTGTTCCCCGCGGCTTCGCCCCGCGTGGGACTCGGTTATATCGCGCCCAAAAGTAGCCTATGTTTGACCTCAGGTTGTTAACTACATCCCTACCAAATTTCATCACAATCAGTCCAGCAGTTTAGCCGTGAAGAGGTGACAGACAGACAGACAGACAGACTTTCGCATTTATAATATTAGTATGGATTTAATTAATTAATTAAAATTGGCATGTACCAACCAGATATAGTATGTCAATAAATTAAATATCATATATGTATAATTAAATATGATATTTAATTTATAGATATAGATTATAGATACAAACACACCGAACTTCTTGTAATCTTTGTTGAGGAAGGCTCGGATGTTCTCCCAGATTTCTTTACGAACAAGATCGAAGAATGTACCAGCCGGATATAGTTTGTTAATAAAATGTTAAAAGTACTACCATATAGAGGTGTTTACTTGTTAATAATATGTTAAAAATACCACCATATAGAGGTCTTTACTTGTTAATAAAATGTTAAAAGTGTCACCTTAGACACGAAGATAGGGAAGTATCCGTCTTTGACGCCGAGCTTCTTGAACTCTTTGCTGAGGAAGGCTCTGATGTTCTCCCAGATGCTGTAAGACCACGGCCGGAGGATGTAGCACCCGGATATGTCGTAGTAGTCTATCATTTCAGCTGAAAAACAAATATATTCTCATTTACTCGTTCAATATCCAGGGATGGAAATGTCTCTAACCTGGTAAATGGAAATGGCGGTCATTTTATTGGTACTAAAAACCTAGTTAAAAATGTTATTTTTGTGTTAATACAGTACCCTTAGTATGATATTTTATAAACGCAGAAGCTAGTGACTGTGTTAGGATTTAGTATGGAAATACTTTGTTGCCTTACTATCCGCCAGAGGCGCTGTACTGTACAGGTTTGTCATACAAATTCGCTAACGCAGTCGCTAGCGTCTGCGTTTATAAAATCTCATACAAGGGGTACATGTAAAAATATATGCGCAAAAAAATTCCATCAATCCCTATCAACAGATTTTAAAACAATTAATGTTTATATAGCTTTAATTCTTAAGTTTATTGTTCTAAAATTTAAAAAAAAAACTGATACAAGCAATTAGAATTTATAAGAATATATTTTGTAATTTTTTTTTTTGTATAGTATAGTAATAATAACTTAACCTGCGCTGTAAAAAAAATGTTTTTTTTACAGCGAAGACCATGCGTTTAGCATTGTCCACCAATTCAATTCACAATTGTATGTTGTAGAATAAAAGAATTAGACACGAATTATTAGAAATTATTAGAAAGAATTAGTATGTTGTAGATTATAAAAATTTTACTTACATTTAGTAATAACTTGAGAATACCACTCCGGCAAATTGACCTCCTTGCTCGCCTCCAAACCCAAGCGGGTGATTTTCTTAACGCCCGATGAGGATTCCTCGTTCACTGGTTTTGGTGACTAAAACAATAAAAATAACATTATAAAAATCCAATTATATATAAAGGTGAATTAAATATTTGTTAAACAAGTGAGGAAAGTTGAAAAAAAAAGAAAAAGCCAGCACTTTAAGTGAAGAACTAGCGAGGTCGATAAGAATTTAATCTCGAGCGATTAAATCCAATATAAAATACGGAGTAAAGCAAGTTATTTAAAGTTAATAAAAATAAACCGGTTAAGTGAGAGTCGGACTCGTGCACATAAGGCCTACTACCATCTCTTAAAACCATGCAAGATCCAGTGAGTAAGCAAGACAGCGCAATACATGATGTAAGGCGACATCTCCCTTACTCACTGGAACTTGCATGGTTTTAAGAGATGGTAGTAACCCCCCTGGCAGTTTGTACAAGGGTGGAACAACGTATCCAAAAAGTGAGGGTAGTATAAAACATACCTTTTCTTTTGAAGGTTCCTTCTTCTCTTGTTTAGGTTTCTCCTTCTGTTTCTCCTTCTGCTTCTCCTTTCTTGGCGGCGCGGCGGGGGCGATCGCTGTGCCGGTCAGTGTCTGGTAGTTCGCTTTCAGTTCTAGAAGCTTCTTAACTTCTGCGTCGATGACGGCCTGTATCACAGATCTATTATATTAGATGACTATATCCACTGGATTTATAACAAAGACAAAGGTTTATTATATTTTTTTAATCTATACTAATATTATAAAGAAGATGGATTGGATTGTTTGTTTGTAACGAATAGGCTTCGAAGTCACTGAACCGATTTGAAAAATTTTTGCACTGCAGGAAAGCTTCACTATTCCCGATTGACATAGGCTATGTATGTACCGGGGTGGACTGCTAGTATATATATAGACAAATCAAACAGATTGAGCTAGCCCCAAAGTGAGTGAGATTAGTGATAAAGGATACTAACTCAACTATACTATATTTTATAACAAATCTATGTTTATAAAAGAAATACGTGTTAGTTACAACACTCATCGTCATTATTATATCGAGTAGGCGTCACGGTTATAACTCAAGATGTACTGAACCAACAACCAATGAAATTTTGCATAAACATAGTTTGAAGTATTGTGAAGGACGTACCTTAGACCTTTCATCCCAGGAAAAAATACTGTTGCCGAGGAAATTTCGCTCAGGCGAAGCCGTGGGCGAAAGCTAATACGTATATCGATAAACATCCAAGACCAAGGCCAATCAGAAAAAAAATATTTTTCATCTTGACCTGACCAGGGATCGATCCCGGGACCTCATGAGTAGCGGACGGGCAGGCAAGTAAACCATTACGCCACGGAGGTCGTCAAATTGTTTTATTATTATTACCTTATCAGCTTTCTTAGTCTTAAGGTCGCGAACCACGTCGCCTTGTTTGGCGATTTCGGCGGCTAAGGCCGCGGCTTTGTCGTCCGTGCCGTTCATTGCTGCTACTGGAGTGTCCTGTAAGCAACATGTAATTTTATAACCATTTCTCCGAAATAAATACAGATACATACTTTATTTCACTAATGAGATAAAGAGAGAAACTCGATAGCCTAGCGCGGGGCGCGTTTTCGTAACGATAACGCGCGTCAAGCGACGGCGACGGCAAGTACGCGGCCTTGTTTGGTTGGTCGCCATTAGTGGCATTTCTATCTTGAGCTCCTCCGTGCTTCGGTAGGCACGTTAAGCCGTTGGTCCCGGCTGTTATCGGTAGATGGCAGTCGTTAGGCTATGCCAAATGCCTTTAGACAGCCTGAAAAATCTGACAGTGTTGGCCACTAACACACCCGGGTCATGTTCCTGTGGGTCTGGTATCCCTGTATAAAAGGGTAACGGAGGTCAGACGGCAGTCGCACCTTTGTAATAAACAGTTCCGATAAATCAGGACCATGATTAATAGCGTACCCTGGGCTCTGAAGCGTAAGCTAAAAATGTAACCGGGTAACACGCTCGGACTTCATTTCACTAATAAACATTTTAGATAACATCGCGAAACATCCCTCATGACAGGAAAAATAATAGTACTGACCCTCATCTGATCGGGCGATACCTAAAGAACTTTTACTAAACCCTCGCACTGCATATTTATATGAGACTAGCGACCCGCCCCGGCTTCGCATGAGCATAAAACCTTCCTCTTGAATCATTCCGTCTATCTAAAAAAAACCGCAACAAAATCCGTTGGGAAGTTTTAAAGGTTTAAGCATACATAGAACTTTGTTTTATACTATGTAGTGATTTACAGGAAGAAAGAGAGGTCTAGTATAATATCTACACAGAAAGTGTGTTTTGTGACGGTACTTATATAAATAATAATATGCTGGCTGATGGAAAAAAATTGTATAACCATTTTATGTATGGTTGAATTGAAATGTCGGATGTATAAAGGCTCATGGTCGGCAAAACGCTCATGACACTTCTGGTGTTGCAAGCATCTCATCACTATCACTACATAGTATTAAACAAAGTCGCTTTCTCTGTCCCTATGTCCCTTTATATGCTTAAATCTTTAAAACTGCGCAACAGATTTTGATGCGGTTTTTTTAATAGATAGAGTGATTCAAGAGGAAGGCTTTTATGCCCATGCGAAGCTGGGCGGGTCGCTAGTAACGATTAAAACACAACATTTTTTTTAATAAACTAAAAAGAAAAAAAAAATACCTTTTTAGTTACAGGTGCAACGGCGTTGGGCGTCCACTCGGAGCCCGTTAATGTCTTGTATCGCGCCTTCAGTGCAAGGAGAGTTTTTACCTGGTGGTAAAAAAAGTTTTATAGTAAAAAAACCAGCCAAGTGCGAGTCAGACTCATGCACGAAGGGTTCCGTATTCAGTGTATATAAAATGAAAAAAAAAAAAACACATTTTATTGATTAACTTTAGCATCTCATATACTAAAGTTAACTGACCTCAGCTTCTACAGTCGCTTTTTCCGCTTTCTGCGACTTGAGCGCTCGCACTTTGTCTCCCTGCGCTGATATCTGTTGCGACACTTGTTCAACGTCTGAAGATTGCGCAGCTGTAGGTTTCTGAGGAGCTGGAGCGCTGCCCGGTTTCCAATCCTGGAGGAGAAAACGATTAAAATTGTAATTATTTAATTGTATAAGTATTTTGTACTAATGGAACAATAAAGTTTTACCCCCGTATTAAGAAACGTTTGTTAAGCCCATGTTAGCTTAAATGTGTTGCGTCTCTTTCTTTCACGTGAAGTGTCAGGTAAGAGAAAAAGAAACAAAACATATTTTAGTTAAAATGGGCTTAACAAACGTTTCTTAATACGGGGGTTAATAAATAAATCACTACATAGTATAAAACAAAGTCGCTTTCTCTGTCCCTATGTCCCTTTTTATGCTTAAATCTTTAAAACTACGCAACGGATTTTGATGCTGTTTTTTTTAAAGATAGATTGATTCAAGGGGAAGGTTTTATGCCCATGCGAAACCGGGGCGGGTCGCTAGGAAATAAATAAAATTGAATACTATGTGCCTTAAAAATACAGTTAAAATTTCAAGGCATTTTAAATGGAATAGTTACTTTTATCCGGTTTTCTTCTCTTTTATCTAAATTTTTTGTAAGAATTTAAATGCTATTAAAGTATTTTTGAATACAACGGCATCTGCCATCTGGTAGTAGTTACATAAACCACGCCGAGACACAGAATACGGAATACTATACTAGAGAGAGTTGGTTCTGACAACAGCGCAGGGTCGATTGACCTTGTGGATTACAACGGCAATTGAATGAATTACTATGCATGAATTAATTTATCAAATAGGTAAAAATCTTCAAATCAAATCATTTATTTGCTAAAATACAGTGGGTAAGTTATTAATATAAGTTTTGTTGCTTATTCTTTATTTCGCTTTCATGCATACATTTTATGGGAAAAAATACATGGACCCTTGTGGGGTGTTGCGAAGTCAATAGTGTAGTCTTGTGAGGGCACACGTGCTTAATGTATTTGACCTAATAATAAGTCATGCAAATATTATATCAAAATAATTATTTTTAAATAAATTAGATTAAATATCAGTCCGACAACCACAATTAAAACATTGCGAGTATAATTTAGGAAACATCAAATATTTAAAACAAAACAATACATAATAAAGTAAACTGGTTATTTGACGTTTTGAGTTTTTAGCGCATCAAACTAGCCGGCCACGCGCACCTATTTCTACGTGAGAAAGTCTAACACATTCTGCACGCGGGTGGAGGTAACACACACAATAAGTATTAACGCAAAAAAAAAAAAAAAAAACTCCAAGCAGTATGACTGGCGGTCACATACTTTTGGCAGAGGGCGTCGCCTGTCGGCGGCAACCCCTGTGGTTTAATGATCTAAGGTACAAACAAACAAACCACACACAAACCCACGTGGCATGAAACACGGACCGGCACTTAATCAATATCGATATTATCTGAACACTTGTTGATATTTCATAATCTAAAACTGTTACGCGGATTAGTTACGCCTAAATAGGTACATAACTCTATATTCCGTATCTTACCTGTGCAACGATAACGACATTTATTTTTTTTTACATTAAGCTGAAGCGTTTGCGAAACAACAAGAGCCGGTGGAACCACAGGCGACAACTGACTTGTTACATCTACATAGCGTTAAGTCCGTCATATGGAAGACGAATAATTATAAGCTTCAGGAGAATCGGCTACGATGGTACTGCCACGTTTTTCGGAAACCGGCTAATTACGTTGAATGAAACAAGTGTCTAGCCATGCCGACTCCGCCAGTAGAAGGGGCAAGCCCAAAATGTGCTGGCTCGACGTCGCAGTAAACGGTATGCGTGCTAATGGTCTCAGAACTAAGGATGCCGAAGACCGGGCGAAGTGTAAGAGAAAAAGCAAGAAAGCGGACCCTGGGCTCCGAAGCAATCAGCTGAGGAAGCAACCAGGAAATCAGAAAGACGAATAATTAAAAAAAAAAATCCAACAACTGCCTTCGGCTTTAACCTATGTAGTCAATCGTTAAGCCACTAAAAATACTCGATTGGAAAATAATATCGCGGATTACATAATGCTATTGATAATTAACTCTCTTTATATTTTGTCTTATATAATCTTAAAGGAGCAATAAATAAATTTATCGGTTAATAAACCATATATTAAGTTTCATACTAAATTATCTTATCTACTATGGGCACTGAACTGAAGGTAACCAATAATATTAAACTAGTAAATCAAGGTAAATTATTTAAAATATCAAATTTTTTTGTATGCCAGATGGAGCAATATGAAATTAAATACCAACATCTAATTACCCATGTTTGACAAAAATAAATTAATTATGAATTATAAAAAAAGGTACTAGCTGACCTTAGTTTTCCTTCCTTCCCGTAACACCTTCCTTAAGTATCAGAAAAATATACAAAAAGGGAATACGAAAAAAGATCTTTATAAATCCGTGTATAAGGTCCAAAGTACAAAGAAATAGATTTGTGTCGTTTAGTATCTAACCTGTCCAGTAGCTGTCTTGTACTTCGCTTTCAAGTCTAGAAGCTTCTTAACAGCCTCATCAATTTTCGCTTTTTCAGCTTTAGCGGTCTTTAAAGAGCGGACCAAGTCGCCTTGCTTCGCGATCTCATGGTCGAGACTGGCGTCGCCGCCGCCAGATGGCGCTGGTGCAGTTGGAACTGGTCCTGGTTGCCACTCCTGGACAAACAGAATCATCAATACTTTTATACTTTCGCTAACAACTTTAATACCTATAAGAGAGAATTGTTTAAATTACTTACTGACAAAGCATATTATTCGGTCAATGAATACTTTAATGCCAAATTTGACTAAGTAATTTATTTATTTACTTATTGAATAATTTATTGACGTAATTATATTTTTATATAATTGACATAACAGATTATACTTAGTTTTTGCATGATACTGTTCCTGTAATGTTATAATTTAATGACTAACACACATATTTGATAAATTTTGTATCTCTTATGGCGGAACATAGAGAACCCCGCTTTTGTAAGACATCTATTTGTTTTGTAATACCTATGTTCACGAAATAAATATATGAATTTGAATTTGGCGGAATGATTAAATGCCTGTCCACTACTCAGGGGGTTCCGGATTTGAGCATCGGTCAGATCAAGATGGAAAATTATCTTTTTCTGATCGGCCTGGGTCTTGAATGTTTATCTATATACTAGCTGTTACCCGGGGCTCCGCTCACGTCGGAATGCCGGGATGAAATACAGCCTGTGTTGTTCCAAGTTCTAAGCAATCTCCATTCAAAATTTCGGCCAAATCGGTTCAGCCGTTTTCCTGTGAAAGAGTAACAAACATCCATACATTCTTACAAACTTTCGCGTTTATAATATTAAGTAGGATGTATTTGTTATAAAATATAGTATCGTTGAGTTACTATCCCATAACACAAGTCTCGAACTTACTTTGGAGCTAACTCAATCTGTATGATTTGTCCTTCTATATATTTATTTAATTCAAGGGTATTACCGTTGACAAGAATGCAAGGTGGTTAGTACATACCTTTCCCGTAGCGGCCTTGTATTTAGCTTTAAGTTCCAACAGGACCTTCACGGCCTCGTCAACCTTGGCTTTCTTGAAGCCAGCGCCGGCCGCTGCTGCAGGGGCCGAGGCACCTGGCTTCCAATCCTGATGGAAATGATACACGTTTATGTACAGTCGGCTGCAGAGAAATCTGAACCCCATGCCACAAGTATCACTATTGAAAGGGGGTCATATTTCTCTGCAGCTCACTGTACAATAAAGAAACTGTAGTACCTGTATTAAATACAAATAAATACCTAAGAAGGTTGCAAACATTCACGACGTCCAGTAAGTACAATACAATACAATACAAAACCCTTAATTGCACATAGAATACAGAAAATAGGTTAACAAGAACTTAAATATAAAACGCAAAAGGCGGCCTTATCGCTTTCTGTTTTGTGTTTGTTGTTCGTGGTGTGGGACCAGTCCGTTACAGGTATATTGTGACACAATCTGTAAAAGTTATCAGTACATCTAATATGAGATTTTATAAACGCAGACGCTAGCGACTGCGTTAGGATTTTGTATGGAATTCCTTAGTTTCCTTACTATCCACGAGGGGCGCTGTACAGATTTGTCATATAAAACCACTAAAGCTGACGTTAGTGTCTGCGTTTATAAAATCTCATACTACCATACTAGGGGTACTGATAACTTTTACAGATTGTGTCACAATATACCTATCCATAACGGAGTCTATAACGGAGTGGTACCCTAGACACGGAAAGCGAAGTACTGGACGTCCAGCGGCTAGTGGGTCGATGATATTAGGAAAGTTGCACTGTATTGCGGTGACTCAGAGTAGGGATGCATGGCGTAGACAGAGGGAGACTTATATTCAGCAATAGGTTGTAGACAGCTAATGATGATGACACCTATCTAACACTTACTTTTACAAAACGTCCCACTTGTATCCATAGTAACTTTACTTCTCAAAAATTTCTGTACAACTTTAAAAAGTGAATAAAGAATTTTATTTATTTATTTATTATTTACTTGCCTGTCCAGTTGCGGCCTTGTATTTAGCCTTGAGATCCAGTAGAACCTTTACAGCCTCGTCGATCTTAGGTTTTTCTGCCTTAGCGGCCTTCAGGGAGCGGACCAGGTCGCCTTGCTTCGTGATCTCCTGGTTCAGGTCTGAGGAGTCTCCCGATTTGCTGTCCTGGATGATAATATATTAATTAATTTATGGCATTCTGCAACGCTTATGCCTTCTTTATCATCCTAGCGTATATTTCCTGGGTACATCTTCAGCTTACGCTTCAGAGCCCAGGGTAGGCTATTAATCATGGTCCTGATTACAAATCTGATATTTTGAGAATCAGGTATCATGCGAGTAAAGGCCTGATTCGGCAATACTGGTTATTATAATGGAGCGACTGCTGTTTGACCTCCGCCCTTTTCGAGTGTGTTAGTGGCTAACACAGTCAGATTTTTCAGGCTGCCTAAAGGCATGTGACATAGCCTAACGACTGCCATCGTAGATGGGACCAACCGAAGCACGGAGAAGCGCATTATAGAAATGCCACCAATCCAAACATGGCCGCGCACTCGCCGTCGCTTGACATGCGCTATCGTCACGAACATGCGCGCCGCGCTAGGCTATCGAGCTTCTCAGCTGCAACTGCTTATACAGAAAGTAAATCTATGAAGCCTTCTTCTATCGTTTCAATGGCTAAAACTATATAATTCTGGCCAAGTAAGTAGTACCTATGCCACGGCTGATTCCGAGGCCACAGCGAGATCACGTGCGCGTAGAAAGCCTCTTCGAGTGACAATCTACTATGCTAGTACAGATATATTTAATCGCTATCACAGAATTAGTAATAGTACTGCTATACAAAGAAACGCGCCAATTTTCTGTGTACAAATAGAGCCCTCTCCATACTGAGACAACTGTGCTTTATCCAAAAACTTATTGATGGAATTACACTAACTTTGACGTTCAATATTTTCTTGGCTTCATCATCAGTCTTCGCTGCTTTCAGTTGGCGCACAAGTTCGCCCTGCTTGGTGATCTGCTCGTGTAGTTGTGCAGTGTCGTTACTTGGCGCGACAGAGGGCGCTGGTTGTTTAACGGCTGCAGTTTGAACTGGTTTTGGCTGGAATAAAGTAAAAAATAAACTTTAGTCCGTTTCCCTAAACTTGGTAGGCACTGTCTCAGAGTAAGGCGAAAGTTGTATGCTCAAGTTATCACAAACATAGGTATTATAAAGCAGCGTATTTAATCTAGCCTACATTATGTTAGTACTATTCCGTGCCCACATTAACGTGGGCCGTACGCATGATTGCCATCCTAGTTGCATATTAGAATAATAAAAAAGAATCTACTAGCATTTAGAGTACCTACGTACGTAAGCAACATTGTAATATATATGTTTAGATAATCGCGACAAATAAAAAGCTACCTAGACATATTGTGTAGCTTTATCGGCTTTTACGTTTGAAAGGGTGAAAGAAAGCTGGCGTAATTTTAAGTGTTCTAATATTTGCGTTTGATAATTATTTTATTTGAAAAGTAAACGAGTCACTTTGGCATTAACCTGAGTATATAATATATAATAGACTACTACATAAAATAAATTTTGAAATAAAGTACCTAGATTTACATCGAGTTTTTGTCCGAGATGCTTAATAATAATAACTAGGTAGGTACCTACCATAGGAATTATGAAAAAATCGTATTCAATGGGGGTCTCCTGCACACAAATCACTTTCTTAATTCAGCTTTCTAAATCAAGGTACAAGTATGACCCCTCGCTCCGAAGCAACCAGCTGAGAATGTAACCGGGGAAACGTTAAGATAAATAAATAAAGATGGGAGAGAGAGAGAGAGAGAGTGGAAGAAAACATTGTTTTGGTTTCAAAATAAATCCTATTAGTATGCTGTGTGGTCAACCACATTTTGGTACAAGTCAAGTTAGGTACATTCATCCTAACTAAAATGCTTACTAGTTTTTTTCAGTGCAACAACGTTGTAATTTAATTCGAAATAACAAACACAAACATATGTTAAAAATATACACGTGTACACCCACCACACTTTGTATGCTTACTACAGAAATGCTCAACGTGGTGTGACGTATACCTTTTACTTTCTAAAATAAAGAGCATGTCCAACCTGTACGATACAAATAATAGTTTTAATTCCATTGCTTCTCTCTTATCACGCGAGCGCCAGCAAGAAATAGATGATTTGTATACGCAGTAATGTAATGCAATTTTAAAAATAGTTACGAAAGAATCGAAGTGTATGTGATGTGGTGGTAAATAAGCCATCGGACAATAGAAAATAACATAGAATTATCGACTCCCATATAGCGAAAACAACTGGGTGGGACTAACGGCAAAACGTGCTTTCCGAAACACAGAGGAGCTCAAGATTGAAGTTGGGCAAAAAATCCAAGCTAGGCCGTGCTAGTCGCCTGCACCCACAACACTACAATAGCATAGGGTTTATGTCAGGCAGGCGGCCGGTCAAAGTACTTAGGTTCGGACTTCATTATAGCTTAGTCTGTTAAGTATTCTGTGCTCTGCCATACGGAGATGTTCGAAACGGAGACAAGAGATGTTTTTCAACAAAGGTAACGTGTCTCCGTCAAAAGCTGAGGGGAGATGCCCACTGGGGGGTTACTACAGTCTCTTAAAACCATGCAAGATCCAGTGAGTAAGGGAGATGTCGCCTTACATCATGTATTGCGCTGTCTCGCTTACTCACTGGACCTTGCATGGTTTTAAGAGATGATAGTAGGCCACCTGACTAGACTGGTGGCTTACTATACCACCATCCCTTAAACATATGCAAGAACGATTGAGTAAGGGAGATGTCGCCTTACATCATGTATTGCGCTGTCTCGTTTACTCACTGGATCTTGCATGGTTTTAAGAGATGGTGGTAAGCCACCTGTAGCGGAGATGTGTGCGATGTTTGGTTGGATTAAAGTTTCGTTTGATCTAACACGAAAGACAAAGACGCGGGGCCGGGTAGCCTAGCGGCGGCGCCGCTCACTACATGCCGCCGCCGCCGCCACTCACATAACTTCTCGTAAATCTTTTCGTGAGTTATGGGATCGGTCATAAAATTTTACATACATACGGCAGCCTGTATGGTCTGATTTTCTTTACCAAAAGTGAAGTGACCTCTTCAAAATTAAATAATATAATATGACAATGACATCTACATGTGACATTGACAGTTACGAATGACAGCTTAACAGCAAATAAAATTTCAAACTAACCCGCGAACTTGAACTTAGTGAAAGAAAAGGAAACTTATTTGTTTGTAAAACGATTATTATTTATTAAATTCTTACAGAAAAATCCATTTTAGCGGTATGATACTTGATAGGTAGGTAGTTGCGTCAGTCAACCCAGCTAACAATGTGTAAATCGTGTACAATTACAAGCGCCAGAGTAAGCATTTTTTCGCTGTCCGCCGCACATTTGATATTTTAAAGTACTCTTGGGTATTTAGTATTGTAGCGTTATTCTTATTCTCACTATTTAATCTACTAGCTGTAATAAAAGGTTTGAAGAAACTTTATCATGCCGAAAGTTCATATTCGGTGAATGTTTTCGTTAAACATGTGATACCTACATATCGCCGTATCATTAATAACTGTATACGATAAAATTTTAGAAAGTATATTGACTTTACGTTTCTAGTATTAAGTAACTAGAACTAGGGGACTCTGAAATTTATTTGTCTCTTAATAAAAATGAAGACTGGACAAAACATTCCTGAAGTTGAAGATGACGACGTAGTTATCATAGGTGATATTATACCAAAACCAATGATATCTCATGAAAAGCAAAGAAAAAAAAGGCAAGTGGAGTTGAAAAAAAGTGTCTCAAGTAATGGATCTTTAGTCATAACACAAAAAGTAAGGATGAAGAAACGGAAACACAAATGTGTTTTGAATTTGGACACAAATGTTAATGAGAAAATGTGTTCACATGAGCAGCTTAATGTGCAAAAGAAAATAAAATATAAGTCAGATACACAAATAGATGTAAAGGACACGTCTACAATGAAGCATGGATGTGAGAGGTTTACTCCGGTTTGTGCTCGGCAGAATTGTAAAGTTGGCAGATGCAGGGTTTTAGATACAAAAAGGTGTAAAGGAAAGGAAAGGAGAATAAAAGTAAGTACTAAGAAACATGCCTCTTATTTACACTACTGACCAAAAAAGGATTGTTATGTTTTCAGGAGTCATGTATCTAAATTTGTAAGTAAGTATGTGATTCTTTATTGAAGTTAAAATGTCGAAAATGCCTAACACCTCTTCCTGACTGCTGGCAGATTTTAAAATCAATAGCACTTGTAAGAAAAATCATCAAATTTATATTGTAGGCCGGTAGAAAAAGTATGCTAAATTATTTTATGTCTTGAAATTTATGTAAGTAGATAGAAGACAAAGTAAATTACTGTTTTTGTTAAGATAATATTGGTGTGTTGGTCTTTTTTACACAATTCAGTAAGCAAACAAACATACGGCCGACTTGATGGGAAGAGGTCACCGCTACCCATGGACTCTATTGTATGAAATTGAACATCACACATACACTACACAATTATATTTGGTAGGAGAAATTGTTGGGCACAGCCAATATATTTGTAACAAATTTTATATAATAGGCTCAGAAGTTTAGATGTGATAAATAAATAAAGTATATGTAGTAATTTAATTACCTATATTTTCCTCTACAATTTGTTTATATTTAAGAATTTACATCTCTATAACTTATCTTTATTCAAGATAATTGAAGAGAAAATTACTTTACTATTTTTGTTTTCAGATAAGATCTCACCACCACGGCTTTCCAAGAGGTCTAAAGAGATTATTGTCACCAGTTTCCTCTTCGTCAATGGTAAATGAGAGTACCAAATCGGTAGAATGTGAGATAAGTCTTGATACCAGTAGTTTTTCGGATGAGAAAGAAAGTAAATTGGACACTCTAATTAAAAGGACTAGGGAGGTGAGTATCTTCTTCCAGATCAAAAATATAACACTATATCTCTTTTCATTAACAAAAAAATTAAATGAATGCCTTTGTAAACATTGTTTGCATTTGTATCAACATGGTATAATTTGTAAGTGAATGCTACAATACATATAAGAGTATCTATCTAGGTATATGGACCTCTTGCCTCAAATCCACACAAATTGGTATGCAGCCAGGAAAATGCTGAGATGATGGTGTGATGTTAGTGTGTATATCTGTCTGTATGTCTAAATTACTAAACCAATTTTGATGAAACTTTGTACTCTGATTTGCCTTTGAACATAGGCTACTTATTACCATGATGTAACTCAGTCACACGAGCCTAATGAGTATGCTATGTTTTAGGCCATAGCTGGTTTACAATGCTATATTTAAAAAAAATACAATTAAAATGTATTATTATTATTGTTATTTTTTACAGAGAGACAGAAATATACAAATGTCAAGGACTAAATACCTACATACACCTCCACATGCAGAAACAACATCCAAAGACTTGAATGAGGATAAAAAAATATGCACTGACCACAAACCTCCTTACACAAGCACACCTATATATGAAGATATTGAAAAGACACCAATTTCTCATAGCAATAAATGTGCAGAGGTAACAAAAAAAGCCGACACATTTTTAAAAGACATACAGGGTACAATTTCTCCTATTGCCAAATCTGATCCTGTTGTTACTAATACAATTTATGAGCAAAACATAAAAACATCTAATAGTAGTAATCAAACAAAGCAATCAAATACAAAAAGCCCATCTCATGAAAACATAGTACAGCAAAAAAAGTCTGAGTACACTCAAACAACCATTTCCAGTACAAATTATGAAGATAGCAGAATGTCTATTTCCTATGAGAGTGATTTTTATATAAACCAAACTAATGAGGGTCACCACAGCCCTTTTTTCGAAGACGCACCTAAGCAAAAAAAATATGCTGAACCAACACATAACTCCATTTTTAATAATAAAGTTGAACAAAACCTTGACCAAAACGTATCCATTTCCCTTAATAATAATGTGACAAAGCAAGTCTGTCAGGATGATAGGCCAGTTTCTGAACAACACAAAAAACCTAAATGCACAACAACAGCATTTTCTGAAACGAATTGCGACCAAAATATCGAACATGAGAAAGCGATCACTGCAAACAATAACAATAGTCTTTGCTTGCATTTAAATCCTGACCACGGCCAATTTTCTCAAAAACTGTCGGCACAAAGCTTGTCTGAATATTCATGTTTGGCAAATTTAAATAATAATTTTGCCCAAGATATCGAACATAAAATAAATTTAATAACTCTTGATAATAATAACTTTAGTAACCATCCAAATTGCAATCGTAGTCTACTTTCGAACAAACCCATCCAATATCACAGAACCAAGGACATACAAACTGATCCCAAAATTATTCAGGACGAGAGGTCGTCCATTTATCAAAATCATAATTTTGTCAATCAGGCTAAATGGAGTCAAAGTCAATTTTTTCACGAGCAAGTACAACACAATGAATCTGAGAACATACACACATTTTCCAATGTGAATTATGACCAACATGCGAGAGATGAGATAATGTATGAAAATGAACGTTCTAAACAACCAAACAGAAATCTTAAGCAATTATGCGAACACAAAAATATACAAGATACGATGTCTGAATACAAAGGTTCATCCATATTTAACGTAAATTATGATAGAAGACTGACAATCCCAAATATAAATGAGAATTTCAAAGAACATCCAAATGACGAATATATTCAATTTCACAAACAGTTTAAATATTTACAATCAGATGTTTCTAATATGATTTGTGACCAAAACTTTGATATTTCTTATAATGATAAGAATTTAACAAAGCAGCTAGATAGCGATCATGGCACATATTTCGAAAACAGATACAAACAATATTCAAAATCGAAATACAAAAATACCATTTCGGGCCCTAGACACCACCGGCTTGCACAACTGGATACTGATGTGATTGATTTTAGTGTAAATGAACATAACACTGAAGATAGATGGACAGCTACATTCCATGAAATTAACAATATTAACGATCGCTCTCCACGGGATCGTAGCCCATATCTTGACGACATGCTTATACGAGATGAAATATCTGAGTATATACATACAGGAGTACCTAATATGGATTACGACTTAAACTTTGTAGATAACAGGGATCATGACATAAGTATTGAAGATAGCTACATGCAACATTTCAATGAAAATCATAACACTGGAGACAAACAGAAGTACGTCTATCATAAAAATAAAAAATTTGAAGAGCGCCTAAATCGGAATCGTCGTTCATTTTTCGATGCCATTCATACACAACAAAAGAAGTCTGAGAACATTTATAGAGATATTGCCAACATGGATTGTGAGCAAAACTTTGATGATAGAACGATGGTCATGTCTCATACTCATAAAGATCAGGCAAATAGGGAGAATAAAACAAATTTCGAAAATACCCGTCACAAACGTTACGGATACAGACATACTGAAGTAAAGTATGAACAAAACGTTAAGGGCAGAATGATGACAACCACGCGCAATAAAAATAATAACTATGGAGTGCAACCACATCGAAGACATAGAGACGACAATAAAACATTTGATTATGATATGAATACTGCTGAAGAAAGAAATCGGTTCAATTCCTATAACAATAATTTTACAGAACAAACTAATAGGAATCGTAGCCCTCTTTTTGATGATATACAAGACGAAGAATCTGATTACAACACAGATATTGTTGAAGACAGAAAAATATCAGTCGCCTACAAGTCATTCACGAAAAAGAAAATCATACAGCACCGAAATAGAGACTACTCAAAATTTGACAGGGAGGGTAATTGTCGACACCCAAAATGGGATGATTCCACGCAAACTGTTTATTCAAAAACAAAATACGAAAATTATAATTATGAAAAGAGACAAATGTTCTTTGCCCAAAATAATAATAACCAAAGAAATAAAGTTAATAATTGCAGGCCAAACTTAATATCCAATAAGAACAAAAAAGTTGGGATGGTTACTGTCTCAAATAAGAATTATAAAAAAGTTATTCATAAATATTAATTATACATTTGTTAACAATACATAATATATAAATCTAATGATGTTTTATCGATTAAAAATTATTTAATTTTTATTAGATAAAAAAGAACTGGGGTGGGGATATAATAATATAGTGTTGTAAGTGTTATTCATTTAGGCTTGATTCAAATTGAGCATAGATTATAAATCTTATCTATTTTTATTTTGTTGCATCGAAATCAAAGTCTCTTTAAGATTAAACCCATTCGCGCCTTTATCATTTTTTTTTAATGCAAGTGAACTATCGCGGATATAATTTATCGAATTCGAACACCTTTGAACTAAATACTGCAAATTATGTTTGATCCCAAGAGCATTGGATTTTGAATAGGGAATAGATGTGGGTATGGTGGTGGGACGGTGGATATGGGTCCACCAAAGTAAAAATAAGTTAGCAATATACAATTACTTAAGTAAGCGAAAATGTGTAATATAAACATTATTTTAAATAGTATACTAAATATTGGCACCTCACCACAAACAGTTGGATGGTCATTAATTAAAGTTAGTTTTAGACCCTGGTGGTAATTAGTTATATAGAAAATTTGTACTAACTTGTAATGACACTAAATTATGATAATAAGACTTCCTTGCCATTTCAAATAATGATAAGTATGCCATACGAATAAAATGACATACCTGCTTATCCATTTTTATTTGATCACGGTAAAGTGGTTTCAATGTATGTATTCGACATAGTACCAATATAGCTAAAATAACTATAACTATGTTATGTTTTGATATAAGATTAAGATGTAAAGATTTATTTTGTTTATAATGTTTCTATTAAATTTGGCGAAATAAAAGAATTAATTTCGTCAACTTTATGTAACACCAATTATTGTAGTATAAATGTAACTCATTTATTTATGTATTAAAATGTTTTAAAGGTATTTGTAATTAAAATTACAATCCCTTTGATTATTAGTTTTATTTGATTGATTTGTCTTGGTATAATCCGGTCGTACCTAAGGGCGTGGCCAAAACTTGGATCGGTCGCCACCACTAGTTGTGCGCTCCAGAAGACATCTGTTGGTGCCGGTTGCGATTGAGATAGCTAAATCTGATGCAATGAATTAAACATTCGTGTGGACATCAATATTTTAGGCCAACAGACGAAAACAAAATCTACGAATATAGTGATTGTGCCCAGGGCTTCGCTCCTTCGAAGTAAGTACTCAAGACTATCATCATAATATACGTTGTGGTTAAAAGAACCATGCGCACCCTGGTCTATACACTAAATAATACACTAAATAGGTGTAAACACACCGCCGTCAATACCAAATATCTCCTAAATCTACAAATACTTTTCTGAAAACCGCATCGGTTCATCCAAAACGAGAATCATCCATCAATCAAGGTTTTGCCAAACACGAGATAATCCCGGACAAACATACACACAGTTTAAACAGAGAACCTAATTTTTTAGTCTGTTATTTCGTAAATGTCAGAATCGCGGGTTTATTTCTCAGATTGGCCTAAATTTTTTGTTGTTATTCTTATAACCATTATGCTATCATCTCGTGATCATCTCTAAAAACCATGCAAGTTCCAGTGAGTAAGCGTGACGGCGCAATACATGACGTAAGGCGACATCTCCCTTACTCACTGGATCTTGCATGGTTTTAAGAGGTGATAGTAGCCACCCAGCCGTATTTATACATTCTTATTAGCTAAACTGAAATCCCACGCGCCAGGTTTTTTTTTAACTATGTTGAAACTAGCTTTCGCCCGCATGGATTCCCTTGGGAACATTGCTTTTTGCCCGGGATGAGAGGGAGAAAGCGCAATACATGATGTAAGGCGAGATCTCCCTTACTCAATCGTTCTTGCACGGTTTTAAGAGATGGTGGTAAGCCACCAGGCCTATCTTAGATCTTGTACCTGCCTATAGATTTACAAATGCGCGTGGCCGCACATGCGACAGAAAATCAAACCCAATATCGTTAATATTTCCCTCACGCTGGCAAAATATCACAATCCACTATCTCGCTGAGTAAAGGAGATGTCGCCTTACATCATGTTTTGAGCTGTCTCGCTTACTCACTCGTTCTCGTATGGTTTTAAGAGATGGTAGTAAGGGGGGTTACTACTGTATCTTAAAACCATGCAAGATCCAGTAAGAAAGCGGGACAGCGCAATACATGATGTAAGGCGACATCTCCCTTACTCAGTGGATCTTGCATGGTTTTAAGGTTTTAAGAGACGGTAGTAAGTAACCCCCCTGGTCCCTTACTATACATCTCTAAAAACCATGCAAGAACCAGTGAGTAAGCGAGATGTCGCCTTACATCATGTATTGCGCTGTCTCGCTTACTCACTGGAACTTGCATGGTTTTTAGAGATGATAATAGGCCACCTGTGCACGAATCTAATCATCCATACTAATATTATAAATGCGAAAGTCTGTTTGTCACCTCTTCACGACTAAACTGCTGGACGATTGTGATGTTTGGTAGGGATGTAGTTCACGACCTGAGGTCAAACATAGGCTACTTTTGGGCGCGATATAACCGAGTCCCACGCGGGGCGAAGCCGCGTGGAACAGCTAGTACTATATAAAACTCTTTAAAACGCACATATTACAACAAAAAAAAAACAAAGAATTTCACTGTTTGTTTGGCCTAAGTTTTTCTACAGCGTTCTAGTTGGCCAAACAAAGAAAAACAGCCACGCTTACAAGGACAGAAAATGTATCTTTGGTCCTTATCGTTTTCATGGACTTTCCTATTTCACCATCTCATTTGCACCAAATGGCAAATCATTACATATATGTTTATTATTTGTAAATCTATGTGCCCCATGCTCCTGCCAAAAATCCTGGCTGCCAATGGTTTAAAAGTAAAACTAAGTGTCAATGTCAACTCGTTGACAGTCTGTCATCGAAATTAGAAAAAATATCAATGCTGCCAGAATGTACGATTTTGTCTATATTTAGGCTCTTAGAGTGACGAGTTACCTAATTTGTTTAATTCGTTTACAAAACAATATTTCATTCAACATTGGCCGGTGAAGTAAGTGACGAACAAAGCTCGCGCGTGCGTTCACGGCAGATAAAGCTCAAAGAAAAAAAATTATCGATAGAGAACCTCATAGACAATCGCAAATATACATTTTGACAATTGTCTTGCCTCCCGTACTTCATTCTTCACCCCCTTGTTCGCCATACGTTATTCTCTATAATTTTTGACTGACTAGACCATGTGGTGACTGGAAAATAGCATTGTGTTCACAGAGTGTCTTTATTATATTTGAAAATTGTGTTGATAATGTTTTGGTGGTGTTGTATTCCTTGTTAAGAAAGCAAAAGGAATATGTAGTGTTTTACTGAGTACATACCTTATTTTCTTAAAACCAATGCAGGACCCGACTAACCTAACTAACCTACAAAAGCTGTACCTAAGCTTCTGTATTTATGTGTGTCACAATAACTAAGAGATGTTGGCAAGATGGCAAGTTACTACGGCAATCGGCATATCCCAATTTATTTACTATAACTGATATACACACTGGGGTACATAGCACAAGCACATTCTGTGACTTGGTAAGTTGGATAATGTAATGGTAATTATGCTAAGTAGGTACCTAGTTACCTAAATAGTTTTATAATGTTACAAAAGCGAAAACCTTTTATTTCAGTAACTGCTTTAATAATCTAGTGGTTAAGGCGTTTGCCGGCAGACTTACTGGTCGTGGGTTCAATTCCCACAGGAAGCATATTTTAATGTGTTTTCGAATGCATGTAAAGGGTGCCCTCTGGTTGTTGTTAAAAGAATCAAGTCAGAGACAGAGAGGCCATTCCGAATGAACTCTCACCCCGGGGATAACAAAGTTAAATTGGCCTTTTAACACATGATATGAATGAATTGCTATTGTATATTTTCAACCATCAATAATTTCATCTTTGTACTTTTATGTTGCAATAAATAGTCTTTATTAAATAATAGTCTACAAAAATAAGTTGTCTTAGTACTAGAACAAACTCTTAAGCTAATATTGTATGTTATTTTGATATCCTAGGCATATACTGGATGCAAGCCGCTTTTGATTGGTCATGCTGTAAATTCTTGCGAAAAGCCCATTTCCAGCAGTGGACAGCTTGCGGCTCAAATGATCATGATGATATCGCATCACTTTTTAATTTTGGGATTATCAAATGCCCTTAATAATTTCAACATTTTCCTTTTCAGTTCACTATATTGATGGAAAGGGAGTGTCCTTCGTAACGCAACACATCAAGCTCAAACGAGTTGTGAATTTGACTAATTGGTAACTTTTTATAAATTAAAAAAATTAAGAAATAATATACTTATTAAATGATGTGTAAAACTCATTCGGTCTTTTATTTTGTATGTCATTACAACATTTTCATTAAGAGGTGATATTCCATGTTATCTTTCAGGAGATCCTGAAGGATAACATGGAATATCACCTATTAAAGTAACGGTTATACCTGTGGTTATACTGTATAAAACTTAAAACTCATTCTCCTATGCCTAAATAGCTTTTTTAAAACTATATCTACCACGACGATATAAAAAAAAATACTTGTCATTTTGTATTTTTGCAGTCAGTGTTGCCATGAAATTTAATTTGCTATGGCCCAATTTTAATATTCATGCTTGCCCGTCTGATACGTAGTATCTCTATTTAGTTTGTGCGTGCGTTACTGACTCACTGGTGGCTTACGGTTACCACCACACTTAAAACCATGAAAGATCCAGTGAGTAAGAGAGATGGATGTCGCTTTGCATGATGTATTGCGCCACCTCGCTTACTCACTGGATCTTGCATGGTTTTAAGAGATGGTAGGTAGGCCACCTGTCCCTACTGGATAAGCCACGATGTAGAGGCTGCCGACGCATATATTTTCCATACATACCTACTACCATCTCTTAAAACCATGCAAGAACGATTAAGTAAGGGAGATGTCGCCTTACATCATGTATTGCGCTGCACCTGGCTATACTTACTATTTTGTAATTTCTTTTGCACTTGCTCAAGTGATGTGTAGGTTTTCTAAATTAAATAAGAAATAGTGGTTTAATTTTATATTTAGTGTTATAAATAATACATTAAAAAACCTAAATATATAACTAAATAAAACTAAACAAATTTAAAAAAAAAAGAAGAAGAGATCACCCACTCATTAGCGTATCCGGTGTGAGTTACCGTGGTGAAATTTCCTTATTTTAATTTTATTTTTTACTCGGTCATTTATTACGCTGTATTTTTTTAATGCATGCACGGTATTTTTAGCCTGAAACACTGTATTTTTAATCTGTTTGCAAGGTTATTTATAATTTTAATCTGGTAACATTGATAGACGCACGCAGTGATGGTGGTGCTTGTTTTGAATTTGTAATTTCCCGCTTGAAACCTAGAAAATGATCTTGATTTCTTTCTTTTTAATTTAAATCGCTTCTAATGGAGTAGATAATTATTTTTTCAAAGAAATACTGAACAATATACGAGGTAGAATACCCTATCCGATCATAATTTTGAATACCTACCTATCGTGTAGAGCACATGTAATTTTTTGTAACAAAAATGCAAGGTAAGCTACATCACTGAAATCGACGTGGTTTACACATTATTACTACAATTTTGCCAGATCTTCAGTAAGATAATCGTGAGTGGTCGGTGTGCATGGATGTAATTACAAAAAACATTTTTGCATCTTGTTTTAGAATAACTTTTTTTACAAGTAGCGATAAGTCAAGCATAGTTAGCTACCGACAATGTCTTCAGACAATCGAACTATGAAATCTGTATCGGGAGCGGATAAAAAACCGGATGATACAAGTAAAAGTATACCAATACTTATCAACCAAAGAACGACATCTGACTCGGAGTCAGGTATGGATAAAAGTATTAAAAGCCAAAGTTGGGCCTCCAACTATCTGCAGAGTATTGGATTATCATATGATAAATCAATTTATAAACGAGTAAGTTATGTTTAAAAATAAAAAAAACATGTTTATTTCTCTTTTTCCATTCATAAGTCAAAACTGTTGGTGTAAGTACCTATATAATAACTTTTTATGTACTTTTGTAGATAATAACTTTTCGAACATTCTTCTATGAAATTTAACCAAAGTGCTTTACTTTCTTACCGAGTGTGGTAGTGGTCAAATATTGGTGGCAATTTTTTAAATTGCCTAAATTCGTTTAGTTTAAAAATTGCCATCGATATAAACAACAAGGGTCTACATCATTGTGCCTTGCAAAACACGCAGGAGATTACATCTGTCATCAAAAGAACTTTTGAGAGAAAAGATATTAAACAAAGGCAGTGCAAGCCGGTGGTGTCTAGAGTTAGGGCTTAAAATGGGCCTGATTTAAACATTAACATCACATCATGTCCGTGCTCAAAATTTTAATATTATGTTCAAATTTTAAAACTATATCTGAAATTAAATTTATGCTGCCATCTTTTCATTATCCAAGCGTTTTTCAAGTTACATCCTCAGCTGGTGTTTTTGGAGAACAGATTCCACTTTCCTACTTTTTAAATTTATGCTGCCATAGGTACATTTGGTTTGGCGAGCCAAATACTGTAAACATTTATTGCATAGTTGAAATGAGTCTTTGGATACCTGTTTGCCAAATTTCAGCTGATTATCAGCTGCTTGTGTAAAGTAGAAATAGTCCTTCCTCATAAAATTGTCACAATATTAATTAAGATTTATACAAAAAATCTCAGAATCAAGTATGCTGAAGACGGTGCAGAGTGGAGGTAAACCGACCATGGGCTCCACAGCGACAAGCTGAGGATGCAATCGGGAAATCGCTGAGACATGTACAGCAATGTATAATATAAGCAAAAACTAGGTACTTTTGGTTGTTAGAAAGGTTATCTTGGATGCACATTATTTCTTGGATTCTGAATTCTAAATTACTAGCTTCCGCCCTCTGCTTCGCCTGCGTGCCCACAGCCAAACATTACACACACTTATGAATTATAATGAATGAGTAGTTTTTACAAATAATTACTAGATAGTGTATATCTATATATTTTATTAAACAAAATAATAAAGGAATACATACAAATAGCTGTGTGAAATCTATAATCTTTAGCTGTCTGAACTTAAATATTATTAAAATTATTGACATTGATTTGACATTATCATTTGACCAGTTTCCCGCCTGAAGTCAAAATGTGGAAATCTTGTGCTGGCAGAAACCGCTCCAAAAGGCATCTGACTTTTAGGTTATCTAGTGGAGAAATGGTGTGGTGTATTCTTAAGATTTGTTGATTTTATCTTATTTTTTTCAGAAAAGTAAAATGAATACAAGTAACGATAATGTAAACAATTTTCATACCCAAGATTCAACTGCTGCAGAAATAAATTTTCCAAATGCTATTTGCAACAACATTACTAATTCATCAAGCAGCACTCTTGAAAATAACACAACTTTTGCAAACCAAAATAATATTGCGGAGATAGGGTCAACTATGCCAACTGTAACGTATGCAACTCCGGATGTGAATGAAAATTACAACTATTTTTACAATCAATCAATGAATGGTGTCGAGATTAGCCAGACTCCATTAGTATATCAGGATCCTACATATGCATACTCAATCTCTTCTGGTCAACCTACAAATATTCTAGAAAACTATGCCTATTATTATGCAAATGAAACTTCAAATTTCCTTCAAAGCAGCTTGACGGGAACATATCCAAACACTTTCTTATATCAAAGTGATTATAATTGTTTCAAAAATTATACTACTAAAAACAATAATTCTTCAATAAACCCTTGTGATTTTGAAAAGAACTATACCACTGTAGTTAATGCGAACTTAGAACCCTTGAATACTAATAAAAATGCTTTGTATACAAATTCGTCAACAAACTTTAATCAATCAAATGAAGCCAATTTGCATGATATAAAAGTGAACATGCAGAGCGATGTCAGGAAATTTTGTAATTGCTCATGTTCAAAATTAAAGCAACATGAGGATCAAAATGAAAAAGAAGAAAATAAATCAAGTGGAACATCAAATGCAGAGTCAAAAGTTATGGCCAATGAAAGAAAATTTCGTGAATTTTTACTAAAACTAAATATAGAACAACAATCCGACAAAGAAAAAAGACAAGACCAAGCAAGATCGACTACTAAAGAAACTACAGAAAACCAAAAGAGAAAAGATATAAAAAAAAAATATAAAAATGATGTCGAGGACCGTCCGAAATTTATAAAAACAAAGTATGTAGATAAGCAAGAACCTGAATATATACCATCTAAAAAAACCAGAATTGATAATGACCACAAATCTGCGAAATATACTGACCTTGAAAATAATTCAGTTAAAAGGGCAAAGATTGATAATGATTATAAGTCCACAAAATTAAATAACCCCGAATATAAATTTGTCAAAAGAGCAAAAAATGATAGTAAACGTGAAACAACAAAGTCTGATACCAATATATATACATCAAAAAGGTATAAATCAGAAAGAGAGTTATTGAAAAGAAAATATATTAAAGATGATAGCCGCCATAAGATAGAGAAATCAAAAACATATTCTAAGTATAGAACTAATAATGGTAAAGAGACTAGCAAAATATCTCCAGTTAAAACTGTCGTTAAAATGTCCAAAAAGCGTGAGTTAAAAAAATCATCTCGAAATATATCTGAAAATGACGATCTAAGAGAGAAACTCAGTAGAAAATTAAATAAAAAAAATAGTATTTTAAAAATTAGAAAACGTGAACATGATAAAAAGAAATTACCTGAAGATTTAAGTGATAATTTAATTATAACGGTAAACAACAACATAAGTGACATTAAAAAGACACCTGAAAACCCTGTTGATAAAACTAATATTAAAAACGAATCGCGCAAAAAAATTAATTTGGTGATAAACATTGTTTATAAACAACCTAGTTCACAAAGTGAATCTGATAAAAGTGACAGTGATGATCAGCAAGTTAATGCTGATTTAAGTTTCCTGGACGATATTAATGTCGATGAAATAGTTGAAAGTCTAAATAAAATAGAAAATGTGCACACCATGCACAAAAAAATTTCAAGTGACAAGCCTAATACAAGTACGATCCTAATAAAGAAAGAAAATACGGATATTGATAAAGCTACAAAACTTTTGAATAAAGAAAACTTACTAAATAATGTATTTTCAAAAGAAGCCAATCTCTTGAATAGCCTGAGGTATGTTTTACTAAGTAGAGTCAATAAAAGCAATAAGTTAACTTTCGCCAAATAATATTTTTAGTTTATTTAGTAAATAAATAAATATTTTAGTTACATACATCATATTGAATAATATTTTTTTTCAGTTAATAAAATTAGGTATATTCACAGTAAAATCAAAAATTACCCTTGTAACCGTAACTTTCGAATACTTTCTACTGATGCATTAGTTAGTACATATTTCACCACTCTAATAAGATTAGTTTTTTCAGACTTACTGAAGAAAATCAATCTAATGAAAATACCAAGAATTTAACTAATAACAGAGGTTCTTCTAATAGTTACCATGATACCGTGGATCTCGGGATACCAATCGAACAGCAATCAGTGGTTATAAAAGACTTTGAGAAAAAAATAAACCATGAATCTCAAGCTTCTAAAAAAACAATCTTTCAAGATAAAAAAATTGATATATCACCTATAATAGACCTATCAAATGATGACTCAAATATGAAAACGCAACTATTACAAATGAAACAAACTGAAAAAGAACTACACCTTAATATGCTTACAAAGAAAAATTCCGAAGATATTACTAATGAATCAAACAAACATCTAAAAGAGACAGTAGATTTAGATGGATTATCTATAATAGACTTATCGAATGATGACACAAATGACAAAAAACATTTAATGAAATCGAAAACAACTGAAAAAATTGACCTCAATATGAAAACCAAAGAAAATATCCGAGACATTAACATCATAAAATATCAATCCAACAACCATCTTAAAGACACAATAGATCTAACGATAGATGAAAATGCAATTGAAGAAATGAAATCCATATCTGTCAATAGAGAAGAATATAAATTAAAAAGTTGGTCAACCGTTGACGACGATGAAATTATTTTTGTGGATGAAACCAAAAGTTTTAATACACATACAACTGTTGTGAATAAGGAATCTTTGATAAAAGAAAAAACAATGACAAAAACAAAAGATACAGGAAACGCTTTTATATCAAATGTTCCAAACCATTCCCATAAAATAAACAAACATAATGAAGCACTGAATAAAAGGAGAGGAAATACAATGAAAGCATCTGCAATGAATACAACACTAAATATAGCAAACAACGTTTGTGTGGCAAAAGCAGCAAGTATTTCTAACAACATTTATAACTTTAATGAAGAAGCAATAGGCTATGATCTAAATGTTAAAGCAATTTTAAAAGAAGAAGAAAACGATGATTCATTTAAAATTCAAGAATCACCAATCAAGACTCAAGATTTACCACTACAAACCCAAAAAGACGTAAAATCTGAGGTGATATCAATAGGTAATTTTGTATCTAAAACTATAATAGAAGATGCTAAAATAACAGAACAATATGTGATCAAGACAATATGTACTGAGGAGAAAGACAGAGCTGCTAATTCTATCGTAAAAATATTAAGTGTAATAAACGACTCGCAGATAAATATAAATGGGGAAAAGAATTCCGTACAAAGTGCATCTTCTAAGAAATATGATAAAAATGTCAAGATAGAATATATTAATACTAAAACGATTCCTTCTGCTACGATAATGAATGAATTAAATTTGCCCTCATTAAAGAAAGATGAAGTAAACAAGGCCGTTGATAATGTGCATATCGGAGAAGTTATTAAAGTGATTCCTTCTTCTCCCAAAAGAAACCTTCCGTCTACAATGAAAAAAGATGAAACAAACAAGGCAATAGTTATGGCGAACGTTGAAAATGGAACTAAATTTATTCCTTCTGCCACGAAAATGAATAATTTCCCTTCATCTTCAATAGAGCAAGAAAAAGCAAATAAGACAGCTGATAGTTTGACAATTATTAAAGATGATAATAAAGTTGCTCCATCTGCTTTGAAAATTAATGCATCGCCTTCTACATTGAAGACCGATGAAAGTTTTAAAAAGGTTGAAAATGTGATAATTGGGGATATTCCTGAACTAATTAATTTTCCTGCACCAAAAAATGATAATTTTTCTTCATCTGAATTTAAGAAATGCGAACAAAAGTCTGATATAGAAATTACAGACACATTCCCTTCGTTTACAATAAAAGAAGAAATTATAAATGAGGG
Organism: Apomyelois bistriatella; assembly: GCA_947044815.1. Taxonomy (NCBI): domain Eukaryota; kingdom Metazoa; phylum Arthropoda; class Insecta; order Lepidoptera; family Pyralidae; genus Apomyelois; species Apomyelois bistriatella. The sequence goes on along the minus strand of OX345704.1, from coordinate 8,997,352 downwards.
AGTTGATGGTGTTACAATTAAAGATCCTTTGACCACGAAAATTAATCAATCGCCTTCGTCTACATTGAATCAGTCACCTTCGACTGCATTAAAGAAAGATGAAACTAACATGGCGGCTTATAGTCTAAAAACTGAAGTAGATCCAAGTGAAATTTCTTCTTCGGCCAGACAAATAAATCAATCGGCTCCGTCTGCATTAAAGAAAGATGAAACAAACAAGGCGGTCGATAGTCTCGAGACTCAAGGTGATTCTAACGTGATTTCTTCTCCTACCACAAAAATTAATAAACCAAATCAATCGCCTTCGTCCGCATTGAAGAAAGATTACCAAAATAAGACAATTGAACATGGGAAAATTGAAAACACTCCTAAAGACCTTCCTTTTACTACGCCAAAAATTATTAATTCCCCTTTATCTACATCTAAGAAAATTGAACCTAATAAAAGAAATAGTATTAAAAATACAGATGATACTAAAACAGTACCTTGTTCTTCTGCCACGAAACTAATTAAATCCCCTTCTTCACATTCTACATTGAAAACAGATGTATCTACTGCTAAAACATTTGATAAAGTGAAGAATAAAGATGTTACAAGTAATTATACAATAGAATTTATAGCAGGAGGTCTTGAACGTGAACTGCGTAAGGGTTTACATCAAAAATTCACTGTGTTAGGTTTGATACATTCGGGGACATACTCAAAGGTATTTCGGTGCCAAAATACTGATGGAAGCCGTGATTATGCAGTGAAGAGTTTCAAGTATGTACCTATATCTTAATAATTTCAAAGGCTAGTTGACTGGTATTTTATGTATGTCTAAAATAATTACTTACTATTTGGTCATTTGTTCCTTATTTTTGCAGGCTTTATTTAGCCCGAAAACTTATTCAAAAGTTCGCATTAAAAAAATAATCGAAAACAGTGTCGACCATGCTGCGAAATTCTGTGACGTCATTTATATTTAATGGTGCTATTTTTAAGACCTGAGAGTCACTCAAATACCATGAATCGAAGAAAAAACATCCGACTCGTCGGTTTAGCATTTAGTTCTGAGTAAAAAAATATGTGGCATTAATATTTTGACCGGCCGTCTGCCTGCCATCATGCTTTTTATGGTGAAATCAAGCCAGAAACCACACATAATCTCATCTGTACTGTACATTTAAGTTAATTTTATTTTCCTTTGACATCCCGATTAAAAGCTACTGTGTTTCATGAATCTTCTTTTCACAGTGGAATAAATTCAGTGTATAACGCTGCTAACAATTGCGACATGCTATTCGAACTTCAAAAAGGTATCATGAGAAGTAATTACACGTGTGTATACCTCCATAACTCATTTTCGCTGAACACTCATATGTGCTACTTGATGGATTATTATCCGAAGAATTTGAAGCAAGCTTTGGAGGAGAAGGTCACCCCTTTCCACATAAAAGCCGTCCAAAATCTGGCACGCCAGTTAGTATCAGCTGTCGTGTTGCTCAAGAGTCATGGAATTGTGCATTTAGGTGAGAAATTTCAGATTACATTACCTATATATTAATTTCTTTCTTCTATTTTGCTTTATATTAAGTTGCGTGCAGGTAAGGCACAGGACGGCTACGGCGTATTAAATTCCCCGCTAGAGGCGCTAGTATAGCTGGAGGCGTACAAATGTCGAATTTTATATTTTATTTTAAATCAATTGTGTCAATATTTTTCCAAGCTCCTCGTGTTTGATTACACACTAGCTGTTGCCCGCGATTTCGTCCGCGTGGAATTTATTTGGGTTTTAAAAATATTTAAATCAAAGTAAATCAGTTATTATCAGACACTTCTAGTAGAATAATCCCAAACATTATTTACACCATTGTTAAAAATAATTTCATAATGATTTATTTTCAGATATCAAACCTAGTCATATCCTTCTCAACTACCAGTGTAACACACTTAAATTATGTGGCTTCGATACAGCCCGAAGCGTCCATTATATTCCAGATGTGCCCAATTTAGGAACAATTAACTACAGACCCCCAGAAGTTATAATGGGTTACAAACTTGGTTTCGACATGGATGTATGGACAACTGGCTTGGTGCTGTTTGAAATGGCTACAAATGAAAAATTGTTCCCTGGGCTTGGGACGCATAACAACGATATACTGTTTAAGCAAATGTGCGTACTGGGTCCTCTTCCCATAGAAATGATACATAGGTCGCGATTTGCCCACTTACATTTCACTGGGTCTAATTTCAAGAGAACGACACGCGGCCAGAAAGTAAGTTACAATTTTTTTATTTTCATTAATCGATTTACTTTTATAGTACAAACGTTATTTGCTATAACAAAATGAATTATGTACATAACTTTTTATACATTGTAAGTGTAAAACATACTTTATATGTGGTCCACATTATATATTATTTGTTTATCAAATTTCATCAAAATCCTACTACTAGTAAAATCTATACTAATATAATAAAGCTGAAGAGTTTGCTTGTTTGTTTGAACGCATAACTTGATAACTACTGGTCGGATTTGCAAAATTCTTTTTGTATATGAAAGCCTGATTCTTGGGGAAGGTTATAGACTATAGTACATACAGACTAATGGCAAGTGAAACCGCGGGGTCTGTACCCCTAGTATAAGCTAATAAAATAGCTGAGATTAAGCGATAAATTGTAATATTTACTCCCACTTTACTTCCAGACTATCAACATAGTAACAAAGTTTCAAAGGAGTGAAAAAATTGAATATACAATCAGCAAAGCTTATAAAATGTTGTCATCGAAAGCATCCTTCAAACAGCAGGTCCCGTTGGTGGATCAGTATATGTTATTTACCTCATTAATTAACAATATGTTGGAGTTAGATCCCACGGATAGGATGCCTATACAGTTTGTAAATGCGCATCCTTTCATAACAGACGAGCTTTATTAATTTAGCTTTTACTGTATGTTAACTAAGTTACTTTTTGTCTGTTATATTATTATTATGCATGTTGAGTTATATAATTATAAAATATCAAAGGATATTCTGTGCAGTTGTGCATATTCTCGTTACCAACAAAATAGCCAAAGGATTTAAGTATCAACTTATGTTATTCTTGTATGTGAGCATGGCGCTCGTATTGTCGCTGATTTGCAAGTACCTATGAATTATAAAATATGGTACTGCGCAGTCATGTTACATTGTTAAACTTTTTCTTAAAATATATTGAAACCTTGGATATATACACCCGAATACTCAAATGCTACTCAATTTTGAGAGCTGCTTTAGTATCATGCTGTCGCGCTGAACGTCAACGATATGACAGTAACCGCATGATACTTGAACAGCTCTCAAAATTGAGTAGCTTTGAGTATTCGAGAAACAGGGTCATAATTTGCTGTATTCTCTTTTTTGTTTATTACGAAGTAAAATATAACGTTTATGTTCCTAAAGAAACAATGGTTCTAGTAACCTTAAGATATTTTTATATTGTTATCTTAGAATAAATATTTTGTTTATTCAATGTCAGTTATTTTTGGAATCTTCAATGATTAGGGTCGCAGTCATGCACAAGGCCCTCTTTTTAGCAATCTAGGTCCCACTGCTGGGCAACATCCTTCCCTTTTTGTTCTCATACCTCTCGATTCTGGTATGCTATCCTCAACTAACATAAACAAGTCGTATAAAGTTGTCTACCAGTAAACCCGAAAGCCTTTAGGCCCTCATTTTAGCGATTCTACTACGTATATTATTTTATTTGATAGAGAAAATATAAATCATCTTCATTATAGACGCATTAATAAAAAAATTATGCGGCGCTCTACATGCAGTATTGTGACGCAGAACAGTTGAGATATGTATATAAATAAAACGAGAAATGCAATTTTATTGATCATTTACTAAATGTAATAATAATAAACATATATTGCATATTTTCAGGACGGGCGATTGTAAAAGGCCTACTATTTGTTTCGCGTTTTATTTCGTAATATTATTCACCAGCGACCCGCATGGGCATAAAAACATTCCTCTTGAATCACTATCTATTAAAAAAACCGCATCAAAATCCGTTGCGTAGTTTTGAAGATTTAAGTATACAAAAGGACATAGGGACAGAGAAAGCGACTTTGTTTTATACTATGTAGTGATTTATTGAAACTTAATTTAAAAATATAATGGAGATGTTATATTTCAAAAGAGAGCATAAAACATAGATTAAAAAAAAAATTGCGTCACTTCAGATAGATGTAACATATGACATTAAATGTATGGGAACCCAGCGCGCCGTTTGCGGGGGGTAAGGGCTGAGGTAAAGGAGGGTAGGAGGGGGGGTCCGTCACCAAATACACACATTATGGAATGAGTTCACAAACTTTTCTTATTGCAAAACCAAACAAAAAAGACTTTATGACTCAGGATTAAGGCTTAGTACAAATGCACTGTATTTCCACCCGACCTACTAAGCAGTCTAAGCCTTTTAGACCCAGGGGTCGTGGGAGCTTATTTAGTTGTTTCCAGCTTGGTTTGGACATTGCAGGCTTGAATCACCTGACTGTCTGATAATAAAGATGACTCTGTGCTTCGGAATGCATGTTAAGCCGTTGGTCCCAGCTACCATTTGGTAGTCGTTAAAGGAACCATGTCAGAGACCGGGAGAGGCCGAAGAACTCTTGACACCAGTGTGGCATGGTCGATTAACCGTGTCACCTACACAAAAAGATGATGAGTCTGAGCAGGAAATAATTAAAATTCCATGTATATTTTCGAGCAATAGAAAAAAGTTCACATTCGTATAAAGTTCGAAGTGTATCGTACGGTATTGCTGTTTGTAATGTTTGAGCGTAGGTTTTGGTCTGTTCTGGAGATAAAGTTACCTTCTCGTTCTCAATACGACTGTTATTTACCAAGTACATACAATTTTTTTATTTATAATTACTAATATATATAAATAAATAGGATACATAGGTCAGACGTCAATCGCTCCATTGAACCATGATTAATAGCGTACCCTGATCTCTGAAACGTAAGCTGAAGATGCAACCGGGAAAAACACGCTAGAGCGAAGATATAAAAATAAATATATTGTATATAATCATAATATAAAATAAGGCCGGGAAAGATGAGCGCACAGTTACTTTAGCCTATATACGCTCGTTATACCACAGAATAGATAACAGTACTGATACCTGGAGTGTCACTACCGTGATATTACTAGTAAGTACTATTATTTATAGTTAGGTTTGAATACATGATCTAATTAAATAGATAGACAGGAAAACGAAGCCATTTCATTCTCGAATTTATATGTACCTACTTTTGATGAGTGTCCTTACAATAAAATTCTCTTTTGAAATTCTGACTGGAAAATTGGTATGCATTAATGCCCGATATATGTCTTCTCTATTAGTCACAGTTTACTTAAGTTCTTAACTAGAGCAACATTATAAAATTAATTTTACTCGCTCTTTCAAATAACAGCACTGAATATGATAAACTGAACTAATCTTAATGAGCTGGTATCCATAGGTCCTCTAGGCTATGACCAAATGTTAAGTACCAAATCTGTTAATAGATTTGCAGTTATATCAGAAAATTGCGTTGTTGCAGTCAGAGCAAGAATCTTGGAGCGCGGTAGTGGAACTGCAGTATATACATAAGCTTCAAATTTATAATGTAATTAATGTTTAGTGTATATCAAAGGAAAACTAAAATATTTTGCAATTTCGGTCCAGTTTTCTAGATACACCAACTGCATAAATAACTTTGTAATCCCATATAAATATATAGGATAACAAAGTTACATTCGCAGTGAACGAACCAGTGTACCTGCATACTTACTAATACTTCGCCCGCGTTATCAAGAGGCAATATGTATATGTTAAGTAGTTCTCTGTAATATACAAAAAGAAATGAGATACCATCAAAAACAAAACTTATAAAAATTCCAAGTCTCGCTTAGTTGTTCTACCGTCAAAAGTTGTGAGATCCATGTAATACCAAGCCGGTTAATTTATTCAGTCCCTCCTTAAGTGGACCTTTTGTCTTCGGTTATCACTACATAGTATAAAACAAATTCGCTTTCTCTGTCCCTATATCCCTTTGTATGCTTAAATCTTTAAAACTACGCAACGGATTTTGATGCGGTTTTTTTTTATAGATAGTGATTTAAGAGCAAGGTTATTATACCCATGCAAAGCCGGGGTGGGTCGCTTGTTGCGTAATAAGCTAACTTAAAAACATCTTCTAATCTTCTAAATAACCAGGACGACTTGCCACGAAACCATCTAATTCATTATAATTAATAGGTTTGTATCGTTAGTGAGATAATAATGTGTTTTCACGCGATGGCCATATATATATTTTTCAGAGTGACAGAGACACGATGTTCAATGCTTATCGTCACTCTAAAAAGTAATAACTCATTCCATTTGTATAATTATTACGTCTATTTGTTGCCATTTTGACATGACAGCAGGCAAAATTAGTGAAGTAACAGATTCGCGTAGCATCGATATATCGAGAATACGTTGAATTATTATTGTTATTTTTTTATTGGTTTTTATTAATATTTGATTTTATTACACTTTTTAAATTTAATCATAATTTACTGTTTATATCTGTATGGGCTAGCATGGTCTGACATGAAGCATACTATTTATTAAACTATTAAGTCACAAACAATGCATCTGGCGGTGGTGGTCATTAGCCAGACTCGATACGATAAGTATACCATGAAACAATATGAAAAAATAACCAGAAGTCGAAGCAAACAGGATCATGAGCATAATGGCCTGAGATGACTGGTTTCACTTTTGATTCCAGAATGCCGGTCAGGCTCAAGGGTCAGGTCTATATAACCATCATTAGAACTGTCCGCTGCGCTGGATGTGTGAAATATCGCGAAAAGACCGCGTTAGAAACTCCCACCACGTTCGGGACAGCCTTCATATCCATAACATAGCAGATAGATAAGCTTCAAAAGAGTGGCCTGCGGTGGTACGATCACGTCTCGTGGAAACAGGTGTCTTGACCATTCCACCTCCCCCGGGGCTTGGTATGGTGGAAGGGGCAAACCCAAGACGTGCCAGTTTGACGTCGTGGCGCATTATTAGTCATGCTTGATTTAACGTTTTCAAGTTGCTTGCATAATGTATTAGTACCTTCTAAAGTCAATCGACCTAATATACTGTAGAACTAATGTTTAATAGCTGCTGTAATGTTTTATATTGCGTCCGTTTCCCTTTTTGATTATTAATTCATATGAAGTGGGTAAAAGCTCAATTCACCCTGCATACTCTTGCGTCACAGAGGTCATTGGACCCTATAAGGCTTGGCATCATTGTTTTGATAAAAAAATTAATGAAATGTCAATTTTGTCTGTAGTTCGACTTATTTCTCCCCCTCTCCCCCTCACCCATATATTTTCCAGGCATTAGGTATTTTCCCCACTAATACCCCTAGAGCTTTTTCACAGCTTAAGCTATTTTCATTGAACATTTTATTTTGTACTGTGGACGTGATGCGTTTTAATTTCAGAACCCACTCGAGTATATATTTGCAGGCATGCGGTTATTCTTTTCCCCTTTCACCCCCACAAGTTACAAACGGCTCAACCGATTTTCATCAAACGTATATCTAAAAACACTCGCACATAAGTCACCGTTAGTACATAAAAAAAACTAAACTGAAATCGCTTTATCCATTACCATTGACAGATACGTCAAACTTATAATACCCCTCTTTTTGGGTTAAAAATAGCGTGAATGCCACTGTTATGATTTTGTAGTCCATTGGACCTTGAAAATCCAATTATCTGATTTTTCTTAACCATCTCTCTGGGTTTGACGTTAAACCCCACGTCTAGTTTTACTTCATCAGATGTCACAGGGAAATAAGAAAACCAGACATTTCGTCTTTTCTTTTCGATCCCGAAGATTGTCATATAATATGTAAACATTTTTAGTAAGACGTTACAAACAAGAATAATTGGCATCTTCCGGAATTTTATGGTAACACTAGCAATTTCGGAAACTGGTTTCTTCATTCATTTCCCGTTGACATTTACCTACAAGAATTATGTTGATAATTAATCCCGAATTTTACTCCAAACTCGCCTCCTAATTTCGTTTATCGATACTTGACGAAAGAAACGTAAGAGCAACAACACTATACTTAGCACATGCTTTTGACTGAATAATATTTTTTTCATTCAAAATGGCGTTGAATGTGCTGTAGTATTTTACATAATATAAGGCTTTAACTTGTATAAAACGCAAAAAGAAGTATCAGGAGAACTCATATTTGGATTTATACAATTATTTTTACATATTGTGAAGGCATAAATCGGCATTAATACCCAAAATTGTTTTTTTTTGTTGTCCTTGTATATACTCCGCAATAGACATTAGTAGACTGTGAACCCCAGGATGGCATACACGTAAATATCGTGTATGAGTGGTAAGACAGTTTAGCTTGTCATGCTACTTCTATTAGAGCCGCGTTCCTAGTTCTATGGCATAAAACGTAAAAAGTAGCAAGTAAGAGTTAAGAAACAGTGACGGGCAGATGTGTTGTGAGCGTGACGAAATATTGTCAGCTTAACGTAAGTAAGGGACAAGTAAAATAAATTCAATTCAATTCTTATTTTTATGGCTCCATCGTTTATTCAAACGATGATTTTGCCAATGTAATGGTTGATAAAAGCACAGCGTATCACTTTGAGGAAATAGTCGAATTAAGATGGCAGAGTACAACCCAAAACTAACACATTTGTCAGTTTTCGACGTCCAGCGCCATCTGTTGGTAAAATGAAACAGACTTACCTGTCCCGGCATCTCCTTGGTGTGTCCATCAGGCACATGGAACAACACAAGCGGTGCGCTCCTCGTCGTGAACTCCGAAACAGCTGACGCGGCCACGTCCACCCTGAAGAACCCGCGACGCTGCAGTTGTATGATGTCACCGACTTTCACTTTGAGCAGTTCTGGCTCGCCAAGCATTGGAATTTCCCACTGAAATTTGTTTGAGATTTGAATTTTTGAAGTGAAAACCTTTAGGCACAGGATATTGAAGGACATTAAAGTTTTTGAGATGGGAAAAAACCTTAGAGCATTAAACCGAGCGACCGAGCGTCTCCGGTAGACGCCACGCGCACATATTTTTACGTGAAACATTCTGCGCATGGGTTGAGAAAACGCACACAATAAGTATTAACACAAGCATTATTCAAACACGTCGTTACGCACACACTTGACAAAATTAACAAAAACAAGCAAAATATACACGCACCCAAGTATGAGCAGTACGACCGGCGGTCTTATACCTTTGTAAGAGGGGTCGCCTGTCAGTGGCCTCTCCGGTTGGTTTAATGCTCTAAGGAAATCATTGAACTTGCGTGATTGTTGCTTTTAAAAAATCTATACCAAGGTCTTGTTCAGTCTGCGGTCGTCATCTTCATTCTAACTTTTTTACGGTTGCTTCCTTATTCTAGTTTAAATACGAGGTCTTATTTATTTAAACTTGTTGCAGATACATCACTATAAGCGTAGTTAATGCTTAAAGCATTATCTATCAGTCAACTGTACGATTTCGTATAAGTTTGACTTATACGTTACATTTCAATTTAATGTTAATTTGTGTGAAAATTAACGTTAACCAAGTTAACGATACCTAAAACGTAACGTAACCTAACGGTAACGTGAACACGAACCCTTTTTCTACCCGGCATTTTTTCCTATACCTATTTTCCTATACGGCAAAATGCCGGTCCGGCTGCAGTACGTGTTCGCTTCCGGTGATAATCCGGCACTACCTGGGCCTCTTTTCCCAGGTGCCAATGATGACCTGCTCATTAAAATATTTAAAAAGTAACTTACCCTTGTCTGGTGTCCAATATACTGCTTGAAGTCCTCATCTTTCCCAAGCACTGGTTTCGATATAATGTTATCAAAATATACACAGTAGACTTCAACGGATGGCGACTGCGGGGTGTCGGCCAACCAAGTCAGTTTTAGCGTTTTCTTGTAGTCTTTGTTCTCGAGATTTGTTGTCGCGTCTATGCTTGTCACGGTGCCGTCGGGCTTTCTGCGAATATCAAAGTAATATTACTTTGGACTCCTACCCCCTTATTAAGAAACGTTTGTTAAGCCCATTTTAACTTAAATATGTTTTGTCTCTTTCTATCTTACATTTTCATTTCACGAGAAAGAACGAGACGAAACACATTTTAGCTAAAATGGGGTTGACAAACGTTTCCTAATAAGGGTTTTCGTAAACGTTACTTAATTTCTCAAAAGTATACATTGATTATGAAATGGACTTTCATTATTTTATTATGAGACTAGCGGCCCGCCCCGGCTTCGCATGGGCATAAAAACCTTCCTCTTGATAAGTAGCGTAGTTTTAAAGATTTAAGCATACAAAGGGACATAGGGACAGAGAAAGCGTCTTTGTTTAATACTATGTGTGATTTTCACAAGTGACTGACTCCGATTGATTTAATACGGCTTTCCTGCTTTTTCTCCTCCACTTCGCCCGGTTTGTGGGATCCTTGATTGTGAGACCATTAACACGATAGCGACGTCGAGCCAGCATACTAATGCTATTTTGCAAATTTCAAAATATTATTTCATGTCCAGATGGTCAGATGACCTGAAGAAGGTCGCAGGCAGGTGCTGGATGCAGGCCGCTTTCAACCGGTCGTTCTGGAAATCCTTGAGGTAGGCCCATGTCCAGCAGTGGACAGCCTGCGGCTGAAATTACGACCAAGTTTCTTACAAGCAGACCCTAAAGAAAGTACTTACTTGTGAACTTTATCAATCTTAATATTCCCGTAATTAATAAAAGTCGCGTTTTCTCCCTCTTTCAATGTCTTGGCATCCACCTGGTCTATCAACAGCCTCTTCGACACCCAAATACTTTTGGTGCCAACGTCTGGGTTCTTTGGGTGTAGCGCCACAGAGATACTGCTGTCGGATGACACCCCTTTGAGATTTACTGGTACAGGGTTCGATTCCAACGCTGTGTATCTCGGTGCGATGGGGTCTACCACCTGGTAAATAATAAAAATAATTATAGGAGGAATATGATACAGATTTTACTAGAGGCAGACTTTTGTACAAAGGATTTCTGCTTGAGTTCTTTCTTACATTACTACAGCCAAATAATCAAAATTAGCCTAGATGTATGGTTAAATTATTTAAATCGAATACAGCGGTGCCACTTTTGAGTCGCATCGGTAATTTCAATGAAAACAAATAAAATAACGAAGTTGTTACTGCATTATACCAACTAATATTATAAATGCGAAAGTGTGTTTGAATATTTGTTTGTGACCTCTTCACGCCCTATCTACTGAACCAATCTTCCTGAAATTTCGCATACATATAGCTAGGAGTATTGAGAAGGACATAGGGTACCTTTCATCCCGGGAAAAAGCACTGTTCCCAAGGGTTACCTTGTTGAGTAAGTTTATACTAAATTTCATAAAAAATTGGCTCAGCCGTTTGAGCAACAAAGATACTTACAAACTTTCTCCTTTATAATTTAGTGTGGTAGCATGGATGTATGGATGGCTCGATGAGCGTTGTCGCCGTGAGTCGGTATACAATACAATATAAATCACTACATAGTATAAACAAAGTCGCTTTCTCTGTCCCTATGTCCTTTGTATGCTTCAATCTTTAAAACTACGCAACGGATTTTGATGCGGTTTTTTTAATAGATAGAGTGATTCAAGAGGAAGGTTTTAAGCCCATGCGAAGCCGGGACGGGCCGCTAGTACTCTATATTGCACCATAAAACAAAAAAAAAAATACATAAAACAGACTTATCGCTAAAGCAATCTTCCAATCAACCTTCAGGTGGATGGAAAATTAATAGTATAAAGCGTTGGTATTTAAAAAATGTACCTTCTTGTTGATGGCCCAGATCTTGTCCCACTCCATGAAGACCACGGATCGACTGGAGCCCTGCGCGTGTATGAACTGCCGCAACGCCTCCACCGTCATACCACGTCTTAACACGCCTCGGACAGTCGGCATTCTTGGGTCGTCCCTGAAATAAACATAATTCATAATTCATTTATTTCGTTCAACATAGGTTTAAGGATGTTACATAAAATATATTAAAAATAGTAGGTACTCTATGTTGCGCCATCAGGCATACAAAATTTTAATAATACAAAAGAGATATTTTAATAATCAATCGAATTAATAAAGTGAAAATTGCTAAAAATCAAATTTATACTCGTACATACAAATTATAGAAATAATGTCTAGTTAATGATTGTATTGTGTTATATGATTCTATTTATTTATTTACATGTCAAATTGATTAAAAATAACTAATACAATAATAAATGTCAACGTCGCTCGAACAAACTAGACCTTATAACTACTAAAAGTATGTTTTTGCACAACAGTATCTACTCAATGGCACCCAGAATCTATATCAAGCTACCAGCACAAATTACAGATTTCAAAGACTTAACTAACTATAGGCGAATGTTATTCAAATTTTTAGTTGACAAAGCCTATTACTCTTAGCTACTACTACTATTGCTTAAACTATTGCTTTTAGAGATAAGGTCGCCTTTTGCGCTTTATATTTAAGTTCTTGTTAAGCTATTTTCTGTATTCTATGAGCAATAAAGGGTTTTGTATTTTATTCTACTCTGTAGAAGAATATCTAAATGACAATTTTCAATAAATATCAGATCAGAAAATAAAAATGCAATGTATTTTAATAATATAATTTCTATTAGCAAATCAATTTGACATTTGACATGTAAATAAATAAATAGAATCATATAACACAATACAATCAATAACTAGACATTATTTCTATAATTTGTAGGTACGAGTATAAATTTGAGTTTTTAGCAATTTTCACTTTATTAATTCAATTGATTATTAAACTATTTCTTTCGTATTATTAAAATTTTGTATGCCTGATGGCGCAACATAGAGTACCTACTATTTTTAATATACTTTATGTAACATCTTTAAACCTATGTTGGACGAAATAAATCCATACTAATATTATAATGAGAAAGTCTGTCTGTCTGTCACCTCTTCACGGCTAAACTGCTGGACCGATTGTGATGAAATTTGGTATGGATATATGTAGTTATGCACTAGGAGTCAAACATAGCCTACTTTCGGGCGCGATATAACCGAGGCGCACGCGGGCGGAGCCGCGGGCAACAGCTAGTGAATTATAAATTAAAAACACAAAAATTAAATAAACACGGTCAATCGGCAATGTCAAGTGTCTAAAATTCTTACCATCCGTCAACAAGTCCTTGCTCCACAAACCAAGTGAGCTTCCTTTTCGATAGAACAGTATTGGTCATGCTCAGTCTACTGTACTCCCAAATGTAAGGCTTCCTCAGTCCTAATGCTTCTATGAACCAGTAGAACTGCGGATCACGGTCGTGATACTCCATGGTTCTCAGGACGTGAGTGACACCTTCTATGGAGTCCACTATGGGGCATGCGAAGTCGTACGTTGGGTATACTCTGGAAAATAATTAGACATTTAATAATTTCTTTCTTTTCGTTAGACTACGAAACTTATCAATGAAAAATATCTTATTATAAATGCGAAAGTCTGTCTGTTACGCTTTCAGGCTTAACCGCTGGACCGATTTTGATGAAATTTGGATGGATATAGTAAGGATCAAAGATCGAACATAAGCTACTTTTGAACGCAATAGAACCCTGTCGAAATAAATAAATAAGTAATTGTAGTCCAAAATAAATTACGCCACGGATGTTATGTTATTTTCTGTAATCTATGGCTTAACATACTTGTATTGCGTGTGCGTGCGGGGATGCGGTTCCGGCTTGCAGCGGTAGATGGTGGGGTCCCGCAGGCAGCCGTTGGCGGACTGCATGTCGATGATGGCGCGGACGCAGCACTGCACACCATAGGCGGAACCCTTCTTCATTTCCTCCCATAATTCTAGGTTCCTTTGCACAGCTGTTGGGTGTAATATCATAAAACTAAGAGTTGGCCCGCGTAAATTTCCCTCGGGAACGGTTCTTTTTTCCGGGATATGGTACCTTATGTCCTTCTCAACATTTCCAACTATGTGAATGCGAAATTTCAGAAAAAGAAGAAAGATTGGTTCCGTAGAGAACAAAGAAACTCACTTCCGCATTTAGCGGCATTTCGCCACGGTACCCAGTAATTTCACGGCTTTTCTCTCTGAGCCTTTAAAATGGAGCACAGCAAGCGCTGGGGCTTGGCAACAGATATAGGTGTACTTAAACAGACGACCTTTGTACAAAGGTCACCTCTGGTAGTATCAGTTTAATTTACTCTGCACCTAATCAAATCTAAACATGATAAAATTAACAAAGGCACTGCAATATGCAGGCAACTAAAAAATTAAAAAACCTTCATTGATTCACAGAAAACAGTAATTAGTAGGAAGCACAAAAATGCTGAAAATGGCGAGCAACACACGACACACTATCCACAAACGCAGTAACGAGGTGCCGGAGATTCGGTAGATTTTCTGTTGAAACCGAAAATGGTGCCGAAACCCAACTACGGACAGGGAATACTTACAGTTCTTTTTGTTCTTGCTATCGATCTTCTGCTCTCTCTCTTGTTTCATCTGCTCAGCTGGCGTGTCGTCCACGAAAGCCTTGCCCTCCTTGATGAGTTTCTCGCACATCTGCAGCATCAGGTCGAAGTACTGCGACGTGTGAGTGAACAGGTCCGGTTTGATCTCCAGCATCTCCACATCTTCGAGGATCACCTGGAAATACGTACATTTAAGAATGACAGGAATTTGAGAAAGTAGACATGATAACTTGTCTACAAGTTACCAGACCCGCCCCGGCTTCGCATTTATGCCCATAAAAACCTTACTCTTGAATCACTCTATCTATTAAAAGAAAACCGCATCAAAATCCGTTGCTTAGTTTTAAAGATTTAAGCATACAAAGGGACATAGGGACAGAGAAAGCGACTTTGTTTTATACTATGTAGTGATTGATACGTTAATTTTTAGTGTACTTATAGAGTCCTCTCCATACGATATTAACGCCATCTATCGATCACTTGAGACACTGTGATTCTAAATCCGATATTTTAAATTCCGAGTTTTTATCTATATATATAAAAGCGAAAAACACTCACTCACTCATCACGAAATCTCCAAAACTGCTGAGCCGATGAAGATGAAATTTGGCAGGAAGGTAGATTGTGACTAAGAGACGTCCGCTAAGAAAGGACTTTTGGGAATTTTACCCCTAAAGGGGTGAAAAAGGGGTTGCCAGTTTGTATGAAACTTCGTCATTTTTGAAGTGAGATACATGAAATTATTAATTTGAATTTGTAATTGGTAAAAAATAATAATGCATCAATCTGATTTTGAAAATTACATCCCTATAGGGGTAAAATAGGGGTTGCCAGTTTGTATGAAACTTTGTCATTTTTGAAGTGAGACACATGAAATTTTTAATTTGAATTTCTAAATGGTAAAAAATAATAATGCATCAATTGATTTTGAAAATTACATCCAGGGGTGAAATAGGGGTAGCCAGTTTGTATGAAACTTTGTCATTTTTGAAGTGAGATACATGGAATTAAAATTGAAAATGTCTTTTGGTATAATATTCTGTATTGTATTGAATTGTATTGTATGTACATGTAATAGGATACAATACATAATAGAAAACAAAGTGCAAAGGTTTTATTTATTTGTTAATATTATGAGTTCAGTAATGCGTCAATAGATGGCGCCACCATTTTTTTTGATTGTGTGTTTAGACGATTTGGTACCTGCTAAATATAAAATAATAAAATTAAATTGGAATTGATTGGAGTATGGAGTGGTAATTGCGGCATTATATTGTATGTATAGTTTAATGTCTGCGTTTTGGGCTACTCATTGATTCGTTTAATTTAAGTTTGAAAAGTATTTTTCCGGATTCCGGATTTCAAATAGTAGTTTGAAAATAGGTAAATCTTTGTGTTATTTTCCATAAGTTAGTTGCATATCTTAAATATATTGTAAGGTTACTCAAATAAATTGTAGGTCTTTAAGTATATTTGTATACATTTCTAATTAGTTAGTAGATTAATATAATTTCTATATATATATATAAAAGAACAAGGGCAATTGATAAATCAACGCCCAGCCTAAACCATAAAAGCTATAAACTTGAAATTTGGACGAAGTTTTATGCTAATACGTAGTGCTCAGATAAGAAAGGATTTTTCAAAATTAGACCCTTAAAAGGGTTAAAATTGAGGGCAAAGGTTGTATGAATAAAAATTAAAATCTTCACTGATGTACTTGAAACTTGGCAAGAATGCTTCTCAACAAAAATTACTAATGGAGAGTAACGAATGGTAAAAAGAGGGAGGTTAACTAATTTATCATCACAAAAACCGAAACAATAAAAGCCATAAACGTGAAATTTGGTTAGTGTCTTCATTATACTATATACTGCCCACATAAGAAAGGGTTGTTCACGATTCCAACCCTTACATCCAAAAAAGGGGTGAATTTGCGTACCTATAGACAAATTCCATTTGAAATTTCGCCAATTACTAACAAACGTATGTTGGCCTATCGGTAGAGGTCGCAGATTATTTTTTTGAGTAGAGGGTTCTAATCCTGCTAAACATGACTTTTTTTTACTTACTTTTTTTTCGTTTTGTATTAGTTTTTTAGAATTCTATATTTTTGCTTTTAATATTTTAGTAAAGAAATGTTTCAAGAAATAGCTGGATCGAATCCTGCCACAAAAAATAATTTTCTGTTTTCGTTTTTTATTTGTTTTCTAGAATTATTTTCTTACTTTTATTTTAATTTTGAAAAGAAACGAATAAATTCATTTGCAAATTAATTTCCGGATAAACGATATCGCAACCCCAATCAAATCAAATCTAATAGTATGTCATTGACGACATTGAAGAAGAAGATTAATCAAATGGTTGACTGGTAGAGAATGCTCTTAGCGTTAAGTCCGTTAATATATCAGTATTTTGTACTTATCTATCTACAGGGTGTAACATGTAAGTGTAGTCATATTTTCAGGGCCGATAGAGTCGGTCATAAGCAATGTATTCCAATTGGTATTAAATGGAAAAGTTAATAATCGAGGGAATTTTACTCTATCGTAATTTAAACGTATTATCGATATCGATAAGTGTCAACAGACATCACTGTCTGTATCAGCTGACAATGTGAATGACCTTTTTTACCTAAGCCTTAACCACCTCCTGTCGAGCACACATTTTCTCCTGGTAAGAGATCTAATGCAAAATAAATTAAGCAAAAAAATTAAGGTTCTGTATGATTTATTTTTTTAATAAATTTGATATGTCTTCTTTGCTAAGACAAAAGCCAAAAAGTAAACTAAGGGATTTTATAACCAATCAGTGGCTTGAACAAGTGTCTGGTTATTATGCCGCCTCCCCAGCAGCGGCCCGGCATAGGGTAAACGCAAACAAGGGTACTTGGTAAATGTGTACAAATAAATGGTCTTACAATCAGTCCGAGTGTAGTAGAGTAAAAAAGCAAGAAAGTCGACCTTGGGACGACGATCGGAGAATACAACCGGAAAATCGCTTAGAAGAGAGATAAACTTGACACAAAAAAATGAAACAAACAGAAATTGATGAACTGGCTAGTTGACGTTGTAGTTTTTTTTCCAGTTGCGTACATCACTTACCTATTTCGGAGCCGGAGGAAGGTTCGACCGCTGTCGCCTACACGGTACAGACAAACAGAACAGAGGTGTACAGTACTTTGTTTCCATCACCATCTTTCACTTTTGTCATATCATATCACTGCCTCCGTAGTCCAATGGTTAAGGCGTTTTGCCTGTAGACCCGTGGGTCGAGGGTTCGATTCCCACGGGAAGCATACTTTGTTTAGTTGTTTCCAGTTTGGTGAGGACATATCAGGCTTAAATCGTCTGATTATCACCTGATTTGTTTGACAATAAAGATGATTTCGTGCCGTGCGTGCACGTTAAGCCGTTGGTCCCGGCTGCCATCTGGTATTCGTTAAAGGAACCACGTCAGAGGCCGAGAGGCGGTTCCGAAGAAAACAACTCTGACACCAGGGTGTGCATGGTCGATTGACTATGACACCTACACGAAATTAATGAACTTTTGTCATAACATTGTCTTACTTAAAAAAAAAAACACCATAAAAGCACCGCGGAAGTATTGTATGCGCACATGTAATATGATATGCCCCTGTGACACCTGGTACATTAGCAATAAAAATTAAAGAACCCTAAATTTATTTATGTGCCAAGGCTACGCCTATTTACTTATGTGTTGTAAGAAAAGAAGATATTTCTTTCTCTTTCTGTTTAATTTTATTTTGATTATTGGTTCTGTACAAATTAGGCAAAAGATGCAAGAGCATTGCAAGGGAATTCAAATCCCTGTCCCATACTTGCTTCGTGGTCCTATAACAGACTTTTACGTCATTCTCGAGGGAGAAAGTTCGAGGGAGTGGTCTATTCCTAAGCTGGATATACCACGCGCTTGCAAGAACGTATCAATAGTATTAGGATAGCATAAGTGTTAGAGAGCAAGTACATAATTTTTAAGAAAAAAATCATATTGAACCCTAATTAAAGCCACACCCACTTCACATACACATTTGCCATCTCTTTCTTTGCAAATAATTATTAAAATAATTATGAGGGTTCTGTCTATGAATAATGGACTGCGTTATTAAAATTGCATGGTTATTTTGGGTATTATGGGTAATAAGAAAATTCGCAAAGCTTTCTAATAAAACGACATTAAGAGATTTGACGTCAAGATGGCGGCCGATCATAAAAATAATGTCCTCCGCGTTTACCGGTCGCATTCTGCAGCATAGCTTTAGAAATAAGTGCGAGATCCGTTAATACGAGGTACATCGACTGAAGTCATAAAATAAGATTTTAAATTGTTTGTATGACCGGCCGCCTGCCTGCCGTTAACCTTCTTTGCGAACGCTGCTGTTGGTAGAAAATGCCACCAGCCGGCGGCGGCGAGAGATTTTGCCAACAGCCAGGAAGAAAAACATGGGAATTCAGATATCTGTTTCTCCTTTGTACGACATTCACGTAAAGAGAGAAAGTGGTCTATTCCTAAAGTACGTAATTGGAAAGGAAAAAAAACTATTCGTGAAAAAACCCTCTGAGAAAGTATTTTTGAGCTGGATATACCACGCGGTCATCTTACTAGTACTAGGATAGCATAAAAGTAAAGAGTAAGTACAAATTCGTAAGAAAACCCTTACATGTTGAATCCTAATTAAAGTAACGCCCACTTCTCATTCGGCCATTACTGTTTTTTGGAAATAATGATCTAAGGGTTCTGTTTATTAATAATGAGTAATTTCAGTGATAATGTTCGCTTGACCGATCAAATCAATACATATAATAAGACACTAAAATGCGAGTGTCTGTACATTTAATATTTTTCAAAAAAACTGATTGAGTGCGATTAAAAAAGAGTAACAGAAACCAAAAAGACAGTTTTTGGAATTTTTGTCTGTCTGTATGTATGTATGTATGTCTGTCTGGTACGTTATAACTTCGAAAATACTCAACGGATTTAAACGCGGTTTTTACAGTTGGATTACATATAATTAGGAGCGTTGTCAAAACTTTGTTTCGTCAAAATCGGTTAAGGGAAAAAGAAGTTATGGTCGATTGAAAATTTACTTCAAACACTGCTTTAAAATTTTTAATGCGTTTTTTTGCGTACCTATAGACAGAACCCATTTGAAATTTCGGCAGTATCAAGCAAAGCATGTTGGCCTATCGGTAGAGGTCGCGGATTATATTTTTAAGTAGAGGGTTCGAATCCTGCTAGACATCACTTCTTTTGTTTTTACCCTTTTTTTGTTTTGTATTAATTTTTTTAAAGTCTATTTTTTTTTAATATTTTAGTAAAGAAATGTTTCTAGAAAGTAGCTGGATCGAATCCTGCCACAAACAATAATTTTCTGTTTTCGTTTTTTATTTGTTTTCTAGAATTATTTTCTTACTTAGAGAAAGCTCAGCTTTAATTCCGTTAATATAAAAGTAATTTGTACTTATCTATCTATACATATAATAAGACAGTAAAAATCGAGTGTCTGTACATTAAATATTTTTCTAAAAAACCTCTACGGGGCAATTAAAGAAGAGTAATAAAAACCAAAAAAAACAATTTTAGCAATTTTTGTCTGTCTGTCTTTCTGTCTGTGTGGTGCGTTATAATTTCAAAACTTCTCAACAGATTTGAACGCTGTTTTCACAGGTGAATTACATATAATTAGGAGCGTTGTAAAATCTTTGTTTCATCAAAATCGGTTAAGGGAAATAGAAGTTATGGTCATTTAAAGTTTACTACAAGCACTGCTTCAAAACTTTTAAACAGTTGAATGCGATTTACATAAACGTATTTAATTTAGATAAAGCTAGAATTTCTACTTATATCAATGAAGACAAAAACACACTGCAGTCTCTATTAAATTTTAATAAAATAACACATTGAATGTTTGTGGGCGTATGATTTAGTTACATAAAATATCAATGGATGGCGCTGACTTTATTTTAATAGCAGATTGAAATTTTTCCTTACGGCAGCAATTAATGCTAATTATTTAAAAAAAATTTGGTTGTTGATTTAGTACTATTGGTTGGTTTGTTTATCGGTCGTTTGTTGTGTTGAATGTAAGCTATTTGAATTGATTGGTTGGTTTGATTTGGCTTTGGTTTAAAAAATAATCAAATCAGTGTTTGACGGAACATACGGTCGTGTCGTAGGACTAATTTATCTGACTTATCACTATTTATTGAGATTTTCTCCACTTTTCACGCCCACTAAAACTTTGGGAGTGGATTTTAGGTCCTAATGACTCTGTAATAGGCTGCGTCTACTCTTTTAGAGACAAAGATTGATAGTATGAATGTTAAGGGCTCCTTCTTCTGAAGGTCCGTTGTCCGTAAGCCGCGTAGTCGCGGCGCTCACTCATTTTGTAGGCATTTAGACATCATATTTGGGAAAATAACACTACAAAATCTACTTCAGCGATTTTCACTATATAAATACTTTATCTAAAGATTTGGTATAAAAAGCAGGACAATAAGTTTATTATTTTAGGCATAGTATTGAAAATAAACTTCCAAAGGAGGCAACTTAGATTTTACTATCGAGCGAATTTTGTCTGATATTGTTACTGTTACTGTAAGCGAATTTCACTCTGCTAGATCCTCAACTAAAAACATATATTTTTTTCAGAATTTTACGACTGTTTAATACTGATTCCTATTGATTTTAAAAACGGTATTTGAGAAGAAGTGGCCCTAATATTTAATGATATCGTAGCAATGTAATGGCTTTATAAAATTGGCACGTGAAAAGGATACAATAGAATTAACTATAGGTCTGGATAGTTGTAGTTTCCATAGGTTACGCGAAAAGCGACCTACACGCGGGCGGAGCCGCGGGCAACAGCTAGTTGGTAATAAGATAATTTGAAATTACTAAAATCATGCGAATAAAACCGGTTCATTTAGTAGACGGAGTGATTTTTTCACTAAAAATGTTTAATGTTGACTAGGATAACATAGGCGTTAGATAGTAAACACGGAAGCTTTTTAGTTAGTTTTAATAAGGAACTCTAAATTGTTTTCTGCCAAAATATGGGGTAGGGATAGTTCCTTATGTAAAGATCGGCCAATAGCAAGCAGGTTAATCGATCTTGTATGTACATGATCCTGCAATCAGTCGGGCCGCCGATCAGTTACTTGCATCTGAACGTGGTGTAAAGATACTTTTTATTTTAACCGCGCGCGTGACACTTTCATTTTTTTGAAAATGTCATTTTTAAGTCACGCCGAATACTACGAAATGATTCTTTGAGTGGGGGCTGCCGATGGTAGTCTTCGTGGAGCTCGTGAATTGTATCGTGAGAGGTTTATCGAAGGACGTCCAGAAGCTGAGCAAAGGCAGCTCCCATCTTTGGAGTGCTTCCGTAGGATGGTGCTTCGATTGCGTGAAACTGGATCATACCGTGGCTCCACTTCCCATGAACGCGCAAGCACCATCGACCCGGACTTTGAAGAAGCCGTTCTTGAGCATTTTGGTTATGTTCACGTGTTTATTTGAATACCTACGTTGCGGTAGTGCACTACAATAATAAGTAATTTTATTAATAATGTGTGTGGTGTGTGAAGTTAAATTTAAACTGGGTGTAAAAAGAAAATTCAATGTGTTATGTGCGGCAAGTGATATGGTGGCTACGATGTCGCCGCCATTGTGTTTTTCGCTCCTTGATACCAGGCGCGCATAAACAGGCAGAGCTAACAATATCTCAACATCACGTAAGTAGGTTTGATTAGTAGAGTTCATGACCCCACTAGTGATGGGACACGATTGTTTTGATTATGACGTCACAAAAAAATATATTTAATAAAATTTTCATTTTTTATTAAATTAACTTATTGTGTCTTATGACATTGCACACAAGATCTACATCGATTACACTTATACCTCCTTGAATATGACTACACTTACATGTTACACCCTGTATACAAATAATAGGACAGTAAAAATCGAATGTCTATACATTAAATATTTTTCTAAAAAACTGATACGAAGCGATTAAAGAAGAGTAACAGAAACCAAAAAAAAAAAATTTTGGAATTTTTGTCTCTCTGGTACGTTATAACTTCAAAACTACTCAACAGATTTGAAAAGGAGCGTTGTCAAAACTTTGTTTCGTCAAAATCGGTTAAGGGAAAAAGAACTTATGCTCAGTTGAAGTTTACTTCTAGCACTGCTTCAAAACTTTTAAACAGAGTTGAATGCGGTTTACATAAACGTATTTAATTTAGATAAAGCTAGAATTTCTACTTTGTTTTATCGATATCAATAAAGAGAAAAACACACTGCAGTCTCTATTAAATTTTAATAAAATAACACTATGAATGTGTGTGGGCGAATAATTTAGTAACATAAAATATCAATAGATGGCGCTGACTTTATTTTAATTTTTTTTTTCGCATATGGTATAGCAGATTGAAATTTTCCTTACGGCAATTAATTTGAATTATTTAAAAAAAAAATTGGTTGTTGATTTAGTTCTATTGGTTGGTTTGTTTATTTTGTTGTATTGTAAGCTATTTGAATTGATTGGTTGGTTTGGTTTGGCTTTGGTTTAAAAAATAATCAAATCGGCAAGTCAGTTCAGTTGTTGTTTGACGGAACATACCGTCGTGTCGTAAGGTTTAATTTAACTAACTTATCATTTTTTATTGAGATTTTCTCCACTTTTCACGCCCACTATAACTTTAGGAGTGGCTTTTAGGTCCAAATGACCCTGTAATAGGCTGCGTCTACTCTTTTAGAGACAAAGATGTGATAGTATGAAAGTTAATATTTTCAGTTAGATATCTTAGCAATGTAATGGCTTTATAAAATTGGCACGGGAATAGGATACTATAGATTTAACTATAGGTCTGGATAGTTGTAGTTTCCACAAGTTACGCGAAAAGCGACCTACACGCGGGCGGAGCCGCGGGCAACAGCTAGTACATTATATACAGATGGTCATTTTGATAAAGAAGACATCTTACAGGTAATTATTTTGGCAAAGTAGAATTTTTACAATGTACTTCTTGAGGTAGTTGTCTAATGAAGATATTTTTGGAGCCCTGGCTTATGATGCAACCAAGACAACGTTTAATTGGTATTCTTATCAAAAAATTAAGCCTGCTATTTTTAAAGCTCTAAAATAAATAATTTTCTTGTTCCCGTGTAATTCGAATTCACGACCTACGGATTGT
This sequence comes from Apomyelois bistriatella, assembly GCA_947044815.1. Lineage (NCBI taxonomy): Eukaryota > Metazoa > Arthropoda > Insecta > Lepidoptera > Pyralidae > Apomyelois > Apomyelois bistriatella. The sequence goes on along the minus strand of OX345704.1, from coordinate 8,973,565 downwards.
AACCTAAACGTAAAACATTTGGACCACTGAGGCGTTTAAATGTGTATTTCAAAATGTACCTTCTCAAAATCTACATTCTCTTTAGCAGGGTTGGTGTCGTCGAATCTCATGATGAGCTTCCCTTGGAAGGTCTGCTGGTAGTACTGATTGAGCAGAGCGGCTTTAGCGTGACCGATGTGGAGATATCTGTAATTATAATATATATAAATACTAGCTGTTGCCCGCGGCTCCGCCCGCGTGGGACTCGGTTATATCGCGCCCAAAAGTAGCCTATGTTTGACCTCAGGTCGTTAACTACATCCCTACCAAATTTCATCACAATCGGACCAGCAGTTTAGCCGTGAAGAGGTGACAGACAGACAGACAGACAGACAGACAGACAGACAGACAGACAGACAGACAGACAGACAGACAGACAGACAGACAGACAGACAGACAGACAGACTTTCGCATTTATAATATTAGTATGGATATATAGGGGACAAGTCATACAGATCAAGTTAGCCCCAAAGTAAGTTCAAGACTTGTGTTAAGGGATAGCAACTCAACGATAATATATTATATTTTATAACAAATACATATAAAGATCCAAGACCCAGGCCAATCAGAAAAAATCATTTTTCATCTTGGCTTTCACCCTGACTGGGGATCGAACCCGGGACCTCCTGAGTAGGTGTCAGGCATGTTAACCATAACGCCACGAAGGTCGTCTGATAATGATAAATAAGAGAAGGTCCAATTTACAACAAGAGTAAATTCTTGTTTCTGTAACTTATAACTATTTCTGTAACTTATAACTATAAGAGGGGAGCCTTTGTATAGCGATGGGCGAAATAAAGAAAGGCTAAAAAAAAATTTACTTATTAAAATTAGAACTAACTTATAATTATTAAGAGCGCGTGCGACGCTTTCGGACTCGGGTTCCAGAGGGTAACTTTCGCATCCAAAAGGTTGCCTGCTATATTAAGGTAATTATATAATACTAGCTGTTCCCCGCGGCTCCGCCCCGCGTGGGACTCGGTTATATCGCGCCCAAAAGTAGCCTATGTTTGACCTCAGGTCATTAACTACATCCCTACCAAATTTCATCACAATCGGTCCAGCCGTTTAGCCGTGAAGAGGTGACAGACAGACAGACAGACAGACTTTCGCATTTATAATATTAGTATGGATATGGATATGGAAGTATGGATATGGATTTATCAGCTTTGTCTGAATGGAATAAGGTTGATATTTGATTTCCACTTTAATAGTGCTAGAATATTCTTTCACCTGAACTGAATACAACCTAAAGATGTGACATGTATAGACCAAAAGCCACTGAAAGTAGCCCTCTACAGGAACGTAGCAACGGATACAAAAAAAAAGAATGAAACATGTACAGTAGCCACAAAGAAAATTATACCACTATAAACTGATATCTTAATTGGTATACTATTTTATGTGACCCACTGTACATACACAAGTGCATAAACTTCAGACATCTTACCCAGAGGCTTCAGGTGGGAATCTTACAACGACTTTGCCCATCTCAGCATGAGGTAGCTCAACAAACTTTCCTTCTTGTTGCCTACCACTGGCATCGGTGTTGGTTGCTGGAGATCTTCTGCAACAATAAAAAAAAACATCAATTGAAGATATGGAAAAACTAGCCATTCCCCGCGGCTCCGCCCGCGTAGGACTCGTGTCTGTTTATGTTTGACCTCAGGTCGTTAACTACATCCCTACCAAATTTCATCACAATCGGTCCAGCAGTTTAGCCTTGAAGAGGTGACAGACAGACAGACAGACAGACAGACTTTCGCATTTATAATATTAGTATGGATTAATGAATAAATATATTGTATGGAGACTTTTAAATCAAAGATAATTTGGAAGATAGATTACAACCACAGATGTTAAGGGTGAGTATTTTATATATATAATTTTTTTTTATTAAACATATCAAATAACATTAAATCTTCTTTTTTATATATAGTCTCGCTAAAACTCAAAAATGGCTGGACCGATTTGGTTAATTTTTGTCTTAAAATATTATTGGAAGTTAAGGGAAGGTTTAAACAGTGAGAAAAGTGCGTTCAGGCAGTTCTCCAGTTAGCTATTATTAAGGTTTCTATAATAAATATATGGTGCAATAAAGAGTATTTGTGTAACAATGGAAATACCTGGAAGTAGCTTTAGATAAGTTCGCCATGGCATCAGAGGGTATTTCCTTCAGGGCTTTTGCAATTGGTGGTTGAGCTTGGATAAGTTTCATCCAACGGAGAATGTTGTTTGGAGGGTTAGACTTTGATGCCTCCTTGAATTTTGAAGAAGCTGCAAATAAGTTTTGCATTGTTTTGTTTAACTTTTGATGATGATATGAATAAACATTATGAGATTGTTGGATGAAGCATATGTGTCAAATAACACTCTCTCATCTAAGCCTTCCAGGTTGCTTCCTCATCGGACTGCTTCAGAGCCCAGGATAGGCCAAAGTCTGTTCAAGGTACACTACCTGAAGTATCTGATGCAAAAAAATATTTACTGGTAATTTTTACTCTAGGGTACATATGGGTCCGTAGGTCGACCGCCTATCTCGATTCTCTCCTCTCGTAATGGCTACTTGTATCGCTTTCGCCACATTTCTCTCCGTTTTACGCTAAAACGCTTAAAAGTTTTTTTTTTTGTTAACGGCAAAAAAAAAAAAAAATTTTTAAAGACTTTTGTGCGTAAAACGGTGCGAAATGATACAAGTAGCCATTACGAGAGGAGAGAATCGAGATAGGTGGTCGACCTACCGGAGTGGCGACCCTTTCTTTTCCATGAACACACATTGTATTAATTATTTATGGCGAGAGTAAAATATGGATGTGTGCTATATGTTTTATTATTATTATTATGTATCAGGTAATATAGGCTGATAAATATAAAAATAAATAAAATATATTTGCCTGCTCCCATTGCCATCAGCATATTCATAATAAAATGACATCAGTCAAAAATAACAACATAGGATACATTTTAAGTGACACAACAGTGCGCCACATGCCTAGTTGCAGGCAACAGCTAGTGTTTGATATTTAAGGCTAGCCCATTCGGTTTTATTAACACAAATAAAGCTAACATTAAATTTCATATTACAAATGTATATGAAAAAATTGCATGCTATTCATTAGGCTGATGATGCAATCACCATTATGAAGAGACATGATATTACCTCACAATTAAAGCGACTTGATGTCTATTCATTTTAATTAAATGAATAATTTAATTAAAATAAATAATTTTAAATACATGTACTTAATTTTTTTTCTAAGTGCAGGGTGAATTGACTCTGACCTATCCTATATAATTTTAATGTACGAGCTGAGTGACACAATTAACCATGACTATGAATGAAATTACATTACATCTAAAAATAAAATCTCACCATAAAGAACACTAAAAACAGCTATATCCGATACAGACAATGATTCTGCCACTAAATAAGTCACAGCTCCAAGTATTTTGTCCAAATACTGAAGGGACTTAGGGATTTCATCATCCAGAACAAGGCTGAAGGACAGCCAGTGGTTCATTATCACTTTCTGCAACGGCTCCACTGACTTATTAAAGGCATTCTCCACTACTCTTATCAAGTCATTACTGCTTCCATATGGCACTGATTTTGATGACTTTGGCAGTGTAACGGAGCCCTCATTGCTCCAGGATACATCTATTGTGTTCCCAAGAGAACGGTACAGCTCCACAGCTAGTAAACCCCCTGGAATGTAAAATTAATTGGACTATTTTTAGCATTCCTTTGAATTAAATTCAATGTGAAATAACCTAATCACAATCAATTAAATACTAACCTAGAGGCGGACTGGCCTTATTACAAACGACTTTCATAATTTAAGATTTGTTTACCGGCGTAAAATAAATTTATTTAACTTAAAATACGACTAAACACCCGCAATAAATAGGCGAACTTGCATGCGAAAGAATTTGTTTCCTTTTCTAAATATTTATATTTTATGAAGAGACATTGACATTTCTTGTAGTTAAATGTAATAAATTGGGTGATCAAAACAAGTTTTATAGCAAATAACGATCTCATTAGATATAATGGAACGAACGAGTCGAGCGAGATTAAAGTGACGTGACGTACCCAAGACGTACCTACCTATGCGTAGATTACACAGCTCTGTTTGACAGTGAAGTATGTGACGAGATGTTGATGAGAACATTGACTGCTTAGTTTTTTGTTTGCACGTTTCTTCTCTAAAGTAGAGCTAAAAAAACTTGTTTCCATAGCCGTAGAGCCCGTAAAATTTATTAAAAAAACTATAAAAAAATGACGGAAAAAGCAGTGATGCCAAATTGTGGGGAATCCCCCATATTTGGGGGATTTATTATGGCTTAGAGGGATTTTTGGGGGACAAATTTTTTGGGGGATAGTTTCTCTACTTGCGCTTTGAAAGTGGTGGTAGGTAGGTAAACTTAATATAAGTAATGATCGACGTCAATAATTGACAAAAATATCCTATATTATGTATGAGTAAACAAAAACAATTTGAATTTGAATTTTGAATTTAAGTGAAATGTTGGGTTTTGACGTGACAACGTCTTATAAATTGGTTTGCCGGGTGACACTTCAAGAAACTGCGTTACGCTCCGCTCACGTTATGCGCTCACAATGAGAGCGAGTGAGAGGCACGCGTCCCTTCCACTCGGGCATGGTTGTCACGTAAAACTTTCGCCCGTATACCGACTTTACAGGCAATCAATTTTTTTATCTCCATTAACTGAATTTTTTGGGGGATTTAGATGGAGATTTAGGGGAAAATATAGAAAATCAAAGTCTTCTAGCAACACTGAGAAAATCAGAGAAAAATTGAGAAAATTCATCTATCTATGAAAATTATAGAAAATAGCCAAAATTGAACTAAAAAAAAGCTCAAATGTTTCTGAAAATAAAAAAGATATGAAAATGAAAAACTAGTAGAAAGTTAAAGTGCGAATTAGAGATAGAAAGCTGAAAAAATAAAATGAAATAAAGTTTAGCTGTTACATTTTTGTAAATGGTTTATTGCACGAGGTTTATTGTAATGTAAAGTGTATTCTAAAAGTAACTACTTAAAGGTAAAAACATGATGACAATGTGTTAATGTGTTTGTGCATTCATAATAATTAAATACAGAACTGGTATGACAAAACAAAGTTAGAAAATGCACTAGAGGCATATTGTTTATCCAAGCTATTTATATATATTTTTTAATTTCCAGTCGTTATAGAAGCAACATGAAGCGACAAAATGTGCGCACCCTATCCTTAGTGGTGTGCACCTTCACATATCTTCTAATTGGAGCTGCAGTTTTTGATGCACTCGAATCGGACACAGAGAGCAAAAGATGGGAAGTGTTGACTGGTATGTTATATTATATATATGTATTCATTTATATAATTAAACACCTTAGCAATATATAAAGCTGATGCATGTGCAGTTTGGAGGTTTTATGTACTAGTGGTGTGTACAGTGGGCTACATAGAAAGGTACGTAGAGCCTAAGTGTAAGGTTGTATACTTTTTGTATCATAATAAAAACAAATTCATGCTTTCAAACAGCTTCCTTAGAATATTGTGATATGATATAATACTGTTGCAAGGTACAAAGACTACATACTACATACAGGGTGGCAGGATTAGCACTGTTATCCTTAATACTGGAGGGTATCATGAATAGAATTTTGTCTCCCATCCCGTATATTTTTGCCATCCTTATTATGTATTTTCTACTTCTGAATTTACTTACTTATTCCCTCAGCTATCGAAAAATTCTACAATGGAACCCATAACATAGGGTGTGGTCTCACTTAGGGCTTGCGCTATGACTATGGAAAAAAAAAGAATTCCGTTTCATTCATTAACATTACAGATATGAAAAATGGTCTCGTGCGAAAATACAACATAACTCCAGAAGACTACCACATGATAGAGATAGTGATAATAGAGAATAAACCACACAAAGCCGGGCCCCAGTGGAAGTTTGCAGGTGCCTTCTACTTTGCGACGGTTGTACTTGCCATGATTGGGTACGGCCATTCTACACCGGTCACTGTTGGCGGAAAAGCTTTCTGTATGGCATATGCAGTGGTAAGTTTAATATTATACATACTATACCTGAAAGATGTGTTTATTAAATAATAGCGACCCGCCCCGGCTTCGCATTAGCATAAAAATCTTCCTCTTGAATCACTCTATTAAAAAAAATCGCATCTAAATCCGTTGCGTAGTTTAGATTTAAGCATACAAAGGGTCATAGGGACAGAGAAAGCGACTTTGTTTTATACTATGTAGTGATAGATCCACAATTAGAAAGAATGTCACAATTAAAATTGAAACTATTTCCGTCATTAAAAACTCCCTGATATTTTACAGGTGGGGATCCCCCTAGGCCTAGTGATGTTCCAAAGTATAGGCGAGCGTCTGAACAAGTTCGCGTCAGTCGTCATTAGGCGCGCCAAGTGCTACCTCCGATGCAACACCACCGAAGCCACAGAAATGAACCTAATGTTCGCCACTGGGATGTTATCGTCCATTATTATAACCACTGGTAAGTTAGTGGGAGTTTTTAAAGTAGGTAGGTTTTGAAACCCAAAACAAGATTATAGGTTGGGACCCCCAAAGCCTGGTCGGCTTTGGGACTATCAACAACATCTGTCATTATATGGCGCTTCAAGTGCTACCTTCAGTGCACCACAGAAGTCACAGAAATAAAAATAAGAAAGCTAGCTAGATTATTATTTATTTGGTTAACTGGTAGAAAAAAATGTACATATTTAGATCCGCCTTTTACATTTGCAATGAGTTAAATAAAATCATTCGTATGTGTGTTTATAGGTGCTGCTGTGTTCTCTCGCTACGAAGGGTGGAGTTATTTCGACAGCTTTTACTACTGTTTTGTAACATTGACTACAATAGGCTTCGGGGACTATGTCGCTTTGCAGGTACGCCATTTTTTTAATACAATTTAATAGGCAAACATGCCTACTGCCTACCTGTGCCCCTAGTATGCGTTAGCGATTTTGTATGACAAACCTGTTCAGTGCCTCTGGCGGATAGTAAGGCAACTAAGAAATTCCATACAGAATCCTAACGCAGTCGCTAGCATCTGCGTTAAGAAAAACTCATACTAGTTGCCCTGATGGCACACTATAAATGAAAAGCCTCTTTGGATGGTAATGAAAATCTTGCACCATGTCATCCTGACCATGCCTGATCATGCATGACCGAGACCTTGGTGAACACTAGTGCCACTGTCAACTAAAAATAATTAATCACTGAAAACACAAGTTATCAAAAATGCCTGTTATGTAAGTAAGGGTCTGGATCTGAAGTTAATTTTAATCATATTAAATTAATAAATTATAGTTCCATATAGTTACAAATTGCAAATCTGCCAAAAGTGGCCGTTTTAGGCAATATTGCAATTTGTAACTATAGGGAACTTTAATTTAAATTTAATATGTTTAAAATAACTTCATAACCAAAACCTTAATTACAGATGACGGATTTTTGATAACTTGTGTTTTCAGTTAATAATGATTTTTAAATGATGTTGGCGCTAGTGTTCACCAAGGTCTCCTCTTAACAAAATGTTTGTTATTTTTATAACTAAAACAGATACTAATAAATGTTTCAGAATGACCAAGCGTTGACAAGCAAACCAGGGTATGTGGCGTTGAGTTTGGTGTTTATCCTATTCGGGCTAGCCGTTGTCGCCGCCAGCATTAACTTACTGGTGCTCAGGTTCATGACTATGTGAGTACAATCTCTCTTAGCGTTTTTCCTGTAACATTCCTAGCTGTATCGCTTCGTAACCGTAGTCTTCTAAATAAACCTTGATTTTTACGGCGGTTGAGTATCTGCACTGGTATAGTTTTTCTGTAATCTGTGCTAAAACTTAAAAGGATTCAAGAGGAATATTTTTATGCGAATATTCCCATGCGAAGCCAGGGCGGGTCGCTAGTAATATTATATAAGTTGGGATTCTAATTGAAAGTGTAATTTCAGGCAAGCAGAAGAGAATGCTCGGGACGAGGACAAAGACGGGTCCAGAACACTACTCCCCATTGACGCGCACATCACGGGCAGACTTCGCTCGCACGACGATCAAGCATCAGTAAGTTTTTCTATTTATTTATAACATCTTTATTTACAAGTACTTACAGTCCACTTAAGTTTAAATAAATAGATAGGGCAATAAAATTTTTAATATATTCAGATGTTACTTTGCGGAAGTCAACTCAGTGAATGAGTTCTTGGAAATAAACGTACAAAGTAATGATGCACGGATGTTAATTTATTCTCGATACAAAAAATAGGTAACAATTTTACATTACTTTGCTAGTCTACCAATAGATGGCGCCACATGTAAACAAACCATTTCATAAACGCGCTATGGAGATTTTCTTCCAAGGAATGACCCCTTCTGAGTCGCACCAATTGGTTATCGCTTCTCGGCCTTTTGGCTAAGATCAAAGTGTAGTATCTGTATGCTTAGTGCGAGTTGCAAAATTCAAATCGAATTACTTTACCATCACGTGTATCGAGTATACGCCGTGAGGAGTGAGAAGTCGATACGCTTGAGTGCGAGCTTAAAAAATGAAGACGATTCGTTCGGCGTTTCCTCACCGTGACAAGTGAGAGATTTTACGTGCATGTTGGTAGCATCGAGGCGTCCAATGCATAAACCAGTCGAAATAAAAAGCTACATTCGACAAAGTATTCATTGAATGTGATTACCTTTTAAGATTAGTCGGGTTATATTGAAGCTACGTTGTTAGTAGGTACTTTGATTCTGTGGCAACGTTTCATATAGTTTGTAAACAAAGTTGTTTCATAAGTGGTTTAAGTGTCCTGCGTTTTTGTGTAGTTTTGTGTACAAAGAATAAAATCCAAGTTCAAAACCATTCTTGATGAAGACCAGCCCACAGCAATTTGAAATGATGATAACATTAGGTGTAAATGGAACAGTAAGTGTAAAGACAAAGTCAAATCATATATTATATTCAGCCGTGTTAGTGAATTAAAATAATATGTGTATTAATGGAGTTCTATAGGTAAGTACCTATGTATTTGTAGACACGTCCTCGGCAAATAAAAAAGAAAGAGCCTCTTTACGAATATTACAAATAGTAGACAACTCTTCTTGTTCATTAGCGCTTGCAAAATTACGCGACTGCGTTATTTAATTATTAGATATCACTATCACAATATCTTGTCTTTGATGTTTAGATTATAATTGGTTATGAAAAAGCTAATTAAAGTCTTGTTTCAATCATAAATAGTAGTAAGAATTGATAATCGAAGGGTCTCACCGGCGATTTTGGAGTGAAAACTTTTACTTTATCGAGCGTGAGAAGTTAACTATTCGAACTGTCAAGTACATGTCAATACACATCTCGCACTCGCAAATCACTCGTTAACGCGCTCACTTGTCGATCGTCGCTGTTAATTGTTCACGCTCGTTCGTGACAACGTTAACTTATGAACTCGCACTCGCAACTTATGTTTTAATCCGTTCCCACTAGATGGCGTTGATTCGATGCCATACAAATCTGAGTTAACTTTAACGCGATCGAATGCGAATAAAAACTCGCACTAAGCACACTGTTCTTTTCAGCTTTATATCTGAAAGTTCCCCCACTGGGGGACCAGTATATTAAACTGATTTTTGTAAACCGACGGCCCGACGGGATGTTCGGGGCTCGCTCCACTCCCGTCACGGGTCGGCCCGGCATTGCAGTGCCGCCGGGATCGGCCCACATAAATCCATGAAAAATAATCTAGTAGACGACATTTAGCACTATCAGGCCTGTCTATAAGATATTTACTTACGAAATCGCCATAGTCGAGGACTACTTACATCAGTACTGCTGATGCTGACACTTCGCGGCTCGCATGCTTTTAATAAATACGAAAAGTAAACTGATTAGATTTTTCAACGAGTTTTTATTAAAGTATGACAGTCAAAAAAGCTACTTCCAAGATACTTAACATTATCTAAATAAAAACGAGAGGTAAAATTATTTAATAAATCTTCAGTCAAATCAAACATCTTTTAGGCCATTTCAGCGTTTTGCCAATTGTATTCCAAAGATTCATACAATCCGGGTTCGCTATCACGCGACAAACCAAATAATCATGATGTGATGATTTAAACATAATCGCTAAAATCATAATTAATGATAGTCTGCCGTATGTTTGTATTGTAGTTTGTGTTTACATCATCATCATCACAACAAGGACGTTGATGATGATGTAAATACACATGTACTAACTAACGTCAAACAAAAGAGATGAATAACTACTTAGAACATAAAACAAAGATTGTCATTATTTTAATGACCGGCCGCCAATCTAACGTTAAATCTTTTTGGGAATGGTATTACTAGTTTTTCGCTTTATAGCTGTTTACGATATCCAAGAAGAGGAGAAGTGGTCTATTTTTAGATCCCACGAAGTAGACTGACTAGCCCCGTATTGCACAGGTGTGCTCGTGTAACTGCCTCGGCAACAAGCAGTGCGAGCGCGGCGCGCTGCTGGCGCCCGCGCGGCGCCGCCTGTCGCGCGCCGCGCTCACCACCGACCTCATCGAGCGGGCTAGCGTGTAACCTCTATATCCATACTAATATTATAAATGCGAAAGTCTGTCTGTCTGTCACCTCTTTACGGTTAAACTGCTGGACCGATTGTGATGAAATTTGGTAGGGATGTAGTTAAAGACCTGAAGTCAAACATTGGCTAATAAGGCTAATAAATAAGGCTTTGGGCGCGATATAACCAAGTCCCACGCGGGGCGAAGCCGCGGGAAACAGCTAGTATATATTATATATGCTCACATCATCTTTTCTCTCACTACAAGTGGCTTACTACCATCTCTAATACCACATTTGAAACAATAAAGTCATCATTCATACATTCAAACATAACTAAAATTTTGTGAATTGACGTTTTTGGAGAAAATGCATGCTGCAGTGGAGTCTATGGCGCCGCTTCTTCTCCACTTGCGCTTTAAGAGTGGTGGAAAACTTAAAATAAGTAATAATTGACGTCATTAAGAGATAAGAATATCCGATGTTGAAAATAGACAATTTGAATTTTAATAACCATGCAAGAACGATGTGAATAAGTAAAATGTCGCCATACATTATGAACTGCGCTGTCTCGCTTACGCACTCGTTCTTGCACGGTTTTTAAAGATGGTAGTATACCACCACTTTAATTTATTACCAAATTCATATAAAAGTGAGCCATAGATATGTTATGTACCCCAGTGCCCCTAGTATGAGTTTTCTAGCGACTGCGTTATGATTTTGTATGGAATTTCTTAGTTGCCTTACTATTCGCCAGAGGCGCTGTACAGTACAGGTTTGCCATACTAAATCGCTAACGCAGTCGCTAGCGTCTGCGTTAAGAAAAACTCATACTAGGGGCACAGATAAGAGGTAAGAGTAACTAAGCAAGAGTTACTCCAAAGATTACAGAACACTTTACTATATTATACAGATATTCCATACAAAATCCTAACGCAGTCGCTAGCGTCTGCGATTATAAAACCTCATAGGTACTAGTGTTACTGGTGTACAGTGGATTGTATATAGATGTGTACACCAGATAAGGGGTAATTTGCTTACCCTTTATCTGGTATAAGTACATATTTTATTTATGTGGTCATCTGTACATATCTATGTACAAGCAAATAAATACCACCATACCTTTACATCTATGGTTATATAATTGAAAATTCAATGTTTGAAATACCTACATTGTTGTATTTTTAAACTAGTCAAAAAAGAAAAGGAAGTACTCGTACTTGTACCATAGGTATGTTTAAGGATAGTCCAAAGTTGAATCGATGGATTAGCGTGTAAGATTGTGTTCATTTCTATTTTAACTTATTTATGTTGTATATGTACTTGGTGTTTCAATACTAGTAAAATACAATAAAGACAGATTTTGTGTGATTGATTATAATGTCGAAAGGAATCATCGACTAATGTCTTTTATTCAAAAAAATGTTGTTTTAACATATTAACCAGGCGGGCGAAGCCGCTGGTTGACTCTAGTCCGTTATTATTGTATCTCTGGTCAAAAGTTTTTAATTTTATTACAGAATTAATACGATGAATGTCAGACATTCTCGGTAACTATATAAAATAATAATATTCCCAATAAGTTATCGATAAGCTCAAAGTAAATGTACGTACCTAAGTTTCATAGTTCAGAAATCGCAGTGCCAAATTTTATATAAATATTTCCAATAAAGTTGTAAGTGTAGAAATCAATATAGGTATAATTTTATTTTCTATCGCCTAAGGCCGGCGTCACACAGAAGTCTATAAATTCAGAAACAAATTATATTCTGGATTCCGTCATGTGTGCTGCTCAATCCAAAAGCACACAAATTATAGAAAAAACATTTAAACTTCAGTGGAAAAAACACATCTAATAGAATATTCTAACATCAAAATAAAAAAAACAAAATGTGTGGAGCACAAATTTTAAGCGATTTTGGGCTTTCTGTATATCATTATGAATTCTGTTTCTAAATTCAGAGATATTTTGTATGGCCTGCCTTACGGACACAAAAGCACAATGCAATGTTTAGGCGCATTTGATCTCACTGTCAAGGTTGTAAACTTTTACGCCACTGCGCAACAAATATATAGTAAACAAATATTACGGTTGCTTTATTTATTTATGTATAGTATTTTACGAAAACACTTTTATGCATATGTGCACATATAAATATTATCTGTGATATGATTTGATCTCGTTTTTTTATGTTTTTACTTATTTCATACGTAAATATAAATAAATAAGTTTTAAATAAATGATAGTGGTAGGTAATGATCTAAGTGATAGGTATATGTTGTTTGTAATTTAATAAATTTTTAATGTGGTATTGTGCCAATATTGATTTGTGACAAAAATAAATGTTATACAAAAGATAATGTTTTTTGTTTATTTACCGGCCATGGTTAGAGTTTGACATTTCAGGGCATACATGTCCATAGTTCGTGGTGTAATCACTCCCCATCGGGTGGCTTACCACCATCTCTTAAAACCATGCAAGATCCAGTAAGTGGGACAGCCCAATACATGATGTAAGGCGATATCTCCCTTACTCACTAGATCTTGGTGATCACATGGTTTTAAGAGACGGTCAACCGTAAGCCTGTGTCTACTATTACTAATTCTGTGCCTGTTTGCCTAATAATAATCCTAAAAAACTTAAATGACAAATCTTAAAATACCCAGAACTATCCACAATTGAAAAGCATTTAATTTGAAGGACTTTTTAACATTCTTTAATGTCCCCTATTACCTTATCAGCGGCGACACTGACCTGCGACAATACTTAAAATTGTTTCACTTTGTCTCACCTATAAAATAGACTGGTTGGGGCAGAACGGGTCATTAAACAAGATGTATCTACGCAGGATATGTGTTGGAATATTGTTTTTGATGAGCAGTGTAAAATCACTGTTTCTGGGCCCGTCATCATCAGATACTGGATTGAATGCTGTACGGAAAGCATCACGTTGTGAGTATCCCGTTTTTACATATATTTTTATTAAAAATTTTCTAATTTGTCTTTAGTTAATAATGTGAAAACATAATGATTAATGGACCAAAAACATGGCATTATCTATACCTGGAAAAAGCTGAAATTACTTAAGTTTTAATTTTAAAATGTGTACACCTGTTTTTAATCAATTAGTGATGTATTCGAACAAGTATAATATGTCATTTGTTGGGAAAAATATTACCAGCGAGTTACACCACAGACTGGGAGGAGATACCATTATGTTACTTGATGACAGTTTACTCTCAACACAGTATATCACTATTCGTGATATTGAGGGTGTCACTAGCGCGCTGCCAACTCGTGGCACAAAGGTTCTAGTTTAATTAACTTCAACCTATTTTTGTATAATAGTTGTTACAAAAAAAGGTTGAAGTTGATAAAACTAGATACCTTTGTGCCACGACATAGATTCAAAAAAACAATTTTGGAGTATGTAACGGGAGCGATAGTGTTTATTAGAGGTGAGGCATAAATATTAGATTAGGTGCGTGGATTAGGTATTTTTCGATACCAGTGCGTACCTAATATTTGGCACCCCGGATTAGGTATTTTTCGATGCAAGCAATATTCAACCTTAAATCATACGACGTAAAGTTCAAAATCGACTGAGAAGATTTTTGAATATTCTCGTCGGCTCTTGTATTGGGTATGTACCTATCCAATACTTTCATCCATCAAAGAACACTGACCCTTAAACTAATTATTATAAGATAAAAAATCGGTTGCGAAAAATATTTGCTACTAGAATTAAACGTATGGATTAGGTACACTTTTATCAAATATTTTCATCTAAACAACAATGACTTTTACGCACTTTAAGAATAAGATCAAAAATCAGTTGCAAATAAAGTATTAACAATTACTGGGATTAGGTGTATTAGATTCGCTAGTGCAGCAGTGTTACTATTAGGAGCTTCGATCCAGAAATGTTATCTAATACACAGATTAAGGAATAATACTTTGAAGATCTAATACTATCGTGTTAGAAACAATATTGAACTTTACGATGTATGACATAAGGTTGGGAATTGGCTGCGAATGGCAGGGATTAGGAAGAGGTATTCGGATTAGGTATTTGGATTAGTTATTTTTTGGTATTAGTATTAGATAGAACAGGTACGGGTTTTACCTAATCCAACCCACCTCTAGTGTTTATATGCTCGACCGCCACAAAGGGAAGATCTTCCCGCCAGGCTGGGTGTTATGCCTGGGGAACCGCGGCTCCAACGAGGTTTTGTCGGAGGTTGTATTTATGCTCCAATCCATAGAAACTTTGCAAGCGCGATTTAGACCTTCATAGTAATTTGCCATCTTGTATGCAATTCTAAGATTGTTGCTTTTAACGCCATCTGTGGTGCGTCTTTGTAGATATTGTTGTGGCGCTAGTGTCGCCACACAATTTTTTTATAATTGTAATTTCATTTTTCTCAAGCAAATAAAGATGTCACTTTTGATTTTTTTTTTTTATTTAAACTATTGCAATATAAAAAAATACCATAGATTGACTTCGTTTTGTTGTCGATTAGGAGTGTTACATGCTAGCACTATTCTCAATGCACACGACTTTTGTTCCCGATACCTAAATGAACGCAATATAATTACTATTATATAATAACTAGCTTTCGCCCGCGGCTTCGCCCATGAATTTGCGGTGCTTTTCCCGGGATAAAAGGTACCCTTATGTCCTTCTCAATACTCCTAGCTATGTGTATGCGAAATTTCAGGAAGATTGATTCAGTAGATAAGGCGTGAAGAGGTAACAAACAAATATACAAACTTACTTTCGCATTTATATTAGTAGTGATTTGACAGGGAACTTGCCATGGATGGGCATAGGCATGTGGTGTAACGGGTGTCCGGCCACGGGCTGCGAGGACGACGAAGCAGTCATACACGGCTACTGCTGCGGATGTGCATATTCTCTCGGTAAGTTTTTCTTATGCTATTGTATCTTTACAATGTATTTTTTACGGCCCTAGAAACTAGTTATTTAAGGCCTTTCTAGAATTAAATTCTTCAGTCCTACTTTAAGTCAAGTAAGTAGTCTATTCTTGTCAAGTAAGTCTAGTCAGAGTACAATGTATTCTAGTGGGCGTAGGAGTAATTTGGAGCGCTTGTTTTCAACGAGTCACAGTAAAAAAACGAAAAAACCCGCAATAATTCTTTGCAACTCTCGTACAGTAACAGGATAGGCATATTAGTGTAGTTTGCTGTCTGGAACGAGAAATTTTTATTAAGGACATGACAATCTATTTTAGTAGAAACTATTTGAATTGAGCTCGGCTAGTTTGTTACGTATTATCAGTAATCGAATGTAGGTTTAATAATTTACAAGTAGGTAAATTTAATCGCGTTATGAGACTGAACAAGCTTCTACCCTTTCCAGATCGCCTACCAGTGCTGTGTCCTCAATTCCTACAATGCCCCCTGAATCTTCATGGTCTTTGTCACGACTACGAGTACATGATGAGATGTTGCTGCTAAAAATAGAATAGATGGATACTTAGTTCGAAAAGAATTAATTCCTATCGCGGGTCTACTGGAAGAAATTCTATACAAATAAGTAGCACTAAATTAAATTATACTAAATTTTAAGTGTCCTTTGTTTGAATTTGAAGTGTACATAAACTAAATAAATAATTAAAAAAATTATAAATTATCTGCTGGTTTCTATAGTAAAAAATATTCATGTTTTATAAGTGCAAACACAAAACCTCGCAAAAAAAAAAAATCTTGGCACTTACATCTAAGGTTTTTAGGTTACTAAAATGAAACATCCTTTTTATAGCATACTGTTTTAATTTCTAAGAAACCCTCAATACAGAATTATAGTGGGTTAGCGGATTGATTTAAGTAAACTTAACTCTGACGTAATAGTACAAAAATAACGACATAAGTTATAATAGTTGACAGATTATAAATACATCCATAGTCCAATATTACAAGCTGCATATTAAATACATCTTAATATAAACTACCTCATTCCTAATACTCTTTAAAGTGAAGAACTTATTGAGATAAATTTACAGCTTAAAATATTGCACTGTGATTTTAAAATTTAAAATTATCACAATATTTGTGATATTGATATATGAATATGTCTTTTAATTAATACTATGATCCCGCTTTATTTTATCGATGGCTACATAAGTTTACTATAATGTATCTGTCTAAATTATCTAAGGCCAATTTGCTATATCTACGATTTTGTGTGATGCTTTGTTTACATGGGCTTATGAGCTAACTGCTTAGTAACTTGTCTAAGAATCTCTGTCTAATATAAAATGCGATAGGGCAGTTCGTAAAGAAGAAAACGTAAATTCATGAGACACAAATAATGTTAAATCATTTACTACAATACCCTAAAATTAAGTAAATATCTATAGGGTAGTCACCCACCACCATAAAATGTCACAAGATGGTAAAACAGTTGTTGAAGTCATGTTAAATGTTATAATTTTAAGTTGTTTAATAACTTTTTATTACATATTATGTTTCACATTTGACAGAAATACCATTATCAAATAGAGGCTTTGGATAAGAGGCAGTAGGAGTAATATTGGGGCACCGCTTCTTCTCCACTTTTGCTTTAAGAGCGGTGGCAAACTTTATACGATATGAAAGAAAAAACGTGAAACTATAATGATATGAAATTGAGAACAAAAGTCATATATGAAATTTTATTTAACCTTGTCACTTAACAAGATACGGCTTAGCTACTAAGCGCATGTAAACTACGCATAATGTAACAACTTACAACACAAAATGTTCAACACAGCACAACCCATACGCTTCACGATAGAAATACATAACACCCAGTGCATAAATTAGTACCTCAGTGACGGAATAAAAAAAAAACATAAGCTGTATTGCCTACAAGAATGGACAACTTTCTGTAACTTTAGATCGTAATTTGTAATAACTTATTTAAAGGGGGCACACTACACCACGTCTAAGTAATATATAAATTTCAATACACACACACGGGTTGTTTGTATCCGCTGCAATCTCATTTAGAAATGGCATGGCGTAGTGCGCCAATCTTATTTAAAGTTATCTATAGCTCTTAATCCTTGGGCATAGTGGTTACATTGGCGTGATAAATTTAAACATTAATGGAATTTTTCTTCGTCTAAATTGTCAGTAGCATACATGCAGCAAAGTAGTCTTTATTACAATAGCATTAAGATCAAATCAAATGAGTTGTTAAATTGTACCTTACTGCTATTATAATAAAATACTTTTTTGCTGAGCATAGTCAAATATATAAACGTATAGAAATATTATATAAAGTTGCTATTTTATACATGACACCTCGTTCGTATGAAGTGTATACTTACAATAGGATGGGTGAATATCCAAAACCACCGTCTTCCACCTTTATTAAACTGTATGAGGAATTGTCACACATTTGAACATGAACAGTGGGCCACACACAAAAGTGTACCAGCTTTAGATGTTTAATAGTAAACTGGTACAATTTTCTAAGTGACCCTGTACTACAATTGACAATGAATGATTAATTATTTTAAATCGATGCCAATGTAACCACTGCGCCTAAAACCTTACGAGTATGATACAAGGCTCACCCTATTTATGCTATACCATACAAAACACGTGAATTTCATACATGACCTATGCCGCAAAATTCACATAATGGAAACAGCACAAAATTAACCTACGATATTCATTATATATATAAACATGTATAAACATACACCATCCATGTCTCATTCCTCAAGCAACTTAAAAAAAAGTGAGCCGGTGGTACTCAACCACGACAAGTAGACTGCCGGAAAGTGCCGACTTGTACGTCACCCGCACTTCAAAATTGAAAAGTCCATTTACAGATGAGCTATTTAGTATTTTTATTTAATCTTGTTAATAAAGTGTGCCGTTATTGACGGGCAAAATGCCTGAAATAAGAAATATCGCTAGGGCAATGTTGCTTGCCTACAATTAGGGGTAGTTTTACACTCCGGCAATCTAACAACCCTGCAACATTTTGACATTCGGCACGCGGTAGTTAGTTCTTAGTTTGGAAACCCCGACAAAAAAAAAAAAAAACTATCATTGTATTCAAATGTCGCGATATTGTATGAGAGTTTTGGTGACACGCTAGATGCCAGCACTAGGCTCCAATACTTTGTTAAGATTGGTTAACAAGTTGACAGTTCCATTTAGCTTGTCAAATTTGAATAAACTTTTAGCTATTGAAAACAGCCAAGTGCTTTAACGATCTTTTGGAAACTAAAGCGGACTAGCGCCATCTGTTGCTGGAAAAATGAATCAAAACCCCCCATTTAGTGCCTGTATCAAAATAATAAATAGTCAACCGCGACGTATCAAACGGCGTTCTATCCGGTCAGCCTTTTTGGCTGCTATAAATCGAATGATTAGATTGATTGATTGATAGTGCGGGCGACGTGGCCGGTAATGTTTGTGTCGGAGTGTGGCTCGGTATGATGCGGTCATGAAACGTTTGTGGTAATTGCATTGGTCGCGGGCGCTGCATACAGACTGCCCCGTGTGCCGCCCGCCTGGAAACGTGAATACTTGATTACTAGTATTGGGGTAATACACTGTTCTTGTGCAATCGGTTATGTTGTTTAACCTCCGCCGATTACACAGAACAAATAAAAAAATTTAAAACCTTCTATAATAACTGTCTTGGTATGTTGTGGTTGGACACGAGAAAAATCGATTATTTGACCAAGTTATTTTTAGTTTTTTGTTATTTGGTTAATTTTTTTTATGCCTTCCATACCGATTTCGGCCACGGCGAGTATTATACACTATGGTGTGAGGTGTGAGCTTAGCTGGTTTGCTCTCTTATGCGCTTGCTGATGGCTGCAATATCCAACTTTACTGCTTATATTGCAAATAAATTATTCCTAATGTAGAAACTGAGTATTCCATTCTTACAGTATGAAGATATGCCTGTAGACTCGCAAGTTGTAGGTTCGATTCCCAAGGGAAGCATGTTTTGTTTAGTTGTTTAGAGTTTGGCTATGACATTGCGGGCTTGGATCAGCCAGATTGTCTGATAATTTGACCAGGTTTTGGGTAAATACCGTCGAGCGAAACCGCAATGAATAATAAGTCGCTATAAAAATGTTTAAGTAGAAAATGAGCTCGTTTATAATTGATTTTATAGACTTAGACGCTAGCGACTGCGTTAGGATTTTGTATGAAATTTCTTAGTTGCCTTACTATCCACCAGAGGCGCTGTACAGGTTTGTCATACAAAATCGCTAACGCAGTCACTAGCGTCTGCGTTTAGAAAATCTCATACCAGGGATACAGGTTTTCGATCCCTCAAAACATTGCTCAAAACGCTCGTATTCACTAGCGTTTGCGTTAAAAAATCTCATACAAGAGATACAGGTTTTCAATCCCTGCTCAAATCGTATCCAAGGCTGAAAAAAATGTTAGACAAATAAAAAAAAGAAACTCACCATTGATGCGCGCTCAGCAGCAGCCCTTGTTGCTGGTGTCGATGGGGCGGCCGGGGTCGATGCGCACGGGCGAGGCCCCCGCCGCCCCCGCGCTCGGGGGCCCCACCCGCGCCTTGATCTCGGCCGCCATCGTCATGAACGCCTGCTCCACGTTCGTAGAGTTTTTGGCTGACGTCTCTAGGAACGGTATGCCTAGCTGCTCCGCGTATTGCTGG
Source organism: Apomyelois bistriatella (assembly GCA_947044815.1). Taxonomy (NCBI): domain Eukaryota; kingdom Metazoa; phylum Arthropoda; class Insecta; order Lepidoptera; family Pyralidae; genus Apomyelois; species Apomyelois bistriatella. The sequence goes on along the minus strand of OX345704.1, from coordinate 8,953,271 downwards.
AAATTTTGCACTAGTTATATAATGGGGACTCAAATCAACTGCAAATATTTTAAGGGCAAATACAGACCACTATACTGACCAACTTTTTGAAAGTAAGCCCCCTAAGGATGGGGGAGAGTTATTAAAATGCAATGATTGTATAGATAGGCGACACTATAGAGAACTTGTAGGGAGATCAAGCAGGTGCGACTGGAAAGAGATGCGAAATGCTAGTACAGCGCACTCTCCCGAGATTCGGCTCGTATAACCGAGAGGTTGGTAGAGCCATGGGAGGTGGAGGGAAGTGACCAACTTTTCCAAATAAACTTATATTGAAATAAGAAAAAAACTTTTTGACCTCCCATACAAATTGAGAATCAGCTGATCTGGTTAAGTATGGAGAGTGAAAAAAATAATTTCATACTTTGACATAAGTTTATTTGGAAAAGTTGTTCAGTATAGTGGTCTGAATCTACCCTTTAAATATTTGCAGTTGATTTGTGTCCACCTTATATACTATCTTTGTAACGAGTCAATATGGTCTATTTGCTGAATGCAGCCCGCTCGCATATGCGACACTATAGAGAACTTGTAGGGAGATCAAGCAGGTGCGACTGGAAAGAGATGCGAAATGCAAGTACAGCGCACTCTCTCGAGATTCGGCTCGTATAACCGAAAGGTTGGTGGAGCCATGGGAGGTGGAGGGAGTGTGGTCATTCTGGAAATCTTTAGGGGAGGCTTATGTCCAGCAGTAGACAACAAAATAAAATGTTATTAAGGGCCCGAAATTGGGACACCTGTAAAGCGTTTGTTGTAGCTTTATAGGGTATTTTTCTAGGATGAAGATTTCAGTTGTTACTAGCACTATGAACGAACGTCTGATAAAGATTTATTTATTTATTTTAAAAGCTCCGCTCCGGCTTCGCATGGGCATAAAACCCTTCCTCTTGAATCACTCTATCTATTAAAAAAAACCGCATCAAAATCCGTTGCGTAGTTTTAAAGATTTAAGCATGTACATAGGATATAGGGACGGAGAAAGCGACTGTGTTTTATACTATGTAGTGATAGTGACAACTCACATTGGCCGTAGCGTAGTCGACCACTTTCTTAGTGGTGAGGTCACACTTGTTGCCGACCAGCAGCTTGTTCACGTTGTCGCACGCGTAGCGGTCGATCTCCTCCAGCCACTGCTTCACGTTGCTGAACGAATCCTGTAAATATATTCACACTTATATAACGGAATACATTTATTTTGGACAGTCAAAGATGGAGGGTAAATAAGGGGAGGGGGTTTTCCCACTAAACCGGAGCTGGGAGATGAGAGGAGCGGACTCTGAATTGATCAATCACTACATTGGAATTATTTAATCAAATATTGGGATTGGTTTATTTACAGTTTTCTATGTTTTTTTTTTCTCCCAAACCAAAAATGCTGCTTAATAATACTGCTGAATCAATAAATTTCTAAATTAAACAAGAAACAACCAGATAAAAAAAAACCTTTTTTTAAATTTGCTTTTTGAATAGACGAAAAAAAAATTACCCATATTTACCCAAATTTATAAATACTTTAACAAACAAACTATTTAGTGATGTTATACAACCTTTCTCTGTGATTGTTGTTATACAACGGTCACGCTTCAGGTATCATTTATAATTCGCGAAAACTTCAATTATTGCGGTCTTGAACACATCCTACTAAAAAATATAATAGGTACCCATCTATGCATATATGTATGTATGTGCCAATATAATTAATCCCATTTGAAGCCTCAACCTCATCTACCCGAGATGTCGTTAAAGGCAACTAAGGGACAAATGTAGTTGTTTTTTCAATTCCTTGTATGCACCTCTGTCCGGCTGGAGCGGATTCAACCAACAAAAGAATTACCTACGAGTGTTGCCATCCGGCAGCCAAGAATCGAAGGAACTCCACGTGGCGTGTGATGTATTACTATATACAAATTTCGCGCCGCCATGCACGGCGTTTGATGTCATGTTGAACTTATATTAAGAAACTAGCGACCCGCCCCAGCTTCGCATGGAAATAAAAACCTTCCTCTTGAATTATTCTATCTAATAAAAAAAACCGCAATTAAAATCCGTTGCGTAGTTTTAAAGATTTAAGCATACAAAGGGACATAGGGAAAGAGAAAGCGACTTTGTATTATACTATGTAGTGATAACATCATCATCGTAAGTGGCCTCAGGTTCTCCGTATGGATTGGTAAGCAACCGGGAAGACGCTGGTATGTTCGCTCTATTCTAAGCATCATTATTGTATGACTGTCTTTTTTACTTTTATGGAAGCATCTGTTGTTAGAGCTTATCTCATCTTAGCGTTTTCCCGGGTGATTTGATAAGGCTCCGCTTTACTGCTTTTTCCGAACTTTTCAACCCCAAAAACAACCACTGATAGAACCAAATCGTATCTTGAAAGTGTCAAAGAGGAGGTTTGGTGAGCTCCAAGAATTTGTGCATTTCCAAGAATTTGTGAATTTCTCTGAAGATAATGGTTTAAAATGTATACTTACGTATTGATAATAAGTTAAATTAGGTTACGTCACGCAATCAATTTTAATTACTACTTGAATATACAGGAAAATTGGGTTACTGGGCTGCAAGTCTGTTTACATACTTTTGGTAGCCATATTGAAAATTGGCACTTAGCCAGTGTTCCCACTAAATGGTTTATTCAAGCTTCAGGAAATATTTGGATGTAGGTACTTATGCTGATTCTTGTTTGTTTATAAACTAGCGAGTTAGCGCGGTTTCTGACCGAGTTCTATGGAGGGATCTAAATGATCTATTTTTTTAACGATTACATTAGCAGTATATCAGATTCATTCTTCGTTTGTCCCACTGAGTTTTGTCCCACTAATAAATTTCTTAGTTAGTCCCAAACATTATGCTTCCTTCGTCCCGATGTACAATTTTTATTATTTTATTCCTAGTTGGTCCCACTTTGCATTCCTTGTTCGACCCGTTGTTTTTTATAAGTAATTTTCTTTCTAAATAATATAGGTTTTTGTTTGTTATTCCTTCAAAATACTTCTCTGTTAGCTGTACCTTTAAAGTACCTTCTTGTGAACTGGGACAAACCGGGAATATAAAAGTGACTGGGACAAACGAATCATTTTTTGAAATGTGGGACAAAATTTCAGGACGAACGAAGAATAAACCGTATATCATACAACCACCGAAAGAGGGGCGCGCGGTCACCGTAGCCTATTTCAAGTTTTTTTGAGGTTTCGGATCTTTTCGGGTTTTCGGATTAAAGCGTTTTGTGTTAGGCGGAGCGAAATGTGGCGATAGCGATACAAGTATACAAGTAGAGGAGAGAATCGAGATAGGCGGTCGACCTACTGACCACACACTTCTGGTGAGAAAATATCACTTCAATGAAAATTCCATAGAAATCAATAATTTGAACAAACTTTTGGCTAATCTTAACAAATTTCTTTGATGCTAAGCTTATATTGTGTAAAAAACTATAATTGTATAAGTTACGACTGTTTCTATTCCACACATTACTAAGTTACTGAACATATCATTATCCCCAACTAATATGTCCTACCATAGCCATGCCCAGCATATTTGCAGCACCCTGGCCCCATCCACCAACCACCATTATCATTAAATATTCCACTACCTAAAACCTAGACAAAGAACTCGGGACGCAAAGGTGCATGCTGGAGATGAATGAAGATTGCAACAAATGAATTGAGTCGATGAAAAAATTACATCTAAAAGATAACTACCTCGCGGCAACAAGAACCTCCCTCGACTAAAAGAGATGAGGCCTACATCAATTTTTCAATACAGAAAGGCCAAAAAAGAGAAATAATGAACTATAGTTTCCTTACCTGATCTGTGCAATCATAGACAATGATGATGCCATGTGCTCCTCTGTAGTATGACGATGTGATTGTCCTAAACCGCTCCTGGCCTGCCGTATCCCATATTTGTAACTTTATTGTCTTGCCATCTAATTCTACGGTTCTAATTTTGAAGTCCACACCGATGGTGCTGATGTAGCTCTCCGTGTAAGTGTCATCGGCGAATCTGAGGAGCAGACAGGACTTGCCCACGCCTGAGTCTCCAATCAGGAGCAGCTTGAATAAATAGTCGCTGCAAACAAGGTAAGCTAGTTTTTAATATGTAAGAGATATTATTTGTATAGGCTGTGGTGGCTCCAAATTAGATAGCCCACCATCTGACACCATAGAGTTTATTTAGGCTGATAGATAAACAGAGGCCTAAATTTTTATTGTACCTCTCAGATTGTAGCAGAATCTACCAACAATCATATTGAATTTAGTTCTAGTCTTTAAAGTGTTTTAGAGTTCCTTGTTGTAGAATAGAATGCAAACAAATACATTTCAGATGAGTTCAGATTTTATTATAGTCACCTTTTGTTTGGGTCTTTTTTGCTTCGAATGAGATGCAAATGCAAGATCTGGGTTATTTTTAAAGATTAATTAAGTAATTTATTATAGGACAACTTCTAAAATCCTCAAAATTTAATATTTACTTGTTTGTTTTTAAAGATAAAATGATCCCATTCTGTGGATTTCTCAGAATGTTCAACAACTACCCAGGTTTGATACCCTGTAGATTAATTATTGAATTCAATACATAATTTCTGAGTCATCTCCAACAAAGAGTTAAACAGATAAAGACATGTCAGAGAGTAAACAAAGGAGATGAATTCAGCATTATCTATTAAATGATTAATATACATAATAAAGGAAATGTAATAAAACAATGTACTAAGCACATAGTGGTTTTCTAATATTCTTGATTTACAATGTTTCGCACATTTTTGTAATGATTATCATGTAAATTGACCAATGAGGTCAATTTTGTTTTGTCGCTATTTATAGATGTTGATAAAATTTAAAACAGCAGATTTTATTTGGGCTAAACTGACTAGTTTATTTTGTTTTTTTTTTTTTTTAAAGACAGGTAGTTTAGTGTTAATAATGTAGCAAAGGCATGCTAGTTTAAGAGGAAAACTATGCCAATAGGACATCATTTATGATTCAATAATCTTATCACAGTATTTAAACACCACCCAACATTTACATAAGTCACTGACTAATCATAACCCAAAGGGGCAGACCATTTGCTTTATCAAAACAACACGACACCTGCATAATCTGTGGCATGCAATGAAAATACCATGGATATAGGTAGCATGGTTATAGGTACCATATTTTACTAGAGAACACAAAACTCAATCCTACTTCGATAATATCAGTTATCTGGCGAATTCTAGGCCAAATTACCAATTGAACACCCAGATACAATAGAGCTACGTTCGTGCGCCATTCAGTCCATTCGATTACGTTTTCACAAATGAACCTCTGTGGCACCACGCAAACAATGACTCACTGGATTCTATATGGTATTCCATGAACCTTACGAAGAACATGTTTAAATGACAACATACACACAACACGCAGAAGTTTCCAGCTGACGATTAATGAGTATGAAGACAATGAATGTGCAAAAAAGAATGGATTTTTGTTACTGCTCGCTAAAAATCACTATGACAAAATAACTATACTTACTATTCTGGATTCATTTTGTACTACACGATAGTATTTCTCAAAACTATAAATTTAAAGATTGTATTGAAATGAATAAAGTTCTTTGTTTCGTTTTAGAATAAAAAGCAAAAATTATTATTTCTACGTAGAATAATGGCCGCTGACCGAAACACCCACACTGACGTAAGCGACGTCAGATAAAATTCACGACAGGAGTGCCACTTGGCAAAAATTTGATGCGTTCACAAAATATGTTTTTTTAATGAATGTTTGTCGTATCGATTGCAAACATTAATCCAGTGAGGCATAATCGATTTGGCGTCAAAGGGGAACCATGAACTGGTGGCTTACCACCATCTCTTAAAACCATGCAAGAACGAGTGAGTAAGAGAGATGTCGCCTTACATCATGTATTGCGCTGTCTCGATTACTCACTGGATCTTGCATGGTTTTAAGAGACGGTAGTAGCCCTCGTGGTGGTTTACTCTCACAGAATTTAGAAATATTATTATTCAAATAATTTCTCTGTTCAGGAGGCTTACCACCATCTCTGAAAACTATGCAAGAACGATTGAGTAATCTCAAAACTAGGGGGGTTACTACCATCTCTTAACACCATGCAAGTTCCAGTGAGTAAGGGGGATGTCGCCTTACGTCATGTATCGCGCTGTCTCGCTTACTCACTTTAACTTGCATGGTTTTAAGAGACGGTAGTACCTAACCCCCTGTCTTGTCTTGTCTTTTCTCCCTTACTTAATCGTTCTTGCATGGTTTTAAGATGTCTCCTTACTTGAGCCACCTGGGGGTTACTACAGTCTTTTAAAACCATGCAAGATCCAGTAAGCGAGACAGCGCAATACATCATGTAAAGCGACATCTCCCTTATTCACTGGATCTTGCATGGTTTTAAGAGATGGTGGTAAGCCACCTGTTTTGTATTGCGGTTTGCTCTCGCTGAATGAGGAGCTAGATAGCCTAGCGCGGCGCGCGTGTTCGTAACGATAGCGCGCGTCAAGCGACGGCGAGTGCGCGGCCATGTTTTGATTGTTCGCCATTAGTGGCATTACTACTGTCTACCTTGAGCTCCTCCGTTTTGGACGGCACGTCAAGCCGTTGGTCCCGGCTGCTATCGGTAGATGGCAGTCGTTAGGCTATGTCAGATGCCTTAAAGGCAACCTGAAAAATCTGACAGTGTTGGCCACTAACATACCCGGGTCACGTTCCTGTTGGTCTGGTTTCCTTGTGTAAAAAAGGGTTACGGAAGTCAGACGGCACTCGCTCCAATGTAATAACCAGTACCGCCAAATCAGGACCATAACTAATAGCGTACTCTGAGGGGTTACTACCGTCTCTTAAAACCATGAAAGATCCAGTGAGTAAGCGAGACAGCGCAATACATGATGTAAGGCGACATCTCCCTTACTCCATCGTTCTTGCATGGTTTTAAGAGATGGTGGTAAGTAGGCCACCTGGGCTCTGCAGCGTAAGCTGAAGATGCAACCGGGAAACACGCTCGGACGAAGAAGTGATTGTAGTGTAAATAAATAATGATGGATTTACAAACCGATACAGAAATATGAAAGTAAAAATATCGTGAGTGGCGAAGCTGAAGCCCTTAGTTTCGTTTACTTTATTTTATTGGTATTATCACCGCTTTTATTTAGTCAGGGATGGAAACCGGTATTCTCAAGACCCAAAAATAACGGTCTTTAACCTGTAACCCGTATTTTTGGGTAAACGCCGTTCGAGCCAAGCGTGCGGATTATATAATTTCCCCACTTCTGTGGGTCTAGCGAAGAGCCGATAAAGGTTGCTGTTAAATGTATGGACGGATGATAAGCTGGTTTATTTTTTAACGTTTCTAATTCTTGATTAAGGCCCGAGTACACCAACATAAAACAACCGATTAAAGTTAAACGGCAGTTTAACGGTTGTTATAAACTTATGTTGGTGAACTCGGGTCTTAGTCATTTGATCATTTCCATGCCACAAACTAAATGACCTGTATTTCCACTCCAACTAAACCGATCAACTGGTTGTGTACTAGAATTGAACTTAGATCAAATTCAAATTGTTTATTTTCAACATAGGATATTCTTATCACTTACATATTGACGTCAATTGTTACTTATTTTAAGTTTACCACCACTTCCAAAGCGCAAGTGGAGAAGAAGTGGCGCCACAACACAGCAGCATTTTCTTCAAAAACGTCAATTCACAAAATTTGAGTCAAATCAGACGAGTTTTTAGATAAGTAACACGTACGTATCACACTGCCGCCTCCTCTGCTGAAAAGCGCGCTGAGATCACAAAGCAAATACACTAAGTATTTGCTTCGTGGCTCGTGGCTGAGATAGTATAAGCATGTAGGTTATTGATTTTAACTCAGGGTATTATTTTACATAAAAATACATATACAACTAATATAACACTTTATTATATACAGTGTATATACTAAAAAAATTAGTGTGTTATCTTATTTTACAAAAAAAAACAAAGGTGAGATTACATCTAACTGGTAAATATTTACAAAATCATTTCTTTTAATATGGTCAGTGGAATTTTCCATATGTGCAGCCCTCTGTCTTTGTAGCCAGCTATTATCTGAAATAAAAAGAAAAATTAAGAAAGATGTTGTGACTATCACCGGGGAAGAAGTAATATTATTAGCTACATAAATTACGTTATGTATCTTTTAGAATGTAGTTAATGTGAGATTGTGTTTAGTCGATGGTTTCACTACACTTACGCTTTTCACGCTATTCACGAACACTTAGCGAATAACAATCCACCATCATTATGCACAAATACTCGATAAAACATAAATATTGGAAATTGAATACAGCAGTACAGTTGAACCTTCTACCAAGCTACGAAATGTTAAAAAGAGACAGCCTAGCCTTGCTGCCTACGATAACAAAAGACAGAAACATGATCCCCGGGCCGTAAAGCTGCGCCAACGACCTCGGTCCTTCGCCATTACAAGTTGTAGGCGCTGTGCTACGTTGAAAATTGTTAATATTTCTTTTATGCCTATCTACGACGCGTGTTAGAAAGAGACAACACCAACCTTGCTGCCTACGATAGCAAGAGACAGCAGCATGATCCCCGGGCCGCGTAGCTGCGCCAAAGGCCGCGGTTCGTTCTCTCGGAACACGTAGACGCAGCCGTCGTAGCAGCCGGCGAACAGTAAACCGCCGCTCGCGCGCAAACAGACCACGCCTTTACCGCCCTCGTGCGTGGCCAAGTGGCTGCTGCTCTGTTAACCAAAATTATTATACATTTAAGTGAGTTAAACAAAAATAGTTTAGTTGCTATATACAGTGAAAAGATTCCCTTTTCTGCCTACTGTTATTATATACCTAGAAACTTTTGAGTGGCAATTTTTTGTTATTACGCAAACCAACAGCGTCTAATTGACGCTGTTGGTTTGCGCGTTCATAATGTGGTATCTTATAACTAAGCCATTAAAAGTCATGCTTTTTTGCAAACTAATTCAGTGAATTCGTTTGCAAAAAAGCATGCTTATAGTCGAGAGCTTATAGTCGAGATTCTATTATACACCAGGGACTTAAGAAATATGTATACAAAGTCCAGCGAGGGTCTCAAGTGCACGATACATGGCGTTAATGTCTCAGTATGGGGAGAACTATTAGTACACTCAAAATCGACGGCTTCTTTGTATGGCGTTTGAACATCTGTACTAGTATATTATTCTCTAATCTGTGGCGTAAGCATTCAACAGCTAGTTTTGGCTGAAGTGTACACAATATACTCACAGCATAATCAAAAACGTGTATCTGATGGCTGCTCGTGCCACAAAACACCTTTCCATCTTCATAAAGCAAACTGTAAACGGTCATCTTCGGCCCGCTCAATGTCCTCAACAGCAGTCCACTCTGAGCGTCCTTTATCGTCACGTCTTCAGACCGAGCCGCTACCAGCAACACCTTGCGAGGACCTTCCTTCATGGCTCGCAGGGCTAGTATTGACTGCTCGGAGAATTTCACAGTGCTCACTGGTATTAGCATGTTGTTCTGAAGTAAAAAGACGGTGAAGATATAGGTAAGGATAGATGGTCAAGCGAAGATCGTGAAATATTTAGAGAATAATAATAAATACTTTTATCTGTAATAAATGAAAAATAAAGGAATAAAGCACAAATTATAATTACTTTTATTTTCTATTCATAACTAAATTACTTATAAAAAATGCATGTCACTTCTGTTCAATGACTAGAATGCAATAGTTAATAAGATTGTAAATTTATTTATTTTATTTATTTATGTTAATATTGTATGCCTGCTGGCGCACACAGAGAACTGGTTCTGAATTTGTAAAACCTTTTGTAACCTGTGTATGACAAAATAAATGATTATGAAAAGATTATTTATTTTTCTTGTTTAGGATCTTTTCTCGAGTGAAGGCTCTCTATTTTGCTCCATATTTCTCTTTCTCAAGTCAAAATTCCGAAACGCTAACGAATGTCGACAAGAACAAAATGTAATGTCAAATCTCGTGGAGTACTGAAGCTATATGGCTTGGTACTCAACCGGGAAAACGCTAGGATGATGATGATGTTGCTACAACAATGTGGTTAAAACACGATTTTTTAAAATACCAATAATCATCCTACCACTACTAATTGATTTTGTGCTTTATTTAATAAGTTATCGGATTTAGAATGACAGTGTCTCAAGTGATCGATAGATGGCGTTAATATGTCTCAGTATGGGGACTCTATTAGTAGACTAGAAATTGGCGCGTTTCTTTGTATGGCGGTTAAATATCCGCTATAGTATAGTATTCAGTAATCTGTGCTATAACCCACCTTGCACTCAAACTGAAGTACGAATCCAGTCCTAGTGCCAACAAAGACGGTGTCCCATGCGCGATCCATCGACTGTATTGGACTAAGGACATTGCACTCTGGCCCTTTTTCCATACCAGACTGGAAACAAAATAAAAAATTGTTTTTTTTTTTTACACATAAGTTTAAGTAGTAGCTCTACAGAAATGAAAGTAGTCGGGATTTTCTAGTGACGACAGTTTGTCTTGCTCGTGTACTTAAATGTTCTCCGATTTGGTTGTTCTTTTTATAATATGTAATTTGACGACCTTTGTGGCGTAATAGTTAAAATGCCTGATCGCTACTCAGGTCCCGGGTTCAATACCCGGTCAGATCAAAATTCAAACTGAAAACAAATGGGCCTGGGTCTTAGATGTTTACCAATATATGTATTTGTTATAAAATATGGTATCCTTGAGCCAGTATCTAATAACACAAGTCTCGAATTAACTTTAGAGCTAACTCAATCTTACTTTAGGGCTAATTTATCCCTATATATTTATTTTATTTACAACTGCACAGAATGGGCAATAGGTCTAAACGTCTTTATGGTTCACTTGCTGTTGTGTCCCTCATCTTCAGCATCCTGTTCTTGATGGAGGCAAATCAGAAGGCCTTGAGGTGACCTCGCTTTGGGCTAGCCATATTAGCATTAGTCATTGACACGAAAAGAAGAATAAGAGAAATTACCTCTAAATCGTAGTATCGTATCCTGGAGTCTAAGGAGCCTGTATACACAGTAGTTCCGTACTTCTCTTTGACTATGTTCATACACGTGACAGGCTGATTGTACCCTCGGAGAGTAGCGAGAAGTTGACCGTCACTACTGTAGTGATAGACGTTGCCATCTAAGCAAGCTGCTAGGAAATTGTTTTCCACGCACTGAAATAAAATAGAAAAAAAAATAGGCAGTTATTAATAGTACGACATATCGTATATAGTTGATAGCCTAGCTTGGCCTGCGTCTACGTAACAATCGCCTCAGTCAAGTGACGGCGAGCGCGGTTTGTCTTGATTGTGGTCTCCACTAGTCTCCTGCGTGCTTCTGAAGGCACGTAAAGCCATTATTTCCGGCTGTTATTGTTAGATGGCAATTATAAGGCTGTATCAGATGCCTTTAGGTGGCAAACATTTTACATTATTAGCCACTAACACACCCAGATTAGCTTCTTTTGTTTTGATTTCCCTGTAAAAGGGTTACAGAGGTCAGATAGCAGTTGACCACTACCCCCAAACCTAGTACCATGATTTGAAGTGCAGTGTGTACTTTTTAGCATTAGCTGAAGGTGCAACTAGGAATCACGCTCGATGATACTGAGTGTTGTAAAACTATGAATAAGATCTTACCTCTAATGCAAGCACAGCATCAGGATTCGAAGTCACCGTGTAAGCGTCACGGCGGAGGCTTTCATCAGTTGAGAAATCATACATTTTGCATTGACTGTCTGGCAGCACAGGCTCCGATTGCGCCGCATCGTTCATGGACGACTGACTATTATCGAGTATTATCTCTTCACTAAATGACACATCCAACCTCTCTCCTACATCTTTATCATTACACTTTACTTCACAAACATCTCCAATAACTATATCCTCTGAAACATCTAACATATCAAAATGAATGTCATTGACATTCACAGAGTCCTCACTGACAACAGTCTCTTGTATTGTCTCTTCTCTTTCTATTATATTACACATTGACTCAATTTCTGTATCAGCAAAGACTGGAATTGATTCCACTATAACTGCTGGTTCATCTTCTTGCTTTACAAAAGCAGTTTCAGATACTCCTTTACATTTGTAATAATTCTCGACTTCATCTCTCCTTAATACCACACAACATTCCTTTAGATGCAAATCCTCTGGTAAGATTGTTAAATTAGATACATGTTGTGTTTGTTTACTGTTCTTTTTATTATTTTTTGCTTTCTTCTTAGATCTTGCTTGTTTGAGATTTGATGATTTCTTTTTAGGTTTAATCGGAGAACATTCAAAATCATCAAGAGATATTATGTCTTCTAGAGGTCTGTCATCTGTGATGATCTGCTCTATTAGTGATATATTTGGTCCTTTTCCTTTCCTACTATTTTTCTTCAATGATGGACTACGTGAAGTTGTCCTCTCACGTGATAACACTTTTTGGCGTGAATTTTTTTTAACTTTAGGTGTTTCAAATGCGTCATCTTGTACAGACTCTAATGCAATTTGCTCAAGTTCTTCCACGGGTATACTGGTAAAATCAGCAACAATTGCGTCTTCAGATTCAGATAAATTTTCGCCTTGATCTTTATCTTCTTCATAAGGACCCACATTCAAAACTGTCATGCCCAATGTTTGATTTGTATCTTTAGATTCCAATGAACTGTATAGTTTGAACTTCTCCTGCAGCAATACCTGTATTTCTAAGTCAATCTCTTTCATTCTTTCGAAAGTGTCTGTCGACTTTGGCCCTGTCTTTTCGTGTATTACTGGATCTGTCTGTGTTGATTTCACAGCTACTTTTTTCTTATCAGTTTGGCTAAAACGACTTCTTTTAATGTCGTATGTTTGTGTTTCTTGTGTAACTAATTTCTTTGCAGAAATGTTAACTTTCTTAATTTTATCAAAGGTAAGCTGTTTGGTTCTATTTTCATCAGAAATTTTATCTGGTGTCTTGGGGGGCACAGCTGTATTTCTGTTAGACTGATGTATGCTCACTTTTCGTGTTTGCTCTGTGAACATATCTATGTGCTTTAACTTAATCTTAGGTTCTGATTTTTCTGATTTGGAGGGTTGGCTACTATTACTATTGCTATGTGTATTATTATTAGCCTTAGGACTAACAGTGGAATGACTGGATGAAACTGAATGATGCCTCCTATTAGTCTGGTTTTGTTTTGCTTCTTTTGAAATATTAGGCTGCTCTTTTCTTTTCACATATTTATCTGAATATTTTTTTGCTGTTGGTTCTGTATTATTTCTTTCAGTGTCTTTTGCAGGGTCCTTACTGTGCTTTTCTTTAGAGAAAAATAAATTAAAGATAGATTTACCAGCAGCTTCAGCACATTTCTCATTTTTATTAGCAGCACAATCATTTACATTTATTATTATATTCTTATTTAATATTTGCTTACTGGACTCAGTTTGACTTGGTTCACTTTTTTTGCGTTTTTCTTTTCGATGAGACGGACGTTGGTCTAATGATCTCTTACGTGAACTACTAGTTGTAGAGCTTTTGATAGTAGTGCTATTATTTTCAAAGTTTTCTACTCTTTGGTCAGAATTTATTTGTTCTGATCTATTTTCTTGTTTTACATTGCTGATCAAAACCACATCCTCATCTGTAGTAGGTATTTTTACTGGTGTAATTGTATGTTTCTTGTTTATTTGAGGTTCACTTACGGATTTTTTTATTGGTGTTGTACATGGTTCAAATTTCACTTGAATATCCTGGTAAGGTTTTTCTTTATGAGAAGTTTCATTGCTTGGTGTTAGTTCAAGTGGCGATTTTGCAATTTTGAACAACTGACTATCAATTTCCTTTTTTATATCAGCAGAAATTTTGATGGGAGTTTCTATTTCTTTTTTTATTGGTGGTGGGGATTTTGACCTGCTACTAGTAACTGATGTTTGAGGACTAGCATCATAACTCTGTATGAAACTGTGGTCAACTGCCACATGATATTGTTTATCCAGGTCAGCAAATGGGTCTTCATCTTCAGAAAAATGCTCAGTATTGGTGTCAAAAAGTGGCAATGGTTCACTCTCAGCTTCATCATGGGATTTTCTTTCAGAACTTTTTAACTGGTGTCTGACAGATGCATCAGGTTGAGAGTAAGGATTTTCAATTGATCTCCTGTCAATGCTCAGTCTGGATAAACGACGCTGTTCCATACTGAATCTCCTTTCTTGACTTTTACTTCTTTGAATATTAGCTGGTCTTCTCTCAAAAAGAGGTTCTGTAGTCTGAGCATCAATTGCATAATTTCTTTCAACATTTATTTCAGGATTTTGTAGTTCATAATTTTGTGGATCATTTGCTTCATAAGAGTATTCATTATAAATTTCGGCATCTTCTGTATTTCTGCATTGACGATCATCTATATCATGATAATCAACATTACCCACATTATTTTCTGGTTGTAGTTCATAATAGTTATCTAATTGAAGTACTTTACTCAGCTCTTCCATTACTAAGGGCTTGATATCTTCTAGAATCATTGTGTCCTGTGGGTCTAATATGCCTTGCATTTGTTTCATAAAAGTGTCTTCATAAATAGTGTTATTGTCATTATTTATAAAATCACTGGAGGTGATCAATGATTTTTCTGCAACAGATCTCATATGTCTGTTTAAACTGTTTTGTGACTCGGTGATCAAATTGCTAATAGCATATTCAAACTTTGTGGACGAACTAGGGTTGTCCATGAGTTTATGTATTTTATCCTTATCCATTTTGAACAACTGATTGACGATTGTATTTTTTATTTGCTTACAATTAGTTTTTACATTTTGTCTTTGTCTCTGTACCCTTTTTTTACCAGGTGTGTCCTGAGTACTTTGATAATTACCAGAGTCGTGGCCCATAGTGTCTTGATGTTCTTGGTTTTGGTTGTTTGGTTGGTCTTCGGAATGATGTTGAGGTTCATTCCTGCTCAGTAAGCGCTGTCGGACTAGATCAACTGTGTCGTCAACTGAACGACTAAAGCTATTCGAATTATCAAATGCTGGACCAGGATTACCTCCATAATGATCGGAAGCAGGTGGCCTATGGCCCAGATAGTCGGATGTAGGCAATTTCCCACTATCTGCAGAATCTAAGTAAGTTTTGTTTTGATTTCTATCATCAAAATAGCTTCTTTTACTTTCATTTTGATTCCAAACTGGTATTCTATGTTGACTGTATGGCTCACGTGGTTTCGGAGTAGTTATTAATTGTCTATGATCAACATCTCCCATACTATTTACAAGATACTGATCAGATTGGATATTTTCATTATAAATTCTTGACTCTTGATACTGAGAGTAATTGGTTCCATCTCCATGACGGCGAAGATGTGGGTAGTTTCCCCTCTTAACAAGTTGGTTTCTCTCAGGTTTTTGGCTATTTGTTTGGTTAACAAGCCTGTATCTACTTCTGTCATGGTGTTCAGAAGGGTTGTAGCTCGATTCGGAACGAGTGTTAAAAGGCGATATTTCTTGAAATCGCGCACCAGGTACTGTATATCTGAAAAATAATTTATTTTAATTTCTTTACAAAATACGGATAAAACTACGAAAACTGCACTCTTAACTCAAATTTTTGTTGTAAAGCATATATCGAGTAAGTATCATATAATAATATCAAATTACAGTTTACAATAATATGATATGGTTTGTTTGTAGCTAGGTACCTACATCTACATAATGGCTCGGCGCGAATTATGATGAAACTAGTCTAGTTATAAAGAAATAATGTAAATGTAATACCTAGGTGTATCGAGCAATCCGAAGCTTCTTGGAGGTCTATAATGCGGTGTCCCGCCACTTCTAGGCCTGAAATGCCTCGTATTTTCGCTCCGCCATCCACCAATGCCTGGATGACCTCGTCTCATGATGTCACACTTATTTCATAATACAAGTAAAACACTTAGAGAATAAAGCTAATTTATATTTTAGTTCACAATCGGCATTGATTTTCACTTCAAAACAGAGTTTTATGATTAATAACAAAGCTAGATCGCTGTCGCGCGGAACAAAATATTGCGGCCATTTGTCAATTTTGTCAACTTTGACATTTGTAAAAATAACATTTGTCAACTTTGACATTTGTAAAAATAATTGCCATTTTATTAAAAAATTTAAGGCTAAAGAAAAACGATAATACAGTTTTTCTGTTTTGAGGAACTAAAAATATTTGTGTAAGTATTTAGGAAATATAATGTTCTTTTTTTAAATATAAATATTTTTTCGGAATCTCATTGAATTGCTAATATTGCTATAAGCCATCATGGTATGTAAGGCGTAAAATGAAAATATTAAAGAGAATATTAGTACAAGGGGCGCTATTGCTGCATCTTAATGGGCTAATGGGACTGGCCACTGCACAGATTTGTATTTTGATTTGTATCGCATCGCACACGCATCGCACTTAGGCACACATTACATGCTCATGCACGCATGATGGTTTTCCATCAATCAAAGGGATGGTACTCGAAAGGTGAATTGAATCGACTGATTTTCCAAACAAATCAATTTAATTTTTTAAATTTACATCAAGAATTTTGCGATGATTTGTTTGGAAATCAGTTGATTTAATTGTTCCATCGTAAATCATCGCAAAACTCTTGATTTAAACTAAAAAATTTAGGATTTTTTATTTGGAAATCAGTCGATTCAATTCATCTTTCGAGTACCATCCCTTTGTTTGATGGAAAACCATCATGCGTGCATGAGCATGTAATGTGTGCCTAAGGTGCGCCTGCCACCTGTGGGCTGTGGGTACTTAGCAATACCGGGCGACTCTTCCGTACGGAGGATACCTACTTGAGCAACATCGGGCGGCGCGGCGGTGGCGCTTGCGTACGGAAGCACCGTGTTGCTCGAAGAATATAAGTTAAAGTGATTGAGATGAAGGTATTGACCAATTGACCACAGGGAAGTTACTACAGTCTCTTAAAACCATGCAAGATCCAGTGAGTAAGGGAGATGTCGCCTTATATAATGTATTGCGCTGTCTCGCTTACTCACTGTACCTTGCATGGTTTTAAGAGATGATAGTAGGCCACCTGGTGGCCCCACTTGTGGTGTAACCCCTCATAATAGAGAAATGTATTGACCGTAGGTATTGACGAAAAAACGTAGTTAGGTAAGTAATAAGAAAAGACGCACTTATTATGTACAAAATTACAATTTATTTAAACATGTAAGGAGCATATTTTACACATTTTGTACAACAGATACTGCATTTTTTATGATACTAAGTACTTTAGAACAGGTTGGTAAGACGTTTGTAAGTAAATGATTATTGTGAAAGCAGCGGCCCTCGCTCGACTAAACTACCTATTAATCCAATTTTTTTGCCGAGTTTGTTGACCTATTTAGTCGTACGTAAGACTAATTTTTCTTGTTTGCAAAAGGGAAATCTTCTTCGTCCGAGCGTGTTTCCCGGTATATGTAAGCGTATTAAGATCCCAATCCCAACATTGAAGCATGATCCTTTCGGGTATGCTATTTTTGAAATTCATGGACAAGTTCTATAGGAGGCCGAATAGGCCAACTCGTGTATCCTGTTTACACTATCATCATTATCCTTCACTGTAACGTTGCGTAGGCTAAATCCCTGCGAGGATGGATGTAGGGTCTTCGACACCAGCCTTGACCTTCCTCAGAAAGAATACGGCTTCGCGACCGTCGATCAGTCTGTGGTCGTACGAGAGTGCTAGGTACATCATTGGTCTTATTTCAATCTGAAATATAAAGAAAATCCATTAAATGATGAATGGTCATGATTATGAATTAGGCTTACGAATAAACTATGGATATACGAGTAGGAGTGGAAAATATTTACCTACAAATTAGGGACAGAGGCTAAAGTTTCTTTGTATCTCTATGTTTTAATAGCAGCAGTATTCCCAAGGAGGATTAAACCATATATAAAGGAATATTAAGACATTGTTTTAGAGGGTACTACTGTGCCCCTAGTATGAGTTTTTCTTTAGTATGGCAAACCTGTACAGCGCCTCTGGCGGATAGCAAGGCAACTAAGAAATTCCATACAAAATCCTAACGCAGTCGCTAGCGTCTGCGTTAAGAAAAACTCATACTAGGGGCACTGGTAATACGGATATTACGGGTTCGTTATACATTATAACCACTATCACTAAGTACATCACTTCACTACATAGTATAAAACAAAGTCGCTTTCTTAGTCCCTATGTCCATTTGTATGCCTAAATCTTTAAAACTACGCAACGGATTTTGATGTGGTTTTTTTTAATAGAGAGTGATTCAAGAGGAAGGTTTTTATGCCCGTGCGAAGCCGGGGAGCGTCGCTAGTACATAATAATACAGCTAAAGGGAAAATATAAAAGAGATCTACGCATTATGTCAACGATACATTTACCTTGCCTCCAATAACGACTGGCCGTTGAAATATCGCATGCATGCCCAGTATGGCCGACTGAGGCAGGTTGATGATTGGCATGGACAGCAAGGAGCCGAAGACGCCGCCGTTGCTGATTGTGAATGTGCCGCCTTGCATGTCCGCTGGTGTCAACTTGCCTTAAATAAAAAAAACGAAGCAAATGGTGAAGGCTTGAAAGTATTTCAGTATTTCTAGATGAGAGAGCACTGTGCCCCTAGTATGAGTAGCGACTGCATTAGCGATTTAGTATGGCAAACCTGTACAGCGCCTCTGGCGGATAGTAGCGTCTGCGTTAAGAAAAACTCATACTAGGGGCACTGGTGTACTGTGACACAGGCCTAGCCTTCAACAGTCTCCAGCGCACATCAGAATTTCACTTATATATTTTACTGTTTATATTTGTACTGTGTTGGAGAAAAATATATACCTATATACATTTTACATTTTTACATTTACATTTTACATTTCAATAAGATTCTAGCTTCTGGGGCATCAATGAACCAGGATTTGATTTGTATTATGTAGTTTTGCAGTGTAGCAATTTTTATTTTATTTTTAATCTCAAGAACTATCGAATTACGCAGGAAGAAACTGGTTCCCCAAATGTCCCACGCGGGAGTAAAGGTCCCAGTACGGCGGCCGTTAACTAGGTATAGTTCGCAGCCCCCGCACGTCCCGTTTGTGTCCAACTTATGTGCCGGGCATAATAGTATTAACACTCATGGTTTGCTTACCAGATCTCGCTTTCTCAGCGAGTGCGTTCAGTGCCAGCTCAATTCTTGGGTAGTCCATAGACTCCACGTTCCTCAGCACCGGCACCACTAGACCTCGAGGCGTCGCCACGGCCACTGATATGTCTACGTAATCTCTGGTAAAAGATGAAAGACTCTTGACTGATTAAGAATTTATTATAACTAGTCGCCACATATTCAAAAGTATACCTACAAAATAATAAAGGCCGAATGGATAAAATTCGCTACTGCTTGCTAATTTTTTCATGTGTCTTTTTTGTTTATTTATTTAGTAATTTCCATTTTCACGTCAAGACTTACAGTACTACTTACTCATCCATTAATAAATGTATATTGGACCAAGTGTAGAAAAAATAAAGATTCAATTATAAAGATAGTTTTCTTCATAAGGTTTACCTACGCCATGAAAATTTGTCTTGCTTTTCACAACTGTTATAAGTTTTGCAAAGTCACTCATCATTTTCATACGACATCCTAACTGTCATCGCTAAAGAGTGTACCTAGTTTGCAAACAAAAATCATGCTAGATTACCCTAAGAAAATAATACAATTAAATCACCTGTAAATAATATTTTCCCCAATGATGACTCCGTTAATGACTGGCTGGTCGATCAACGCGTTGGCCGATGCTTTCAGAAACGGCGACATAAACGACAACTTCACTCCATATTTCTTGACGAAAGCATCGAGATTAGCTTTCCTGAACGACATCAGTTTGCTGAAACAGACTATGCATGTTATACATGTATAGATTGAAGATAAAAGCATACAAATTTTATAGTATTTACCATCATCATTGACGATGATGATGACGGTAATATATATTGGAATGGTATGGTAATGGTATTCACGCCTATGGTGAGGGAAATTCTATTCCCGAGGCGATATAAAAAGATATTTTGAGGTTCTGTAGTTTCCGAATGCCCGCTTCATTACAATCTTTATAGACCACTTCCTCCTCGGGACCAGCGGATTTTGAGACAAAATTGGTAGTAGTTCTAGACATGCATATCACATTTTGCTGCTTGAACCTACTGATGCAGGATTTTTTGCGCTGCAGAAATGTTTCTGTTCTCCTTTGTTTGACTGGTAGAGATTACTTCTAGCATTAAGTCCACAAGTTTTATTAGTATTATTTACTTGTGGAACAATATACTTTTATTAAATACTAAAAGTGCAGAAATATCATAAAAATATTACCTCATATCGCACTCGTTGAAGGTAGTCAACATAGCAGTGGTATTCTGGGCCTCTTTGAGCCTCTCCGCGATGCGTTTCCTCATCTTGTTCATAGGTACGGGGTGCTCTGTGCGCGACCCTGATATCGTCTTCGTGGGGTCACCTATTTTTTGAGCCGCTAACTGGAATCAAAGAAAGTCTAAGAATGTTATATGCTGAGCGCCAATTTTTGTATTTTTCGAGATCTTTCTTAAAATTTCAGCTATCGATATTGTCATATCAGCGACGACAAGTCTAGCAGCAGCGACGACGAGGGCTGACGATGCAGTAGGCAAACATTGCTTAGATTGTTAGGTAAGTGTTCCCACAATAAGTCTAGCTGACTTAGCGAGTCGTTTAGCTATCAATAGAGCCGCAGGCTTGGCAGTAGCTATAGCAGGTTTGGCAATAGCGGAAGCTCGCGTTCCAGTACAAGCTTAATTTTATTTTCTATTTAGGTAAATATGCTTACAGTAGGTCCAGCTGCTTTGGCAGGTCCTTTAGCTACAACCACAGCCGCGGGCTTGGCAGCAGCTGTGGCAGGTGCAGCAGCAGCGGGGGCTGGTGCGGCAGCCGGGGCGGCGGCCGGGGCAGCCGCAGGAGCCGGCGCAGCCTTCGCCGGCGCTGCTGGCGCTACGCCTGTCACGTTAACCTGAAAAATGTTCGAAGTTAAAACATTTATTTTCTACTAGCTTTCGTTAATTTCCCACGGGAACAGTGCTTTTTTCCGGGATGAAAGGTATATGTCCCTCTCAATACTCCTAGCTATGTGTACCTATGCGATATTTCAGGAAGATTGGTTCAGTATATAGGTCGTGAAAGCGTAACAAACATACAATACAACTCACTTTCGCATTAATAATATTAGTTAGAAAGTTAGGATATGATCAATTATTTTCGAAGGACTACCCTGTCAAGAGTGCAATGGGGATGCGGTGCAGGCCGACTTGCGTGAGATGAGTGCTGTAAACTGGCAGCCATTCCGCAGAATTGAACACTCAGGCGCTCTGTCGTTCCACTCGGATCGCTGCGCGGCCCGCAGTAACCTTATGCATCTATATATTACTGGCTTTCGCCCGCGGCTTCACCCGCGTGAGATTCAGTAACAGTGTTTTTTCCCGGGATGAAAGGTACCCTATGTCCTACCAATACTCCTAGCTATGTGTATGCGAAATTTCAGGAAGATTAATTCAGTACAAAGGGCGTAAAGAGGTAACAAAAAACAAACAAATATACAAACTCACTTTCGCATTTATAATATTAGTTGGATTACCTCAAACAATGGCTGCTGTGATTTGACAGCCTCCCCATTCTTCACCAGCATCTTGGCGATGGTCCCGTGGCCGGGGGACATCACCGGCAGCGCCGTCTTGTCTGTCTCTATCTCCATCACCACCTCATCCATAGCCACGGCGTCTCCTTCGTTTTTTATATACCTGATTTGTTTAAAAAAGTTGAATATAAGATGGATTCAAACTACGAAGATTTAAAGATCTTTGAGATTATTTTATATTTAGAAAATAAAACGAGAACTTTGAAGAATGAATGTAAATCAATCTGCCATTGCAAGGTACCGCTAGTAAAAACGTATCCTTTTTCTAAATGGTTTTATCTGGTGATGAACAAGAGATGGATATCTGTTAAAGAAACTATGATTTCGACAAACATACTGGCATGCACTGGATCTAAGGGATATTTCAACAGGCAAGGCTACGTTCGAGCTGGCTTTTTGCTCTGGGTTCTCTTTGCGCCTAGTATGAGTACCTAGGATTTTGTATGAAATTTCTTCTAGTAAGACAACTTACTATCCACCATGGGCGCTATAAAGGTTTGTCATACAAAATCACTAACGCAGTCGCTAGCGTCTGCGTTTATAAAATCTCATACTAGGGCACAGAATACCTAATAGTAGTGCCTAAGGGTACTTGTCTCCATGGAGTAACTATTATGTAAGTTAGTATATGATTTCTCTGTGGTTCATTCTAAAAAAGTTTGTGACAGTGTAGTTTATTTAATATGTACTTACTTGACATCCCCACTGCTAACAGAGTCGGGAAAATTAGGGGCCTTTACCACTTCAATGCCGCGGAGGCGCGCGGTGGTGTGGATGCAGCGCACCCAACGCAGGGGCGCTGAGTGTGTGGTGTTGTGTCTGAAAAACAAACGTTTCATGGAAAATTAATTTAAGGAACTTCAATTTCATGCTGCTTAAATCCTACTAAAATTATAACCAGGAATGTTTGTACGGATGTTTATCACTCTTCTACAAGAAAACGGCTGAACCGATGTGGTTGAAATTTGGAATAAAGATTGAGAACCTGAAACAAAATATAGGCTATACTTTATCCCAGAATTCCTACGGGACCGGAGCTCCGCGCAACAGCTAGTCGTCAATAAAGCTATTATGCTTTTTTGTTACTTTGAGCTATACGTCATTAAAACTATCGTTTTTAATTCGTTTTGGAGACAATGTTGCAGTGGACTTTGTGGCGCTGCTTCTTTTCCATTTGCGCTTTGGAAGTGGTGGTAAACTTCACTATAAGTAATGAATGACGTCAATAAGTGATATCAGTACCCCTAGCATGAGATTTTATAAACGCAGACGCTAAGCTATACCTATGGTTGAAGATATAACCGGGAAAACGTATGATGATGATGATGACATAATCCTACGTAGAGACGAAAGCGACTGCGTTAGGGTTTTGCATGGAATTTCTTAGTTGCCAGGGGCGCTGTAGTGACCTTAGTGCGAGTTTTTCTTAACGCAGACGCTAGCGACTGCGTTAGCGATTTTGTACGGCAGGGCTGTAAAGCGCCTCTGGCGGATAGTAAGGCAACTAAAAAATTCCATACAAAATCCTCACGCAGTCGCTAGCGTCTGCGTTAAGAAAAACTCGCACTAAAGGCACCAGGTTTGTCATATAATATCGCTAACGCAAGTCGCTAGCGTCTCCGTTTATAAAATCTCATACTAGGGGTACAGTATTGAAAATAAGTAATTTTATTTCGATTTCAACCTAAGCTCCCAAACTATATGGCTGAAGATACAACCGGGAAAACGCATGATGATAATGACATAATCCTACGTAGAGACGATAGCGATCTAGTTTGCTGTAAATTATGGAAGAAGAAGAGTGTACTTACTTGACATTCTGACCGCTCGATGACTTCGTAATCCGCTGCGTGCTAAAGAATTTGCCAACGTTGCAACATTGTGACAGTGTTCGGTACGGTATGATCTAAAACAAAAAAGAGCCTGTCTAAAACTATAAAAACATATTGCTGTCTAAATCCAGAACAAACATGATTTTTATTAATAATGGCTATCGTGAGAATTTTATTTATTTTTAAGTACCTATTTTCCCCTGTAATTTCGCCGTACAGTTTTTCTGTTTCTCCCAGTGGTTGACTGGTAGAGAATGCTTGTAGTATTAAGTCCGCCAATTGTATAAGTATTTTGTACTTATGGAACAATACCCTTCAGCCGCGTATGTAATAAATCAATAAATAAACGTACATATCATCAAGCCCGTTTCCCGTAGGGGTAGGCAGAGACTAAAGATTTCCATTGGCTACGATCCTTACATACCTCCCTCGCTTCCTCCACACTCATCACTCTCGTCATAGACGCTCGACATGCCGATTTCGGGTACTCCTAATGTCTCTCTCAAAAGGTCTGCGATTTGATCGTAGTATGTTTTCATTCAGAACATACTACCATTATATTTAGGTTAGGTTAGTTTAGGTTAGGAATAAACTTGGTACCATATTAGGTACCAAGTTTAGGGTATACCTATCATAAGTAAGTATATATTATCACATATAGTATCACAAACATTAAGTACACGGAATGGAAGTCCCGGGCGAAAGACTGTAAATATATAAATAAAATTTTAGTTTTTTGAGATATATCGACTACAAGATTGAGTTCTCTTTTGACACAACTGTGCTAGACAGAGCGTAGGTCATACCACGTATAGCATGACGGTAGTTGAAACGGGAAATCGAAAAGAATATTCCTTAGTTTTATCAATTTTTATTTTTATTTTATTTTTACCCTTATTATTAACTATTTGCTAGCAACTTACGAGTCTTGTCATCTTCCTTCTCAACATTTCAATGCGGAATTTAAATAAATCTTGATTATAAACAATAACCTACTAAAAGCATAGCAAAATTATTTGAAAAGTCTTTTTGAAGCTTAGTTGGGTGTCAATTTTCTTTTTTTCTAGAGTAGAGGAGAAACTGTCAAGAAGTTTTCATATATCATCAACTAGTTGTTGCTGATATATGAAAACTTGCTGGGTTGTATCGCGCCCGAAAGTAGGCTATGTTTGACTCCTAGTGCATAACTATATCCATACCAAATTTCATCACAATCGGTCCAGCAGTTTAGCCGTGAAGAGGTGACAGACAGACTTTCGCATTTATAATATTAAGTATATATCAAGTAACAACACTGAATTTCGGCATTTAAATTTTGAGATTTCATATTTATAGCGAATTCAAAATAACTAAAAAAATTGTTTATAAAATAACTGTTGCTATTCGATAATAGATGGCGCATGAGATATGTATGAAGAATCTCGTCAATAGATGTCACTACTGCAACACTTGCTATACTCGGAGCGAGATGGCGTTAGTTAGCAGTGCCCTTAGTATGAGTTTTTCTTAACGCAGACGCTAGCGACTGCGTTAGAGATTTAGTATGGCAAACCTGTACAGCGCCTCTGGCGGATAGTATGGCAACTAAGAAATTCCATACAAAATCCTAACGCAGTCGCTAGCGTCTGCGTTAAGAAAAACTCATACTAGGGGCACAGTGAACAATGACATCACTATCGTATAATGACATCAATATCACGTAAGTATTTTTGAAATTCATTTTGTATATATTTTTTTTATTTAATTGCATTTAAAATTTTTGAAGTCGAGAGTCTATAGTCTAAGCTACATCTATGTTAGTACTATTAGTAGAGTCCGACCGAAACTGGTTTTCCATAGAAAGAAAAAGAGTTTCGGTCGAAACCGAAACTCACGTAGTCAAGTATAAAATTCCTCAAAATACTGAAATTTGGCATTTTACTCAGGAAACACATTAAATTAAGTTTGTAGCAAATTAAATTGAAAAATAAAATAAAAATATTATATTTTTTTTTTTGATTTGAGAATATTGCCGTATATAATTGTACGGCAGAGCTGTAAAGCGCCTCTGGCGGATAGTAAGGCAACTAAAAAAATTCATACAAAATCCTAACGCAGTCGCTAGCGTCTGCGTTAAGAAAAACTCTCACTAAGGGCAAGGTGATTCAAGCCTGCAATGTCCTAACCAAACTGGAAACAACTAAACAAAGGATGCTTCCCGTGGGAATCGAACCCACGACCCCCGGGTCTACAGACAAACGCCTTAACCACTGGACCACGGAGGCAGTTATACTTTTATACCTCACCGTGAGTTTCGGCCAATTTTGGCGGAAACCGAAACTGCCGCCGCAACTTGATTTTTAAACGCAGACGTTACTGACTGCGTTAGGATTTTGTATGTCTGCGTTTGTAAAATCTTATACTATGGGTACTGGACATTAACTAGTTAGTTGAACAAGAAGGGCCGCTAAATTAATTCATTTGGAGTCGGCCGGTAGCCGGTCTCCGGTATGATTCAGTGCCGATACAGAGACGCTCTTTGAGTCGCCCACTCAAGACGATGTTATGGCGGGCTTCTTATACTGCAGGGCTGTGCAAATTAGATATTGAGTAATGAATGAACTGTCTCGGGGTCCAGTGGGAACCGAACAAAACATTTTTGAGATGATCAAAAGATTGAACGTAAATGTTGCAATTTTGCGATTACAGATGTGAATCTACGGGGTACTTCCCGTTAAACTAGAATCATGAAATTTGGTAGGAAGCATTATCATATAGCACCTATTTAGAAATAAATTGTTAATTTTAAAACAAATAATAATAACTATAGCGGCGGTGGTGGCCAAGTACTGGGCAAAGTCAATATAGAGTCCATATATCCATTATGACTCGGAAAGAAGAAGAAATAGAATATAAAGGAAATTTATTTTTACATACAAATTAAAGGAAAGGTATTAAAAGTTCAATAACTTGGCAAGTCTTTTTTTATAGTGTGGTGGTAAGAAACCCTCAGTGCCCCTAGTATGAGTTTTTCTTAACGCAGACGCTAGCGACTGCGTTAGCGATTTAGTATGGCAAACCTGTACAGCGCCTTTGGCGGATAGTAAGGCAACTAAGAAATTCCATACAAAATCCTAACGCAGTCGCTAGCGTCTGCGTTAAGAAAAACTCATACTAGGGGCACAGGGCGTGAGTCCAACTCGCACTTGGCCGCTTTTTAAGGGCAATATTATCTTCCAACCGGCATGTGACAGCCCTGCCCTCGGTGGCTCCCCCACTAATTTGCTAAGATTCGCCCGCATCTTTGATTAGGAATCTATCGTCCGGTCCCTCCTATGCCCATTTGTCAGCACGTCTATTCATTAACGAACCTTTGTACCATTTTGACTGAAATAAGATATTGACATAAATAAATAAATTTAGAATTACGTTCTGCTGCAAAATATTACTGTTACATATATATTTTTATTTTAAGTGTGTATATAGATGGTTCTTAAGATTGTATAATATTTAATTAAAACATTGCTTTTTAAGAGAATATTCCATATTCTGAGAGGCAGCATGTAATAATAAAAAGAATAATAAGTAGGTACATATATAATATATATATATATATAAAGATTTTTTTTTGTTTTTTTTTTTTTCTTTGGCATGCTATCACTTTTGATATATTTATAGAATCATTTTTGTTATTGTGTTCATTTTCGAAAATGTGTATATTTTTAATAAGAATATTTTTAAATTTCATGTATTTCTCTTTGTAAGTGAATTGTATTTTTTCTGAGAAATAAATATCTTAAACCATAAATACTATATAATAGTTTATGAAGCTCATGCGTGTACATCTTAAGTTTGGAGATTTTATGAACTGTCTAATCTATTTTTAAAGGCGTTGACTGAAAGTGCAGTGATGACACTCTCGGGGAGCTTGTTTAATAATAAATAATAAAATAATCCAATTAACAATATGTTTTCATGCGTGTGTTATTCTTATTTTATTTAAAAACTAAACGACTCTTGAAGGAAATTAAAATTAGCACAGACAAAGTCACGGGCAACAACTAGTAATAATTGGTATTTTTGGCAATATCGAATGTTTGCCCATAGTTTGCGAGAATTGCGGTAAAGTTGTATCGACAAGCAAGTTGAGCAGTCTTTAAAGTTATTAATACTTGGGTGTTTCCAGTGAGCCAGGCTTATAAGACCGGAACGCGGCTGGGGGAGAAAGGCGCTACTGAAAATTGTAGTATGAATATTTGTAGCTATTACATAAGCAATCAGAAATGATCAAAAGTGCAACTTTGTTCTATTTTTGTTAAATCTTCTATGTAAACAAAAAGACAAACAAACGCACATTTCTATGTGCCCGCTATACCTTTCACTTATTTTCGTTATCTAAGTATTCAAAACGCTGTGGAGAAATAAGCGATTCAAATTATAGAGGAATAATGAAATTGTGAGGCACGTAAAAATATTACAATATTTTACATTTTTGTGTTATTTCTTAGATTTAAGAGAAAATAATCTACTTACTGAAAGTGAGTCACGTAAGAGTGTATAAATATTATTTAATTTTATTTTATATTAATAGTTTTAGTATTGTACCTACATGGGTAACGTCGGGAGAACGTCGAAAAAACCCGTTCTCCTAACCTAAGCTCCTAACTTAGCTCTATCAAGACCTCTAACTCTAACCTACCTACAACTTCTAACTAACTTAAGTCTTAAATAACTTCAGTCTTGATAAAATTTAGGCCTACAACAAAAAAATAGCTAAATTAAAAAAAATATTCAGAGGTATATGTCATTCATATAAATTTCAACATCATTTCAGCCGCAGGCTGTCCACTGCTGGATATAGGCCTCCCCCAAGATTTTCAGAACGACCGGTTGGAAGCGGCCTGCATCCAGTGCAGAATCGGACACCCACCGACCATATGGTTAGATGACCTTAAGAAGGTCGCAAGCAGGCGCTGGAATTAAATTTCGAAATAAAAAATTCCGAATTTAAAAATTTCGATATAGCTACGATAATATTCATTAGCCTTTCTGTTCATTGTAGAAGTTTGGGCAAGTTGTGCCATCTCAGGTAATAAGTGAGCTACTGTTTCAGCTTAAACGGTACAGACTTGCGGCGCGCAAACACTACCGTAGAGATTGCCGAATATTCTATCGATACAATCGACAATTCCTTCTCTATATCGCCCACTAACTACCAAAAGCGCAAGTTTTAAATAATCATTCGATTTCTGGAAGTTTTATAATGCTTGAATCTCAATTTTTTTATACTAATGAGTAGGTAAATAGGCCTACTGTGATTGCCCACCTAATGGAAAGTAATTACCGTGACACCTATGAACAAAAGCATTAGAAATGTCACGAGCACGTAGTTGAGAAGTCTTTTTCTTCTATTAAGAACCTTCGATCACAAGCACAACACAATAAATGACATAATGGTTAAAAATGATTAAAGAAAACGGCACATAGGGGTACAGAACAATTCACAAATAGTCTTATATTCTATCCCCCGTATTAGAAACGTTTGTTAAGCCTATTTTAGTTAAAATGTGTTTCGTCTCGTTCTTTCACATGAAGTGTCTGGTAAGAGAGAAAGAGCCAAAACAAATTTAGTTAAAATCTGCTTATCAAATGTTTCTTAATACGGCGGTAAATCTAGATCTGGCTTCTGTTTAATTATAAATCTGATTTTATCGATAAACATTGGCCCATCCCTTCAAAACCCGATGGTCAGTAGAGTTATACTTTCTTGGCCCGTAAGTCCGGTGTTTGCAAGTTTGGAACTTGCGATTTATTGATCATAACAGTTGAAAACAGCTCAGCTAGATTTACAGTTAGTCTTGTACATCCATTGTTTCGTACTATAAATCTGAACTTGAGATATTTGCCGTGGCATTACTTGGGAATTGTTAACTCATTTGTTTGTTACTGCTTGTCAAATTGTTACGGTTGAATTGTTCTCACCATGATCTTGACAATTCATAATTTTGTGTTTACTATTAATTTACATGCATAGAAGAAGTATATCATCATAACTGCCTCCATGGTCCAGTGGTTAAGTCGTTTGCCTGTAGACCCGGGGGTCGAGGGTTCGATTCCCACGGGAAGCATACTTTGTTTAGTTGTTTCCAGTTTGGTTAGGACATTGCAGGCTTGAATCACCTGATTGTCTGACAAAAAAGATGATTCCGTGCTTCGGAAGGCACGTTAAGCCGTTGGTCCCGGCTGCCATCTGGTAGTCGTTAAAGGAATCACGTCAGAGGCCGAGAGGCGGTTCTGAAGAACTCTGACACCAGGGTGTGCATGGTCAATTGATCATGTCACCTACACGAAATGAATGAATGAATCATCATCATAAAGGTTTGTTTCCTAGTTGCATTATTACGATTTAGAGTCTAAGGTATGTTTTTAATAATGGTCTTAGATATGGCGGACGTCTGACGTCTGACCTCTGGAACCCTTTAAACAGGGAAATTAGACCAATAAGGTCATGACCTCTGTAGTAAGTTTCATCGCCATCTTTATGCCTTTGGCGCTTTGTTTGCCTTAACCTTTTTACGACTAAGATGCTCAATTGATTTAAATATATACAACCACGCTTCGCACTCGGACGACGACATACTACATACAACTCAGTGCTTACAACATACCTTTCCTTTTTTTTTAATTTACTTATGCTTTTGTATTTACTTTTGTTTTAGTACAATAAAGTTCTTACAAACAAACAAACGAACCTATTTTATTAACCAACAAAAGCAGTCTAACTATCAAATGTTCTTAATAATAAAGCTGCTTTGGGGCTCACGGAAAGAATTTAAAAAGAAACCGGTGGTACAGAATCTTTAGTCTATGAATACACTAGCGCTAATATTCTACTCTAAATCTTTACTCATATTCTAGAGTAAATAATAGCCCTAAACTCCTAACGTACTCGTAGGATAGCTCCAAAGCACAAGATTAAATACGAGTGTTCCCTATTCATTAAGTAAGGAAGTTGATAATATATCCCCTCTCAAGCATGTAGCGGAAACGGATCCGTGGAGGCGGGAAGTAGCGAAGACTTCCGGTTGGCAATAAATTTGCAGATTTGGCAAGCGCTAGGTGCTGCCGAAGAATAGGTTGGAATTCTAAAGATGAACTAGCAGTGAAGAGAAAACTATGTTTTGTATGCCATAGATTACAGATTGCTACACTTACTACTAGTACCACATTACTAATATTAATTGAAAAGGCTGTTCGAATTTAGTTTTAAACGATTCCAGTTTTGGGGAAGTCAATTTTTTTTTTAATTTTAGAGTTTGCGTCGAATATGCGAAACTAATTAACCGACTTGCAAAATTCTTTTACCGTTGGAAAGCCACACTATCCCCGACCGACATGTTTGCACCACGGGCGAAGCCGGATTAGATTTGACTGTTATAGTATGTGTTAGGCGAGCCATCTCGCGGAAACAGAAAAACCGTGGCGCTCTTTCGTTCCGGAGTAGCAAAGTTAGTAATATGGACAGGTAATATTTATAAACTTCAAATTTAATTCTATATCTAAACCTACTTAAATTAAAAATATACTAATAAAATAATAGTTACGTTAATCGGCCATTCTCAATTTTGGCATTCTTAGTCTAATTACCACAACCCTTTTAATTTCTTGAACTTATTCATAAAATATGACTGTAGAGAGAATGAATATGAATCAATTGTGAATTTAATCATATTGGCATTTATTTAGCTTATGTAATATCCAAGTTATCGGTATCTAAAATATTTGATGGTTGTGACAGTTAGAAATTATAATTTTACCTCGTCCCGGTAATTAGAAACTTGAATTTTTCCATATAAGTATATTGAATAATGGCCGCTTATGTATTTAAAGAAGATATTCACATATAATATATTAACTTTGTTAAGAAACTATCATATAAAACGCAAAAATTCAACATTATAATCAGTTTATTATTGTTCGAGTTTGCTTAAATCTAACGGAAATAACAGCTGTTTTGGTTTTTGATTGACGGTGGCGCTAGTGTTCACCGAGATATCACCTTAAATAACAGGTGTTATATACTTATTTTTTAACAACCGCAGCGATGGCAATTAGAAAAGTTGTGGCAATTAGCGTCGTGGCTCTTAGAGAGAAACAAAATTTTCCAAAAAAAAAGCTACTTAATAAACAGAATTCTCATAAAGACACATCATAATCCATAGAGCCCAGAAATCTGCTTTATTTTCAATAAACAAGAATAAGTTAACAATAACCCATAAGTTTTTAATCAAGGCTACATGAATTAGAAAAATCGAAAACCAAAGTCATGGCCATTAGATACTTAGGTGTTTAATTGGCGAT
Source organism: Apomyelois bistriatella (assembly GCA_947044815.1). Taxonomy (NCBI): domain Eukaryota; kingdom Metazoa; phylum Arthropoda; class Insecta; order Lepidoptera; family Pyralidae; genus Apomyelois; species Apomyelois bistriatella. Next base: position 8,921,306 of record OX345704.1, on the reverse strand, counting down.
TACTCGACACAGCGCAGAACCACACTAGTCTAGTACCTCGACAACACTGAAGGCTCGTGACCTGTGCTATAGTGATGTGCCAGAGATTCTTATTTAGGGATGTGCGCCCTCGATTGCAAGTGGTTTTGGCAATTATTGTCCAAGGTCGGACACGTCTTCATTTGATAATTTTGACAAAGAAAGTACTAGTAACTTGTTGTATTTTTGATATGTTGTCTTCTCTGAATTAGTATTAGACAAGTTTCCAAACTCGGAGAGCGCGTGGACGCGTCGTGGTAATTTAAGAACAATGTTTTGAAAAAATAATTCTGTTATACTATGCAATATAGAGATATTTTTTAAAGTGCAACACATAGAAATAGTTGTTAGCTACTTTACAAAAAAAACAGCACATAATATTATTTTGTTTACATGAAAATTTTGCACTGGACGCTCTAAATTAAGCCTTCTGAGAATGGCCGTAATGCAATCTTTTCGAAAATTTTATTTTTGGTATACTTTCTGAAATCTAGGTCAAACTTCAAAAATTGTATTAGAAAAAAGCGAAGTAGCGGTAGCAGTACATAATTAGTTTGTAATATTAAAATATTTTTTGTAAGTAAAAGTAAGAATTTCCTTTCCAAAAAGAATTTGCAAACTAAAACGTTTTGGTAAATTTTTCGTAGAATGTACGAACTTATCTAAAGCCAATTTTAGATACTTTTATTTCGAAATCTTACTCTATGGCGCCGTAGCCGTCGGGAAAGTTCCCAACTTAACCTCATTAAACAGCCAATATTTCACGTCATTTACATAAGAAAAAGATAAAGACAAGACGCGGGCGGCCATTTTGAATTTTTCCTTTCAAATATCGAAGGGGAGTTATTATGGGGTCGCTATTTATAGTCTGTGTATTTGCGAATTTGTATCGCTCGGCTTTCGTTTCATTGCGTAATTTCGGCGACGGTGGGGTGTTTTTGGGACCCCTCTTAGCGGTATTCGAAGAGCTGTGTTCGCTTTTTTTTATTGCCCGTCTCGAATCGGTTTGCTAAGTCAGCGGAATGTGGTTTCAGAATGTACTCAAATTAAGATTTACGACATCATTGAAAAATTTCTTTTTAGAACAATTTCGAAATTTGTTTGTGCCAAAGAGTTTGTATTAAAGAGGAAATATTAGGAGTATCTTTTAATCGAAAAGCCTATTGGAATAGAGCTAGGAGGTCTGTAGAAGTTGTAGCAAATACATAGGCATCACTTACCTACTCTCATAAGCAGCAAGCATACTTATCACATACTTACTTACTTCTCAAAAGCCATCACTATTAATTTCCTGTTTAAACTATCATCATGCTAAATGTGGTATAAGGTCTTATGGCCCTAGGCTGTGTCTTCTCAGTATGGGATAAAGACGCGACTATATGCATGTATGTATGTACTTCTTTAATGATTATATTTTTATTAGTAGTTTATATTATTAGTAGTTAGGTGATAGATATATAGATATAAGAATTGTACTAACACGATGTTTTTCAAAGCGAATAATTGTGTAAATGAAAATTATATACTTTATGTAGAGAACATTTACTTAATAAAAAATCACCAAATTAGATTTCGCAAAACTGCTTAGAGACTTACTGTGTGAAAGTACACGAAAAAATTGCACCATACTCGCTAGTACAACATACTTGGTTTCTATTTTATCGCTAACTTCACCGAATTACTTTGGTTACCATAGCAAAAAATCTATTACTGGCTGAATAACAGTACGAAAAAAAAACATTTTAAAAATAATATAACAAATGTTTAGTTATAAAATGCAAAAGGACACAGTGGAAGGAAAATAGACTTTGTCATAACACGATAAGGTATCTTTTAAGTACTTAATAGATATTGAGCGTGTAACTGGCAGGTGACGATAATTAAATCTAAATTTAAATATATGGATAAATAAAAGGGTTATCACGTGGTTTTGAGTCTATAAAACCGGTCAAGTGCGAGTAGCCATTTAGAAATCTGGTTAGTATCAGAAGGTCAAAATATTAGAATGGCCAAGTATCACAGTACATATCTCAAAAAGACATATGCAGATCGATTGTCATTTCAAAATGCGATGTATTGTTTGAGGCATAGGTATTATTTTCCACTTGAGGGTCGTAACGGGCTTTTGCTAGTTGATAGGTATTCTTTAGAATTAGAAAATTTACTGATACTAAAAGATCTAAATCGAACCCAAGCCAATTTGTCTTACAAGTGCCGTAGTCGGGTCGAAGTGGACATTGTTCTCGGAACCATTTTGGACCCTTGATTCATTTGTGATTTGTCTTTTCTTAATTAATTTTGTTTCGTTAACTAGTAACGTATAATATGAGTGGTAATAAGTGTCCTTTTGGTGGAACATAGATTAAAAATATGTTTTTAGAATTTCAAAAAAGGCGGTTCTCAATATGGTTGTTTTTATTTTTATAACCTCACTAGCTGTTGCCCGCGGCTCCGCCCGCGTGCGCCTCCGTTATATCGCGCCCGAAAGTAGCCAATGTTTGACTCCTAATGCATAACTATATCCATACCAAATTTCATCACAATCGGTCCAGCAGTTTAGCCGTGAAGAGGTGACAGACAAACAGACAGACAGACTTTCGCATTTATAATAGTAGTATGGATATGGAAGTATGGATATGGATATCTCTGTCAGGTCTGGAAGGAATTCTTAATTTTTGGGTTTGTAAGAATATGCTTCAAGGTAATTGGATTGCGACTAGTAATATTATAACCATTCAAATTACATTTATTTATTTGCAGCTTGTTATACTGAACAAGACCATTATAACATGGTTTTACTCCACAATAAAATGACAATATCAAACTTAACATAGTATAATAACATAACGAGGTTTATCTTCCGATACAAGGATTTATCGTATTTTTGTGTACATAAAGAAATAAATAAATAAATAAGGAGTTCACTACATTCTCCGGTCTATAAAAACGTAATTTAGAAGTTATACATGAGAGTTTACTTAATAAATCCAAGTTGATTAGGTATGCGGGCGTATTACTCCTTCGCGCTCTAACGTGGACTGATTTGGTTCCACTTTGGTTCAAATCTACTATTTATTTTGGTAGGCAATAAGGCCTGCGGCCTACCTGATGGAAAGTGGTTACCATAGCCTATGGACTCCTGCAACACCAGGACCCTGAAGGATTTTTTTACTTATTTGTGTTTATATAATTATATTGTTAAATTATAATGTCTGAACTAAAGGTACCCTGAAGTAAATGTTTTTTCTACAATTCCCATGAAAGTAACCCCGGAAAAAGCTAATCATTAATAGATATAGATTGGGCGGGAACGCGGCCGAAGGGCGGGCGGGCGGAAACGTCACTTACTTACGTAAATTGCAATCCGCCCGTAATTCTATTCCGATATGTCGAGACGACGTCGCAGGAAATTTCCTTGAGTATGTCCTGATATATTATAAGTATGATTTTGAAGATCATTTGGGTTTTAAACCTGATCACTACATAGTATAAAACAAAGTCGCTTTTGCTGTCCCTATGTCCCTTTGTATGCTTAAATCTTTAAAACTACGCAACGGATTATGATGAGGTTTTTTTAAATAGATAGAGTAATTCAAGAGGAAGGTTTTTATGCTCATGCGAAGCCGGAACAAGTCGCTAGTTAATATATAAAATAAAGTCGCGTTGGTTACACAATTTATAACTAAAGAACGGCTAAACTGATTTTACTGAAAATTGGTGGGGAGGTAGCTGAGAACCAGGAGAAGGACATAGGGTACCCTTTATCTCGGGAAAAAGCACTATGTTCCCGAGGGAAATTCATGCGGGCAAAGCCGCGGGCGAAAGCTAGTAATCAATATATTAAAACTCGCAATGAAAAAGTTGCTGTTTGACTGTATTAAGAATAGTATCCTTTCTTGTAAAAGGCGACAGGGAAACATATAGAGATCCTTTACTTGTATACTTCTATTTAACTGTTGGCGGACTCCATCAAGTCATAAAAATAATGTTAACGCTGCCAGCTTTTTGGTCACATTACCACAATGTAATGACTTGCAGGGACTATAGGTACAACTTATAAATTTTTATTTTTAATTATATTTAAGAAGGTTTATTTTATATTTAAGTGGTTATTAGTGAATTAATTATGTATGTCTTTTGTGTAATAATAAATTTGTAAATGAAAATTTAATTTACAGTAGTAGGTTTACGAATAGTAGGTACTTATAGAATGGACGATGAAAATTTTTTCGTATTTTACTTTCTTTATTTTTATATAAAAATGAGTTAAATTTCACCATTAAATTCTCTGTAACAATTTTGCTGGTGTTCATAAAATAACCCCGTATACATCAGTGTAGTACCGGCACGAACATTAAGTTATAGTATGCTATCTGCAGTTTGTAGATAAACATACAAATCACGTTGCATGCTCACACAGACCGCCGCACTTATCCGATGCCAAGTAGGTGGCGCGGATATTAGCGAGCGGTGTGATTCATAAGAGAACAGCGGAATGAGAAAAAGCTACATGGGACGTACTGAAACTAATACGTCCGGCGCTGTAGCCCATCAACAAACTGTGTGCGCTGTCTAGCCTACCAAGACAATTTTTCGCTTTTTGTAGGAAAACTGGAAGAAACGCTTTCGAGAAACTTACACATATTCCGGGTACCCATCATGTTCGTTTATATAGGCCTGTCATGCTTTACACAAATGAAGGCTTACTTACTTACTGCGATGGCTCAGCGACCCAAAAAGGATCTTGGAATCCGATACCAAAGCTCTCCACCGTTCTCTGCTCAGCGCCTCCTGTCAGAAACCAAGGCTGCGAGGCTACGATGGCTCGGGCACGTTGAGCGGATGGAAGAGGATCGAGCGGTCAAGAAAGCGTACACAGGACAACCAAGTGGAAAGCGAACAGTCGGTCGTCCTAGGTACCGCTGGAGTGATGAACTTTGAAAGGACCTAAAAGCTCTCCAAAAAGCCAACAAATGGTTAATATAGGTTAAGTAAGGCTTCAAATAAAGCGCAATGTATTAGTTATTTGTTAATTTTTAGTACTTTACATGAAATATTTCCATCATAAGCACAGACTGCACATGAAAATTACCATGGAGCTTCACATTTAATGTCGCTAAATTGATTTTAAGAAGGTTTCGCCACTGGGCGAAACCTTCTGTAGTCAATGCCTCTAGGCCGGGCCTTGTAGGCCTAAGAGGTGTTGGTGGTGTTTGTAATATCTTTATTGCTTTAAAATACATAGTAAATACAATATTATTAAAATTAGAATATGTGTTTACATATAGAAACAGCTCCCGCTTCCGTGTTTGTTTTGGGACGTTGTTGCCCACTGTCCAAGTAGTGTGTCTCAGCAGGTCGTCTGGACTTCAATAGCAGGCTGCGGTGGATGGATTCATTACACATACCGTTAGCCCGGTCAAAATGAGCCCAAGATCTTAAAAACGATACTCGCTTTCGCCTTTGTTTTGGGACGTTGTTGCCCATTGTCCAAGTAGTGTGTCTCAGCAGGTCGTCTGGACTTCAATAGCAGGCTGCGGTGGATGGATTCTACACATACCGTCAGCCCGGTCAAAATGAGCACAAAAATCTTAAAAACAATACTCGCTTCCGCTTTTGTTTTGGGACGTTGTTGCCCACTGTCCAAGTAGTCTATCTTAGCAGGTCGTCTGGACTTCAATAGCAGGCTGCGGTGGATGGATTCTACACATACCGTCAGCCCGGTCAAAATGAGCACAAAATCTTAAAAATGATACTCGCTTCCGCCTTTGTTTTGAGACGTTGTTGCCCACTGTCCAAGTAGTGTGTCTCAGCAGGTCGTCTGGACTTCAATAGCAGGCTGCGGTGAATGGATTCATTACACGCACCGTTAGTCCGGACCATACGTAACGGGGGAGACTTGTAACATGCTTGTAAATAATACTAATGGATATTTATTATTATAAATAGATTCCGATGACAGGTAGAGTCGCTTGGCGAGTGTTTACAATTTGCTTAAAGGGGACGTTAGTTCGAACCGATATTCTAATACTATTAAACTAGCAGTATTTGTATAGATACAAATTTATATGTACTCGCGTTTTCGAAAACGGGTCTAACGATTTCTTTAAAATTTTAAACATAAGTTCTTACATTGTCAAAAAGATAATCTAGCTAGGTTCCATGTCTGTGAAGTTTTACCCATATTTTCACGCAAAAAGTTTTTCTGCTAGGTACTGTTCATTAGTTTGACGATGCTTTCAGTCTTGTGTAAATAAAACAAGTTATTATTTCCTTTAGTCTATAGACACAGCAGGCACGTGTTGCCTTTCGTTCCGGCTGCAACTAAATACATGTATTTAGCATAAAAAATCTTATATAACCAACACACACGAATAAGAATAAAGAACCAAAGAAGAAGAGTCCAAATTAAGGTTTTTTATTTTTATGTAATTAAACACTCTTGTGACATTTTTATTATTATGTAGGGAAGAGATTAAGGTTATTAATATAAAAATAAATTTCGAATTCAGCAGTTTTTCCTTATATGATGAACTACATAATCTATAGTTCCGATTACATAATATTATTCAAATACACTATCCTGATTTATGTCTGGGTTATGTTATGTTGTTCATTTCCTCCCCAAATTCCAAGGGGTTGCGGTATTTTATCAAATTCTAATATTGAAATCGATTAGACACGGATACACCCTTTATTGAAATGTTATGTTTATAGATATAATTTAAGAATATAAATTTTGTGGTTATTTTTGTTATTGTTCGAGTATCTATATAGAACGGTAAAAATATAAATCCCCTACTAGTTTAGAGTAGTATTAAATGTAGTTTTTTTTATAAACAAATAGTTGATTACAAATCACACTCAGTATTATTACAATGTAATACTCTTTATTGGGCCAAAACTACAGTTATTAAAAACATTAAAAAAAAAATATTTTTTGATGTTTTGTTTTGACTTGACACACAAGTGAGACTTTTTAGCATCAGATCAGTCCTAATCTAAGTCGTGTGGATTCTATGATACAATACGCGCGTTGCCTACTTGTTCCCTAAAATCTTTTGCTACAGTAAATGAATCTTTGTAGGCATAGATTTTAAAAAAAATGCGTTAGAGACGCGCGCGATTCCTAGTTCTATGTTTGTAGGTATAAATATAAAAGATGGCCGCAACGCAATTGATATAATTTGACATAAGTACTTCCATTGATTTAGGAAATACGCAGACTACGTAGATCGGCCATATTTCATAATTCTATACTTTCATCTTACCATACGTCTCAGTTCTGGCATATTAGTATTTCTGATATTATATTCACCCGACATCTGATATGAAAGAAAAAAAAGCATTTGCATATAGTACAAGGTCATTAATATTAACATAACCCTTTCATACATCTTGCAAGACGTGCGCAGATCAAACGAAGTTTAGAAGGGGTAGCTTGCCCTTGCAAAAAGGGAAAGAAAAAACCAAAGACGCAATTACTTCTACGCACACATAACCCTACAGCAAAAACAACAAAACCAAGCACTTATTTCGACAACAATAGAGCTCAAAGTCGTGTATTTCTTTTTTGTCGTACGCGCAAATGTTAAGTGGTAGAGCGCTTGGCTAAAAGCCTCCCTCTATCAAAGAAATGCTTCTAATGAATCTATTGATAGCTCAATGTATGTATGTGTGTATTTTTTTAAATATACAAACAGTTGTGTGCGTAAGGAGGGGAGACCAAGAGATGCTTTCTTCGGACCCTTGTTTCTTATACAGCGGAGAACATGTATTGATACTTTTGTATTAATTTAATTATATTTTTTTTATGATTTGGTAATGAAGTTTGCGACACACGTGACTAGAACGAGTTTATACGTCATAAGTGTAATTAATCATACAATTTACAGGGTGTGTGTGGTTTTTTCAGGCTTTTCTGTTAGTACCTCGGTATAAGAGGAGTTTTGTATTATTCAACTTTTTCAAATTATGCAAACACGTAAATTTACAAAGGGGCAGAGTGTTAGTGACTTGTATTCTTGTACAAATAATTTTTTTTTATTTGGTACCAGTACCCCTAGTATGAGGTTTTATAAACGCAGACGCTAGCGACTGCGCTAGCGATTTTGTATGACAAACCTGTGCAGCAGCGCCCCTGGCACATTGTACACATACACACAGTAAGGCAACTTAGAAATTTCATACATAATCCTGACGCAGTAGCTAGCGACTGCATTTATAAAATCTCATACAAGGGGTACATGTCTCTTGTGATAGCAAAATTTGCTATAAAAACTTTTTTTTTTTATATATAATTAGTGTTAACCCTTAATTTATTCTGTGAAAACTCCAGCACCCGTAGCCAAGTGACAATTTCAAAAACGCTAACGAATACCGACAAGAACAAAATATATGGGATTGACATAAGGTGCGATAAATTACGTGGTCAATCTTATGTCAATCCCATACATTTTGTTCTTGTCGTACCTCGTTTAGCGACTGTGACTTTGGCTAAGCCCCCTGGTACCTATATCTAAATTGACGTTATCAGATAAGACAGCACTGGACCTAACATGGAAAAAGTTTTCAAATGCAATGAAGACAATTTAAGAAAGATAATGTAAGTAAAGTGTGATGATGTACATGTGAATATGGTACCAGACGGAGGGTTTTCGTGCGAAGTGGCCGTAAACAGAGAAATGGCTTAAACGATGATAATTATTATATTTATACCAACTTAGGCACACATGTAGGTATCTTTTTATATCATAAACAAAGTTTGATTATTAATTGAGTTCAATAATTTACTCCTCAGGCAAGAAAACATATGTGTTCCAATTAGAATGATAATAATAAATGAGAGAAAAATGTCAAAATTACAAGTCTTGCACACAGTTTCAGCCGAAACCCTTCAATAAATGTGTTTTTATAAGTATTTCAGCCACATATGCGAGGGAGCTGATGTGGAATCATTCCACTTTGAGTTAAGAGTTTTTTTCCGCCCTGCTGGAGAAGACTTCGTCTGGAAATCGATGTGTAAGTTTGTATTTGTAGTGCTCAGACCGGAAACACTGAAATTATTTTCATAAAGTTACAATTTAAGGCATTTTAGACTTTTCTGGATTTGATTTTAGGTCTGGTTTGGGTTGTAGCTAGAAAATAAGTAAGTATAGTTTTGATTCAAGTAGGAGGTACATAATAAACCGATTAGGTTCAAAACGGAAAAAATAAAATCAAAAAGAAGTATCTGAAATGATTATATTTTTAGTCATCGAGAAGTCCGATATGAAATCAACAAATGTCCTTTACTAAGACACTGGAACATCTAGGTAGCATGGTCGTCATTTAAGTTACTGATTATATTAAAATGATTCTTGCTTTGCCAATCAACTTTACCTTTCAACAACTCTCATGACATAATATTAAACTATTTCCTTGGAAACACGTTATCTTGTGCCTCTGCCAAAAACAATTTTTGGACAGAATACATGGCCTATAACTTCCAATTCTGCAACTACGATGATAAGGCCCAGTCTCTATGTTAGCAACATGGTTAAAGTGCCTCAAGCAAAGAAAATATACAGTCCTCAGGTGACTGGTATTACTCGTGGCGGGACACCAGAATGCTAGAAATGCTTAAAGGTCTAGTTTACAAAACCTTGATTATGCTTGTCTTTTGTCTAACATGTAGTGAGACGTGGGACGTGAAATATTTACTGAACCAATCTTCTCGAACTTTTACATACACATAGATAGATCGTGTAAAATGAAGCTTTAAAATAGAAAAGCGGACCTAGTGCTTCTAAGCAACCAGCTAAAGACCAACGTTACCAAGAAAACCCTAAAATGAGAGAGAGAGATTTTAATTTGTAAATGCGAAAGTACGTCTGTTTGTCTTACTTCCCATCTTAATAAAGCCATCAGTAAAATGTATGCAAAATATTCCAAACTAACATTTAATTACCACGGGAACAGCGCCTTTTCCCGGGATGAAAGTACCCTATGTCCTTCTCAATACTGCTAACTTTGTGTATGCAAAATTTCAAGAAGATTAGTTCAGTAGATAGGGCGTGAAAGCGAAATAAACAAACAAATATAAAATCAAATTAACTTTCGCATTTACTACTATATTATCTATTTTACTAGCTGTTGCCCGGGGCTCCGCTCCCGTGGGGATTCCGGGATAAAATATAGCCTATATGTTGTTCTAGGGTTTAAGCAATCTCCATTCCAAACAGCCAAATCTGGTTCAGCCGTTTTCCTGTGAAAGAGTAACAAATATCCATACAAACTTTCGCGTTTATAATATACTAGCGACCCGCTCTGAGTTCGCATGGACATAAAAACCTTCCTCTCGAATCACTCTATCTATTAAAGAAACCGCATCAAAATCCGTTGCGTAGTTTTAAAGATTTAAGCAACACAGGGACAGAGAAAGCGACTTTGTTTTATACTATGTAGTGATGTGATGTTCTAGGGTCTAAGCAATCTCCATTCCAAACAGCCAAATCGGTTCAGCCGTTTTCCTGTGAAAGAGTGACAAATATCCATACAAACTTTCGCGTTTATAATATTACTAGCTGTTGCCCGCGGCTCCGCCCGCGTGCGCCTCGGTTATATCGCGCCCGAAAGTAGACTATGTTTGACTCCTAGTGCATAACTATATCCATACCAAATTTCATCACAATCGGTCCAGCAGTTTAGCCGTGAAGAGGTGACAGATAGACAGACAGACAGACTTGCATTTATAATATTAGTATGGAAGTATGGATATGGATAATTGGGAAGTTGTGATAATATTAAAATCGCTCGTTCGCAGTATAAATCGCCCCTCGTCCCGCCGATCGTCTCCAAGTAGCACACAGCCAGCCTAGGGGCGCACCCCCGTAACTCCTCCTTACTTTCTTCTTTGTTGAAAAAAAATAATAATACGAGAAAGGGGATCTTAAAATCGATAGTCGAATGGCGGCCTGTACGATTGAATGCCATTTTGGGTATTGTATTTTTTTTTGCAAGCGTTATTGTTTTTTTTTGGCTATTTACTTCGATGTAGTGTTGGGATCTACTGTTTTGTTTTTTTATCTATGTAATGCTACTTACTACAAATACTGTGAGACTGTAACAGTCTTCCAATAGGTGCAGTTTCCTTTGATAATTTTTTTGTTTTTTTTTGTTTTTTTTTTTTTTGAACGTTTAAACTTTAGAATCTGACTAGGGTAGTAAATTTTGAAAGATTTTTGCTACATATGATAGCCTGTTCTTTAGCTTATAGGCTAAAAGCACATAAACACCACCGACGAGTGAAACCACGGTGAGCAACTACATAGTATCACATAATTTAACTTTGCACCGTTTACGTGAAATGTTAAATTATAAACTTAAAAACTAGGCCTATATAAAATCATATTTTGTTTTAAATGTTCACTACCGTATCTCTTCCAAGAACTCAACTAAACTAAATTCATTCTACCTAAAGTAAGTTTGACCTATTTCTAAGGCCTAGGCCATAAATAACGAAATACCACGGAGAAGCGGGCAACAGCTAGTACATTATAAAAAATAGTGTACATTAAGGTAGATCCTTTAGAGGGATGACATTGCGTTCATGATACTCCTGGTATTGCAGGCGTCTAATAGGCGACGGTAACCATTTTCCGTTAGAAAAAGTGGATTAAGTTACTAAAAAACGTCTGTTTTTCAACGACTCTACGTTTTAGTGTGTTTTTTTGTTGTTTGGGTATCTTTCGATGTCGTAAGAAATAGACCTTTAGATACTTGTAAGCTTGGATGTCGTAAAAGACGTTTAAGGGAGAATAAGATCTTAATTATTTTTTCCTTGTGGATGTCGTAAATGGCGACTAAAGGTTTAACATTCCACTCCTCTATTCCACGAGAAGACAGGGTCGAGCGAATTTAAACTTTAAAGTACCTTAAAGAAATACAGTAAAATCCTTTAAAAAGATAAAAAAAACTTACCAAATCCCGAAATCACCATCACCGATGCTTCTCACACAGAAACTAGAATCGAACTAACGCGTGTCCGTTGCTGACCCAAATTTGCCCAAAATAAAGGAAACCGGTTCGCACTTTGTCTTCCCATCACAAAAGTCCGCGGATGCTGCGCTCTTAACCCTCAAAATGATAAAAAAAAACTGGTTATCGAGTGAATAAGCTTTTGTACTGTGATCGGTCATTTTGATTTATTCCATTTTTGGTGAGCAACCGGTGTAGAATAAAAATATGAGGCGAGCTCAACAGGTACCGTCGCGTTCGGAATTGTTGGGAAATGTAACGTTTTTTTTAACCGACTGCGTGGAGGAAGGTTTGTTTAAGCGTATGTTATGTATGTATGTCTATTTGATTGCTGTCTTCTGTAGCCTGAACTTCTGGTCAGTGGAATTTTATGAGGTATGATTAGATTCGTTTTGATCGTGAGTGACACAGTATACTAAAAGTCAGTCAGGTAAAAAAACTATTTCTTTTTTTCTTTAATTAATTACTTATTAATATGCCATATGTATAAATAATACACATACATTACAGGTATGTACATTACTCTCTCTTCTCTGCAAAGAAGATAGGTATATTAGTGCCCTTAGTGCGAGTTTTTCTTAACGCAGATGCTAGCGACGGCGTGAGGATTTTGTATGGATTTTTTTAGTTGCCTTACTATCCGCCAGAGGCGCTTTACAGCCCTGCCGTGCAAAATCGCTAACGCAGTCGCTAGCGTCTGCGTTAAGAAAAACTCGCACTAAGGGCACTGATCTTTACCTAGTGTGCTAGTTGAGGATATTGAAAAATAAAGTAATAAAAAATGAATTTCATGTAAATAATAAACAAAAGGACCCAGAGAAATATTTATTACAATTTAATGACAAAATACGACATTCATAAGTGTGTATAACAATCGATTCCATAGTAATTTTACAATCAAAACTTAAAATATTTTTATCACATGCATTTTATAAATGACGACAATAAACAATTTAAATAAAAAGTTCATCGAATTGATAATTCATTGAATTTGAATCCGTTAAGAGTTTTGTCAGCGAGTGTATTCGACTTTTTATTTAATTTACCCTGTTGTAGTTTTTAATTATTTTATCACATTTTTGGCAAAAATAATTTTTATACACTTTCATTTTAATTGATTCCAGAAAATGAGTATTGGAAGTCACTTCATTATATAATAAATATTCATAGTACATATAGCGTTGGTGTTTTTCCTAACTGATTTTCAAACCCTTAAATGCTCACGGCTGTGCCTGAGTGTACACGAAGCTTTTTATTATTTTTTTCGTTGTCAGTCTGTTTGTCTTTTTGCGAGCATCGAATAAATGCCAATGTGTCACCATACGAACGAACAACACGTTTTTGTGTAGGTAGTTAGGTACACCATTAATTTGGAGGGAAAGGATTTATTTTTTTTTCTTTTTGACTTCGGTTTGGTTTGGGTGAAATTAGATTTGATTAAAAGATTTAATTTACCTTATTTTAGACTTAAGTTTTTTTTTCTTATTGTCTGAGAAAATGTAAGTCGACAGAGACTCGAGTATAATCATAACTTTTTATAGAGTTGGCATCAGAATATTTTTCTATTTGTTTTATGTCGTTGAATTTTACAACCTCTAAACTTACCTGGATTCGTTCATTTCTAATAAAAAAAAAATCAAAACGTTTTTAAAGATATTTTTGAAGTGAATAGAGTCCAGATATTTGAAAATTTCATTTTTAACCCGTTCCGCCTTCGCAAATGCTTGTACTGAAAATTTATTAAAAATTGCAACTGAAAATGAGCAGATGATGTCATTTGTAAAGCAGTTTAAAATTACGTGATACTAATACGAATGAATATTTTTACTTAATTTTTCATGATAGATTAAATAAATGATACTTATAGGTATGTAGAGTTAAGTAATTTTTTTGCAGGAAGCTTTATTTGCGCAATCGTACATTTTTGCTCAATAATTGATAATTCATATAAAATAACTATGTATTCTAAATCAACCTTTTTTTCTATTTAGTACGGATTCAAAAATCGAAGTCTGTTGAAAGATTGCCCGAACTTCATGTAAACATCAAGATATTATTTAGCAAAAAATAAAAGACTAGCTGTTTAAATGTTAAAATCGAATCATGGAACTATCTAATAAGCATTTTTATTCAGCTCGGTTATTAGATTCCAAATACAAAATCTTTGTGACATTAGGCAGTGAACTAATATGAATTTCTCCCTCTGGCCACTCTAGACCGGTCCAGCAGCTGCGTGGTTTTGTCATTATAATGTGGAACTATTGTGTATCAATATCACCAAAATATACACACCACTGTATTGGTACTGGCCGTTGATAAAACGAATGATTTTTAAATTTTAAAGAAAACATTTTTCAAAAAAAAAAAAAACTAGATTTTTTTAAAACTAATTTAATAAAGTATCTTTTATTGGAGTGTTTATCAATATTACCGAATATTACTGAAGTGGACACTGGCCGTTGATCAAACTTTAATTATTTTGAATTATTTTAGTTTCTTAAGAATAAAGGTATGAAACCTTTATCCATAACAGCATTTTACTAGATTGTCTTTCTGATACGCAGCGTCCCAAGCTGATGGAACGTAAATACCCATTTGTTTGTTGTGTAAAAAAATGAATTCGAAATGGATTCCTTTTGTCTTATTTTCCAACTAGGTAATAAGTATAGTTTTATTTTATAAAAAAAATGGTTGCTTGTTTGTACGTAAAAAATAAACGTAACTTTGGAAATTATAGAAAAATTCTGTTTGCGTTTTGGGTAAAGTTTTTACCATAACATCACTAATGTGTAAAAAATACTCACTTAGATCTAAGCACAGTCAAGTAAGTAAAGTCAGGTACAAGTGGTTCTAGCTTAGGAAATCTAAATGCTCGATTAGGTAAATGGTTTTTACTAGTAGTTTCATTTAGAATTTCAGACTAAACGTGAAGCTAGCTAAGATTTTTGTATTTGATCGAGATGATTAACTGATATAGAGATAATAGTATCTTTCCTTCCTGCGATTTAAATAAATTAATATAAAATAATAAAAAAACGGTTCCAGCTATTAGATAACAGATGTCGCACAAAGATTGCTACAATAGCGCCGCCGTGGTGAAAGGTGGTACCAATTTAAAACTATAGTGGCATCTTCCGTTCAATAGCTACATTATTCAAGTTCCGCTACTGACCGCTAGAGGGCGGCATTAGTCCAAAATTACGATCCCAACATTTCATTTTTTTCTTGGCATTAGTACACATCTATCTATTTTTTCTTTTTTGTTGAAGTTTAAGCATTATTTTGATTTCTATGTAGTTTAATTTCTAGGTTTATAGACGCTATCTATGAAGTTCAAATGGTGGAGTTTTGGTTTTGGTTACAAATGTTTAGCTAATAGTTTATTTTGGTGGAAAACTGATTGAAGATACTCAAAGAAAACAACAATAATAATTACCTGTTTTCTCTCTTATTTTTATTAATCATTGATTTTTTCATATCTATCATTGAAAAATAGCAGGCTATTCTTAGAATAGCGTAATTTCAATGTCCCAATTCCTGCTTTGTGCTTATTTGTTCCAATCTGATCCCAATTCTTTTTGCGGTTTTTCTTCCAAGAATTCATTTTATTCTCGCATTGTCAACAGCTTTCAAAAAAAATGCAATTTTTCGCGCCATCGGAGCATTCACAAGAAAATTACCGAACGGACCACTCCGAAATTCCTCGGACAAACAAGTATTTGCCAAAACCATTGTCTTCTCTATTCTAAGGCTATTAAGGTCCTTTGTGGCGTGAGGTTTGATGGGTTGTTTTTTAGGTCGATGTAGTGTTAGGTTTTAGGCTTTAACAACGGCAATGAGCTAACACTAATAAGGTCACCCATCCTTTGATACGGCAAATTTTCTGTTCCTCTAGTATGAGATTTTATAAACGCAGACGCTAGCGACTGCGTTAGCAATTTTCTATGACAAACTTGTACAGCGCCCCTGGCGGATAGTAAGGTAGCCATAGATTAAAAAAATGTTGCCTACCGGTTTTTCCAAATTCTATGAAGGTAACTTTGAAATTTCAGTAAATTTTCTGTAGACTCCGGTAGTTTTTTATACGATTACTTTGGTAGACAGGCATACGGTCCGCAAAGAATGGCAAGCGGTCACCGTAGCCTATTTACTCTCGTGATATCGTGAGGGTGTCACTAGCGTGCTGCCAACTCGTGGCTAGCTAATATTATAAATGCAAAAGTGAGTTGATATTAGTTCGTTTGTTATCTATTCACTATTTATATAATGAACCAATCGTTTTGAAATTTAGGTAGTTATAGCACTAAGAAGAACTAAGGTATCTTTTATCTCGGTAAGAAATTTTGCGTGAATGACGCCAAGGATAAAAGCAAGTACATATATATAAAGTAATAGATAGAAAAGTAAAAAATTACTTATAATCAGAAAACACAGGTTAATAATGAGTCAAGTTAATACTAGCGATTTCGATTAACTTGAATTTTTTTTTCTTATTATTTTAATGAATAGTTTTGCCATCTCATTGTGTCATTTCATGTATGTCTTTGTTAATGGATTTGTAAGTGAGGGTTTTGTATTACAGTTGAAAAGTAACGGATCAAGAAAGACACATAAATGTACTGTAATTTTATACCATACATAAGATATATTTCCAAAATATATTAACTTTTTTACTGAATTTGGTAAACAGTAGATTTATTGATTGAATTTTTATTTGGGCAAAGATTATATACCATATACTTAAGTTACTTATTTTGCGCTTTTTAATCCATTTTTTTAATAAAATGTATCAATTTGCTAAATATGTAATGCTTTAAGTATGAATATTAAAAGTAGATCCTAGAATAAAACCGCTGTTTCCTATGACTCAAATAATTAATAGGTTATGAATTAAAATGGCCGCTGTCCTTATAATAGAGTTATTAGCATAATGACACCGCTACGGAAGCAAGCCACATAAATCAGGGGGTAACCCTTACTGTCCTTTTTCGTCCAAATATCTTATTTTGACCAATACTAAAAGCTCGCGATTCCGAATTAAAAAATCTGACCAAAACGAAAAATCTACGCTGAAACATTTTTTTATAAACAGTTTTTCGCATTTTAGCACTTAATGTAATTTTTCATTCACAAAAGATATAACGAAACCTCTCCTAATAACATTAAAAAGTTTAAAGCCTGAATAATTGATAAAGTATAAGTGACATGAGACTGGCCGCAAAGAAACGCTTGCTAGATTTTATTTTCATATTGGAGTTCCACTTAATTGGCGCTGAGAAATGAAATTTAAAAGTGAAAATATGCATTCTAAATTTAAACATTCGTAGAACGTGGGGAGGGAGGTGCGGGTAGGAAGTTTCAGCACTTTTCTCCGCAAGTGCACCGCGCCACCACTAGTTTTTCTTGGTGTCATTACCGCCCGCCGTTTAGCTATTTGCGTGAAACCATTTTTCTAATTGACACCTTTAACGGCCGATTGGAATTTTTTAAATTGGAATTTATTTTTATTTTCCAGTTAGATATTTCAAATCTTGTTTGAAATTAACGTGTATCCATGTCATTGAAATTAATTTAGCTTAGTTTTGAGATGTATATTTTCTTTGATTTTGATGCTTAGAATTTCGGTAGACATATCAATTTAGTTTATTTAAACACTTTCATTAAAACTATGTAGAATTTATATGTTTTGATATAACAGAATATATATTAAAACAGAATTGATAACCATAGTTATATGACTATTACCCAACAAAAGATAACCCAACGCTAACTTTATATTGATAGAGGCCTGAAATTTAATATGAAATATTCGAAACTATCTCACACAACGGCAAAACTAAACGCACACATGCAAGCGAATAAAACTACACAAATACATTGAAGCGTAAGAGGGGTGTCTTTGTTACACATTAAGGAAGAAGGGACCGAAGACTGGTGGGGGTACGGGGGAGATTGGGGTGGTAGGGTCGCTGTTTTGTATTCTGCCCGCCCGTTTAGGATTTCACGCGGGTCTCTTAGAGATTCTACGTCACGATTCGGTATTTCTTTATTAGAATTGCCTCTGGGGAGTCAGTTATTCGGGATGACGCCCTGAGCTGTTAGAATTTGGATAATAGCTGCTTTTATTGCCGCTTGCAAATTAGATTAGTGTTAGAAGTCTTTATAGGAGTTTTTTTAATGCTTTTTAGACCTTTTGGTGGTTTTTGCTAGAAATCGGTTCGTTAATTCGCTTGGTTTATTCAGCTAAATATGGTATTTGAAATCAAATGTTATCTATCTATCTAAAATTTAAAAGCTGTACTCTTGTCGGTGGAGTCTCTTCCAGGTGTTTCTATCTTCCACTAGCCTAATAATTTTATCAAATGTTATTATGTTATATATACTGAGTTAATAATTGCATTTGGTGTTACTGTGATATTTCTTAGTTTGATACCTAATTTTAAGAAAACAATTCGTTTTCAGCATAAAGAAATCTGTGTAATTAATTCTCTCTTTACCTGCTGCAATCTACTAACTGATAGAAAAAGCTTTAATAATGGTGTACTTACATCTAAATATTTTATTATAAAAAAATGAAATTGTTATCATCTTTTTTTAGGTAAACAAGATAGTTCGTCATTCTGGAGGTTCTCAAATAGTTTCGTTAACAGTCGTGACTAAATATTTGTACTCATTTTCACAGGTGTCTGTTTATATTATTATTATTATTTTTATAATAGGATTTGGTGCTCTTTTTATTTTTACACAGTTTAAGGGTAGTTACGACAGTTTAAGGGTAGGTATATTAATCTTAGAAACTATATTAAAAGAATACACATTACATATATAGAAAGACGCTCAAAATCTAGCAGAATTTGAAAAGAAAATGTTTGTTAATGTCTAAAATTGGCTTCAGTCTAAAGACTTGCGCGCAGTGAAGTCAATAAAAACCAGCAAATAATTATCTACAATTTAGCAAATTGTAATAGAAAAGCCATAAAAACGCTCATAGCACTAACATTAAGTATTCAGAAGGCGATTACGCTAATTTTCATCCGTGCCCGAGACGCCGAGGACTGCGAGCGGCAGTGTGAAATAACATCGCACGAAAGACAACTTTATTCAAATCTTTTTCTGCTACTTTAACTGCGAATCGGGGTAGGGTTGCCACTTGTAATTTTTTTGCCATTATTAAAAAAAAAAATAAGGCTTTCGCCTGAATACTCAAATGCTACTCAATTTTGAGAGCTGCTCAAGTATCATGCTGTCGCGCTATACGTTAACGATATGACAGTGACAGCATAATACTACTTGAACAGCTCTCAAAATTGAGCAGCGTTTGAGTATTCGGACATTTGTCACCTGCCTTACTTTACACCTTGCCAAGCCTTATCAATGTTTATATGTTTATTAATTTTCTTTTTTTTTAAATCTTAATATTATAATGATTCTTTATTTGATAGAATGAAATTTTTTGTCTTGAGGTGGCTGGCCATCATCGGAATTCTATGAGGAGAACATCATCATCTAAAACTTTTAGTATCAGCAATATGCTTTGTTAAAATGTAATTTTTTTATATAAAAATTAATATTTGTAGAAATAAGATTCTAAAGAAAAATAATTTGATTCATTAAATTTGTAAAATTACTTGATTAAGTTTTATTGCTTTAATTTCAAAACAAGTGTAATAATTTGCTGTTTAATAGACTTTTTTTGTCAATTGAAATTGTTAATTAACTGAAAATAAGGACTGAAGCAAAAACTACTATTGGTTTCATTAAGTAAGTAAGACAATTTTTCTGGCATTAAGTTTACCTTTTGAGCGATACTACTTAATTATATTTTGTGCGATAAAGAACAGTTTTATTAAGTTACAAATAAATTTTAAGAAATAACAAAAAAGTATAAATATAATAAAATATTAATATTTTTTAGAAGTGGCAGCCCTGAATGTAGAATGCGCTTAAATTATTTTTCCTTACAGTTTCAGACGGCGTCCTCGTCTCGCCTCATGTAAATTTCATATCTTTTCTATTCTTATTTTGAAATGCGGACGCGAGCCCGAGTACATTTTAATGTTGACTTTTTGATGTCTTTTTATACTTACTTTTTATTTATATTACGGTATTAGGTAAATTTATACAAACGTACGCTTCTTTTTTTCTTAATATTATTCTATAAACCTTCAGATTCAATTTCATGTCGCTATAATATGAATTAGACTATATGTTTTTGATAAGTAAACATATTTTTATTTTATTCAATTTTACCGATTAAATATAACGAATGTTCATGTTTTTTGCAGTAAAGGCTTATTGAATGGAAAGTTAATAAATCATAATTAATGATTTCTAGTATTTTAGTCAAATAATTTGCTAAATAGTGGTAAAATTGAATATGACAATTGATATTTCCAAAGGCGAATGTTTTTTTCATTCAAATATGTGCGTCTGTGTGATTTATACTCACTTACTTACTATTTATTAAATTTGTGCCAAAAAACTTAATTCAAATTCAATTAGCAAAGAAATTATAAACCTAACGTTTGTAATTAGCAAAGAAATTACAAATTGAATTACATTTGTAATTAACTAAGACATTATAAATCGAATTACATTTGTAATTAGCAAAGAAATTATAATAAAATTAAAGGAGACGTTAATCAAGCGGTCTCTGGTTAAAATAAAATACACAACAGACGGTGGCTAACATAATCAGTGTCTGTCTGTCTGTATAATAATTCCATTTCCTTCTGATCCCGGATCACGTCGGGTTATTTTCGCTTTACTGCTATACGTTGCTGGAATACTAACTTGGAATAAGTGGAAATTTCTAGAAGATTTCATAACTATGTTTAGCAAATGGCGCAGAAAGGTTTTATTTATTTATTTACTCAATATTTATTCAGCTTTTATTATAATAATGTTAAAGGCAGAATTCTTCTTGATGTCGAGTCAAATGTTTATAGACTACACTTTATTGAATTTGCTAAATACTTGGTCGGCTCACTGACTCATTATGTTTTTTGATGACAAATATACGAGGCGTAATTTAAAGCCAGAGGATTTTTCTATCGGTCAACTAAGAGGTCGATGGTGGGAGGTTATGTTTTTCATGTCGGTATGTATGTGTGTATAAATGTATGTAATATTTTTAATAACAATATTATCATATTTATTCTTAAAGTTAGGAATTTAGCTTCAGAGGTAATTTACTTGTGAAATGTAGAGTCAATATTGTTAATATAGTTTTGACAAATTTTCTTCTAAACAGTACATTTTTCAGTATTTTGTCTATCATAAGTGATAGTATTGTGTCCAAACTTGTAAATGATCATGAATCTTACCTTCGTAAATGCATGATGAGTTTACAGTTAACATTATGAGGATTGATCAAATTACATTTAGCTTTTTTGATAACAAAGGAACGACAATCAGTCTGAATCAAAGAAAATGTCTGAATACAGGTATACTTGTCGACTGTACCTACTTAGTAACTATGACAAAAAAAAAGCCGAGATAGACCTGGAAGGGATATATAGCTGGGATAAGAAAACTTGGAACACCATGTATGTGGACCGGCAGATAGTAAGAAATTATCATATAAAACTTTCTCTAGATAGGTAGATACTTCTGTATAGGAAAATCGTGATGACGATGAAAATGTTATTTTAACTTTTTATGAATTAGACAGGCTATTGAATTCGGCTCTAATAGAGCAAAAATTTCGATTGTGATTCGAAATATGTTTTAGAGAGACAATAACTTTTTGCTCCAAACAATCGCCATTTTGATTTTCTTTAGTAATGAGGCATTCAAGTGTCGTAAATTTTATTTTATGCGCTTTTATAATTAGCCATCCTCTACTTACTAGTTACTTGTACCTGATCGCCATAAACGACTATATATCTGTTTTTTTTTTTCAACTTAATGATTTGCAATAAATTATTCAGAATAAATAACTATTCCCAATTTCGTGCCCTTCCGTGTACGTAGAGTATGGTTTAAAATAGTTATGCTTTTAAAAGACACAGTCTTGTTATCTATATACTTCATGGAATAAAAATAAGTTTCACCAATAATTAATAAACCAAAATAGTATTAAAATGAATTTAATAACATTGTAGTATCTCAGTTTATTTATTCTGATTTATTAAATAAACTATAATACAAGATTAAATTTCTGTGTTACTAATTCGTAAGTAAATTGAATTTTCGTAGACTTATGATGTGTTTATTTTCAAGCTATCACTATATTATAGTTGTTTATTCAGACAACTAGTGAGCAGTATTTTTACCTACATATTATTTTTTATCGAATGTCATGCGAAACTTTAAAATTCTGAGAGATTTCCAAATGTAAATAGTAATCAATGGCTTCTACCGGGCCGAAAACAAACGGTCGTTCTCATCACACAGAACACGTACGCGATAACCATCTCCTCTAATGAAAACCTCTAGTTCTGATTGCGACCCCACTAACAGTCTTAAAGTTGAGCACACACGCGCACACCCGACCCAACCCACCAAGCAACGAAGATACTAACACGGCCATCCTGACAAAACCTACCTCACCTCCCGCGCTCGCATATCTCTACACGAGCAAAACGGTTCGCGATGAGATACAACAGGTCTTTATAAAGTGGTTAAAAAGCGGGGGAAGGCTAAGGAACCAAGAAGAAACAGCCACGAATTTCGCCCGACAAGGAGGATGGCTGCATCGATCGACCCTCTCGTCTTAAAACCCACTTTGTAGGATGTCCATTAATTATTTCGGCAACGGAACGTTTGGCGACTATTTGGACGAAGCAAAAAGGGACGAAGCGGGTCTGGAATTGTTAATTAGCCGATTCTAAGCTTTGCCTTTGAATTACTGAACTATTTACTGGGACATGATAATAAATAGAACAAGTAGTTGAATTAGATCCGGATTTGTTAAGATGTAGTTAAACTTTGTTAAAGAATTTAATTGTTACGCGTGTGTTATATGAAGTACTGAAATACTAAAGAGGGCAGTACTAAAAAGTTGATTATTGAAAAATAAAATTACTTAAGTAAATCTGTTTAGTATATCAAAACAGAATTAACTTTAATTTTTTTTTTCAAAAGTTTGTAGAGCATTTTGATTTTTTGAGTGCGAATAAAATTGTTATTTGTATCTACCAGTTTGGAGGGTTATTAAAATATGCTTAGGTATATAGAGAAGAAATATTATGAAGGACTTTTTTTTATTATATAATGGGCATTATTTAATTTTTATGAACTTCATTGTTCCCCATAATACTAACTAATATTTGACGGATTAAATACTAAGAGCATCATAATTACCAACCAAGCTAAGCGAGAAACATAAAGTTGTATTGAAATTTTAGTATGATGGTATTATTTTAAGTTAATTGTATTTAAATGAATGAAATATTCATGCCGTCTATTACTCTAAACCAAATATTTTTTTTTTTAATCTACGCTCTATACCGTCTACACGTTCAATGTATTATTTAAAAAAATGTACTTAACCCGCAGACGTTCCATATTTAAACTGGCGACTTTCTAAAGGCGAGCACACACGATATCTATCATCGTTATCTCGAGTGGGTGATCTGCACGTTAGTATACACATTAATCAAGTGAAGTGCGTAAGACGAGACGGGTCCAGTGTCGTGTGTCGTCGGTGGTCTACAAGTGTGTCGTTTGCCCAAAATTGTTAAAAAAAATATAAGAATGTATGAATATAAATTGAACAAAAAGGGGCTTTAGCAGTGGGACTTAAATTGCTAGACAAAAAAGGATTTTTTTTCCTTGCTAGCCGTTTAAGTAAAATCGTATTTCAGAAACAATTGTAAAACTAGTTTTGAATAAAGTAACTGACTGTTTTTTAATACTATTTTTTTTCAGAGATCGAGTCACTGTCAATTTTAAATATTATAATTTATGCTTTTGTAACCAAACATAGCTGCGTGATTCAGTTCGGTGAATAGAATAGTATTGATAGTTCTATGCATAACTATGAATATTTAGATTAACAGCTGCAGAGTTTGATATGTGCGATAGTTTACATTGATATGTAGTAAGATGTACGTAAATCAAGTTTTGAAACTGATTGTTTAACACTTGTTTAAAATGTAACACTAGTTGTGGAACACTTGTATAAAACATAATTATGTTGATAGAGATATTGAAGAATTATGATATATAAAATGGAATTAAAAAGTAAGTATTTATATAAAAAAAATGTGATGCAAACAGACTGACGTAAAGTGAAAATAAAATATCGCATGCTTATTATGTTTAAATGTTTGTACGTAATTTATGTAATGTATCACCATTTTATGCCCAAAAAAAAGTTGTAAGGTCGATTAGAAAATTGTGATTATAAATACAATTTTCCTTCATTTAATTCAGAAGAAGAAAATCAAACACCGTGACAAAACTCTTACATTATAAATAAATTTAGTACAAATCAAAACATAAATCAATTTTCTTAATTTTAAAACGGCTATAAGTATATTATATCAAGTGTACTTGATCACAACATTTTTGTGTTGTTAAAGTGTACACCGTGCTTTACTTACACCGGACGACTTTTTAGTTTGCGGACTTATTTTAAAACCGTACTGAGGAACTTTCCCTTAACAAAAAGTGTACTTTACGAAGTTTAAAAAGTCATCCAGTATAAAACGGATACAAGTAAGGGCGTGTTTGACCACTTAATTCTTTTAATCAGAAGATTAAAACTGGCGAGTGTATTTTTTAAATTGTTTCATTGTGTTTATAAAGTGGTGAAACATGCCCTAAATATGTGTGAGATATCCTTAGAATTGGGTGCTCCTTATCAGGCGCAGGGGGTGAGGGGCGCGGGGTATCCACCGGGAGGGGGGCGCAAGACACTCGATCAATACCGACCCGACTTTCAAACTGCTTTCGCCCTCACGAAAGTCGCCCGGACTCAACCCGACCGAACCCCGAGAGATTTATATAGAGTCGATAATACCATCACCATAATTTTTCTTTGGTTTTTTTTTTCATTAGCTGCTACAATATTGGCAGTATTCGAATTTTATGTCACTTGTTCAGACAAAGTAATGGTTTTAATTTATGTATAATGTATATGTATATAAATTTACAGTGCTGTGAAATTCTATTTATTCTTTGTGAAAGATGCTGCAGTAGTGATACGCATGCATTTCTTTTTCATTTCATCAGATGTTACTATGATTTTATTTTCATACGGTTTTGGCTCGATTGTCTGAAAATATTCATGTTGTTTCCACTTGTTACTGCCAAACCTGAAACAATGTAAAATACATTATTATTAAAAGAACATTTTTGAACAAAAATATATTTGAGTGAAGAATTTGACATTAGTAAAACTGATATACAAGTAACAAAAAAAATTAATGAAATGCGCCTTATAAACCGAAGAATTTGAGGTAAGTAAAGTATAAGGTAAGTCGTTTATTTGGCACAATACGACAATAAAAACATATTCTTTATTTTTTTATCGTTTACTTGTTTGGAAAAATACACATTGTACATTGAATGTACCAAGCGCAAAGAATTTCCTCAATTAAAACTAATATATTTAATATTAGTTTTAATTGAGCATTTTTTTTTAATTTAAAAAATAACTTTTTCATTTGATTGCTTGTAATTTGACAACTACCAGACGTATTTACATAATTCTCTTTCTAAAAGATAGCCTTATTCATGACTACAGTACCTACATTTCGCGGGCACTTGAAACCGCGAGGCACAACTAGTTTTAAACATCTCACGGAGATTTCATCAAGTGGTATTATCATTTCCTCAAATTCATCCCACGTCTTCGCCCGCTGTCTTCACGTACGCCCCCTCAGGTTTCGTTGGCCCCGCCACCCCTATCTTATCGTGCTCTGCCACCCACACATTTGCTTATATGCTACATTATATAATATTATAATTAATACGGTCTGGGGTCTTAAGTTTAAATCGATTCTGATAATAATTTTAGAGATCGTATTAAGTTTCTCTTGGTTTCATTGATTAAATGTAGGTTTAGAATAATTTAAGTCGTTTGAAGCTTCAACATCATTTCAGCCGCAGGCTATCAAATGTTGGACAAAGGCCTCCCCCAATGATTAACAGAATGACCGATAGGAAGCGGCCAGAGTAGATGACCAGATGACCTAAAGATGGTCTCAGGTAGGCGCTGGATGCAGGCTGATTTTTTATTTTATTATTTATTCTCAATGTCCAGCGATTGACCACGATCCCACCTGATATTAAATGCAATATATTTTAAATATAATATTGATTAGTGAAGATTTAAAGTAATAGAGACCTCAGGTATTCCCTTAGTCGCTCTTACAATACCCAAAGGAAGAAAAAAGGTGGTCTATTAGCTTACACAGCATATTTTTTAATGTATAACTAGCTGCCCGGCGAACTCCGTGCCGCCTAAACGCACTTTACTCACCGTTAAAACTTTCTCTAAACTACCATATAATTGATTTTTATGTATAAGAGAAGAAGAAGATAATATGTTTACGTTGACAGTTAAGTATACATAAAACGGGCATGCTGTTACTCATAGATTAAAAAGAAATTTGCCTGGCGCGGGATTCCTAATTCTATGCCATTATATTGCCAGAAAAATTTCTTTTTTACTTTCTTTTTTTCTTTTTGCGTCACGCGGGCTATTCCTTATTCTACGCTAGAATTACTAGAAGTATTCGGTTGTTACTAAAGCTCATAGGCTCGTGACACCTTGAGGCTGACATTAACGCGCTCTCAACTTTAGGTCCAAGATTCTCAAAAATCATCTATACTAATATTATAAAGAGGAAACCTTTATAAAAAGCTTTAAGGTGATACCTCGGTGAACACTAGCGCCACCGTCATTTAAAAATCATTACTCACTGAAAACACAAGTTATCAAAAATCCCTCTGCTGTAATTATGGTTCTAGATCTGTGCCCTTAGTGCGAGTTTTTCTTAACGCAGACGCTAGCGACTGCGTTAGGATTTTGTATGAATTTTTTAGTTGTCTTACTATCCGCCAGAGGCGCTTTACAGCTCTGCCGTACAAAATCGCTAACGCAGTCGCTAGCGTCTGCGTTAAGAAAAACTCGCACTAAGGGCACTGAAGTTAGTTTTAATCATATTCAATTATTAAATTATAGTTCCATATAGTTACAATTTGCATTATTGCTTAAAACGGCCACTTTTAGCTGTTTTGCAATTTGTAACTATATGGAACTATAATTTAATAATTGAATATGATTAAAATTAACTTCAGATTTAGAACCATAATTACAGCAGAGGGATTTTTGATAACTTTTGTTTTCAGTAAGTAATGATTTTTAAATGACGGTGGCGCTAGTGTTCACCGAGGTATCACCTTAAAATAAAAAGAAAAATAAGACACAAGTTATAAGTTTGTCCCAGACTTTGAATAATAAAGGGTATTATTTGGTGGTCAACCCTCAGGATGCTGCGTGAGAACGGGTCGAGATGACCCCGGGTCACCGCTTGAGAAATATTTCACAGTAAGATGAACGGGTTTAACGGATTTCATTTTATGGAGTAAGCGATGAGACTGCTTTGTACAAGAATAAGTTGTTGAAAGTAAGAAATAATATTTTATTTTGATAAGTTTGTGTATCGCTTGAAAGAAAATTCTATCTGTATATATCCTTATAAATACTATATGCTAGTGCGAAAGTAATATTGTCTTCTAGCCTAATTTTTCTGTGCCCCTAGTATGAGTTTTTCTTAACGCAGACGCTAGCGACTGCGTTAGGATTTTGTATGGATTTTCTTAGTTGCCTTACTATCCGCCAGAGGCGCTGTACAGGTTTGCCATACTAAATTGCTAACGCAGTCGCTAGCGTCTGCGTTAAGAAAAACTCATGCTAGGGGCACTGCCTTCTTCCAACTTTCTTAAGCAATATTATAACGAAACTGAATGTATAAAGCTACAATTTTTTTTTATTCTCATAATATTGAAACCACTTTTCTTCAGATTATAAAATACTTACAATAAAATTTGGTTAAACCAAAATATATATAATTGTGCTCATGATTTTATAATTTTTTAACTTTCATTTTTATAAATATTTGCATTTGCGAAAAAAAAATTTTAAACGTAGTTTTATTAAACATCCAGACTTAGTTTAACTTATTGTCCGTTCGCTTTCTCAGTTTCGTGAGAAAAAAAGGGTTATTTTGACCCGACTGACCTCTCTTTGAAAACTAACGACATTTCGTCATGAGATGATATTTTTGAACAAAACTATGATCTTGACAAACGGGTTTCTAAAGATGTTTTGTATTAAGTGTTAAAATAATCTTTATTTTCTGAGAAAGAAATGATATTTCTCTCTCTCGTATTAATAACTTTTAGAAGTATTACTTAAGTTAAGTAACCTTTAAAGGGCTAAGTAACATACTTACTTAAAAAGATAAACAATAAATAAAGTTGTGATACATCCAAGTTGGTAATCTAATAAAATAATTTGTCGTACGATAAAAAAAATAGCGGTGACTTAAGATAGTTAAGATTAAATAGTAATTAGTTGTGTGCCGTTTAAATTTAATTTCAAACAAAAAATAAAAACCAAACAATATGCCGTACATTTGTATGAAAATTAACTTTTTATTATGAACAATTTCCATCAGATTTTGTCATTATTGAATATCATTGAATATGCTTTGCCATTATTTTATTATGTTTTATTTTAAACGTCACCAGTAAAAATCCATACTTCCATACTAATATTATAAATGCGAAAGTCTGTCTGTCTGTCTGTCTGTCTGTCACCTCTTCACGGCTAAACTGCTGGACCGATTGTGATGAAATTTGGTAGGGATGTAGTTAACGACCTGAGGTCAAACATAGGCTATATTTTGGGTGCGATATAACCGAGTCCCACGCGGGGCGAAGCTGCGGGGAACAGCTAGTTAAGTTATATATTCTTCAAGCAAGCCAGTGCTACGCCCTCGTGTAGCAAGATTACAACTTTTCGTAGCTGTGCTACGTTCTACGCCAATTCGTAGCAGCTCTACAATCGGGTCGTTATAATATTTAACAATACCATTACCTCAAATACAATTCGTGTGAATCGATGTCCAAAAGTAGATGACCTTAGAGGTCACGTGGGCGACAGTCACATCGTGACCCGGTCGCTAGTACCGGTGGCGGCATGTGAAGGGTTAAAAAAGGGTGAGAGTATTTGTTTGGTAAGTATTACATTTTTTAAGTTTGTTAAGGTTATTTTAGTTAAAATGTGTTTCTTCTCGTTTTTCACATTAATTGTCAGGTAAGAAAGAGCCAAAACATATTTTAGTTAAAATGGGCTTATCAAACGTCTCTTAATACGGCGGTAAGAATTGCGTGGAGAAAACACTTTTTTAATCTAAATTCCCAAGTTCTAGTCTTAGTTCCTTTAAAAGTTCCTTATTCCGTTAGTTTATTGGTTTCAGCTCAATCAAAGCTCAACAAAAAATAATTGGAATAAAGCTTAGCACCCTTTAAGCATATTATTTTAAATTATGATCTATGAGTAGAACATATAAATAAAACAGTTTGAAGTTACTTACAACTAGCAGAATATTCATAAAGCGCTTCGAGATTTTATTACAGCGCAGCGCTCGACTTACAGCGGTTTGTATGAACTACTGCGCAGGGTTCACCAACATTTGGGAATGTACCTAATATCTATAATATCACTAGTATAGTATAATGCTAATATTAATGTGAACCGCAGTATCACTCGCCTATTATGTGTGTCCTGTAACCTTCCCAAAGAATTTTGCTGTCAAACGAAGATCTTCATCCAGCCTAAAATGGATTAAATTGGTCGCTATTAGTAACATTTTTCATCTTAGCTCCTTTGTGCTTCAAAAATGCTAAAGCACACCAGATCTGTTAACCCTGTAAAAAGGGTATGTTATAACCAATTCGAAATATTGTCCTCTGATATTGATCACCGCACTATTAAAATTGGTCAATTAAATTGTAATGGGACAAAAATCAAAACAAAAAAGAGAAAGCTAATGCATTACAGGTCTAGGTTTATTTATATTACGGCTAGGATGACGCTCCATACCTCCGCGCACATCTGTCATCTCCGCCACCGTGCTAACTAATCTACATGGCCACTTTATTAATACGCCGGCTCAACAACAACTGATCATTACACAAACTGACATTATTTATAGTAAGAGGTATGCTATCGCCACGCCTGCCGAGAAGAGAATGTTAAGAACTATGCTAACACCTCGACTGACAAATAAAGACAATTCTCCACTTTTGCAAACGGGCATGTTTTATAGACTATTTCTTGAACTACCCCTACTTATTATGACCAATATTATTGCCAGTAAATTAACGGTCGTTACAAAATAAAAATAAATTATCTGTAAAGTCAAATACCTATATTGACAAACCTCTGATATTGACAGCAGACTACGGAAAGATTGCAGCACGTTTGCTTCAGCATCATTCGATACAAAGTATGGGAGCCCTTCCTGCTAACAATTACGTCTTATTAATTTTTCAGTCAGTAGAGGGAACAAAATAAATAACTTACAACTTTTTGCTAAGCCGTGGTCTCATTAGACCGCGTGGGATTCTAAGATTAAAATTTGACGAGACAAGACAAAAATTCTTTGTTTCACTAATATAAATATACAACGAGGAATATACAAATATAAATAATACAAAAAGCCTTACCGCTAATGCAATTTAATCAATTGAGAAAGTCGTGTCAGTAACACTATTTATAACTCAAGAACGGCTGAACTGATTTGGCTAAAAATTGGTGGGGAGGTAGCTTAGAACCAGGAGAAGGACATAGGTTACCTTTCATACTGTTCCCGAGAGAAGTTCACCGGGGCGAAGCCGCTGCAAAGCTAGTAAATAAATGAAAACATTCTTTCAGCTAAATGTTGACTATATCTGATATTGATCGCAGACTGCGAGAAGATCGCAGCACGCTTCCTACTAACGATTAAGTCTAATTGCTCTAAAATTTATCTCCTCTGGCTCCAGTTAAATTTGTAACCTCTTATTTACTACTTGGCGTTGTTGGCGACTTACACCTCGCCTGTTTTTGCTCTGTAATCTTGTTGAAAGCCTATATATGAATGTACAGTGTTTTAAGTAAATAAAAAAAGTGAAGGAGATCTGTAGAGGGTTCTAGTTTAGTTGATGGTACTTTCTAGTACTATTTGAAATTTTATATACATATACTTTATTAATTTTTATTGCATTATGTTTGAAAACAAATGAAAATATGTTTTTCATATTATAGTACTTTCCCGGCTATTTTTTTTTATTCTTGGACTTTTATAATTTTTTTAAACTAAAAATTTTGCTTGCTTGTTTCTTTGTCGCTTTAGATAACGTTATAAATATTTTTTTATGTACAAAACAGCAAACTAAATAAAAGCCTAAGCGTTAAGTGTTTGCGACTAAAGTGCTTTCACATTATTTTTTCTACCACACAAGGGAAAGTGGACCCCGGTCTCCAAAGCAACCGGCTGAGTAGGCAACCACAAAAACATTAAAATAAAGATAAAAAGAGAAGAGAAGCAGTATTACTATCTCATTTCTATCTAGTCTGATTTATTAATCTATGTTTGGTTAGGTCAAGGTGAAAACATTATCGTTTTTAAATTGAAAAAAAAATTGCTATTAAAACTGACCTATTCTGTTTGTTCCTTACGACGTCCAGTATAATAAAGAGTACCTATAAGAAGCCAAAAACCAGACTAGGAGATCCGGTTCTGTAAAGATAATTAATTCCATGGACAAACCGTGTGTCGTAAAAATATTTCTCAGAATCATATACCGCACGTATTGGTACAGTTCCCACGAGTTATGAACGATATGTATGCGCCATTATAAGGCATTCAAGTACCAACCAACTAAAACAACACTAGAGCGCTCGGCCAGAAAAGCAGATTTATATTAACGTCCCAACTAAGATCATAAAACTATACTATATCACCGACCCGGGTATTAATATCGTGCCATTTATCATGACCCTCCCCCTCCCCCTTCTTTTGTGTAAGAAACACCCGCACACCCCAGCAAATAAGTTTCTACCGCGACAGCTATTCAAATGTACGCCGTTAACATCGCAACTTGCTCGTCGACGTTCTTAACTCGGGCGCTTCAGCGGTCGTTCGAGGAAAATTGGATATTTTCTTCGCGTTACCCGAAAATCGACTCTGAATTCACAAGTTCTAGTTCGAAATTTAAGCGGTGAGTATCGATAGTTGATTGTGATTCGCATGGAGCGAATTCGACTTTGCTAGTTTTGTTTAAAGTTGGTTTTTGCTTGTTAGGGTCCCGTGAGCAGTTTGCCGGAAGGGTAGAGTCGTAAGGAAGTTCGACGATTATGTTTAGTCAGCGCTGGCTGTGTAATGGAAAGGAAGTAGGAATTGGGGCCTGTAAGATGTGGTCGTATAAGGCGGCCATTCGTGTTTCTCCCCCGAGGGGATGGGGAGGGGTTGTGGGAGGGACGATTTGTTTGTTTCTAAGGTTCGCTGTAGTCCACAGCTGCGGGTAGGATTTAAATTTCGGGTGTTTCGGTCTTTGTCCGTGATGTCCTTCTCTTGATGAGGTGCCTCTTTACAAGTTTAAATTGAAGAGAGCCCGGTAAATGGTTTAGGATCGCCTTCCCGCTCCAGTGCCGCCTGAATCGGTACTAACGCTTGTGTTAGTGTCATTTAGAGTAAATTGGGGTTATTTTATTTAAAATCAATTATAGATACCTATTTTATAACTTATCCTGAAGTTTTTATAAAAATGGTACTAGATTTGACACCCGTAGCCAAGTGACAGTTTCAAAACGTTAACGAATGTCGATAAGAATAAAATGTATGTGGTTGACTTAAGCTGCGATAAATCACGTGGTCAATCTTATGTCAATCCCATACATCTTGTTCTTATCGTACCTCGTTAACGTTTTGCGATTGTGACTTTGGCTAAGCCCCCTGGTTATTCCAATAGAACGACTACCGTCTGACCCCCATAACCCTTCTTACAAAGAAACCGCACCAATAGGAATATGATCCGGATGTGCTAGTTAAGTGGGCAACACAGTCAGATTTTTCAGGCTGCCTAAGGCTTTTGACACAGCCTTACGATTGCTGTCATAGCTAACGGATTACGTGCCTTCCGCAGCACGGAGAAGCTCAAAATACCACTAGTGGCAACCCATCCAAGTTAGATTGTGCTCGCCGTTGCTTGACACGCTCTATCGTAATGAACACTTTTGGCTGGGCTTTTAAATTTCCTATTAGTAATATCCCTTCACGCACCAAAATAACTAAGTACTCACATTCACATAAAAAATCATTTGTCAATCATCAACACTGTCAATAGACAATGATGGACTTATCCTAGAAAGAATGACTCAGTATGTAGCACATGGCACCCCTGATGTTTGCGTGCGTCAATAGGCTACGGTAACCACTTTCCATCACGTGGGCCGTAGCGCTATTTTATTGGTATAAAAATATTTATCATGTCAGTGATGACTAATGACTATTGTAATAATTTTTCATCATGAAATTATCCTATACTATTAAACGAGCAATATTTGTTTATATATAAATTTATTTTTACTCGCGTTTTCGAAAACAGCTCTAACGATTTCTTCGAAATTTTAAACATAAGTCCTTACATAGCCAAAGATAATCTAGCTAGGTTCCATATCTAGGAAAATTCATTTAACCCATATTTTCACGCAAAAAGATTTTCTCCATAAAACGAGCAAAGCTCGGTCGCCCAGGTACTTAGCACATAAAATGCAATAAATTTCATTTATTAATTCATTCATCATATTTCTCGAGCAGCGTGCATACAGCCTTAAGGAAAGTTGGAAAGTAATAGTTGGCTATACTCGAACCGCGAATGTAGATATAATGGGTATAGAGTTGGCAAGTTTGTTATGTGTCGCACAATACATGCTTGTTGTATGTAATAATATGGAAACTGTATCTTGTATGAAAGTGCTAGGTTTGTGACTAAATTCGTATAACTTGTGACTGAGACAACTAACGGTACATACGATAAAATAGTTCAAGCCATTTAGAAAGTAATGTAGATATACATACATACACTCTTAAACATTACCACTTATCCTGTTCTGTGATTACCACCTTTCTGAGTTAGTCGGGTCAAAAATGAACCATTATAGTCAAGGTTTGATTTGAATTGGATGGAGGGACATTTTTTATGTACAACAAAAATATTAAAGGAAAGCTTTCTTATAAAGCTTTCCTTTGCCCCTAGTATGAGTTTTTCCTAACGCAGACGCTAGCGACTGCGTTAGGATTTTGTATGGAATTTCTTAGTTACCTTACTATCCGCCAGAGGCGCTGTACAGGTTTGCCATACTAAATCGCTAACGCAGTCGCTAGCGTCTGCGTTAAGAAAAACTCATACTAGGGGCACTTATGAAAATAAAAAAATTCAATTTGTAACTGAAGATTTTTATTTGCCTAATGCATTGTTAGTTACATACATATCATCACGCTTGTCTGCCGCAGGGGTAGGCAGAGACTAGAAATTTCTATTGGCTAAGATACAATATCATATTTTTTACCTTGTAAAAATTATTAATAACAATTTCCACTAATGTCATTAACGCAAGTAAAAATGCATACTGTGTGTTTGCAAAGCTTTCCTATTCAAAGGCTGAAACTTAAATCTTCAAAAGAATATATCAAATGCAATTAAAAAAAATATTATACCGGAAGCAAAGCTACAGGTAAAAGCTAGTTAATAAAATATACCTATCTACCGATACCTACAAATAATTTCATACAAAGCAAGCAGAAATTTATTCAAAACGCTATAATTAATGACTGGTGGTTAAATAACGGAATACGAGCACGTATTATAACAAAGTAAGGCTTCGCATCAGAATAAGGGTTATTATTCATGGGTGAAAGGTCACTTGGACCGCAGCACCTGAGGGTTAGGGGTCCTGAAGAATGGCAGCAATCTTGTGGTAATTCTACCCAGCGCTGGTACTGGGAAACTATCGCCTTTATATGACCACGTGGAAGGGGAGTAAGTTCAAAATCACAATTTGTGAATATTATGACATAAGTATATGATTTGTTGGCTTTTTCTATTTTTAATAAAGAAAACTGAGTGTATTTTATTTAAAATAGGTTTTGGAGCATTGCAAAAAAAATATTGTTTTTATTTGGTCATAGAGTGTAGCAGGTAATTAAGTTTAAAATAATAAATTTAGGAGTGATGTCATTATACATAATGTTTCTGTTATCTATTTTATTTTTACTTAATGTTAGGAGATTTTAAAAGTTATTTGTATTTTTAGGAAAGGAAACGGAAAAACTGAGTATTTTTTATTGAAAAAACAGGTTTTTGAATAAGATCATTAAAGGCATACCTTTTAGTTATTATAATAATATGGCATAGATATTTTTTGAAGAGGCTTTTTGGTGGTTTGGCCTTTATCTACTTTAGTAAGTATCGAAATCACATATTTTTCAGCTTGATAAGAATTTAGGAATTTATAGTAAGCTACGCCACAAAGATACTTACTTAAATTACCAAAATATTTTTTTTTAAATATTAGAAGGATGTTACTTTGGCTGCATTTTTTGTTACTTTGTCCCATCTCTAGTAATGTAGCAGACAGTATAGAGCGTTTTCATTAAAACTTGCTTATCTTCGATACGGTTCCCAAAATACACTGTTTGTATCTATTATTTATTAAGTTATGTCACAAAGATACTCATAAGTCAAACTCCCATAAACTAAGAAAAAAGTTAGAGAATGTTTATTAAATATGTCATTGATTTTAAGATGTAACGACGCGACCAAGAACTTATACTTGTATGCCGTAACGGTTAGGCATGTTTGTTTCTAATAGTGATTTGTAAAACCTAACTGTACAACATGTTTACAAGTAATAAATGAATTACATCATTTGACTGTTTGTTATAATATAATATAGTATTCTTCTAATCATCTTGCTATGTAGCCTGTTTCTCATTATTTGTTTCATATTTATTATGACAGACATCATAAATTAATAAATTCAAGAAAGGCCTTAAAGGAATAGATTCCATGGCCGTATAAACTATTTAAAAAAAAAAATTGAAATTTGAATTTGAATTTAGTGAGTTACGTCACTTCTGCTGCCGGCCCCGGCCCCGTCTCTACGGTAGTAATGTAGCGGACAGTAGAGGGGCGTTTTCATTAAACCTTGCTTGGCTTCTATACGTTTGCTGATACTATCGTAAATTACACTGTTTGTTGCTACGCTACGAGTTTCTTATACGGATTGGCTATTGGAATATATATTATGAATGCTGGGAAATTAATTTAAATCTATGTTTTTATGTTTAGGCTTTTGTAATTTGTGGTTTCGGATTCCAAAACTATATATTATCTTGGAAAAACTAACTAGAAGTATTTTTGGATTGAAACTTTGTGGATAATGTTTTGCATTTTGTTACATTTTGTGGAGTTTTTTAATATCTACTTGCATTAATTGAAACTGAATTACATTTCAAGTATTGGTATTAAAAAAAAAATCAAAACATTTCCTATGCCAAGTCTATTTTTTCTAAAGTCTACGGCGAAGATCCGAACCAGCCCAACTGTACAAAACCGTAAAGTGTGAAAAGAAATCTTTTTAAAAGTCAAGTGTAATTTTCCACACTTTTCACAAGTGGGACAAGTTTTTTCAGCCAAGTTTTTACAAGTGGCCGATCTGGGATGAACCGATAGGTCCCTCATACTCCACTCTGAAATGTAGAGGGTAGAGAAAACAATCAAGGAAAAAAGTATATTTTCACTTAAGAGTTTATATTTTTACTCGCTGTTGTAAACCATTTCCTTATTTTTTTTTTGCAATTTGAAATCTCTTTAGATACCTATTATTTTTTATATATCACAGAGTATATATTTTTTTAAAGCCAAAAGCTAAAAGATTTTGTTAAAGAGTATAATTTAAATGTATAATTTAAAATCTATAATGTTTTGATTATTCCGATTTGGCCACTTGGCTACAGAACCCTAAGAAGTCACACAATTCTTAAGGGTGTTAATTTTTATTAATGTATAGATATATCATTGGTATTATTTTTAAGAAGCTCTACCTCTGTACCGTAACTATTCTATCTTCACGGGCGAGTGAAGGTTGCCCAATGGTACACGGAAATTGGGTCATTTGTCCTTTCGCTTTGTTCTAAATGTGTAGTTGGAATGGGAGACGCTGATAGAGTGAGTTTTGTTGACGTGAATGTGTTACTGTCTAAATAATTTATCTTTGCATTATATATTGTGTAAGTAATCAGCTGCTTCTCTTCTCGTGCAGGGCAAAAAAGTCAACCGAACCCATCGTAGAATGGGGGAATCATGACTGGCAATGCGATTCCATCACTATTGATTTCCTGTTTCAACTACAATCATGCTAAACGTGGCCTAAGGTGTTATGACCCTAGGCTCTGTCTACCCCGTATGAGATAAAGACGTGGCTATATATATGTAAAAGAGATTGATAGTTGTGATAAACATTTCTTCATTTTATAGGATCAGTTATTATGTAGAAAAAATCTGACAATATATGGCCACATATCTGGTTTCCCTGTAAAAGGGTATGGAGGTCAGACGGCAGTCGCTCCATTGTAATAAGCATACGCTAAAGATGCAATTAGGAAACACTCGGGAGATCCAAAGGCTGGTGAGCATTTCTTTCAAAGGCTAAGTTTAGCCATACAGCGTGGTAATGCCTCCAGCCTCTTGGGTACCTTACCCGGTGATGGCAAGTTCTATATTATTTAAATTAGTTTTAGAGTATTTTTATTATTTATTTTTATAGAAGAATATTTTTTATATAATTTAGTATTTTGTTTTTATTTGTAGCTAGTTTAGTTTGTATGTTTGAATAAAATTTTATTGCCTAAAATATTTTATTCTTTGACACAAATAGAAACATAGGAAACTTTAAATTGGGAAATTTACTACAAAGGTGCTACTTATTTGATCTTATTTAATCTATTGCGACTTTACCCCTTTTCTTACTTCTTGCAATTTCGCTAAGATTGAATTTCGCAACTGTCAATTAAGTGTGGGGTGCCACGGACCCCCAAGTTAGTCCGAGGGGCGCCGGGACAGCCCCCGAAGCCCCAATAGGTCGGGCCACTCTTTACGAGCAAAATAACGAGGTTATGTATTAACTAGTGATAGTGATTCTGCAAAACTTTTGTTGCTTAGGGCTGTATTGATCGTTTCGATTCGGAATCCTTTAATTTATTTAAAACTTCGAGATTTTTCTTCCTTTCTTACCATTTTACTGTACACCTTAAGGTGTAGGTATAAGTACAGGATGCAAAGGTGTTTTCTTCATACTAAAGAAGGTGTAAGTATAAAGGGAAAGTGGTACTTATCATTTTCTATGTACCCTCTGTTATACCTAAGAATCGGATAATACTCGAAAATGAGATTAATTTTGTTAGGTAACTCTTAAGATAAAGATATGAAACGTAAACATCCTTATTTAACCAGGTGGTCGTTAGTTACCAGGGTAAGAGGCTGAGAGGTGGTAAAAACATCAACACCAAGGGGTGCTAAAAAAAATGCGGGCCCTCATCCTGCCTCTAGGCAGTTGGTACGGAACACTGTTGCACAAATGTGACTCGCATTTGGCAAAGCTATATTGGTTTTCTGTTAATCTTCGTATGCCTTCAAAGATGATTCCGCTAAAGAAATGAAAATTGATATATTTCTTTTTTATAATAATATGAAAAACTACCTTCGGGACACAAATGGTCGATTGGAAAGTCGTTAAATAGTCTTCGTACCAAGGAGGTTTTTGAACTAGCTACATAAATGTTACTACATAAAATTACCAATGGTTGACTGGTAGTGAATGCTTTTAGCAACAAGTCCGCCAATTGCATAATTATTTTGTACTTATTGAACAATAAAGTTTTAATGAATAAATAAATCTGTCTGGGGCCTAATGCCAATGTGACCATTACCGCATCTCTTGTCGTACTGACGAAGCATAGTGATTCATTCTACCTTACATTAAAAATGTCAAGTTATCCATGTTACCTATGTTATATAAATAAATAGTAATGTAACAGACAGTATAGAGCGTTTTCATTAAAACTTGCTTATCTTCGATACGATTCCCAAAATACACTGTTTGTATCTATTATTTATTAAGTTACGTCACGAAGATACTCATAAGTCAAACTCCCATAAACTCAGAAAAAAGTTAGAGAATGTTTATTAAATATGTCATTGATTTTAAGATGTAACGACGCGACCAAGAACTTATACTTGTATGCCGTAACGGTTAGGCATGTTTGTTTCTAATAGTGATTTGTAAAACCTTACTGTACAACATGTTTACAAGTAATAAATGAATTACATCATTTGACTGTTTGTTATAATATAATATATTATTCTTCTAATCATCTTGCTATGTAGCCTGTTTGTCATTATTTGTTTCATATTTATTATGAAACAAATAATGACAGACATCATAAATGAATAAATTCAAGAAAGGCTCTAAAGGAATAGATTCCATGGCCGTATAAACTATTCAAGAAAAAAAATTGAAATTTGAATTTGAATTTAGTGAGTTACGTCACTTCTGCTGCCGGCCCCGGCCCCGTCTCTACGGTAGTAATGTAGCGGACAGTAGAGGGGCGTTTTCATTAAAACTTGCTTGGCTTCTATACGTTTGCTGATACTATCGTAAATTACACTGTTTGTTGCTACGCTACGAGTTTCTTATACGGATTGGCTATTGGAATATATATTATGAATGCTTGGAAATTATTTTAAATCTATGTTTTTATGTTTAGGCTTTTGTAATTTGTGGTTTCGAATTCCAAAACTATATTATCTTGGAAAAACTAACTAGAAGTATTTTTGGATTGAAACTTTGTGGATAATGTTTTGCATTTTGTAACATTTTGTGGAGTTTTTTAATATCTATTTGCATTAATTGAAACTGAACTACATTTCAAGTATTGTTATTTAAAAAAAATCAAAACATTTCCTATGCCAAGTCTATTTTTTCTAAAGTCTACGGCGAAGATCCGAACCAGCTCAACTGTACAAAACCGTAAAGTGTGAAAAGAAATCTTTTTAAAAGTCAAGTGTAATTTTCCACACTTTTCACAAGTGGGACAAGTTTTTTCAGCCAAGTTTTTACAAGTGGCCGATCTGGGATGAACCGATAGGTCCCTCATACTCCACACTGAAATGTAGAGGGTAGAGAAAACAATCAAGGAAAAAAGTATATTTTCACTTAAGAGTTTATATTTTTACTCGCTGTTGTAAACCATTTCCTTATTTTTTTTTTGCAATTTGAAATCTCTTTACATACCTATTATTTTTTATATATCACAGAGTATATATTTTTTAAAGCCAAAAGCTAAAAGCTTTTGTTAAAGAGTATCATTTAAATGTATAATTTAAAATCTATAATGTTTTGATTATTCCGATTTGGCCACTTGGCTACAGAACCCTAAGAAGTCACACAATTCTTAAGGGTGTCAATTTTTATTAATGTATAGAGATATCATTGGTATTATTTTTAAGAAGCTCTACCTCTGTACCGTAACTATTCTATCTTCACGGGCGAGTGAAGGTTGCCCAATGGTACACGGAAATTGGGTCATTTGTCCTTTCGCTTTGTTCTAAATGTGTAGTTGGAATGGGAGACGCTGATAGAGTGAGTTTTGTTGACGTGAATGTGTTACTGTCTAAATAATTTATCTTTGCATTATATATTGTGTAAGTAATCAGCTGCTTCTCTTCTCGTGCAGGGCAAAAAAGTCAACCGAACCCATCGTAGAATGGGGGAATCATGACTGGCAATGCGATCCCATCACTATTGATTTCCTGTTTCAACTACAATCATGCTAAACGTGGCGTAAGGTGTTATGACCCTAGGCTCTGTCTACCCCGTATGAGATAAAGACGTGGCTATATATATGTAAAAGAGATTGATAGTTGTGATAAACATTTCTTCATTTTATAGGATCAGTTATTATGTAGAAAAAATCTGGCAATATATGGCCACTTATACACCCGGATCATGTTCCTATTGGTCTGGTTTCCCTGTAAAAGGGTATGGAGGTCAGACGGCAGTCGCTCCATTGTAATAAGCATACGCTAAGGATGCAATTAGGAAACACTCGGGAGATCCAAAGGCTGGTGAGCATTTCTTTCAAAGGCTAAGTTTAGCCATACAGCGTGGTAATGCCTCCAGCCTCTTGGGTACCTTACCCGGTGATGGCAACGATTTGGGTTCTATATTTTATTTAAATTAGTTTAGAGTATTTTTATTATTTATTTTTATATAAGAATATTTTTTATATATTTTAGTATTTTGTTTTTATTTGTAGCTAGTTTTATTTGTTTGTTTGAATAAAATTTTATTGCCTAAAATATTTTATTCTTTGACACAAATAGAAACGTAGGAAACTTTAAATTGGGAAATTTACTACAAGGGTGCTACTTATTTGATCTTATTTAATCTATTTCGACTTCACCCCTTTTCTTACTTCTTGCAATTTCGCTAAGATTGAATTTCGCAACTGTCAATTAAGTGTGGGGTGCCACGGACCCCCAAGTTAGTCCGAGGGGCGCCGGGACAGCCCCCGAAGCCCCAATAGGTCGGGCCACTCTTTACGAGCAAAATAACGAGGTTATGTATTAACTAGTGATAGTGATTCTGCAAAACTTTTGTTGCTAAGGGCTGTATTGATCGTTTCGATTCGGAATCCTTTAATTTATTTAAAACGTCGAGATTTTTCTTCCTTTCTTACCATTTTACTGTACACCTTAAGGTGTAGGTATAAGTACAGGATGCAAAGGTGTTATCTTCATACTAAAGAAGGTATAAAGGAAAAGTGGTTCTTATCATTTTCTATGTACCCTCTGTTATACCTAAGAATCGGATAATACTCGAAAATGAGATTAATTTTGTTAACTATTGTTTGTTAAAAGATAAAGATATGAAACGTAAACATCCTTATTTAACCAGGTGGTCGTTAGTTACCAGGGCAAGAGGCTGAGAGGTGGTAAAAACATCAACACCAAGGGGTGCTAAAAAAAAGGGGCCCTCATCCTGCCTCTAGGCAGTTGGTACGGAACACTGTTGCACAAATGTGACTCGCATTTGGCAAAACTATATTGGTTTTCTGTTAATCTTCGTATGCCTTCAAAGATGATTCCGCTAAAGAAATGAAAATTGATATATTTCTTTTTTTATAATAATATGAAAAACTACCTTCGGGACACAAATTGCAATGGTGCGATAGGAAAGTCGTTAAATAGTCTTCGTACCAAGGAGGTTTTTGAACTAGCTACATAAATGTTACTACATAAAATTACCAATGGTTGACTGGTAGAGAATGCTTTTAGCAATAAGTCCGCCAATTGTATAAGTATTTTGTACTTATTGAACAATAAAGTTTTAATGAATAAATAAATCTGTCTGGGGCCTAATGCCAATGTGACCATTACCGCATCTCTTGTCGTACTGACAAAGCATAGTGATTCATTCTACCTTACATTAAAAATGTCAAGTTATCCATGTTACCTATGTTATATAAATAAATATATTGATTGATTTTACTGAACAAGCCCTCATGCCATTTCTGTTTCTGGAGATACAAAATTAAAATAAATAAATCCGTGCCGTGAATAGGCATGTTAAGCCGTTGGTCCCGGTTGCCATCTGATTGTCGTTAACCCTGCAGTGGTCGCGTGGACTACATATGCAGTCCACTCATACAAAATCAGTTTTATTTCTTAAACTTAAGTTCTTAAGCTTAAGTTTATTATGCCGCTAGGTACTTTCAAATGACTAATCGCAGGACGTACTCGGTGCAACTCGAGCGCCGATCAAGCGTAAACATATCATCAATAGCTCCGAAAAGTTCCTGGACTTATTATATTTCATTGTGATCTCAATCAATACGAAAGCTGTGATTTTTATGATAATTTAGAGGAGTATTTTTGTTTTAGTTAATATTCCATAAAAAATAAAGAAGTTATATAAAAAAAATAAAAGTTATTTCAATTTGAAAATGGACTACATATGTAGTCCGCGCGACTACTGTTGTTTTGATTAGATGCGCGACCACTGCAGGGTTATAGGAACCATGTGTGCATGACCGTGCCACCTACAAAAAATGATTTTGGTCAAAACAACGAGCTTAATTCCAAACTAATACGTGTGCGAGCATCACGTATCATATTATTTAGGTCCATGTGAAATATTACTCAAAGTAACGCCGTTCCAATGAAATATGTCTTGGGGGAGGGTGGGAATTAAGGACGGCGCCTTAAGCCCCACATTAGGGGCAGGTCGATGCGAAACTTATTAAACGGGGGGATAGTTTCGCTATATGGAAATTGTTTATGTTGGAGTTTGCTGTACTACAGATAGTGTTTTGAAAGTTTAGTTTGAGATAGGTTAAATTTATAGTTAGATATTTAATTTATTAGCGCTCTTGCCTTCGTATGTTTGTATTCAGGAGAAGTGAGTATCTGGCTAGATTTCTGATATTTACGAATCTATTTAGTAGTAGGATGTAACCCGCGACTTCAACCATTTTTTTTTAATTTATATTGTTTTTTTTTTCTGTGAAACCTAATTTATTCTTCTCAAATAAAATTAGTCTCACTAATATTGGATATCTGACAGTGCAAATCCTATAAAATAAAATAAAAAATAAATACTATACATAAAAAGGCACGTAATTGAATCAACATTGCCAACCACATATTACTTAATAGAAATACATATTTTTTAAAATTTATTACGCTATCCTAAGCCTAATCCTAACTAATATTATAAATGCGAAAGTGAGTTTGTTTGTTAGCTTTCACGTCCTATTAACTAAACCAATTTTTCTGAAATTTCGCATATACATAGAAGTATTGAGAAGGACATAGAATACCTTTTCATGCCGGGAAAAGCATTATTCCCGTGGGAAGTTCAGGCGAAAGCTAGTTCATTATGTACTACATTTTTAAGAGCTTACTATATTATACCGAATGTATTTTTCATGTGACTGAGCGATGGCTCTCGTACTTTAAGACGCCTTAAGTCGACGCCCGTCTGTTAATGTCTTCCCTCTAGTGTGTCCAAAGCTTTAGTGTTCCGAAAGTTCGCGACAAATAGCTTTGGCCGCTAACGACTTTAGTTTGCCGGTTTCGGGTTCACTATAATGCGTAGTACCGCGTTTGTATCGTAAGCTGCCTCATTATCTCAAATAGCTGCTTTCTAAGATACATTTTCTCGTATCAGCATTCATTATCATCATTTCTTGGAAATCCTTGGGGGAAGCATATGTCCACTGCTGTACATAGGCCTCCCCTAAGGATTTCCAAAATGACCGGTTGAA
This sequence comes from Apomyelois bistriatella, assembly GCA_947044815.1. Taxonomy (NCBI): domain Eukaryota; kingdom Metazoa; phylum Arthropoda; class Insecta; order Lepidoptera; family Pyralidae; genus Apomyelois; species Apomyelois bistriatella. The sequence continues at coordinate 8,876,871 of OX345704.1, read as the reverse complement.
AGCAGCCTGCATCCAGGGCCTGCTGGCGACCGTCTTCAGGTCATCTGGTCGGTATGTGTCCGATGCTGCGCTTAGCGGTGCGTGGTCGCCATTCGAGACCCTTACTGCCCCATCGGCTATCGGTTCGTCGCGCTATGTGCCCCGCCTACTGCCGCTCTCTCGTATAGAACAGGTCAAAATTGAACACATGTTCATACAACATCGTCGTTTTTATCTGTATTAAGACGTTTATTCCATTTTGCTCTATCTGTCAACAGTTATAAAGTATTTATGCGTTTTTGAAAAATGATGACGAATTTCCATATCGATTCGCCAATACGCGATGTAACTTTGTCCAGGTCTGGTGGGCCATTAATTTATTTATTTATTTAATTATAGAAAAAATGTAAAACATTACAGTTCAACAACCAAAGTATATACCTATGTACTAACTGCGCCTTACTATTCACCGCTTTACTGATTTAGAATACAAAATTGCTAAATAATTTTATAATGTTTATCTTCTATCTATTGGTACTCTTTTATCTATACACTAGCTTTTACCCGCGCCTTCGCCTATGTGAACTCCCCTAGGAAACAGTCCATTTTCCCGAGATGAAAGATACCCATGTCCTTCACAATACTTCTAACTATGTGTATGCAAAATTTCAAAGAGATTGGTGCTGTTGGTCCCACTAGTTAACTTGCGCCGCATAAGACGTTTCTGATTTTTGTTTGTTTTCTGACATTAAGTCCGTCAATTGTAAAAGTATTTTGTTACTTGTGGTCCAATAAAGATACATAAATAAATAAATAGTATATAGAGCCAAAAAATCTGTAAATATTAGTCAAAGTTTTAGGTTAATTACTAAGTAAGTGTGTTAAATTGAATAAATGAAACCTGTAGAGCCAGTAATACATATATTATACTAGCGACCCGCCCTGGCTTTGCATGGGTATAAAAACCTTTCTTTTGAATCACTCTATCTATTAAAAACAAACCGCATCAAAATCCGTTGCGTAGTTTTAAGATTTTAGCATACAAAGGGACATAGGGACAGGGAAAGCGACTTTGTTTTATACTATGTAGTGATGATGACTGAGAATCTTGATACCTTGAATATTTTGCTATTAAGTAAATGACTATATACCGCCAACTCCAACGATTCAGAGCCTAACACCCTCCGTCATAAGTAGTACGAAACTAAAGATGGCCACCCGAAATGTTTACAAAGCATTTGCTTAATAACTGAAACTTTAGGGGTTGGGTCGAATTCTCCTAATACCTAGTTGTTCGCCTGTGGGCGTGTGCCATGGAGTTAGGAAGCGGTACTGGATGCGACAACGCGAGAGCTAAAGCTACATATAACTACCTAACTAAAATGGAGCAGCCACTCAAAGAGACAAGATAAGACAAAATAATCTTAAACTGATGCCTTCAGGTGGCCACAATATAAGGCCGAAACACTAAATAGCATTCTAACCTATTATCAATTTTTTTCTGGTAATTAAATTTATTTACCTACTAGCGACCTGCCCCGGTTTCTCACGAGTGAAATGGTATATAATACATATTTACATAAATACCTTCTTGAATGAACTATCTATTAAAAAAACCTCATCAAAATCTCCGTAGCTCAGTTTCAAATATCTAAGCATTTATAGGGGCGACAGCGGGAAGTGACTTTGTTTTATACTATGATTTATTATGTAAATTTAGATCTATCATTAAAGGTATGCAATGGTGTAGCTTAGCTTATACCTTATCAATTTGACCGGTAACATATTACCATTTATATTAAATATAGAAAAATATATCAGATGAAACAAAAAGCGAGATCAAGACCCACCAAAACACGACCATATTCATTCGTTTTACTTAACTGCCATGACCACAATCCCAACTATACTAGCAATTAAAACACAAACACATCTAGAAAACCTACATGTACGATCTGAACTATCATTAAAATGTTTGGATGTGTGCGCGGGTCGTAAGGGTTGCTATGGCGACGTATCTTAAAGATCTCCCTCTCTGCCCGTCTCAGTTTTCTCCTTTCTCCTTTGCACGCGTTTCTTGTCGGGAGGCGTGAAGTACCGTGTGCAAATTCAAAGATATAGCAACATTATTTTATTCAAAAATGGCAATGATTTATTGCAAAAGTAATGCAGTTTTGATATTATGTATGTAGTTCTAAGTCTTTTTAAATATTGTATGCCATCATAGGCTGAATGTCTGGAACCAGTCATGTTAAATAATGCCACATTTGTACCCATTCAATGCAAATAAATCTATTCAATTCTATAATAATTTGCGGGACATTTTTATTTATAAGTATTTTTTTTTGTAGGGGCTTTTAGTTTATAGTTTAGTTAAGTTTTTTGTTTTTAGGGTCAATTTTAATATATATTGTGTAATTAGGTATAAAAATTCCCAATTATTTTAAAAATAAACTAACAGTAATTTTAAGTTCCGCTTTGGTACATGCGTGGCATAGCAACACAAATTAAAAAAAAAACTCTTTATGATTGGCGGATTTATTGCTAAGAGCATTTTTAACCTTTCAACAATTGGGAGAATATTTTGTGCAGGGCAAAAAAGTTACGAAGGATAAATAAATAAATATGGAATGCTTTGTGTATATTATTTAAATTTTAATTCATATCTATTAAAGACTTTATGTCAAACATTTATACGTGACGGTTTCTTAGAATTCATGTATTTTTTTCAATTATATGGTAACTATAAGCTTTCAAATTATTATTAAAAGGAAATAATTTGATAACCATGATATTGCTAAGATGACTGAGCGAGCTCTATCTAAATTACATCTGCACTTAAGAAAAAACACTTCATACTACTTCTTGTGTAGATGAAATGTAGCATGTACCAATTAAAATTGTCATTAAATTTCCAAAGAAAACTTTAAATTTTTAAGTGTCCATTAGATCTATTATTTTTAATCATTCAAAAGTAATTTCAAAACGAATTTAAATTTAGAATCCAAGGAGGCATTATTTTTCTCCAGCCAGTACCAAAGGGTTAAGCGTTCGTGCCGGGAGGTCCAAGCCCACTAATGGAGTGGCGACCCCGCCCCGCACCCCATACCCCGCTGCCCATAAAATTGTAAATTAGTGATGAGCTGCCCGCTACTATCGATTATTGATAGTTTTAGTTTGGCCCTTCAAGAAATTGACTAGTCTAGCAATTATAAACTTTATGACAAAGGCCGTAGGTTTAAATTAAATTGCGAGTTTCTTAAGATGATACTGTTCCAATAATGAAGGAGCACCTCATTCAATTTTTGAAAACTGTTTTGTATTGAATTTTATGCAGAATATAATTTTGATACTTTTACAATAAAAAATCAAATGTTTAAATTGAATATTTACCAAATACTTAGAATGTTTTTTGAACTTTAATTTTTCTCAAGTATCTAACACTATTAGTAATACACTGAGTAGTTTTATCTAATTTCAGTATCAAAAATAAAGAAGCCGCCGAAGAGATGGGGAAATGGGGACATTCATGAAAAAAATAAAGAATAAACTGAACACTTACCTATTATAGGTCGGGCCAGGTACCACACTTAGAGCACTACATAACGGTGTCACCGCCGCAGCATCTCTGTAAGTACTAAATGTTACCTCAAAAAATCATGCTTACATCTTTATAAATATTAATGAGTGGCCAGTTATATCCGGTTAAGAAGCTATGGTAATGGTCAGTAGCATTGTCACTGAACCGGTTCATACCGGTAAATTAAGGGTGCTAAGTGAGTCACAACCCTAAATTTTACATTCAAAAATGGAACTCCGTGATCCTTCACCTCATGAATTTAAAGAATAATTTTGAATAAAGAATTCCTTTTTCAAATTACTGTCGTAAGTTTGTATTACTGAAAGGTGTGTGCATACAAAATAAGCTCGATACTGCAGCATCCCCTTTTGCTGTTCCAAATTTGAACTCGTGGTCTTTTTGACCTTGTCCATTTTAGTGCTAATCTCGTGTCGTGGGATAGCTGTAGACACGGGATTCTGTGGGAAACGGTATTTGAGACCTGAAGGAGATGTCTGGAGTTTATTACGACCGTTTGAAGGGTTGAGTTTTAAAAAGATTATGAATCCGGAATTTAACCGAACTCCACTAATGAAATATTTTGTCTGAAAACATTTATTATTTTTGAATATTTTTTCAAATATTATTAAATTTAATGTTATCAATGTAAATGTAACTAATCTGTAGCATCGTCCCAGCGTTTTTAACCGTTTTAATTAGTAGAGAGCCTAAAGTCTATTTAAACGAGAATCACAATTAAGACACAAAATCCATACTAATATTATAAATGCGAAAGTCTGTCTGTCTGTCTGTCTGTCTGTCACCTCTTCACGGCTAAACTGCTGGACCGATTGTGATGAAATTTGGTAGGGATGTAGTTAACGACCTGAGGTCAAACATAGGATACTTTTGGGCGCGATATAACCGAGTCCCACGCGGGCGGAGCCGCGGGCAACAGCTAGTAATATTATATTCGGCATTATCTTTATGACCGGCCGCCAGCCTCATTACGGAAACTGGCAAGTTACCTTTGGAACAAGTGTCTGGCTATGCTGCCTCTTCCGGGGCCTAAGCAAACGAAAAACGTAAGGGTGATACCTCGGTGAACACTAGCGCCACCGTCATTTAAAAATCATTACTCACTGAAAACACAAGTTATCAAAAATCCCTCTGCTGTAATTATTGTTCTGGTTCTGAAGTTAATTTTAATCATATTCAATTATTAAATTATAGTTCCTTAAAGTTACAAATTGCATTATTGCTTAAAACGGCCACTTTGAGCAGTTTTGCAATTTGTAACTATATGGAACTATAATTTAATAATTGAATATAATTAGAATGAACTTTAGGTCCAGAACAATAATTACAGCAGAGGGATTTTTGATAACTTATGTTTTCAGTGAGTAATGATTTTTAAATGACGGTGGCACCACCGTTTTAATAAATAAATCACCAAATAAATCACCAAATTAATAAATCTATCAACAGCTTGTCCCTATATACATACATACATACATTCATATGAGTATGTGCCAGACAGCCACACGCCACTCCTACCTCTGTTCGGTTCATTTCCGGTAGCAAATCGTCTTGTTGCGATTCTCGATATCAGCTTCCAATCGATACTTTGATGGATATTTACAATTCGTGTAATTGGATGGCTCGGGGGAATGTTATTCGCGATTTTCTTCATATTCCGTCAATAATAGTAAGTTTCTTTATGTTTTAAAATGGTATTTATTAATACGTAATCTTAAGAAAATTTCAAACAAGCCGTTCTAAGCGATTTTACTCGTCCAAGATATGTATGTGTATGTACTAGCACATAACCTTCCCTAAGAATCAGGCAATCAATGCAATTTTTTTTTAAATCCTGCCAGTAGTTCTTAAGTAAAAAGCGGTCAAACAAACAAACTTATCAGCTTTATTATATTTGTATGTATTAATTAGATTTATCGTATAATAACCGGTTTTAAAAATTCAAAATGTTAACTAATCGCATTTTAACTAAAATATAGTTTCTCGCTTCTATCTTATATTGTCATTCGATATGAAAAAATGAGATAAAAAATATTTAAGTAATCATATTTTTTGTAACTATGCGGAAGACTCCGAGATACTTTTATATAGCAATTGTTTGTAACGTTATCTAGATAATTCTTTAACACTAGACTACTCTATACCTATGCGTAGCAGCTAACGTGAGTCGGAGTGCTCATCATCACAATTGACCCTGTTCAATCGACCATGAACATCCTGGTGTATGAGTTCTTCGAAACCGTCTCTCGGCTTCTGACGTGGTTCCTTTAACGACTACCAGATGGCAGCCGGGACCAACGGCTTAACGTGCCTTCCAAAGCACGGAATCATCTTTCTTATCAGACAATTAGGTAGTTCAAGCCTGCAATGTCCTAACCAAACTGGAAACAACTAAACAAAGATGCGTGGGAATCAAACCCACGACCCCCGGGTCTACAGGCAAGCCACGAAGGCAGTTTAAGTGTTTAACCTTAAGTTTTAGCATGTAATAAGTCGCACGGACATAAACTCCTGCACATGAAACGTAGCTGGGTTTACGAGAGTCTGAAACTCAGCAATAATCTTTCGCTTATCGACTAAAATGGTAGTCAAACTATAAGAGACGTGCACGCACATAAAGTGTTTATCTGCGACGCCTTGGATGAGATCGGACGCGGTCTAAGTCATAAGCGTCAGCTTGTTGATTTTTGAAAAGTGCTGATTCTAGACAATAAAACTTTCTATAAATATATGGTAAATATAGAAACATTTTATCTATACATTCAGTAACCTAAGATTTTGTATGACAAATCTGAACAGCGCCCCTGGCAGATAGTTAAGCAACTAAGAAATTTCATACAAAATCCTAACGTAGTCGCTAGCGTCTGCGTTTATAAAATCTCATGCTAGTGGTTCAGAGCTGCGCTCTTATTTCTATCAATTCTGCAATAGCCTTTAACGTCCACATTCGACACGGCTCCTACTTTTTCACTTTTATTTGTTCTACCTGTCCGATCCTATTATTTGATTGTTTGATTAATGACCTAAAACATTAAAATATTTAACACTATTTTTATAAACAGCAGCCTACCTAAAGTCAATTTTTATTCGGCTGTTGGCTTTATTTATTAATTATTCTTACTTTCTTTCATCAGGAAGGTATACAAAATAGTAATGTAAAGTAACAGGACGACGGTTTTTTATTTAATAACTTGTCATTTAAATTAGTTTCGTCTTGAGCTGTATAGAAATACGCTATATCTCGTGCCTTGAGCCTCTCGGAAGTAATTTGCACGGCGCGCTAGTAAAGTATCGTGATGGGGAATAGGATTACATTGTTGCTTCTAATTTCGCTAAGCAAGCCCGGGGCTTCGTCATAAAGCGATGGCTATTACCAGCTTCGGAGGATCTGATAAGGTTCCGCTGGAAGATCCGGGTGTAATGGGTTTTTGAATGTGAAATTCTATGGGCAATGATCAAAGCACAGAAATAGGTTTTTAAGGGTATCCATTGGTATATCTTATGAGATATACCATAATCGAAACTCTTAAAAATCATGTATGTATAATTTTATAACAAACATTTAATCAGTATTATGACATACCTTTGTATCAAATTTTGTAATTTTCATACATTATAGGCTCTTTCCCGCGGCTTCGCCCGCGTAATTTTAAAAACATGTGATAGTAAATGAAGAACTGCTCGACCGATTTTGTGCAAACTTCACTTAACCATCTACTAAATAGTCCGAACAATGCCTAAGCATTTGGTTTGGATTGGTGTGTCCGTTCTTCAGTTATAATATTACAACGAAAGTGGCATTGATTATTATATATATTTATTATTTGGAATTTATAAAAAACAAAAAAAAAATTCTGGCTACCAAAATTTTTCCCATTGTGGAAATTTTAAATAGTGTTATTTGTTATTATTGTTTATCCAGAAACGGAAAACGAAGTACTGGACCTTCAGCGGTCAAATTAGTCGATGATATTAGAAAAGTTGCTGGCAACAACTGGATTGCGGTGGCTTAGAGTAGGAAAGGATGGCGTGGACAGAGGGGGGCTTATGTCCAGCAGTGGGTTGTAGACAACTAATGATGATGTTTATTAATCTAGGCCACACCCAGTATTATACATCATACCATACATACGTACAGTTTTCGATATTTGTTTGTATTAACTTTATTGCATAAAAAAAAAATCATTAAACAAGATTAATACAACGGCGGAATTATCCCATGATCTCTTTCAGTTCATCATCTCTTTCAGTTAACCGGGGCAGATAACAAGGATACAATTAACAGTACTAGTACAGTAATAGGTTTAGGTAGTAGTATATATTTTGTACCATTTTAAATATTATAAATATAAATACATACATATAAATCTACATGTTTTATTGTCAGGTTTGTTTATTATGCCTTCATTATATGTGATGGGGTAAAGTCAGAGCTAACTTCTTTTTGACCCCACAAATTGCCTTCGATTCTTCTAAACTAACCTCCTCTCTGTATACAAAACTAATTCCTCTTTTTTTACATACATACATACATATAATCACGTCTTTATCCCATACGGGGTAGACAGAGCCTAGAGCCATAAGACCTTAGACCACGTTTAGCATAATGGTAGTTGAAACAGGAAATCAATAGTGATGGGTTGCTAGCCGCATCGCCTATGTCATGATTTCCCCATTCCGCGATTCCCTCAGACGACTTTTACGGCTTGCGCGGGAAGAGAAGCAGCTGGTACATTCTATGTTTTTCTTTTTCTCCCAGACCAGCATGACCTCTTTTTTTAACCGTTCGAAAAATTGGCCAATAAGTCAAAATTTCAAGTTTGTTATTAATAATTACTATTTTAAAATGTAAGTAGGTCGCTCTAACCCTAATAGTCTCTAACACAACCCCAATTATATTTAACCCAGATCTTGTAGTGCGAACCAGTACGCAAAATAAGAAACCCTCCATAAAAAACCCTTTCTAGGCTTAAAAATAAACGAAGATGCGCCCCTAAGTAGAGTACATAGAATTACACGCTTAGCAAGTATGTGGGTCACAGCACGCACTGTGCGTGTAGCTCAGCTAGGGTTGTCAACTTGTCACATCGATATTCTAGCTATGATGTAATTAATGAATGAAGACGGCGCAGCGACCAAAAGTGAGTCTTGACCTCCGGTAATAAGGATCTCCATTTGGATCTGTCTTATAAATAAATAAAAAAAAAAAAACATTTATTTCGGACCTTGTCCATAAATTGTTAGTAAATACAATCTTACATCCTATGTTTGTATCATATATCTTAACCTAAATATTTTCCTGGCCAATTGTGAGATCCCGAGACATATGCATGCGCATGTACCCAGTACCTCTCAATTGGGCAGTGTGGCTTATCACTAATTACCTTCAGAATGGTGTAAGTATTAGTTATGCCACTTCTTGCCAATTACCAGTCTCTTTTCACCTCATCAATCTAGCGATATCTAGGACGATGGCCATTGTCAGGAAGAAGATTGAGCAGTAAAAAGACTGTATGACGTAGGTACATAATATGTTCTCTTTACTGCTTGGTCCTCATAAACATTCTCTTTACGAGTTCGAGTTTATTCTTACTTTAATTACAGAAAACAGGCTTAATATGAAACTTTGACTTGGTCAAGATTTTTGTAGTTAAAAACAGTGAAACGCAGCAAATCAAATCAAATCAAATCCTTTATTTGCAGTAATAGGGTACAAAACAGATGTCAAAGTATCAATAGTTCTATCCTATCTAACTGTTGAAAACAGTATGCAAATATATAATAATAAAAAAAAATTATACATAGACTATATTCTTATTTACCTTTATGTTCTTTTCAAATTATATGTTACACAAAATATATCTACTCCACTGCTAGATAGTCATTTAAAGAATAGAATAAGTGATCCAACAACCATTTGTGCAAAACTTTTCTAAATTGAATAAAGGGAAGTTTTCTAATATTCTCTGGCAGTTTGTTGTAAATGATTATACACATACTATAACAATTCTTTTTGAATATCTCTGTTTTTGGTGCTATATTATATACAAGGCGCGTAGTGTTTCTAACACACCTCGGGTATATATCTCGCGCCTGGGTAAAAACATGTGGGTTTTGTTTAACAAAAATGCAAATCTCTTGTATATAAAGACATGGTACAGGTAATATCTTTAATTCTTTGAAATAGGGTTTGCATGATTCGTACGGACTAATACCACATATACAGCTGTCCTTATTCGTCGGAGATATGAGGTGAACATGAGACAGCGATATCGTCTTCAATTACTTATTTCTCATTTTTTTAGACCCAGACTATCCTGAGAGAATTACTGTTAGTCGCGTTGGAGAAAGGGGTAATTTCAGAAAATTTTTAAGTTACTTAGGAGTGAGTCAAAACATAAACAAGTTAAAAATATATCTAGCAGTTTTCAAAAACAGCTTATAAATATATTTATAAAAGAATATTTATTACTTCCTGTCATGGCCCAACGATGTAGTTTTATTTCTTTTCGCAATATAAATTTTGGCATCCCTAGCCATTCCGCACGACAGAGACATAGTCCCCCTTGCGTGTCGTTCAACTCGTCTTTGCTTTGAGCAGTCGTTGGCTATTTATATTTTCTTCTGTAATTATTTCTGGATTTAAAGGGGGATGTTATCCACATTACCTTGTATAAATTAAAGACATGTTTTTTTTTTTGCAAAGAAATTGTAGCGAGACACTCGCCACTCATAACAAACCTCAACCTATCGTTTGGCAACGGCTGCGCGCGCAATGAAAAACATCGACGGATCGCGGCGTTCTTCATTCGTCGGTTCTCTACCACATGACACGCGTCTCTGGTGTCGATATTCTTATATTGTAAACTGTGTTGTAAAATTGTAATATATCTATCTGTATATACTATCCTCTTTTGCTATCAAGTTCCTCTCTATACCTTCTCCGCTTTCTACCTACTACCGCTTCGCCTGCTTCCTACTGCTATACTTAACTACACATCGTGTGCGACTGAATGCCGATCTTGTTAGAAGTTGGTTTAGTGGAAACCCACACGCCACCTTCTACACTGGTGACCACCGACTACGAACAAGGAGCACCTTTTGCGCCGATTTGTGACCTGGAAATCGTGAGCATAAAATAAAAATAATTTTGAATAAAAATTTTTCCTGTCAAACAAACTTCGTTGCCAATAGCAACAAAGAGGTTGGCCGTGGCCTTACTTACACGAGTGGTGAGCGACTTTTGTTTTTAAAATGTGCGAGTCCGAAAAAGTGATTAAGATTGATGAAGTATTGAGAGTTGGTGTAAAAGTACCACCATTTTGGCCAGAAGAACCGGCTTTATGGTTTGCCCAATTAGAGTGTCAATTTGATCTTTCCCGAATTACTACTGATGATACAAAATTCAATTATCTCGTAGCACAGCTTGATCACCAATACGCCATCGAAGTGAAAGATATCATTACTAGGCCTCCTGAAAAGGACAAATATTTGAAATTGAAGACCGAGCTTATAAGGCGTCTGTCCGCTTCACAGGAAAAGCGCGTGAAACAATTACTTATGCACGAGGAGCTTGGCGACCGAAAGCCCTCGCAATTCCTGCGTCACTTGGAGAGTTTAGCGGGTCCTTCAATACCCAGTGATTTTTTGGCCACTTTATGGACTAGTCGACTGCCACAGAATATACAGACTGTTATTGCTTCACAGATGGATCTTTCTTTAGATAAACTGGGAGAATTGGCTGATAAAGTGTACGAAATTGCTCCTGCTATACCTCAGGTCTCCATGGCTAGCACTTCTACTGTCATCACACCATCTTCGCCTATGGAAGAGCTAACAAGGCAGGTCAATGAGCTAACCAGGCAAGTAGCAGCCCTTACTAATGACAGGAATAACAGAAGTCACTCACGTTTCAAGCCTAGTTTTCAGAGAAACCGCTGCACGCAGTACTATCTGGCCCTAAAGTTAAAGGTTCACATCCAGTGAATATGACACCTGATATGCTTAAAGCATTTGAAGATTGTAAGACCTCATTGTCAAATGCCACGCTACTTGCCCATCCAGACCCAACTGCAGATTTAGCCATCGTGACTGATGCATCAGACTTGGGTATCGGTGCAGTCTTACAACAGCGAAAAGGAAAGGAATGGCAACCTTTGGCTTTTTATTCGCATAAACTGAGCCCATCTCAGAAAAAGTATAGCCCATACGACCGGGAGCTATTAGCTGTTTACGAGGCCATTAAGTACTTCCGCCACATGGTCGAGGCGAGGACATTTGCCATACTAACTGATCATAAACCACTCACCTTTGCCTTCACAAAGAATAGAGACCAATGTTCACCTCGCCAGTTCAGATATCTAGACTACATAGCTCAATTTACAACAGACGTTCGATACATACCTGGACCCGAGAATGTGGTTGCTGATGCTCTCTCGCGCCTAGATGAGATCTCCGTGGCCATCGACTACCAAGAACTTGCACGATCCCAGGAAGCTGATCCTGAGCTGCAAGGTCTTCTTAAACATGGTACCGCTCTGAAGCTAAGGAAGATACGAACAGCACACATTAACTTACCAATATTCTGCGACACTTCTGTTCAGCCACCTCGACCATACATCACTCCGAACTTAAGAAGGCAAGTCTTCAATATGGTGCATAACTGGAATCACCCAGGGAATACAGCTACAGTACGACTGGTTACACAAAGATTCGTATGGCCAGGGATTCGTAAGGACTGTAGAGAGTGGTCTAGGCAATGTTTAAATTGCCAGAAAAACAAAGTCACCCGTCATACTCATTCTCATCTCTCATCTTTCATTACTCCTTCTGCGAGGTTTTCTCATATTCACATTGACCTCGTAGGACCTTTACCATTGTCTTGTGGTTACAGATACTGCCTCACTGTCATCGACAGATTTACTCGATGGCCTGAGGCTATCCCCCTACAGGACATCACAGCAGAGACCTGCGCAGCTGCCCTCGTGTCTGGCTGGATAGCTAGATTCGGCTGTCCCGCTCGCGTGACTACGGACCGTGGTCGTCAATTCGAGAGCCACCTTTTCAATGCACTCACGTCTATGATCGGCGCGCGACATCTTCGTACTACAGCGTACCATCCAGCTGCTAATGGCATGGTAGAACGTCTCCATCGCCAGCTCAAGGCTGCCATAATGTGCCATGACTCTTCACAGTGGACCGAATCGCTTCCACTGGTGTTACTGGGGATCCGGAATACTTGGAAAGAAGATCTACAAGCCAGTCCAGCTGAGCTCGTCTATGGTGAGCCACTCCAGCTACCTGGTCAATTTTTATCTCCCAAAGATGACTACACGACAGCAGATATCACCCAGTATGTAACCCGACTTCGAACGAATATGGCTAAGCTTTCTCCAAAACCTGCTTCATGGCATGGTACTTCTCCATTTTACATTCCACGCGATCTTCATACCGCATCCCATGTCTTTCTTCGGCAAGATCACGTAAGGGCATCACTCGAACCACCCTATGCCGGACCTTTCAAAGTCCTCGAGAGGCAGGAGAAATATTTCAAGATAGATGTCCGAGGTAAACCATCCAACGTCACTATTGACAGACTGAAGCCAGCTTATTTGACAAAAGATGTACATAGTCCTATAACGATGCCACCGACGACGACGACAACATCTCAAACAGAGGGACAACAAGAGGTTAAAACAACCAGGAGCGGCAGACGAGTAAGGTTTCCGAATTACTATCGACCGTAGTTACGGTCTGGTTGGGGGAGTGGTGTAGCGAGACACTCGCCACTCATAACAAACCTCAACCTATCGTTTGGCAACGGCTGCGCGCGCAATGAAAAACATCGACGGATCGCGGCGTTCTTCATTCGTCGGTTCTCTACCACATGACACGCGTCTCTGGTGTCGATATTCTTATATTGTAAACTGTGTTGTAAAATTGTAATATATCTATCTGTATATACTATCCTCTTTTGCTATCAAGTTCCTCTCTATACCTTCTCCGCTTTCTACCTACTACCGCTTCGCCTGCTTCCTACTGCTATACTTAACTACACATCGTGTGCGACTGAATGCCGATCTTGTTAGAAGTTGGTTTAGTGGAAACCCACACGCCACCTTCTACAAAATTATGCTTGGCTTATACTTCGGGGATAAACTCTAGCTAAAGGTTCTTGGTAAGCAAGATAAAAAATATGAAATAAATATATAAAAAATTGAAACTTCATTCAAGTAGTGGTTGTGTTTGATGAATATGTAACATATATTAGAAAGTAGTAAACATAAGGGTTTTAGTATTTGCTTTTGAGTGTAAATGAAAAAAAAAAATAGACTTAGGAAGTGCGTCCCAACTGTGCCCCTAGTATGAGTTTTTCCTAACGCAGATGCTAGCGACTTCGTTAAGATTTTGTATGGAATTTCTTAGTTGCCTTACTATCCGCCAGAGGCGCTGTACAGGTTTGCCATACTAAATCGCTAACGCAGTCGCTAGCGTCTGCGTTAAGAAAAACTCATACTAGGGGTACTGTACAGGTTTGCCATACTAAATCGCTAACGCAGACGCTAGCGTCTGCGTTAAGAAAAACTCATACTAAACACATTTCATCATTTAAACACTGAACATATTTCCCATTTGTATGGAACGTAGTAAGTCTATAAATATAAGAATAATAAGGTCTCTTTCTTTCGTCGTAGCGCTTTTCCGGCTATCTCTATCAATTATAAACGTCTGGGCCCATTACCTTTAAGTTTAAGTAGAAACCAATTAAAAAGTTTATGTATCGAAGGAACAAAAAGTTTCATACAAAATTGATAAATTGCTACACTAGATGGGGTAGATTACAGGAATATTTTCTTCAACTTATAATATGAGAGGGGTCATTCAGTAACAATTCGCTCTTAAAAATATGGATTATTTACTCTATTGCCGACATTATCAAATATAATATGAAGCATAGATTAAAAATAAAAATTGCGGAGACCGCGCGTGATTCGAACTTCTTTGATTTCAAGCAACCCTCACATGTTTTTTAAAATGTTTTTGCAGGTAGACGAGCGGTTCAACCGCCGCGTTCCAACCGCCATTGCAGCGCCCACCCAACACCCACGGCCTGAAGATCATTATCTGTCGAGAAAGTTGGGAGGAATCTAGTTAGTCCCTCCCCCCCTTCCCCCTCTTAACTTGTTATAAACCAGTTTAGCCATTCAGTTTAGTTGGCCACCTGCGATACAAGGCAGTGTTTGGTTTTAACAACCACGAAAATATTGCATAATATATCCCAACTTAATATTATAAATGTGAAAGTGAGTTTGTATTTTTGTTTGTTTGTTACCTCTTCACGCCCAATCTATTGAATTAATCTTCCTAAAGTTTCGCATACACATAGCTGGGAGTATAATTGAGAAGGACATAGGGTCCCTTTGATCCTGGGGAAAAGCACTGTTCCCGAAAGAAATTAATGCGGGCGAAAGCTAGCTTGTAATTTATATTATTGAATGTTTTTATTTTAAATAAATAAATATGTAAGCACAAACCAAACAGATTGCGTTAGTCTCAAAGTAAGTTCGAGACTTTTTGTTATTGAATACTAAACTCAACGATACTATATTTCATAACAGATACATATATGGATAAAACATCTAAGACTCTGGCCAATTAGAAAAACATCATTTTTCAACTTGACCCGACCGGGGATCGAACTCGGGACCTCCTGAGTAGCAGGCAGGCATGAGGTATATTATTGAACGATTTATATTATATATATATATATGTATGTATTGGCTACTGATTTGATTTGACTTTGATTAATGCTCAGAGCATTATGAGTCAAATTCACGAAGAAAAATACTTAAAAATATATAAATAGAGTTTATAAATAAGATCCTAAAATCCACTATTTGTTTGTAATCCAAACTAATATTATAAATGCGAAAGTGAGTTTGTATATTTGTTTGTTTGTTACCTCTTCACGTCATATCTACTGAACCAGTCTTCCTGAAATTTCGCATACACATAGCTAGGAGTATTGAGAAGGATATAAGGTACTTTCATCCCAAAAAAACACTGTTCCCGCGGAAAATTCATGCGGGCGAAAGCTAGTAATCTATACATATAATAAAACAGTAAAAATATTTTGTCTGTACATTTAGTAATTTTGACGGAAATGGATAGAGGGACATTTAAACTAAATAATAGAAAGCAAAAAAAAAATTTTTTTTTTCTGTTTGTCTGTCTGTATGTATGTATGATCACGATTGTCTCCGAAAGTACTGAACCGATTTGCTTAAAACTTTCACCAATATTGTTTTGTTTGAACTTGGAAGAACATCTAAAGTATGTTTCATAAAAACGGTTTTCTAAAAAAAAGTTATCGTCATTTGAATGAATTCAAGGCATGTTTGATCTCGAACTAATGCACCAAATTGGATAATTCCATTTTTGGTGTGTTAATGTCATGAAAAACTTTGTATAAAATGAAAGGGGCATTCTCGGGCAATTCCCGCGGGAAAATTGGGAGCAATTCCCGAAATTTCCACGAAAACTGGAACGAAGCCCACGCGCACGAAGTCGCGGGCTACAGCTAGTTTATAATACGTACGTAGGTATATCATAATAAGATCTTTATACAATATTACCGGAAACTTTGCATATTGAAGGATTAAATAACACGACTCAGGTAATGACAAACAATTATGTAGATCACAATTATTATACAATTGATGTATATGATCGTTTAGAGTTCTTAGAAAATATTCCGAAGAACGAGGCAGTCCAGAAAAAACTCTTACACCAGGATATGTATGGTCGATTTACCGATATTGATCACACATAACATACGCCGGTTAATAATAAGGTGGCGGAGACTCGGTAAGTAACACTTTTTTGAGTTCAAAGGAAAGTAAGTATTAAGAGATCTATTTGTCTTTTCGAAACGGCCTACCCCATTTTTTTCCAGGTTCCTATCCACCCTAAAGTTGGCTGGAAGAAATTGCATTAGCGATAAGTTCGCCTTTGTACACATTGTTTGTATTTGTATCAACATGTATAATTTGTATGATAATGGTACAATAAAGAGTATATCTATCTATCTATCTGACAGGATTTTAAATACACCGTGTATATAAGTATATTAAAATAGCATTAAATGGGTGTACTAAAGGGTTTTTTTCCCAGGAAATCCTTAGGATTAAACAGACAAAAAAAAATTTGACGAAATGATACCATGAAAAAAATATGAGACTACGGATAAATAAAAAATACCAAGTATTCTGTAATATGTGCTTATGGAATCGGTAAAAATTGGAAAATTTTTCCCTAGTTTAAAAAATAAAATTTGGTGGAGTGTATAATTAAATTTTAATTCAATATTTCTGTCATTTTCGATTTCAAAACGTCTATTTATTACGTGGTCTGCGATGTGTCAGCCTAATTGTCTACTTAGGACGGCAGTGATACGAGCGGGGCTGGGCTAGATAATGGAGCTAGCCTAAATTAGGGGGTCTCGTGGAAGCTTGGATATCAAGAAAATCACCACTTAGTTTTATAATGGTTTTGGAAGAGATTTCTTTAGAAAGCAGCACCCTTGTACTAATGTTCTATACTCTATATTTTTTTATTTTGTATATTTTTCTGTGTACATGAATTTGAAAATTAATAAATAATATCTTAGTTTATGAACTGTCTTTATACATTCTGTAGACGGTGAAGTTGGACTTTGGGAAATAAATTCCGTAGACGGTGAAAGTAAGACTGTAGTTAAGAAATAATAACTTTAATAATTGATCATTATCTGTTGTTAAAGCGCATAGAATAAAGTTTAGGTAATTTTATCACTATATAGTATAAAACAAAGTCGCTTTCTCTGTCCCTATATCCCTTTGTATGCTTAAATCTTTAAAACTACGCAACGAATTTTGATGCGGTTTTTAAATAGATAGAGTGATTCAAGAGAAAGGTTTTTATGCCCATGCGAAGCCGAGGCGGGTCGCTAGTAGCAAATAAATAATACACTATGTACTTGTACACACACGAAGTTTTAATTAATCCTAACTAATAATATTATTGCGAAAGTGAGTTGGTTTGTTACGCTTTCACGCCCTATCTACTGCACCAATCTTACTGAAATTTTGCATACACATAGATAGAACTATTGAGAAGGACATAGGATCATCATCTTCATTTCATCCCGGGAAAAGTACTGTTCCCGTGGCGAAAGCTAGTTATGGTATAGATTTCATTCAGTTGAAACAACGGACACAGCTATATATATATGTGTATAATATACAGAAATAAACAATCTTATCTAGCAACAATGATAAACGCATTTCTGCAAGCCATTAACTAAAACTCGCCGCGACAAAGTACAGTAGACCACATAATAGAGTACACATACTACCCTTACAATAACACCATAAGTAGAATGCTTTTTACATAGCCCACTGTACCTCACAGCCCGGTATTTGCATATCTTCATCAGTGAAAATGTGGGGTGAAGATGATTTGACGAAATTGCGAAGGGGTGGGTGGGGGTAAGCCACCCGGGGGTAATCCTAGCATGTCTTTATACCACTTCGGTGACAAACAACTAATTCGATTGGGTTTGGGATAATTTAAGTGGTGTGCTATTTTTGAGATGTGTGACTCACTACAAAATCTAATCGAATGAAAATCATTCGACACCGATTGTGATTTTCATTCGAATGATTTTCATTTGACTCATCTTATTCACAACCACTTATAATAATCCTTCTTTAATATGCATAAATATTCGAAAAAACACTGTCAGATTTTTCAGGCTGCCTAAAGGCATCTGACATAGCCTAACGACTGCCATCTACCGATAACAGCCGAGACCAACGGGTTTTAACGTGCCTTCCGAAGCACAGAGGAACTCAAGATAAAAATGCCACTAATGGCGTACTCGCCGTCCCGTCGCTTGACCCGTACTATCGTTACGATTATCCGCGCCGCGCTAGGGCTATCTAGCTCCTCGGTCCCTAGCGAGAATTAAGAGTGGGTGGTTCTCAGAGCAAAATGACGATTAAAAACCTGTGTTATCGTTCTAATTGGATTCATATTACGATGTGCACCCAAGGACATTTAGCTTCCATAACCTTCTGATCCGTAAAGGTCCTGTTGACGCCATCTAGTGGCGAGTAGTAAATATTTTAAGAATATGAATTTATACATTTTCTTTAAATTATGTAAATACATTATTGCATTATTAATGTGACACAATACGGGCAAAAATTAAATTGTAACTAAATTTTATAAAAATAAATGTATTTTTCGGTGGTGTCGCCATCTGGTGATTAACATCCATAACTTAATCACCTAATTTATTATTTTATTTTAAACATATGTGAAATTTTAATTTTTTTAGTAACCTTTTACAAATGGAAAATTGCAAATTGAAAATTACACAACACCTAAAATAAATTGGGCAAACATTGCAAGGAAATTTTTATATTGACTACTCGCTGGTAGATGGCGCCACTTGGTTGATTGACGAGAGTTATTTACCCGAAATTGTCAAATTCTATTTCAGTTAGTTTGAAGTTAGTTCATTAATAAATGTGGTTAATAAATAAATAAATAAATAAATAAATATATAGGGACAAGTTACACAGATCAAGTTAGCCCCAAAGTAAGTTCAAGACTTGTGTTATGGGATACTAACTCAAATTAATAATAAAATATATGAACTGAGGAAGGTAAGTTTCATCAGGTCATGTGGTATCCTATTTCAGAATAGACCAACTAAGACAAAGTGAACAATTGAATACCGTGGCGTGGGTCACAAAAAAAAATCACATATAGATGTATACTTTTGTATCTGGCCCAGTGTACCTCTATTAGTATTCCTAGTATGAGATTTTGTAAATGCAGACGCTAGCGACTGCGTTAGTGATTTTGTATGACAAACCTGTACAGCGCCTCTGGCTGACAGTAAAGCAACTAAGAAATTCCATACAAAATCCTAACGCAGTCGCTAGCGTCTGCGTTTATGACATACTAGCGGTACTCTAGTCTTCAGAAAACTGATGAGAGGAAGAAATTAAGGAATTCAAGTGTATAGATTCAAAAATACGTACACCTCATTTTTTTATTTGATATAAAACAATATAATATATCGCTTCCAACCGGTCATTTTGGAAATTATTGGGGGAGGCCTATGTCTAGCAGTGGACAGCCTGCGGCTGAAATGATGATGTTGATGATGTATATAATACTAGCTGTTCCCCGCGGCTCCGTCCCGCGTGTCGTTCGGGTATTACGCGCCCAAAAGTAGCCTATGTTTGACCTCAGTGCCCTTAGTGCGAGTTTTTCTTTTCGGTTTTGTACGGCAGAGCTGTAAAGCGCCTCTGTCGGATAGTAAGGCACCTAAAACATTCCATACGAAATTCTCACGCAGTCGCTAGCGTCTGCGTTATGAAAAACTCGCACTAGGGGTACAGGTCGTTAACTACATCCCTACCAAATTTCATCACAATCGGTCCAGCAGTTTAGCCGTGAAGAGGTGACAGACAGACAGACAGACAGACAAAAAGACAGATAGACTTTCGCATTTATAATATTAGTATGGATATGGATAACAATAAGTTTACCAAGCAATATGATTTATTTGTAATGTGCTTCTAAGACCTTTCGTTACCTTTCGTCAGTCTCCTTTCATTTATCCTCTCTACGTGTCCAAGCCAATGTTTATAAGTTTACTAGCGACCCGCTCCGGCTTCGCATGGGCATAAAACCTTCCTCTTGAATCATTCTATCTATTAAAAAAACCGCATCAAAATCCGTTGCTTAGTTTTAAAGATTTAAGCTTTAGGGATATAGGGACAGATAAAGCTACTTTATTTTATACTATGTAGTGATAGTGATACCTACTAGTCTTTCTATTAGTATAGTTAATAATATATACTATACTATATATATACTATGAATTATAAGCTATGTTACGGAAAAATGTTTAGGGCTTTGAAACCCTTCAACGATTACTGATTTTTTCCGATTTTTCCATTTACTTATCTACAATTGAATGCAATAATCTTTTATATAAGTAATATACAATAACTTATATACAAATTTTAATACTTACTTATATAAAATATTCTGATACTAGCGACCCGCCTCAGCTTCGTATGAGCATAAAAAGCTTCCTATTGAATCACTCTATCTATTAAAAAAAAACTGCATAATAATCCGTTGCGTTGTTTTATAGATTTATGCATATATAGGGACAGAGAAAGCGACTTTGTTTTATGATAGGTAGTGATAGTGATAAAACTAAATAATAAAAATAATAACTCCAAACTAAATAAAATAAAAATAAAACCCAAATCGCTGCCATTACCGGGTAAGGTACCCAAGAGGCTGGTACTACGCTGTGCCCCTAGTATGAGTTTTTCTTAACGCAGACGCTAGCGACTGCATTTGGATTTTGTATGGAGTTTCTTAGTTGCCTTACTATCCGCCAGAGGCGCTGTACAGGTTCGCCATACTAAATCGCTAACGCAGTCGCTAGCGTCTGCGTTTAGAAAAACTCGAACTAGAGGCACAGGAATCTAAAAGTAAAAATATGTAGAGCGGGCCTTATAATAAGGGTTGATTTTTCGGCTCACCTGATGTAAAGTGGTTACCGTGGCCTATGGACGCTTGCGCACGGGTTGCCAATGTGCTTGACGCAGAAGTGTCCCAAGCACATTGACAACCCAGAATAAACAATTTTACGCATTTCTTGAAGGTAAGTTTAAGGATGTCGTACTGTTGATCAACATAAGACGTAAATTCAGCCGTAAATACGTAACATCTACGTAAAAAAAAAATATAGCGAGAGTCGTTAATGCAGAGATTTACAACCCGCAGGTATCTGAGCTGTATTGCTAGTATAGCATTCTATAATCTGTGGCTGTATCCTCATCTTACCCCTACCATGAGATTTTAGAAACGCAGACGCAACAATCTGTCACCCTATTTCTATAATTGATTGTTAGATTGTAATTTAATCTATATACATTTATACAAATTGATTTAATGAAAGTGTCGGTTTGTAATAGTAACATAACCGTTTTTACATGGTAAGATATACTAAAATATAATTTTTGTTTGTCTGTCTGTTTGGGCCGGCTAATCTCGGGAACGGCTGGACCGATTCTGACGGAACTTTCGCTGGCAGACAGCTAATGTAAAAAGTAGTTACTTAATTAGGCTTACTTGGATTTTAGTTTTTTTTTTTTAAACTCTTGAACTGTAGAATAAATTTTTGATAAAATCAAAGAATACAAATTCGCGGGCACATGTCTAGTTAATATGGGATAATCAATAAGGCAGGCAGACTATTATTTATTTATTTGTTTTTGATTTATTTTATGATTTAATTTGACATTTTCTTTTTTATTATTGTCTTTTCTTTTTACATTGATATATTTATGTACTTCACTACTACAGATTTTCGATATGATTATTATAATTTTATAACGCATGAACTTTTAATATTTGTATGCTTTAAACAGCAAGACATAGCGAACTGTAATAATATTATATAATAACTGTATCATTGTACCTATTTTTGACAAATAAATTGATTGATTCATTGATTGAGGGTTAAAGCCAGTTCGGACAAAGCTAGGACCATGAATAAAAGCGTACCCTACTGGGTTCATCTCAGCATAGAATAAATAACACTTAGTACTAACGGGAATTTTCGACAGGAAGGTGAAATCACAACATTTGAATCAGTGTTGTATTTATTTTCCAAAATTTATATTTTTTCAAATATTTGTGCATAATAATGGTGGATTATCATTCGCTAAGTGTTCATGAACAAGCGTGAGTGTTAGGAAGTGGTACAATGCCATATATGTGACTAATCCTTGTAACCAAAACCTCCCAAGATAATTCTAACTAAAATTCTTCCACTGTTTCACTACAGTTAGGCTTAGGTACTCTACTTTCAACAAACTAATGAAGTGCGATACGTATTTTATCGTACGTAAGCTAGCAAAAATCGCAGGCGTGCCTTTTATTTCATCAATTTTTGTAATATTTAACATGTTTATAAATCTTTTGCTCTCTGTTGCCATGACAACGCGATATACTCCGCTAGGGCAATAAAATACTTGAAATCAACGGACGAATTAAGCCAAAATTAATACCAGTCTTCGCCGGCCGTCGGAGCAACATGGCGGCAACTATAACACCCCCCCTCCACGCCGGTTCTAAATACCCCCCTTCAAATGGCTTGCTTTTTTGCGAGCGAAAGAGACCTTCCATTCGCAAATGGTTTCGTTCTAAAATATTTTCAATCCTATTTTCCTGCCAGTGAAAATACGATTTTATAGTGTCGTATTACGGCACAAAATTGTTTGCATCCAAAAGAGAACGTGTAACATTTCAGAAATGAGGCGGTCAGATGAAAAGTGTGAAAAAGTGAAAGAGATGGATAGAGGCGGCCGTCTCGGGCGGAGTCCAAGTTTTCGTGAGTCGTAGCTTAGCCGTCGATTCGCTCACTCGCGGTAATTTTAAACGCGACAGAGCGGGACGGCGCGATTTTTCACGTTTTCTTTTTTTTGGCCAGTCTTTATCTTGCGGGGAGAAAAACGGTGCGTAGGGGGCATGGTGTGAGTTCAGCTCGGGTCGGGTTCGACTAGGATTGCCAACTTTGAAAATCGATTTCGGGATTTCATAGAACATTAGAGGATTTTCGAACGAGTAACATAAAATTACAATCTAAAGCTATAGTGATATTGTAGACTATTTATTTGACAGATAATATAGAGATTAATTATTATCTTAAGTCCCCAAACAAGCTATATGTTTTCAATATTAAAAATAGAAAAAGAACACACAAACAATAATATTAAGTACATTTTAAATAATGACAAACTTGTACCTACAAATAATGTAAAAATACTTTAAAAATAACTCATAATCATAGTAATAAAACAAGGAAAAATCCTCAAGTATACAATATCTGGGTACCCTACGACCGCGTAGTTGCGTGAAACAGTTTAGGGGGTGGCTGCGTATTATACACATACATACATACAAACATTCTACATGTGTAGATAATGAATAGTGGTGTAGAATGTTTAATCAGGGTTTTTGGAGTACTTAGCCTGGCAGAATACTATATAATTACTAACTGAAAATGATTTTCGATTTTGCCGCGAATATATGAGTGATTTTTGTTGCAATGTTTATCAATAATTACCAATACGACGGAAACTCATTATTTTAGGCCATTTTCATAGAGGTAAATTTTAAATTTTGATGGTTTAACAGTGATGTTTATGTCGTATGATACATTAAACAGATTTTATTGATAAAAACTAAGTATATTTTAGTAAATAGGTAGGCTTTATGCCATACCTGCCGCGCTTGGCAAACAAGTTGGCGAGCGCAATTGCGTAAATTTTCATAATTTCAAGTTTTTTTCAGAAATTTTGCTATATTTTTTTCATATTATAATTTTCTGTATCCTAATAAAAATCCTGTCAATTCAGACATTCAAGATAAGATAAATCTTTATTTGCATAAACATGGCACAAAATTAGTTCTAGTAAAACTATGAAAAACATTACCCTTCCTTGCAGTCGGGTAAAAAAATCAGCATGTTTGAAAATATACTAGAAAAGACATATATATACCTATATATAGAACATTAGTACTAAGGTGCTGCTTATTTCTCAAGAAATCTCTTTCAGCAGATCCAACAAAGGAAACGAAGTTAGATTCAAGACATAATTATAAATATTCTCAATAATAAAAAATTAAAAATAAACATTTTAAAATCCTTTAATGGAGATCACCTTAACCCAATTGCATTAACATTTAACCCTTATAGAGTCAACCGTGAGAACGCGGGTCAGGGGTCACACGGACCTGTTCACTGAACAATTGACCCCAATAAGGTCAAGACATTTGACCCCACGTGTGCCTAAATAAGAATAGATTACATATATTTGCATAAAGCGATCTTTAAACGGAGACTGTCTGGTTGTGAGATGAAGGATCTTTATTCTAGCGCTTTTCCGGTTGCATCCTTAGTTTTGTAGCTTCGTAAACTTTTGCGGACTTTAAACTTTCTTAATAAAACAATTATTTATTTTATATCCGCTTGCCGTTTCACTTTTTTTTTAAATACGGTACCCGACAAGTTTCATGTTGTACCTATTTTAAGACAGTCACTTTGTGTGAAGTTATAACTAACTGTAATTGTACAATATGAATTACAATAAATTAATTGAATTGATATAAGTACTGTCATTTCTCCTTCAGTATTCCTACAGTATTAAAGTAATTATATGCTTTTTTAATTGCTATTATGTCTTCTATAAGTTCCAGTTTATCAACCAGCAAAATTGATAAGCCTTTTATCTCAAGTTGTCTTTCTATGTCATACTCTACATTAATCATAATTTTTATAACAAAAAAAATTAATCTAAAAATTGTATGGTTTAAAAAAAATCAATACTGTTCTAATCACAGGTGATGTTGGTATGATTTAGGAATTTTGATACTAGATGTATGATTAATTAACCCAATCGATATGCAAATACTAAATAACATACCTATTGAGATTTAATTGAGTTCTAATTTAAAAGGACTGGACTGCCCCTTTGACCTCAAAAGGTCAACACATCTGACCCTACGTGCGACTTATTATCATAAAGATGTACACAATCTGAGAAATATACCTTATTTGCATGAAGCGAATTTTTAAACCATATTAAGAATTTTAATAAGTTATTTAAGAGATGACCCCCATTATGGAGTGAGAAATTTTGCAGAGTTCTTTTTTGTATATTCTTACCGAAGATCAAAACGTAGGTACCTACTTTGTAACAAATAAAAATGAAATATCCTGAAAATTTAAATTTAACTGTTACGTTTCGTTTTTCGCACACTTAAATAAAACATATAAAAATTTTGAATAAAATATATATATAGACTAGCTGTTCCCCGCGGCTTCGCCCCGCGTGGGACTCGGTTATATTGCGTCCAAAAGTAGCCTATGTTTGACCTCAGGTCGTTAACTACATCCCTACCAAATTTCATAACAATCGGTCCAGCAGTTTAGCCGTGAAGAGGTGACAGACAGACAGACAGACAGATAGACAGACTTTCGCATTTATAATATTAGTATGGATATGGATGGATTGAGACAGATTTTTGATAAAATACAAAGAAAAGGCTTTTATGATTATCATTTCAGCCATAGGCTATCCACTGCTGGACGTAAGCATCCTAACAGGCTTTCACAATAATTCATTGCTAATGTATAAAATGAAATGTAAAATGAATACTATTATACAACAAAAACTAGATGTTTATTAATTAGAATAGTTGCTACTGAAATTTTACCAGTGGGCTAAATTTTTTTAGATGTTATTATAGATAATAACAGCATAACCCTTATTACTTTGTAAAATAAATCACGTTTTTATCTATCTTAAATTAAAGAGCTGTGTTCTTGTCGATGGAGTCTCTTCTTCTTTTCACATCCTGATACGACACGACTCCCACTTTTTCCTTTATTTGTTCTACAAACCTCCTTCTTGATCTACCTCTTCCCCCTAAAAGCCTTTTTGATACTCCCAATATGTTAGTTACTTTGTTTTAGTAAGTTATTCTTAATATTATTCTTCTTGACTGTTATTTTATCTACTATAAACAAAAATAAATCCCAAATGAATGAGAAAATAAATTTTTATGGTAATAACATACCGTGAGAAAGATTAACAGATTAGCAAGTAAAATGACCAGCGCAAGCAAAAAACAGTGAAGATAACCCTTGCGAAGCTGACCTCACCTGTTACTGAATAACTAATTAACCGCTTATAATAACTCGTTATCATAACCGGTTGTTATAACGATTAGCAGACAGCGTCTATTCTCACGTTGTTGCATTAATTTGCATTAATATTATCTCAAAAGATGCAATTCTGAAGGGTTAAATGCGAAAACGTTATTTTTAACGAATGTCCAGTACAGGGTACATGTAATTAATTCTATTCTTGATTTCAGTCTTCAAGGTGATTTGCGCGAAGATAGTTCTTACTCGGTTATTAGAAGTCGTTATTTTAAAAGTGTTTTCTTCTTTTTTAAATTAAGTAGTGATTACAAACAGTAATGTTTATTTGATTGAGTTTGTGATATTTCGGGTAAAGATGAATTTATTATTTATGTTGTGAAGAAGTATGGAGAAAAAGCAGTAATAAAAACAGTGTACAATGTTAAATGAAATAATTATGGTGAGATATTATTTAAGTTTATTATCAGTATAAAATATGAACAATTTTAGAAATAAAGGGTTTGAAGGGTGAACGAGGCAAGGAAATATAAATAAAAAAACTGGATAATGTAGCGAATTTGATCTCTCTTAATTATATCACGAGAGTAAATAGGCTACGGTGATCGCTTGCCAAACTTTCACCGGCCGTATGCTTGACTGCCAATTTAATCATATAAATATAGTAACTGTATACAGGCTTTGTTAAAAAATTGAGATCTTTAAAAAAATGTACAAAGTTTATAGTGTTAAACATTTTTTACTTTTATTTTGTAAAGTTTCATTTGTTACTGGCTGGTATCAGTTGCGCAAAGTGTTTGTGTATTTTTAGGGATTCCTAACAAAATCTGGGCGTTGTATTGCAGGCTGAATTTAAAACAAGCCTCTGTTTGTCCTTAGTTTGCAGAGATCGTTACTATGATCAGTTTACCGACGGTTCGTGATCGGAATGCCTAATTATCAACTAAATTCGCAACTTTGCTTGAAACTAAAATTCGGAATTTGAAATTTCAAAAGTTCTCTATTCAAATTTTAATTCGAGATTAATTAGCTGTACATCCTATTTAGGTGTGTTAATGACGTGACGCTAGTCACTGCGTGCTTTGGAGGCACATTCTAAATAAGAAAATCTTTATTTTTTTTGCACAGTCTTGAGTCCATATATTCTTGATACCTCAAAGCTTATAAGATAGTGACAGAAATATTTTTGTTTTTGGAATTTGGTGCTTACATGAGCGAGTGACCTTTCGATTTTTTAAAACTCTATGTACAAACTAATCACCATCGAAAATCCACTGCCCGCTCATTCTACTTATTCATCATTTTTATTTAAATTTCAACTATCCTAACATATCTTATTTTACCACACATACAACCAAAGTACCCACAGACAGCACGAACGTTCTCGAAACAGGCGTTAACTCAAGATTTAATTAAAACATTTCCGGGTACATTGTAATGTCACATTAAGTTAGAACGGCCACTAATTAAAGCTGCCATTCGATTTACATCTCTATTCCTTGAGTGTTAGAGTGAAGGTGGGTTTATTTTAGGTTTTGGGCAAAAGTCTAGACAGATTGGAGTTAACCGGCAATAGAATATTAAGTGAGGGGGAACTTAGTCGTTTATTTGACAGTTCAGTTTAACTTAAGTGTCTAAACGGTAGGTGTTTACAAAGCTAGAAACAATGTTATCAAAGAACTGTCCTTAAGAAATAATCTTTCAGGGTTCGCAACGGTTTTGCGTCACTCCTGGTGTTTTAGGCTATGGTAACCGCATCCCATCAAGTTTGCCGTAGGCCTGGTTGCCTAATTAAAAGTATGTAATATATGTATGTAGTTGTAGGCAACAAGGGTTAATGCGTTTTACATCATTTAAATAGTTTCGATTGTTTTAAATGGTATATTGTTTTTCTTTATTTAAGTATTATAAATTTACAAAATAAAAAAAATCTTAAAAAAATTATCCATTACATACAAGACCCTTATTTTTTTATTCTAGATGATTCCTAATGTTGACTGAGTACCTATAACCTAGTATTTTGTAATATGGGCTACAACAAAACACCATTATCTACAAGCTATTAAAAAATCGAATCCAGATAACAATAGCAAAAAAAAAACAAGGAATAATGAACCTTCTCTGTTTCTAGACAATAAAATAAAAAGAATTCTTCTTTAATTCCGACTTACAGTCCGGTAATATATTAGATTGTTAATTTGCATCGCAACGCGATTCGATTGCCATTCTTATTTTGAATGTATTACCATCATGATCGTAATTCGAAGTCTGAATTTAAAAATGGTAATTACGTTATCGAAGAATTTTCATTAATATCTTTCAATATTTGATGATGTAAATAATTCGAGTAATTTTATTTTTTAATGTAATTATAACGAATTTTGTACATGATTTTTCTCCGATAGAGAAAAACTAAAAAAATCAATAGTTAAATTCGAATTCAGAGATTTATTTGCCAAGCCATGTGTACATGTAATATTCAGGTATCGTTTTTTTTTTCAACCTACAAAGCGACTCTTATTTAGTATTGTAAATAGATAAATAGCAAGAACGTCAAAGTTCAAGTACCTCGTGTGTGCATAAGTTTTGAGACGAACTAAAAGTTGCATAACTTTTTTAATAATAAACTTATATTTCAAAAAATTTCAGTAAACATTAAGTAGATAATAATCAACAATAAAATATAATTATTATTCAAAATGACCATCCTTGTTTTTAATACAGGCCCTTAGACGATTTGGCCAGTCATCAATGACGGCACGAATCTTTTCCAGCGAAATTGGCTTTGCTTCTCGGACAAGGGTTCGCTTCAGTGACTCCAAGTTTGGGTGGGACTTTCAGCAGGCCCTGAGCTCTAAATCAGTCTATAAAAAATAATCTAGCTGGTTGAGATGGGCTGGAGGAAGGCCATTCGTTCGCCGCGATGAAGGCCGGGCACATTTGCCTTCAACGAAGCTTGGGTGGTTTTTGCCTTATGGGATAGCGCCGAGTCTTGCTGGAAAACTCAATCCTTGTTGTGAAATAAAGTATGTACAGAGATTTCACAACAGGCTCTAAAATGTGACTTTGATAATTCTTGGCTTTCACCTTGACGGCTTGTTGGCATAAATGGAGCGGAGTGACACCTTCATACGAAACTCCCCACCATACCATCACACTAGCCGGATTGTGAGTTCACGAAACATTCCGTGCTGAAGCTGGTACATCCTTGCTACTTTTGGTATACACTTTATTGTTTTGTCGGTTAAACTTTTCTTCGACAGTAATGATTTTCTCATCGGTGAAGAGTATCTTCCTCGCATCGTGTCTCCTTATCAGCATTGGACAACATTCGCGTCGCAATTTACGAAGGCGATCGTTTAAGAAGTGAACTTTCCTGCGGCTATACTCCTTTACCTTAAGATCATATTTCAATATTCAGTTGAATGAAACGCGCGAAATTTTAGTCTGAAGCGCGAGTTTCTTCCGAGTGCGACATGGATTTCAACAAAGTCGCTCTCGGATGATTTTGATGTTCGCAGGCGTCCCTACAGAGCGTGGCTGACCACTCCTTTGGCTATCTTGCAAAGAACTTGACTCATTGTATCGTTTAATAGTGTAATACACGAAGTTACGGCTCACACCAAAATTTTTAACCTCACGGGAAATCTTTATTATTTTTTTCCCCACCTTAAATAGCGAAATCACGGCCGCACGTAATTCTTTTGTTTCCCTTATCACGACAAATTTGAAAAAAAAAAATAATTTAAAAATCATAGAAATTAAAAGTTAACATTCCAAATTCAAAATTGGAAAAAGAAATAAATAGATGTCAGTAATATTTTATTTAATTTTTTAAGTATAAAGTTTGTCTCAAAACATATGAACACACGAGGTATATTATGTTCTTTAGTGTGGATTAATGCAAAAAGTAAGAAATAAAACTGCTTAAGTAAGCAATAAATCAATATCCTTAAAAAGATTTTTAGAATTATCTAAAAGTCAAGACTCAAAAAGCATCAATCCATTACTGTCCTACTGAACCGACAAAGCAAGCAACATTTCCGAATTCCATTCAATATTCGAATTCGAAAAAAGAACTTCTAGTGACGTGACCTTGCGTTTTCTCGGTTCGTTTTTCGTTTAGCACGCAGGCGCGGTGGTGTCCGGATCAATGCCGAAAAACAGGGGCCTATGTCCCCCGCATCGTCCCGCAAAGTAAGCTCGCGGCATCTGAAGGGTTAGGCCCGTTACTCCTGGTTGCTAGGCGACGCGCCTTATTTCGGCATGGGTCGATAATGCCGCGTTATAATTTTCTTTAATCGCGGGTGGTTGCGGGTTGAGAGCGGGGGGCTTCTTGGGATTTAGAATGTGAGATTAGGGTTGGGGTATGTGCGATGGGTTTATATATTAAAATTGCTTGTTATTTCTGAGTTTTATTTGAAGGTTGATTAAGCCCTCGCTTTTTGTCGGTTTGTTATGAAATAATCGAAAATTTGGAGCAAGTGATACTTACTCATTTTAAATAAAACATAATTTTGACCGCTTGCTTTACTTGAACCGACGCTATTTTTCATTAATGAATTTATTTTCTTGGCTTTATTTATTAATTTTTGTTCCGAGAATCCTCACAAAAATTGGGGTGGCAAATTGGAAAACCGTGTATTTTATTATATCTTAAAATATATTTTCTTATTTTGTTGTTATTTGTGCATGAGTTGGTAATCAACTTATATTAAATCCAAAACTGTTAACTACGTTCTACGAGTAAGTCTACGTCATTTGTAAACTGCTACGAGATTGCTACGACGCGTCTACGACAGTATTACCAACATAGAATTAGGAATCGCGCAAATTCTTTAACTATGATTACCAAGTTTGTTATAAATGCCTGAAATCGTATGTATAAATAATAAATTGTATAAACAAAACTAGAATATGAACAATTAGTTCATCAAATTTCAGTAATTTTCGCATATAGATATATCTCATATTATCAGACAATATCATCTTTTTAAAATCAGGTAAAATAATCATTATTTCTCATTGGTATAGAAGCTGATCACTGAAAGCATTAATTTCATTCACTAGGTTCTTTATTTTTACTGGTGAATTGTTAAATAAATGTGTATGTCTGTAAATGTATTCATATATGATTATTTGTGTATGTTTATTTCACTCATAGTTTATTATATTAAGTACTAGCTGTTCCCCGCGGAACATTCACTCATATCCTCAAGAATCAGGCTTTCATATATAAAAAGAACTTTGCAAATCCGACCAGTAGTTTTCAGTTATTTGTTTCTGAACCGCCTACCCCTTTTTCCACTTTGTTCCTATCCACCCTAAGGACGGCTGGAAGAAATTGCATTAGCGATAAGTGCGCCTTTGTACACATTGTTTATATTTGTATATGTATAACTTGTATGTTAATGGACAATAAATAGTATATCTTCTTATCTACCAATATCAATATAAGTTTGACATCATATCATATTATGAACCCTTTGACCGCCAGACTTTATTAAAATGTATATGTAGTACATATACATAGTACATATATTATGTACTGCTATTGGTCGGCCGACGCTCACCAAATGGCCACGAAAATGATAGTCAGATATATCCGTAGGTCGACCGCCTATCTCGATTCTCTCCTCTCGTAATGGCTACTTGTATCGCTATCGCCACATTTCGCTCCGCTTTTTTGTTATTGACAACGCATTCGACAATGTAAACAAAAAAAAATTAAAGCGTTTTGTGTGTTAGGCGGTGCGAAATGTGGCGATAGCGATACAAGTAGCCATTCCAAGAGGAGAGAATCGAGATAGGCGGTCGACCTACCGGTGAAAGAATTAAAATAAATATACCAAATAATTTTATATTAATATACATAGTACAATAAATAGTACTTGTTAGATGTTACGACCACATATTGGTTAATATTATATTTTTATTGGCAGTCTGAAACCGAAAAAGAAAGTGCAATGAACATTGGATAAAGGATACCTGTACTGCCTTACACACAGTTTTTCTTAGGGTTCAACAGGGCTTCAAGATGTTAAGTTTTTAATATAATTTGTATTGTTTGTTCGAGTAACCACTGACTAGGTTTTAAAAAGAAAACAATGGAACAAGAACATACTTACCCTCGTATTAAGAAACGTTTGTTAAGCGCATTTTAACTAAAATATGTTTTGTCCTTTCCTGTCTTATTGAAGACTAGCGACTCGCCCCAGCTTCGCATGGGCATAAAAACCGTCCTCTTGAATCACTCTATCTATTAAAAAAACCGCATCAAAATCCGTTGCATAGTTTTAAAGATTTAAACATACGTAGGGATAAAGGGACAGAGAAAGAGACTTTGTTTTATGTAGTGATTCGCGTGATAGAAAAAGATCTTCAGTTAAAATGGGCTCTTTAAACGTTTCTTACAGGGGTTAGAGATCACCCCTAATTGCAATTGGAAAGGGTTCGAGGACTTCGATGCACTGCTGTGATTTCCTTATTTTGGTTTACTCTCACTATCAACTACATGATAGGTATTTGCGGCTTACATACATCAAGGCTTTCACTCCCTATGTCTTTGAGTGATGTGATACTGTGAATGTAGTGTCCGTGTGTGTGGATTATGTTACAGTACTACATCTACTTCTACTCTGATAGAGAGTTGTCTATATGGATTGATTGAAGTAATCAACAGATAGGAACAGGGCTTAGAATGAGTTTCAGAATTTTATATTTACTTGTGTGCTTTTAGTTCGCCGGGCAGTGAAACTCACGATGTTAATAGCTTTAAAGATAACTTAACTCTTATTTTTGTGTTTTTATGTAAAGACAAATATAACAACGCTTCGTGCAAGGTTTATCAATCTAGGCTATGAATTAAATAAAAAAAAAAAATTTGGTCCATCTTGACAACTCTCATTTATTAGTTAATATTCAAATTTAAAAAATCCGCTTTCATATTTAGAAAATTTAAATTAAGAACTGCAAGGAAGTGGTTAAAGAAATTCCCATTGGAGAATTTAAAAACTCATTTGTTAGCGGCCAGCAATTTTTATTTATTGCTGGCAAACTCATAATGTGCCTATTATATTAACATTTTTGAAAGAAGAGAAACAATGGCGATTTAAAATAGTTTTTAATTATTCTGTACATATTTTGAACATCATCGATTGATTTTTAACTACTGTTAACACTATGTTTACATCGTATGAACAATAAGCTGGCAATTTCCGGAACATAATAGTTTAGGTACACACCGACAAGGCAATGGCCTTACACGGTCAACTTCCGGTTAAGGTCAAAGGTGAAAGTGCGGGTGTATACTAGGGTCGACACACTCCACTGGTACCTATGTATCGAGAAACAATGTGGTCTATATGTCTATGTCTATATCTAGACTAAGGCAGTGTTGCTAGGGGATTGAATTCGAACGGTGTATTATTGTCGGGTTTCTACTTGGCTTAAGTATATTATACTTTTAATGATTGTTTAACAGATGAGATAGAAATACATGTAGTAATTTGAGTAGTAGGACACTCCAATTTTAAGTACACTTATAAACCATAATCATCATCATTTCAGCTGCTGGCTGTTCACTGCTGGACCTATTTCCAGCAGCCAGCAGCTGGCCTATGCCTCCCCTAAGGATTTCCAAAATGACCGGTTATAAGCTGTCTGCATCCAGCGCTTGAATGCGACCTTCTTCAGATAATCATCTTACCATTTAGTCGGTGGGTGGCCGATGCTGCCCTTATAAATAATCGATTTAAATATTATATCTTAAAATGAGAATAGGTATTGTTTTTTTTTGTGACAACAAGAGGCATGAAACGAATACTTAACTGATATTTTTTCGGTGTATTTTTCCGCAACGCTGGTTCGCTGGCTTAGTATGTTGTAAAATGTTACGATAGAACAGTCTACAAAATGTCTCAGC
This sequence comes from Apomyelois bistriatella, assembly GCA_947044815.1. Taxonomy (NCBI): domain Eukaryota; kingdom Metazoa; phylum Arthropoda; class Insecta; order Lepidoptera; family Pyralidae; genus Apomyelois; species Apomyelois bistriatella. Next base: position 8,842,557 of record OX345704.1, on the reverse strand, counting down.
TCCCGAACGGTTGCTGGTGGTCGCATAACGTTATGAGTTCTATTGTTCCCTCCGATAGTCTTAAACTTATACAGTATTAGCTTTCGCCCGCGGCTTTACCCCCTTGAAATTCCCTCGGAAACAGTGCTTTTTTTCCGGGATGCATATACTATGTCTTTCTCAATACCTCTAACTATGTGTATGCGAAGATTGGTTTTGTAGATAAGGCGTGAAAGCGTAACAAACAAACATACAAATAAATAAACATACAAACTCACTTTCGCATTTATAACATAATAAATAAATAATAAATATATAGGGACAAATCACACAGATTAAGCTTGCCCCAAAGTAAGTTTGAGACTTGTGTTATGGGATACTAACTCAACGATACTATATTTTATAACAAATATACATATATAGATAAACATCCAAGAGACCCAGGTCAATGAGAAAATATCATTTTTAATCTTGACCTGACCGGGGATCGAACCGGTCAGGCATGTTAACACTAGTTGGGATAGTTGGGATTTCTGTGAAATCCACAAGTTTATATATAACTTAACTAGAATCTACAAATTAAAGCCAATAACGTTAACTAAAACTCTATCGGGCTAACACCTAATAGTTGCAAGACCACAAGTCAATACCGGCTAATCGGTAAATTACCGGTAATTTGCCAAATGCCGGTTTACATGTACACAAATTGTGGCCAGGTGAAAGTGACCACGTGACGTCACTATATTGTCGATAGAACATTAACTAACGCTGTGAGACGGAGCGTCAGCAAATAATATGTAGAGTCCTGAGTTTCATTCAATTTATTCTTCTTAGTAGAAATGATTTCAAAATGCTGGTGGTGTGTAGTATGGAAAATGTTACGATAAAAATGATTAGTCTGTAAATATTTGTGATTTGTCCTTTAAAAGATAGACTTTTAAGCTATTGTATAGCTTTTATCGCGGGCATTGAGCGCGGCGAGCGAATCAAGAAATTTTGTAACGTAAATTCGAAAATAAAACCTGACACCCTCGTACTATGTACTCCGCCTACCATTTTTTAATTTTTATTTTTATTAAACCTAATTATAATAAAAATTATTAATAAAACTAATACCCCCGTAAATTATAAGTAAAGTAGCGGTAGAGTCAGTAATGTAGCTTTTTTTGAACAAAAATGTTTAAGACTAAGACTTCAGGTGAAATGGGCAATCAATATCAAAAAGATAGCGGACAGGTATTGGGTCTTTGCTGAAGACTAAAGAAGCCTACACCAGGTTCGTGGTAGAGAAAAACTAAAGAGAAGGAAAATTATTTTTGTTTTCAGTTTTTCTCTACGGTAAAAACGGTAGCGTTTTTAAAATTAATTAACATCAACTATAAGAAAAAAAGGTTAGTTCCTATTTCGTTCTTTTCTACACTGCCGGTTGATTAGCTAGCAAAAAACTTACGTCATTAGTCTATAAGGAATAAAGTTAAATAAACATGTCTTTTTCTGCTGACTGTACCGTAAGTGTCCGGTACGGAGTAATGTGTGCCGGCTGCTCCATTGAATACTGCCATTCACGTCAGACACCATATGTATATTACTTAATTTCTAGTACTGTTGACAGTAGGTATGCAATATACAACCTCACATCCTATTTCAAGATCAGAAGCTTTAAAAGTATCTTTAATAATAGTTTTTACGTTTTTGGCAATCTAAACCGCAAAAAGTCGGTTTATATGACAAGATTTTTTTTCTTAAAATCATAGTAATTTTGGGCTTATATCTCATATAATAAACAATTGTACATAGAATCTATAGCACCTACGAACTTTCCTTAATACATTCGCTTTTAATGATTAACAGCTTGACCACTGGGCGGTACCCGGGTACCGCATTACAATAGTGTTTTGCTATTGTTTCTGGATTCTTGGTAGTCGAGGGGTTAATTAATAGTGATCTAAAATGAGTATCTGGCCATGCCGTCACCACCGGGGCCGGTAAAAAAAAAACAACTACTAGCTTAAAAGTTATTGGAGACTTGAGAAGCGTTTCACAACCAAAGACTCAAAGGACCGTGAAAAGTAGTAGAAAAAGGAGTGCATTTATAAACAAAACAATCACTCATTTATCTCACAAGCTCTTTGTAAGTAAATACTCTATGTAAATCCCTCGCCTACATCCCTATTAAAATATATAGTAGCGCACAGAAACCCCGCATTTTCGCCACGCTAATATAATTTCCTGAAGCGTCATCAATCACCCAGGAAGGGCGAGTTAAGTCGACACATGTAAATTTCGGCGAGTAATACCGTGGGGGGAAGTGTAAACGAATTTGTTGTTCTAAAATTAAAATTAGATTTTTTAAAAATAGTACACCTAATTCTTATTTTGATCCTTGATGTTGGCCGTAGATTAAAAAAGGAATTTGAGCGCGCGCGAATCCAAATTCTATGATGTTGGTACATAAGAAAATATTTTACTTACAATGTTTTTAAAAGATACAAAGGTACAAATACATGAACATATAATATTAGGTATCTACTTCAAAGAAAATTACAAAACAGTGATTTTTGATTTTTCATATTAACCGGATGGGGAAAAAAAACTTACCTTTTAAGGAATATATTTCCGCTGTATATATATGTTACTGTTTTTTAGCAAAACACATACATACCTACAAAAAATATAACATTTCCAATAAAATAAAAAAGGTCTAATGAGTGCTGGAGAGTAAACAAACCCGTAATCGTACGCCCAAAAAGGGTCCTGCCCAAACAAAAACCCAGAAGATATTTCACTCGAAAGAGCCCTATTACGGATACGATGATCTTCGTAAAAACGCTGGCATCAATTAGTGAGGAGGTCCGGGCAAACAGGGCCGGTTTAGGGGCAAATAATCGGCGGCTCATTTGGCCCAAATACGACCCCTCCAATGTTTACTAGTCATTAGGTTTCGTTCGACTGGAGATCGTTGGGAATAAGGCTGTTGTAATTAATCTGCTATGACCCTTGTTAAACAATGCTTTGGATAAAAAAAATCGGCAAAAGTTGCGAACTTTGCATTTTTGCGAAACAAGAATACTTCGTTTCGCCTAAAAAGGGGTAATCGCAAAAACAACTAAAATTTCTTGCAAATAAGACCGAATGTTGCAATTTAAATTATCTTGTTACTGAATAATTAGCCGCTCGTGTCACAGTCTTCTATATCGCCAAGCAAAGGTAAATACTGTAAGAATTTTACATTTTGGTGTCTTGTTGGCTCTGACGCAGAATACTTAGCTCAAATTTCGGAAATAGGCTCAACCAAATAATTTTTTTAAAAGTTGAGTAACGCCAAAACAAAAGTACAAATAACATGTACAACTTTTCCAACAGTGCGCAATTTCATTATCGCAGAAAATTAAACAAAAGTTGGCACAATTACGTATTTCCCGGCATCTAGCGGACTTTTAATTTCGCGGATTACAGCGAACTCATTATACAAAGAATTTCGGTATAATTGCGCGGGGATTCCAAAAACCTCGGACTTTCAACGCGCACTTAATTTCGACGGAGCGTATTTTTTTCGGCCCATTTACTTAGACGTCCGTCATTTCGAGATTTTTTCCGCGCGGAGGCCGCCGGGCAGAGGGGTGAGATGCAAATCACGGAATATTAATATTACTCAGAAGTCGCAAGTAAAAAAAATATATGCATAGCTGCGGAGTCCGTGAGAATGTTAATTTACGCCTGAAATATTTAAATTCTTGCAAGTAGGAGTCTGTTTCTCACGGATTTGCCTAATTCATGCACTGCACTTTAAGACTATACGAGAAATAAAAATTAGTTATACTGTACACGTGGGGTTTTGATTATTAGGTAGAGCATTTTACAGGAGTATTATCTAACTTTGTAATTTCTAAATTTAACATTATTATCCGTCCTTAAAATTTAAAATACGATAGGTGATCCTAGTATTAATATTACATGACGATACTTTTTTACAGACCTATGAACCCTTTATATGCAACATCGATTTCATCTATCCAAAAACCTAACATAGCCCCTTTCTGCCCATTTAGCAAAAGATGTACCCGACAGATACCATCCTAATGGCGTAACTGCCTTCAATGTCGTCGTTAGGGTTAAAATTAAAAATGGCGGTGACGTAGCATTTTCTTTTTTGCCAAAGGGACGGATGTTGAAAGAATATTTTGAAGGGACGGCCGTGTGGGAGGGTTATTATATTAGGGTTGAAAAAGGTATCTGGTGGAGGCATGAGGCATAATGAGTTCCTTTACATTTTTGGCCCATAATTTCCATATAAGCTTTCTGGCGTGCTGTGATAAGTGTCCGTGGGGTTAGGTAGTAAACGAGTTTAGCAGACGCATTATATTTTTTGTTATTTAATGTAAAAAAAAGGTATTTTTTTTTTCTGGACTGTAAAAGAGACAGACTTTATCAAATGATTAACGTGAAGTACGAAGTATATGATTCTATCATATTCCGGGAAATCTTATGCCTTTTATCTGAGTTAGATTTGAATTAATAAAGGTCAAAAGAATAATCAAAATTGGTCTGTGACTTTCAGCATTTAAACTGGTTGAAATGTTAGTCGTTACCTTCTAAAGGATTTTTCGCCGCTCTTGTTACCTATAATACTTAAGTTAGTATAACGTGCATGTGTTAGCGTACAACCACGTGGCCAAATCAACGAGAAAAATTACTTAAATTTTGATGATAAATCTACTATCTATGGTATAATGCACCTAGTAGACTTACTAAATAACAATTTTAAAGCTAAATAAATGAACTTCCAAAGTTTTTTGTCTTTTTCTGTTTCTTTTCCAATCTTCTTAGAAAATAGGGAAATTATTGTTGTAAAAATACATATAATACAATAATAACCGGATCCATTCTCAAATTTCCACGACGCGTTTAAACGGATTAACCGTTTACACAATCTACTAAAATTCGGAGAGCGTAAAATTTTAAGCGTTAAGAATTAGTCCGAAATGAAAATATATGGAATGCTTCCCAAGAATTTTTTGGCCGACCGGCCTAAGCCTTTAAATGGGCAAGCGCGATTTAGGCGACGGCAGCGAAGGGTTAATTAGTATTTTAATTAATATTAATAGGTGATTATTTGGATTTTTCAAGGATATAAACATTTAATAGGCTGATTAAATTGGTTTTTAATTTTGTTTGAAGGTTTTTAGGTTGCATATTATGTGTGAAATGTTTTTGATTAATTAAAGTGAGCGTTGGTAAACTCATACTGTATTAATCCATACTAATATTATAAATGCGTATTAAAAAAAACAATATTAAAAAAAACCTCTTCACGGCTAAACGGCTGGACCGATTGTGATGAAATTTGGTAGGTATGTAGTTAATGACCTGAGGTCAAACATAGGCTGCTTTTGGGCGCGATATAACCGAGTACCACGCGGGGCGAAGCCGCGGGGAACAGCTAGTGCTGATATAAATAGACAACAATATTTTGTTGAGCTGGCGATTTGTGTAATAAGTAATTCTTTTTATAAAATTGTTAAATAAGTTTGTCGAATCGTACTCTACGTGCAGAATAATCTTAGTAGTAAGAGTTGCAAGCGTAAATACTTATAAATAGAAACTAGCCTATGTATAGATAATAGAAAATATATAGATACTTAACACGTTAGTGGACACAGGACTGCTATAACAGTTATAACAATATAGATACTTAAAAGTAAAATTTCTTTTTGTTGCTAGGAATGTGGATATTTCTAACGTAGTCCCTGTGGGAAACTCAACATTTCTCATGTCTCTAGTGTAACATCTCTATCACAAAGCTACTCTTATATGCACACCCTGTATGAGTATGTGCTATATGTGTCAAAATAGCCTGGAGAGGATGGGGAAAATGAAGAAGCAAACACCCGTATTCGGGCATATTTAAGATAATAGAGGCTAGTTTATATTTTACCTTCTTATTTTACTTCCAAAAGAGATAAATGATGATTCATAAAATTCCCGTTAAAAATCTCATGTACCACATGTTACGGACAATAAAGCAGCACCATGTCTTATTAACCCATTAAAACAGAAAGCGTTCGCGGCCGCAACCGCGCGGTGCCAAAAAGGCCAAAATTCTCACGCGTGAAAGTGCTACGTTTCTTTTACCTTTTTCCAATGGCTATCGACGAACCGCCTTTCGATTTCATTACGGACGTCCGGCGTTTTTTATTTTTAAATCACGGTGCACCACGCTACCGCTTTTTTATTCCCGCCATTTCGTCTCTGTTTTTTTTTATCGTTCTTTTTTATGTGCGCGGCCCGCAAACAATGGCGCGCGGCCACCGAATTAACTCCACTTTTTGCCTTTTCGCACCAATAAAAATATTTTAATTCAGAGCAAGCGTGTTAATTAATAATTAATATTTTTCGACGTACGACCCGTAATGGCGCAATTTAACACGTGTTTCGATGCGATTGTTTTTTCTCGCATCGTTTTCATGAATGGACGTGATGACGTAATAGGATAATGTCAGTGCCGGCAATTTAACGTTTTTATTGGAATGTAGTTGATTTTTTTTTCGGTTACGAGCGCCGGTCAATGGACGAGTGCATTGGGCTTTTAATTTTCAATGTCATTATCACTTTCACAATGAGTAGCCATAGCTACTTGATGATGCGTATTTATACTGCTGAAACTTTTCATTATTTTTTGTTGAATGAAAAAGGTTTTTGTAAGATGTGTTCTTTATTGATTTTTTTTAAATCATTGTAAGGTTCAAGCTATGATAGCTTAAGTCCTTTTATAGGGTAGCTTAAAATGCCTGTAAAATAATGATGTTTTACTTTTTCGGTCATATCATTTAATATTCTCTTTATATCTGAAACAACACAATTCTATGCTTATTTAATTTCGTGATCATATTACTATTAATTCAACAAACAACACATAGGTAATGATAAACTACCTATGTAAGTAACGTACCAATATAAAAAGCCTTTCAGAAGTTCAAATAAACTTTGACTCTATACTTAGATTTTTATTTTAGTTGGTATCATTTTTATTTGGGTGAATTGCATACAATTTTCAATCGCGATCTATTTTCGATCATACCCAAGGCCCATTTGATAAGGTTCAGTAGAGGATCTTTTGACATTTTGACCTTTGGGGTCAAATGACCTTTACATCATTTTGACACCGGTTTCGTCGGCACGCGCTGAAGGGTTAAAATCAAAGATTGAATATCTTGCATGTTGCTTGTTGATATGAGATACTGTATTTAGAATAAAAACCTTTATAGGCCTTTATTTTTATTTAAATTATACGATCCACATGAAATCTCTCTATGTCCCTCGCAATAGAAAAAATGTAAATCCACTTAATGGTCTTTTTTGACAGTTTATACTGGTTTATTGGTTCAAACACTTATAAGTTTTTAACCAGTGGTCGGATTTGAGAAACTCTATCTGCATTTGATCATAGTCTGATTCTTGTATATGGTAATCCAACTAATATTATAAATGCGAAAGTGAGTTTGTTTATTTGTTTTACATTCAAATTTATTTATTTCGTGAACATTATTGAGTACAAAACAAATAGATGTTTGTTTGTTTGTGGCTCTTCACGCCCTATCTACTGATCAAATCTTTCTGAAATTTCGCATACACATAGCTAGGAGTATTGGGAAGGGCATAAGGTACCGTTCATCCCGGGAAAAAGCACTGTTCCCGAGAGAATTTCACGCGAGCGAAGCCGTGGGCGAAAGCTAGTAGAAGTATATATATATATATATATATATATAGAACATATAAACTACGTGCGAATGAAAGCGCGGGAAACAGCCAGATATAATATAAATGTAAAGGGTTTTTGTTGCAATAAAGAGACAAATAAACAAACAAATACACCTACATACAAAACAAGTTTATTCAAAGTTCTAATACCCAGGGCAGCATAATTCCTCGCTCCACACTGTACCACTGTCTGGCAATGTATCGTGCGCAGTAAACAGGTTCATTTAAAACTTCTCCTAGTATATTTTCTCTGGAACGACCCTCTCGGGCAAGTGCCGAGTCGTCGAAATGGTTGGATTCTGAAATTAATTTTGGGGTTCTTTGGTACCTTTATATTTTCGTTCACATAGTCATCATTTCACTACATAGTATAAAACAAAGTCGCTTTCTCTGTCCCCATATCCCTATGTATGCCTAAATCTTTTTATTATTGTATTGATGAAAAAGTGAATGATCAATCACTGATGTAATAATAATGAAATCTTACTCGTAAAAGGTACCTACTAATGATTTGAAGCTAAATCACAAGTAGTTATTTTATACAAAAGTTAGATGTCATAAAACCTTCGAGCAACAAGGCCACCGTTACCGAAGCCGTGTTGCTCGGAGTTTGAAACAGAGAGAGAGAGAGAGAGAGTGAGAGCACACATCCTTCGAGAAGCACAAGAACATGCTGAAAACAAACGAACATACAGGTGCAGCTGCTAAAATCATATACAAAAATAAATGTTTACTTTTGGCTATACGGACCCCTCTCACTATATTTGTTTTCTCCCTTGCTTTGTTTGAAAATGTAAAGTCTGCTCTGTAAGCCCCAGAGTGTTGTGTAGCGCGGTTCCTCCTAGACGTAAATTACTTTGAGATCCAACAAGATACATCGTACCATGAAGATATAAATTACATGTATCTATTTATACTATATAATCTATACTATCACTACATATTAGAAAACAAAGTCGCTTCCCGCTGTCTGTCCCTGTATATGTTTATATCTTTGAAACTACGCAACGGATTTTGATCCGTTTTTTTTTAATAGGTATAGTGATTCAAGAGGAATTTTATGAGAGAACTACTACCTGTCGATTTTATAAATTTCAAAGAACAACTCGCTTCTCACGTCGCTATCACTCACATTTCGCATAAGGTTCAAAGTGACAAGTGAGAAGTGAGCTTCAAAGTGACGGAGAAATCACCTTACAGAATCATACATCTTACGTAATCTATATATATAAAAATGAAACCCGTTTTCCGTTGTCACGACATAGCATGAAAAAGGCTTGACCGATTTGTCAGTTTTATTTTTTTGTAGTTTTCTAAAACTCTGTACAAGGTTCTTACGGAAAAAAATATCAAGAAAATCAAATTTACGCTAAGGCGGTACGAAGTTCGCCGGGTCAGCTAGTCTCATATAAAATCTCACGTTCAATCTAGTTCATCTCTCTGAAAAAAAAAAAAACAAAATATTCATTGATGAAGCTAATAAATAGGGTTTAAAATATACCTATACGTAGAATGTATCAGGTCAATTATGTCATTATTTTCAAAAAAAAATTAAGACTGATAAATAAATAATAATAATAAATATATAGGGACAAATCACACAGTTTGAGTTAGCCCCAAAGTAAGATGAATGGATGAATTAATAATTTAAAAAACTATATAATTATGAAAATAACCAATTATTTATTCATTCATGTTAATGTACTTGCTAGATATCTGAGATTTTTTCATATATTTAATTATTAGACTTTACAATTAAAAAAACAAAATAGAAGTAAAAAGTAATTAAATTATTTGGCATTATGTAGTTAAGTTTGTATAATAATTGTAAATTTGTGTTTTTAGTCCATCGAATATAATATATTTTTTATTGTTAATTTGGCAATAATGACTGAATTTGAAAACAACAAGATAAAAAATATTTTGTCTTGAAATCACAACAATATAATAATTATTGAGCCAAAAGGTACTACAAATCCCCCATGGCCTTTACCATTTTCTAGCTCAAGTGTTGGTAACGGAAGGGTTAATGTATGTAACCAGGCGGCGCGGAAGGGCCCGACCTTTTACGACGTAAACATTTGCATTCACCAATGTTGTTCAAACTTTCCAACTCATCTAAGCGTTTCGTCGATTCACTATACATTTTCATATCAATTTAAACCATAAAATATGTTGGCTTATGGTAATTCATGCTAATGATAATTACCTACGCATAATTTATCCATAACATAAAAGCATAATTATTTTATTAAAAATACTAACCTAACCTAATCTAAAACTTTAAATTTAAATTAAATTTAATATTAATTAAATTTAAATTGTGCTAAAAATCAAATATGACAAAGTAATATTATGCAAAAAAATATGCCAAATTCCTTATGTCAAAATATTTTATGAACGGGATCCCTTTAGTTGACACAATGTACTTAACATTGTGTCAAGTAAAGGGATCCCGTTTTAGGGAAACTACCTCCTAACTCGGGGTTTGCTTCAACAGTATCTTATTTTTCTTTTCGTAGCCTTTGGTCTCAACATCGTCCAGGTTCCTTCTTTATCATGTCTTTTGGAATCTAGTATGTTGCTAGTCGGGCTCTTAAAATAAATTATGACATTTTTAGAGTGGTTCTCAAACTGGTTCATTCTAGATTTTAGTTGAAATTATTATCTGTTCGGAATAAGTTTATTCTGTAGTTGTCACAAACAGACATATACCACCCATTTATATCTCCATTATGAACGATTTGATAGGAACTGCATTCAGCGTTTGGCCTAGGCCAGAAGAAAATAAGAAAGACATTAAATCTGACTTAAAAGTAACATTGAAAACCCATTTTTACATTGTAGAATCATTTAATTTGATAGTAAATTTTGAGAAATACTGCCTCAAAGGGAGACTGGGGACTATAGACAAATCGCCATCGCCCGCGGCCAGGCACGCACGCGACAAGACGCACCCTAATCTCCCCCACCCTCATTACATACAAGGATAGTTAAAACCACCCCCGTTGCGAATTGCAAGGTTTTATGTCTTCAATAAAAGGCGGTTTTGGCGAGGGGTGCGGAGAGCGAGGGTGGATTGGGGTAATGGCTGACGGTGCGAGTAAAGAATGGTAATGTTAGTATGAATTCATTATACTTAATGCTCGATGTGTTTAAGTTTTGATATCGTAATTTAGATTTGAAGGTTATCCTACTATTCAATACTATCTACCGAGTTATACTAATACTTCAGTAGTTAAAATATTTGGAGATAAGATGGCAGTCGCTCCTAATAACCAGTACTGCCAAATCTAAGACCATTATTTACAGTGGACCCTAAGCGTAAGCTGGAGAGGATGGAGGAGGAGAGGAGAATCACGTCAGAGGCCGAGAGGCGGTTCCGAGAACTCTGACAACAGGGTGTGCATAGTCGTTTTACCGTTTCACCTATACGAAATGATGATGATTATAAACAGAATCTGTTCTAAGAAATAACCTGCTTATGACAGGTTCTCAGCAAAACTTCTCACGGCTATTTAATGGGGTCGTTTCTAAAATAACTTATTAAAATGCTAAGTACGCTCTACTTAAAAATCCCGTTTAAAAATTCGCTTCATGCAAATAAGCTATCGTTCTCTTGTGTACATCTGTATGATAATAAGTCACACGCAGGGTCAGATGTCTTGACCTTTGAGGTCGAAAGGCCAGCTTCTGTTATGCTAAAACTGTTTCTTTTTGAATTGTATAGATATTTATGAGCTTTTAAGTTTTTGCTATTAAAACGTCGGAATGGAGCAAATGTATAGTCAGATAGTAAGAATAGATCACCGTATTTATTGTCGTTATAACTGGCAATATAAGATAATAGGAGTTTTTTTTATTTCTCTACCTATGTGGCGTAATAGTTAACATGCCTGAGCGCTCCCGGGTTCGATCCCCGGTCAGTTCAAAAACAAAAATGATATTTTTCTGATTGGCCTGGGTCTTGGATGTTTATCTAATATGTATCACTACATAGTATAAAACAAAGTCGCTTTCTCTATCCCTATATCCCTATGTATGCTTAAATCTTTAAAACTACTCAACGAATTTTGATGCAGGTTTTTTAAAAGAAAGGGGGATACAAGAGGAAGGTTTTTATGCCCATACGAAGCCGGGGCCGGTAGCTAGTTTGTTATAAAATATAATCGTTGAGTTAGTTATGGGATACGTGTCCCTCCCTCAGTCGACTTTTATGTATTGCGCGGGATAAGAAAAATGGTACATTCCATGTTTTTCTATTTATCCCAGACCAGTATAAAAGACACGAAATATAAGCTTCCTATAAAAAAAAAACCTCCAAAAATATCATTAAATATTTAAATGTGTACTTACCAACCAGCAAAGACATCCATAGAATTCTAATCCAGCGTCATCTGTCGTCCCGCCCGCCTCTCTGGGATTATATACGGAAGATAGTTAAACCAACCCTGAATAATTTCAGCCCGTCAATAAAAGGGCTTTGTCCCTTGAAATAAAGGGTGTTTTGTTATCTTGAGGATTGCCTAATTTGACAATAACAAAAGGGATCCGTTAGGGGAATTGCGTCGTATGATGATAATCAACATTTTTAGGGTTCTATAAAAAGAAAAAAGTAATCCTCTAGCACACATTTCTTTTATTTAGGAGGTTCTCAATCCGTTCGGAATGTTTTTTTTTGTATCTTTGAATACCTACCTTTGCCATTCTTACCACAATGATTCGGTTTAGGGTTATGAAACTTAATTATAATACATATCGTCTTTTTTGGATTCACTGCAGTCGAATATAAAACAATCAAGTGTACTCTCAAGATCCATTCATCAAATGCTAAGAGATATTAAAAAATACAGTATATTGTAAATAAATAAAAAAAAATAAGAAAGCGTTCCTTGGGCTTTGAGACAGCCGACTGGGAATGTAATCGGTAAAGGTTTACATAAGTTTATTTTGTATTATTTACATATATATATATATCTCTTGGATTCATGCCATCCAATTATCTAAGTCTGGGCTTGCTTCTAATCAGTGACGTGCACAGACATTTTCCTTAGGGTAGGCAAAAATCTACCTAGACCAGAACTATTTCTATTTTAATCTATACTTATAATTTAGGTATAGGTATTTGAGTTACAACTAAAAAAGTAACGAGCAAGAAGATAATAAAATTAAAATATATGAATCATGTACCTACTTAGGCTCTAAAAATTTTTAAAAGATGACCGCCTTATCCTACGGTCCCGTGGGAGTTTTGGAAAAGCATAGCAAACATATTTATTTGAAAATAATATTAAATAATGTTGTTGTTAGCTTACCCTTCACTTCAACTAAATCCGATCAATCCCGGTTGATAACGTCCATTTATAATTATTGCCATTTTTCGTCAAATGAAAGATTACTTAGCGCGTCATTTTATAGTTTTTGTAAACAAACACTCGGTTTACAACAATCACATGAAAATTTTACAATTTTAAACTACAACTGTGTAAATTTGTTAAAAATAAAAGTGCTATTTTTTTCACTTCATTGTAAACAATGCACATTGCAATTATCAATTAATTAAACATTCAAAACAAACAAATGCATGCAAGCAAAGCAAACATATTGTTGATTTGATTTCGATACGGAAATAAAAATATAACCCTACGGAATTGGGAATGTCATCTTGTTTATATAAAGTCTTCAAGTCTATGCGTTTTTAAATTTGCAGCATTACTCGTTTAATATCCAATAGACAACAGTTATCATGTTGCTGCAATCGATCGTAATATTCGTAATCACTAATCAGATTTAAGTATGTGTAACGCGTAATTCTAATTGGCCGTAACAAAAGTGAGAGCGAGATGAAATGTCATCTCATAGCATTTTGTTTCATCTATAGTGGAGGTCTGAAATTCACTCACACAGGCGTGATTTAGCGCATATGTGTCTGTTCATGTAAGTTTTTTACTTGCACTACTACACGAGCAAAAGCACATCTATACATAGTGATTTCTTAGTGAGAGTAGTAAACTTCAGACGATTTAGTAAAAAGCTGGCCTGGCCTAGCTAGCTAGCAGCGCGTATGGGGCGGCGCGGCGGCGGTGCGCCGCGTGTTCGCGCGCATTCATAGATGGCGTTGTTAAGACAATTCGATATCTTGTGTGAAAAAATATTTATTATTTATATGTATTGATTAAATATTTTTTTTATTATTTATTACAAAAGTACAGGGTAGGCAACGTCTAAACGTCTTTATGATATGCACGCCACTGCTTCTAATTATGCAATCCCTTTTGGCTTACTTTCCAGGAAACATTTGTTTTTATGATTTATTATATATCATTACTTATTTAACCAAATTTTTTCAATAACACTATAAATAAACAGATTTGATCAGACAGAACCCTCACCTCAGTGAGTCTTCTAACTTGGCCTGTTTTTTATATGAAAGGCCCATTTTCATTTGCAATTTGCTCGGCAACAAAGGCTCGCCCAATACATTTGGACCACTTGACTTATACCTTGTTTGTTTTACGAAAAATACGTTTATCTCCGCTCCGAAAGGGTCTCGGATCTCTCTGTGTTGTGTAGATGTCCCTTTTGCGTGTAATTTTTTATGTATCTTTTCATTTCATAATGTTTGAAACTCGGAAAAACAATCAAATAGCATTTTTGAAAGAAATCTGAAGCCGTAATCTCTCGAAATGTGAATGTCAAAATGTTCGCGTTTTCGTCAGTTTGATTAATGAATAAACATACATCCTAATTTTTTTTACAGGCTAGATTGAGTCAGATCCTTAAGGTTCATTTTTATGATCCTGCTTTTTAAAACTTACAATGGCTTCATATTCATAGAAAAGATAATTTATTTATTAATTTAAACTTTATTGCACTTTGAAAAACAACAATAGATGGACTTAATTCCATCATCATCATTTTCTTCTTTTTGTTCATCCTACCGTTTTCCCGGTTACATCCTCAGTTTGCCTAGGGAGAAGCCCAGGGTCCGCTTTTCTACATTCTTACCTATAAGGACCGTCATCATCTATATAAGCGTTATTCCATTTGCACGCGACGACTTATGTTTCCTGGTTTATGAAGTAATAAATACAAAAGGCAAATATAAAATTTAAAAATATTTTTACCACTTTAAAAGATGTAAAGAAATATATTTTTACGAATTTCTTTCATATTTTTGTAGTGGGGTATTTGGCTATAAGTATATATATTGTAAGTCTTATAAATAAAAGAGTCTCACACCAATCGCCGTTTAAATCAGTCGCCTCATCTCTACATGGCGACCCTGCCAGTAACTCAATATCTTCTCAAATCTTACAACTAGGAACTACTGTTAATGTTATTACTTAAATATTTACAATGAAATCTTACACTTTATTTTAAATCTTTGAATCCATGTGTGAAAAGTCAAAAAAATAAAAATGCTACATTGTAGGCGGAGTACATTGTACCGGTGTTAGGTTTTTTTTAATTACGGAATTTCTTGATTCGCTCGCCGCGCTCAATGCCCGCGATAAAAGCTATGAAATAGCTTAAAAATATTTTTTTAAAAGTATAAACTGCATGCATGCTACTGCATCTGCCTAATTTGCGAGGCAGTTGAGGACTCCACTAATGGTGGTCCAAGGGTGCCTTCCGTGAGCTATGCACTTGACGATCTGAGCTTTTACTGCAAAAATGCAGTGAGAAAATTCTGTTTTGGACAACAATGGATTGATGGCGCTGTTTATTTTACTTTTATCGTATTTCTTTGATTATTTGGCCAATTGAATACAAAGGTTGACTGGAAGGGATAACTATTGGGGATAAGTCCGCTTTTTGTATTCTATGTTATGTATTCTGATTATTTCTGCAGATACAATAAAGTTTTTACTTACATAACTCTATACATGCATATGCCCCAATGACGCATATATTTTCAACCTTTTTTTTTAACTCTATGCATAAAAGTGAAATGATTCCACATACAAGACCGGTCCCTATCTCAAGATATATGACCTATCTATTTAGTAATTATATCTTAATAGGAAATCATATTAGTACCTTTGTAGGTACTACTACTATGATTTACGGTGTATAAATAGTTTAAAAAAATATGTCTTGTAGTATGTCTTAGGTACTTACTTCATTGAGAAAAAAAAATTAGGACAGAAAAATCAATTGCACATAACGATTAATGTGAAAAAAAGCTACGATGAGAGAGAAACCAGTTTCTAACCCTAGATATGGCGTTTATTAAAGAATCCATTTTTCTTTTTGTAAATTCCTAGAAATCCAAAAATACTCAACACAGACGTACGATATTCATTGACGGAAGCTTTTTCATCGTTCGGAGATTAACACACTAAGAATATAGAGGTTAAGGTGTATAAACGTCTCCAGTTTCAACGTTTATCGCAAGAGAGAGAGAGAGAAAGAAAAGCCTTCTCTTTAACATATAATACAAACTAAATTCCAAACTTCGTATCATCTAAGAATGAAAACGCTTCATCATCTTCATCCCCTCCAATGGGCCAAAATAATTCATAGTAATTGCTTGATTTCCTAGGGCGGGAATGTAATTTAAAAATAGAACTAAATTTTAGCTGTGATTTTGGAAGGAAATCGGCAACAAAAAAATTTAAAAAATAACATGTAGCCAGTGTGAATTAAAAAAATACTTATTAGAGTCAGCACTCACCAAGAACAAAGCATTTTCTATATCGACTAAAGAACGAACATACAGCTGATATAAAGCGTGTTAAAAAAGGTTGTTTCTATTCGCGGGGCCACACAAAAAGCTTTTTCTCTGTATTTTCTATGAAACAGAGGTCAACACGCGCTCTTGAACTCTCCGGGGCGGGTGCAACGGAAAAATGCACTTTTTATTTACTCCAATCTGTTTTTACAAACGGTACATTGACTCGTGCTGTTTATTTTTAAATTCGACTCAGAAATAAATCGAATTCGCCGTGAATTGATTGGTTATTTCGATTCAATCACGGTAACACAGATTCAGAAATTACCGTTCTTTTTGTAAAGAGCAAAGATTCTGTTCTTAATTTTTTCTTACAGAATCTTTCACTTTTTCGTTATAGAGTTTTCATGGTTGCATATTCAGGTTATATGTTGTAGTCTAAAGTGCGTACGAGTGTATTCAGGTAATGATGAATAAAAAAAAACACACGCACACAGACAAATCCACCGCCTGAGCTATATAGCGAAACAACAACAATTTCCCGTTGGTCACAAAGTTGGTCACAAATTAGCTACGATTACATTAGCTTTAATTACGATGAATTAAATAATTTATTTTGTTAACTACTAATTAGTAGCACTTTTAAATTGATGCCTATTTAAATTCGTTTTCAGGTCATTGGATCCAATAGGTCCTGTTTCACTCACTAGCGATCTCTACATAGTGCCACAGAATAATAGTATTGTTATTCAGGTTGCGATAAATAGATCAAAGCTGACATACAAATACAGATTTTTTATCCTTTAAAAATGCCAAATAGTTTGAATGTTGTAATATAGTACACTAAAGTGGTTTACGTTCAGGTTTTATTGCAGTTTTAGTGCAGAGAAAAATCCACTAAACAGATTAAAAAAAGAAAGAAGATTGTTTTATTTGCACAAATAAAATTAACAAATAATAAATAAAACAAAAAAAATTACACATTACACTGCGTTCGTAGCAAAATCAAGTGTATACTTTCTTTGGAAAATGGCGATAACCATTCAAAAATCAGTTCGAGTTTTAAATTTGATATTATATATAACATCCGTTGATTTTTAAAAATCTGTCATAACATTCATTCGATTTGGGATACCGAATAGCCCAGCTCTTGACAGCAATCAGTCTGCAAGGTGGAGGTTTAAGGGTTCTCGAAGATGTCAGGTGTCTACCGCAGCCGAGTGTGGATTGAGGTATTAATTAATTCGTCTTGTTGTCAACGCACCTGATGCTTTGTTTACATGAGCTTCGGAGATAAGTGTTTAGTGCTTGACATTAAGTGTTGTTATTGAAAGACTGCTTAGTACTTTAGAAAATAATCAGATACAACCTTTTATACCTAAGATCGTCTATTCAGACTAAAAAAAACATTTGTTAGTCGAGTCGCAGACAATTGATAGTATTTTTTATTTATTTATTTAATTTTATTGCAAAAATACATTAGGCGAACTTAATGCTAAAAGCATTTTCTAACAGTCAACCTTTGGGTCAAGCAGCGATCAGATTCTTCTTCATTTAGATTCAGATTTTACTTCTTCAAATATTTACATTTTTTTGACCTTCGTTATGAAAACTGATACTTTTAATACCCAGATTCATTAAAAGCTGGTCAAGCTTAAAAAAATAAAACTCTGTGATGTTTAAAAGGTCGAGTAGGCATTGTTAAGTGGCGGATTAAATAAAAAAACTTTAAGGGGGGAGTAGCAACATCAAACGAGGCTCGGGATAACGGAGTGCGTAAGTCCCAACCTTTGGTGGGTATAATGGATATCCTGAGGGATGGCAGGTCATGTAATGAAAATGACAATTGAAGAATAAGCCTAAGACTAGATTTTCTAGTCTATATACCTAAAGCGTTAATTCAATTCCAATTAAAATAAAATAATTGTTATAATTTTGAAGAATAATGAATAATACTTAAATTTGATGATTGAAAAATATATAAAATTACAGGACAATCTAGGACAGATCATAACGATTGTTTATGCCAACAATAATTATACATGGCTTAGAAGAAATACCCCAATATAGTATTTAAAGCCTCGTTCTAAAGAAATACTTACCTTTTAGGAGCAAATATGTTATTTATTTAAAACTTTCTCTTTAAATTTATTGTTCTAAATAAATGTAATAATCCCGTCCTTTATAAAACCCGCCCACCAACCATACCCAGTTAAATCTTGTCTGTTTTTCGAGCTATTTTTCTCAAGGGCCACACGTGGCGGGTGAATTATCGTGGGGTGAAAAGGGGGTCAGGGTATAGGGGGACACCCCCAATGAGGTCGGCCTAATTTTTTGTGTGGGTCCGAGGTTGGTCCAAAGAGGTTTTAAAGTGTGGCCACGAAAATTACGACAATATAGACAAAAACAAAAGATTGTTAGTTTGTGTTGCTTGTTTTTACAGATATCTTTGTTGTACAAAAAAAAAACAACACACAGCAATAGAAATAAAACACTATACAATGTCGAACTTTTGTCATATAAGAATCTCTTCTAGGCAACCAGCGATTGATTGAGGAGTTCTATGTCGACCTGTGCCCCTAGTGTGAGTTTTTCTTAACGCAGACGCTAGCGACTGCGTTAGGATTTTGTATGGGATTTCTTAGTTGCCTTACTATCCGCAAGAGGCGCTTTACAGGTCTGCCGTACAAAATCGGTAACGCAGTCGCTAGAAAGGAAAATTCAAATCGCTACCTATTAACAGTGCCCCGTTAATAGGTAGCGACTTGAATTTTCCTTATATTATCTCTTTCTTTTACTTTCCATACAAAACTTGAAGGCCAACGTAATAGTATAAACACATTGTTCAGCTCAGTAGTCAGAACTGGCCATCACGCACTGGTCACAAGGCTTTTAACACGTTGGCGGACACACGGCTTCTATAGCAGTTATAACAATAAAACTTCTATTGTGTTTTCAAAAATGTCAGCCAACGTGTTAAGGTGATACCTCGGTGAACACTAGCGCCACCGTCATTTAAAAATCTTTACTCACTGAAAACACAAGTTACCAAAAATCCCTCTGCTGTAATTAAGGTTCTGGATCTGAAGTTAATTCTAATAAATTTGATAACTTGTGTTTTCAGTGAGTAATGATTTTTAAATGACGGTGGCGCTAGTGTTCACCGAGGTATCACCTTAAGGGTTATCCTCAAAAATGTTATGATGGTCTGTTTACGTACTTTTCGTGGCCCATCCAACACGTCGGTTAGCATTATCTATACCACGTAATTGGATGAGTGTGCTTGTTATTGAATGGGTATAGCTAGGTTCAGGATCACTGGATCTTTTAAGAAATATTGAATTTTATTTTCAGTGGAACCCTTACGATTTTATGGCGCTACTTGAAATACTGACTTCGAGATAATATGCACAACGTGGTAACAACATTTTATAATAAAAGCACTAATGAACATTTGTTTAAAATAATCTTTAATACCTAGTACTTATGTACTGAAAGTCCTTTATAGAATTTTCAAGTTTACAAACCCGTATATAATGGATAAAAGATAAAAAAAAATATATGGTCGAATTGTGAAACATACTAGTTTTTTTGAAGTGGGTTAAAAATAAAAACTAAGAAATAATACTAATGTAACTATATACTAGTTATATCTATTCCATACACATCAAATAATATCCCTCTTTTTCTTTGGAGATTATATGATAGGGGGTAACTTGAAACGTCTCGTCCCATACGTATTAAAGCTAGTCACAAATTACAGACCATACAATAAAGATATAATAATATTATGTTCTATGATTTACATAGCTTCATCAAAGTATCTTATCTAATAAAATTTGTCTGAAAAATACAAAGAAGCTTGAATTTTTTTTTTTTCGTTTTAAATTGCTTTATCTGTGGGAAGTAAAGCCACGTTGATGGATGCGAGTGCGACGCAGCTGGCTCCCTTGATTGGATAATTCTTGGAGCGGTCAAGTATAAAATAGACTAGTTTCTTTAGCACATAACATTGTGTAGGACATCTACTCATTGATATTTTTCTTCAGAGAAATGTAATTATTTAACAACCTCATTAATACATTGTTTTTTTAATTTTTCAAATTTATATAGTTTTTAAAGCTAGGTTTTCCAAAATAATGAATTTAAGTCAAATTATTTTAATTAGATACTTACCTACCTTATTGAATATTAAGACCATAATCTTATTTAAACTTTTAGTATACAGTCGTACCTTTAGCGCTCATCAAGGTAAAAGTTACATATTAAAATCATTGCCTTTCTGATTGCCGTATCTAATATCCGCCCAAAAAGCGAATTAAATCGATCAATCGCTTCACCCAAATTCTCAGCTTGCCCAAATCCCCTATTAATTCCTTATTCAGTCGAAAAGCATTCGAAAAACGAAAAACGCCATTCTACTCTCTCCAGCGAAACACGAGTACTCGATTGAATCAATTTAAACTTCGAAAATCTCATCTCGCAGGGTCCCATCCCTAATTATGCCAACGGAAGGACTGAGGGACGAAAGGCACAAATTCAAAAGTAACTCTTAGCAAAAACTGTCCGCAAATAAATTTCGACTCTATTGTATTTTAAAATTAGAAGCTAAAATATTTTAGTTAAAATAATTTTGGGTGTACAATACAATTTTGTCGAGGTGTAATCGTCTGTTTCCAGCAGGGTGGGGTTGGATAAGGGTTTCAAAATGGCGGGCGTAAGATTTTGTTCGGCTATATTAATTAAATCTTCGTAATTTATGACTGCGTGTAACATGTGTACGTGATTTATCGTTTTTCATGTATTGCTTAGTTTGTTTACGTGGGCTTTTAGGTAAGACCGTAGACTTGATGGATGGCTGGGTTATGTAAACATAATTACTTATATGAAACATTATCAAAGGCAATCTACATACCTAATAGTTAAGTATTTTGTATACAACCTAGCGGTTTGTTAGATTTTAAATTATTTAAGAATTTGATAGTGTTTTATATCTATAACTAAAAGTTCAACACATTATATATTAATTTATATCTTATATATGATGAAAATGTTAATCTTAGGAATAGAAAACAAATATTTACCAATTGTACAGTCCCGCCAAGGGCGCCGCGGTATTGTTGCCAAGAGGCTGGACAATTGATAGATATATTACTATACAAATATTTTAAAATGCATGTCTAGATAAGTACCAGAATATAATCGATTACTGGTGCCAGTACTGACAAAAAGTGGAACTCATCTCATACCATGATATGTAACAGCTAAAGGAAAACAGACACTTGGAAGCGACTCCACAAACCAGAGCACAGCCGTTAATTTTAAGACTGTACTTCTTATTCTGAGGGTATCGACGTTCACCTTATATAAAAAAATCCATTTATTTCAGGTAACAATTGATCCACCAATAATTAAGTTAAGCTAAGTCGCCCGAAAATATATACCCTTGGATCCCCAAAATTGGGCCACCCTTACAGCGTTCTCGGTAGCCTTGTATAAATCCTCCAGCAGTGTAGATATAGGTGCACGCCGGGCACGTCAAAAGGGGGTCCATCGTCTGGGGGGTGTATGAAAGACCACCTGGCCAGGTTATCCTTGCTACGGCCAATTTGGGTTCTAAACCTATTTAGACATTTCCATGTTCAGACAAATCGTAGCCAGGTTGCAGTTTTTCTGCAGTTTAAAGTTCTTAAATAAATATAGTCCAAATCATTATGAATTAAATCCGCTTATAGGGGCATAGCTTTCAAGTCCGTTAAATTATATCATCAACCGTTTCCAAATATAACTCGTCCACAGTAAGCGGGATATATTATTTAACACAGAACTCTCGGCTATTTCCCGACGGAACAAAAGCTTGCTTTAGAATTATATATGAGCGAGCTTAAAGTTTAGAAGCTCGATGTGCAAGTCTAAAAGCTTGGGGCGGCGCGAGTTGTAAAGGTTTAGAAGCGGCAGCTTGATTTAATACGCAACAAATATATTTTTAAACCCGTCTAAAAGTTCCATACTTAAAATTTGATTTTGTTCTTATTTAACCGATTTTCTGTCGATGAAACTGTCATGAAATTATAAAAATAGTTATAGTCATAAACATTTCTTATGACCAAAGAATTACCTGTTAAGTTGACTCATTTTCTTATACGAGTCATCTAACGCATCTTATCTCAGTTGAATAGTATCCGCTTGTAATGTCAGTTGAAATAGTTATTGGTGTAGTCAAATACCTATCAACAGCACAATCGACTTACATTTGTGATAAGAATGAATAGTAGATGCATTTCTACTCTAATTTTCCTTTGGAGAACTATTGGTCTACGATTGGTCTTAATATACCCAACTGTGACCAATCAAGTGTTTAATAATAACTACTAACGTTCGTGTCAAATAATTCAACCGACAAATCCAATCCACAAATGTCAATGAGAACAATCTTCTATGAGATTCAACGGTTAATACCTTCTTCTTTCTTCTTCGTCGTATATATAAAAAAACAATTAATTGCCGTTCGTTAGTCTCGCTAAATCTTGAGAATGGCTGGACCGATTAATTAATTTTGGTCTCGAAATATTTGTAGAAGTTCTGGGAATATTA
Organism: Apomyelois bistriatella; assembly: GCA_947044815.1. Taxonomy (NCBI): domain Eukaryota; kingdom Metazoa; phylum Arthropoda; class Insecta; order Lepidoptera; family Pyralidae; genus Apomyelois; species Apomyelois bistriatella. The sequence goes on along the minus strand of OX345704.1, from coordinate 8,819,549 downwards.
ATAGTCAGAAACATAAGAAGTTACGGAAAATATTAAAACGACAACATTTGATGATAACTTGCACTGAAAAAAATACTTACTTATATACAACAAAACTTTCGTCAATCTATAGCACAAAAAAGTGACTACATAACTCTTTGCAATATATAACCAAACCTTTTGTCTATTTTTGTTAAAAACTTTTGTTAAATCAAGTTAACTTCATTAGTATCTTGCCAAACTTTGGTTATTTCTCAAATAGCCGAAGTAGTTAGGTAAATCATTTTTTTCAGTGGTTGTCAAATATTTATATAGGTACGTTCGGGCGGTACGGGGTTCGCGGGGTCAGTTAGTTGCGAATAAAGATTATGTTTGTTTTTTTGTTTGTTATAACTTTATTGTACTAGAACAAAAGTGAATTTATTTGTCATGTCTACAATTGCCCAACTCTGTGTGGTACAGCCGGCCACATTAGAGTAGAGGCCCGCGCCTCAGCTGTCAGGGATGCCGATGCTGTGACTGCGGGTACTTAAATAGACACCTTACTAGTTGCCACTTTGTATTATCCGGCACATTTGTATAATTCCAGTTGTGATTCAAGTCTGTAATTAAAATATCTTGTCCGCTCACCACTCCTCCTAGGTTTTTAACATTTCTTTCAAAAAAATAGGTGTATTTTTAACAGAATTGTATAATAACAGTTAATAGATAGAAAAATGATTGAGTTACTAACACACATTTAAACTTTCGCAATCATATTGTTAACTAGAAAGTCTTAACTTATTCGTAGTCTGCAAAACACTTTTTGACCAAATAACTTTTTATTTTTTTATATTTTTTGGAGATTTTCTTTAGTACAAATCTCAAGAAATCCCTAATCATTTATAATTATAATTTATTTAAAAGTCAAACGGTCATTTAGGTGTTATTCCAATCTTCGATGTCATAGAGGTATATACTACTGCGATGGCTCGACGACCCAAAGTGGATCCTGGCGTCCGACACAAGAGTTCTCCACTCCCCCCTTTTCTGCCCCCCCCCTCTTGCCAATCGGCTCTTTGGAAGGCTTCCAGGTCTCTGCACACTTCGTCCCTCCAGCAATACCTGGGACGACCCACCAGCCGTTTTCCAGTCGATCTTCCCATGTACTCTCTCTTCACTGCCCGATCCTCTCCACGTGACTCAGCCAACGGAGTCGATGATATAAAAGGTGGACATAAATCAACAGCAAATACTTCAAGGGCAGATTCTGACTGCTATTCTGAACAACTTTTCCAAATAAACTTATATCGAAATGCGAAAATTGTTTGTACCTCCCATACAAATTGGGAACCATCTGATCTAGTTTAGTATGTAGAGTGAAAAAAAATCGTATTTCTATATGTTTATTTCGAATAGTTGTTCAGTATAGTGGTCTCAATTTGCCCTTAAAATATTTGCAATTGATTTGTGTCCACCTTATATATAGTAAAGTATATAAGTCTAGGTACTTAATTTTATATTCTGAACATTTATTTAACTGATGAAGTTTGCACAAACCCATTTCGTATTACTAAAACCGCAGCGTAATTAATTAATCTAAGCTTATAACTTTGGAACAAAAACAGCTTAATGGCTTAGCTCCGCAAAATGTTAGCTTATACCGCCAGCTGCTCCAAGACTTGACATAAGCCGCCCCAGCTATTAAGATTAAGCTGGCTTACCAAGACCTGTTTGCGAGCAAAGCATATATTTTTATTCTGAGATTTATAAATCATAATGAGTAATCTACTTGGACTTAAATTTGCTGTACTTATATTTGACCTAGCTGTTTCCCGCGGTTTCACCCACCCTTGATGGGTATGTACTATAGCCTATAACCTTCACCAAGAATCGCATTTGAATGATACGACCACATACAGAAATCAGAGCTCATAGAAATCTTATACGTAAGTAAGGCCTTTTACTCTAGCCTTAAAAAAAGTAATATGTGTCTGGAAATACATAATTTTATTTTAGACTTCTAATGCCCGAATACTCAAACGCTACTCAATTTTTAGAGTTGTTCAAGTATCATGCTGCGTCACTGTCATATCATTGACGTTCAGCGCGACAGCATGATACTTGAGCAGCTCTCAAAATTGAGTAGCGTTTTAGTATTCGGGCGTAAGATTAAATCTGGGCTAACCCGAAAGACACCACATAAATATATCAGGTTGAGATGGGACTCTGTGACAACGTCAAAACGTCCGCGTCTGAAGCCCGGCATTATACATAAGCAGTTGAAAGGAAATCAATGATTCAGGAGCAGCCGATTTGTGGAATTCAATTCTGTTTATTATAATAATCAATAAATATAACGTAAAATTTTAATTTCTTGAGCAACTTTATAGCATACAAACACGATACAGTCCATACGAAGCATTTTTGCTTAGAGAAAGTCATAAGTGATGAAATGTAAAAAAACACTTACCAACTTACTTAATTATAAAAACATATTATACGGTCGAGTTGAGAAACCTCCTCCTTTTTTTGAAGTCGGTTAAAAAATAACAAACATTTGCCCCCTTTAACTAAAATGTGTTTTGGCTCTTTCATGGTAAATTTCGATAAGGGAAAATGAGCCAAATAATTTTTTAGTAAAAATAGGCTTACAAAAACATTTTTTTAAATTTTTATGAATGATGGCGTTATTGACATTGCGACATTTCTGGTGTTGCAGACTCTCATAGGTCATGGTAACCACTTTAAATTAGATGGAACATAAGCATGTTTGACCATTTAATAATATAGCTCGCCTAATTATCAAAATAATTATGCATTTCAAGTACTTATAAAATATAAAAAGTGTGAGCATTCGTTTAAACAACAATTTATTAATATAAAACTAAAAAAAACTTTTCTATAGATCTTAAATTTGTTCTTTCCGATCGCTTGATTTTTATATTAAAATTTCTAACTATTTTTGCACAGTCGTAGTCGGTAACAAAATCTCTTTGCCAATTTGCTTCTTGTCTATTTTTCCTAACATTCAATTAGTTCAATCCAGTACAGCACTGTCGGCCATCTGCCCAACGTCTAATGAGGACACAGGACATCCAATTTGGCGCAGCTGCTTTTCATGCGGACTGAAAAAAAAACATATAATTTGATCTTCCCAGAAAACAAATAGGTTGGTGCTTCGTTTATTATCTGCTGCGAAACCTATTTAAAAGGAAGAGTGTACGGCGTTTATATATTTGTCTTAGCTGTATACTGTTATAATTTCAGCTTATTGCTTCGGAGCTCAGTAGCTCACCCCTAGTATGAGATTTTCTAAACGCAGACGCTAGCGACTGCGTTAGGATTTTATATGGAATTTTTTAGATGCTTTACTATCCGCCAGGGGCGCTGTACAGATTTGGGATACAAAATCGCTAACGCAGTCGCTAGCGTCTGCATTTAAGAAAATTATACAATACTTCTACAGAATAGATAATGTCATATTGTATCAAATTGTAGTATAGAAATGCAAATAGATGTAGATGAAGATCGCGCAGATTTCAGAAGAAAAAACAAGAAAGTGACCCCAGTACCCCAAAGTATAAGATTTTATATCTTATACTTTGGGATATAAGAGTATAAGGAGGTCGAGAAGTAAGTAGTAAGTAAGAGAGAGAGAATATGGGAGTATAAGATTTTATATCTTATACTTTGGGATACTGGGGTCACTTTCTTGCTTTTTCTTCTGAAATCTTCATCTACATCTATTTGCATTTCTATACTACAATTTGATACAATATGACATTATCTATTCTGTAGAAGTATTGTATAATTTTTTAACATTGTAATTTTGTAACTTCTTACCACACTTGCGAGCGCTTAGAATATAATCTTATAGCTTACAGGCTCTATATTAGAAAATCGCGCGCGGTCTCTACATTTTTTTAATCTATAGTTTTGTAATTATTAAAGTATGATTTGAATGCCGTATTTCAGGTAAAAACTCAATGATCGCGTTAATGAATTATATTAGATTTTCATAACAAAATTTGTATATAATTCTTAAATAAATAAATAGCTAATATAAATGGGGCGTTGTTGGCTTAATTTTTCTCTATTTATTTAAACTTGATTGTACAAAATACAGTTGTATAGCACAATAGGCGAATTTAATGCTAAAAGCATTATATAATAGTCGACATTTAAATTTTTTCATCAATATTTAGAATTTGTCTGGTAAAGAATGATTATATACCTATAAATATAATTTGCAAAAGCAATTGCTTACCACAGAGACGAAAATTAGAAATATTATTGCAAGCCGTGGCAAAATATCAAATATTAATATTTAACAGAAAATGTAAAACCAGCAAACGATGCGAAACACAAAATGTTTAATATAATTCCTGGAAAATATTTCCAACTAAAATTGTTGGGATTGGTGTAACAGGAGATGAAATTTAACTATGTTTGTTAGTTGCCGAAATAAGTGATAATTAACTTTTGTAACGGTGAAGTTGGCCCTTGGAATGGAGTAGATTCATTTTCAATTTGTGTGTAAAATTTGAATTTTAGCGAATGGTGTGATTTAGATGTTTAAACTGCCTAATCGAGACAAGAGGTAATATTTTAGAACGTTATAAATACATGAATATTTTTTTCACATTACTATATATTTTTTACCATTGACAGAACAGAACAGAACAGAACAGAACAGAACAGAACAGAACAGAACAGAACAGAACAGAACAGAACAGAACAGAACAGAACAGAACAGAACAGAACAGAACAGAACAGAACAGAACAGAACAGAACAGAACAGAACAGAACAGAACAGAACAGAACAGAACAGAACAGAACAGAACAGAACAGAACAGAACAGAACAGAACAGAACAGAACAGAACAGAACAGAACAGAACAGAACAGAACAGAACAGAACAGAACAGAACAGAACAGAACAGAACAGAACAGAACAGAACAGAACAGAACAGAACAGAACAGAACAGAACAGAACAGAACAGAACAGAACAGAACAGAACAGAACAGAACAGAACAGAACAGAACAGAACAGAACAGAACAGAACAGAACAGAACAGAACAGAACAGAACAGAACAGAACAGAACAGAACAGAACAGAACAGAACAGAACAGAACAGAACAGAACAGAACAGAACAGAACAGAACAGAACAGAACAGAACAGAACAGAACAGAACAGAACAGAACAGAACAGAACAGAACAGAACAGAACAGAATAGAATAGAATAGAATTTTAGATTTTCTTAATATGTAGTATATTCACAACATTGATCATAATCTCACTGACCATATTAACTAAAACTAATTCTGTACTTATTTCTAGTGACATAATTTTTTCCTAGAATAAAAACTTATAACGACTATAAGAACTATTATTTAAATATAATAAAACTGAAGTTTGTTTTTTGAACGCTTATGAAATAACTTTAGAACTACTACTGGTCAGCTTTGATAAATTCTTTCTGCATAAGATAGGTAGTCAGAGTTTTGGGGGAAATTATAAGCTATGCTACATACAAACTATGGGCGAGTGAAACAGCGATAAACAGCTAGTATACTATATTGCCACTGAAAACCCACCCACGGGGAATACACGCGTTTGATGAACATTATAAAACGCAAATCACCAAATCAGTCTCTATATCTAACTATCTATCCTCTACCAGCTTTTGCCCGCGGCTTCGCCCGCGTGAACTTCCCTCGGGAACAGGGCTTTTTCCCGGCATGAAAGATACCCTATGTCCTTCTGTTTCTAAGCTACCTCACCACCAATTTGAGCCAAATCAGTTCAGTCGTTCTTAAGTTTTAAATTTTGTAACTAACACGACTTCCTTATATATCCATACTAATATTATAAATCCGAAAGTTTGTCTGTCACCTCTTCACGGCTAAACTGCTGGACTATTGTAATGAAATTTGGTATGGATATAGTTATGCATTAGGAGTCAAACATAGCCTACTTTCGGATGCGATATAACCGAGGCGCGCGCGGGCGGAGCCGCGGGCAACACCTAGTAAGTATATATATATATATGTATAGTCTATGTACTATAGTCTAAATATCTAAACTTTTCTACACAGCCATGGAACTGTATAACATTAAAACTAAAACGAACTATTTCAAAGTAAACTCCTTCCGTGCACTAAAGCCAGAGCAGCCAACCTCTAAAAACCAATTTCGTAGTTCGCAGTAGAATCTAATTTCGAATCCTGAAAGTTGGCAACTATTAAAATGCTGAAGTTAGCAATTTCTAGACTCTCCTAGACGTAACGCACTTTCAATTACAGAGTTGCGTCCGTACAAAGTTAAAACCACTCATATATATCCATTACGTAGGATATACGAGCAAAGTGCAAAGTTAGACAGTATTCTATCCTTTGGTGGATATAATTTATGTGTGGCCAACTTCTACGTAACGTTGAGTGAGTAACGTCAGCAAAAAAAAAACATGTAACATATAAAAAAAAATACTTCTTCTTCTAAGGGTGCCTCCCCAACTAGTGAAGGTTAGCGATTAGTCTGTTAAAGTCCTCCTTTTCTTTAGCTCTTCGGAATAGCTCCGCTGCGCTTGCTATCCCGGTCCACTCTCGGATGTTTCGCAACCAAGACTTTCCGTCTTCCAACTTTCCTAAATACTTTTAAACATTCGGAAAAAAAAAAAACATTCGTTTTATTAATTCACATCGTGTTGGTTACAAGCCAAAACACAAATCCTGGTGTCAGAGTTTTCAAATCCGGCATTGGGCTTTTTATTTGATCTTAAATGATGACAGCCGAGACCCGCCGAAGCACGGAATTATCTCTCTTATCTGATTACAGGTGATTCAAGCCTGCAATGTCCTATTATACTGAAACTAAAACTACTACTAAGTATGCATCCTATAAGTTTCGAACGTGTGAGCTCGAGATCTAGACAAATGCCTAGGCTAAAAATCCAACCAACAAGCTTTTGTCTAGTCCATTTCAATTCGACAAAATCGTCAAAGTCTTTCGGCATACATTTTTGCAGATCCTATTAATTGAAATAATGTACTTTCGTGTTTTTAGTTTCACATTATTTTTAAATATTAATTAATAATATAAATATATATAATATTTTTTATAGAAAAAAATATTAATTATTACTTTGTAACATGCTATCAAAATTTTTGAAAATTGTGCAATCACTTGCCTGTTTAACAATATATAAAAACATTTTAACAGTAATTTTAAACATTATCCCGCGATTTGACAAATTTATGTCAAATAAACCTTATGTAGGGCATATATTCTAGCTTCTTTGCTGACTTTGAGCGTCGAGGCGCTGCGGCTCCGTGGTAATTGTACAAAAGTTCCGATCCTCAACCATGGTGAATTTGTTCACGCTTCCTTGCTGAACAGCACGCGGGCGGTTGGAACGCCGCGGTTAGCCGCTCGTCTGCCTCTTAACATGACCTTCGGCAGTCCATACTGTTCTGTTCTGAAAGCGAAAGATTATGATTATGATCTAGGTGATTTTCTTCTACAGAGGTAGAAGCGAGTTACAATCTAAAAGGCTAAAAGCTTAACATTTTATTAACCAACTACTATTGTCACCGTGTTGTAGACCTATTTGTGTGTGATATCAATTCCAAGTTCACATCTCGTAGTGGTGTCTGGTAAACAAATTTAAACAATTTTATAGATTCTTCACTATTCAGCTCAGCTCAGACGCGGCAGAAAAAACGCGACAACACACACAGTCTGGCGTGTTTTAAGGCTAGCTTCTTTTCGAACATGTAATTTCGCATACATGAAGAAAGGTCCCATGCTTAATATTGGTCAAAAATAAAGCTGTTAATGGTGATGATGATATTCTCATGCAGATAGTATAAATCAATTGATTTATTTAATGATCTCTTTGGTGTGATTGTCTAGGACTAGATCAGGTTAGCGGAAAAGCTTGGTTACCTAACACCCTAGACCGCCATTCTGGAGGTTCTGGGTTCAATATACATACAATATTTAAAATATTCTATTTATACAATAGTTTCTAAGCTCTATTATAAATTTTATTTGGAAATATACAGACCGCTTTGAGTTAGTCAAAAATTTATGAGTAAAAGCCTATGTTCAGTAGTGGACAAAATATGAGATACTTGTGTGTGAGCAAATTGTGATATAATTATGTGGTTTTGGACGTCGAGTTGGGGCGGATTGCTAGTGTAGTAATTAGATTTTCGAAAGGCGGAAATGAGGATCGCAATCTTGGGGTGGCGATGATTGAGAATTCTGTGAAACGTTTCTCTTTGGATTCGATCAGGGCGTCGATTCTGCTAACGTTAAGACAAAATCGTATCGAAATAGTGTTTTAATAGTAGTGCTTTTTACACACTATTTACAAGAGTTATGACAGTATGATGTGATGTGAATTTAGTGTGTGGTGTGATCATCAGAAGTGATATAAAAATATATACATTTCTTGTAACTAGTGTGTAAAAAAGCACTACCATTGAAACACTATTTTGACACGATTGTGATTTAACGTTAGCAGAATCGACACCCAGGAGTGCTATTTTCGCAATCTATGAAACCGCTCGAATGATAAACGTTCGATTCACCGGTTATGTCACATGAAAATCATTTTAAAACGAACGATAATCATTTAACTCACCTGTTTTGAATGTGTCATACATTTCAATAATAGCACTCCTGGTTAGGAAATGACATGTTTTTGGTTAGTTTCTATTTTTGCATAATTTTATTGAGTACAAAATAATAAAAGCTTGTTTATTTTGAACATTTAAAAAAAAATATTTTTTTATGAATTATACTCGAACTTCTGTTACCTATACTTCCTAATTTTATGATGTTTTCCTACCACTGACTTTTTTAAATAGAAGAGGGTGCTTCTTTTGAATTGAAAATATTAAAAGGGTTTTAATAGATGCTATTAATCAAACAAATGCAAAATAAGTATATATTCTTCTATCGTTCGAAATTTAATTCAAAATGAATCATCTCTTTTTGATTTTTAAAAAGAAATTTATCCATTACTTTGAATTACCCGAATGTAGTTTGATTATTGGTAGTTTAGGTTTTTTAGAATTACTTCTTAGCTGCGCGGACTTCTCACAAAAATTCAAACTCTTCATGAGCATTTCGTAGCTACATATCTGTACATTACCAGAGTTTAACCATGTGAGCGGTTGGGACCGAATTTAGATAGCGGCCCGGGGCGGGTCTTGCGGCACCCAGTAATGAGTTGGGAGGAATCGCCCAGCCAGATGCGCCAATAGGTATGAAAACGTATAGAACGAAGGTGGCGTGATCATAAAATGGAAAATACATCTAAGACCGGAATTGAAATTACGTTGGTAGAAACTAGATAATTAAGCCAGTTGAAAATTTGCATATAGAGGTGCATGACGTGAATAAAAACTTCTATGGATTTGAGTGTGCTCCTCAGGAAAGTTAATTATGATAATCACTACATAGTATAAAACAAAGTCGCTTTCTCTGTCCCAATGTCCCTTTGTATGCTTAAATCTTTAAAACTACGTAACGGATTTTGATGCGGTTTTTTTTAATAGATAGTTATTCCAGAGGAAGGTTTATGCCCATGCCAAGCCGGGGCGGGTCGCTACTTATGATATAAACACAGATTTCTGTACTTTATAGATTTAGAAGAAATAATATTGGAAGTAGACTTATATGAAGCTACATTAGATTTTTTTTCGCATTTATGTAATGTACGCACAGAACGGAAAATTATCCTATTGCATAGAAGTGAATGCAGTTTTTATCAATGAATTACCTACGCTAAAGGCGTCATTTAATAATGAAATATATACTAAAACAGGTTTCTTAAATGACGCCTCTTGCTTCTCTGGTTTTAACAAAAGCAAAACAAATATTTATATACATATATATAATTATTTTTTAATAAACATAAACTGATGAATGTCACATCTGACTTTCACTGCTCTTTGGCCGAAGTTGAATTTTGGTCCGCTCTCGAGACTACAGATATTTATCTGGCCGAGGCCGGACTTTTTTAATATAAATGTTCTTTGTTCGTGACGGGAGAAAGTTTTAATGAAAATTCAAATAAGGACAACTTTAACCTTTTGTTTTTGCGTGTTTTTTGTCGGCCCCAATTGTTTTTGTTTCAAGTAGGCCGCGCCGAATGATAAATGTGTTTGCATTGGGATTGCTTACCGTTTTGAGTGCTCCAAAAATATATACCTACTTACGTGTAATGTTTAGTTTAATTATTTAAATTAAATAATTTATAGTTATTAGGTTTAACAAGCCGCATCAAAATCCGTTGCGTAGTTTTAAAGATTTAAGCATACATAGGGATATAGGGACAGAGAAAGCGACTTTATTTTATTCTATGTAATGATTTGTAAACCGATATTTATGGTAGAGATAGGTTGCAAACTGGTAGTTGTCCACCGCCAAGAGAGACAGTTTTTCTAGATTAGCTTAGTCATGGTATTTTGATTCTTTGAAATATTAAACCCTTGATTATATGCCTTGTATATATATGTTGACATTAAGTATCCCACCCGCCTTCAGACATGCATTTTGCAGACTTTTATGTCTTATACCATCTATTTTGCCCATCACTACATAGTATAAAACAAAGTCGCTTTCTCTGTCCCGATGTCCCTATGTATGCTTAAATCTTTAAAACTACGCAACGGATTTCGATGCGGTTTTTTTAATAGATAAAATGATTCAAGAGGAAGGTTTTTATGTCGATGCTAAGCCGGGGCGGGTCGTCAATGATATAGGTCAAGTCTTAAACCTTAACATTTTCAGCAAATGAGTTTAAGAGGGCTGTGTTTAAAATGAAATATTATTTCAGTACTGTAGAATTGTATAATTAGAGACCTAAATACATTCTTAATTTACTTGAAATCCTAAAAAATCCTACGACCTATTTCAAACAGTGTTTTAATGCGTTCTGACCGTTCTTATTTTACATTTTAAGTCTTGCCCAGGATTTATATTCGGTGGGTACTTCACCCGCCCCGAGAGACCCATAAATAACACCGCAGAGGTCTGAACCCCTAACTTTTTACCCCCAACCCACCCCAAACCCCTAACGGCTAAGGTTACAGTGGGAAGATGAAAGAACACCCTCATATATCTTGTTCAAAGTACGGACCGTTTGAGAATTTTAATTTTGCTGGGGCCGATTTTTTCACGTAATTGTGAGGTTGGGTGAGTGGATAAATATTGCTTTTTTTAAAATTAAATACATACTTTTCTGAATTTATTTTATATCTGGTAGATATAGGTCTTGGTAAAGGTTCGATTTTTGTATCAAAATAGTATGATAATTTTAGTAGTAGTGGTAAAGTACGAAATGAGAGAAAGTACTCTATTTGTGAACAGATGTGATCATAGTAATATGAATGTGAGTCCGTTTGTCTAGCACTTTTTCAGGCCTTAACTACTTAAGTAGAAAAAATAGGCTATTGGCGCGATGTATACGGAAATCCCACGGGGCAAATCCACGTAGGTACTGGTAGTCGTTAAACGAACCACGTCAGAAACTGAAAGGTGGTTCCGAAGAACTTTGGCACCAGAGACTGCATGGTCGATTGACCGTGACATGAATTGATGATGATGGTGTATTAGATGCTTTATCTTTAGGCTGTGTTAGTCTCTGACTTTTTTTTAGTAAAAGTAACAAAAAAAAATAAAGTTATGAAGCTGAATTTTAACAAGTAATCTATATTTAGGAGATCAGTCATCTAGGAATGAATTTCCCGAAATCCCCACGGGAATAAGAGCGGACCACTGGTCTCTTGTACTAAAATATTGTAACTCTTTACAATAAAAATAAAATATTCTGGCACGCAACCAAACATTTGTTTAGTCTTGACCACTCATATTTCAGGGGCCTCTCATTTCGTCCCAAAAGACTCATCCTAATGAGCACCGGCTTATTTATTTAAGGTTCTATTTACACGTCGCTACAGGGCCTTGGCAAACAACCCTTTTTAGTACACCCATTTAATCAACTTGCCCTTTAAAACATACTTAAGTTGATTAAAAGTGCTTCAAAACACGCCTTCCATAATAACATGGTCTTATACTTACTACAATTTTTTTTTTAATAGTAAAAATAAATATCATATCATATAAAAAAGTAGATATTATTACTTATTCATAAAAACTAACAAACTTTTTAATCTCTTCTTCTCTTTTATCAATAACTAGCTGACCCGGCGAACTTCGTACCACCTTTCTTAATATTTTTTTCCGTAAGAACCTTGTACAGAGTATTCGAAAACTACAAAAAAAAAATCTGCCAAATCGGTCAAGCCGTTTTTATGCTATGTCGTGACAACGAAAAACGGGTTTTATTTTTATATATATATAGATTTAAAGGGAAAGATCGAGACACAAGGTCTACCGCTGGTATACAAGATAATATCTTTTGACATATTATGATAAAAGAAACCTAAATAGTAGTAACCTTGAGTCCACCCGCCTCTTTATACCAATAACAGATACCTGAAACAGTGAAGGATAAGTTCATGCGCGAATGGAGGCTATAAAAAAGTCCAAGGTAAGCCTTTTGTATGAAGTACGCACACTTCGTTATAAATATGGAACGGTTTAAGTTAAGAGCATACAGAGGGCGTCCAAGTCATTTGCCATTTGATCTATCTTGGGCCACGCGTTTCACCTTCAGACCAGTAGGTCGACCGCCAATCTCGATTTTCTCCTCTCGTAATGGCTACTTGTATCGCTGGGCCACATTTTGCTCCGCCATACACACAAATTGCTTTAAAAATTGCTTTTGTTTATTACAACGCATTCGACAATGTAAACAAAAAAAAAACAATTTTTTGAAAGCTTTTTGTGTGTTATGCGGAGCGAAATGTGGCCCAGCGATACAAGTAGCCATTACGAGAGGAGAAAATCGAGATTGGCGGTCGACCTACAGTACCCCTAGTATAGGTAAGGTTTTATAAACGTAGACGCTAGCAACTGCGGTAGGATTTTGTATGGAATTTCTTATTTGCCTTACTATTCGCCAGATGCGCTGTGCAGGTTTGTCATACAAAATCGCTAACGCTGAAGCTAGCGTCTCATATGAATCTATTACATATCACTACATAGTATAAAACAAACTTTTTCTGTCAACACTTTCTCTGTCCCTGTGTATGCTTCAATCTTTAAAACTAAGCAACTGATTTTGATGCGTTTTTTTTAATAGATAGACTGATTCAAGAGAAAGGTTTTTATGCCCATGCGAAGCCGGGGCGGGTCGCTAGTTATTCATAATATAAAAAACTATAAGTAGTCTGTTTAACGATTTCCGCTTCCGCCTATTATCTATACCGCCGTATACATCGTGATGTCGCACACAATCCCTCATTAAGGCGCTGTATCCCCAACCCTTAGGTATTTAAGAGGAGTGAAGTGCGATTATAGTACGTACGCGTAATGAAATAAGGTTGAAAGTGGCGATACTGGGTTGGCCTGTCACTAGTCTCCGTTCAATGCCATTTCGGGTGAAATTTTCCAGTTTTTATTTAATATTTCAATAATTATGACTAAATATTGTAATTTTTTTAGGTATCCATCTGGGTCATTATGTTATTCTTTTTATAGACGTAAAAAAATTGGTAGTTGTCGCTGAAGATATCAAGTAATTCGCGACGAAACCTTTTCTGGATATAGCTTTTTTGCTATTTTATTTAGCTAGGTTTTAATTATTTTTTTTGTAATATTTTGATGTAATCATTTATTTTGATCCTTGAACTATACTTCATATTTTTTTCATGCTTGTATTCAATGAAGAATAAAGCTAACTGCGCGACGAAAAAATAGACGTTTTACGGTATTCCCCTGATGCACAGCGCCTTAAAACGACACGAGCACGCACGACTACTGAGATAATTTGCACAGCCTTGTTTACTTGTCGAACTCTATTTAATTTTATATAAGGTTCATTTTAGCACTGCTAACACTTCGTTAGGAAAGAGATCTGAGAGAGAGAACAAACTTGGATTTGTACTTCAATTTCAAATTCTCAGTGTAACTATATTTAAATCATTTTAATCTAAGTCTAGTTGTTTATGATCTTCTTATATTTATTTGTCTTGATATGTACTATGACAATAATGATCCACTTGCTACGATTGATAATCGAATCTCTTTTACTTTTCCTATACTCATCACTCGTAAATACAGAATTGATTTTGACAATTTATACAACACAAATATTTAGACGACAATGTTAATAAACTTTCTCTAGGAATCTTGAATTGGAAAAAAGTGCAAGACCAAGAGAACCTTGGATTTGCTCTTTCTCATCCATCCGAATGTATGTCCTGGATAACCCTTACTAAATATCATAGGTTACAGAAATATCTATATCCATAATAGATACAATTTTGATGTAAATACAGACAACTGTTCAATCAATTTAATAAATTTACTCCAAAAACACACTAACTCATTAAATCATAATGAGCGCCAACGAAACTCGACAACTTTCGTCGTTCTTTCAGCATTGCACAACTTGGAGCTTGGAGCTTTTGTTACCCGTCAAGTTTCTGCGCCGTCATTCCCCTTGTATATCACTCCTTTTGTTCGAAAAGCTTTGTATACTGGAAAATTTATATCAATTATCATAAAGCGGTGGGCACATGAGCGCCAAAAAAATCTGATTCTGAATCATTATTCATCTATCTAGTTTTCGTGTCATCTAAGTTACAAATAATTTCTTCTTATTTTTATTTTTTTTCTTGTCATAATAAGAAAAAAAGCAGCTTCACTGATGAGAAGGGTACGTGATAGTAATTACAACATCCTGGATGATCCGCAAGCGCCTGTACTGAGGGGTCTCGTGCGGGCGATGAACGCAACTGAACGCGATCACTCCTCGGAGTGTCGTCCGCCCGAGATCTCTCACAGGTACATGATTCATGTATTAGTAAAAACAATTCTTATACTCTTTAGTTTATAGATTCACTAACAACCTAGATAATTAAGTTCTCTTTTGTAATTAGTAACATACGGATCACCAGTTATCTGAAATAAAGTTTCATTTATTATTTATTTATTACTTTGCGTGCTTCAGCCACCAGTTATTTCATGCAAACTACTGCCGGCCGGCGCCCACCCACAACTGTTAGTCAGTAACCCCTAGATTTTGTATGGAATTTCTTAGTTGCCTTACTATCCGACAAAGGCGCTGTACAGGTTTGCTATACTAAATCGCTAACTCATACTAGGGGCACAGAACATGCCTAGCACCATTGGTTTGCAATCACGGTGCTTGCAACACGTGTTTAATTTCTACACGAGGCATCCTCAGACACCAACGCGTTAAGTGTTGTTGTGGCGGAAGCACGCAAAGTAATTTAGTAAGTACTTGTAACTTTGACTTCCGCAAAGTAATGTATGTATCTATTAAATGTCATCTAATTTTGTATTCCGTATGTGTCCTAAAACATATGATCTTGGAGTCTTGAGTCTGAACCAACACAACTCTTGTATATCACACAATTTTTTAAAAAGCTTTGTTTTTCAAATTCAAATTCAAATGGTTTATTCTCAATATAGGACATTCTTATCACTTACTGACGTCAATCATTACTAATATTATTAAATTTACCACTACTTCCAAAGCGCAAGTGGAAAAGAAGAATTGTATTTTATTGTAAATTGTACTATTCTGAAAAAATATACAGCAAATCGTATAAAACTGTTACATAACTGGCTATTGGTAGATTTTGTACTAGATATTTTTGTACCTTACCTAGTTTTTAACAAAATTATGTATACATTTATTTGGTGCAATAAAGAGTTATTCTATTCTATTTTTTTTTGCCAAAACATTTTAAAATCAAAATTGAAATGCGTTTATATTAGCTCAAAGCTGCCAGTGTGTATCGCCCCTTAAACCGTCCTCATTATAAATTCTTTCACAAGATATTTTCGACCGCCTCCACAGCCGAACGTAATGGACACTTTTGTGAGAAGGGATGCTTTCATAATTTTCGTTTGTGAAATAAATTAACTGATTTCGAAAAGATTCATTGGACAAGCTGTCAATTTTTTTTATCAAATTTCAAATACCATTCCTAAAAATACTATTTCTAGTTTGCCCCTATAAAAATGTGGATTTTTTTTTCGACGTAGAGACGGAGTTGTGGCCCTCATAATCACCTGAAGTGGACAAGCTAAGAAGAAGGCGACAATTTATCGCTTTTCAAGATCAAAAGCATAGATGAACTTAAGTAAACTATGAATACCGAATGATTTAATTTATTTTATGTACGTAGACGTGATTCGTATCAAAACTTTATTATTTTTTTCACAGGAGCAAAGTTCCAGGTGATTGTTAAAAAATAAGTTTATCTTATTCATTTAATTAAATAAATATTCAGTAAATTAAGCTTTACACTGCTCAACTTTTTTTTCACTAATTGCTCTAGTTCAAATAATATCCTCTTGCAACAAAATTAAGAAAAACCGCAATTGCGTTTCAATTAAGTTTTTAAATCGAAGCAAGGGCGTCCCACAAAACCGAAGTCTATTGAAAGACAAAGAGTTACTGATGCTGAATTAGTTGTCCAATGTATGAAGGAGTGCACATACAACTATGTAATAAAAACACTATTTCCTGGAAATAAGGGTGAAATTGAATGTTCACGCTTGATTTGCTGCCCATAGTACAAACCACAAAAGAAAATGCTGTCGTAGTTGGCGGTTGCTTTGGTCACGGTACGATTTGGCAAATTCAATTAAGTAATTGTTTGAATTCGTTATTTCTTATAGTGAAACTACGATTTTGGTCTTTAAATAAAAATTAATTGAAAAAAACTTTAGAAATAATTTTTTTTTATTTTTCCAACTTTATTTTAACAATAAAAACACCTAACTATTATCCTGTGTGTGTCATGTGTCATTTTATTATACAGATATAATTCTAAAGAGAAAAAAGTAAAAGTTAAAATAAAGTAAGGATAACAGGCTAAACTTGCAGATAATGCTTAGGTATTAGAACTAAGTTTTTTAACTTTTGTAATATTTGTAAAGTAACTAATAGTATTTATTAGTTATTTTAAATATGTGCATGTGTTGTTATTTGTTTTTTTTTTTTATTAAAACTTTATTGTTCCATGAGTACAACATAATATTAAACTGAGACTAGTCAAAATCTAGTGAAATACTTAATTGGTCAAGTTATTATTTGATAAATACATATAATACTCGTATTATTTTGATTCAAAATGTGAGTTACTTACAAAATATGTAATAATAGTTATGATTTCCACAAAAAAAAAAAAAAAACGACCTTGCTACGAAACGTCGTAGCAATTGCTACACACGCTACCATAGATTTAAAGAAGTTGCCGTAGTTAGACAAGTCAAGACAAAAAATTTACATTGAGGAAATCACAAACATAGATAATACAATAGGCGGCCTTATCGCTAATGCAATCTTATCCATACCGCTCCGTCGCTAAATATCATATTCTCAAAAGACCACATTCGTAAAACATCACATTCGCAAAACATAATATAACGTAGGTGGAATTTACTAATTACTTAAGGTATGTGTGAGGAGAGAAGATAAATCCAGGTTTCAGCGAATCGCACAATATTTATTATATGTACTTTACAACAGGTTAGACTCTTAAGGATAACCGTTAATGAGAGATTATAGGGGTCGTGAGATCAAAGTAGGCACGAGATCCAGTCAGGCAGCCGCTATGAAATAGCCAGCCACTTAACTTGAGATGGTGAGATCAGCCGAAAGAGGTCTTCCACTGGACGCGCGCAGCCTTATATATGGCCCTCGGGGGTGATGCGGTGCGGGGCAGCGAGGAAGGAACGCCGTAGGAGAATGCGCGACGTCACAATAATGTTCGCAAAACATTATATTCTCATAACATCATTTTCTCAAAGTGGCATGATCTTATAACACAACATTCGTAAAACATGACATTCTCCATACAAAATTTTTATTTTATTTATGTATTTAAATTATTATTTAAATGAATTTTAGTATTATTTTGTTGCATGACAAAGTACTTTAATTTTATTTTACTTTTGTACGTCCCTTTGGTACAGTACATACATAGCGTTTCCAATCAATGTAAAAAATATGAAGACCTCTTTTCTACAGACCTATGTTCAACAATAAAGAAAATTTGAATTAAAAATAAAATTTGCCTGGCGTCAAAATGGTCAAAATTCTATGGTAATAATAATATTTCGAAGCCAGCTTCGTAATGGGACTTATTTCTTCCGAATTTTATTTGCCATTTCAAAGCCAGCTACGAAACCTAGCTATGAAATGGGACTAAGGGATTTTTCCCAAGATCTTTAGCATTAACGAGTTTTATTTTAAGATAATCATTAATATAAAATATATAAACCAGAAGAAGAAAATTGCAAAAGTCGAAGTGTTATAAGACTATGTTTATTTTTACCTTAAATATTTTTATCAAAACCAGTTGCCACCTAGCGGCGTTGGCTGGAACTTCGGTCGTTGAAGGGTCTCGCACTCAGCTATTAATTTCCTAAGGGATCCCCACACCCGGATGCCCCGTACCAAGAGACAGACTCGACAAACGATAAATTCTTGTTTTTTTTTCTTTTTCAATCATGAACAGATATATTTTTTTATTATTATATTGAGAGACATGTATTCATATGTAGGTATTTTTATAGTTTTAATTTTAATATATATATTTTTTTAATTGTAATTTTGTACTTTAATGTGAATATTTAATTAGTTTAATATTAATATCTTTAGGTAATAGAAAGCTTACATAAATAATAACATACAACAAGCTTTCGCCCGCGTGAGATTCCCTCGGGAACAGTGCTTTTTTTCCCGGGATGAAAGGTACTACTATGTCCTTCTCAATACTCCTAGCTATGTGTATGTGAAATTTCAGGAAGATTAGTTCAGTAGGTTAGTAGTGTTTGTTAGCTTTTCACGCCCTAGCGTGAATAAATATACAAACTCAGTCTTGCATTTATAATAAGTATTAGTTGGATATCATAAAAATAATTAGGAAATACTAAAATGACTGTTCTTCTTTATAAATATTAGTAGCAATTGTAGGCAGGGCGGACCTGTCGAGAACCGCCGCTTTAAGACCAGAATGGAGAGCACTGGAAGAGGCACATTTCCAGCAGTGGACGCAAATATGCTGAGAAGAAGAAGTGCTATTATTCTTGATAAAGACGGGTGGAGAGTTTAAGACATGATGAAAGGCGGATGATGTAAGTAACTTTGTCTAAGAAACAATTAGGCTGAGGACTCCACCAAGAAAACGCTGTGAGAAATGTAACATATACTTTCCAAATTCCTTCGCGTACTTCTGCACTACTTATGTTAATCCCAGCATGCTCTTCACTAATAGTTTGCACAAACAATCCTTGCGATATGTGTTTTCCTTTACACGAATTGTCCTCAGGTTTTAACTGGTGGTGAAACAACGCAAAGGAATTTGGTAGAGGAGTTTAACAATATTATTTCCACTCGTAAATCGGACAGAAAACGTAATTCACGGCTAAACCGCTTCATATTTGATTATATTTAATTTGGTAAGTATGGATTTAGTTAAAGACCAAGGTTCAAACATAGGATATGGCACGATTTAATCGAGTGCCATACGGACGAAGCCACGAGCTACAGTTAGTTTAAAATAAAAACATACTACGATTTAAGTTCTGTGTAAAAAAAATATCTATCGCATTCATATCGCTATACCTTGGTAGCGGGCGGTCTGTGAGGTTTTATCTTCACGCGCGCGTGACTATCCTATGGTAATGTAATGAAAAATTACGCTCATCTGATACCTACTGGCTGTCTCCGGCCTTTTTTGCCGACCGTACCTGTCACGCTCTATTACAGCACAGATTAAAAACATGTAGGTACATACATACAGTATCTACCCCTAGTATGAGATTTCATAAACGCAGACGCTAGTGACAGCGTTAGGATTTTGTATGGAATTTCTTAGTAACCTTACTATCTGCCAGTGGCGCTGTACAGTGTGTACAGGTTTGTCATACTTAAAAAATCGCGAACGCAGTCGCTAGCGTTTATAAATTTTGATAAGTACTATGGGTATAGAGAAAGAACAGAGAAACTATTCGAATAAAAATGTTTTGACGCGGATTCCAGGACCAATATGGCACAGCGTATTGTCTCTTCTTATCTTCAATTAATACATGTAAACCACACCACACCTTATTATAAATGTATTACGTAGTTTGCAACGAAGCCACCTAATTTTATCGACCAATAACAGTGGCAATAAATGACGAAATCAAATTCCCTGCTCATTTTTTCTGTGTGAAACGTTGGCTTGCAAGCCAAACTAGTGACAGGTTTTTCTTGCGATATGCCACTTCTTGTTAATATTTCTAAATTCTGTGGATATAGATTACTAACTTGTACAGATATTCAAGCTCATACAAAGAAAACTCCCCAACATTTGCGCTTATGCATATACGTAATAGTTTCAGATAAATAATGTTTGTTGTATCTTACTGGGCTAAATTTATATAGTTTTTTTTCCATTGACACGAAAGAAGAAGAAGATGAATAAATTACTTTTCTTACAAAATCATTTCAACGCCGTTGTTTACAACCATGAATTATCTTTATAAATTTTATAACTGGTACTAGATAATCGCGAGGAGGCTTTAAATAATTAACATTTTTATTAATTTAATCTTTATTTTAAAAAATACAAATGTAAAAGCACAATGGGCGAACTAATTAAAATGAATTGATTCTGTACCTGTAGCGCCATCTATTAACATAAAGTAGAACTGATTCTCCTGACTTTATTTTATGACTACCAATTTTTGATTTTTATATAACTAATCGTTTGAAATAACCAAAATTTAGAATAAAATGCTATAAACGCCATAATAAACAATTCATAATTAGGAATGACGACCATATGACCTAGGGGTACAGGCAAGGTAAGTTCTTAGCCTGGTCATAACCGAGTACCACGCAGGCATTTATGAATTATATATTTTAAGGTATTTTTGTTTTTTATATTCTATGTTTGGGTGTAATTACATGATTTAAGCTATTTAAGTACCTATTTATATAATAATAGGAATGTGAAATCTCAATTACATATTTTTTTGTGTAATCATAAAAGCTAGCAACCCATCATCAATGCTACTGTATTTTGTCCCTCACCAGGCTAATTAATAATTTATGAAGTATTCATCTCAAGGAAAAAAAAAATAAGTCAGATGCCTTTAGGCAGCCTGAAAATCTGACAGTGTTGGCCACTTACACTCCCGGGTCATGTTTCTGTGGGTCTGGTTTCCCTGTAAAAAGGGTTAAGAAGGTCAGACGGCAGTCGCTTCATTGTAATAACTAGTTCAGCCAAATCAGGACTATGATTAATAGCGTCCCTGGGCTCTGAAGCGTAAGCTGAAGATGTAACCGTGAAACACGCTCGGAAGAAATAGATGTATTTTTTTTATTATTGAGGAACTAATTTCAACTTACAACGATTGGCATAAATTATTGAACTTAGATATTTTTCATGATCCTCCAAAAACTTTTAAAAATAAAATTTTACAAAAATAATATAATTGGTTAATTCATTTAGTCTGTTTCTATGTATTCATTAACTTTTCCAAAATTTTTATTTGTTGTTCTTCTGCTGCTTTTATCGGTCATTACCTCTACATAAATAAAATATAATATTATATAGAACTTTATAACTGAATGTTGTGCACATCTGTAATAGATATAAGCACTAGATTAAGTCTTAAAATGTAAAATTGTATGCTTGTGTTTATATTGTTGATGTGCCTTATAAATAAAATAAATAAACTAAATAAACTATTAAGCAGCAAGGTCGTCAAATAGATCTTGAAAGGTTTCATTGTTTTGAATTTAATATAAAGTAACATTATCAAACTTAATTAAATATAGGTACTTTTTCAATCACATTCGCTTAATGACAACAACTAGTGTCAAACTCTTCATCTAAATATATATAGAGTTATAAACTCCAATAAAATGCTCTATGTCGAAGAAAGATTTGGGGCATTCAAAAAAACCACATCGCAAGTTCAAGTCTCACTTTTTTTTTTTTTTTTTTTTTTTTTTTTTTTTTTTTTTTTTTTTTTTTTGACTGGACCTACAATATTAGCTTCTAAGAGCTTTAATATTTACAGCGGGACGGTTTGAGGCGAGGGCTTGACGCCACTCAGCCTTTTCGGCAAAAGCGCAAGGGGCTCCCAGTTGGGACGAACCTCGGCCATGGGCTTTGCCTTTGATCAATGGCGAGCGATGCAAACTCGCGAGCGATGCAAACGCTCATTGCCTTAAGGGCCGACACTAGGGTGCCTTAAGGGCCTAAGAAGAGCCTACTGGTGGCGAGAAGCGCCCTGGTACATTTTGGTACCTGGAAAACGAGCTACTGTTCCTACTTCGTCGCACTCGCCGGCGAGTGCGGTGTGTCGGTGTGCCTAAGGAAAATCCCCGTCTCCTTTGAGACTGGAGATTTTCGTATGGCCGATTAGCTACCGTGATGGGGTCGTCGGGATCAAAGAGAACATTCCTCGGGCGTCGGTGCCGCAAGGGGACATCCTTGGACGGGCTGTAGTTAGCAGCTTGTTCCACTAACGGGTTCGGATGGGAAGAGCATTTCTCAAAGTAACGTTTTGACGTTTCTTTGAGGTATCTCGACATGGATGGGAGCTCAAGGTCCTTGTGTAGATCGCGTGTGCGTAGACCCCGGGGGGATCCCGTGGCTCTACGTGCGAACCTATTCTGAATGAGTTGGAGTTTATTCAGAAGAGATGGTGCTGCGTGTGCGAAAATAACGCTCGCATATGTCATGACAGGTCGGATGCACAGCTTGTAAAGAGTCAGCTTATTTCTAAGCGACATTTTTACGTTACTGATCATGGGTGAGAGTCTGCCTAGATAGAAGGCTGCTCTGTTGCGTACTCTTTGGATGTGGTGTCCAAAGGTCATCTTGCTGTCAAAGATAACGCCCAGATATTTTGTGCGGTCAACCCATGGAATGGATTTTCCGAACAAAGATATCGTTTTTAAGAGCGATTGTGTGCTCCATGCCGGGGGTCGTGTTGCACCGCGGGAGTCTTTGGAGAAGAACACTGCTGCGCTCTTTTCCGGATTCACCTCGATGCGCCACTTCCTGAACCAAGCGCCGAGCGCGTCGACTGCTTGTTGGAGGCGTTTGGAGATAAGCTCCTTACTTGTACTGGATGTGAATAGAGCAGTGTCGTCAGCGAAAAGGGCTAACTCCACGTGCGGGGTCCGGGGTACGTCATTGGTGTACAATGCATACAGTATGGGAGAGAGCACAGACCCTTGCGGGACTCCAGCTCTTAGTGGTCGGGGGCGTGAAAGAGTTCCTTCGACTCTGTAGCGGAAGGATCTATTCGACAAGAATTCTCGTATGATGCGCACGAGACTGTCAGGCAGGCCCATGATGGCCAGCTTGGCTACCAAGCCGGCATGCCAGACTTTGTCGAATGCCTTCGCTACATCGAAGAAGAGTGCTCCTGTGGGTCTTCCGCGGCGGCGGTTGCCTAGGATGTGTTCGGTTAGGCGGTGCAGTTGGTGTACGCAAGAGTGTTTTGCGCGGAAGCCCATCTGCTCATTCGGGATCAGATTCATAGATTCGGTGTAAATCTTGAGTCTGGCCGATATGATTCTCTCGTATATCTTCCCGATGCAGCTAAGGAGGCTGATTGGGCGATATGAGGACGGATTTTTCAGGTCTTTGCCTGGTTTTGGGATGCCTATTACCGTTGCTTGTTTCCAGGCGTCTGGGAACGTACAATTAGCTAGGCAAGCATTGAAGATGCTCACTAGCAGCAGTAATAGAGTCTGGGGTAGGCATTTCAATATGCCGTTAGATATTCCGTCAGCTCCGGCGGCTTTTCGGGGTTTTAGGGATTTGATTATCGATTGTACCTCTTCAATCGTAGTTGGAGGGAGTGCGGTCACGGGGGGAGCCGATGCGGAGGCGGTGATGCTCTCTACATGCGATTCTACCCGTCGTAGGTGATCTGGGTCAACTGGTTCACGACTAGGAGAGCATTGGCTTTCCAGGCTGTCTGCTAAGCATTCAGCTTTTTCGTCATCATCGAAAGCGATGGAACCATCCGGATATTTGAGAGGAGGAGTGGTTGAGATCTGATCGCACTTGAGACTTCGTGCCACACGCCAGTAAGTGACGTGGGACGGTGACAGTTCAGAGAGGAAATCGCCCCACCTTTCGTCCCTGAGTTCCTTCATGCGCTCCTTAACTCGACGTTGAAGGTAGCGTAATCTAGAACGGGCCTCTTCGGTGGGGTAGAGGTCGTGTTCCCTTGTCGCGGCGTTTTTCTCCGTCAGCAACCGCCTTGCGTCTTCCGGCAGTTCGAATCTGTGGTTAGGGTCCACAGAAGGGACCTGCCTGGAGCAGTCCTTGATGGCTGCTTGCAAGTGGTTGGTGAGGGAGGAGATCGCCATGTCGGTCTGTTCGGTGGACGATATCCTTTCGGGTATCGCGTCCAAGTCGGGGGAGGGTTGGTTGAGTGCTTTCGCTAGTCTCTTCCAATCCGTGATTGTCCTTGTATGAGCGGGGCGCCCATTGTCGGTCTGTCCTAGTTGGAGAAGGACCGGTCTATGGTCCGAATTTAGGTCTGAGTGCACCTCTAATGAACACACTGTCAAGGTGATATTCTTTAGTAGGGCAAAGTCCAGGACACTGGGGTTTTGGCCTTCCGCGGTAGGATAGCGGGTCGGAGCCAGGGGCGCTACAACGTCGAAATCCAGGGACTCTTCGAGCCTCATTAGGGTTTCGCCGTTCGTCGAGTTGGTTAGCGAATGCCACCTGGTGTGTTTACTATTGAAATCGCCAGCCAATATGGTAGCGTTTCCCATAGAAAACAGGGCTTGAAGGTCGCTCTCAAGCAAGCTTTTGGTGGGGCTGAGGTAGACGGAGGCGATGTTGATTGGCGGGTGGCCAGTCATCGCTATTCGGAGGATTGAGCATTCCAAGTTTGTTAGGGAAGGAGGGTCGAGTTTGCTGCAGTGCAGGGACCTCTTGTAATAGATTAGCGTTCCGCCTTTGGCGTTTTCTAATCTATCATTGCGAATGATGTTGTAGTTCGCAATTTTTGGGTCTCTGTGCGATGGTTTGAGGAAGGTCTCCTGCAGTAGGAGGATGTCAACCTGATGTTGGGTGAGGTACTGAGCAATTTCAGTCCTTTGGTCGCGGAGATTTCCGTTGGCATTGTAGAATGCCAAGGTCAGCGATCGGGGTTTGTTCCTTTGGGCCGTACTACCCATCACGGACGCTGGTTGGCGCGAAGATGTGCTGGGATGTCATACGCAGTGATCTTCGCAATTTCTGTTCTGTAGCTCCTAATAACCTGCGTCCGGGCGATCCAATCGTTGCCGGCGGCTATTAGGGCA
Organism: Apomyelois bistriatella; assembly: GCA_947044815.1. NCBI lineage: Eukaryota > Metazoa > Arthropoda > Insecta > Lepidoptera > Pyralidae > Apomyelois > Apomyelois bistriatella. Next base: position 8,794,126 of record OX345704.1, on the reverse strand, counting down.
TGACCAAGTTCCTCGATGATGTCGAGGTTGACGTCGCGGAGGACATTGAAGCAGACTTCAATCGCCTCGTCGGCGGTTGCCACACGGGAGACCGCGTTCCCACGAGGGGTAGCGGGCTCCCTGCGGGCAGCGACGGCGGGCGGTTGGGCCTGCCTCGTTGTCTGGGGGCGGGGGGCTGAGGGTTTGGCAACCGCTGCAGCGAAGTTGGGGGCCTGCGGGGCAGCCAGAGGGGCTGGGGGAGGGGGGGGCCCGGTTGGCCTCTTGTCGAGGGCCGGGAAATCGGAGGGTGCGGCCGAGAAGGACGGCTTGGGTTTGGGGGCGGGTTGCTGCTTGGGCACTCGGGGAGAGCGACCGGCCGGCGCCTGCCTTGGTTTGCTCCTCGGAGCTTTCGGGCAACCGCGCCAGTTGGCCGGGTGCCCGGATTCTCCGCAGAGCACACACGCAGGCTCGCCCGGGGACTCCTTAGTGCGCTCGCAGTCTTTGGTTGCGTGGTCCTCCGTGCACTTAACGCAACGGGGGCGAGCGTGACAGTTTCGGGCGGAATGCCCGTAGTATTGGCAGTTGTGGCACTGCCCTACGATTCCGCGTTTGCGGGGGGTCTCTACAGAGAAGCCGGTGAGGCCGGCGACGGACTGGATCTTAAAGATCCTTTTACCCTCCGTGGTCTTGTCGAGAACGACCATGACCATGTCGTAGGGGGTCCGAGGGGATTTGCCCTTGTACATCCGGTGGACTTCCCGGACGGGTAGAGCTTGGGCTACGAGCGTCTCTCGGATGAACTCCTCTGAGACGTCGTGCGGGATTCTCCTGATGACTACCCGGAGGACTCGGTCTTCTTCGAGCGTGTACGAGTGCCACTCGTACTTGCGCTCGTGGAGGAGGCTTGTCAGGGCCTTGTGATCTCGAAGGGTGGGGACTGTCACCCTAATACCTATGTCGCACTTGTGCGCCTTAGAGTATTGGATGTGTCTATCATTGAGAGTCCGGGAAATGGACTCCCAATGTTTGGAGTCGTGAATGATGACCGGGGGTGGGGGTTTTGGCTTAGGGCCGGTAGTCTCTGCGGCCGTGGAGGGGCCTTGAGTGGGTTTGTGCGGGGTGGGAGGGCGAATGGCCTTTCCTTCTCCATTTCTGGAGGTTTTGGAGGGCGGTTGCCTCTTGTTTTTAGGTTTGGGCCTGCGCTGACGCTTGCCACCAACTACGACGAATTCCTCGTCGGAAGAGGACGCTCGTGAGGCGTCCGAGTGGGACTTTGGAGGCGATGTGTCCATCGGACACGATGGCTCCTCGTCGGACTCCGGCTCTGACTCTGCCATTGGGGACAATGGCGAATCGCGGACGGGAGGACGTATGTCCCTAAGATGGACGGGGGATGGAGGGGGTTGAGAGTCCTCGACGGGGAGGATCCCATAACGGTTGTGGGGGGCGGTCGCGGGCGCGGTCGGGGGTGGGGGAGGGGTTGCAAGGAGGGCCTCCTTGTAGAGGTGAAACTCTCCTAAATTTCCTTTCTCGGTGAGGAACCTAATAAATAGGTCCTCATCGGGAGGAGGGGTGGGGGCCGCCATTACGGCGACAGTGTGGCGATTGAACGCCAAGGGGTGGGGGATAACCCGAGGGGTCCACTCGGGTGTCCTAATTCTTCCTTCTGCCGGGTGTAGACAGAAGGGTGTGTGCCTATTGGCCCTACTACGTGCTGTCTGTAGGGGTCTGTTGCCAACCTTGTTAGGGTCAACAGGTGTGTACCTATCAACTTAACTACCTAACCGATACCCGGGGTTGACTAGGGGACCTCCCCAAGGCCAGTGGTTCCGGGCCCAGCCTGTTTCTGCCCGATACCCTGAAGGGGTAAGAGGGCTAGTGCCAGGGTCCGCACTACCACCGGTGAGCAACAAGCTCGGCCTGCGTTCGTTAGAAAACAGGCCAATTTGCTTCCCGGAGGGCCCAACTAAATGTGGGACTCAACCACACTGAAGGCGTGTGGGCGTGTGAAAGAGGTTGACGCTCGGTATGCCCTGAAAAGGACGCTACACGAGCAAAGGCTTTCCCGTCCTTTAGACACGTACAAGTACGGTCTAAAATTCGGGGTCACCCGTCGGTCGCTCTTCGCGATAAATGCAGGGCCACGCACGCCGATACGGAAACCGCACCACAGTACGACGAGTCGTAGAGAAGTTTGATATTCCAGCAGCGACGATACGGAGCACCAGCAGAAATCGGTCAGAAATTCCAAGCAGACTTTCTTAGTGATAGACAGCCGCGACAGCACGTCCGTTCACCTCGAGAGCGCAACCCAGAATGTCAAGTCTCACAAGGCAATGCGTCTTTTCCTCTCGCGTATGACGACTACACCTATCCCCACTTTCCCTTCCCCACCCCATAGGTGGCCTTTTTAATGCCCAATGCCTTTGTACTCAGTCCTCGTCCGTTAATTCGCTTTGATTCTTAAAAGACGAATTATACACTCCAACTCACAAATGAATCTCAACTCTATTTATATTTAATATAGAGTTAAAATTAGATTGAGTTCGTAGTAAAAGTTAGATCAGTATCTAATGGAATATCAGATCAACAGAACTGTACGTTCTTTAGAGAAATTCGCTCTTACGATTGATGCGTATAAGTTAATTCTCAACCTTAATGTATAGTGTTACGGTTTAGTTTGGATTAGTTTGGTTGGTTGTGGATAAGGCCTATCCTCCAGTGTGTTGTTGGAGGTGCAATAATTTAAGCAAAGGGTCGAAAGCGACGGAGAGTTCTTTTTGGAGTTTGTGTGAGTGAGACGTGCGTAGAGGTCGGGTTAAACGCTTGACAGGGATGTATTTTAAAGAATGGTTTTTTTTTACTTGTGCTGCCATCTTCAGGACAAAACCACTAATTAGATACTTTATAAAAAATAAAATAAATAATTGTAATGTATGCACTAATACTTGTTAATCCCACAAAAGTCCTTCAAGAGTCTTCGAAAATGGAGTATTTTATATTAAATATCAATGTTTTAGTTTTTTTTTTACTTAAATAAGTTTGTTTGTTAGTTTGTCATAAGTATCTTTTACATAAGTAGGTATTTATGTTAATAAAAACAAATACTTGTACACTGGACAAGAGTTAAGTTCGCAAAAAAAATACTGTATGTACTTAAAATAAAAAATAAAACTTTTTTTAATAAATAAAATAAATCACAAAAAATCGCTAGATATGGACATTTTTAAAATAATTTTTGTAAAAAAATAAACATAGTTCTGTATTCTAAACCTCATATTTATGTTGTTTCAGATTCGGTCGACTACAATCAACGTTTCTATAAAATAAATAAAATATACGCACCGACACTTGGATATTATTTACAAAAAAAAGTCTTAATACATCTCTGCCAGCCATCAACACCCCAAATAGGCCGACGCGCTACGAACGCTAAAAACGTACCCCTCACCCCTTTCCCCGATTTTTAAGCCTACCCCCAACCACCCACTAACACCCGGGTTAGCGGAGGTACATTTATGTGCAATAAATTTTGACCGTTCATCCCATCCAAAAAGACATTACTACCGCCAATATAATTAAAGAAAAATGAATCATAAATCAATTTGTATTAGAGTTCAAATTCGGTTTCGGTGTTATTAGGAATATAGTGTATGTAAAAGGAGCGGCTCAGAGTTTTGAAACGCCATGCATTGCTTGACAAAAAAATACTTTGTATCTTGCAATTAGGGGTCATTTTCGGCTGATAAAAATTGATTGTTGGAAAGAAGTGGACAGTTTTGCGGGTGAGTGTGGGACAAAGCTAGGTAAATAGGGTAGACATTGTGTATTTCTCATTTGTCTTGGTGATGGCACAATAAAACCTATTGTTATGACAGCGCATTTGGAATTGTGGGTAATGTTTTCTATAATATTATTGTAAAAGGATTTAACTTAAGTAGATTTAAGAATACCATGAATTGTCATTTCAGGGTTCGCTCAAAAACTATGATATTATAAGAATTGGCATTTTATATTGTAAATCGATAATGCCGGATTCCTTTAATCGGCCAGATTGAGGATTTTTAAAAGCGGAGCCTGGTCTCCGAAGAAATCAGCTAAGAGGTTGCAACCGGGAAAGCGCTAAAACTAGAGATTTGGATTCTTCAAAAGAGTTGTCTAGCAGTGGACTTATTGTTGCTGAATGGATGATGATGATTAAAGATAAAATAGTTCTACTTAATTGCCAAATCCGACTGACAATTTTGTATTACTCGCGCGCGGATAACCCTTTTTACCCGATGCCTGATATTATCTGTGGATCCTAGCACCAGGTCTGCTAAAGGAAGACATTTATTTTTGTTTCGTTAATCTTAGCCACCTTCAGTATAAACATGAACTGTCATAAGACGAGACAAAAAAAACGTACTTAAATCTGTTTTTGATATTAATTATTTATTAATATCAAAAACAGATTTAAGTACGTAAGTATCTAAATTTTACAAGTTGGTCGGCTAAATACCTAAGTAATTCGTTTTGATTTGGATGCCATGCCAGAAGTAGACTTTTTCTGACATACTGTTCGTCCGAGCGTGTTTCCAGGTTACATCCTTAGCTTACGCTTCAGAGCCCAGGGTACACTGCCGTCTGACTTCCGTAACTCTTTTATACAGGGAAACCAGACCAATAGGAACATGATCCGGGTGTGTTAGATACCAACACTGTCAGACTTTTCAGGCTGTCTAAAGGCATCTGACATAGCCTAACGTATGCTATCTACCGATAATACCCGGGACCGGGACCAGCACTGGATCTCCCAGACAATTTTTTTTAATCTATGATAAAAAAAAACACATCACTACCTTTTAAGCATCCTCTCTGTCACTCACTGCTTGACTGTAAGACATTGAATTAGGGATCGCGCGCGGCTCTAATTCTTTAATCTATGCTGTGAAAGATCCCTTTCTAGAAGAAGTCCGCCATTTTACTTTTATTTTATTTCTATGCTTTTGTATTCACTTTTGTTTTAGTACATTAAAGTTTTTAAAAACAAACAACAAATATCAACTCTGTCATAAATTTATAAATTAACTACACAATTAATTAGTTTTTATTTTTTTTATGTTAGAATATTATATATATAAGTTAGTTTTAATTATTGTTATTATTTTTTAATCAATTAATATTATATTTATTAATAATCTATACATATAATATATAAAATAAATAAAACTACACAACAATTTGAGGTTTATTGTTACTCTCTTGATATCATCTTCAATGTCCTGTTTTTATACGTATTAACCGGAATTTGTTCATAAAAACCTCCCTTAATATTTTCCTTTCAAGCACTACCTGGTTCATTAGGCATTATTATTGTGTTTTATGATAAAATTCCAACGTCAAGTCTCTATATTGAATCCTACAACTGTCAAAAAATAACCTCCAAATTGAAATCTCTATTTGTCTCTTTATTGCCTTTTCAAATTCACCTCCACAAAATTATTGCAAATAAACTAGAATCAAAAGTTAAGTATGTTTTAAGACTTTTGTATTATTCTAACCAGTGTGAAAAAAGAAAGACTCAAATCTTTTTTTTTTTGATGTGATTTGAGTCTTAAGAGAGGGACAAAGCGCTATTTTTTATTCTATTGAGTCTTTATTTTCAGCTAAAAATAATCATTTATTTTTTCCATCATATTATCTCAAATACATAATTCATCAGTACGGGCGTTCCCCCAGTGGGCCATTACTTAAACCCCCTTCTTTGATGACTCCCCTTTTTATCCCACCGTTATTTCTTCCATAAACGCGAAAAAAAACGAAAGGCCATTAGTATCGGAAGTGAGGACCTCATCAAGATAAATAGAAATGTCACGATGATGGATGATAGCCCCCGCGCGCAACTACCACCATCATTTAGCCGTATAAAACGAAAACGCCACACCCTATTCCTAAAGAAATAAAGTTGAAATTAGTAGTTGTTTTTAGCAAAATTTTGTGTTAAATATATTCGTTCTGGAAGGCTGTGTTTGTCGTTATCTGTTAGTAAATAAGTGCCTATGTGTGTGTATTTATAACAAAGGATGCTTTGTTTTTTGTACACTGAAAAAAATGAATGTCAACTAAGAACGATTTTCTCTTAGTTGACCTTTTTTTGATCAAGCTAAATACACATTAGATAATTTCAATAAAAGTTGTGCAATTGGTCCAACTTGGTTGTTTATGATTGAAATAGAAATCTGTGTAATGAATAATTCCATTAAGTTTGCACGTTGTTTCTACCTTAACAAACACTGAAATAAATATGACACGTGATTGATTCTAACAAGACAGTTCACATTCAAATTAACAAAGATAATATTTGATATTTCTACTAGATTTTGTTGATTTAAATACTTATAAATAGTTAATGCAGTTACGACAAACATTACAATTAATAACATTTTAACGCATAAAGCTACCATAAAAATTATAAAATTGTTCATGTTCAATTGTTGGTTCAATTATTTATTATAGTTTGTATAATCATTTAAATAATAGCATCAAATAAGAACTAAATATTAAAAAAGAACATTTATTCATAGATATAGTAAACATATTATTTCATTATAGGTATTAATTAAGAGTTAAATATAAAAAATCTATGAATAATATAGTTATTACAATAACTTGTCTTAGTTAAAATGATTGTTTTCTTCTTCATTTGTAACACGAGAACGAGACCAGTGGGTCTAAAAACGCCACTTTAGCAATTCATCGAATCGAATTCATATTACGAATTCCTTAGCAATCCTTTAGCAATTCCTATTTTCTTTAATTTTTTTTGAAAAGGAATTGCAAAGTTTAGTTGGCTATTTTACAAAAAATAGAGGAATTGCTACAGAACTGCTAAGGAATTCTTAATATGAATCGATTCGATGAATTGCTCAAAGTGGCGATTTTAGACACCCAGGTAGTTACGTTGAATAAAATTCCAATTTTGAAAGTGATGAAAATTGCCTAGGTGTATTAATTATGTGAAATTGTCTATTCAATCATATAATCACAGTTAGTTAGTAGGTACAATCGTATTACATAACTGCATCAAATAAAACCAAAATATTCATCCCTAATATTTATAGATATTTCGTGCAAATATTTTACTCAGATAAATCAATAATGTCTTATTAAAAACGAATTCTCTCTTGTTCAATTCAAAAAAAGATGTTGCTTGCTTGCTTTCACCCCGCGCACTCACCTCACCCCTCGCTACCTCCGGCGCCCGTTGGCCGGCCGCAGTCCGCACTCGAGATCGTGTCGTGTCGGTACGTTTGTTTTGTATGTGAAAAGCAAAGAAAAAATGGAAGAAGTTGCAGAATTGCTTCGGGCATGGGAATTGCCAGAGTTAATACCTGTGTTCACCGGTATGTATAGACTTTGACATGTATTTTATTTGTGAGTTTATTACTTTCACCGGACGGTCGTAGTGTTACAAGCATGACTTATATATTTGATTATTGATTACAAGCATGTGTTTGATTAGATACCTAAACCAATACCTATGTCGTCAGTTCGGTTATTTTGAACACGAACGGACCTCCTCGTTTCTGATTAGATCACACCAGGATATTCCCGCTCTCAATGAGCTTTGCACAGTCCGTCCAGTTTGCAATCAGAGCATGTGCGCCGTGTGGCTCTGAGCGTCTACCTACCTTCGTAGGTACCTACAATTGTACAATAACCAAAAATATTATTTCCAGAACAACAAATCAATATCCAGGCACTTTCGGCATAAGTGATGCAGAGGTTAGAGAACTAATACCCAAAATAGGCCGCAGGACTTTATTCAGTAGATGCTGGAAGACCTGGCGAAATGCATAGGTAAGTCTAATGATTTGACCTGACCTTAAGAGGCCAGTTTAGAGCTGAAACTCCTATACAAATTTGCAGTATGAACACTAACATGCACTGACTAACTAACTGAATGATACTAATCTGAGTCTGAATGATTCTTGGTTTTGAAAAAGGGCGGTTTTGCGAGCTCTAGTTAGATGTCTTTGTTTTTAATGATCTGTTAACTCAGTTACTTTATTTTCAGCACCCGACGAAGAAACAACGAACCTGGCTGCTATTATTATATTTATTTATTTAATAAAAAACTTATGGTAATTATAAAAATATTCAAATGTGAACTCGTCTGATTTGACTCAAATTTTGTGAATTGACGTTATTGAAGAAAATGCTGCTGTGGAGTTTGTGGCGCCACTTATTCTCCACTTGCGCTTTGGAAGTGGTGGTAAACTTAAAATAAGTAAAAATTGACGTCAATAAGTGATAAGAACAGCCTATATTGAAAATAAACAATTTGAATTTTGAATATTTGTTCTACCAACTTTATACGTTGTGGGTTTTATGTGATTAACTGATCTCTTAATGATTAATAATATTTTTCTTATATTTTATGCGTTTTATTTTATCTCTTTAACAACCTTGCTTTTAATAAATGGATATTTCAGAGTCTTAGGCTAGGGTCTATGTTGAATTACGTTTTTCTTTTTATTTCCTTTTTTCATTACTTCTCTTCTTACCTGTCTTGTTAAAACCGGATTAAATATTAATGTTAAATACCTACGAATAATTCGAGCTATTAGGGCCTCAGTTGATTTACGTTTTTTTTTATTTGCTTATTTTTAATCTTCCTTTGTAGGTACAAAGGAAGATAGAAAAAATTCCTTTGTAGATACAAAGGAAGATCGAAAATAATAAAAATAAGCAAATAAAAAAAACGTATGTCAACTGAGGCCCTAATGGCTCGAATTATTCGTAGGTATTTAACATTAATATTATTCTTAGTATTTTCAAACAAGACAAAAGCAATAAATAATAGTTAAGCCAATAAAGACAGTATATGAGTGAAATGAGTATCATAGTGGAGTGAAAAAAATACCTTAGTCAATGAAACAAGCATCTAAGTCGAGAGATACAAGTTTCTTAATTAAGTGTAACAAGTATTTGAGAAAAGCGAAATAAGTAACTTAGTGGTGACAAATAAGTATCTGGCAAAGTGACATAATGTATCTTAGTAGAAGAAAATAAGTATTATTGTAGAGCGAAACAAGTATTATAGTAGAGCGAAACTAGTTAATTTGTCAAATGAAACAAATATCTTAGTTGAGGGGAACAAGTATCTTAGTAAAGCACAACAAGTATCATGATTGAGTGAAATAAGTATTTTAGTAGAGGGGAACCAGTATCTTAGCAAAGCAAAACAAGTATCATAATTAAATGAAACAGTGTCTTAGTTTAGACATTAAAGTTCGTTATTCGGTATAATAATAGTAAAAAATTATATGAAACAAAATATTAGTTAAATTAAGTGTAAAATAATAGTAGCGTTATACAACCCTCTTAGTTGAGAGACAAACAAGATCAGCTTGTTTGTTTTAACCTTCCACTTTGCAGGCTCATATGCGTTCATGATGCTTGATTAAAAAGGTCACAATCTTAGTTAAATCAACCATATTTTTTTTTGAGTGTATGCTTACGTCTATTAGTTATCAACTGATATTTGCATAAAAAAATTAATTTTCGAATATTTATTGTATATTTTATACACACATACTTTGTATCTATTATATTTTATCTAAAATGAATATATCTATAGTTCTAATCTATAGTTATACTATGGTTCTGTATACTTTAAGACGGAAGGGACAACTGGATCAAGTAGGTGATATTGTTTAGTGTTCTTCAATATAATTTATTGACTAATTTGTACGGAGTCCCAAAAGATTCTGATAACAATATAATATCTGACTTTGTATACGCATAGAGTAATAAGCGCTTTTCACATTTCATTTAGACTGAGGATGGGCTCTATTTTTTAAAAGATTTCAAAAAAAGGAGATGGTTTCTCAATTCGACCGTATATATATTTTTATTTCAAACAAATTCTTACCTGACTTTCTTTCCCAGCTCATTGTTCAATATTGCCGAATCTTAGTTCGCGACTTCGCGAATGATGGAAGACAGAAGTATGTGCAGCTTTTTCTGTTATAACACGATGTCATAGGGGCCGATATTGATATATTCTGAAACAGTTGAAATAATAAAACATAAGTAGGTATATATACACATACACATACGTACTATCACGAAATAAGCTGGGGGCGACCTTTATCCAGTAGTGAGACGAAAACAACAAATATAAATAGCGAAACTAATTAATTTTAATCAGGTTTTGTACTTTAAGCTTGTAAAGTACCTAATAGAGATTGATAGGTATATTCTAGATAAGGTACTTTTTAGCGTAAAGTAAAGTAATCAATTGAAACTATGGGAAGTTTACAAAAGTCGTGGAAGACCAACATCACGTTGGAGACAGCACATTGTCAAAAATTTCTTTCGTATTTCGATGCCAACTGTAAAAAGGAAAGCCCAAAATAGCAATGCAATGCAGGCGTGCATTATAGCGGAACCCTGCCTCGCCAGGCTCCGCTCTATGTCTAGTAGTGGACGAACAAGGCTAAAAAAGAAGAAAAGAATATATAAGTAGTTATTATAACCTTATTACCGAAGCCCAAGGAAAAGTAGAGATCTAGGGATTAATAATAGGAATTCATAAACATAACTGAGGCCTTAAATCTAGTAAAAAATCGTCTATAATTTGGATATTGCCGAATATCCAAATTATAGACGATTTTTTACTAGTAATAAGTATTTAAAGATGAATTATATAGAAATAAATGAATTACGTAGTTGGATATTTAAATAAAGAATACACATATTTAAAACTAGTTAGTTATCTATCTTCAACTGCCAATACCTACAGCAAAAAAACGGCGGCCATGCAAAAACAAAATGGAGGATACGCTTAGGCGTGGGGTGGAGGGCGCGGGTGGCAAAACACGCATGTGCGTCCGCCCCGAGCGCGGACGTGGACCGCAATACTTGGTGTTAAGAGGGAGACCATTGAAAAAAAATGTTTTTTTTTATTCATTTATTTATAAGTATGGTCATATAAAATAAATTTAATCAAAAATGTTTTTTTTTTTACTTATTTATTTATTAGTATGGTCATATAAAATCCGAATACTTTATTATGAAATACAGGTAAGAAAGTTGTAAAATTATAGGTGGACTCAAATCAACTGGAAATATTTTAAGGGCAGATTCAGACCACTACATATATTGAAATACGGAAAAATATTTTGACCTTCCATACCAACTGAGAATCATCTGATCTAGTTTAGTAAAGAGAGAGATTTTTATTTTATTTCCATATAAGTTTATTTGGAAAAGTTATCAAGAATAGCTGTATAAATCTGCCCTTAAAATATTTCCAGTTGATTTGTGTAAGATTGTAAATACCTATGTAAATACCACTATGCTTTGCCCTTAAAGGACACTTAATAATTAGATATAATTAAATTTACCCAAAAGAATTGCAAAAACGGCGTTTCTTATTTATATAAGGAGCATAGAAAAATGAATATCAACCCTCTTATCATCGTTATGATAGGTCACAGTATTTCCAGGACTTCCATATATTTTTATAATGAAAAAGTGCATATTAAGGCTGATACCAGCACTAGCTACCTTGGAAATACAGAAAATATAATTTATCTTCCTGTAAGTGAGATTATCAGAAATCCTCGCAAAACTTTTTTGCTAGTATCTTTAAGTTACATTTGAACCTCGAAAGTCATTGAAATACTATTCGCTTAAATGATCAAAGTTAGAAACCTTTACAAAAAGTGTCAAGAGTGGCCGTTTATAGTAATTTTTACAAAGGAAACTACAGCGGATAGTATTCCAATGACTTTCAATCTTACTTACAGAAAGATATATTAATTTTTCTGTATTTTCAATGCCGCTTGGCCATTGTCACGATAAAAGAAAAAGAAAGAAAAACATTTCCTGATATTTTTTTTGTGTGAGGAGAATACAATTTAAATTGAAAGCCATACTGTCAACCTCTTAAGGGGAGGCGTGGTTTTATTTTGGTGGTGCGTTTTGCGCTCATGTTTCTTGAGCATTGACTAATAATTTTGTTCCGGTTTACGACTTTATTGTGATGCGAAAATTTAGTTTTATTTTTAGTTGGGACTAGCTGTTTCCCGAGACTCCGCTCCCATAGGAATTTCGGGATATAATATAACCTATGTGTTGTTCCAGAAACTCCAAATTTCAGCCAAATTGGTTGAGCCGTTTTTAGTAAAAGAGTATCAAACATCCATACATTCTTCCATACTGTTGCGTTTATAAAGTAGGAGTAGTATGAGTATGACCGGGCTGCACTAAGCTGTTACAGAACACCACAGCTTACAGAATACTATACTAGTAAAAATACCATGACGGTGTTGTACTTTATGTCTTAAAACTTTATAAAATGTTAAGGTCTTGTCATCTAATGTCATTCTCAGATAAAAATTACGAGACGAACATTTCGCTCCTTAACAACGGACTTCTCCTGAGGGTACCCCTAGTATGAGTTTTTCGCAGTCGCTAGCGTCTGCGTTAGGATTTTGTATGGAATTTCTTAGTTGCCTTACTATCCGCCAGAGGCGCTGTACAGGTTTGACGTACAAAATCGCTAAAAATCGCTAAAAATTAAAAAATCTCATACTAAGGGCACTGGAAAAACGCTAAGATGAGTAAGTAAAAAAGGAAAATATATAAAAAAATATTTATTTGTTTTTATATTTATCTAGATTTTACCCTCTTCGCTCAAATATTACCTACACATGTATGTTGAAGGTAGATAGGGGTGATTTTCTGTTTGGAGAAATAATTTATGGAGGCTTTTTAATTCTCGCCCTGCCTTATGGTGTTTTGATTTAGGCTTCGTTATAAAAACATATGAATCACTCTTCTATTTTTCCTGGGGGTTAGGATGCTACAAAAGAATTTTAATGAGTTTGTGTGCTTTGAGCGGTTATGGTTGATTTTTTGCCAGCGATTTCAGTTAGGTATGTCATAACTTTAAGTACATAGGGTCGTTTTAAATATAAAATATTTTATGAAACTATTGCGGTCCCGGCGAACTTCGTACCGCCTTAGAATTATTAGTAATTCCTTTATATTTCACTCAATTTATATAAAACCCCGTATTATACGATACTAAACGTCACTCGATTGTTTTACCCATAACCTTAGATATAAACCCAGCGCGATATCCTAATTTTATGCCCGCTACTAACACTTATACTTTATGGTAAGGTATTAAAGTTTAAATTGACTTATTAGTATTATTACGAATTTTTTGTATGGGAATATAGAAAAGTGTTATTTCAGGCATTTTTTTTAAATTTTTCTCTTCGTAAGAACCATCCTCGTACTTTTCAAGGAGCATTATAAAAAAGAATTAGTGAAATCGGTTCAGCTGTGCCCCTAGTATGAGTTTTTCTTAACGCATACGCTAGCGACTGCGTTAGCGATTTAGTATGGCAAACCTGTACAGCGCCTCTGGCGGATAGTAGGGCAACTAAGAAATTCCATACAAAATCCTAACGCATCTGCGTTAAGAAAAGCTAATACTAGGTGCACTGGTGGCTCATCTGTTTTATATCACAGTTAATTTATTATTGTAATATTATTGTAGCTGTTGGTTTTCCTATAAATAAATTAATAAGTTGAAAAAAATATACGCAAGCCAATACATATATCTAATGTATCAATATATGTTTTTTTAAACATTGAGGGTCAATATCTAATTCTCTTCAAAACCCGTAGCGTATTCTAAAGCCCAATTATTCACTTTGACGTCGGACGTAGATAATAATCTGTCATACGACACGGAACGACAGCCCCACCACTTTCAGTAGACCCCCCACCGGCCTTAAAACTTCCACTGATACTAAACTTTCGCTGAAGCGAAAGAGGGAGGTGGTAGACCAAGTTTTTCTGGTGCTATGAAATGGAAAAGCAGAGCATGGTGGCAGATTTGAGCAGGGTACGGTTGTGCGTAAGATTGTTTGACGTTTTTTGGAAGCCCATATAAAATGAGTTGCGTTGTGACCCTTGATTATTTTTTATGTCTATCTGGAAAAGGGTTTACACTAATACCTCTATGTCATCAAAAACGAAACTTGTAAAAGATCCAAGTCTCGCTTAGTTATTCTACCGTTAAAAGTTTTGAGATCCATGTAATACCAATTCGGTTAATTTATTCAGTCCCTTCTAAAAGGACCATCTGTCTTAGGTTATTACGTAATAAGCTAACATAACAACATCTTATAGTGACCATATCAATAATAAATATCTGCTATGTTTTAAATAAACTACTTGGATATATGAGTACCCAACGAATTGAACCTTTTTCTCAGGTGTATAGCGCAATAAGCACGAATGTTTAATTGGATTGCTTTTATATTGATTTATCATTATCTCTGTCTTTTTACCGCTTTTTCAGTTGCATTCACAGCTAATAAGAAGCTGAGGATTCAGGGTCTACTAATATATTTATCTCAGCGTTTTCCCAGTTGCATTTTGAAGTCATAAATTTTGACAGGAGTAATCGCAGTAACAAATTATTAAACTTGGATATAGGCATTTTGTTATTAAACAACTACCAAAATAGTCAAATATGTCGACTATTAGTCATATTGAAACCGTTTTATTTTGTACAAAGTGACATTACCAACCCCGAACAGGCCTGGACTTTGGTAGTGGATCGTACAAAATAAACAGGAAACTATCATCGATTCCCATACTTTCTATTTGCTGATCAATAACATCTAAGTAAACCAATTGCCTGCTGGTCAAATACCACTAATGGACGCGACTTATTAACTCTGCTGGACTCACCTTGAATAAACATTATGGACGATTGGTGATCGGTTGCTACTTAACAAAAATGTATGGGTTATCAATGTATAAGCTTGTTCAGAGACAGTTTTATTTCTTAACCTTTTGGCTGACACTCGATTATCGACGAAGGTAACAATTAAACTGCTGTCGTTGTTTTTTGGTGTTTACCAAATGGTTATGTTTTCTCAATAAACAGGCTATCATATGCAAAAATATATATTTTTTTAAAGTTCCAGGCGTGCAAACAAACCAACTCTTCGTGCGGCAAGTTTTGACGTGACAACGTCTTATAAATTGGTTTGCCGGGTGACACTTCAAGAAACTGCGTTACGCTCCGCTCACGTTATGCGCTCACAATGAGAGCGAGTGAGAGGCACGCGTCCCTTCCACTCGGGCATGGTTAGAAAATCAACAAAACAAAGTCGTTGTCACGTAAAACTTTCGCCCGTATACCGACTTTACAGGCAACCAATTTTTTTTAACGTACGTTCTGAAAATTACTCAGATACTGGTAAATCAAATCATACCCATTTACTTCCAGACAAAAAAAAATCATCTATACTATCTCAAAACCCACCCTGCTTCAAAATCTTCACTAAAAATAAGGAGTATGGAAACATCTTTTTTGATAATAAAGATGATTTGCTTTATTCCCATACTTATATTAATTATTTTTATGTAACATTTTAAATGTCATTTGAAATAAATAACACGTGCCCTTTTAATTGAAAAAAAAAGTGCTACGATTGAATACATCAAAAAAATTCAATTTCGTTGAAGATAAAAAGAGGATGAGTACCTAACACGTAGACCTTTTACATAATCCGGAAAGCCCGAATTAAATTTTAGCACGTATGCAGAAAAAAGGAAGCCCAAACAACCCTTACGCGAATAAAAAATGGAATATTTCTTTTTGATTACAACAATATATATTGTGCCTTCAAACCAAAGTTAAGTTATAACAGATAGCGACAAAATAGACGAGATACGATCGTGTGTATTCAGAAATACTTATTCTGTTGAAAAATATCATATTATCTTGATCTTTTTTACTACGTAACATATAAGTAAAAAGAGTCGATCGCTAAAAAAATACAAAAATATATCTTATATCTTTAGACTTTCCATAAAATGTTGAGTTGAACGACGTAGGTGACTCTACCGGATTTCATCCGCTTTATAAAGTTTTTTGCCCCCATTTTCCCTCATTAATAAAAGTCTAGAATAGCACCAAACAAATGTATACATAATTTTTTTTAAAACTAGGTTTCAAAGTCAGCTTCGAAATGGGAATTTTATTTCCCATTTTGAAGCTAGCTACGAAATGGGACTAAGGGAGTTTTACGAGGATACGCTACAGAAATACGACCTCCAGCCGGCACAAACAGACAGATAGACATCCGGACGAGACGAAAGCAAAATTGGCCACTCTCGAAATGAAGACACTCGCTCGCTCTACTCGCTCAATTACAGCAAATTGACTTAATGCCATAAAGCATAACCACATGACCATAAAACTCCTAAAACCATACAACTAGCGTCTTACCTCTGTTGCAGCCTCCGCTCAACCTTACTACTTACACCACATACCTCAACCCTTTTCCGAGTACGGCAAATTAAGCATGGACGCCCTTTTGCGGGCTCCAGGCAAAAATTCAATTACAAACTTTGACCCATCCCAAGAGCCCGGCTAGGGTACCATGCCTCTAAATTTTTATGTGGCCCTTTACAAGGCCGTAAACGGGGTGTTTTTATGAATATTCCATTTATTCTGACTCTCCTGAGCCCGGAGATACCTACTTTGTATACGGGCTTAGAAAGGGAAATATTTTTGATAATTCATAGCACTTTTCTTTTGTTTGGGCTAAATATATGATTTTTAATTTTTTAGCTGAGTAATAGGGTACAAAACTCAACATAAAATATTACATATAAAAAAGTTTTTTTCTTCTATATATTTATAGGCGATTTGAAACAAGTTAACGATAAATGTATTGAACCAAAGAAGTACGAATCGCGCGCGAAGTGACGCAATTTTTTTGTTATCTATGTATTCAACTAATTATTACTAGAGCTATACTACAAGACTAGAACTAAAATTTAACGTGTAACTAGGTATAATATTTAAAAGAAAAATCTCTAGAATGCTTTATGTAAGGTATAAATTACTTATTAGTTTTATGTACTACAGTGTATGTTTGCAACATAAATAATTAATTGCTTATTATATTGTGATAAAGCTTAATAGGCTATGTCAGATGCCTTTAGGCAGCCTGAAAAATCTGACAGTGTTGGCTACTAACACACCCGGGTCATGATCCTGTGGGTCTAGTTTCCCTGTAAAAAGGGTCACGAAGGTCAGACGGCAGACGCTCCATTGTAATAACCAGTTCCGCCAAATCAGGACCATGGTTAATAGCGTACCCTGGGCTCTGAAGCGTAAGCTGAAGATGCAACCGGGAAACACGCTCAGAAGAAGAAGAAGCTATTGACCAGTTAGTTATTAAAAAAACATGAAAGAAAAGAAAAATGTAACATAATAAAAGTACATATTTTTTATCAGCGGCATTGGCATAAAAAATACCTTTTCAACACATACTCGTATAATATATCACCCATCAACTTCACATCATCAAAACCAATTGAACTAAACACGATAGACTCTCAGGCGGCCATTAAAACCATAATTTCAGTAATTTTAAATGATTTGCTCATAAAAAGCAAGCTTGCCGCCCAAATGACCCGCCTGAGCAAAAAGCCACATTTACATAATCACTTTATATTATACTCGCGACTCCATGCCAGAATTTTAATGGCCCTCGTATATAGACATAGAGGTTTTATGTGTAATGAAACGGTGATTATGTTTTTTCAGCATTAGCCAGTACTTTTTGGAAAGAGGGATTATTTTAAAATTATGAGTACTTACGCTTTATGTATATTGCGCGTTTAAAGAATCTTGAGTAGCGTTTCGTAGCTGCTACGAACATCTGCTACGAAATCTGTTTTACGTAGCGATCATAGAAGGCAACTGTGGCATCTGTTACAAAGCATCAGACTATTACGTTATATAAGAAAAATAAATTAAACTTTTTTTATGTAGTTAATATTTTTTAAATATCTTGTATTGATATATAGACGAACTAAGACATATAATTTTCAAATAGTATTTTTATATAGGTATCTTACTATTGTTTGATAGTTGAGAACTGTTTTCAGTAGTTTAATAAAACGAGTCACAAAGTTAAACAATACTCCTGAAGTATATTATTATGTTTTCAAAAGTATATATTTACATAAAATAATGAAATATAAATGTATGATATCCTCTGAGACTCTGAGAGGACTGGAGGCGTAGATTAAAATGATTGATTAATGAAAACAAATGAAGGGCGAGGGTGAGGAGATAGTAACGAATATTAATGTTTGTTTAGGGCACGTAGGAAGATACGGAATGTAGATAGATGCGTAGAAGTATATACCATCATATTCATTACATAGGGCTTTGATGAAGACGGATTAACCATACATGCATATTTAAGTTAAATATGAAGCGAATAAAGAAAGTAAATGTTGTGTATTTTATGTATTCATAATGTTGAATTTTACCTGCCACATTTACTTATAATGAAAAACAGTCAAGTAAACTCCATTAAACTCAGTTTATGTAAATTACGGACTGGACACATAACCTAAACTGCACTAAACATTTCAATTTTATTTGATGGTTGACTAGGAGAGCATGCTTTAGCATTAAATTCGTCAATTGTAAAAGTAATTTTACTATAAATACATCATCTCTCTTTCTCCCCTTATCGTATTTATATATTTATTTAAACTTAAAAAATACAATAGGTAGACTAAATGCCTTAAAATATTATATGCCAGTTAGTATTTTATATAGGTAGACCATATTTTAAGCCCAAACAGAAAATCGAACATATATATCTCTTGCTTTTTAAATTTTAGTTATTTTCAAATTGTCTCTTTAAAAAAACTTATGTAAATTATCACGCTTTTCTTTTATAAAAATATATATTAGTTATGTAATATAGTTTCAACTTATATTCTTAATGTGAAAGTGAGTTTTTTTTTTGGTTGGTTTATTACGCTTTCCACTCTATCTACTTAAACCAATCTTCCTGAAATTTCGCAGACACATAGTTAGAAAGTATTGATAAGAACATAGGATACTTATTTCATTCATAAAAAAACACTGTTCCGAGAGAAATTCGTGTGTGCGATAGCTAGTCATATATAAATAAATAAAATTACATAAAATGTTTGATCTTACATAATTAACCAAACGCCCAACACAATTTTGCTTTTATACTAATAATTCTGACTTCGGGGCAATTTGTCACAAAAAGTTTTCGGTCCCCAGGGTTGTCCCGGCCAGAACGAGCCATTTATTACCGACCACCCCTCAAGGCCCTTAATTTCACCTTCAAAGCCTTCCCCGGAAGGGGTTCCATCGTGACGTAAATCGTGGGATTTACTGTTAGAGTAACTATTTTATCATAGAACGGTCATTTGTCAAGAGGAAAAAAATATTTTTTATCATTTATTTAACTAAACTATTTTTATAAGATAACCTAGAATTATCTATAAACTAAGCCTAAAAACTATCTACAATTTGAGGCAACGCGCTCAAAATGCTGACCGCATTCCCTCGCTGAATTGTAATACTTTTGTCGTTCTAGCATTCTGGTCACGAGTCTTATTTATTTAATCAGGTCGTTCATGAAAAAAAAATTGCCTGTGTAACTTTAAATATACAAACTACAAATTACATTTGAGAAAAATTAAGACATCGAGTTTTACTGATGATGATAGGGGTTCAAGGATTTATCGTTATGAATTTAATGTCAAATACCTGGTGGTGAGAAATATATGCGTACCTGATGTATACTAAATAAACTTATTATATTATCTGAAGTCTTTTATTCATTTAAAACAGGACATAAGTCATTATAGAATTGTAAGTATCATAATAATGTAGAACATTGATACTAAAAACTTTCCGGAGAAACGCTTAAAGGTAGATTATGGTTTCACTTTAATAGTTACGAGAAACTTAAACAAAAAAAATATTGAAAAGTGGACCGAATTCGCTCAAAGTTTACTAAGATAGAGTTATCCAAAATATAATACAAAAAATGACATGACAAAATAAAAAAAAAATTAAGACAATCAAAGTCTTAAAAATGTGCATAGACCTGACGAGAATTATACTCATCAGTGCACCAAATTAGAGTACCATAAAAATAAATAAGATATCAATTACAGACAGCAGAGCTATTTTTGAAATGTATGACATACGCAAATTCGAGTCACATGAAAATCATTTGAAAACGAACTATAACCAATCATTCGAATCACCGCTTATGGGTGAGTCATACTTCTTAAAAATAGCACTCCAGCCAGACAACTTAATGAATTAAGTAAAACGAATCAAACAATAAATTTAATTTCTTATATATATATTTTTTAGTTATTCCCGCGCGATCACTTGATTGCTGATTAGAATGACGACTTTGACTCTATGGGTTTACTCTCTCTATGTAATGTTGTACTCTACGTGTTCTAGACCCCTTGCAATTTTAGTGGCGATCAGGGATGGTCTGTTTATAAAATACTAGCGACCCGCCCCGGCTTCGCATGGGCATAAAACCTTCCTCTTGAATAACTATCTATTAAACCGCATCAAAATCCTTTGCGTAGTTTTAAAGATTTAAGCATACAAAGGGACATAGGGACAGAGAAAGCGTGAACGTTTTATAATAAACCTTTGGGGAAAGGTAAACATTTTATCATCTTTTGCATTTTAAAGTTTTTCTCAGTTTATTATTTAGCTGGTTGCTTTGGACATCAGGGTCTTTTTTCTTAATTTCGCTTTACAATTTTTTTTTATTTAATATATAAATAAGATCCATTTATTTGTACCGAGTCTTTCTAATCTCGTAATTCAGATTTAATTTCCATCTGTTCTAAGATAAAGGCTGGTCTTTGTTTTCTGTATTTATCTTTTTCACTTTGAAACCAATTTACACAAAAACTGTGTAGTAATTTATTTATATACTTAACCTTCATTCAATATGTACCGATATGTGAGTAGATTTTAGACAGAAATGAGTACCTACATTTACAGTACATAAGAGTACCAACATCGAATTACATACAAATCTGTTTGCAGTCCACAAATCCCACGATCCTTCGTATAATAGGAAATGAGAAAATTAATTAAAGGGACAAACAAACAGGGGCCAATAAGCGTGAGTTTGTTTAGCATTCGTGTTTTGTTTTTTGTTTTTTTTTTTTCTCCTACAAGCCTTTGAAGATTATGGCGGTATTTTTGATGCGCGAAATAATATGAGAACGAGATTTTCGACGTTAGAGAGATAGGTGTTTTATATTAGGTAAATTAGATAAATCTTTCTACAATATGTGGATAAAATTGAAGTTAGTTTGACGAATTTTTAAGATTAAGTTTCGTTAGGTTTTGTTTCCCTGTGTAAAAGGGTTACGGAGGTCAGACAGCAGTCGCTTTATAATACCGCACCAGTACCGCCAAAAAAGACCATGATTAATAGCGTACCCTGGGCTCTGAAGCGTAAGCAGAATATGCAACGGAAACACGTTCGGACGAAGAAGAAGGGTGTGACGATTTTTTTATATTTACTTATACTGTTCAGTGGGTAAGTTCTTAATCCGAAATATTTGAGTTGGCGTTCCACCTACACCCTGCTCATCGGATATTAAGATCTTCTTCAAATATCTTATTCTAAATGAACTTCATTAAAATCTCGTTTAAACGGACAACAGCTGGCATTTCGTCATCATGGTAAAGAAATCTTTATTATGTGAATTAAAGATAGATCTTATAAAACAGACATGTAAAAATTTACGCGCCGTTTTTCTTCGTACATGGTCTCAACAAAACAAAAATAAAGCAATAAAGCCTATATACAAAACAGGATGATCGTTCTGCCGCGCAACCTCAAACATAATTCTTTCTCATAAGCCGAAAACGCGGGAAAACAGACAACGCTCCAATTACAAAAGGCACCCGCCCCAAGCCGAGTTAAAAAAAGAAAAAAAAAACAAAAGTTATTTAAATAAAACCCGGGCTGTGTGTCGCATAAATTGGCTTCATTAATTTCCGGCCCCACGAAATATTGTCTTGAAAGGATATAATCAAATACAAAAACGTGGAAATGGCGGTGCGTCATTTCCATAACATGCCCCCTTTTCCCCATTTGGTCCCCTTTTTCCGGCCCCTTCGTCCCCTTTATGCGTCCTCCAATTACGCCGCGGGCTTAAGGCTTGCATTAGAGAGAATGGTAATAGCCGCAATTATGTACCTACCTTTATTTTATGATACGCTGTTATTTTAAACTGTCTTCGTACTTGTGGAGTTAAATACGAGTAAGTTCGAGACTAGTGTTTATGGGATACTGATGAGCATAACTCAACGGTACTATATTTTATAACAAATACATATATAGAAAAACACCTAAGACCCAGGTCAATCAGAAAAAGATCATTTTACATCTTGACCTGACCGGGTATTGAACCCGGGACCTCTTAAGTGGGCAGGCATGTTGACCATTGAATCGAATAAACCTTCTGATATCAATATCAACAACAATACTTGTTCCATGCCAAAGTTGTTCTTAATTCTAGAGAATATCATATTTTTTAAAATAATAAATACCAGTGATATACATTTTTTCAAATAAGTAGCCTGTAATGTTATATCATAAACTTGCGACCCGCCCCGGCTTCGCATGGGCATAAATCCTTCCACGCATCAAAATCCGTTGCGTAGTTTTAAAGATTTAAGCATACAAAGGGACATAGGGACAGAGAAAGCGACTTTGTTTTATACTATGTAGTGATTACCGAAGATTTTATGTCTCTGTTGTGGTATCTACCTACTTCGTGAGATTCCTCCATCTTATTGAGACAGGCTGATACATGGGCACTGGAGTTGCTTTATATATCATCATCATCATCATTTCAGCCACAGGCTGTCCACTGCTGGACAAAGACCTCCCCTAAGGATTTTCAGAACGACCGGTTGGAAGCGGCCTGCATCCAGCGTGTCCCTGCGACTTTCTTTAGGTCATCTGACCATCTGGTCGGTGGGTGTCCGATGCTGCGCTTGCCGGTGCGTGGTCGCCATTCGACAACCTTTCTGCAACATCAGCCATCGGTTCGTCGCGCTATGTGCCCTGCCCACTGCCACTTCAAAGAGCTAATCCGCTGGGCTACCTAACCTAACTCCTTAGTCCAGTGATAAGCTTTGTCCTAATAACACGAAGGTAGTGGGTTTGTATCCAATGGAGGCGAAAAGACGAATTTGTAGATAATACAGGATTCTGTGCCATACATGTAGTTAACTGAATACCTAAATAATATGAATTAAAACATGAAAAGTAATATCTTTTGTCTTCAACAATTTGCATAACGCGTATGTAGGTAGATCTAATTGTACCTACGCTGCCGACCTCTCAAATCCCCTACTTAAAATTTTGCACCAGCCCTTTTTGTATACCTACCACATTCGCCATCTGCCCCCACTCCAACACACAAAAATAACCCGTAAAAAATCTTACACAAAGTCTAATTTCATCCACAGAAAATAAAAGTCAACCGTGCTTTTACCATGTTGACGAAATTCAACTCTGAATTAAATATCACAAGAGGCATTTTAGATTGCGCACTTGGAAATGAGCCTTTGAGAAAATTCGCATTATGTAATAAAAACATTTATTTTGTCCGTTTGCGAGTAAATAGGACTCCTCTTCCCCTTATATACTGTGATTTAGTGCACGAGAGATCGTTTTGATAAGTCCTTTCATATTTCGCTTGGCAGTGCGTTATCTTAGTAGAAAATGCTAAAGTAAAATTTGCTTTTTTAAAACGTTGTTCGAGCATTTGTTTTTCTTTGTTTTAGCTCTGCGCGCGTTCATTTCTTTTCTTGGCTTATGGCGCTAGAAAAAACGAATAGGTCGCTTTATTTATGATAGCTATAAAGGAAATGTGGAATGCTTTTTAGTTTATTTTAAAGCTTAGCTGTTTTTGAGAAAACACTCGGTGCGATTAATGTATGAATCCACAGAACAACAATCATATTTTGACGTGACAACGTCTTAAATTAGGTTGCGGCTGGGAGTCACTTATGAAAAAGTGTAACGCTCGGTAACGTTACGATGAGTCACCGAACGAGAGAGAGGCCCGCCGAATGCCTTGCGTCTCTCTCCCACTCAACTATGATCGGTCTGCCGCGCGCGGCAGATTATATTCATATCAATAAATATTCTACCGAGAAAAAGACGTTGTCACGTAAAATCTTCGCCCGTAAAACCGACTTTACAGGCAACCATTTTTTTACATAGTCACCATTAGTCACTATCTGTGAGTAGATCACGATAGTACTTAGTTGTTTGTATCTCCGTGGTAGCTCCTCCCTACTCCCTAGTCTATGAGTACATACATACATTTTAACAAAATACATAAATATCTACAAATTAATATTAAAAAGAACAACATTCAAAAAAAGAACTGCAAAAATATTTAAATTTGTTCCTGCCAGCTTCTACAACCTGCAGCTGCTGCTTGTTATCGGCCAGTGCTTCATTGGTTGTAAGACCAATTGTCCGAGCCCCTTTGAATTATAAAAAAAATCTGTCATGTGTTCAAAGATCATTTTAATTCGTTGCAAACATGTTGCAAAGAAACCTGTTTAACTCAGACCCGTTTAGCAGAATGCAGCTCAATTTTTGCATTCCGACTACCTGAGTTTGCAGAATACGACCCTTGGCATTACTCGAAAACTTGTTTTAGTTATTGTCATGTCCTTTTTGCATATGATCGTTACGTACTGAATCCATCTATTGTATCAGAAATTCAATAGCCGATATTGTCAGTATTATGAGTAAGATAATAATACGATTAGTTAGTAGTATTTCATTTGCAATTAATGTAACATGTAGAGTATGCTTAGGTTGAAATCGCGAATTCAGCGGATCTTGAGTTGCTTGTGGTGCAATCGAAAAACCGCTAAACTGACGATGTTTACTTATACATGTAATTCAGCAGCACTTATTCGATTAGATTTATTATTATATTATGTATTATATTTATTATATTATTTTAATATAAAAGCAAGTTTGTGATAAAAGAGTAAAATCTTGCTTTGGTGCAGATCTATTTTGTTCCGATTAACTTATTTCGACCTGACTATTTTTTATTATCTTGATTTACAAAGATATTTTATTGTAATAAAAAGATCGATACTTATTCTGTCTATTAGTTTGCTACGTAACTATCCATATACTTACTTAAATAGTAACTTACTTAAATCAAAGAAAATAATAATATGCTGAAATAGAAATGTCTTTGTATTTTTCTTCGAGATAAAGTAAGTAGAAATAGCACTTTTACTTTACTTAATCTCTTCTATTCTACATTGTTTCGAAATCTTGATTTTTGTTTCGTATAAAGGGTAAGAAAATCTTTTCATTTTTCCGTGTTCATGGCTGAAACAGCCCTACTTGAAAAATATGTATTTTTTCTGTTTTTTTTTTAATAGATAAAAATGATATACTTACTTATTATATTCTAAGAATAATATTCTAAGTATTCACAAAGTAAAAGGTTTTTTAAAAAATGACCAAGCCTCATGTAATATTTTCAGGTCTACAAATGCAGTATGCGACTAGTCGCGTAATAAATAAGGTTCAATCTAGGCCGAAATAACACGCATTTGTATTTAGATTAGTGCGACAAGTCACCGTTTTTCGTAGCCTATTTATACTCACTATAAAGGTATCTTATTATTCTTAACTAGCGACCCACCCCAGCTTCGCATGGGCATAAAAACCTTCCTCTTGAATCACTCTATCTATTAAAAAAACGGCATCAAAATCCGTTTCGTAGTTTAAAAGATTTAAGGTGATACCTCGGTGAACACTAGCGCCACCGTCATTTAAAAATCATTACTCACTGAAAACACAAGTTATCAAAAATCCCTCTGCTGTAATTATGGTTCTGGATCTGAAGTTAATTTTAATCATTTTCAATTATTAAATTATAGTTCCATATAGTAACAAATTGCAAAACTGCTAAAAGTGGCCGTTTTAAGCAATAATGAAATTACCTTAAGCATACAAAGGGACATAGAGACAGAGAAAGCGACTTTGTTTATACTATGTAGTGATGAGAAATGGAATATATATAAGGTATATTAAAGATAGTTTTAATCATATCATTGTTTTTCAAGTTGCATCCTAAGTCGGAAAAGTTACTGTCAAGATAAAATGTCCTAATATTTCTTTTTTCATTCGTGAGGTAGTTAAGGCGTTTATTACAAGATTCAGATAATATTGATAACCGCCTGCCAAACATCCTCGAGAAAAAGCATATATTTAAAAAAAAATGCCTAGAGACCGCGCGAATTTTATTCTTCTACTGGCTGTTGCCCGCCACAAATACGTGCGCGTGGGATTCACTCCCGTTCCCGTGGGAATTTCGTGGCGGGAATTTCTGACATCCCCGTTTTATTATAACCAACACTAAAAAGGTATTATCCAATTTATTTAAATTCCTTCAAATAACCAATTTTTCTTTAATGAACCTATTTTGATGAAATAAACTTTCGTGTTTTGCTGAGTTACAACAAAATAATTGGTGAAGGTTTTAAGTGAATTTGTTCATTTTTTCCTTGGTCACCGGTTACGACATCCACATGAAGTGACTAATGGTCTATTCTTAAGCAGAAAATAAACAACTATTTGTGCAAAAGGTTGTGGTACAAAAAGGATTTGTAATTAAAAGTTACCTGTAAGTAAGTTTGTAATCGTTTCCTCTTTCAATAGCGCAATAATAACCTTTGTCTTTAGCTGTACTTGACGTATTAATTTCCTCTTGTCAGCCATTGAGTTGTATTGAAATAGACTTCGTATAAGCTTTTTGTGTTCGATATTTCTCCGGCATATAATCCGAAACACAGAGATACTGACATAACTTAAATGCCAAGAATATAGAAAGTATATATATATATATATATATATAAGAGACTGTTACCCGCGGTTTCACTCAGCTTTTGTATGTACTATATAACTATCATATGCAAATATTTTTGTTAAATCAAAAACTTTAACTAATCAAGCAACTTTATTGAATTTATATGGTTGAGTGCTGGAGTATGTTAGAGCTAGAGTGATGACCTAGAATTGGACGAAGTAATGTCGATAACTATGACTAGATGTACCGAAGACCTGGTCAAAAGTTGTTAGTTTTGAGAAGGAGTTGAGGAAAGCACAAGGCCGAGAGGAATAGCGTGCATTGCTAGATGTCTATACTCAGCATTGTGTGAGGATGTGGCGATAGCTTTTTAAAAACGAAATCTTATTTGACCACAGACAAAGTAGTAGTATTGTTCCAACTATGTCTGTCTGTCAGGCGAATAGCGTTGTATATAAATTTTTTTCTTGATTCTATAAAAAGTATTTTATTGCATTGTTAATTTGTATATAATGTATTGTCTTCTAGCTTTCGCCCGCGGCTTTAATCGCGTAAATTTCGGAAATAGTGCTTTTTCCTGGAATAAAAGATACCCTATGTCCTTCTTGCAGTACTCCTAACTATGTGTATACGAAGTTTCAAGCAGATTGGTTCAGTAGATAAACCGTGAAAAGGTAACAAACAAACAAATGTACAAACTCACTTTTGCATTTTAATATTAGTTGGGATAGCTACTTAGTTAGGTAGGACTAAAACTCCAAAACAAAACGAATGTCTATTGAGAAAGATGGTCATTGTCAATATGCCCACATTATTAACTTCCACTGCCTCGTACTCTTGATGCGGTTTTTCTAACTATGTGCTGGTACTTTACAATCTTAAAATTATTTTTAACCAACATTTGAAGAAAGAGGTTCTTGTAGTATTTTTTATTCTTCAATGGTTTTTTTTGCCCAGTAATGGGTAGATAAATTTATCTTTTTTTCTTAGTAACCAGTTGCGACGGAAGAAATTGCGAGAAACTGCTACTAATATATATACACTATGCGCGTGGCTTCGCCCGCGTGCATTTCCCTCGGGAACAGTGCTTTTTCCCGGTATTAAAGGTAACCTATGTCCTTCTCAATACTTCTAACTATGTGTATGTAACATTTCAAGAAGATTGGTTCATTAATTACTTAGTTCTTGAAAGCGTAAAAACAAACAATGAAACAAATAAATAAACAAACAAATTCACTTTTGCATTTATTACTTATATAATACTAGCTGTTCCCCGCGGCTTCGCCCCGCGTGGGACTCGGTTATATCGCGCCCAATAGTAGCCTATGTTTGACCTCAGGTCGTTAACTACATCCCTACCAAATTTCATCACAATCGGTCCAGCAGTTTAGCCGTGAAGAGGTGACAGACAGACAGACAGACAGACAGACTTTCGCATTTATAATATTAGTATGGATATGGATATAATAATATATTAGTTGGGATAAGCATCTTCAAAGCCAACCAGTTTGGTTGCAGTATGTATATTAACCCTTATTTGTATAAACTTCTATATGTATATATTTAATCACAACCGTCAGTTCAATATAAAAGTTAAGGCAGTCCTTAATTGCAAAATGGAAAATCGTTTTCTAAGTTAAATATTCAAAGGTATTAAACGTAGACGCCCCATTCTGACATTTTTAATTTAGACCCTCTGAATAATTACTGTGCAGTGAGGGTCCAGGCGCTGATGATGGCAGCAATCTTTCTTGCATATCTGAGTGGAGACGCCTACATACATACGTATTTATAGGTATATTTTTTTCTATCTATCTATTATATAAAGTATAAAATAAAGTCGCCCGCATTATGTCTGTCTGTATGGTCACGAAACATAAAAACTAACAAAAGGAATTTCGTGAGGTTTTCCCTAATAGATAGTGATTTCCAAGAAAGATTTTAGGTATGTAATACATATATAAGGTTTTATATAAATACTTTTAATTCCGAGGTGTTACGAAGTTCGCCAGGTCCGCTAGTTAAAAATAAAATTGCACAAGGAGATCCCATGTAGTTGTGTTATTTTATTCGGCTATGATTTATATGTTTAGTTTTTACTTTTTATTAAAAAAAAACATATTTATTAAGATTATGCAATATTTCTTGCGATACAATTTGCTACACATGAAAATTTATTTTGTCGCATATAAGGATAAATCAATGTTAAAAGTAACGCAGGATAATTTTGAACTCAAAATTAAAATTCCACACAAAAACAAGAAAAACAGTTTATAGTAAATTTGTTAATAGTAATCAAATAAAGCAACAGTAGGTAGTTAAACAAAAGAAAAACAAACAAAACATACCGTATTGATAGATAAAAACAAACAAAACGATTTTCACATAGATGTTGAGATAGATTTTTTAAACATTTATCAGTTCATCTCTACAAATCGTAGATTTGCGGTCAAAAGTTTTGAGTCCATTTCAGTTCACATGTTAAACTGCCAATAACACAATTAAAAATAATATTTGATATTGCTAGCACAAACATAATAATATTGATTGAAATAGGTACGTGGAACTAAACATCTTCAATCAGACAACTCGAATTAGGTACTAGACACCCCTCTGGAAAGATCTTATGTACAGATACACAGAAAGGGTTGAACCCTTCGCTTCGAGCTCGATTCTGCAGAGGCACCTCTGCAAAACATACATTTACGCCCTTACGTTCTGTTCACATTGGATAAGCACTACGGGCGAGTTGAAAGTTTAGTAATTGTCGTGTTCGATATTCGGTTTCAATATATAGAAACACTTAAAATAAAATTATTACTTTGTGTCTCATATAAACACACATTAATAATTTTGTCAGATACCGCAGAAATTTATATATTATTAATACATATTTTGTATTTATTTTTATCTTAATAAATGTATAATAACTAAATTGATCTACTAATATTACCTTAAAGGTGAATTTGAATTATGCTTTCACAAGTTAATCAATCACATAAACTGTTTGTTTTTGTCTCTACATTACTGGGATGCTCAAACTATCCAAATATAAATGATCTCGTTTGATAGACCATTAGTTAGGAAATAAACATTATTAGTTGTTTTGTAGACGGTGTAAGATAGGACTTCCTCAAATTAATTCACCTATTATTTATTCATTTAATATGTTTATGTATAAGTCTTAAATATAAGTAAACCAAAAGGAAAATATGCCAAACTCTACCAATGTGAACTTTGTCTTAATTCAAATATGCACGGCACGACTTCAACATCTATCCCTCTCTTTTTTACTTAATATAGATAAAAAAGGACACAAAACAGGGACACACGTTGTTCTTTATACATAGAATTTTGTAGCTAAAACTGGTTTTTATTTTATATTCACAGCACAATTTCCTAACTAAGATTACGAAGCGAGGTTTTGATTTTGACTTTTATTTCTTTGTCAATATGGTTATTTAACAACGTACTCTTTTTATTATTTATGATGAAGAGACGCGTAAGATATATTTCAAATAACACTCAAAGAAGGCGAAAATGTAATCTTAAAATTTTACAATACACGAGTACCTCAGTTTTTCTGATAAAAAATGACTTCTTCAAGAACTAGTCCTTTATAAACGGGGATCCCCTTAATATGTGGTCAAAGAAATCAACTTCCAAATAATATTTTATAAACTGAGTAGTAAGTAAATTAAAAAAAAAATGACCCAAAGTGCTTAACAAATAAATTCCAAATCTCTACTGTCCCAATAGGCGGGAAACAAGCCACAGAGTAAAAAACTTATTTATTTGCTTATTTTCCGGCGAGGGCACAGACGCACGCCATACGGCCAACGCTCTCCGCTACGCAAAATAACAACAATCGGGCATAGACAATTGTTGTTGTGTACTCAAGTCGGCATCGAATTATTTTTTACTTTTTTACCCTTACATACGTTGCTTTGTGCTCAGTATTCATTTATTTACATGGAATTGACGGAGTCGCGTCTGCTATGGGTTTGAATGCTTTTTCGAAACCTATTCTACGAATAGTAAGTGCCTGGTTATTTTGAAAAACTATTGTACTCTAATCCAAAGACGTTTTTTATATTATATTTGTGTGAAAAACATTTTAAGCCACAGTTAAGATTTGACTTTGTCCAATGTATAAAAAAGTAAATTAATAGAGTCGCAAATAGATGGATGAAAATGTTAACACCTCTACATTTAGAAATGTAGAGTTAAAATGTTAGGATATTATCGAAAAACATTGCTTATAGTTTTAAAACCTTTCTCGATAATGCAGTAAGAATAGTGTACACAAATTTCAAGAAATTTATGAAAAGGTTGAATTTATGAAAAAGTTGAATTTTAAAATCGATGCACATCTGTATTATTTTATTTATTTATTATAAACTTACTTTATATAGGGAGTAAATCAAAACATCATTATTTCAGTTGAGCATTTAGCCATACGGCTTTGGATATTGGAATGCAATGTAACGGGAACAACACTTAGATAATCTTGATTATTAAAATATAATAAAACTTTCAGAGCGTTTCTTTATTTTCAATCTGGTACCTCATTTATTGGCAGCGACTCATCATAACTACAAAACTATTCCAAAAAATACGGCTCCATGTTTTGATGTAACCGTAAATGAACAAAATTGAAAAGTTGAAAACCACCAAGTGAAAAGATCGAACATTTCCAAATTCGAATTCAACACATTTGACCTCCATCCAAGGTCGGGCAATTAAAAAAAGTTAGAACGCGCGAATTTTAAAAATAGAACAATAACCTCTAACTCGGCCAGGGACGCGTTTCGCCAAAAAAGACAAATGAGGCGATATCGCTACGATCCGGCTACTCGGTACTCGCAGAGGATTCGATTGACGGACTATCGATGTTGTATCGATTTTAAGATAGACGTATGATGTGTCTATCAACACTGCAGTGAGGATTTCAACTTGAAATTCGAATGCTTCGATGAGAAATCTTTTGAATTTGTAGACTGAATGATTATGTTGTTTTATTTGAAAATATTAAAAACTAAAGTTGCATGTGTGTGTTACACACAGAAATCATAAATGTGGTGTTAGAATTCAGAATTCCATATCGACAGCTTCTTAGGAATCCCTATTATTAGTCCAAATATTTGTAATAATGTTTATAGAGACGTTTATTTATTTATTTTTAGTTTTAGACTTATTTTATTTTTTGGAAACGTAATTCTCAAAATCGTTAAATAGAGAAGAATTGAGTGTTAATAAAGTTTAATAAACTAATCAAAATTTGACTTGAAGATAATGAGCTTTTTCAAAATTATAAAGGTAAAACCTATTTTTATTTTATATACTTAAATATTCCAACATTTACATTATAACACTCACCTATCTACTCTTAGGAAAAACATAATAAAATAAAATTAATCTTTATTTCCTTTTCATTTAAGTCTTTGTTCCATCAAATGTCCCTTTTATATAGACACCCTCGTCTAGCCTAGTCGAAGGGTGACTATTCTTTTATAAGGGTGTACATATTTATTCCTATTTTGTTATATAATGCTTAAACATAAATGAAATAGAGCGGGGTGAATTTTAAATATTCTATTACTATTGGTTGTTCAAATCAAATTGTGTTTCTATATATAAAATTGACTTAAATAAGTCGGTAGGTATATAAAATACTTAGTTATTATTTCGTGAATGGTATTTACATTTTTTAAACAGATGTTTTCCAAAAATAAGACTTTATGTTTTTAATTATTTTTAAACGAATTCTGATACTAATGCGTACAGTAACAGCTAATACCTATCTAGGTATACCACAGAGTATATTATAGTACTTACTAATCTACACTTACTAAAAATCTATAAAATGTATCTGTTTGCATGTTATCTTTTCACTGAATTACTGAGAATAATGAGATGAGATTCGAACCAAATGAGATGTAATTCGGTAGATACCACTACTATGTAGGTAGGTAATTTCGCAAACTCAACGAAATAATTAACAATAAATTATAAAATGATCTACATGAACCATTTGAATAAGCAATCCACCATAAAACAACAAAAGTAAACCCGCGTTTTTTTCCTGTAACATAACTATAACATCATAGACATAGACTAAGAAATCTCCAACGAGGGTGGACCTAGCCAAGCTAAATGTGCACCAACGGACCCTACGCAGTTAAAAAAAAATAAAGCAAAACATCTCCAATTCAAAACAAACTTTATTCTCCTCAAAACACGGTCCATTTTCAAACAAACCACTCTCGCACTTAATCACTGTCTCCAACATAATAGGTATGTATAATCTCGCACTTGTGCCTTTTTTTGCAAAAGGTCGTTAGTGACGCCTCGCGAATCCAAGATGGCCGCCCTCGTGCCTTTTTATGTAATTACCAGCTTTTCAGAGTTTTTAAATAGGTTGTTATGGCGGATTGTTTTACGCGTTTATTATACTGGGAATTAAATAAGTGCGCGCATGCAATAAATATGTACTAAAATATAAAATACAAATGAAGCAATTCTATGCAAACAGTTAGATGTTACAAAAAGTGATATATGATATTGAAATCGATATACCTGATCATCATTTAATCGATTCCTCAAAACAGTGGAGACTATATTTGTTTTATCGGCATTTGTTTTAACGTCACTAGTAAAGTCAGCAGCAAAAGATTAAGTGCATTTTTGATTTAATTTTAAAACATTTTAAATTTCGAAGTAATTATCAAATTTGAAATTGGATACATAAAAAACTCAATAAGTAGTAATTTATTTATTTTTAATGTATAGATATGAAACATCTATAATTAGCTCGCCTTAGTAGTAAAACAACGACCAATCTAGTATTCCTCGATGTTGTCTTGTCAAAGTTAACTCTTACTCGTACCATTTTTATCTATTTCATTAAGCCTTTGAAAATCTCTACTGATACACGTATTCGTAGTATTTATGAGTTTTTATAAACGCTGACTCTAGCGACTGCGTTAGGATTTAGTATGGAATTTCTCATTTGCCATACTATCCGCCAGGGGCGCTGTACAGATTTGTCATAAAAAATCGTCACGGAGTCGCTAGCGTCTTCGTTTATAAAATCTCATACTAGGGGTACAGAATAGACAAATAGTAGTAATAAGTATTAGGTACGAATGTGAGAAACTTTTCGAGAAAAGTCTATAAAAGTGTTGTAATTTATACACACATTATAGATACATATATCATATAGTTATTCGACTCTCTCTTATCTTAACGCTTTACCCTTTGCTTTTTCACTGCATTTATCATTCTCATACTACTTCAACTATAAAAATACAATTATTCTATATCAGACATAGATATTACTATGAACTTTTAATTTTATCATTTAGTTGCTAACTGTACTTAACTTAGCTACATGTTTTTTGTTTACCTACTCGTTTAGAAGTTCGTTGTTGGACATTGAATATTATATTAACTATTTAGTTTGAAGTTCTTTTTTTAAAACTAAACAATGAAATAAATTATTAACTTAACAATGTGGTATTTTTTTTTTGAATAGTTTATACGGCCATGGAATCTAGTCCTTTAAGGCCTTTCTTGAATTTATTAATCTTCTTCAGTCCTACTTAAGTCAGTCGAGTCAAAAATTCAAGTCAATAGTCAAGTCCAGTCAAGTAAGTAAGTCTAGTCTGAGTCAGATGGCTAAGTGAAGCGGTGGAAAAATTTCACTTAGCTATATCATGGAAATTTTGGTGACAAAGATAAAAAGTCACGTAATCGACACTGTATCACTTCCCAACACTCACGCTTGTCCACGAACACTTTGCGAATAATAATCCACCAATATTATGCAAAAACACTCGAAAAAACCTAAGTTTTGGAAATTAAATACAGCGCGGACATAGCGACAGTTTACTTTCCCTCCAAAAATCTTTAACAATGTGGTAGAGTCTAGCTAGCTGTCATTGTGTTTTTTTTACGATTTCAAACGCAGATAATTAAGGTCGCAAAAGATCACGCCACAGAACTAAAAAATATTCGGATAATTTCTCTGTTCTGTGGATCACGCGGTCACCTTACCCTATTTACCCTATTTATGCTCGTGATTGGTGATGTGTCCGCTGAAAATTTACAGATGGTTGGAATTTCTCTTTGAAAATTTACGAAAATATTTCCAAAGTTACGAAGATTTTTGAATCATTCCCAAAGTTCCCAGTCATATGGTTATCCCGGAATATTTCCGGTAATATTTTCAAAGTTCCGGGAAAGTTTCCAAAATTCCTCGCAATGGCACATCACTAATATAAAAAAAAAAATATATTGGTGCGCTCGCTGAACAGGGTGGTCAATCCCATACATTTTGTTCTTGTCGTACTTCGTTTACTTTTTGAGATTAATACTTTGACTAAGCCCGCTGTGCCCCTAGTATGAGTTTTTCTTAACGCAGACGCTAGCGACTGCGTTAGGATTTTGTATGGAATTTCTTAGTTGCCTTACTATCCACCAGAGGCACTGTACAGGTTTGCCATACAAATTCCTAACGCAGTCGCTAGCGTCTGCGTTAAGAAAAACTCATACTAGGGGTACTGGTTTGTCATACAAAATCGCTAACGTAGTCGCTAGCGTCTGCGTTTTTAAAATCTCATGGTAAAACTGTCTGTAAAAATCTGCAAAGGAATTCGATACAGTTCGCGTCAATAATTCAGTAAAATTCTTCCCCAAAATAATACGTATAACTATTCCGTGTAAATCCGGGGAGGGTTGAATCGCTATAAAGTATTCTACATCAACATTTTTTTAAAGTAGATGAATGCAGCGGGGTGTCTATTTTAAAATTAGTTCAACGCTATTTAGTTAGAAGGCGCTAAAGTTTTTTTTTTTAATATTTATTAAGATGTAATCATTAATTATTTTTAGCAACCAAATTTC
This sequence comes from Apomyelois bistriatella, assembly GCA_947044815.1. Lineage (NCBI taxonomy): Eukaryota > Metazoa > Arthropoda > Insecta > Lepidoptera > Pyralidae > Apomyelois > Apomyelois bistriatella. The sequence goes on along the minus strand of OX345704.1, from coordinate 8,758,435 downwards.
AGCTATTCTATAAAGAATCAATCAATGTAACTTACGCCAAGACAAACAATGGTTACTGCTTTATTTATAAGTTAAATTATTTTTTTTAGTATAACACTCTCTTAGCGGTTATCTGGTTGTATATAATGTAGTCACCAAATTGCTAGTACCTATAGCAATCTGTATTGCTAGATTTTTATTTATCGCGTATTATATAAATATACTAGCTGTTCCCCGCGGCTTCGCCCCGCGTTGGACTCGGTTATATCGCGCCCAAAAGTAGCCTATGTTTGACCTCAGTGCCCCTAGTATGAGTTTTTCTTAACGCAGACGCTAGCGACTGCGTTAGGATTTTGTATGGAATTTCTTAGTTGCCTTACTATCCGCCAGAGGCGCTGTACAGGTTTGCTATACAAAACCGCTAACGCAGTCGCTAGCGTCTGCGTTAAGAAAAACTCATACTAGGGGCACAGGTCGTTAACTACATCCCTACCAAATTTCATCACATTCGGTCCAGCAGTTTAGCCGTGAAGAGGTGACAGACAGACAGACAAACAGACAGACTTTTGCATTTATAATATTAGTATGGAAGTATGGATTAGTATGGATTCTTTTATCGTAATTTAGAACATCGGAAACCCTGGGCTTCAAAGCAACAAGCTGGGGATTCAACCGAGGCTAAGCGCTTAGTTGAGAGAAAATAATAATGTCTTTCGTGTGTGATTAAATGAATAATTTATATTATTACTTAAGCCATTATGTCTTTTTATGTTATAAAATTTAAAAGTTATCAAAGCATATTTTTGTTTTCTAGTATGTAGAGACTGCGTAAGGATTTTCTATGGAATTCATTAGTTACCTTACTATCCTCCAGGGGCGCTGTACATGTTTGCCATACAAAACCGCTAACGCGACGCTAGCGTCTGCGTTTATAATATAATCTCATACTAGAGGCACTGGCACATAATCTCAACTACATACTAAATAAATAATACACTCTATTGTTAATTAATAAAAAAAAAATACTAAAATGTTCCTCATCCACAAAATTATTACATAGAAATAGCTATTAGATGTATTAAAACAAGAAAACATCGTTTAGAAATAACTAATTCTTACCGCTTGTGACGCTGCTACTCAACAATAGATGGCGCTGCTGTTTCAAAAATATTGTGAGTAACATATTGATATACATTTATTAAACATGCTATTCATCAACTTTGTTTTAAATTAAATCAAAGTAATTTGTAACAGTTTTTTATCAAATGAATAAATTTGGAAAAATTCGCTACCAATGTTTAGTTCAGTTAAAAATCGCTAGATGGCACCAGCGATTTTCGTAGCACTGCTACGCTTTCGTAGTACTTATTCTTAGCAAGAAGACATTTCAGGTTAAATATTTGTTTGAAATTAGTACATTTTTTTTATTTTAAGTAATTCCAATGTATTACTTAAGTTATTTTATAACAGAATAAATATGTGACCCAAAGTACTTGTCGTGATATACATTTATACTTACCAGTTTGAATTAGACATAGATATAATATGGCTTCTCCCTCGTATGTTCGTTAAGCCGTTGGTCTCAGCTGTTATCGCTAGATGGCAGTTGTTAGGCTGTGTCAGACGCCATTAGACAACTTGAAAAATTTGACAGTGTTGGCCACGTCACGGCCATTGCGTCAGAGTCCAAGATCCGCTTTCTTGTTTTTTAACACGCTTTTATTAGCTTCACCTGTATGTTTGCTTGTTTGTAGTTTGTAACTGACTTCATTGAACTTGATTTTGACCCACTTTGAACTGTCAGATTTAATTGAAACTTTGTAGAATTATCAAGGACCGATTAACAATATAATAATTCGATAAGTTTATCTCAAAAAAGTGGAAAATAAATATATTTAAAAAAAAACTAAAAAAAAGACGCTTTAATGAGCAATCGAACTAAAAAACGAAAAATAAATTAAACCAAAAAGCGTCATATTTTTCATTTATCGAACACCTCACATACTTTTTAGATTGTTTTTTTTAGATTTTTTTAACTATACTTTTTTTTTTGCCTACTTCACACGATCTTCTGTATCTCTTGCGATATACTGCTAAGTTAAAAACCCCCCTTTTTTTTGGCTTGCGCCTTTATTGGGCCCTGAAGGAGGCGTAAGCAACTGTTCTCCAAACTGTTATAAGTAAATACCTCTGTCCGGAGTCTGATTAGAAAAACTTACATTTCCCCTAGTATGAGATTTTATAAAGGCAGACGCTAGTGACTGCGTTAGCGATTTTGTATGACAAACCTGAACAGCGCCCCTGGCGGATAGCGAGGCAACTAAGAAATTCCATACAAAATCCTAACGCAGGCAAAAACTAGTATGTATACCATCCACCATCTCTTAAAACCATTCAAGAATGATTGAGTAAGGGAGATGTCGCCTTACATCATGTATTGCGCTGTCTCGCTTACTCACTAGATCTTGCGTGGTTTTAAGAGATAATAGTAGGCCACCTAGGCTGTACGATTTATTCATTAGTTTATTACAGTACCACTGGTAGGAACCTCATCAGAAGCCGAGAGACGGTTCCAAGAAGAAGAAAGAAGAAGTTGACGCCAGGGTGAGCATGGTCGATTGAATATGACTCTCACACGAAATAATGATGTTGATGAGATATTTATCAATGCATTGAATATAAACCTAAAGCCTATCAAAATAAATCATATAATGGCTCTACAATGTAAGAGCTACTTATTTCAGGATTCATGCTCATTGGATATCTCATTTCCTTTACTGAAATTATACCTCGACGAATTCCCATTTGTTCTGATGGCCGCCATTTTTCTCGAAAACTAGTTGTTGCGCGGGTTTTCCTTGCTGAGGGTATTTTGAGAAATAACTTAATTAATTCTTACGATATACAATAATAATAGTATTTTAGAATGGTCTATTAATTTTGGAATTCGTGTTAATCCTTTAAAATGTCAAGCTATAATAGTAGGTAGCTCATACCAAATTAACAATATTGATTTGAACCTTACAAAATCACTTAAATTTGACGGTAACGTGATTCCATTCAGTCCAGTGGTAAAGGATCTCGGTGTACACATCGATAGCACGCTCTGTTGGGACACTCATATCAACCAAATCAGTAGAAAGGTATATGGTACTCTTCACTATCTGCAACGTCTTAAAAACTTTTTGCCCATTAGAACAAAAATTATGCTGGCTCAAGCGCTAATACTTCCTCTAATTGATTATGGTGATGTGTGTTGTCTGGACTTAACTGAAGAACAGCTGAATAAATTGGAACGTCTTGTAAACAATTGCATCAGATTCATTTTTTGTCTCCGGAAATATGACCATATTTCAGAATATCGTTCTCAGATTAAATGGCTACCCATCCGTCAACGCAGGAATTTGCATATATTATGCCAACTTTATAATATTCTCTATAATCCACTTGCTCCCGATTATCTCAAAATTGATTTCAAACTTTTAAGTTCGACTCACGAAAGAATCCTGCGTTCTTCCAATACTATGACCCTTGCTACTCCTTCTCACCGTACCGGTTTTCTCTCTAATTCTTTCGCTGTGACGGCTGTCAGACTTTGGAATAAGCTTCCAGAATCCATCAGAACAGCCTCTAGCCGCGCTAACTTCAAATGGCTTGCCTACAGGTTCTTACTATCACAGAACGTCACAGTTTAAGGAGCAAAATTAGGTGATAATTACGGGTACATTTTGAGTTGCTGCTTTATCTCGTAAATATTTTTGTCATATATATATATATATATATATATATATGTATATAATTATTTATGTATTTATATATCTAGGTATATATGTAAGTATATGTATGTAAGTTTATGTAAATTTATATTACTATTATATAAAACCCACATTACGATCTCTGCTTGACCTAAAGGTTGACTGTTAGATAATGCTTTTAGCATTAAGTTCGCCTATTGTGCTATACAACTGTATTTTGTACAATAAAGTTTAAATAAATAAATAAATAAATAAGTTTCTTTTTCTTCGTCCGTGTGTGTTTCCCGGTTGCATCTTCAGCTTACGCTTCAGAGCCCAGGGTACGCTATTAATCATAGTCCTGATTTGGCGGTATTGGTTATTACAATGGTAATTTAATATTAAAATGATAAATTTCTTATTGATACTAATATCATAAATGCAAAAGACCGTCTGTCTCTCTTTCTGTCTGTCTGTTACGATTGCACGGATTTAGAATCGTGGGAAACAGCTACAAAATATCTGGCCTAAGATAAGTTAACATATCTATTCTGTGACTTTACATCAGCTTTTTAGTATATTTTAGTTAAACCTTTTTTATATAAGAAGATACCTAGCTTCTTATATAAAAAAGGCCTCAACTAACTGTTGGTAAGTTCATTTATATCAATACGAATGGATTGATATTTTAAATATTAGCATCAGCCAATCATAAAAATAATGTCAAACTGAGGCTTGAGGGTTTATCCCATTATATCCCATTTGCCACTAATGGTGGTCGCCCCCAGTAGTGGCAAATGTATGAATGGACATCTACTCGCAACTTTACCAGAATTAATTCAATGATTTTCTCCCATTGATAACTGATATCAACTCCGACATAAATCACTATCCGGTATCTCAAATATATCCATGTAAAAAACTATAGGTACACATGGAAATGACTGGAGTTTATAACAAAAAACAAAACTACCATTCGAAACTTAAACTTTAAAATCATTTTATTTTTTATTCAAATTCGATGAAAAACCGTCAAAACTTTTTCATTTAAAACGTGTAATCCGCGCTAAAATTCAAACAACGAATCGCGACTGGCGGCGTTTTGGCGCGAAATTATGAAAGACCATGATTAATCAACATCAACTTATGTACTTAGCCTTTGTTCCATCGTTCTATTTACCCGGCATATAACGATGACATCTCATTATATACTGTTGCTATGTGCGCCCGCAATGAACCTATCTAGGAAGTTGAGCAAAAATCTAGTGCTAGGTGTTTGCCCCGACTCACATCTATACGCCTGTACGCACACACTAAGTACGACGCACACAAGTGTCTCTAAGGAGAGAGACTGCGTGAGAGAAAAAGACAGGCATAAAAAACCCCCGCGGGTGTGAGGTGCTGCCCCCAAAAAAAGCACCAAAAACGCAAACTGCGCAACTTTCCGGCGCAGAATCGTTAACGACTCACGCTCTCTTTATCGTACACGCCGTGCCTCCTATATTTCTATTTTTTCTCCGTCAACCATAAGACCTAAGACAATTCAACACGCGCACTAAACCAGTCCGTAATGTAACTGCAATAAAATCGAGAATCGTAATCGAAACTCGTGGCGGATATTTTCAGCGTCGGTCACTAGACGCACACACTCGCACCGGAACAGAAATAACGATCGCAATTTTTGACCGAAAAGGACGGACATATGGCTGAAAAGAGAAGAAAAAAATGACGACCATTTTGCTTGGCGCACCTACGTCGGCCGAGGTAGGTTATGTATGGTATCTTTTTTGAGAAAAAAACCTACCAAAACAAATGCACGTGGCGGGTGTTATGACCGGGCGAAAAATTCTGGTGCGAGCTCATAGAGGCCGTTAGTGGCGCGAGAATTTTTTTCCCGCTCTGTGTTGCGAAAAAATGACGCAATGGCGCTTCTGTAGACGTGTTCACGAATTTTGTAACAACGCAGACAGGGTGCATTGGCTTTGATATTCACTTAGGTTTAGCCTTTTTAAAACTGATAGTAGTAATTTATATAGGTAAGAACTTAAGTTCATCCAAATATCTAAATAAATATACTTAAGTTATAAATAAATACACAATTTAGTTTAGTTAATAATTTATCAAAATTAAAGTGAATAATAGCATCTATTTGCCTAATATTAGTTTAGTGATGTACTCAAAAGTTAATATTTGAATATTTTCATTAAAGTTTTCTGGAAATTACACTACTAAGTATATAAAATTAAATTTTACGCAAAAATCATTTAAAATATGTACATTTATTTGGCAAGTGGCTAGTCAACCAATAACTGGAATACGAATACGCAATCAAAATACAGACTGACAAAACAAACATCAAACTAACTAACAAAATGTGTTAAATTTTTGCCACAATATATTTGAACTAAAATACTACTCTACATCTCTACATAGTATTTGTGGTTTTTGCTCATTTTCATATACCAATTATGATAAGAATCTCATCTTAAGATACTTAATTATTTGTTTGCAAGAATACAGTTCATACATTTAATAACATAATTTCTTGTATTCCACTCTCATAGATATGCAAATAATAGTAAAATTATTTACTTATTACATTTCCGATACACATATTTTCTTAATATTATATGAAGTATCTAAATTAATTCACTCTTTCTCTGCCTTTCTCTATAATCTTAAGTGCTGGTTGCGTGCTAAGCTGTTTGCTTCGGGGCCCTACGTTCGTTTCCTGATTTCTGACCTACATTTCGCCTAGTCGGTATTCTTGGCTTGGCTCTCGCCATTTGCATGAATGTCTTCTATACATTACTAGTGACCTGCCCCAGCTTCGCATGGGCATAAAAACCTTCCTCTTGAATCACCCTATCTATTAAAATAAACCGCATCAAAATCCGTTGCGTAGTTTTAAAGATTTAAGCATACATAGGGACAGAGAAAGCGACTTTGTTTTAACTATGTAGTGATATATATTGGAATAAATTGGAGCTATATGACTCCTGTAAGAACTATTCCCTTTTATCCTTTCAAAATTCCACCTTTGAAAATTACATCAGAGATAACTACATGAGCTCATAATGCTTTAATGCGAAATAATTTTTCTCAAACAAGTCAAGGACCTTTCTTGACAGTTTTTTTTTATTACACTACCAGCTGTTCTCCGTGGGACTCGGTTATATCGCGCCCAAAAGTAGCCTATGTTTGACATCAGGTCGTTAACTACATTCCTACCAAATTTCATCACAATCGGTCCAGCAGTTTAGCCGTGAAGAGGTGACAGACAGACAGACAGACAGACTTTCGCATTTATAATATTAGTATGGATAGTATGGATATGGATAGTATGGATTCTTCAAGCTTATGTATATGTTGAAGCTTCATTTACTATTGCCGATAGAATTTATGGATCACCTTTTTTTGTTTCTATAGGATTCCTTGGATTAAATATTATTAATGAAACTTTTAATCGTTTAATTTGTTTAATCCGCAATTTTAATATCAACGTAGAGCACAATCAATTTCAACTATAATCGATCGACTGCTGTCTAATTTTCAACTCTTTTTAACAGAGAAACCAGATCAATCGGACTTTAATCTGGCTGTGTTATTAGCCATGCAACTTTGACAGATTTTATAAGCTGCTTAAATTCTGACACAGTCTGGGCTAGGCTATCGAACTCTGCTCTCTCGAATTATTAAAAGTTTGTTAGCAATTGACCAGCCTACTCAACACGCGCAAATATAACGAGAGTAGATATTTCAAATCTTATATTGGTACTAGCTGACCCGGGATCCTTGTTTTGCCATTATTTATAAATTATTTTTTATACTCTTCAAGAGTTTCTTAAAAGAAATAACCCAAAGTTATCTGACATTGGAAAAAATTGTAAACAGTATACTTATTTCACTATAACCATTTATTTATTTTGTAATGATTTAATTATATTATTATTTTTAATAACGGCGACTATTAACAATATTTTTTTAAGTAGTAATTTGAAATAAGCTCGCTGACAAATTCATTTGTTTATTTACTTAATTACTTATATATTTTGCATGCCTTAATGGGTTATTGTGATGGACTTTACTATTATTTTTAACAGCCAAATGTTATCATATTAAGCAAATAAACATTTGAATTTGAATTAGGTGTTGATGATAGAAAGTCGAAAATCATGGGTTATTTTTTATGTCATAAAATAATAAAGTAAAAAAAAAATTGGTGTCGGCCACCCATACCATTTAGAGGCAAAAGATAGTTTTCGACCTTTTTTCAGACCTAAAGCATACACAAAAAAAATATATCAATCTAACAATCAAACACTGTGACACGAGAATGTTATTATTCTAGTATTTTCTTCTAAGATAAAAAATTATGATTAGCACTGTCTACGCCGTACATTGCGGGCGCGGGGCGCGGGAGACGGCAGACGGACGCCACCGCGACCAGCTAGCCGGCCAGCCTAGTTTAGTCTCGAAAACAAACCGGTGCGAGTAGGCCGCGTCACAATTCCCTAATTCAGTGTGCATTTTTTGAGTCGAAAAATTTGTATTAGGCTATCCAAAGTAAAGAATAACTATATGTACTTACCATCTTTAATTCAAGAGCCCAAAAGCAGTTCAATCCCAAACAAGCTGGCGACCGTGACAGGACCTGCAGTCTGGAACTATCTAGAACACGGAAACAAGGCGCGGCACGCACGGGTCGAGACTGGAAGGATT